>CM022298.1:466083079-468483079 GCA_011799875.1 Thinopyrum elongatum
CGTCATGCTGACGTCAGCAAGACACTGTTTCGGATAATGTTAATTTAAATAATTAATTAAATTCCAGAAATTAATAAAAACTTTAGAAAATCATATAAAATAATCCGTAGCTCAGATGAAAATACTTTGTACATGAAAGTTGCTCAGAACGACGAGACGAATCTGAATACGCGGTCCGTTCGCCCGTCGCGCGTCCCTAACTATCCGAACTTGCAACCGTTCCCCTCTTATCCTCTGTCCGATAATTCCAAAGACCCGGGAAATATTGACAGATATTCTCCCGCTCCGTCGGTTACGTGTGATGCTGCGTTAGACTACCCCTAGCACCGTGTATCATATTTGTCATGCTCATGTTTGCTATATATTTATACTGTTTCCTCCCCCTCTTCTCTCTCGATAGCCCCCGACCCCGACGTCGTCCCCGAGACCGACGCAGCTCCGGATCCCGAAGACACCATAGACGACCTTGCCCTTGCCGCCGAGCAACCAGGCAAGCCCCCCCCCCTTTGATCATCCCGATATCGCCCATTCTAATTTCTCATGCTTGCATTAGAATTACTGCTGCTGCTGCTTTACCTATTCTGATGCATAGCCTGTTCATTGTAACCTGCTGTTGATAATTACCTACATATCCTAAACTGTTTAGTCTAGGCTGGGTAGAGACCTATCAGTGACCCCACTTATCCCGACTGCCGCGCTGGATCGTCAGAAGACCCGATCAACGGGATTGAAGACCAGGACCCGACACCGCACATCACCCCCCTTAGTTGTAACGACACTGCAGCGTTACTATCGAGTGCCGAGGGTGAAACCTCTTGTAGCACTTCTGATGTTAACTCTGTAGAGTAGCTATTCGGTCGTGGTCATCGAGGGTGATTCCTCCTTCCCCACTTCCGGTAACGACACCGTCGTACAACACCCCAAGTGTGAACTCATTGAGGGTGATTCCTCCTAGTTCACCTTGACGGATACATCGAGTGGGAATTCAATGAGGGTGATACCTCGGATTCCCTGATGTTATGGACACACGGATACTAGGACTTTACAATGTTACTTGGAAAGGCGGGTCGACCCTGAGGGGTACCCGCGTGTGATGTGAAGGCGGGTTGCCAGTGTGGTGCCCGAGTGGTGAATACGAGGCGCGGCCGGGCATTCTTAACCCTTGCCGCAAGTCCTCGAGACGGGGCGACGGGGTCACATCTTTCGTGAGTCTCTGCTCGTTACCGCAAGCCCTAGTCCTAACGATTTGGATATTTGATCCAAGCAGGCCTCTGGCCTGATAGCACTAACCATCACGTGGGCATAGTATGGGCGTTCTGCATCGTATGCATCAGCCGAAAGCTCTGTCAGACGTCCAGTTCAGCAGTGCGGCATGGAGTGATTGGCGCCATTTCGGTGGTGCTTGGATCTGGGCCATGTACGCAACGACCCGGAGGGCGAGGGGCGATGGCCAAGACCCCCTTGCGCTTAGGATGTAGACCGGCGGGGACCTCTCTGCTGAGCTGTAGGTAGGGTTGCGATGTGTCGTTTGGCCGAGGCCGGGCATGACCCAGGATAGTGTGTCCGGCCGAAGTTAATCGAGCGTGTTGGGTAAGTTGGTGCACCCCTGCAGGGAAGAACACTTCTATCGATAGCCGGTCCTACGGTAAAGGACACTCGGAGTTGTATCCTGATTGATACAATTTAGAACTGGATACCTGTGATGAGACCTGTATGTATGGCTCTGGGATTGCTTTCTCGCAGGGAGTCGAGAAAGGATCTCTGGGTGAGGTTGATATTATTACTGCTACATTATATTGTATTGTTCTACTCTCTTCTACTGCTGCAAGACCGCTGAAGATGCTAGTCTTCGATAGGACTAGGCCTTCTCTCTATTCTGGCATTTCTGCAGCCCAGTCCACATATACAGCCTCCCCTTGATAATGTTGCATATGTAGTGTAGATCCTTGCTTGCTGAGTACTTCTGAGTACTCACGGTTGCTTTGTTTTCCTTTTTCTCCCCGTATCAGTTTGTCGTGACCAGAGGACGGAGCCCCCTGAGACAGATGCCCCGACGATCGCTACTACTACTACCCAGAGGATGGATTCTACTACGAGTTTACCGACGACCAGGAGTAGGATCGGAGGGTCCCAGGCAGGAGGCCTGCGCCTTTCGATCGTAGTGTTTTATTTTTGCCCCGCCTTTCTAAAGGCCTTTCTGTTTCTCTTTTATATCTGTACTCAGATATCTGATGCTTCCGCTGACGCTTGTATGCCATCGAGCTATGTATTCGAGCCCTCGAGGCCCTGGCTTGTAATATAAAGCTTGTATGACTTTATTTATGTTTTAGAGTTGTGTTGTGATATCTTCCCGTGAGTCCTTAGGCTTGATCGTGTGCATTTGTGTGTATGAATAGTGCACGATCGGGCCGGGGGCGTCACAAGTTGGTATCAGAGCCGACTGCCTGTAGGAACCCCCTTTCCAACTCTTTGGCCGAAGTTGAGTCTAGAAACCGGAAAACTGTTTTACTAACTTGGTTGTGTGGCTTACGGGCCCACGTCGCCAATTGGGAGGTATTAGTATCTTTTATTCCTCATCTTTACTCTGGGACTCTGACCTCTCTTCCTTTCGGGTTAACTAAAGTTTACTAACGCCGACACTTAGGATCTCGTAATTCTCGTCCACCCGGAGAGCTGGATATCTGTGCGGTTTCCCTGACATTGATCTGATTAGTCTGATAATCATTTTCCTTTCCATTGTTTTGTCTAACCTTTCTCTCCGAGATCGGTTATACTTCTCCTTGTCTTTTGACAATCATGAGTTTCCTCTGTTTCAGATGGATCGTTTGTTCCCACCACACCCTGCGACGCAGCTACCAGCTGTTCGAGCAGGGATACATCCAGAGTACATTCTTTATCCACTGGGGCAGATGTCAGTCCGTTACAATACCCCAGTACTGTCTCCTCCAGATACCCGCAAAGACTTTGTGATCTATTGTGATGCATCCCGTGAAGGATTAGGCTGTGTCCTAATGCAAGAGCGTAAAGTGATTGCTTATGGCTCTCGTCAGTTGCGCCCACATGAAGAGAATTATCCAGTACATGATCTAGAACTAGCTGCTGTGATCTATGCACTGTAGTTGTGGCGACATTACCTCCTCGGTAATCGTTGCGAGATCTACACGGATCATAAAAGTTTGAAGTACTTGTTCACTCAGCCATCTCTGAATCTCCGTCAGCAAAGATGGATGGAGACCATTGCGGACTATGACTTGGGTATTTCTTATACCCCTGGCAAGGCTAATGTGATGGCTGATGCGTTGAGCCGCAAATCCTATTGCTGCGAACTTGAGGTTCAGCTACAGCAACCACTTCTGTATGAAGAGCTTCGAAAGCTAAATCTCGAGATAGTTCCCCAAGGATACCTAAAAACCTTGGTTGTTGAACCAGACCTTGAGAAAGCTGTTAAGAATGCGCAAGCTAAAGATGCTGAAATTGATCTGATGAAGAAAGACCTTCACCTTGTAAAGTACAGGGATTTCTCGCTGTCTGAAGATGGAACCTTGTATTTCAGAGACCGCATTGTCGTACCTCGCTTCGAGCTTATGACTGACAAAGTCATGAAGGAGGCACATGATACCCCGCTGTCTATTCATCCGGGTAGCACCAAGATGTATCGTGATCTCCGTCAAAGGTACTGGTGGTCTAGAATGAAGCAAGACATTGCTCGATATGTTGCTGAATGTGATGTGTGTCGACGCGTTAAAGCAGAACATCAGAAGCCTGCTAGAATTCTGCAACCGTTACCTATTCCTTTATGGAAATGGGACAAGGTTCAGATGGATTTCATTACAGGACTTCCCAGGTCACAGAAGGGTCACGACGCTATTCTTGTCGTCGTCGACCAACTCTCCAAAGTTGCACACTTCCTGCCTGTCAAGGAGACGATCACTGCTAGTCAGTTAGCAGAATTATATATCTCCAGAATTGTTTCACTCCACGGTATTCCGAAAGAGATCAGTTCAGACCGTGGCAGCATATTCACCGGTCATTTCTGGGAAAGTTTCCAAAAGGCTATGGGAACTCATATTACCTGGAGTTCAGCTTATCATCCTCAGTCCCAAGGCCAAGTCGAGCGAGTCAACCAAGTGCTTGAAGACATGCTACGAGCTTGTGTTGTTTCTTTCGGCAAGAAGTGGGAAGAATCTCTTCCATATGCCGAGTTCTCTTATAACAACAGCTATCAAGCTAGTCTGAAAATGGCCCCCTTTGAAGTTCTCTATGGACGTAGATGTCGAACCCCTCTGAATTGGTCAGAAACTGGGGAACGACCGCTCGTGGGTCCAGATATTATTCAACACGCCGAAGAACAAGTCCGTATCGTCCGTGAAAATCTCAAGGCGGCTCAGGACCGTCAGACGAGCAACTATGATCGCAAACGATAGGGTTTGACTTATCAACCTGGTGATCACGCTTATCTTCGTGTCACCCCTATGAAGGGAACTCACCGTTTTGGAATCAAGGGCAAGCTAGCTCCGCGCTACATTGGTCCTTTCCGCATTGTTGCCAGACGTGGTCAGGTGGCATATAAATTGGAGTTGCCGCCGCAATTCTCTCATATCCACGATGTCTTCCATGTGTCGCAACTTCGTAAATGCTTCAAGGAATCTCCGCACCGAGCAGTGGATAACGAGATGCTCGAATTGCAAGATGATCTATCTTATAAGGAGCATCCGATCCGCATTCTCGATGAAGCTGAACGTCGAACCCGTCAGAAGGTTACCAAGTTCCTCAAAGTGCAGTGGTCAAATCATACTGAAGATGAAGCCACTTGGGAACGCGAGGATAATCTTCGTGCGGAATACCCCGAACTTTTTCCTTCTACTTCTTAATTCTCGGGACGAGAATTCTTGTTAGTAGAGGAGATTTGTAACACCCCCGGTGGTTAACTACAGTAATCACCCTTTTGATAATGACAAGTCATCATGTTTAACAGTGCATGATCATCATTTGCATCATAATGCATTTCAACTCCTAAGTCAAATCCAAATTTAAATAAAAGTGGAAAATAAAAGTTGTCCAAACCTGAAAACTAAAATGTACATCATGTTGCAAATAATCCAGAGGCTAATATAAAATTAGCAGCAGTGTTAAGTAAAATATTTAAGTGGCTCAAACAAATAGAAACAGCAGCAACATAACGCTATTTAATCCTTTTTCAATTTAAATAAAATCCAAACAAAAAGATATGGACCCCAAACCAATTTCTAGCAGTGACAGATAATGCACTGTAAATAATGGAGCAAGTCTCATATTTTACAAAAGTCTTTTGGAATAAAAATAAAAGAGAAAACAGAAAAGGAAAATAAATAATATATAAAAAAAAAGTAAAAGTAAAAAAAGGAAAAGCCCCCCCCCGAACCAACTGGGCCGTGGCCCAGCTGCCCACCTAGGCACCCACCCAGGCCGGCCCAGCCGCCCCCCCCCTTTAAACCCCCCGATCCACCCCAAACCCAACCTACCCCACTCCCCCCCACCTCTCCCTTCCCCGATCCAAACTGGATCGGGATCGGGAGCTTAGCCGCCGCCGCCCTTCGACGCCCGGCGCCGCCCCCCGCCGCGGCCGGCCGCCCGCCCGCGCCGACCGCCTCGCTCTCCCCGGAGCCCCCCGCTCGCCGGCGCCCCCGTCGCCTCACCCCGCGACCGCCTGTCCGTCGACGTCGCGGCCACACACCCCGTCGCCGGACCGCGCCACCCCCTCGACCCTCATCCCCGACCGGCCTCCTCGAGCCACGCCGCCCCCGTGCCTTTACAGCCGTCGGTGAGGCCCCGGCCTCTGCCGCCCTCTCCCCTTTCACCCTCGTCCCCGTCCTCGATGCCGTCCGCCGTGCCCGGCCGCGCTCGCCGCGGTCCCCTGCTCCGTTACCCGCACCGCTCCCGTCCGTGCCCTGTCGCTCGCCTCCCCTCGCTGCGCGCTGCAGTTGCTCGCGCCGCCTCTGGCTGCCGTGTCGCCCTCTCCGCCTGAGCGCGCGCTGGCCGCGCGCTGCCTCGGTCGCCGCCCGCCCCCTTCCCCGCTCGCCTCTGCCGCACGCGCGCGCGCCCCCACCGCGCCCGGGCCCTCGTCCCCGCTCGCCACCAAGGCGCCCGCGCCCACGCCTCGCTTGCCGCCCGCTCGCCCGCGCGCGCGCTCCGGCCTCCGCTCGCCCGCGCCCGGCCCGCTCCGCGCCGTGCCTCCGCCTCCCCGCGCCCGCGCATCGCCGCTCGCCCTACACCGCTCCCGGCCGCGTCTCCCCTCCGGCCGCAGCCGCGCCCCGCCGGTGCGCCCGTTCGGGCGGCGCTGCGCCCCTCGGGCGTCCACGCCCGCACCCGCGCCCGTTCGCCCGCTTGGCCTCTGTGCCACCGACAGCAGGGGCCCACAGCCCCCAAAACGTTAAAAAAAATAGGATTATGATTTAATAAAAATAAAAATAAAAATAATTAAACTAATTAATTAATTAATTAGTTAATTAATCCTGATTAGGTTAATTTAATTAAGTAGTTAGTGTTAATTAAACAGTAATTTAATTAGTTAATCACTAATTAACCTAACAGCCTATGACAGGTGGGACCCACTGGTCCTGACGTCATGCTGACGTCATGCTGACGTCAGCAAGACACTGTTTCGGATAATGTTAATTTAAATAATTAATTAAATTCCAGAAATTAATAAAAACTTTAGAAAATCATATAAAATAATCCGTAGCTCAGATGAAAATACTTTGTACATGAAAGTTGCTCAGAACGACGAGACGAATCTGAATACGTGGTCCGTTCGTCCGTCACGCGTCCCTAACTATCCGAACTTGCAACCGTTCCCCTCTTATCCTCTGTCCGATAATTCCAAAGACCCGGGAAATATCGTCAGATATTCTCCCGCTCCGTCTGTTACGTGTGATGCTGCGTTAGACTACCCCTAGCACCGTGTATCGTATTTGTCATGCTCATGTTTGCTATATATTTATACTGTTTCCTCCCCCTCTTCTCTCTCGATAGCCCCCGACCCCGACGTCGTCCCCGAGACCGACGCAGCTCCGGATCCCGAAGACACCATAGACGACCTTGCCCTTGCCGCCGAGCAACCAGGCAAGCCCCACCTTTGATCATCCCGATATCGCCCATTCTATATTCTCATGCTTGCATTAGAATTGCTGCTGCTGCTGCTGCTTTACCTATTCTGATGCATAGCCTGTTCATTGTAACCTGCTGTTGATAATTACCTGCATATCCTAAACTGTTTAGTCTAGGCTGGGTAGAGACCTATCAGTGACCCCACTTATCCCGACTGCCGCGCTGGATCGTCAGAAGACCCGATCAACGGGATTGAAGACCAGGACCCGACACCGCACATCACCCCCCTTAGTTGTAACGACACTGCAGCGTTACTATCGAGTGCCGAGGGTGAAACCTCTTGTAGCACTTCTGATGTTAACTCTGTAGAGTAGCTATTCGGTCGTGGTCATCGAGGGTGATTCCTCCTTCACCGCTTCCGATAACGACGCTGTCGTACAACACCTCAAGTGTGGACCCAGTGAGGGTGATTCCTCCTAGTTCACCTTGACGGATACATCGAGTGGGAATTCAATGAGGGTGATACCTCGGATTCCCTGATGTTATGGACACACGGATACTTGGACTTTACAATGTTACTGGAAAGGCTCCGAGAAAATGTGGTGCCCGAGTGGTGAATACGAGGCGCGGCCGGGCATTCATGGCCCTTGCCACAAGTCCTCGAGACGGGGCGACGGGGTCACATCTTTCGTGAGTCTCTGCTCGTTTCCGCAAGCCCCTAGTCCTAACGATTTGGATATTTGATCTGAGCAGGCCTCTGGTCTGATAGCACTAACCATCACGTGGGCATAGTATGGGCGTTCTGCATCGTAACATCAGCCGAAAGCTCTGTCAGACGTCCAGTTCAGCATGGCGGCACGGACGGACCGGCGCCCTCCTGGTGCCAGGCTTCTCCCTGCGCGCAACGACTCGGAGTGCACAGGGCGATGGCCCAAGACCTCTGAGCGCTTAGGATGTAGACCGACGGGGACCTCTCTGCTGAGCTATAGGTAGGGTTGCGATGTGTCGTTTGGCCGAGGCCGGGCATGACCCAGGAAAGTGTGTCCGGCCGGAGTTAATCGAGCGTGTTGGGTAAGTTGGTGCACCCCTGCAATGAAGAACATTTCTATCGATAGCCGGTCCTACGGTAAAGGACACTCGGAGTTGTATCCTGATTGATACAATTTAGAACTGGATACCTGTGATGAGACCTGTATATATGGCTCTGGGATTGCTTCTCGCAGGGAGTCGAGAAGGGATCTCAGGACGAGGTTTGAAGACGTTATGGCTCTGGGATTGCTTTCTCGCAGGGAGTCGAGAAAGGATCTCAGGATGAGGTTGATATTATTACTGCTACATTATATGGTATTGTTCTACTCTCTTCTACTGCTGCAAGACCGCTGAAGATGCTAGTCTTCGATAGGACTAGGCCTTCTCTCTATTCTGGCATTTCTGCAGCCCAGTCCACATATACAGCCTCCCCTTGATAATGTTGCATATGTAGTGTAGATCCTTGCTTGCTGAGTACTTCAGAGTACTCATGGTTGCTTTTCTCTCCTTTTCTCCCCATATCAGTTTGTCGTGACCAAGATGACGGAGCCCCTGAGACAGCTGCCCTGCCGACGATCGCTACTACTACTACCCAGAGGATGGATACTTCTACGAGTTGACTGACGACCAGGAGTAGGATCGGAGGGTCCCAGGCAGGAGGCCTTCGCCTTTCGATCGTAGTGTTTTATTTTGCCCCGCCTTTCTAAAGGCCTTTCTGTACTTTCTTTTATATCTGTACTCAGATATCTGATGCTTCCGCTGACGCTTGTTCGCAAGCTTATGTATTCGAGCCCTCGAGGCCCTGGCTTGTAATATAAAGCTTGTATGACTTTATTTGTGTTTTAGAGTTGTGTTGTGATATCTTCCCGTGAGTCCTTAGGCTTGATCGTGTGCATTTGCGTGTATGAATAGTGCACGATCGGGCCGGGGGCGTCACACTCATCTGGATGACGAGAGTTTGAGCGCTGCAGA
This sequence comes from Thinopyrum elongatum, assembly GCA_011799875.1. Lineage (NCBI taxonomy): Eukaryota > Viridiplantae > Streptophyta > Magnoliopsida > Poales > Poaceae > Thinopyrum > Thinopyrum elongatum. The sequence continues at coordinate 466,092,167 of CM022298.1, forward strand.
TGGGTGCGTTTTGGTGGTGTAGCAAGACTTCTTATGAACTATCATGTCTTGTTGTTTATGTTAGTAGTAGTCACTAGTCAGTGTTTGAATGTTGTATATATCGTTGTTTCGAATTGTTTATTCTCTCAAACTGCTGGTGGGCTAAATGAGGGCATCACCATTCTCTAGTGTTCAGAGTATATCTCCTTTTTTCAAGTTATAATTTGAGCTCAGTGTCTTTTCGATGATGTACACTTCTTTGGGCCAGTGAGGTGTCGTTGAATATGGGCCGAGTAGTAACGCAATGCCAAACAGGTCAATTATGACTCTCAGGCCGGGCTCTCAAAAAAAAAGAAAGAAAAAGCACTCTTAGGCCGACATGTGGGCGCCACCGGTGTTTTCGTGCGCTTGCGCACCGAGAGCATATTGGCGCATGTTCGAAATTCATGCTACCTTTTCATCCCCGATCTCCCGCCCCTCCCCACCTCTGGAATCTCGATTCCTACTCCAGTTCCCCCAAATCACCCTCTTGTACTCCCTATACTCAAGCGCACTATCATGTCACCGGTCAACGCGGATCTCCGAGCCAGAGATCCTGAGGTCCGTCCTTCCTTCGGGCGCTGCGTGCTGTCGCTCAACAGTGGCATGGTGGCGCTTGACGACCAGTTTGCCGGCAAAGTGCTGATGGTAACCATCAATGGCAACCGGCCTCCCGTCTCGTCGGACGACCTTGTCAAAGCTCTTGGCATTGCGCACGGCATCCAAATAAGTGACTTGCGAGTCGAAGTCTGTCCGCCACTAGCTGATTTCTTCGTCAGGTTCCAGACAACTTTCGACTGCAGTCATGTGTTCGAATCTTCCTGACGTTTGTTCTATGATGGTGTGCTAGTGAGCTTTGATCGGTGGCACCCAGGATGGGGCTCGGTGCCCTTTGAGCTTGAGTTTTTAACAAAGCTTACCTTCCATGGCATGCCTCGACATGCTTGGAATAGTGAGTCCATTAATGAGCTTATCAACGACCTTGGAGGTGAGCTCGTAAGTATGTTTGTTCCTCCAGACAGCTGGGCTTTGACGGTTATGGCATGGATGAAGAAGCCGTCCACCATACCGAAGGTGATTGGTGTTGAGATACCAGTGCAGGAACTGTGGTTGTACTATTCATCGCCACCAAGGCCGCCGCGAACCACGTTAGGGATGTGCCTGTATCGAGTGTTCGTGCATGTCAAAGAAGTGGTCAATCCATCAATCGAAGTCCTACCGCCGCCGCTGGTGCCAGGGTCCGTCGACGACGTCCATTACAGGAGTCAATGTCAGACTTTCCCCGTGTTGCTCGGAACGATGGATGGCACAGGGCCTACTCCATCGCGCGGCGGAGGCCACTGCTTCTTTTGGAGAAGAGGCAGGGCTGGCTGCCTGGATGTGCTCTAATTTGAGGTAACAACTGAATCTTCTTAGATACTAGTTAAATCCAAGCTATCGATGTGAAGCACTGATGTGCCAGTACATTTGATTGTGACATGTTCTATTTTTGTACCTGAACTTTTTTTAGAAAGGGGTGTACGTCAACTTAATGTGCTAGCAGAACTTATTGTGTTGTCTGTCCGTTTTCTTTGCACAACATTCAAGATATTTCCCTGTCATTGATAAAGACGATGAACCGTTATGTACGAGTTCGTTGGTTTCAACATAGCCCTACCCGTAGCGATCCACTGCTTCCACCCTGATTGTGCCGCCTGCGTGAAATTTTTGTATGCAAGTTCAGTGTGTTATGATGTTCTATATGATTTTGTCAACTATATAAGTTTTTACTGAGCATCAGCAATGCATATGGCTGAAAGATGTATTTACGAGCATCGACCGATGGATATCTCTCTCTCTCTCTCTCTCTCACACACACACACACACACACAAGTGGGACCCGTTGAATTATTTCTTCACTCGTGACAACTTTTAATTAGGTTCCACTATACTCTAACTTTTTCCGTAAGTTATTATCTGAGCTCAGTGACTACTAAAAGTTGTACAGAAGCCTTGTTTGGGCCTTTTCAGGCGTCGTTGAATGTGGGCTGAGTAGCCATGTAAAGTTGTACTGTACTAAACAGGTCTTTTTTGTTGAACATCAGCAATGCAACTGGGCCGACAGTTGTACACAAGATCCTAAAATAAGCGCAGCCTAGCCTATGTTTCTTTTCATAAAATGCACAACCCAGTTCATTTTTTATATAATAAGATTACCAAGCCCAACTTAATTTTTTAATAATATTCGTATCTCAATATTATTTTTTATACGAAATGCTCAGTCCAGACCATCATTGTTTTTTCACACATCCCAGAAAATGGGTCCATTTCTACTAAAATCAAATGGCTTATAAATTATCAAAAATGATAAATGTGCTGCATGTACGCAATATTATTTTTCACCCAACTCAGTAAATAGGTGTATTCAAATAAATAATCAAATGCACTGTAAATTATCATAAATAGTAAATCGGCTATTATTATTTTTACCCAGCCCAGGAAATAGATTATTTTTTGAGTCAAAGCCCAGGAAATAGATGTATTGGCAAACAAAATGAAATGGGCTATAAAACCTAAATAAATGGGCTGCATTCCGCCACAGCTTTCGAAGCTGACTTTGTTGGCCCACTAGACGAAGCCTGCGCAAGGTGTTGTCCATTTAGTGAATAAAACGATTTAATGGTCTAAAACAAAAAGTCACCAAATTATTCTAACATCTGTAGTCGTTGGATTGATATCCAACCGCGATCCTGCTTCTTCAATCTCTAATCTAGTTGCTCTTGCTCCAACAGCCAAAACCATCACCAGCTGGAGCGCCTGCATCTGCCTCCCGTGGCCGGCTGTGCTGCCGCGCAGGCCTCGCCACCCCACCCTACTCCCAACGGTGGCCAGGTCATACCTGTACTCACCCACACCTTCTGTTATTCTCTGGCGAAGGCAGCCGAACCAGTCCCTTGTACTCCCCTCCGCCAGGGACTCCAATGCCCCTTGTTCCACGACTCCAGATCGTTCCCATCTTAGGCCTCGCCGTCGTCCACCGCCTTGGTGCTCTCGTCGCGGCGTGGTCAACGTGGTCAAGGAACGACTTCCATCGGAAGAGGACTGTACGTGGAGAGGCTGACAGCTGGGTCCACGGCCGCAGCAAGGAAGTGCCTCCTTATTACGCGCAAAATAATGATTCCTCCACCTAACAGTGGGGACCCACTGGAAGGGCCACCGTATTTTGCGAAAAAATGTTTCCCCCCTGACAGCTGGGACCCACCAGCTACATCTTCGCACGCAAGGAAGTGCATCCATATTATGGGCAAAAAAACGATTCTTCCTCCTGACAGCGGGGACCCACCAGCTATATCTTCGCACGCAAGGAAGTGCGTCATTATCCTCCCTGACAGCTGGGACCCACCCGGTCGAAGCGTACGTAGCATTGTCACGAACATGTACGTACATACTGGTCGATCGGCCTCTCTGCAACGATGAACTATGGCCGAGTAAGGAGCGGCACATGTCGTATTAGAGGCGCGGACGTAGCATGTTACGCAGTCCCATCTATGTACGTACATACGGGCGGGGTCTCGAACGCGTACAACGACGTCGTCCTGTTCATCGGCAGCCAACCGGCTGGGTCGCAATGGAGGAAACAACGTCGTGTTCATCGGGAGGCAACGGAATACGCCGTGTTCATCGGGAGCCAACCGGCTTGGACGGAATAGCTGAAACGAGGTCTGGCATACCGCAGAACGGAGGAAACGGGCCTTCTGTTCGACCGTGTACGGTTGAAACGGGGTCCTGTTCATCGGGAAGGGTCTGGCGTAATACAAAACGGAGGAAACGGACTTCTGTTCAAGTGCCTACGGTCGAAACGGGGTCCTGTTGATCGGGAGGGGTGTGGCGTACCGCAAACTGGATGAAACGGACTTGTGTCGAAGCACTACGGTCGAAACGGGGGTCCTGTTCATCGGGAGGGGTGTGGCGTACCGCAAAACGGGACTCCATGGGCTACTATTCACCCACCTACGACTTCCTTCAGCCTCCACCTACACTGTTCATCCACCGCGTCTTCCTCCTGCCTCCACCAGCTACTGTTCATCCACGGGCTACTCTTCATCCAACCCTCCACCTGCTACTATTCAACCATCCCTCCACGAGGTCCTGTTCATCCACCCCCAACCAGCTCGGCTGTGGCGGCCTCCTCTCGGGGTCCTGTTCATCCAGCGGCAACGGCCTACTACCAAGGGGTCCTGTTCATCCAACCCCCACCGTGAACTGTTCATCCACAGCCAAAACCAACCGGCTCAACTCACCACGTCTCGACTCGTTCTACGTACCGCGCGCACGGTAGCAATGGTTACTATTCATTGAGAGGCAACCCAACACCGGCTGGCTACGTCTCGCACGGGGGCTCGATCGGCTTCAATAAGCAACAGCAGTGATCAATCGCTCGGGTTCAGTTAGCAGCAGCAGCAGCAAAGGAATCGCTCGGGTTCAGTCAGCAATGAATGAATCTCTCGGGTTCAGTTAACAGCCAAGGGATCGATCACTCGGGTTCAGTAATGTAGTTAGTGCAATCGCTCGGGTTTCGTAAGCAAACGCCTCGCTTGGGTTCAGTTAGAGCCCAACGCCTCGCACACACGCGCGTACGTATACGAGAGAAAACACGCAAACCTCCGTGCATCGCTCGGCCCCGACCACCCACCGTAATCGGGAACTCCCCGATATTTTCCTCGCCCTCACTTCTACCATGATTTTTTCTGTCATGGACGGTCCAAAGAATGTCATGCAGCTGCGTCTTCGGCCCGCCCAAGACGAAAAGCCCATTTTCTGTCATGGAACTAGGAGCCCACCACATCTATGATGATACGTGTTTTTGTCACAATTATCGTCATAGAAGTGTCATAAGCATGACAAAAAAAAATTTGTTCAGGCCAAAATGTCACGAATGTGTCTTTTTTTTGTAGTGGTGTACCGAGAGAATTCGCTGAGCACAACCTTAATGTGGATCCCAAATTTAAGCTGGTCAAACAGTTCCTCCGTCGTTTCAATGAAGAGCGACGTAAGGCCATTGGAGAAGAGGTAGCCCGGCTCTTGGCGGCCGGGTTTATTGTGGAAGTTTTTCACCCTAAGTGGTTGGCTAACCCTGTGCTGGTACTTAAGAAAAATGGCACGTGGCGTATGTGTGTTGATTACACAGATCTCAACAAGGCTTGTTCGGCAGATCCATTTGCTCTCCCCCGTATCGACCAAATTGTTGATGCAACGACGGGTTGTGAGAGCTTATGCTTCCTGGATGCTTATTCTGGTTATCATCAGATCAAGATGGTAGTTAAAGACCAAGAGAAGACATCCTTCATCACATCTTTTGGGGCTTTCTGCTATGTTTCCATGCCTTTTGGGCTCAAGAGTGCCCAGACGACTTACTAGCGTTGTGTTCAGAATTGTTTTCACGATCAAATTGGGTGCAATGTTCATGCTTAGGTGGACGATATTGTGGTCAAGTCTAGGAAGAAGGATACTCTACTTGCTGATTTGAAGGAAACTTTTAACAATCTCCGGGTCTACAAGATGATACTTAACCCGGCCAAGTGTGCCTGCAGGTAAATTGCTAGGGTTTCTGGTCTCAGAACGGGGCATTGGAGCTAACCCAGAGAAGATAAAGGCCATCACCTCACTTGCTAAGCCGGCGTGTGTCAATGATGTCCAGCGCTTGGCGGGTCGCATTGCGGCCTTAAGCCGGTTCATAAGTCGCCTGGGGGAGAAGGCGATTTCTTTGTATTAGATGATGAAGAAGACGAATCATTTTGTTTGGAGTGATTCTGCTAATGAGGCGTTTGAGGCGCTCAAAAAGTAGCTAGCTGAGCCGCCCATCTTGGCTGCTCCTATAGACAAAGAGCCTTTGCTCCTGTACGTGGCGGCTAACAATAAGGCTGTCAGCATAGCAGTTGTTGTGGAGCGCAAGGAGGTGGTCAAAGAGTACCCAGTCCAGCGGCCGGCTTACTATGTCAGTGAGGTCTTTACTGAATCCAAGCAAAGATATCCACATTGGCAGAAGCTGGTGTTTGGGGTGTTCATGGCGAGTCGCAAGTTAAAACACTATTTCCTTGGGCATCCTATTACTGTGGTTAGCTCTGCTCCTTTAGGGGATATTATTCAAAACAGAGAAGCCACTGGCCGGGTTGCTAGGTGTGCAATCGAGCTTGGACCTCATAATCTGAAATATATGCCAAGAACAGCCATTAAATCTCAAGCTTTGGTGGACTTCATAAATGATTGGACATAATTGCAAACACCTAAGGAGAAGCCTAACAACACATACTGGATAATCCACTTTGATGGGTCCAGGCAATTGGAAGGCTCGGGGGCTGGAGTTATTTTGACTTCCCCACGAGGTGATAAATTCTGTTATGTTTTAAGGTTAATGTTTCCTTGTACTAACAATGCAGCTGAGTATGAAGCTTTGCTCCATGGGCTTCGTATGGCCAAGGAGATGAATTTAAGCTCGGTCAGATGTCTGTGCGACTCAGACCTCGTGGCTCAGCAAGTTTCAGGCAAGTGGGACTCTAAAGACCCACTCATGGCGGCTTATCATCAGGCGGTTGACAATATTGCTGGTCACTTTAAGGGTTATCACGTGGATCATATTGATCGACGAAAAAACGAGGCGACTGATAACCCACAAGTATAGGGGATCGCAACAGTTTTTAGGGTAGAGTATTCAACCCAAATTTATTGATTCGAGACAAGGGGAGCCAAAGAATATTCACGAGTATTAGCAGCTGAGTTGTCAATTCAACCACACCTAAAAGACTTAATATCTGCAGCAAAGTATTTAGTAGCAAAGTAGTATGGAAGTAACGGTAACGGTGGCAAAAGTAATAGTAGCAGTTTTGTAGCGACTGTAACAGTAGTAGCAACGAAAGTAACTTAGCAAAGATCAATATGTGAAAAGCTCGTAGGCAATGGATCGACAATGATAATTGTGTTCGATAATATTCATCATGTAGCAGTCATAACCTAGGGTGACACAGAACTTGCTCGAATTCATCAATATAATGTAGGCATGTATTCCGTATATAGTCATACGTGCTTATGGAAAAGAACTTGCATGTCATCTTTTGTCCTACCCACCCGTGGTAGCGCGGTCCTAATGGAAACTAAGGGATATTAAGGCCTCCTTTTAATAGAGAACCGTACCAAAGCATTAGCACTTAGTGAATACATGAACTCCTCAAACTACGATAATCACCGGAAAGAATCCCAATTATTGTCACCTTGGGGTATGCGGATCATAACTCGTAATAGGTGTCTACAACTTGCAAGATAGGATCAAGAACTCACATATATTCATGAAAACATAATAGGTTCAGATCTGAAATCATGGAACTCGGGCCCTAGTAACAAGCATTATGCATAGCAAAGTCATAGCAACATCAATCTCAGAACAAAGTGGATACTAGGGATCAAACCCTTACAAAACTAACTCGATTACATGATAAATCCTATCCAACCCATCACCGTCCAGCAAGCCTATGATGGAATTACTCACTCCCGGTGGCGAGCATCATGAAATTAGTGATGGAGGAAGGTTGATGATGACGATGGCGACGATTTCCCCTCTCCAGAGCCCAAAACAGACTCCAGATCTGCCCTCCCGAGGAAGAACAGGAGGTGGCGGCGGCTCCGTATCGTGAAACGCGATGAATCCTTCTCTCTGGTTTTTTTCTCCCCGAATAGGGTTATATAGAGTTGGAGTTGAGGCCGGAGGAGGTCCAGGGGGCCCACAAGCCCTCTAGGCGCGCCCCAAGGGGGCGCCCCCAGGCTTGTGGCCTCTGGGTGGACTCCCTCTCGTTAATTGTTGTGCCAGTATTTTTTATATATTCCAAAAATATTCTCCGTAAATTTTCAGGTCAATCCGAGAACTTTGATTTCTGCACAAAAATAACACCATGGCAATTCTGCTGAAAACAGCATCAGTCTGGGTTAGTTCCATTTAAATCTTGCAAATTAGAGTCCAAAACAAGGCCAAAAGAGTTTGGAGAAGTAGATACGATGGACACGTATCAACTCCCCCAAGCTTAACCCATTGCTTGTCCTCAAGCAATTCAGTTGACAAACTGAAAGTGACAAAGTAAAACTTTTACAAACTCTGTTTGATCTTGTTGTTGCAAATATGTATAGACAGCATTCAGGTTTTCAGCAAAGATTATGAACTAACCATATTCACAATAACATTTTGGTCTCACATTTACTCATATCAATGGCATAATCAACTAGCGAGCAATAATAATAAATTTCGGATGACAACACTTCTTTCAAAACAATCATGATATAATATGACAAAATGGTATCTCGCTAGCCCTTTCTGAGACCGCAAAACATAAATCCAGAGCACCCCTGAAGATCAAGCACTGACTAGACATTATAATTCATGGCAAAAGAGATCCAGTCACACTCATACTCAACATAAATTAATAACAAATCATACAAATGACAGTAATTCTCTCTAGCTGGTGCTTTTTATAAGAAGATGATGACTCAACAATGAAAGTAAATAGATAGGCCCTTCGCAGAGGGAAGCAGGGATTTGCAGAGGTGCCAGAGCTCGGAGCTTTTAAAATAGAGATAAATATAATTTTGAGCGATATGCTTTCATTGTCAACATAACAACCAAGAGATCTCACTATCTTCCATGCTAGATACATTATAGGCGGTTCCCAAATAGAATGGTAAAGATTTTACTCCCCCTCCACCAACAATCACACTCCACGGCTAGCCGAATCCACGGGTGCTGTCCATACCAACAACAGTCCTGGGGGAGTTTTGTTTTATGATTATATTTTGATTTGATTTTGAGCATGGAACTGGGCATCCCGATTACCAGCCACATTCTCATGAATGACAAGTGAATAAACACTCATCGTGAGAATAACCCACCTAGCATGGAAGATACTGATAGCCCCCAGTCACTACATGAGCGATTCAGGCATACAAAACAGATTATTATTTGAAGGTTTAGAGTTTGGCACATGCAAATTTACTTGGAACGGTAGGTAAATACCCCATATAGGTAGGTATGGTGGACTCATATGGAACAACTTTGGGTTTAAGGAAGTGGATGCACAAGCAGTATTCCCGCTTAGTACAAGTGAAGGCTAGCAAAAGTTTGAGGAGCGACCAACTAGAGAGCGACAACGGTCATAAACATGCATTGAGATTAATCAACATTGAGTGCAAGCATGAGTAGGATATAAATCACCATGAACATAAATATCGTGGAGGCTATGTTGTTTTTGATTCAACTACATGCGTGAACATGTGCCAAGTCAAGCCACTTAAATCATTCAAAGGAGGATACCATCCTATCATACTACATCACAACCATTTTAAATTGCATGTTGGCACACAAGACAAACCATTATACACTCCTAGCTAATTAAGCATGGCATGAGTAACTATAATCTCTAATTGTCATTGCAAACATGTTTCATTCATAATAGGCTGAATCAGGAACGATGAGCTAATCATATTTACAAAAACAAAATAGATCGAGTTCGTACCAGCTTTTCTCCATCTCAATCATTTCATCATATATCGTCATTATTGCCTTTCACTTGCATGACCGAACGGTGTGAATAATAATAAGAGTGCATGTGCATTGGACTAAGCTGGAATCTGCAAACATTTATTCAAAGGAGAAGACAAGGAAATATGGGCTCTTTGTTAGATCAACAATAATGCATATGAGAGCCACTCAACATTTTCATCGTGGTCTTCTCCTTACGACCCAAAGAAAAGAAAAGAATTTCAAAGAAACACACTGAAATATTTTTGGAGTTTTTGTTTTTCTGAAGAAAGTAAAACGAAAACGAGAAAAACTATTTACACGGGAAAGCTCCCAACAAGCAAAAGAAGAACGAGAAATCTTTTTGGGTTTTCTTTTAATACTACAACTAAATAAACTAGAAAGGAAAACTAAAAAGAAATGAGAACTATTTTTTTTTGGATTTTCTCAAAGTTTTTCAAACACACAAGAAGAAAGCGAGAAAAATAAACTAACATGGATAATACAATGAAAATGTATGAACACCGACAACTGGAATGAGTGTGTGAACATGAATGTAATGTCGGTGAGAGATACGTACTCCCCCAAGCTTATGCTTTTGGCCTAAGTTGGTCTAGGGCCACGGCTGGAAATAACCCTCTTCGCGATACGGCGGAGGGTCCTGAGGGTTCGACTGGTTGGCGAGCTCCTGTGGCTCCCACTGATAAACTGGCTCCTGATATGGATCAGGAACTGGTGCTGGCTCAGGTGCTGGGGGTGTGAAAGACTCCAAAATCTATAGATGTCCTCGGGCATAATAGTGTACCTTCCTGAATGAATATTGAACAAAGAAGAAGCAGGCAAGGTAATAATCTCACAAGTACCCTGACTAAATACTAGGTTGTAGAGGAGCCTCTTTTCATCATCTTTCTTAATAAAATCATGTGCTACCTTACTCGAATAGTTTAAATATTTAGTGGGTAACAACATCTCCTCCTCCTCATCGTGCCTAAAGGGTATCTCAAAATGTCTAGCAAGGCGGGAAGCATAGACACCTCCAAAAATAGCACCCTTTGAGCGGTTCATGTTCAACCGTTGAACAACAATAGCGCCCAAACTAAATGTTCTATCCAAATATAAAGCATGGTGCAAAATGGCAAGATCAGGGGCACTGAGGCCTCCACTCTCCCCACGACCAATCAAACATCTCCTGGCAAATAATGAATAATAGCATAAGACAGGAAAATGTAAACTAGCCACTCTTTCTTCTGACACTCCTCTGTCTTCCCCCACAGTAATTTCATCAATGAAATCCCCCACATCCCTAGGACGTGGCTCAGTGATGCTGCCCTCATAAGGTATTTTGCAAACATCACAAAAATCATAAAGTGTCATTCGCTTGGGCACATCATACAAGTGAAATTCTACCATGGGAGGGTCCTTCCTAGAATGAAAGTGAAAATTTTGCACGAAGGTATTAGTGCGTAGGAGGTATTGATCACACTTATCTTGGAGGAAGGCGGTGATGCCGGCATTCTCCGCCAAATAATAGAAATCATCATAAATGTCTGCCTCCCTCAAGAATGCATCACTTGGCCATTCACACGGACGAACCTCCGCAACGCGAGGAAGATTGTACTTGGGCTTCTTCTTCTCCTCGTTCTCATTTCCCTCTGAATTCCGGCTCGAAGAGCCCCTTAACCATCTCTTCATGGTTTTTCTCTCCTCTGAAAATTTCTGAAATTTTTAGTGACTCAAAATAAAAGTGAACCAAACTCAACAAGATTGATAGCAACTACTCCCACAAGTGTCTAGAGGCTATATCATGCAACAAAACTACTTTGGACCATATAAATTTGACATGCAAGCTCAAGAACAAGGTCACCACAGCAGCAAAAATTTGCAATATATAAAGCACTAGAACAAAAACTAATTGGACCATCGGAGGAGTCACATACCGAAGAACAATCCCTCAAAACAGTTTCGGAAATGGAGTTTCGAGCAAGGAGATCGAAAAATGGCAGCAAAATGAGCAAGAACACGGGTTTGAGCAATGGTGTGATTTTTTTTGGAGGAAGACGAAGTGGATGGGTGCTGGAATAAGTGAGGGGGGCCCACATGTGCACCTCCCTGAGGTGTTTTCAGTGCCAAAAATTCTTAAATATTCTAGAAAAAATCGTACTAAATTTTCAGGGCATTTGGAGAACTTTTATTTTCTGGTCATTTTTTATTGCACGGATAATTCAGAAAGTAGAAAAATAATAATATTTTTGCTTTATTTATTATAAATAACAGAAAGTAAAGAGTGGGTACAGAGAGTTGTGTTTACTAAATTCATCCATCTCATGCCCGTCAAAAGGAATCCATTAACAAGGTTGATCAAGTCTTATTAACAAACTTCTTCTGAATGACATGAAACCAGAGAACCTTCGTATAACACTAGGTTACCTCAACGGGTTATGCATGTCCCCAACAATAAGAGTATCATATTTCTTTTTGACAGTAGGAAGAGGGAATTCAAAACCTCCAATTGTAATTGTTGAAAATTTTCCAATAGAATTGATACTATTCACTTGAGATTGTTTCTTCGGAAAGTGTACCGTATGCTCATTACCATTAACATGAAAAGTGTCATTGCCCTTGTTGCAATCAATAACAGCCCCTACAATATTCAAAAAGGGTCTACCAAGGATAATCGACATACTGTCGTCCTCGGGTATATCAAGAATAACAAAGTCCGTTAAAATAGTAACATTTGCAACTATGACAGGCACATCCTCACAAATACCGATGGGTATAGCAGTTGATTTATCAGCCATTTGCAAAGAGATTTCAGTGGGTGTCAACTTATTTAATTAAAGTCTACGATATAAAGAGAAAGGCATAACACTAACACCGGCTCCTAGATCACATAAAGCAGTTTTACATAGTTTCTTTTAATGGAGCATGGTATAGTTGGTATTCCAGGATCTCCTAGTTTCTTTGGTATTCCATCTTTAAAAGTGTAATTAGCAAGCATGGTGGAAATTTCAGCTTCTGGTATCTTCTTTTATTTGTAACAATATCTTTCATATACTTAGCATAAGGAGACATTTTTAGAATATCAGTCAAACGCATACGCAAAAAGATAGGTCTAAGTATTTCAACAAAGCGCCCAAAGTCCTCATCATCATTTTTCTTGGATGTTTTAGGAGGAAAGGGCATGGGTTTCTGAACCCACGGTTCTCTTTCTTTACCATGTTTCCTAGCAACAAAGTCTCTCTTATCATATCTTTTATTCTTAGGTTGTCGGTTATCAAGATCAACAGCAGGTTCTATCTCCACATCATTATCATTACTAGGTTGAGCACCATCATGAACATCATCATTAAGATTATCACTAGGTTCATGTTCATCACCTGATTGTGTCTCAGCATCAGAAATAGAAATATCATTTCGGTTCTCAGGTGTGTCTATAACAGGTTCGCTAGAAGCATGAAAAGTCCTATCATCATTCTTTTTATTTCTAGAAGGACTTGGTGCATCAGTATTAATTCTCTGAGAGTCTTGTTCAACTCTCTTAGGATGGCCCTCAGGATACAAAGGTTCCTGAGTCATTTTACCACCTCTAGTCATAAGTCTAACAGCTTAATCATTGTTCTTATTATTCATCTCATTCAACAAATCATTTTATGCCTTGAGAACTTGTTCTACTTGAGTTTTTACCATGGAAGCATGTTTACTAATAATCTTGAGATCATTAACAGTTCTACACATATAGTCACCCAAGTAGTCAAGCATATAAGCATTACGTTTCAATTGTCTACTAACATATGCATTGAAGTTTTCTTGTTTAACAATAAAGTTAGCAAATTCATCCAAGCATTGACTAGCAGACTTATTATAAGGAATATCACCTTCATAAAATCTATAGAGAGAATTTACCTCTACTACCTATGTCGGAGTATTAAGACCATGTATTTCTTCAATAGGTGGTAAATTCTTAACATCTTCAGCTTTAATACCTTTTTCTTTCATAGATTTCATTGCCTCTTGCATATCTTCAGGACTGAGAAATAGAATACCTCTTTTCTTCGGAGTTGGTTTAGGAGGTGGTTCGGGAAGAGTCCAATCATTTTCATTACTCAATATATTATTCAATAGTACTTCAGCTTGTTCAACAGTTCGTTCCCTGAAAACACAACCAGCACAACTATCTAGGTGGTCCCTAGAAGCATCGGTTAGTCCATTATAAAAGATATCAAGTATTTCATTTTTCTTGAGAGGATGATCAGGCAAAGCATTAAGTAATTGGAGAAGCCTCCCCCAAGCTTGTGGGAGACTCTCTTCTTCAATTTGCACAAAGTTAAATATTTCCTGTAAAGCAGCTTGTTTCTTATGAGCAGGAATTTTTTTTCCAGAGAAATAATATATCATATACTGGGGACTACACACACAACCAGGAGCAAGAGAATTAAACCATAGTTTAGCATCACCCTTTAATGAGAAAGGAAACAACTTAAGAATATAGTAATAACAAATTTTTAGTAAGATGTGCCACAACAGTTTCAGATTCATAACCATGGAAAGGATCAGATTCAACCAAAGTAATTAACTCGGGATCAACAGAGAATTCATAATCCTTATTAGTAACAAAGATGTGTGAAGTAGCAAACTTAGGATCATATTGCATTCTAGCATTCAAAGATTTTTCTTTCCAATTGCATAGTAATTTCTTAAGATCATCTCTATCCTTACAAGCAAGAAAGTCCCTAGCTACCTTACCATCCATAATGTAACCCTCAGGTATAACAGGCAATTCATATCTAGAAGAGCTAGGTCTAGCAAGTGTTTCAAAGTTTTCAGTTTCAATGATTTCATCAGTTTCAGAGATATCATCAGTTTCAGCATTCTCAATATCTTTAGCTCTAGCAAGTTGTTCATCAAGAAATTCACCCAGTGGCACAGTATTATCAAGCAAAGTAGTAGTATCATCATAAGCATCATGCATAGCAGAAGTAGCATCATCAATTACTTTGACATATCAGAATGAATATCACGTGTAGGTGTCGCAAGCTTACTCAAAACAGAAGGTGAATCAAGTGCAGAGCTAGATGGCTGTTCCTTACCTCCCCTTGTAGTAGAGGGAAAATCTTGGTTCTAGTATATTTCAGATTCCTCATGATGATGAATAGATATAAATCCCAAGTGACTCAGAGAATAGAGCTATGCTCCCTGACAACGGCGCTAGAAAAAGGTCTTGATAACCCACAAGTATAGGGGATCGCAACAGTTTTCGAGGGTAGAATATTCAACCCAAAATTATTGATTCGACACAAGGGGAGCCAAAGAATATTCACGAGTATTAGCAGCTGAGTTGTCAATTCAACCACACCTGAAAGACTTAATATGCAGCAAAGTATTTAGTATCAAAGTAGTATGGAAGTAATGGTAACGGTGGCAAAAGTAACAGTAGCCGTTTTGTAGCAATTGTAATAGCAGTAGCAACGAAAGTAACTTAGCAAAGATCAATATGTGAAAAGCTCGTAGGAAATGGATCGGCAATGATAATTGTGTTGGATAATATTTGTCATGTAGCAGTCATAACATAGGGTGACACAAAACTTGCTCGAAATCATCAATATAATGTAGGACCTTATGGAAAAGAACTTGCATGACATCTTTTGTCCTACCCTCCCGTGGCAGCGGGGTCCTAATGGAAACTAAGGGATATTAAGGCCTCCTTTTAATAGAGAACCGGACCAAAGCATTAGCACTTAGTGAATACATGAACTCCTCAAACTACGGTAATCACCGGAAAGATTCCCAATTATTGTCACCTTGGGGTATGTGGATCATAATTCATAATAGGTGTCTACAACTTGCAAGATAGGATCAAGAACTCACATATATTCATGAAAACATAGTAGGTTCAGATCTGAAATCATGGCACTCGGGCCCTAGTGAAAAGCATTAAGCATAGCAAAGTCATAGCAACATCAATCTCAGAACATAGTGGATGATACGTCTCCGTCGTATCTACTTTTCCTAACGATTTTGCTCTTGTTTTGGACTCTAATTTGCATGATTTGAACGAAACTAACCCGGACTGACGCTATTTTCAGCAGAACTACCATGGTGTTGTTTTTCGTGCAGAAATAAAAGTTCTCGGAATGGAACGAAAGGTTTTGGAGATTTTTTATGGAATAAAAGAAAAATACTGGAGCCAAGAACCACCGGAGGGGGGCCCTCGGCGAGCACAACCCACCAGGGCGCGCCCCCCTCCTAGCATGCCCAGGTGGGTTGTCCCCACCTGGTGGCCCCGCAGACCCTATCTCCGACGCTATAAAATCACATTTTCGGAGAAAAAATTAGGGAGAAAGAATTATCACATTTCATGAGACGGAGCCGCCACCGCCTCCTGTTCTTCATCGGGAGGCCAGATTTGGAGTCCGTTTGGGGCTCCGAAGAGGGGAATCTTCGATCTTCGTCATCACCAACCCTTCTCCATCGCCAATTCCATGATGCTCCCCACCAGGATTGAGTAATTCCTTCGTAGGCTCGCTGGTCGGTGAGGGAGTTGGATGAGATTCATCATGTAATCGAGTTAGTTTTGTTAGGGCTTCATCCCTAGTATCCATTATGTTCTGAGATTGATGTTGCTATGACTTTGCCATGCTTAATGCTTGTCACTTTGGGCCCGGGTGCCATGATTTCAGATCTGAACCGTTTATGTTATCACCATTATATCTATGTTCTAGATCCGATCTTGCAGGTTATAGTCATCTATTACGTGTTATGATCCATAAACCCCGGAGTGACAGTATTCGGGATACTTTCCGGTGATAACCGTAGTTTGAAGAGTTCATGTATCACTATGTGCTAATGCTTTGTTCCAGTTCTCTATTAAAAGGAGGCCTTAATATCCCTTAGTTTCCTTATGGACCCCGCTGCCACTGGAGGGTAGGACAAAAGATGTCATGCAAGTTCTTTCCATAACCACGTATGACTATTTACGGAATACATGCCTACATTATATTTATGAACTGGAGCTAGTGCAGTATCGCCCTAGGTTATGACTGTCATATGATGGATATCATCCAATGAATTCACCGATCCAATGCCTACGAATTTACCACATATTGTTCTTGCTAAGTTACTACTGCTGCTGTTACTATTACAACTGCTACAAAATTATTGCTATCACTGTTACCGTTACTATTACTATCATCACTGCTATCAAAACTGTCATATTAATGTGCCACTGATCTCCTTGCTGCAGATAATTAATCTCCAGGTGTGGTTGAATTGACAACTCAGCTGCTAATACTTATAAATATTCTTTGGCTCCCCTTGTGCCGAATCTATAAATTTGGGTTGAATACTCTACCCTCAAAAGCTGTTGCGATCCCCTATACTTGCGGGTTATCAGTGGATACTAGGGATCAAACCCTAACAAAACTAACTCGATTACATGATAAATCATATCCAACCCATCACCGTCCAGCAAGCCTACAATGGAATTACTCGCTCCCGGCGGTGAGCATCATGAAATTGGTGATGGAGGAAGGTTGATGATGACGATGGCGATGATTTCCCCTCTCCGGAGCCCAAAACAGACTCTAGATCTGCCCTCCCGAGGAAGAACAGGAGTTGGCGGCAGCTCTGTATCGTGAAATGCGATGAATCCTTCTCTCTGATTTTTTTCTCCCCGAATAGGGTTATATAGAGTTGGAGTTGAGGTCGGAGGAGGTCCAAGGGGGCCACAAGCCCTCTAGGCGCGCCCCGGGGGGGCGCCCCCAGGCTTGTGGCCTCTGGGTGGACGCCCTCTAGTTAATTCTTGCGCCAGTAGTTTTTATATATTCCAAAAATATTCTTCGTAAATTTTCAGGTCAATCCGAGAACTTTGATTTCTGCACAAAAATAACACCATGGCAATTCTACTGAAAACAACGTCAGTCCGGGTTAGTTCCATTCAAATCATGCAAATTAGAGTCCAAAACAAGGGCAAAAGAGTTTGGAAAAGTGGATATGATGGAGACGTATCAGCGGCTGATGCACTATCCCGGCTTGGGTCTCAACGTAAGCCGGTGCCACCCAATGTGTTCCTCGATGTGTTGCACAATCCTTCGGTTCAATTACCTTCAGAGGAAGATCTTGCTATACCTGACCCGGAATGATAGTTGGTGGCGGCTCTTCATGCTATTCCTGACTGGACGCTGCCTTATCTGGCTTATCTCACTCATGGCGAGTTAGCCGAGGATGAAAATTTGGCATGACAGATCACAAGGCGTTCAAAGTCTATGACTATTGTCAATGGTGAGTTACATCAATGCACTATGACTGGTGTTTTCCAACGTTGTGTCTCTCCTGAATAGGGCCACGAGATTTTGCAAGAGATACATGTAGGCAACTTTGGTCATCATGCCAGCTCACGATCGCTGGTGGCTAAGGCGTTTTGTCATGGATTTTTCTGGTTGACAGCCCATGCAGACATAGAGGATATTGTTAGTAAGTGCGATGGGTGTCAGAAATTCACAAGGCAAGCTCATGTGCTGGCTCAGGAATTGCGGATGATCCCAATCACTTGGACCTTTGTGGTCTGGGGGCTTGATATGGTGGGACCTTTCAAGAGATCTAAGGATAAGAAGACCCACCTTCTAGTGGCGGTTGACAAGTTTACTAAGTGGGTTGAGGCAGAGCCGGTCAGTAATTGTGAGGCGGCTACTGCAGTTCAGTTTGTCAAGAAGCTGATTTTCTGCTTTGGTTATCCTCATAGTATCATCACTGATAATGGGACGAATTTGTCTAAGGGTGCTATGAAAGAATTTTTTCAAAGAGAGCACATCCGGTTTGATGTTTCATCAGTTGCACATCCTCAGTCCAATGGTCAGGCAGAACGTGCTAACCAGGAGATCTTGAGAGGAATCAAACCCTAGCTCTTGGTTCCTTTAAAGAGGACTGTGAGTTGTTGGGTGGAAGAACTTCCTTCGGTTCTTTGGAGCATCAGGACCACCCCCAACAGATCAACGGGTTATACACCCTTCTTCATGGTTTATGGTGCTGAAGCAGTTTTACCAAGCGATATTCGTCATGTCTCGCCCAGAGTGGCGGCTTATGTGGAGGCTGACAATGAGACGGCGCGTCAGAATGCTTTGGATGCTCTTGAGGAAGAGCGTGATCTTGCGGCGGCTCGTTCAGCAATCTATCAGCAAGACCTACATCGCTATCACAGCCGTAGGGTTCGAAGCTGGACCTTTCAGGAGGGCTACTTAGTGCTCCATTTGATTCAAGACCAGATAGGGATGCATAAGCTTTCACCTCCTTGGGAAGGACCTTTTATCGTCAGCAAAAACCTCAACAACAGGTCATACTACCTCATCGAGATACGTGAGAACAAAGATTCACGCACATCTGAGGAGGAGACCAACATGCCCTGGAACATTGCTCATCTTTGGCCTTACTACACTTGAGCCACTGGCTCCCATCATTGTATATACGTTCATCAATGTACATATCTTTTAAAGATCAACATAATAAAGCTGGCATCCCCAAAATTTTGGGCCCTCTGTCATTTCATCTCATATTTTCTGTGCATGAGTCTTTATTGGTTGATCATAAGGTCACTAGGGGGCTTCCAACTCACTGAGTTTAGCTTTCATACCCTCTTGACCGGCTTTATATGCCATATATGGGTTAAACCTGCCTGTTTGCAACTTGCTACTCCACCAGGTGACCCGCCATACTCTTGACAGTCAATCTTTATATGACCCTGAACTTGTCAAGGTTAAAACAACGGTTTATATATGTCACGTGAGAGTCGGCTTATAGAGAGCTAGGATAAACTCACCTGTCTGCTTGTTGCTACTCCGCTATGTGGCTTGTCATACTCTTAATAGTCAATCTTCTCAGAAGACCCTGAACTAGTTAAGGTTAAAACGACGGATTTATGTCACGAGAGAGCCAGCTTACGGGATGAAAGGCTATCATGCCAAGCTTCTTTCAAGCAAAAATTGAGTTTTTCAAAACCAGTACTTTTTGGTCATGCCTTGCAAGCTGGCTTAACAAATATTTGAGATATACGGGTTTATATTTTCTATTTCTATTTTGTAGAAACTTTTTATGTCCTTTCATCATGATTATGTGCAGATGAGGAGTTTCCGGGTCATACAGATCCGGGTCATGTTGCTCCACGTTGATCTTATTGTGGCTATAAGCTGCCAAAGTAATCTTTTCAAAGATTGGATCTGACCATGAATCATTGGGTTATGAACTCACCCTGGTTTTTGACTATAAGTCGCCAGTATAAGCATTGATGGATCTTTTTAGATTATATGTCAAGACTCAAATAAAAGAAGAGACGTTGACAAGCAAAACATGCATCCACAGCGTCAGCAGGCATACAAAGAGGTTAAGCTGCCCGAGCACAAGTTGATCACGACATGCACGAAGGCATGAAAGGGCAGATAACTATTTTTAACTAAGCTATTACAAGGCTATAGCTGAGCCCAAAAGTTTTTCAACTAAGTTTTTCAGGAGTCACATCACTCCTTTGAACCGGCTTTAGAGCCGTCCGGGTTATGACCAGCTGGGTTAATATCTTCATGGCGCCTTGTAGTTGAGGTTTCCGGGTCATCCCGTGCCGGCTCTTCGTCGCTTGCCATCTAGAGATTGTCTGACGTCCAGTCGATGCCAGTTAACGCCTCAAAGGTTGCTTCATCATTAAGGATAAGAGAAGGGTCAATGTCAGGGGCAAAAGTGTGCTTACGCCTTTGAGGAGTTAAGTCCACAATTTCATGCGACAGCGGCTTGATATGAGCATTATTGCTGTCGTAAGCCGGCTGATACTTGGTCAAGTCCAGCTCTTTGGCAAGTTGACATGCTAGAGGCCTTATCTCTTTGACACATCTGGCAAAGTCTGCCTTCTCAAAGACAGATCCATCATCGTTAAATTCTGGACACCCCCCAGCCATCTCTGTTGGGTCTAGCTCTAATTGCCAAGCTTTTGCCCGGCTTAGGGCAGTAATGGCTCCTAAGCGGGCGGCTGACAGTTTCACCTCATCAATCTGCTTTGGTACAGTTGATAGATGATCCAGCACAGTCTTGATGAGTGTTGTAGGTTTCTTGCCATTTGATATGGCTACAAGTGTTCACAGGCTCCTAGCGTATAGCTTCTCCTTTAAAGAATAGACCGCTTTAAGCTTCAGCGGCATATTTTGGCCAAGGTTGGTACTCCTGGTACCTGTCATGCAATCAAGGAACAAGTCAGGCGAGTTACAAATCAAGAATTTTGAGTCACGAGGAGAGTTAAAGCACCTTAAATAGTTTATTCGCTGCTTCAATTGAATACAAGTTTAACTTAGCAAAGATGGCGGCTGTCATTTGGGATATGTGTTGTTTTAAGCTGGCAAGCTCTTCGGTTACTGGCTTCAGCTGTTTTTCAGCATCTTCCGCACGCTTCAGTAAGGCAGTATTTTCATATTCCAGAGTGGCTCTATCAGCTTCAAAGTTGGATTTCAGTTTTTCTAAGTCCTATAGAGAAGACTTCAGTTTTGACTCAGCTTGGGCTTATTCAGCTTGTGCTATTTCCAAATCTTTCTTTAAGCTGGCCATGTTTGACTCGCCCCGGCTTAAAGCTTCTTGCCAAGGATTATAGAGAATAATGGCAATCAAATGATTACTACGTTGATGGAATCAGCATTGAAAGTATTTAAGTCCCACGCACATTGCAAGCAATATCCTTGGCACTTGAGGGCTAATGTACAATGATTTTTAAAATTCTATTCTACAACGAAGAACCGACTCATCTTATTCAAGATAAGCCGGCCCTTGGGGGCTACATGCGTTTCTTTGCAAAGTTGTTATTTCAAAGACCCGACTCATCTTATTCAAGATAAGCTGGCCCTTGGGGGCTACAAGTGATTTGTCAAGCTTGTCATCTTAAAAGACTCGGCTCATCTTTGAAAGATAAGTCGGCCCTTGGGGATTACACTTTGGAAATTTTCACAAGTCTCAAGCATACTCAATATTATTCCTATACTTAAGACTTGGGGGCTATATGGACATATATATGCAAGACTAAGAGGGGTTAAATGCATTCATACCTCATACTTCTGCTTCATCAAATTGATTAAGCCGGCCTCCATGTCGTGGCTTGTGCGTAGGCGGCTTAGATAGCCTGCGTGCAACTCGCCTACATTGAATGTTGCATAGCTTTCCAGATCCAGTTTGGCCTTGCCCTTCTCTAATAAGGGCGTCTCTTCCTTCACGGAGTGCTTAGTTAACACTCTAGAGACTTCAGGCGCTTTAAAAACCGACCTGGTAATAGCAATATCATCAACATTGTCAGCAGCAGGGCTCTTGTTAGTCGATTTGGCAGGAGAAGAAGGTTTGGGACTTGGCGGGTTATGGCTATCTGCCGGGTTGGCGTCAGTGTCCATGGCCTCAGAAGGTGCTGCCTCAGTTTGTGGAGGCGGATCATTTTGCTAGTTCACATGGTCTTCAGGCTTTGGATTGGGACCTCAGGGGTCTCAAGCGTCTGCTTCTCCAACTCAGAGGCCTCGGGAGCCTTGGAAGAGCCGCCCACCTTTTGCTTTTTACCAGTTTTTGCCTTGCCACTGCGACAAGAAGATAAAAGCTTATGAGTATATGACAGCAAGTTTTTGTCAACAAATAAAAAAACTTACCCTGGGATAACAACGAAGGCAGGAAGCTGTGTTCCAGTTGAGTCGCCAGATGACGGAGGCGTTCCCTGATAGTTGAAGTCAGAAGGGTTAAGAGGTTGCCGCACGAGACCAGCTCGTGGAAGAGATAGAGTCGGGCTATGAGGCACCTCATTGCGATGTTTCTGAGGAGCCGGTGTGTTAGATAAACTGGCCAGGAGATCTTCAGAGCTGCCGCTCCGGGTCTGATGCCTAGACTCATGCTGCTGTTTCTTCAAAAGAAAGTTGGGGTCCAAATAAGCATGAGGGTGAGAAAATCTTCCTTTCCGGATGACCCGGCGTGTTTTCTTTCTTGGAAAGGGTTCTAAGTCGGAGGAGAAAGGAATTACCTCTGCTTCGTTGGCCTGGTTTGTCTCCACTTCGTCCTGAGAGGAATCAGCATCAATAAGTTGCATGAAAAGAAGACCAAGGGAGTCAAGTTCTATCTCCGACTCATCTAGCTGAACTAGTTCTTCTGCTATTTGTTTCTTCCGGTGAACCGGACCACGAGGCTTCACTGTTTATTCTTCTTAGCTGGCGGGGCTGTTGTTAGTTTCCTCCTCCGAAAGGGGGAATCGGCCTATATACATATATATATTGGCAGTGATTTAAAAGGGATAGGAAGCATAGAAGATAGATAAGCAAAATAAAGGTTTACTCAAAAGTACTTACTGCAGGAGCCAGGTTAAGAAGGTAGAAAGGATTCAGCCCCGCTTTATTGCAAACTTCTTGAGGTTCCCCATGTAGTGACTTGACCATTTCATTGATCTCTTTATCAGTCAGAGGTTTCTGGTTGTAGCGTTGCAGGTCCTTCACATCACCAGTATATTGGCACATTAAGCCGTTGCACCGGCTCAGCGATAAAATCCTCCATGAGACCCAGCAGCAAGTCAAGTCGACTCCGGTTAAGCCGTTGGCTATTAAAGCCCTTATCTTTGAAAATATGTGTGCATATTGAGCACGTTCTGCGGCAGGCAGTCGACCAGGAAGCTCGTTGCTGGTACTGAGCCGGTAGGGGCGATAATCCGGCAAGGGATTTTCTTCAGACGGAGCAGTGTTCCTACAATAGAACCAAGTGTAGTTCTAGCCCTTCGGATGGCTGGGCAGTGTAGCGGAAGGAAATGTTACATCTCTCTGCCTCTCGATGGAAACACCTCCAAGCTCAAGACTAGGTCCATCTGTCATTTCAGTCTGGCGGTTGAAACAAAAGAAATCTTTGAAGAGATCAACAGTGGGCTCCTCTTGCAGATATACTTCACAGAATACTTGAAATTGGCACAGATTGGAGACGGAGTTGGGACCGATATCCTGAGGATGAAGTTGATAAAAATGCAGAGCATCCCGGAATTTTTTTGACCCGGGTGGTGAAAAGCCACGGAGGAGGTGATCCATGAAAATTACAACTTCACCCTCTTCGGGTTGAGGGACAGTCTCAGGACCGGGAACCCGCCAGTGGAAAACTTCTTTAGCCGGCAAAACCCCCATGTCCACATACTCATTGAGCATGAGCTCTGAGACTTTGGAGGCAACCCAGTCACAAGAAGTGGGAGATTTAGTCATGATTGGCCGGGTTAGAAAGTTGTAGACAAGGAATAAAAGTATGGCAGGTTAAAACTACAATGATAAGCCGCCTAAGTGATTACATGGTATTTCAGCAATAATAGGCCAGTTATGATTATAAGACAGCAAATACGTACGGTGAACTATTGAGAGATTATGAGCCACCCTAACTATGAGAATGAGGTGATGGACAGGCCGCTAAATTACTGCGGGTTAGATTATGAATGTATAAGCCGGCAGCATGGTGGCGGGTCATCTAAGCAGAGATTTAATGAAGCTGTTGCTAAGTATGGACAAACAGGTTTTGCAATCTACGGCTATATTCATCGATCTACGAACAATGCAAAAATGAAAAAGAATTACTAAACCTAGCAAGCAGTAGCAGAAGAGATAGTAGGATATAAAATGATTCTAGAAGGGAATACAGATTGGCTAGATTCAAGATGGTGCTAAAATAGCTACCGCCATATGTCTCTGTTATTCTTGGATCAAAAATAGCTTCCGTTCAAAAGATGTGATGAACTAGGATGAACTCTGACGAGCTCTACGAACTCCATCGACCTAATGCAGATCTGAGAAAGGAGGAAAGTGGAACCTGATGGTAGTAGAGGGAGGTGGAGATGTACCGCTGAGGCTTGACAGTGATGGGGTGATGCAGCGACCTCAGCTGGGACTGGCTGGTGCAGCTCAACGGGTACGATGGAGCTTCGGTCGCGGTGGGCGTCGCAAGGAAGAATAAGAAGTGGAGGCGACGGGGTGGAAAGTGAAAAAGGCAGGCCCACCATGCCTATTTATAAGGAAAAAAGAGGGCATGGTAACAGGCGTATGAGAAAATCGAGGAGGCATAATAACTTCTACAACAAAAAGGGCGCCTCGATCTTTGGAATGGTTGATTAATGCAAAAGATCCGCTGTGACGTCATGAGGATTTTTCTGAATTTATGAAGATGATGCATCCTTTATATGGCAGGTTATGAAGATCTGTTCAAGGTTAAAACATTTAGAAGAACCAAAGAAGACTCGCCAACCAGAGGCATTGAAGATTGACATGAACAAGTTCAAACCAATCTGGGGCCTAATGTTGGGGATATGACCCCACGGTGTAACCCGCCCTAGACGGGCTGGGTTAGTCTATTGGCGACTTAACAATGAAGCCTTAGACAGGCCCAGGAAACCAAGATACCGAGCCAGGAGGCGGTTTACGAGGTGGGCCGGTTGAAGGCCCAAGACCAGAAGACGGTGCGTGACCCGGAGGCGTAAGCCGCCCGACAGCGACTTGCCAAAGAAGGCAAGGCAACTTAGAGACAGGATCGGTTACGAAGTATAACCCGACCCGGACTCTTGTAAGCCCAGGGCCTCGACCTGAGTATATAAAGGCGAGTCCCTGGGCGAGTAAACTTAAGTTGGAATCCATCGATAGCTAGGTCAAGCGAATCCGCTCCCTTGTAATCGATACTCAAGCAATAATCAACGAGAGCAAGAGTAGGCTTTTACCTCCACCCTGAGGGGCCGAACCTGGGTAAATCTGTGTCTTTCGTCCCACTCAACCCCTTCAAGCTAACCACCATAGAGATGGCCTCGCACCTAAGTCCTTTCACTAGGGCATCTGCCGTGTTAACCCAACGACAGTATCCACAGGCAAACTACTCAGTTTCCTTGTTTCCAAACGTGGGATCGACGCCAACCCTGAGAAGTTTGGGGCCATCATCCGAATGAAGCAACCAAAGCGTCTCCATGATGTGCAACACCTCACAGGCTGCCTGGCAGCCCTGAGCAGATTCATCTCAAGACCCGGTGAAAAAGCCCTGCCGCTTTACCGATTGATGAAGAAGTCAGACAGGTTCGAGTGGACTCCCGAAGCGTAGGCTGCGTTCCAGGAACTTAAAGCCCTGCTTTCCACCCAGCCGGTGCTAGCTGCTCCGAGCAGCAAAGAACCTTTGCTCCTATACATCGGGGCCACAAGCCGAGTTGTTAGCACGGTTCTCACTATGGAACGGGAGGAACAAGGCAAAACCTTCAAGCTCCAACGACCAGTCTACTACATCTCCGAAGTCCTGACCCCTTCCAAGCGGAGTTATCTACATTATCAGAAGCTAGTGTATGAAATTTATCTAACTACAAAGAAGGTGGCGCATTACTTTCAAGAACACTCGGTCACGGTGATAAGTGACGACCCTCTATCTGAGATCATGAACAATAGAGATGCAATAGGCCGAGTGGCAAAGTGGGCCATCGAGGTCCTTCCACTGGACATCAAGTTTGAAGCCAAGTAAGCCATCAAGTCGCAAGCCCTGGTAGATTTCCTTGCCGGATGGATTGAGCAAGAACAACCCGTCCCGAGTGTTCCCGAACACTGGACGATGTTCTTTTACGGCTCCAAGATGCTCCACGGCTCCGGGGCCGGACTAGTCTTGGTGTCTCCTAAAGGCGACCGACTCAGTTATGTGCTTCAGATTCACTTTGACTCTTCGAACAACAAAGCCGAATACGAAGCTCTCCTGTACGGGCTTAGCTGCGAATAGTCCTGCACGACTGGAGTCACTCAGTGATGCATATCACCAGAGGAGGGGCAAGAAATTCTGTAGGAGATTCACTCGGGAACATGTGGACACCATGCATCCTCTCGGACCCTGGTCGCCAAGGCATTCAGAGCTGGATTCTATTGGCCCTGAGCCAATGAAGCCGCCCGGGATATAGTGGATTAATGCGTCGGGTGTCAGTTTTACGTGAATCAAGTACACAAGCCAGCATCCGCTCTAAAGACTATTCCCCTCACTTGGCCGTTCGCCGTCTGGGGGCTCGACATGGTCGGCCCACTCCGGACCGAGGAGAGCGGTTTCACGCACCTGTTGGTGGTAGTCGACAAGTTCACCAAGTGGATCGAGGCCAAGCCAATAAAGAAGTTGGACTCAACCACTACCATTCAGTTCATCAAAGAGATAATCTTCAGATTCGGAGTCCCTCACAGCATCATCACTAACACCGGGTCTAACTTCGACTCGGACGAGTTCTGTGAGTTTTGCTACACCCAAGGCATTCGGGTCGATTACGCCTCCGTGGCGCACCCGCAGTCGAATGGGCAGGCCGAGTGGGTGAATGGACTCATACTCCAAGGATTGAAACCCCGCCTCATGCGTGACCTAACTCATGTGATAGTGGCCTGGGTAACCGAACTACCGTCAGTCCTTTGGGGCCTGTGGACGACCCCGAATCGATCCACCAATCGCACCCCGTTCTTCATGGTAAACGGGTCAGAAGCAGTTTTACCGAGTGACTTGCTCCACAATTCCCCCCGAGTGGATCTTTACTCGGAAGCCGAAGCTTAAGAGGTGAGGCAGGATGGCCTCGACCTCCTAGAGGGAGCGTGAGCTAGAGCTTATAAGATTGACGTTGTACCAACAAGACTTGCACCGCTACCACGACAAGCACATCAGGGGGCGTGCTTTCCAGGAGGGGGATTTGGTTCTCTGAGTGGACCAACAGAAGCCTCATAAGCTGGCACCCCCTTAGGAGGGGCCATTTGCCATATCCAAGGTCTTACATAATGGAGCATACAGACTCTACAACTTTGCCAAAGAAACAGAAGAGCCCAGAGCTTAGAATGCGGATCTGCTCCGCAAGTTTTACACTTAAAATAAAATTTGTTCTTTGTAATAGTTAGTCCGAATGAACTTAGATGAATAAAAGTCTTGCTTTTCCCATGTATCATCTAGTTCGACCCACGGTCGCACTTTCACTCAGGTGACTAACTGCATTCAGAAACTAACACACCTCTAGTGGGTGAGGATAGGAGAAGGCTTAGTTGCAAACCAGTTTTCGCCTAAGTTAAAAAATAATTTGAGCACGGATCTGCTCCTCACTCGGGGGCTTAGCTGCGAACCAGTTTTCACCTAAGTTAAAAAATAATCCGAGTGAGGATCTACTCCACACTCGGGGGCTTAGTTGCGAACCAGTTTTCAACTAAGTGAAAAAGCAATTCGAGTGAGGTTCTTCTCCACACTCGGGAGCTCAGCTGTGAACCAGCTTTCGCCTAAGTTAAAAAGTAATCCGAGTAAGGATCTGCTCCACGCTCGGGGGATTAGCTGTGAACCAGTTTTTGCCTAAGTTAAAAAGCAATCCGAGTGAGGACTTGCCCCACACTCGGGGGCTTAGTTGCGAACCAGCTTTCGCCTAAGTTAAAAAGTAATCGGAGTGAGGATCTGCTCCACGCTCGGGGGCTTCACTGCAAACCAGTTTTCGCCTAAGTTAAAAAAGCAATCCGAGTGAGGATCTGCCCCACACTCGGGGGCTTAGCTGCGAACCAGCTTTCACCTAAGTTAAAAAGTAATCCGAGTGAGGATCTTCTCCACACTCGAGGGCTTAGCTACGAACCAACTTTTGCCTAAGTTGAAAAACAATCCGAGCGAGGATCCGGTCCACACTCGGGGGCTTAGTAGCGAGCCAGCTTTCGCCTAAGTCCAACAAAGCATAGAAAGCAAATAAGCGCTCAAGTCAAAGATTCGATCCATTTGAATGTTTCAAGCAAAAGAGAAACGAGCTTAAGGCTCAGCGAAGTGTACGGTTACAGCAACCACCCGTCATTCCGGGGAAAATTTAACTAAATGTTTTAAGCGTCGGCATTCTGGCTGGCTCGACAAAGGTCTCCAAGTCGATCCCATCGGCGATGCATTTGGCAGCTTCGGCGAAGGTCTCCATGAAATCCTCAAACTTGATGTTCTTCTTGTTCATCACTTGGAGGCCATTCAACTTCTCCTTGTCCATGTTCTTGCAATGAACTCGGACGAGTGACCGTGCCATGTTAGCAACGCTGCGTGCAGCCGACTTCTTCCAGGCTTTCACTCGGGCAGGGACCTTGTTCAGCCGCGTCATGACTGCCTTCAGGTCCATTTGAGTCTCCTCGTCCGGCTGCAGTTCCTTGTTGGTCCGATCCAGAGCACCTCTCGTCTGAATGATATAGCCCAAAGCATTCTCCAGGCGATCTTCCAGCCGCGGGGTGGCGAGGGCCGCTTTGTCAGTGACGAGTGACCTAGAAGGATCTAGATCCCTCTCAAGCCTCTCCAGCTCCAGCTCCGTGTTATAGCAGTGCTCTGAGTGGAAGAAAATGGCCCATGAGCAAATGATTGAGACAAACTCGGTGGTATATGGATCTCATTTGGTGAAGGAAAACTTACCAGCAAGCTTCTCACTAAACTCTGTGCAGAACTCCTCAATGTACAATTCCAGGGCATTCTTCTTATCCGTGAGCTGTGAGACCTTCTCATCCAGGGTTTGCTTCTTCTGCACAAAGGCACCAACTTGATCTTCACTCTTCTTCTTCCATTCAGAAGATTCACCTTTGGCACCATCGACGGCAGCCTTAAGGTCCCTGATCTTTCCCTCCAACCTGACGACTGAAGCCAGCTTCTCATTGGCGAGCTTGGTCTTGGTCCTGGTTTCCTTCTGAGCCAATGCCAGGTCCTTGTCCTTGTTCTCCAGGGCCTGCTTCATGGTTTCTAAAGAAATATAAGTCCTTAGCCTCGTTACAAGTTGGGTGTTCTCGCTACAAACATCTGTCAAAGCGGAATGACTCGGATCAAAAGGGAAAAATAGTATAGTGGGCACCCTGAATCGGCTTTGTGAAGTTGGGTGTTCTTGAGATTCGAAGCCGATTCAGGGCGCGCATAGAATTCGATGGCTTACCTCCCATGGCTTTCTTCTCTTTCTCCAGTCGGGCGCTCTTGAGCTTCTCAGCTTCCAGGTCCAATCGAAGGGATATCACCTCCTTCTCCATCGCAGCATAGTGGGACCCGAACTCACAAGTCCTCTGTAGCATACGAGAAATAATCAGTCAAAAAAATCCGAGTGGGACAAGCTGGATCAGTACTAGATCTTGAAGTACCCTCTGACTATCGAGTCAGCGGCGTACTACCGAGTGGAACAAGCTAGAACAGTACCAGATCTTGAAGTACCCTTGAACTACCCACTAGGTCGTGCCCCCCGAGAGGAACAAGATTGACCAGTACCAAATTCACAAGTACCTTCTGGGTCGGCCAGACACACCCGAGAGTAACAAGCTCGATCAGTACTAGATCCTAAAGTACCCTTTGATCTACCTTCACTCGGCCAGTTTCCGAGTCAGCAATGAAGAAGATAGAGGACAACAACACCCTGTTGTGCCCAGCAACAGTTCTAAAGACCACCGCCGATTGCCCGCAATCGATGGCAGTCTTGAGGACTAAACCCAGTGGGTGCACTCAGCATGCCCCCACTGGAAAGTGCCATGTCGATGAGCTAAAAAAATGACAACCAGCCCCAGGGCGAAATGACCACAAGTTCTAAAGACTACCACCGGCTGCTCCATTCAATGGTAGCCTCGGGGACTACACCCAGTGGGTGCACTTAGCGTGCCCCCACTGGACCGTAACCACTCGGACACGCCCCGGCTAGACTCTGAGTGGATACGACAAAAACACACAAACAAAAAGTTCAAAGACTCCGGCCGACTGAATCCAATCGACAGGAGCCTCGGGGACTACACCCAGCTGGTGTACTCAGCGTGCCCCCACTAGATCGTGAACACCCAGTGGGTGTGCCCTGTGCAAACCCACTGACAAAAATCCTACCACATGAAAAAGAAAAAAACTGACTAGAAATTATACTCACAATGGTACTTACTCGGACGTTGGTCTGCAGCGCCACACTGGTGTCGTAAGCCCCCTTCAGTCGGTCACACATCAAGCCCGCCTGGATCAGGGCCTCCTTACTCACCCCCACTTGATCTTCAGGGACATGGTACAGGGGGAAGGAGGTGGTTGGGGCCGATGGAGACACGGCTGTAGGCCTCGAAGCCGGGACCACCACCGACCCACCCGGAGGAGTTGGTGTAGATCCTACGATCGGCACCACCACAGTTAAAGGCGCCGAGCCACCCTGGGCCAAACGACTTGGCCCCGCAGCTCTTGCGGCGGCCTTCGTCGGAGAGACGTGAGTCACCCAGCGAGGGAAAGCCTCCTGCATCGGCACGTCAATGCTCGGTGTTTTCTCCCTGATGGCCTCCGGATTGGACGGGTCGACCCTCTCGTCGTCATCTAGCTGAATGATCTCGGAGGGAGCTGCACGAATACGAGAACCAAGGAAATCATTGGAGTTCAATCAGGGAAGACCTAACTATCTTAATCAGTCGATGCAACATACCTTTGGAAGTGGCGGCATCCGCCACATCAGCATCACTCAGACCCGGCCTATGGGCGTGCGGATCCATACAAGTCGTCAAGGTGTCGTTGCTACGTGGGTCAAACCACACTCGGTCATCAACCAGATCATCACAAAAGCAAGCAAAGAATTGATAAGGATACTCACGTCGAAGCCACAGGCACTGCCACCCTGATCTGAGGCACCACAGCCTTCCGAGGCTTCGCGGAGACCTGCTTGGGCAGCTTCGATTGCTTCTCGGCCGAGCTCTCGACCTTGGCGTGCGCACGCTTGGAGCTGCGAGTCATCCGCCCCAAAGTAGTCGGCTGTGACGCCCCTCCGGCCTTGTGACTCAGATCGTGTTGTGCCTTCATGCGGGGTTCCTTGGGGGCCTCATAGGATGGAGAGGATTCAGCCTCCTCCCCATCCTCTGTGCTCTTGTCCTCATCACTCTCCTCATCGTCATCATCATCATCTTCTTCTTCCTCTTCTGAGTAACGGCTCTCAAAACCACTCACCGCATCCTCAGGCGACCGGTCAACAGCTGGAATGTTGGAGATCATGTTCTGGAATTCCTGAAGAGCAGACACATCGAGACACGGGAATCATATAAAACAAAAAACAACTTACTAACGAGTCTGTGGCACCCCGACTCAGAGAGACCGGAACACCTCGTATCCCAACCCAGAGATCAAGTCTTCTGGAATACGGCACCGCTTGGCATAGAACAAATCAGCTCTTATTACAAATGATATGGATACAATGGTTCCAATATCACAATAGATTACATCGACATGCCGACACTATGCCTGAAAGGTTGCTCTATGCTAGCAGTAGAACAACTCATAGAAGTGGAAGAACTTCTAGCAGCGGAACAACAACGACGGACTCCACTCCACAGGGACTCTGGTTGGAACGCATACTCTAGCTCACAAACCAGGGATCCTCGGCAATCAAGAAACACGGCATGACCTGCAAAATGGCATGACACGCCAGGTTAGTACTTTGAATGTACTCGCAAGTCACAGCAACCAAAGCAATCAAAACAAACAACAGCATGGCATTTACAGCACTACTGCAGGATGCTGCTAACGCGACACTATGATCAGAGACCCTTTGACGAAACTGTGTGCGATGCATTAATCGCAAATGGTGATGTAAAAAAACATCAAAAAAGATGCAAAATGCTTGCGATGAATGATACATCAAACACGGTTCAAATTTTAGTTGCGTGTGCAATGCTGGGCATACGGTTGATCCATACGAACTATTTACGATGAGACAGAACAACAGAAATGGGCAGCCAGATCAAGGTGTGTGCGATATACGGCATGCAGTTTGCTCCGATGAACCGTTTGCGATGATCGAGGTGAACACAAATGATTCAGCATAACAAGATGTGTGTGATACCCGGCAAACAGGTAGGTAATCAGAATTGTGTGCGATCATTATAGACAGCCCATACGGTCTTTTTTTTATGAATTGTGTGCTCATCAGGGCACACAGTTCAACAAACCAACCTGTGGGTGATAATGTAGAAGATCTCTGTTGAATATGTATTACTAACCGTCTGCGATGAGATTGACAGGATAAACAGAGATCACAAATTAATATGAGCGAACGAAAACATAGATATATACAGTCTGCTTAATTTAGTCCTTCTTCTTGTTGTTGTTGTTGTTGGATGGCCCCGCAACATCGTCTTGGCGAGGACGCTTCTTGCCGCTGACCGTTGGCTTTTCATCCCCGCCGCCGTCATCAAAGTCGTTGTTGTCGTCGTCCTCCTCCTCTTTGTTCGACCATTCCTCCTCATCATCATCGTCGTCCTTTTCTTCGTCCTCCGATGGCTCCTTGTCCATCTGGTTGTCGTCTGACGACTCCAGAGGCAGCGTCCCTTCCATGATTTGGATATAATCGAGGTCTGGGCTCGACGGCGGACTCATGGAAGAAGAGCGGGATGATTCCGATGTTGACCTATCATCGGGCGCCAGACTGCTGGCCAAACTGTCGTCCTCGCTGTCGCTCGACATGGCTACAGAGTGTGTGCCAGTGTGTAGCATGCCCTGCCGGGGATGAAGAGGATGGTGGACACTTAAGAGGGGTATGTAGAGAAGAGGAAATGCCAATTGAAGCGGGGGTTGACATATTATCTAACCGCTGATATAATCAACCGCAATTATTTGTACCCAGTCGCTCCAAATTCCCGGCGTTGCGTGAGACTCCTATTGGCTATTTGGCTGGTTTCTTTTTTCAGGACAAAAACAAGGAACGAGTTTTGGGATTATGCACTGGTACCAGTACGAACGGATTCAGACAGTTGGCAAGCAATACATTGAGCTCTTCTTATTGATAAAGCCAGTAATAATCAAACTACAAAGGAAAAGAAAAAAAGACAAAGGAAAATATCTGCACGAATCTTTGCGTAACATCAATGGCATAGGACCTAGATGTGCATTACTTAGAGCACATCTAGACGTGCTTTAGCAATACTGTCAAACAAAACCCCTAATCATCATTGCAAACAGCGCATAGAACATGGCTAATGCGACAACCACAACTACACATGCTAGTTCCTTCTTGTCTCTTGCTTTCATCTGTTGCCTGTGATTGATTCTTTCTTGCTTCATCGT
Source organism: Thinopyrum elongatum (assembly GCA_011799875.1). Classification (NCBI taxonomy): domain Eukaryota; kingdom Viridiplantae; phylum Streptophyta; class Magnoliopsida; order Poales; family Poaceae; genus Thinopyrum; species Thinopyrum elongatum. The sequence continues at coordinate 466,125,738 of CM022298.1, forward strand.
ACTGATTGTACATTCCAGATCAGCCAGTTTCTTCTTCAGCTTTATGTTATCTTCTGCGAGCTTGGTGATAACACTCTGAGCCCTGCCATGCCATTCTTCATCCAGCCAGTTAACAAAGGCACAAGCCTCATATCCCTGCCAATGTTAAATAGTATTCAGGATGAGCGGTGGCATTAACTCAAGTAAAATGATGAACTTAGCACTAACCTCTAAGGGGCAACTGAGAAACCACCTGCCAATGTCAAATCCCTCCATGCATACACGTCGAGCGGGAGTGTGCCCGTGCACACAAATTAGCTTTTCGTACTTCTCGGTGGCGCAAAACTTGGAGTCGAACTCGTGTTGCGGGAGTCTGGAGTCATGCTCCGGATCCGGCGGCAGATCACTTTCCTAGGGGGGGGGGTTCATTCCGGACGGATTCAGCAAGGAGCTACTTTAGACATGCTAAAAAAGATTGGGATAGATTGGAACCTGACAGGACGATTCGGATCCATAGTACACCTGCCTTCTGATGACCTTAGGCAAGTGCTTGGCGGCAACTGCCGTAGTGGCAGCGATATGAGCAGGAGCAGCTGCACCGAAACCATCAGCACCACTCGTCCGCATTCCCCCAATGACAGCGCCACGCGAGGGAATTTGGAGGCTATGTAGGGATTTGGGGGAAATGGGGAAACTGTGGGGATAAGCTAACGGTCGGGAACTACTTATGGCACTATATGTTGTATACGGCACACTGTTTATACATGTCGTTTGTGTTAGGTATTACAACGTCACACATGATTTCTGCACCAAACCGTGTGAGAAGACAACGTAGGTGAGACACGGTTGCCGTTACATAACCGTATGTGATGTACTACCCTGTACATATAATTGAGTTACAGTGATACCGTGTAAACAGCCGCTCTGCGAATATCCGTAAAAAAAATAGCCGCTCTGCATATAGAGATGGCGGCGGCGGCCTAGGTAGTGGCTACCGGAGAAGAGGTCAATCCTCGGTCGGTGGGCGGTGGCGGCATCATAAGAGGTCAATCCTCGGTCTACGGCGGGAGATAGGAGGAGCTCAACCATCGAGGTCGGCGGCGGCGTGATTCGAGCACATCCATCGTGATCGATGGCGGGATAGTGGAGGTCGAACTTCAGGCGGCAGCCGCACTAAGCTTTGCTCCTCGACCCTGCTGTCTCGGCGTGCTGCCGCATCACGCTTCTCTGTGTGCTGGGTGGAGGTCGCCGCGCGGCTAATTAATTAAGGTATTCTTTTCGTGAGTGGCTTAATTAAGGTATTCAATTCCTAAGGGTAGTGATGTACTAGTACTCTACGTGTAAATTGACTGGCCATTAATTTTTGTCATTACATGTCTGGATAACAATATGGAGCGCCCTCAGTAATTATGAAAATAAAACCTTCTGATTTATGCACGCATCTTTGGGCAGTAGTTAATCCGTGTATTAATATTGTTGTTCTGTTTTCAATTACCATTCATGTGGTGCAGATGGAACGATCTCGATGGATGAAGGATCGGAAAACCACAGATTTTATCAGTGGTGTGACAGAGTTCATGAGTTTGGCTGAAAGTACAAAGAGGAGAATTGGTGATGCGGATTACATCCTGTGTCCATGTACTGATTGTGCCAATACAGGGTCACATGAAGTTGTAGATGTCCAGTGGCACTTAGTCTCTCGGGGATTCATGGATGGATATACACGTTGGACTAGACACGGTGAAGAGGAGGTCATGGATGAAGATACCCAGGGCTGCGAGATGCCAAACCCCGATCAGTGTCACATGGATGTTGAATCTAACATCGGGGCAGAGGCGTCAAGCTACCAATGGAACACCGGAAAGCAGAAACGCCCACTGGAAAACCAAGACGTCCACGCAGATGACGACGATCTTGATATGCCAGATTTTGCTGCTATGATTGCAGATTTTGAGGGCCCAAAAAAGGATATGATTGGGTACAAGGATCTGCCAACCATTGATGCGGACTCCAAGAAAGAATTGTATCGAGGTTACAAAAAGAAATATTCCAGGTTGAGTGCCACCCTGGCGCTTCTCAGATTTAAAGCAGCAAACGGTCTATCAAACAAGGGATTCACAGAGATGTTAGGTCTTTTCAAAGAAATTCTTCCAGAAGATAATGTGCTCCCCAGAAGCACGAATGAAGCGAAGCAAATTGTTTGCCCATTGGAACTTGAAGTACAAAAGATACACGCTTGTGTGAATGATTGTATATTGTACCGTGGTGGGTACAAAGATTTGTGTGCATGTCCCACATGCAAGCATGCACGATACAAGTGCAAGAGAGCAAAGGACTAGTACAAATTGGATGACGAGATCAAGACAGGAATCCTGTTCAAGGTTGTTTGGTACTTGCCTTTAATTCCAAGGTTGAGGCGTTTGTTTGCAAACCCTAGAGAGGCAAAGAGGTTGCGGTGGTATCATGATGAGCGAATTGCGGATAAGTATATGAGGCACCCGAAAGATGGGGCTCAGTGGGAATTAATCAACAACAAGTTTGAAGACTTTGCCAAGGATCCTAGAAGTATAAGGCTCGGGGAGTGTACTGACGGGATGAATCCTTTTGGCGATATGAGCACCAATCACAGCACATGGCCGGTGCTTCTTTGCATATATAACCTAGCTCCTTGGTTGTGTATGAAGAAAAAATACATTATGATGTCAATGATTATCCAAGGACCAAAGCAACCTGGAAATGACATCGACATTTACTTTCAGCTACTGATAGAAGAACTGCTGACAGTGTGGATAGATGCATCTGCTGTAAAATGTTATGATGCTTACAGAAATGAGATTTTCGATCTACATGCGATGTTGGTGCACACCATTCAAGATATGCCGGCATTAGGCAACACATCGGGGCGGAAAACAAAGGGAGATGTAGGGTTTGTCACATGCATGGATAGGACAGCTAGCAGAAGACTTCCCAAGTCGCACAAAACCATGTATTTGCCTCATCGTAGGTTCTTACGAAAAAATCACCCATACCGAAAGATGAAAGCTGAATTTGATGGTACGGCAGAGGTAGGTGTGGGCCCAAGACCCTATGATGGGGAGGTGGTCCACAACATGGCTAAACAAATTAATGTTGTGCTTGGCAAGAATCACCCTTTGACGGTGAAACAAACACCCAAGGGTCAAGTGTTTAAGAAGAAATCGGTGTTCTGGAAATTACCTTACTGGGAGATTCTACGTGTATGTCACTGCATCGATGTCATGCACGTAGAGAAGAACATATGTGAAAGCATCCTTGGTACTCTGCTCAAGATTAAAGGTAAAAGAAAGGATGGTGAGGGTTCATGGCTCGATATGCTTGCTAATCAATCAAAACGCAAGAGTGAAGCAGAAGATGATGACAAATTCATCAAAGCTCGCCAGAGTTACAATTTCAGTACAAAAGAAGCAACACAATTCTTCAACTATTTATTGTCAGTTAAGACACCCTCTTCCTACTCCGCAAACATCAGAAGTCTCGTGGATGTGAGCTCAGGTAAAATGAAGTTGGGACACATGAAGTCACATGATTGCCACGTAATGTTGACACAAATCCTCTCGGTGGCCATCAGGAATCTGATGGACAAAGATATAAGAAACACACTCATTGAGCTCTGTGTTTTCTTCAACCAACTATGGCAGAAAGTTGTAGATCCTGAAGATTTGGATCATATGCAAGATGATATTGCAAGAATATTGTCCACCCTAGAGATGTTTTTCCCACCTTCATTCTTTGATGTCTTGGTCCATCTCACTGTGCACCTTGTCGACAAGTTAAAGTATTGTGGTCCTGTGTTTCTTCGCAACATGTATCCCTTCGAGCGGTTCATGGGAATACTGAAGCGCTTTTGTCGGAACCGAAACCATCCAGAGGTAAGCAGACTACAAGGTTATACCGCGGAGGAGGTGGTTGAGTTTTGCACCGAATACATGAAACAAAGACCTATAGGTTTGCCCCTCTCTCGCCACGAGGGAAGGCTGAAAGGTAAGCCAGTCCTTGCTGGCACGCAAATGGCCGCACCCGGAGAATTGGCAGAGAAAGCCCATTTGACGGTACTGCTTAACAGCCCAGTTCTCAGCGCTTATGCCGAAGAACACTTGGCGGAGATACGCCAAAGCTTCTTACCAATGGTGCCTTCATCAGATGTGGAGATGAAGCAGCACACTAAGAACTACGCCGAATGGCTGAAGAATCGTTTGGCACAAGGATCCATCGATGACATTGCTACGTGGTTGGCACTAAAGCCATCACCTAGGGTGTTGACGTACCAAGCATATGACATAAATGGATACACGTTCTACACTGAGGAACGTGATCAGAACACCTCATATCAGAATAGCTCTGTTCGAATAGAATGCATGACTGTAGATGAAGCTGATAAAAGGGTATTCTATGGAACCATCAAAGAGATTTGGGAGCTTGACTATGTGAAAGTTAAGGTGGCATTATTCAGGTGCGCATGGATCCCTCTTGGTCATGTAAAGGTTGATGATTACAGGAAGACCTGTGTTAACAGGACAACGATGGCATATCATGCGGACCCGTTCATTCTTGCCAGCGATGCTACCCAGATTTTCTTTGCGGAAGACCCCTTGCATAAGAACTGCCATGTAGTGATGCATGGGAAGAGGAGGGTACTGGGTGTTGAGGATGTTGCCGATGAGGACGAGTACGATGAATTTGCTGAGTTTCCAGCCAAGGGATCATGCACCCGTGTAACAGAGCAGCGTAAAATCATCAGAAAACCCAAGTTCATTCGGGGTCAACATAATGATCCCAGTTCCCCCATGTACATGGGAATTAAGCCGTTAGACTAGTCTTTATGCCTACCCTGCAACTTAATTCGTTCAATTTAGAACTGTCGCGTGTACTGAATTTGTGAGTTATGCCCGGTTTTTTGTTGATGTAAGAACCGTTAATATGTTGACCTTGATATGCTGTCAGCTTAGGCAATGAATATGAACTGTTTTTTGTTATTATTATTATTATATCATAGAGGTAGCACAATCAATTGATCTCACTACAGTATATGTGAACAAAAATATGCAATCTGGTTTGCGAATAGCACACGGTTCATTGATGAAAGCCGTGTGCCGACCAAACCCCGCCCGCGATCAGAGTCGTGCTTTCTGATTGGCCAGAACCCAAACCCCACGGATCGTACGTCTGCACCGTTGGATGCTCCTTGATCGAACGGTGATCCTCATCCCTTTCGACAGCACAAGCAGTTCTGGTTCATGTAAATGTTTTCAAATAGTACACGGTTCACTCACGAAAGCCGTGTGCCTACCAAACCGTGGCCGATGCCCCCCCCATGCAACGCGCGCAATCTGAGTCGTGCGTTCTGATTGGCTAGAACCCAAACCCCACGGATCGTACGTCTGCACCGTTGGATGCTTCTTGATCGAACGACGATCCTCATCCCTTTCGACAGCACATGTAGTTCCGGTTGTAATTTTATTTTTATACACAAAATGCACGTTAAACTCAAAAAATGCCTTAAATATAGCTAACGATACTTGAAATGCGCCAGAAAATCAAACCTGTGGTATAATGGTGATTGCGTACCGTGGAAATTTTTATGAGGCCAAACGATGAAGTCACCGGCCACTGGAGTTTGAATTGACACGTCTCCTTTTGGAAACCATGATCCTTGAGATGCGCCGGTTTGGAAGGAGCGATCATCAAAACTTGTGCCAAACTTTACCAATTTTTTTCCACGGGGTCGTGAGAGCACGCCACGGGCACACATCGATTTTGATGATGTCCGGACTCCATCTAAATTTCCTGTGATTAAAATACCAACTAGGCCTATGCTAGTGGCCGCACCTCGCGGCCGAAATGTTTGAAACTTCTGCCCGCTTCTCGAACAAATGGATGAAAACTCGCAAAGCGACGCACAAATGATTTGTACACCTTCTTTGCTAGGCTGATCATAATGGGAGTATCATAGCTAGTATCATGCATGCCAACTAGGCAATTCTGATGAGCTGTCATAGAATTAAATGAAGAAAGAGAGGGTTAAGTATCATATCATGATACCGTATCATAATAAATGCTATGCTACTATGTGTCTTGCATGACAATAAATAAAATACTACATGATACTAACTTATGATACTATGCGCGCATTACAGAGGTAGTATCATATACTAGTATCATATGCATGATACTAGTATATGATACTCTCCATTAGGCTGCTTCCAATGCATTGGAGCTTACATGAGGTGCTAAGCATATTAAATACTTTAGCAACTAAAGACCCCAATGCATAGGTGCTTAACTTGTTGGTGCTAAGTATCCTTCATTTAATGATCTTGCAACTAAAGTTCTTCATGCATTGGTGGGATTCTTCCATTTAAGTGTTTTGCCTAGCTAGGTTCTCGCGCTTGGCATTGTTTTCTTCCTGGGGTCACCACATTCATCTCTCTCCTCTTAATTACCTTGCCACATCAGATTTTTTGCCTACATGGCAGCCTTAGCACCTGTACAAGGTGGAGCATTGGGAGGGTTAGACTAGTCACAATGGGTATAGTAACTTTGACTAGTAACATGCATATGTTACTAGTCTATGTTACTACCTCTATAGTGGGGAGTAACATATGTGTGGTGTCATGCAACACTTCATTTATTAGGTTGTAGACTCATCTTGTCTTGGTATGTGTGATGTTACAGTAACTAGCTATGTTACCACATGACTCTCTTTCCTCATTAATTACTTACCACATCATCTGTTTTGCCTAGAGATGTGTGATGTTACCACCTATGTTACCCCCACTGTGGGTAGCCTTACAACCAGCCTTATCATATACTAGTATCATGCATATGATACTATAGTATATGATACTACCTCTGTAATGCGCGCATAGTATCATAAGTTAGTATCTTAGGTCGCCATATTAATTGCCATGCATGACACAAAGTAGTACAACATTTAATATGATACGGTATCATGATATGATACCACACCCTCTCTTTCCTCATTTAACTGTGTGCCACTACGTCATCCAAAAAGTCTAGTTGGCATGCATGATACCGCTTATGATACTCCCGTTACGACAAGCCTTAGGGTGGCCATATAGTGGGGGTATCATAGTCGGTAGCATGCACTCGGGAATAGCAAATATGATGATGAGGCAAAGAAGTAACATAGGTAGATACCGTAACATAATAAATATGGTATACTACTTTGTGTCATGCATGGCCATAAATACGGTCATCTATGATACTACTCTATGATACTATATGCACTATGAAGGTACGTATGTAGTATCATACACTAGTATCATATGCATGATACTATAGTATATAATACTCCCCACTATAAGGCTGGCCATAGTGGTGGTATCATAGCCGATATCATGCACTCGGAAATAGCAAGTATGCTTATGTGGCAAAGAATTAAATAAGCTAGAGAGGGTTAGAGTAACATATAGCTAGATAGATACCGTATCATGTTAAATGCGATGCTAATTTGTGTCATGCATGGCAATAAATATGATCATCTATGATACTACTCTATTATACTATGCACTATAATTAAAGGTAGTATCATACACTAGTATCATATATATATATATATATATATATATATATATACTAGTATATATGACTCTCTCCACTATGAGTAGCCTAAGTATAGCCCATAACTAAAACACCCACATGTAGTTGCAGTAGGGTTTTTGACATTAATTATATGCACTAAAATGCATGGTAAGTGCAAAGAATGACTTAAACATATATAGCAGAGACGAGACCTGAAATGGGCCGGAAAATCAAACCAAGGGTATATCCGCGATTGTTTACCATGATTTTTTTTTCGAGGCAGAACGATGTAGTAACTGACGATTTGGAGTCCGAAGTGCCGCGTCTCCTTTTGGAAACTATGATCCTTCTTGTGAGATGCTCCGGTATGGAGGTGCGAGCACCAAAACTTGTGCCAAAATTTACCAAATTTTTTCCATGCGATCCTGAGAGCACGCCACAGTGACATAATGATTTTCGTTATTTTCCGGACTCTATATGCATTTCCTGAAATTAAAATACCAACAAGGCCTACGCCTCTGGCCGCACCCTGCGGCCGAACTATTTGAAGTTTTTTCCCGTTTCTCGGACAATGAATGAAAACTCGCAAAGCGACACACAAATAATCTTGCTAACACCCACGTGTATTTGCGACTATATATATATATATATACAAACGAGATCTCTTTTTTTTGCATATTCAAAGTTTGAGATTGCTAGCTAGGCCTGCCGCCTGGTGAAATGTACCAGAAAATCGAACCATAGGGTACAATCGTGATTTCTTACCGTGGAAAAAAAATTTGGAGGCGAAACGATGAACTCATGTTTTCATTCAAACAAAAATATGTTGTTAGTTAATGTAAATGTTTTCAAATAGCACACGGTTCACTCACGAAAGGCGTGTGCCCACTAAACCGTGGCCGCTGCCCCCCCTGCCACGCGCGCGATCTGAGTCGTGCGTTCTGATTGGCCAGAACCCAAACCCCACGGATCGTATGTCTGCACTGTTGGATGCTCCCAGTTCGAACGACAATCCTCATCCCTTTCGACAGGAAATGCAGTCCGGCTAGGATTTGATTTATATGCCAAAATGCACGGTAAATGCCAAAAAATGTCTTAAATATAGCACATGTTAAATGCGCCAACAAATCAAACCCGTGGTATAATGGTGATTGCTTAACGTGGGAAAAATTTAGAGGCGAAACGATGAACTCACGTCTTCATTTCAAACGAAATTTTTTTATTTGTGCACACGAGCGCTTAGAGGCAACCGTTTGCATAGGCCATTGCGCGCGGCGACCGGGGATATTTTTCACCCTTTTCACCTAGGCCGCCAACACCCCCCACCGCCCGCCCGCATTTCACTCAACTAGTCCACCCAATCTCCATCGCCAGCTCCCCCCTCCCCCAGATCCACAGCAGAACCCTCTCCGGCGCCGGCGTGCTCACCCCGGCCATGTGCCCGCTCTTCGGCGGCAAGCCTACCTCCACTGCCATTCCCAACACGCGGCTGCCCGTGCCTCGCCATCTTCGTTTGCTCGCCAGCCACCATCGAGCATATCGATCCTGTAACCCTCGCCTCTCCTGTGGTCCGGCCGGGTTTGCATTAAGAAGCCTGTTAGTTACTGCTCTCCATCGTGGTGAGGCATATTTCCTCGCAATCCCTCTTCCTATTTCGTTCCGTATGTTCCCAAATTGGCTATAAAATAACGGAGAGCGTATATATGTTCATTATCTACCTTCCTAACTAGTACATATAAGGTGTATTTGTTCCAATAAGTTACTGCCGATTTACAGATCGTGGGCGCCCGAGTCACACAAACTTAACAAATAAGCCGTACATTTTATAAATTATTGCATGACATGTTTAGACAGCTTCATACCAAGTTTTTAGTTTTATGCTTATCCTCCTTTCCTGAGTTTCGCATGTGTTCTCTGTAGATGCCGAGTAGCAGCGACAGCACTCATGCTTCAGGCGATGTATCTTCATCTGATTCCGAGAACCCTAGGTTTTCAGCAGATGGTGAGGGATCAAGTAATCTTGAACGGGATAGAGCTGCAGCAATTACCCTTCCGGTCAGGACACGGAGGAACGCTCCAAGGAAGCCCACACACCAGCCTAAAGGTATATTTGAAGTAACCGAGATCGATTTAAAGTCTTGGGCTCCAACTAAACCAGATAAAGCACGCACGAGGTTCAGGAGTGTGTGTGGATTTGTTGGCAGGGCAAGGCTCAACATTAATCTGCCGGGGTTTCGGAAGGCTGACACAGAAACACGGCGAAGGATAGTCCGGGAGATCATGGATCACTTCAACGTTCCAGAGCAGTGGAGAATGTAGGTGGAACACGCGGCACTGAAGAAGGCTAGGGATGCTTGGAGAAACTGGAAGCACGTGCTATACAAGAAGTACTTGAGTGAAGGCAAGGATCCAATCCCCGCATACCCCTAAATTACAAAGGCAGACTGGGCAGAATTCAAAAGGGTCAAGGCAACTAAAGAGTTTGCTGAGAAGAGTGCCAAGCAATCGGAACTTCAGAAGAAGAACATACACCCCCACCGTATGGGTGTGGCAGGATACTACGGCATGAAACCGATATGGGACCAGGAGGACAAAGAAGTAGTAGCGGCTGGTGGGCAACCGGCCTTTAGTGAAATCAGGGGCGAACGCGCCAGAGACTACTTGCGGGCACGTGCAAGGAGGCGTGATGACGGAACTTATTACTTTGAAAACTCACGTGACGAAGAACTGTATCAAGTGATGTTAGAGGCTTCCAAGATCCCTGGAAGGTTCTACAGGAACTCAGGGCCATGTGACATTCTGTCCGATGCTCTGGAAACAAGAGAGCCCCCTGGCCGTGCAAGGGGTATAGGTGTTAATGTCCCGCACAAGAGGGCTTTCACACTCAGCAAAGAAGAGAGGCTCATGATGAAAAAAGCGAGGAGTGAAATGAAGCAGAATGAATTGTATGAAAGGTTGAGGAAGGACATGTATCCGGCTATTCGAAAGGATATTAAGGAGTCAATGATGATGCAGAAGACTCTAACACTGACAGATAGCCAGCAGATGGGAGGGGAGGCAGGCATGGAGGATGCTGCTTATTGCGCGACAACACCGCACAAGAGTAGCTGTGCATCAGCTGACCCCAGCGACACTGAGACTGCAGCTGCTCATGATGATGCTATATCTGATCTATCTGGAATGAAAGATAGACTGAAGGGCGTGCTTACACATTATGAAGGTACATTAAAATGTGCAACAGCCTGGGTTTGCCCACCCTTCTTGGAAGAGGGCCTCTTGTTGGACAATGTGCTATTGAATCCGGGCTGTGTGAAGTGCTACGTGACTGAAGTAAAGTCTAGATTCAATGAATTTGCCCTGAAGAATGTCCTAGGAGACTTTGATGAGCAAAGGACCTTGGGAGAAACACTGTTACATCACATCCAGTGGCCACGAAAGGAAATAGAGTTCATCGATGAGATCCCTGAAGCCCCGCCAAGAGCAACCAATGTCGCCCCTCAACCGGTGATGCTCTCCTTGCCACAGCAGCTCTCGCGTGCTTCCCCCAAAGAACCTAATACTCGTAATCCGACGGCTGATGCATCAACCTGTAATCAACCGGCCCGACTTTGTGCCATACAGGCCATGTCATCCTCCGCCCCAGAGCAGCCAGTGGCAAGGCCTACAACTACTAAAGATGCACCATCGGTTCAGATGCCGGCCGCTGAAGCAGCGGGGGGAGACCCAGCTGCAGCACATGCTCAGCAGACCAACTTGGTGGAACGGACTGCTAAGCAGTCTGATGCTTCGGAACCGCTTGCTAAGCAGTCTGTAGGTCCAAAATCGAGTGCTCATCAGTCCGTCGGTCCGCTGTCACGTGATCAGCATACCAATGCGTCAGCACTTCCTGCTCAGCAAACCAACACGTTGGCACGGCCTCCTCAGCACACCGACAAGTCAGCACCACCTGCGCAGAAACCCGACATAGCTTCAACGCATGGTCAGCAGTGCGATGCCTCTGCTGCTATAGCCCAGCAGTCCATCACAGCAGCACCGCCAGCTCAGCGGTTCGGCATAGATAATCCGTCTGCTAAGCAGTCCGTCGAAGCTTCACCGTCTGCTCGACAGTCTACCTTGCAGCCAACCAGACGTTCTGCCAGAAATGCTTCAAGTACCAAGAAGGAAGCGGCCAAAAACGCTGCACCCACGAGGAAGCGCGGCGGGAGAGCGAAGAGGAAAGAGAACGATTGCCTCTTACTTAAAGCACTCATCGCCCAGAACCAAATTAACAGCAGGTTGTTTCGAATTGGGGAGTAATATTATTTCTGACGGCATGGATGATGAAAAAGTAGATTTGTTGCTTGCTAAAAGTAAAGCAGACGTACTTGAAGCACGCAATTACGTCCATGGCCAGCCATTTCTTGTTGGCGAATACTTTGATGAGTGCAGCTCCAGTTGCCGCGAGTTACATGAGTATTGCATGGATCAAATGTCAGCAGGTCATCATGGTTTGCTAGTCCACTACAACAGAGATCATTTCCGACACGATGTTGGTTCCATCAATGTGAGTTTCGAGGACTTACATCTCATCTTCAACTTCAACGAGCTTGATGCCACTCTTGTTAGATGCCTGATTTTGTAAGTACTTACCAAACTCTGATCAACTTCTCCATACAAGGTTGTAAATGATAAACAGTTAACTGCATTTTATTCCTCTCAGGGGATTGAACGCGCAGAGAAGAAAAAGGGAGAGTGTGTATTTCATAGATCCTGCATTAGCAAATGGGACAACATTAGATGGTAAGGACCTACGGGACTGGGCCATTAACACGGTCATCCGTATCTTCGAAAACACATCCCATGCAGAATCATTTCTCTGGCCATATCATGAATGGTAAGTCAAGTAAACAACCACGCATACACTGATTGTCTTTCAGATTTTGACATAATTCATAAGTTCATGGCTTTCTTAATATGTAGTGATCACTGGATATTGGTATTCATTGTTCCAAACAAGAACACAGTTTACTACATGGATTCTCTCAGAGAGTCAACAAACGCTCAGGATCTGACGCATCTTCAGCAATTCATGGATAGGTATTGAATTCTATGATGTTGAAATTAATTTGCATACATATCTGGTTCAATAATTGATGTTGTCAAAATTCATCTTCATTTGCACTGTGCTCGCATTGTGGAAAACTAAAGCAGGGAACCTGTTCAAGAGGGAACTACCTCTTCAACACGAGATCGTTTCTCCGGTAACACACCGAAATCCGTTATTTTCGGAAAATTTATCCAATAGTCTGCAAATACCTTTTCTTACGCTAGTCAAATGTTCAAGCTTCTAAATAAACCTCTTTCTATTTTTGTCCAAAGAAAAAATAATACATCTAACACCGGTTAGGTTGTTCCTAACAGGACAAATACATGACTAATTCTGTACAAAAAATTTCAGTGTCCTCAGCAACAAGCAGGGACCAACCTTTGTGGATACTATGTTTGCAGACACATGATCTCCATCTGCAAATCTGCTGATAGTTGTGACGATCCTCGTGAATTAGTACCAGTAAGTCTATCTTAATTAATATCTTCTACTCCACTCATATGGCACATTCTGATCTTAAAAATACTGCAGCTCATCTTAGAACCGAGGACCCCTGAACCGCTCTCGGCTGGTGAATTGCTGATGGTTCGGAGATTTATCAGCGACTTCTTCCTGAATCACTACATCAATCCCACTGGTGATAATGAAGATTTCAGCATGCCTTCTCCTGAAACATTGAGTAAGAGTTAGCCGTTAAACATATATGTATGGATCCATTGTTTTCCATCTGATGAGGTCTTCGTATTTCGTACACTATGATTAATTTTGTAATGCATATATGTGTGGACAAATCATTGGAATTTAGCTACCATATGTTCAATTGCAATTGTTGCGAAATCTGATGAATGTTCTTCCTGTGGACACTATTTGTTCAATTGAATATTGTGGCGAATTTGCTTTTTGCATGCCGATTCAAAACAGGATTTTTTTAACCTGGCAATTGCTCCGCACATGGTTGAACTAAATGAGTGTGTGCGATCCACATCGGAAAGCATACGTCAATCGTAGCGGAACCGTCGGTGATACACAGCAGATCGCAAACAATTTGCAGCGCTACTACATGTGTGAAGGGTCTCCGGAACCATTTGTGATATCACGGTATCGCACATGAGAGCTCGGAGTAAACCATGCCCAATGTAAAATACAATCCCAGTCGTAATTTTTTCAGGAAACGTGTGGGATCCCAAACGAAAAGCACATGTCACTCTTGGCGCAACCGTCGGTGATACACAACAAATCACAAAAGGTCTGCATCACTTGTATGTGTGCGAAGGGGCTCCTGAGCCATTTGTGATAGAACATTATCGCACATGGTAATTGTTGGGAAACGTGTGCGATGGAATATTGCATGGCAGACGTGTTCCGCAGAAAACTCGTGGATGGGGCACATATCGCACACAGTTCATATGTTGGCCCATGTGCCTTACATACTGTTTCCCAAACGGTTCATTATGACACACCGTTTGGTTTCAGTGCGTCATTAGAAACATTTAATCACCGATACCACACGTGCGAAAGAATTTAGTGTGTGCTGCATCGCACACGATTGCATTTTGCAAGGCCTCTGGATCATGGCTCCATATCCCCGACGGTTTCTAGGTCGTGTGGGAAGGACCCCCTATCGCCCACACTCACTTGGCGACGGTTCCAAATGCCGTCGCGGAAAGGGGTTAAAAACCGTGTGTATAGCACCGACGCGTACCAGTGCAGGTTAAAGCAATGAAGAACATGTTACCACTAGAGCAATATGAGCATGGCATGAACATATGAACATGATGACACTAGCATGCAGCATGTTTAAACTATCATGATCCACTTACTCTGCTCAGAGGTTACCTCGTAACCATCACATGCATTAACTTACCATCGTGGGCATCACACGATCATCTCGGGATCAACCAAGCTTGGTATTAACAATACCATAGTAATCATTACATGACCACAAGAAGCTTGATCTTTACCCATGATTATCACATGACACCATAAATATCCACCAACTTCGGTATCCACTATACCACTGTGATCCTCTCATGATCACATAAAGATCAACCAACTTCTTTCCTCATCGAACCGGGGTTGTTATTATTAGTCAGGTTACTATTACTGTTGACCTATAGTGTGACCTGCTACGAACTGGGCCCATATCCGCGGGCGCGGCTATTGATAGATTATACACTTTGCAGAGGTTAGTACATTGTACCCACACCACAGAACCCATGGCCTCATGCTCCCATTCGAGTGGACCAATGACGTTCCAACAAAACCAATCTATTGCATGACACTCTCCCAGCCACTCCGACCAACTCCCCTTTGGGCTAAGTCATGGGTGGCCCTGATGCCACTCTGGACAACAAACGGCCACCGTCATGTCAAAACAAAAATGGTCCCAAACGGGGACAAAGGGCCCTACAACAACTACGGGCACACAAGGCCTATGGCCGCCCACGTGATCAGGGTAGCGCGCGCGCATAACCTTCCCTAGCTGGAAGCACCGACAAGAGGCATGACAATAGACTGAATTAGGGCCTTCCCATACAGGCAAGTGTGGCTGCACTGGTCAGCTCGACTCGATGGCACTATGACTCAGCCAACAGGTGTTCAAGTTCAATTAATATCCGGTTAAACTTGAAGAGTAATGAGCTAAGCCATAATAAAATAACATGATGCATATGAACATGATAACAACATGAACATGGATGTGAAGCATAACCATTATACATGTCAACAACAATAAATCATTTACCCTACTAGCTACAAATGAGTATGGCATACCGATGATCATGAACAGTACAAGTATAACAAATAATAACACTTCACATAATCATGGCCTGACCACTAGCATCAGAAATAAGTACTAGACAAGAGAATGACAATAATATTAGCAAGTAAACCATTAACCAACTAGATGCAGATGACCAAAGCATAAGGATGAGCATGGGTGTGACACCCTGGTTTTTGCTCTTTTTCTTTTTCTGGACTTCATTGCTTTTTTTTTTGAATTTGGAGTTTTGAATCAACTCAGTTGGACTAAACCACTTGGGCATTCCCTTGATTTTCACCAAAGTGACTCACCTCCCTCTCAAACACCTCATTTTCTCTCTAATATATCATAAACTAGCCAAGGGAATATTTTTCTTAAATGAAAAATATTCATTTTCCCTCTAAAATAGTACTTCGGCCACCTATGCTCCAAAGCAACCCTCATTTTTCTTGCCCACAAAAATCTGATAAAATTTTTGAATATTCTCTGGACCTTGGCACACCTCCCTGAGCAAAAATATTTTTTAGTTATTTGGAATATTTTTGCTACAGAGAATCTTTTCTGTTCTGGCCAGAAAATGCACTTTGTACATGAAGTGTATTTTTCCTTGATCCAATGGAGCTGAAATTTTTAGGCCTTCATTACCCTCCTAAGAAACTCTTAACCTCCAAAAATCAGCTCCTAACTCCTTCTAGATTCTTCTCTATTAAGCTCACAAGTTTCTGTCCAGAAACTTGCCAAGATGCTACAGCCTCATTCATTCAACATGTGCTTAACTCAAGTCTATGGATCGACCTAGCCTTGCACGAACAACACCCCAGACATGATTTTAATGCACTGCATGGCGTGATGCCAGAGTTCACGCGGTGACCACGCTTGGACACGGTGTCAGGCAGCTAGTCGACGCGCTCTGGATGCCGCCGACGCCTCTGTTGAGCTCGTGCTCGCTTCCCCAACGCCGTAGCATGCCGCACCTCGCCACCATCCTCATCCCGACGCCCTTAATTTCTCCCTGCCGCTCGCCGACGCCGGAGCTCACCGCAGCGAGCACGGGCACGACGCGGCCAAGCGCACAGTGCGCCCGTGCCCATGTGCTCGTCTCCACCTACGTCATGTGCTCGTCCGCGTCTCCCCACAGTGGCCGCGTGAGCCGTGGAGCTTCTCCCCCCTCTCACTGACACCCCCGTCACCGAGCTCCGCTTCTAGAGAACTCCGGTGGAGCTCGAGACCCCCTCCCCTCCGCCTATAAATAGAGCTCCCCCTGGCCTCTCCGAGCACCTCAACCCACTCAACCAACCACCACAACGCAGTAGATAAGACACAGCCCGGTCGGGCAGACCTCTGGCCGCCGTCCCCAACCCGCGCTCACCGACGATCCCCTCTGCTACTCCCTACCTCTCCAATGCCCCTCAAGCTCCATCTTCTTCTCCGGCGACTCCCTGGTGCTTCACTGGTGCTCACTGACCCCGTTGGAGCCCCTGGAACCGCCCTCCCTCGCCGTCTTCCTCATCTCCGGCGAACTCCATCCGCAGCCGCCGCTAGAGACGTCGTTTTCGAGCTACTCCGGCCACCCCTCGCCAAGCTACGGGTACAGGCAGGTGCGCCAGAGCCTCCTCTACCCATCCCTCCCTCTCAGAACGGTCGTCGAGCCCTCCTCGTCGAAGAGAGCCCCGGCAAAGCGTCGCTGTCCTCTATTTCTCTCCCCCTCCACTCAAAACCCGACAGGCGGGGCCCGCTGTCAGCCACCCAGCCGCTCCCGAAGCGGTATGAGTGCAGGTGCCCCGCGGGTTTACGTCTTCGACGTCACCCCCCTGGTTTTTCTTTTATTCAAATTTTAACCAGAAAATTTGACCAGCCACAACTCCTAATCTATAAATCCAAATGAGTTGATTCTTTTTGCATTGTGTTTGAATTGAAAAATTCTAGCAGCAGACCAAATTTGAGATTTTTCCTTGCTGTCTAGAATTTCTAGTGAATTTCAGAGTGGTTCTTGATATTTTCTTTTTGATGTTTTAATTATTTTCAGAAGGAGAAGCTTGCCTAGAGGAGAACCAGGAGGAGTGTGACCCTCCTCTGTGCTAAGGCAAGCCACACCAATATTTGCATGGTGTCATTTCAGTAACTATGATTTTTCCAACTTGAATATGAATTATTTCATGCATTTAAATCATTTAAATAACTTTGCTTAAGTTATTTCATATGTCTTGCTTGATATGCTTAGCTTGCTGTAGTATTTGATTGCATGAACTAGTTGGATGCAGTAGTGATACTTTGATAGCATGACTATGGTTTGAGAATAAACGAAGTTATTTTCATATGATGCTTTATTATTCATATACTCATCATGCTATTGTGATAACTAAAAAAATGATGAAGTTAAAACCAGTGCTTCAAGAAGATTAGTGGTGCATACCTAGTGATTTTATGATGTTGATCCGCTCCAGTTCGGTGATATGTGCTTACGGTTGCACGTCTTATAGTTGCATGATCATGGCATACTATGGCTCGAGTTCTTTTATTTTCAAGTTAAACCTGATGATAATCCAACTTGAACATAATTGTTGATCGAGTCATGGTGCCACCGAATCGAGCTTCCCAGTGCAACCACATTTGCCTTTATGGGAAGGAACTTATTCGGTCCGTTGTCATGCCTCTGGTCGGTGCCTCTAACGAGGGAAGGTTATGGGCGTGCGGTACCCTGACCCGGTAAGCAGACATAACCTTGTGTGCCCGTTGTTGTTATGGTACCTTGTCCCCGTTTGGGACCGTTGATTGTTTTGCCACGACGGTGGCCGTTGGATGTCATTGGTTGACATCGGGGCCACCCAGGACTTAGCCCAGAGGGGAGTTGGTCGGAGTGGCCGAGAGAGTGTCATGGCAATGGGTTGGTTCTGTCGGAATGCCATTGGTCCACCCAAATGGGAGTGCGAGGCCATGGGTTCCGTGGTGTGGGTACAGTGTACTAACCTCTGCAGAGTGTTTATTAAATCTATCGATAGCCGCGTCTTCGGTTATGGACACAGCTCGTAAGTAGGTCACACCATGGATCAACATAATTAAGTTAATCTTGCACACTAAAGTTATATGGTTGGCACTGGTCATGTGATGAGATTGTTGAGACCATGAAGATGGTCGTTGTTGTGGGAACCAAAGTGTTGGTTTCATTTGTGATCCGGGAGTGATCACCGTATTGATGATGTTGGTTACGAGGTAACCCGTTTGGTAAGCAAGTCCGAGGGACTCGGTGCACAAGCATGATCCACTTCATGAGTAGTCTATTGTAGACTTGCATTTAACCTGCTTAATAATCATGTTATTGCTTGCCATTATGCTTTTACTTGTTGTGAGCTTGCAAGTACATTCAATGTACTGACCTGGCGTGTCATGCCAGATTTCAGGAAAGTCTTACCGGATCGGAGTGCTTCCCGTGTCTAGACCGTGTCCACATCGGTGTCCCTGTGCTATGGAGTTCCGCTTCGTCGTCGTTCCGCTGCCGCGTAGTTGTCGTGATCGAGGCCCCCTTCATGTTCATTAAATAATGTACATACTGTTCAGCTGCACCGTGTGTGCCGCTTGGCCTCGCTATCTGATGTAATAGCAAACTATGTTTCCGCTAGCATTAATAAAGCGGTTGTTTTCTGTACCAAGTTGTTGTGTGTTGCCAGAAGACTAGATCTCTGGGCTGGCAATGCAGGGTAAACCGGTCGCTCTGAGCCGGGGTGCCACAACACTTGGTATCAGAGCCGCGCTGACTATAGGACATGCTAGACAGCCGACGTGTTAGTTGAACGGTAGCTAGATGGTTTTTGGGTGCCGGTAGTGTTTGCATCTGCTTGCTGCATTGCATGCATTTAATGTATTGTTATTGCTAACCGACTAATGGTTGTGGGTGTAGATGGCTCCAGTGTCGTATGTGTGTCAGGTGGAGCTGGCCCCGTACACTTCACCGCACCTTCTTCGGCATGTATGGCGTCGACTCTACCCTCACGGTGACAACCCAGTGTATCGGGTGTACCGGGAGCGCCTAGCAGATTCAGTATACGAGTATCACGTGGTGGTTCCCCTGCGCTACAGTACGACAGCTAGCACTTACACCAATTCTTCTAGGAGTGGTTTCGCTTCTACACCCGCTCAGGCTATTCAGTTTGCTGCGTTTGAGATTCTCGTTGAGCTATGTTATAACGAGATCCAGATGCAGACCCACCTAGGTTTCTACCACTATCCATCCTTGCACAATGATGGTCGTGTCCATTTTCCCATGATTGATCCGGCGGCTGATAGCCCCGCTAGCCACCTTTCCCGCTACATCACCGCTAGCTATCTACTGATTCATGAGTTGGCCCGCGAGCTGACTCGTGCCCGCACTGCTTTGGTGGCCGCTCGATCCAGTCCCGCTCCATATTCCTTAGGATTTACTCCCTATATTCCACCAGTTTCTAGCTCGCCAGTTACCCCGGTTACTCATTCGAGTAGCTCGAGCACCTCGATCGTGGCTCCCCACAGTGCCCCTGCCGAGTGGGCTTCACTTCTCGCTACTCCCGCAGCTCCTATGCTCCAGCCTCATCCTGCACCTGCCCCTGAGGGAGAGCCCTCGAGGCAGCGTCATCGTGTTTCCTTTAACCCAGAGGTTTCCGTTAACGTCGTCAGTTTAGGATCCGAGTCCGATTCAGGAGAGGACCCAACAGAGCACTAGATCGTCAGAGTATCCGAGGTTGTCATGATGCTTGGATGTACGGATGTAGTCGTACTTGTCATGATGATTCATGTATGAGTGTAGTCGTACCTGTCATGATGTTCCATTTCATGTACGAGTCTATGTATAATTATGTTGGAACTTTCTTTACTCGCCCTGGTTTTTATCGCTTTTCTTCGGATTTGTCATTCGCTTTTCCCATTTTTGGATGTTGCTCATCTTGGTTGCTTCATATTGGGAAAAACAAACAATAGGATGACACGTGGAGGTAGCAGCAGTCACACTGGTGAGGATATCCTTGTTCGTCGCTCGGCAAGACAGGCAGGACATTCCCCCGAACCGTATCCGCAACCACTGCCTCCACCGCCACATCCACCAACCACTGAACAGATTATGCATATGTTTGAAGAAAGAAGAAACAATGATCTTGTTGAGCTATTGAGAAGTGTGCAAACTATGGTTGGACAGAATGGAAATCAGAATGGCCATCACTCCAAACTATCAGATTTTCAAAGGACTAAGCCACCCAGTTTCACTCAAGTTGCTGATCCCATGGAAGCCGATGATTGGCTGCGGACCATTGAAAAGAAATTGGATATTGCTCGCACAGAAGAAGGTGATAGGGTTCCATTTGCAACCCACTATCTGGAAGGAGTCGCAGCTATTTGGTGGGACAATACTAAAGCTATGTGGCCAGCAGGTGAAGAAATCACATGGGATAAGTTTAAGGATCAGTTCCGCAAATATCACATCCCCACCGGTATCCTGAAAGTTAAACAGCGTGAGTTCCTAGCCCTCACGCAAGGTAACTTATCCGTCACTGAGTATTTGAACAAGTTCAACCATTTGGCTCGATATTCCCTGTATGATGTGGCCACCGAAGAAAGAAAGATCGACAAATTCCTTGGAGGACTAAATCAACACCTCAGATGCACTCTCAGTATGCTTGATTTTCTAGATTTCCAGACTTTGGTAAACAAAGCCCTGATTGTAGAAAGGGAGCACAAGCTTGTTCAGGACAATAAGCCCACCTATAATGACCATAAACGCAAGTTCGAGCCAAAGAAGGATGGACAGCCAGTGCAGAAGGCTCGTACCTGGCAGCAGAATCAGGTTGAGTACAAGCCCAATTGGCAGCAGATTGTTAACAAGACTACTACCCAAGACAAGAATATCATGACCAGCCCGATATGTGAAGATTCTTAGCGTAACAATGCGTGCTTTTCTTGTGGGCAAACCGGGCATTACGCCAGACAGTGCCCCAAGAGCAGCAAGTCAAATGCTCCATTTAAGCCGCAAGTCAACCACATGGGGCCATACCCTGGACAGAAGACCATCCAAGGGCAAGTTCACCACCTCTCCACAGACGAAGCCCATGAGAACCTGGAAATCGTCATTGGTATGTTTCCTGTTAATAGCATACCTGCAATAATTTTGTTTGACTCTGGGGCTTCCCACTCTTTTATTTCGTGGAGTTTTGTTGCACAAGTTTTCGTGCTCGATTTTGAGAAAGCGTATGATGGTACAATCCCCGGGATTCGTGCTCAAAAGCAATCTGGCCTACCACAATTTGGAGATTGACATCAAGGGAGTCATCTTCCCAGCTTCTTTGATAGTCATCGAGTCTGCCAAGTTGGATATTATTTTGGGAATGAACTGGTTGACCCAACATCAAGTATGCATCAACTATGCGACCAGAGAAGTCACATTGACAAGTCAGGATGGCCAAACTATACAATTCTTTGCTCGAAGGAGCATACCCAAGAAAGAAATGGTCTTCACAGCTCAAGCTGAAGAGTTGGATCTAATTCCTGTGGTCAGTGAGTTTCTAGATGTACTCCCTGAGGAGCTACCAGGGATGCCACCAGATCGTGAGCTTGAGTTTGCAATTGATCTTGTGCCCGGGACCGCACCTATATACAAGAAGTATTACCGGATGCCTTCATCCGAGTTAGTGGAGCTGAAGAAACAGCTTGATGAGATGCTTCAGAAAGGATACATTAGTCCGAGCTCATCAGCATGGGGATCACCCGCAATCTTTGTGGACAAGAAGGACGGCAGTCTTCGGATGTGTGTGGATTACCGTCAGTTGAATGCTGTCACTATCAAGAACAAGTACCCGCTTCCGAGGATTGATGACTTGTTCGACCAACTCAGTGGGGCACAGGTATTCTCCAAGATTGATTTGAGGACCGGATATCATCAGCTTAAAATTAAGAAGGAGGATATTCCTAAGACCGCATTCACCACTCGATACGGTCCTTATGAATATACAGTCATGTCTTTCGGCCTCACCAATGCCCCTGCTTTCTTCATGCATATGATGAATAAAGTATTCATGGACTTCTTGGATAAGTTTGTGGTGGTCTTCATTGATGACATCCTCATATACTCGAAGAATGAGGAAGAGCACGAGGGACATCTCAGAGCAGTCTTGCAAAGGCTCCGTGACCATCAGTTATATGCAAAATTCAGCAAGTGTGAATTTTGGCTCAAGCAAGTCGGATTTTTGGGGCATGTTCTTTCAGTAGAAGGTATAGCCGTGGATCCCAGCAAAGTAAAGGAAGTGCTAAACTGGCTAGCACCCACGATAGTGACTGAGATCCGAAGTTTTCTTGGATTAGCTGGGTATTACCGATGGTTCATTGAAGGCTTCTCTAAGATTGCCAAGCCCATGACAGAACTCCTCAAGAAGGATCAGAAGTTTGTATGGTCTGAGGATTGCAAGAAGAGTTTCAATGAGTTGAAGACCCGATTGACGTCAGCACCTGTGTTAACTCTCCCAGATATCTATCACAGCTTTGATGTATACTGTGACGCATCCAGGAGAGGTATTGGATGTGTACTCATGCAAGATGGCAAGGTTGTAGCCTACGCATCCAGACAGTTACGACCCCACGAAGGGAATTACCCAACGCATGATTTGGAATTGGCCGCAGTTGTGCACGCCTTGAAGATTTGGAGGCACTACCTCATTGGCAAAAGATGTCAGATATTTACCGACCACAAGAGTCTTAAGTATATATTCACCCAACCGTACTTGAACCTCCGACAATGAAGATGGCTCGAATTGGTCAAGGATTATGATCTTGGAATCAATTACCATCCTGGTAAGGCCAATGTGGTTGCCGATGCCCTCAGTCGCAAGCCTGCCAACCTGAATGCCTTAATGGAGTCCTTGCCTCCCGAACTCCAAGAAGAAATCGCTAAGCTTAACCTAGTTATTGTTGAGGCTGACCTCGTCAATGTATTGGAAGTCACTCCTACCCTTGAAGAAGAAATCCGCATGGCCCAGCAAGATGACTCAGTCTTGCAACACCATGTCAAGTGTATGCAAGAAGTCAAGACCCAGGATTTCTCGAAGGATGAGCAAGGTACTCTAAGGTTTCGAGGACAGATTTGCGTGCCTGAACAAGCAGACCTGTGAAAGAAGATCTTGGCAGAAGTGCACGAATCCTCGTACTCGATTCATCCAGGAGGTACCAAGATGTACGAAGACCTTCATCAGGCATTTTGGTCGGATGGAATGAAGAAGGACATCGCCTATTTTGTTGCCTGTTGCGACATTTGTGACAAGGTGAAGGCAGAACATCAGAAACCCGCCGGACTTCTCCAACCTCTACCCGTTCCGCAATGAAAGTGGGACGAAGTCTGCCTGGATTTCGTCATAGGCCTGCCAAAGACTCACTGAGGCAATGATGCAGTATAGGTTGTGGTGGACATGCTGACAAAGGTAGCTCACTTCATTCTCATCTGAACCACCTACCAAGCCGATCAACTCGCACAGCTATATGTGTCCAGAATCATCAGCTTACATGGAGTACCCAGAACCATCACTTCCGACCGAGGTTCTCTCTTTACCTCAGCGTTCTGGTCACGTCTCCATCAAGCTCTGGGGACCGCACTAAAGTACAGCACCGCCTATCACCCTCAGACAGATGGGCAGACTGAGCGAGTAAATCAAATACTCGAAGATATGCTCCAAGCATGTGCTCTGGCTCAAGGACCCAAGTGGGAAGATTTTTTGCCGTATGCTGAGTTCTCCTACAACAACAGCTTCCAGACCAGCCTCAAGATGTCACCCTATGAAGCTCTGTATGGCCGTAAGTGTCGCACTCCGCTCAACTAGTCTCAACCCGGAGATAGCCGCATTTTCGGTACCGACTTAATGATGGAGGCTGAAAAGCAAGTCAAGGAGATCCGAGATAGACTGCAATTAGCCAAGTCCCGACAAAAGAGCTACTATGACTCAAAGCACCGTCAGATCAGTTTCGAGACCGGAGAGTATGTTTACCTCTGAGTCACACCTATGAAAGGAGTCAAGAGGTTCCAGACCCGAGGAAATCTTGCACCTAGATATATTGGACCGTTCCCAGTTATGTCCAGAGTTGGTACAGTTGCTTATCAGTTGGAACTACCACCGGAATTGTCAGAAGTGCACAATGTATTCCATGTCTCACAGTAGAGAAGGTGTATCTCACCACCCAAGAAGAGGACTGATATGGCAGAGATAGAGCTTGCTAAGGATTTAACCTATGAGGAGAAACCATTCTGAATATTGGATGAAACGGAAAGAGTTACTCGCAGCAAGGTAATTAAGTTTTATAAGGTGCAGTGGGAGCATCACACCGAGGAAGAAGCAACTTGGGAAAGAAAGGACTTTTTAAGAGCATCCTATCCAGAATAGTTTTCTCGAGCAACCGAATCTCGAGGACGAGATTCATCCTAAGTGGGGGAGGTTTGTGACACCCTGGTTTTTGCTCTTTTTCTTTTTCTGGACTTCATTGCTTTTTTATTTGAATTTGGAGTTTTGAGTCAACTCAGTTGGACTAAACCACTTGGGCATTCCCTTGATTTTCACCAAAGTGACTCACCTCCCTCTCAAACACCTCATTTTCTCTCTGATATATCATAAACTGGCCAAGGGAATATTTTTCTTAAATGAAAAATATTCATTTTCCCTCTGAAATAGTACTTCAGCCACTTATGCTCCAAAGCAACCCTCATTTTTCTTACCCACAAAAATCAGAGAAAAATTTCTGAATATTCTTTGGACCTTGGCACACCTCCCTGTGCAAAAATATTTTGTAGTTATTTGGAATATTTTTGCTACAGAAAATATTTTCTGTTCTGGCCAGAAAATGCACTTTGTACATGAAGTGTATTTTTCCTTGATCCAATGGAGCTAAAATTTTTAGGGCTTCATTACCCTCCTAAGAAACTCTTAACCTCCAAAAATCAGCTCCTAGCTCCTTCTAGATTCTTCTCTATTAAGCTCACAAGTTTCTGTCCAGAAACTTGCCAAGATGCTACAGCCTCATTCATTCAACCTGTGCTTAACTCAAGTCTGTGGATCGACCTAGCCTAGCACGAACAACACCCCAGACATGATTTTAATGCGCTCCGTGGCGTGATGCCAGAGTTCACGCGGTGACCACGCGTGGACACGGTGCCAAGCAGCTAGTCGACGTGCTCTGGATGCCGCCGATGCCTCTGTTGAGCTCGTGCTCGCTTCCCCGCTCGCCGTAGCATGCCGCACCTCGCCACCATCCTTGTCCCAATGCCCTTAATTTCTCCCTGCCGCTCGCCGAAGCCGAAGCTCGCCACAGCGAGCACGGGCACGACGCGGCCAAGCGCACAGTGCGCCCGTGCCCTTGTGCTTGTCTCCACCTGCGTCCTGTGCTCGTCCGCGTCTCCCCACAGTGGCCGCGTGAGCTGTGGAGCTTCTCCCCCCTCTCACTGACGCCCCTCGTCGCCGAGCGCCGCTTCTAGAGAACTCCGGCGGAGCTCGAGACCCCCTCCCCTAAGCCTATAAATAGAGCTCCCCCTGGCCTCTCCGAGCACCTCAACCCACTCAACCAACCACCACAACGCAGTAGATAAGCCGCAGCCCGACCAGGCAGGCCTCTGGCTGCCGTCCCCAACCCAAGCTCACCGGCGATCCCCTCTGCTGCTCCCTACCTCTCCAGTGCTGCTCAAGCTCCATCTTCTTCTCCGGTGACTCCCTGGTGCTTCACTGGTGCTCACTAACCCCGTTGGAGCCCCTGGAACCGCCCTTCCTCGCCGTCTTCCTCATCTCCGGCGAACTCCATCCGCAGCCGTCGCTGGAGACGTCATTTTCGAGCTACTCCGACCAACCCTCGCTAAGCTACGGGTACAGGCAGGTGCGCCAGAACCTCCTCTACCCATCCCTCCCTCTCAGAACGGCCATCGAGCCCTCCTCGCCGGAGAGAGCCCCGGCCAAACGCCGTCGTCCTCTGTTTCTCTCCCCCTCCACTCAAAACCCGACAGGCGGGGCCCATTGTCAGCCACCCAGCCGCTCCCGAAGTGGTATGAGTGGAGGCGCCCCGCGGGTTTACGTCTTCGACGTCACCCCCTGGTTTTTCTTTTATTCAAATTTAATTCAAATTTGGACCAGAAACTTTGACCAGCCACAACTCCTAATATATAAATCCAAATGAGTTGATTCTTTTTGCATTGTGTTTGCGTTGAAAAATTATAGCAGCACACCAAATTTGAGATTTTTCCTTGCTGTCTAGAATTTTTGGTGAATTTTAGAGTGGTTCTTGATATTTTCTTTTTGCTGTTTTAATTATTTTCAGAAAGAGAAGCTTGCCTAGAGGAGAACCAGGAGGAGTGTGACCCTCCTCTGTGCTAAGGCAAGCCACACCAATATTTGCATGGTGTCATTTCAATAACTATGATTTTTCCAACTTGAATATGAATTATTTCATGCATTTAAATCATTTAAATAACTTTGCTTAAGTTAATTCATATGACTTGCTTGATCTGCTTAGCTTGTTGTATTATTTGATTGCATGAACTAGTTGGATGCAGTAGTGATACTTTGGTAGCTTGACTATGGTTTGAGAATAACCGGAGTTATTTTCATATCATGCTTTATTATTCATATACTCATCATGCTATTGTGATAACTAAAAAAATGATGAAGTTAAAACCAGTGCTTCAAGATGATTAGTGGCGCATGCCTAGTGATTTTATGATGTTGATCTGCTCCAGTTCGGTGATATGTGCTTACGGTTGCACGTCTTATAGTTGCATGATCATGGCATACTATGGCTCGAGTTCTTTTATTTTCAAGTTAAACCTGATGATAATCCAACTTGAACATAATTGTTGATCGAGTCATGGTGCCACCGAATCGAGCTTCCCAGTGCAACCACATTTACCTTTATGGGAAGGCCCTTATTCGGTTCGTTGTCATGCCTCTGGTCGTTGCCTCCAATGAGGGAAGGTTATGGGCGTGCGGTACCCTGGCTCGGTAAGCAGACATAACCTTGTGTGCCCGTTGTTGTTATGGTACCTTGTCCCCGTTTGGGACCGTTGATTGTTTTGCCACGACGGTGGCTGTTGGATGTCATTGGTTGACATCGGGGCCACCCAGGACTTAGCCCAGAGGGGAGTTGGTTGGAGTGGCCGAGAGAGTGTCATGGCAATGGGTTGGTTCTGTCGGAATGCCGTTGGTCCACCCGAATGGGAGTGCGAGGCCATGGGTTCCGTGGTGTGGGTACAGTGTACTAACCTCTGCAGAGTGTTTATTAAATCTATCGATAGCCACGTCTTCGGTTACGGACACAGCTCGTAAGTAGGTCACACTATGGATCAACATAATTAAGTTAATCTTGCACACTAAAGTTATATGGTTGGCACTGGTTATGTGATGAGATTGTTGAGACCATGAAGATGGTCGTTGTTGTGGGAACCAAAGTGTTGGTTTCGTTTGTGATCCGGGAGTGATCACCGTATTGATGATGTTGGTTACGAGGTAACCCGTTTGGTAAGCGAGTCCGAGGGACTCGGTGCACAAGCATGATCCACTTCATGAGTAGTCTGTTGTAGACTTGCATTTAACCTGCTAAATAATCATGTTATTGCTTGCCATTATGCTTTTACTTGTTGTGAGCTTGTAAGTACATTCAATGTACTGACCTGGCGTGTCATGCCAGATTTCAAGAAAGTCTTACCGGATCGGAGTGCTTCCCGTGTCTAGACCGTGTCCACATCGGTGTCCCTGTGCTATGGAGTTCCGCTTCATCGTCATTCCATTGCTGCGTAGTTGTCGTGATCGAGGCCCCCTTCTTGTTCATTAAATAATGTACATACTGTTCAGCCGCACCGTGTGTGCCGCTTGGCCTCGCTATCTGATGTAATATCAAACTATGTTTCCGCTAGCATCAATAAAGCAGTTGTTTTCTGTACCAAGTTGTTGTGTGTTGCCAAAAGACTAGATCTCTGGACTGGCAATGCAGGGTAAACCGGTCGCTCTGAGCCGGGGTGCCACAACAGGTTCACAAGCATATACGAATCATTCATAGAAATATTAACATGCACAACTTATTTAAATATTCAAGTTGAAAACCATTGCTACCGCAAGGCTCTCATGCAAGTGGATGTCGTGGCTTGCCTGGGGTTGATGGGTTCTTTGGGAAGAAGTGTGAGGAACTCGTAGAACGATTCGCCGGAAACGCTTCTCTCTCGAAGGGGGCTAAATAGGGGCAAGGGCAAAATGGTAATTTCTAGTATGGGGAAACATAGTGAAAATGGTACCAACAGAACGATCTCGACAAGACGAAGACGTGGGCTTTGGAATCACCTGATTCGGAGTTACGGTCACGAAGATATGGACGTTTGAAGTCCAGGGACCAATCTGACAAAAAGATCTTCACAAACAGGCCCCTGACTGGAAAAACAAAAAAAGCCTTTCGGAGAAATGCACTTTCTACACAAGGAAACGCATTTTCAACCGTAGTATAAAGAAAATACGCTTTCCAGCTGGGAAGACGTATTCCAGAGAATATGCCTCCACTTATGCTAACTGGGCTGGGCTTCTGGTCGCTTACACGTGGGGTCGAGGGGGCTGGGCCCGCCTGGCTCGGCTTCGTCTTCTTCCTCCCCTCGTTCTCCCAATCGGAACACAGGAGGAGCAGAGGCAGGGGCACGTGGCGTCGGCCCCCAGCGGCTCCGGCGGTCTCCGGCCAGGGTGAGGCCACCGACGAGCTTGGGCGGATGGGCCGCCTCCATTCTGTAGCATCACGCACGCTGGGGAGGAGCGGGGCTGGAGCGGCTCAAGGCAATAGAGGGCAGGGGCGGGCGGCGGCCACAAGTACTCCGGTGATGGAACAAGGGCAGGGGAGGTTCGTCGGGGTCTGGGTTCTCTTCTGGTGTGGTCTAGAGGAGGGGAGGGGGCTCGGGCTGGCCATATTTAAGCGGACTCCGACGATGGCTGCGGCGGACAGAGGCGAGGTGGAGCGGCTCCGGTGGGCTTGGGGCTGGTTTGGGAGGGTGTCATGCAATATATTGGTTTTGTCAGATGATCATGAACAGTACAAGCATAACAAATAATAGCACTTCACATAAGCATGGCATGACCACTAGCATTAGAAATAAGTACTAGACAAGAGCATGACAATAATATTAGCAAGTAAACCATTAACCAACTAGATGCAGATGACCAAAGCATAAGGATGAGCATGGGTTCACAAGCATATACGAATCATTCATAGAAATATTAACATGCACAACTTATTTAAATATTCAAGTTGAAAATCATTGCTACTGCAAGGCTCTCATGCAAGTGGCTATCATGGCTTGCCTGGGATTGACGGGTTCTCCGGGAAGAAGTGCGAGGAATTCACGGAATGATTCGCCGGAAACGCTTCTCTCTTTAAGGGGGCTAAATAGAGGCAAGGGCAAAATGGTCATTTCCAGTATGTGAAAACATAGTGAAAATGGTACCAACAGAACGGTCTCGACGAGACAAAGATGTGGGCTTTGGAATCACCTGATTCAGAGTTACGGTCGCGGAGATACGGACGTTTTAAGTCCAGGGACCAATCTAAAAAAAATCTTCACAAACAGGCCCCTGACTGGAAAAACAAAAAAACGCCTTTCGGAGAAATACACTTTCTGCACAGGGTAACGCATTTTCAGCCGTAGTATAAAGAATATACGCTTTACAGCTAGGAAGACATATTCCAAAGAATACGCCTCCACTTATGCTGACTGGGCTGGGCTTCTGGTCGCTTACAGGTGGGGTCGAGGGGGCTGGGCCCGCCTGGCTCGGCTTCGTCTTCTTCCTCCCCTCGTTCCCCCGATCGGAACAGAGGAGGAGCAGAGGCAGGGGCGCACGGCGTCGGCCCCCGGCGGCTCCGGCGGTCTCCGCCCTACGGCAAGGCCATCGGCGAGCTCGAGCGGATGCGCCGCCTCCGTTCAGGTGCAGCACGCGGGCCGGGGAGGAGCGGGGCTGCAGCTGCTCAAGGCAACAGAGGGTAGGGGCGGGCAGCGGCCGTTCTTGGGGGCAGTGGCCACAAGTACTCCAGCGATGGAACGAGGGCAGGGGGAGATTCGCCAGGGTGTGCGTTCTCTTCTGGTGTGGTCTAGAGGAGGGGAGGGGGCTCAGGCTGGCCGGATTTAAGCGGACTCCGACGATGGCTGCGGCGGACAGAGGCGAGGTCAAACGGCTCCGGTGAGCTTGGGGCTGGTTTGGGAGGGCGATGAGGAGCGGAGGGACTCGGGCAGCCTTATATAGGCACGGGGAGCGCTTGGGGGGGGCTCTAGAGCTCATAGGCTAGCGGCCATGGCGATGGCAGGGCGGCAGGTCACGGGCGAGGTCGTTGGCGACTCGTCGACGGTGAGATAGGATGGGGCAGAGGCAGGGAAGTGATGGCATGGTCACGAGGAGGCTCGAGGCACTGGTAAAGAGATGTGCTATACAAATGGTTTTTACCCCCTTTCCACGACGGAGTTTTAAACCGTCGCCTAGTGAGTGTGTGCGATAGGGGTGTCCTTCCCACACGACCAAAAAACCGTCGGGGATAGGCCCTCCGGCCACACAGGCGGGGGCAAAATGAGCTCGTGTGCGATCGGGCGAGGAATCGAAACCCAATCGTTTCCGTTCATATCTACATCCCACATGGTGAATCCCAGAAAAACGTTTCCGTTCGTATGTATATCACACACAGTTTTTTGTGTGGAAACGTTTGTGCAAGGTGGCCTAACGCAAACAGTTCTCTGCCGGAAGCCGTATGTGATTGTTAGTTGATCCAACACGCCTACTTTCTAGAAACCGTGTGGGTTGTTTGATTTCATCACCCACAGTGTTGTCTCAGTAACCGTCTGCAATAGAAAACCCCAATAAGCAGGGTAATTAGCCTATTATTGATAATCCATGTAGTAATCAAATTGAAATTTCTTATAAAACAAACCAGATATTTCATATATATAATGGCAACCAGGATTTCATAATCGAATTACATCAGATACCTTCAGCACTCAGTTACACCAAAGAGGGATATAGCTAGCTACGCCACTAGACAACAGCACCAAGTTTCACATGCAACATCGAAAACCTTTGGAAAAGTAGCATCATACACGGTAAATAGACAGATGAATCTCATCTGCGAAACTGCAGAAGCGGAAGGCAAATATTGAGCCTTCAGTGATGTTGAATGTCCTTGCAACTTTAGGCCAGTGGCTATGGATAATTGCCCGCTCAACCTTCGTCCTCTTCAGGAAGACTTCAATATTGTACCGTGGGTGTTGAATGAATACCTTCCTCACCTCTCGACCATGCAGGTGGTTTGAGAGGTAATCATCGGTGAACTGCTTTGAAAAGTAATGAAAACAAAGATATGCATAAATCGCTGTTATAAATTTTGAAATGGCGCAAGGGGTAAAAACAAGGTAAAAGAGTTAGTACCATCCTATAGTTGACTGATGTCTTCTTCATTGTGCAAACAAAGATCTTGCTATTATTCGTCGCAAGTTTCTTCATCCTAACAATCTTTCTGAGTTTCTTGACTTGACTGGTATTCATGGACATCTCATTTCCCCATATGCAAAATGGGTCAAACAGTGGGTCTAAGCCTCTGACAGCAGGACCTACATGTGCAAGACTAAATTGTAAGAAACCTAAATATTAGAATGATTCCTGCAACTGCACAATAATGTGCTATTAGCGAAAGGACCATGCATGAGCAAACCTCGATGGTAAACCGTAGTGTCTCCCATTGTTTCCCTGCAACACATATAAGGAAGATCTTGATCAGGTTAACTGAGAGTTGCCATACTATCAGTAGAATATGTATTGAGTACATCCAAATTCGATTTATTTCTCACATGCATAACAATACAAAATTTTACCCACAAAAAATGAAAATCAAATTGCAGAATTGAACCAAACAGTTAAATGGATAGCAAACCAAATGAACCAAAACAGTTAACTGAGCACGACATTGCAGAATAGAAACATGTACTAGAAGATAAGACAGTTAACGAAACAAAGAATGCTTGAGAACAGTACTATGAAATGTAGCAATTGTTGGACCAAACTGTTAACTGAACATTACATTTTAGAATATCAGATTGCATATTAACATTACAGAGGACAAATCACTAGAAGGCACTGACGGTGGCCTCGAGAAAACAGCACGAACTATATTTTAAAGTAGACAACCACGTGGCGGTGTCGACGGTGGCCTCGAAGACGAGGTGCTCCTCCAAGATCTGGCGGTCGGCACGCATGGAAGCCATAGCGACCTCATCCGTGTGTGTGGCCATGATTTGCTTCTCCGCTGCTAGATGCTACTGAGCTCCACGTTATACTACATGCAAAATGGCTGTGGGCGGCGCTTAATTGGAGGACGGGGCCAGTGATTTCAGTGGAAGGTGTCGTGCCGTCGGTCGGGGCATGTGGGACGGGGGAGGAGGATGGTGTGGGTGGGGTGTGGATTACCTGACGATATCGACGAGGCCGTGTGGCAAGAAGAAGGGTCGCCGGCAAGGAGGCCGCACAGCAAGAAGAAGGGTCGGCGGCGAGGAGGCGGCGCTGCAAGAAGAAGGATCGCCGGCGAGGGGGCGGCGCTACAAGAAGAAGGGTCGCCGGCGAGGAGGCTGAGCTGCCAGTAAGCAGCAGTGAAGGTTCGAACTTGGAAAGCAAGGAGGAACAGTGGAAATGTTGCTTTTGGTGGGAGGGAGAGGGCGGGGAGATATATATTTCCGCGGTGGTAGAAAAATTTCGCTCGGTGCCGCGAGAAACTGGCGCGCAAGTGTGGTTCAAGCGCGGGCAGTGGACTGTAGACGACGAAGCTTCCTGCGTAAGCAACACAAGACGCTGCGCCAAGATATTTTATATCGCATGCCACACGATTCTTGCTAGTAAACTATTTGTGGTATACCTGATTTTTTCATTATGTTTTGAAAGACAAAATGGTGTTACAGAGGGAAAGGATGGTGTTTGAGTTGCTAGAACATTTATCTACAGTGAACATGCAACTACAAGAGTGTCGTGTTAAAATTTGGAATTATTCCGGTTTCTAGGCATTTATCTACAATGAACATTTATCTACAGTGAACATGGAACATTTATCTGCAGAGGGAAAGGATGGTGTTTTTGGCATTTTTATGCATTAATTGAGTTTCTAGGCATTTAATGTGCATAATTCAAATTTGAACTACAAGCAGATGCTCCAATGCACCAAAGTTTGTTGAAAAATCACATGTGTGTCTTTGGGTGAATTTATAGGTCCCATGCAAGAATGGGAATGAAATTCAAACATCTGGGCGTCGTGGCTCGGCCGGGAACATTGATAAACTTGTTTTTTAAATTCCTGTAAATCCCAAACTTGCCTGAAAATCATGAAACTTGGCATGGAGACAATTCATGGCACCAACATGCTGTGGTAAAAAAAATTGGCTGAATTGGGACAAGTTTTGGCATAAGCTTCTTGCAAATTGTAGCTTCTCTGAAGAAGGCGTGTGGTTTCGAGAGGGAACGTGTCACCTTTGTGTGCGAAACGACATACGATGCCCCCCTCTTGATTTTTTTACAAAGCAAACATAGAACTATATGAGTGTCGTGTTTAAATTTGGAATTATTCCAGGTTCGTTTGGCCCTTTTTATGCATTAATTGAGTTTCTGGGCATTTAATGTGAATAATTCAAATTTGAACTACAAGCACATGCTCCAGTGCACCAAGGTTGGTTGAAAAATCACATGTGTGTTCTTGGGTGAATTTCTAGGTCCCATGCAAGAAATGGGAATGAAATTCAAATATCTAGGCGTCGTGGCTCGGCCGATAACATTGAGAAACTTGATTTTTTAAATTCCTGTAAATTCAAAACTCACCTGAAAATCATGAAACTTGGCATGGTGTCATTTCATGGCACCAACATGTTGTGGTAAAAAAATTGGCCGCATTTGGACAATTTTTGGTATAAGCTTCTTACAAACCAGAGCTTCTCTCAAGAAGACTCGTGGTTCCCGAGGGGGGACGTGTCACCTTTGTGTGCGAAACTATATACGCTGCCCCCCCCCCCTTGATTTTTTTACAGAGGCAACATAGAACTATATGAGTGTCGTGTTAAAATTTGGAATTATTTCGGATTCGTTTGGCCTTTTTTATACATTAATTGAGTTTCTGGGCATTTAATGTGCATAATTCAAATTTGAACTACAAGCACATGCTCCAGTGCACCAAAGTTGGTTGAAAAATCACATGTGTGTCCTTGGGTGAATTTGTAGGACCCATGCAAGAAATGGGAATGAAATTCAAACATCTGGGCGTCGTGGCTCGGCCAGAAATATTGAGAAACTTGGTTTTTAATTCCTGTAAATCCAAAACATGCCTGAAAATCATGAAACCTGGCATGGTATCATGACATGGCACCAACATGTTGTGGTAAATTTTTTGGAAAAATTGGTACAAGCTTTGGTATAAGCTTCTTGCAAACCGGAGCTTCTCCCAAGAAGGCTCGTGGTTCCGAGATGGAACGTGTCACCTCCGTGTGCGAAACGACATACACTGCCTTCTCCTACCTTGATTTTTTTACACAGGCAGCTTAGACCAAATAGGAGTTTTGTGCTAAATTTTGGAATTATTCCGGGTTCGTTTGGTCTTTTTTATACATTAATTGAATTTCCAGGCATTTAATGCACATAATTCAAATTTGAAGTACAAGCGCATGCACCAGTGCGCCAAAGTTAGTTGAAAAATCATTTATGTGTACTTGGGCGAATTTCTAGGTCCCACTCAAGAAGTGGGAATGGAATTCAAACATCTGGGCGTCTTGGCTTGGCCGGAAACATCGAGAAACTTGGTTTTAAAATTCCTGTAAATCCAAAACTCGCCTGAAAATCATGAAACTTGGCATGGTGTCATGACATGGCACCAACATGTTGTGGTAAATTTTTTGTCCAATTTGCGAAGGCGCACACATTAACAATCAACAAAGTCATTTTGGAACAAGTGTTGTCACGTTACAAATCAAAAACACAAGTATTATTGAAACCATGGGCGTTCTACTTACCATTTACGTGCCGCCACGCTTCCCCTTTTTTTATTGGCCAGGAGGTCCCGTGCGGGGTAGCTATTTGAGTACGGGAGGCGTGCGATCAGACTCCTGCATGTGCTCATCGGGAGGAGAGCCCTTTGACCTCTATCCGCCACCCACCTCTCTCCCAACGTCTCCATTAATGGCGTCCGAGCCCCTGTTTCATGGCGTGGCTATGTCTCACTCGACTGAGATTTGCACGGATCTTGATGGAAGATCCGACGGACCTATATAGCATCTACTGCGACTTATAGCAAGACTGATGAATATAAGGACGATGGCAGTGGAAAAATAATTGTCTTACATATCTAGGAAGATAATTAAGAAAGCCACATGCGGCAACGCCCGAAATACACAAGGGCAAAAGAAGAAGGAAGACAACGATCTGGCTCGCTGATCTCTACTTTCTGCAGGCCGCGGAGACTAGTTCCCGTGGCGAGCGGCGATGAGCTCTCTCGTGTCCTCAAGACACTACTTGAGAGCATCCATGGATTCCTCCACCAGCCTTTGGCGCTCGATGCGGAGCATGGCATTCTCGTCCATAAGTTTCTTGATGATGACGTCGGTCCTCTGCAACAAGGCAGTGGTCTCCTCGTGCTGCTTCGTTGTTCCAGCGATCTTTGCCCTCAGCAGGTTGTGCTCGGTGCGGAGCTTCGCTTTGTCCTCCCCTAGTCCACGGATGACGCTGGTAGCATTTTTAAAGGAGGCATTCATCTCGTCATGCTGCTTCATCCAGTCAGAGATCCGACTCATCAGGTCATCGAGCATAGCGTGCATGCGCCTGTGAGAGTCCTCGCCTACCCTGCGAGACATTTCTCCAGGCCGCCGCGGCGCAGGAGGACATCTCTGCTGCATTCACGGCATGGCGGGACATCTCTGCTGCTTCCGCGGCGCGGCCGGACCAGTCTGCTATATCGACGGCGCGGTGGGACCTCTTTGCTGCTTCGGCAGCGAGGCGGGAGCTCTGTGCTGCTACGGCCGCGCGGCGGGACATGTCGGCTGCTTTCACGGTGAGGCGGGACATCTCTCGTGCTTCCGCTTCCATGCTCGCCTCTCCCTGGTGGTAATCTCTCGACCCAGAACTCATGCTGGCCATGGCAGACGCAAGGGAATGACGATGAATGACTTGTTTGTTTTTGTGGATGAGGAGTTGAGGAGGAATGTGCAGTCATCTTGGAGTAGTAGTATTTATAACCGAGTACTAATACACTCCTAAGTGGGAAACCATTTAGGTTTTGATCGGTGTGAACAGGTTTGCAATTAAATATAGCGAGGTAGTAATTTGGAATGTGACGGGACGTAGGCTCAAAATTTATTGACGGTTCTATAATTTCTAAGTGCGGCACTATTCTCAGACGACATAACATGGGCACGCTTTCTCGGCCGCGTATGTGGCGTTTGCACCATAGGTCCACCGCAATAGGCGATGTCAGCACACGTCTTGTTCCAACAACCGTCTGTGCTCGTTATTACCATCGCGCATGCTTCTTTTAATTAGAATGTGTGCCCGTCTAGCGCACACACGTTGATTTGTCTAACTATTTCTGTTTGTTGTGGCTAATCGCAAACAATTCATCCGTGTGAAGTGTATGCCATCAATCGCAGACACGTTGATCTGGCTGACCGTTTCTGTTGTGTTGCCTAATCGCAAATAGTTCATCCGTCTGAAGTGTATGCCCTCAATCGCACACACCTTCATCTGGCTGCCCATTTCCGTTGTTCGACCTCATCACAAAAAGTTAATCTGACCGAACTATATGCCGTATATCGCACACACCTTCATTTGGCTGCCCGTTTCTGTTCTTCTTCCGCATCGCTAATAGTTCATTGAACTGAACCGTATGCCCCGCATCACACACGCAACTAAAATCTGAACCGTGTTTGATGTATCCGCCATCGCAAACGTGATACGTCTCGAACGTATCTATAATTTATGAAGTATTCATGTTGTTATACTATCATTCTTGGATGTTTTACAATTATTTTATAGCAACTTTATATCATTTTTTGGGACTAACCTATTGACATAGTGCCCAGTGCCAGTTGCTATTTTTTGCTTGTTTTTTACTCCCTCCGTTCTATTATATAAGGTGTATTTGTTTTTCGATAAAATTCCAGAATGTAAGGTGCATTTCTTCTAATTCCTCATAATTTCCTTGTTAGCCCTCCAGAAAAAGAGAAAGTATCTCTCTCCTGATTGTCTGTATCTCTCCTTGCAACAACAGAAGGAAAGTATCTCTCTGTCGATTGCATGTATCTCATACTTTCCTCGACTAACTGATTTACTTACCACTAACCAATAAATTTGTCAAGGGTAATTTTGTCCTAACATGTCTATAATTCTATGCCTTGGTCACAGTGCCAAAAATAATACACCTTACATAAAGGAATGGAGGGAGTACATCGTAGAAAATCAATATCAAACGGAGTCCAAACGCAGCGAAAAATTTTGGAGAATTTTTTTGGACCAGAAGAACCAGGATGGGCCAAAGAAGTACCAGAGGGGTGCCCCGAGGGGGGCACAACCCACCTGGGCGCACCTGGGGGCCCAGGCGTGCCCTGGTGGGTTGTGCCCACCTCGGTGGCCTCCCGCACCGCCTCTTCGCCCTATAAATTCCCAAATATTCCAAAAACCCTTGGGGTAACCCTAGATCAGAAGTTCCACCACCGCAAGCCTCTGTAGCCACGAAAAACCAATCTAGACCCAGTTCTAGCACCCTGCCGGAGGGGGAAATCATCACCGGTGGCCATCTTCATCATCCCGACAGCCACCATGATGAGGAGGGAGTAGTCCACGCTCGGGGCTGAGGGTTTGTACCAGTAGCTATGTGTTTAATCTCTCTCTCTCGTGTTCTTGAGATGTCACGATCTTGATGTATCGCGGGCTTTGTTAATATAGTTGGATCATATGGTGTTTTCTGTGACGACCCCGGCTTAATCGTGCACTAACCATACACGCAAATGCACACGATCAAGCCTAAGGACTCACTTGAAGATATCACAGCACAACTCTAAAACATAAATAAAGTCATACAAGCTTTATATAACAAGCCAGGGCCTCAAGGGCTCGAATACATAGCTTGATGGCATACAAGTGGCAGCGGAAGCATCAGATATCTGGGTACAGATATTACAGAGAAACAGATAGGCCTTTAGAAAGGCAGGCCAAAAATAAAATACTACGATTGAAAGGCGTAGGCCTCCTGCCTAGGACCCTCTGAATCCTACTCCTGGTCGTCTGTCGGCTCCTCATAGTAGTACTCGCCTGGAGGGTAGTAGTAGTAGCCGTAGTCGTCAACAGGGGCAGCTACCTCAGGGGCTCCGTCATCTGGTGGCAACATATGGATATGGGGAGAAAAAGAAAATAAAGCAAACGTGAGTACTCATCCGAAGTACTCCGCAAGCAAGGATCTACACTACATATGCAACATTTTCAAAGGAGGGCTGTATATGTGGACTGGGCTGCAGAAATGCCAGAATAGAGGGGAAAACCTAGTCCTATCAAAGTCTAGCATCTTCATCAGTCTTGCAGCATTAGAAGAGTGCATAGTAACATAATGTAAAGTAGTAGTAGTGTCATCAACCTCGCCCAGAGATTCTTCCTCGACTCCCTGCAAGAAAGCAATCCCAGAGCCATACTATCCAGTATCATCTCAAGTCACCAGTTCTAGTTGTACCGATCGGGATACAACTTCGAGTGTCCGTTACCGTAGGACAGGCTATCGATAGATTAGTTATTCCCTGCAGGGGTGCACCAACTTACCCACCACGCTCGCTTAACTCCGGCTGGACACACTTTTCTGGGTCATGCTCGGCCTCGGCCAAATGATACGCCGCAACCCGACCGAAAACTTAACAGAGAGGTCAGTACGCCAGACTAACCTATGCCCCCAGGGGTCTTGGGCCATCGCCCCGGGAACTCCTGCACGTTGCGTCAGGCGGCCGAAAGCAGGCCTAGCCCCCTTAATACAAGCGCGGGCTTAACCAGTCCAATTCGGCGCGTGCCGCTCAGTCACTAACGTCTATTAAGCTCCGGCTGAAGTATACGACGCAGAACACCCATACTATGCCCACGTGATGGTTAGTGCTGTCAGGCCAGAGGCCCCTCGGATCAAATATCCAAACCGTTAGTGTGTTGGTAGTGCGGTAACGAGCAGAGACTCACGAAAGATGTGACCCCGTCGCCCCGTCTCGATGACTTATGGCAAGGGCTAAGAATGCCCGGCCACGCCTCGTATTCATCTTTCGGGCACCGTCCAGGTCCACCCGACTCTCGCAAGACCGTCGGAAACTCAGGTCCACCTCTACGGGATGGTACCACCTGTTCCTCCAGTCCTGCAGTACAAGTAACTCTCACGGGTACCCCTTAGGGCCGACCCATCTTTATCCAGATTAATCAATATCAACAGTAATGTAAAGGCATCCGTGTGGCTACCTCATCAAGAAGGAATCCGAGGCATCACCCTCGTTGGACTCCCACCTGATGTAAACATCAAGGTGAACGGAGGAGGAATCACCCTCGAGGTCCACACTTGAGCAGTTGCACGATGATGTCGTTATCGGGGGTGGTGTAGGAGGAATCACCCTCGCTGACCACGACCGAATAACTAACCTACAAGGTTATCATCAGAAGTGATGACGAGGTATCACCCTCGGCACTCGATAGTAACCCAGTAGTGTCGAGCAACTAAGGGGAAAGTGATGTGCGGTGTCGGGGCCTGGTCTTCAATCCCGTTGATCGGGTCTTCTGATGATCCAGCGGGGTAGTCGGGATACAGTGGGATCTCTAATGGGTCTCTACCCAACCTATACTAAACAGTTTAGGATAAGCAGGTAGGTACAATAGCAAGTTACAATAAACAGGCTATGCAGCAGAAATAGGATAACAACAGCAGCAGTAACTTCTAATGCAAGCATAAGAGAGAAGAGAATGGGCGATATCGGAATGCTCAAAAGGGGGGTGCTTGCCTGGAAGCTCGGCGGCAAGGGTCTGATCGTCAAGAGCGTAGTCGACCTCCGGAGCTACGTCAGTCTCGGGAGCTACGTCGACGTCGGGGTCTATCGAGAGAGAAGAGGGGGAAGAAACATATAAATGCACCGCAAACGATGCAATATAGGGCATGCTATGCTAAGATGCAGTGCAAGGTTGCCTAAAGATATGTCTAAGTCATTTTAGTTATTTTAGGATTAAAGTTGGATTTATTAACCGATATGTATGCACTATTCATCTACCGGAATCGGGCTCAAAATTATGAGTTCTCCTACGTAGGGGGTTCCGACATGGAATCAGACGACACGATCAGATACGTCTCGTCGTTCTGATCAACTTTCATGTACAAAGTTTTTCGATCGGAGCTATGGTTTAAAAGTTATTAATTTTCAAAGATTTAACCATTTCTGGAATTTATTTTAATTAACATGAATACTCAGAAAAGAGAAATGACGTCAGCATGACATGTGGATGATGTCACCGATCAACACACACGCTGACCAGAGTCAAACCTGACATGTGGGTCCAGTGGGACCCACATGTTAGTCTCTGTTGAGACTAACAGTGAGTTAATTTAATTAACAGGGCAATTAGGGGTGTGGGCCCAGCCTGTCAGTGAGCCATTAGACTAAACTAATTATTTTTATTTATCAAATCATTTAATTAGCCTAATTACCAGAGGGGGCCCACATGTCAGCGGCTGGAGTTGCCCAGTCAGCAGGTTGACTGGGTCAACCCAGTCAACGGGGGTTCGTGGGGCCCAGCGTCAGTGTCTCACGGGCCCCACCTGTCATGCCACATCGGCGACGGCCACCGGAGTTGCTCCGGTGACCAAAAACACGGTGGAGCTCACCGGAACGCGTCGGAATTTCGCTACGTTGCGCCAAAACGCACGCGACCACTTGCGTTCGAATGGCCTCTCGCTCGCGCATCGACCTGTGGGGTTGGTTCGACCGGAAACGGTCTAAAATGACGGCAGCGAGCAGCGGAGCGGGCGCCGGAGTTCGGGCAACGACGGAGACGGAGCTAGGGGGCACGGGGAGGCACGGGCTCGAGCTCGTTGGGCTCCTGGGAGCACCCGGAGCTCGATGTCGTGCTCAGGCAAGCACGACACGGCCCATGGTCACAATGGCGAAGCGATCTGCGGCGACCAGAGCTCGGGTTCGACGATGGGCTAGCTACGGCGTGATTTAGAGGACCTAGTGGGCAGGGGAGGGTAGCATGCTCACCTAGCGGCACGCACGCAGGCCCGTGTTAGCTTAGGAGCAGCAGAGGCCGGCGCCGGAGACGAAGAAGACGGCGGCAACCGAAAACATGGTAGAAGGGGATCCGGCGCTTTGGTGCTTCCCAGCTCTAGCTGAGGCCACCGGTCGATGGAGAGGACTACGGCGGACCTCCTCGACAAGTCGGTGGAGCGAGGCGTCAGCTGTGGCCGCAGTGACAGCGAGGCACGGCGGCGACCGCGTCGGGCGCCGATGGGATCGAGCAGGAGAGAGCAAGGGGAGAGGTGAGGAGTGAGCGAGGAGGTCCAGGGGGAGGCACGGGCCTCGTCCTTATCTCCTCGTCAGCTGCGGGTGTCGGTGGCGTCGGCGTGTCGAGCTGCGGCCGGTGCTCGCCGGCGCAGCCACGGGGAGAGTGACAGCGCGAGGGAGAGAGAGTGGGGTGGGCCTGTTGGGCCGGTTTCGGGGCACTGTGCACTTAGGCCCACTGCATAGTGCCTCTTTTCTTTTTATTTTCTGTTTTCTACTTTTTCTTTTAACAGAGTTGGTTTTGAAATATTTTGAGTATTCAAATGGATTAGCAAAAATGTGAAACTTGCTCACATAAATATCTTGCAATATCCAGCACTGCCACAAAAAGTTTGGGCATTTTTGGATTCCATTTGAAATTATTCAAAAATGAATAGGGCATTTAAAGGCTGTTTTGGCTCTGATTTAAATGCTTAGACCCTTCTGTGGTTGATGGTGATGTTGTGTTTTTTAACAACAAATAGTTTTAGATTATTTGCTAAAAGGTGAACATTTTTCCAACTGGATTTGAGCAACTTTATTTTGCACTTTGAATTTGAGTTGATTTCAGGGAGAAATTTAAATGGTGGTGTTTGAACACTGTGATCAAGAAATGCAAATGATGATGACTTGGTACTAATCATAGGGAATTACTGTTGCGTAATGCTAGGGTTGTTACATTTTCCCCTCTCTATTTTGTTGTGATGAATTGAGTTTTCCCTTTGAGATTTTGTTTTATCAGATTGAATACTTTTATGGATTTGACAGCACTTGATATATGTCTTGCATATGAATACCCGTGGTGACAATGGGGTATTATATTGATTCACTTGATATATGTTTTGGCACTCAACTCGCGGATTCCCGAGGTGACATTGGGGTAATCTATGCATAGGGGTTGATGCACGTTTTCATCCTTGTTTCTCCGGTAGAAATATTGGGGCACTCTTTGAGGTTCTTTGTGTTGGATTGAGTATTATGAATCTGAATTTGCTTTGGTGTTATTTTAGTATGAACTCTTGATAGATCGATCGGAAAGAATAGCTACGTGTTATTTTAGTACGAACTCTTGATAGATCGATCGGAAAGAATAACTTGGTGTTATTTTAGTACGAACTCTTGGATAGATCGATCGGAAAGAATAGCTACAAACAATTTCTTCTTATGTTCTCTGCTAGATAAGAACTTTGGAGTTATTCTTCATCACACTTTGAGGGATGGTTATGTGATCCAATTAGATTAGCATTGTTGAGAGATTGCACTAGCGAAAGTACGGACCCTAGGCCTCATTTTCAAGCATTGCAATACCGTTTGTGCTCACTTTTGTTACTTGCTACCTTGCTGTTTTTTATTGTTCCTATCATAAAAATCAAAATCTACTATCATTACTACGCTTTTATTACCATCTCTTCGCCGAACTAGTGCACCTATACAAATTACCATTGTATTTGGTGTGTTGGGGACACAAGAGACTTTTTATTATTTGGTTGCAGGGTTGTTTGAGAGAGACCATCTTCATCCTACACCTCCCACGGATTGATAAACCTTAGGTCATCCACTTGAGGGAAAATTGC
This sequence comes from Thinopyrum elongatum, assembly GCA_011799875.1. Classification (NCBI taxonomy): domain Eukaryota; kingdom Viridiplantae; phylum Streptophyta; class Magnoliopsida; order Poales; family Poaceae; genus Thinopyrum; species Thinopyrum elongatum. The sequence goes on from CM022298.1 coordinate 466,169,261, forward strand.
TACTATCCTACAAAACTCTGCGCTTGGAGGCCCAACACAAGTCTACAAGAACAAGTTGCGTAGTAGACATCAAAATGTTTTGCATATTTTTTGACGGTTTTTTACATCACCATTTGCGATTAATGCATCGCACATAGTTTTGTCGAAGGGTCTCTGATTGTAGTGTCGTGTTAGCAGCATCCTTTAGTAGTGAGGACAAGAAGAGAGCTAGAGAAGAGGAGGAACGGACGAGAACAAGGCCACGGTTTGCCAGAGCACGAGAATACGCATGCCAGGCACGTAGTCACCGCGTGAACAGGCACACGTAGTGCACTCTGGCCGGCTAGACCATGTCAGGAGGATTGGTCATTCATCAGTGAATGCCAAGGAGGAAGAAACGAGCATAGGGGAGCTTGAGATGACCATAGCTTGCTGGAATCCACAGGAACAACAAGGTGTTTGGAGTGCAGTGAGGGAGATTGGCCTGGAGATAGACTCTGATATTTGGCTGAGAGTGATCACATGCTAAGATGACCATCTCCGCAAATTTTTAGCTCATTAGGATGAATATAATTAGCACTTGCTGTAGCATGTACCCCACTGTTCAGAAATGCAAAGCATGAAGTAGCACTCTCATGACTAATTGCATTGAGCAGAATTTTTGTGGAGATGAGTTATTTGGGCATATGAATGCACCGTAAAAGTTTCAGACCATTTGGAAATACCAAAATGGTACTTGCTTCACAATGCAGCTCTCTAGACAGAATTTAGGGAAAATTATAGAAAAATAATGGCTTGATGAAATGAGCCCAAATTTTGTGGAGAGGGTTTATATGGGTAGTAGCATGTCCTGGTAAGTTTTCAGAAATAATGAAGCAATATAAAATATAGTTGCTTCACAACCTAGAAATCTGACCAGAAACCAAGATTTGAAGGTGTGCTCACATAGATAATATAAATAAGCTAAAATTTGGTGGAGAGTCATGATTTGGGTATACTAAGGAGATTGCAAAATTTCAACTCGTTTTGATATTCCTAGCTAGTACTTCCTTCACCAAGGCTTCCATCTGACAGAAACTTTGGAAATTTGCTGAGGAAGATTCACTAGGCAAATTGAGTTGAATTTTGACATGAGACAATGATATGGATAGGAAAGATTGCCCAAAAAGTTTGGGGGCAAACAAGCAAATATAAATAGCACTTCCTTCTCAAAAAGCCACTTAGGGCAGAATAGGAAAAGGAATATTTGTGAATTATTTTTGAACTAGGCAAGGAATAATTTTGACATATCTTTGAAAGATATATCCCATAGGATTTATGAGAATTTTGTGGGAGTCAATGGTAAAGCAGAAAGGTAGGTTGCTTCACAACCTAGGGCAAATTGGGTTATTCCTTTAATAGAAAAAGGAATCTTCCCAAACAAAAGGATATTGGGATTGGGCTAAGATGAAAATGACAAGGTCTTGGGATGGAATTGAGGATGACAAGCCACTTGGGTGCCTAGGAAGATATGATCTTCCCAAGTTTCCAGACCACAAAGCCACAGAAAAAGAAATCAAAGCATTAATCCAAAGAAATCCAAAAGAAAAAGAAAAAGCCAAAATCCAGGGTGTTACAGAGTCGACTGGGCAGAGGTACTTTACCTCAACAGTCGGCGGGAGCTCTTTGGAATAGGCCGGCACCAGCTTGGCTCCCCGCCGATTGTCTCGAGCGCAAGTGATGGCCTTGATCTTGGCCCCCACGTCCTTCTCGGCGAGCTCCTTCGGGTGCACTCGGGTGGGGTCATTTGGCCCCTCATATAACCACATGGGGTGAGCTCTAGCCTGCAACGGTTGGATCTGCCGAGTGAGGAAAGTCTCCAGCAGGTCCATGCCATTCACGCCCGCGATCACGACTCCAACCAGTGCGGTGGCCAAGATGCAGACCTCCGTCTTCTCCTCCTTCACCACCGAAAGGGACTCCGGAGCCCTCACCCTCTTAGCCGAGTACGGCGAGAGGCCCGACTGGTTAGGGCCACTAGGGACATCCCTGCAATAAAACCATGTCCGCTGCCACCCCTTGATGGAATCGGGGAAACTCATCTTCGGGAAGGCGCCCCCCCCAAACTTGGATGCCCAAGGCAAGCACAGCTGAGTGATGTGGGTCTTCGCGCTGACTGGCGAGTCCTTCTTGACGGTCATCGATCAACAAGTGAAGATGTGCTTGAAAAGGACCAAATAGGGATGGTAGCCTGATAACCCACAAGTATAGGGGATCAATTGTAGATGTCAGCGTACGACACCTATGGGATCGCGTGGATCCCTTTTACGGTTCGGCAGGGAGAGAGGTATGCACAAAGAGCAGATCCAACGATCAATGTGAGGGGATTTTTACCCAGGTTCGGGCCGCTGAGAAGCGTAATACCCTACTCCTGCTTTGGTTTATTGTGGGTGATTAAGCCCAAGCTTCAGGAGCGCTCGCAGTGAATAGTATGTTCGAGCAGCAGCTACGCATGCAAAATGGGCTAGAGAGTCCTCCCCCTGTAGCTATGCCTTGGGCCTCCTTTTATATGTCCAAGGGGTCACCAACAGTGCCGTACAGTACATACAAGAGGTGTAAAGTTGCTACAGTGTTTACATGTTTATCACTGATGACTTAGGACAAACGCATTAAATGCTCCATTTAGGTATCCCTTACTTTCTTGGGGACGGAAAAAGGGCCCGTCCCATCAGCACCGCTTAAGCCCGTCCACCACTAGTGCCATGACACGCATCCAGGAGGACAAAACCCAAATGACAGGCTGGCCGCTGCGCTGGAGCAGTGGCAGGGTGGCGGAGTCTTGCCGGGTGCAAGTCTTGCCGGGTCTTCGCAAGCCATCCCGGCAAGTATCTTGCCGGAGATCCGGCCTTAGGGCTTCTGTCTTCTGGTCACTGGTTTGAATGCCTTCTTGATAGTCTTGCACTTGCTTCCAACTGTTCCCCGGCAGGCCTTGTCGTTGGTATGGCTACAACCGTCCATGCACAAGTATGGGGTACTAAAGGACCCAAACTTTAGTACACCGACAGGAGCCCCCGGGCCTAGGCCATACACGGGTGCGAGGCATTGTTGGGCTAGGCCCAAACAGTGCACGGGCATGCGTGGCAGGAGTTAGCTGTCGTAATTATCTCATTTACTACGCTACCCCACGACGCATATTGAATGTGCGATGTGGGATATGTGCACGGAACAACCGCAGTACAGCGCGCTTTGCAAAGGCGCATTCACATTGATTAGAAAGGAGGCAGCCCCGCGCCTTCCCCATAAAAAGGAATCCACAGAGGCGCTGTTCATTTACCTTTCATCCTTTCCAATCTGGAAATCGCCGTCGCCATCTTCCTTGAACTCAAAGCAGAGCCTTTCCCATCCATCCGCCGCCTCCACTCTCTCATCGCCCTCGGCCCCTGCTTCCTCGGTCGCCATGCCGCCCAAAGCGAGCAAGGGCAAAGAGGTGAAAGTCGTCAATTCGGGTGCACAGGCGGAGGAGAGCGAGCTGGTGAAGATGCGGAAGGAGCACGTCGTCTTCGCCCCGACGCTCGAAGCGAGCGCCCTGAAGGATCGGTATCTGTGCATGTGGGGGAGGGAGACGAAGGCTCATCCCGCTACTCGCGTAAACCCAGCTTCCTCCGAGGGTGGCCCAGATAAATTCCCATTCTTTGCCGCATACTTTTATTGCGAGCTCTGCCCTCCATTTTCTGATTTCTTCATCGACATCATGTACACATACGGCTTCCATCTTTTGGATTTCACGCCGAATGCCGTGACATGCATGTCAGTCTTCGCTCATCTCTGTGAAAATTTCGCCGGAGTAGTCCCCAGCACAGCCCTCTTTCACCACTATTTCATTCCCCATATCGAAAAAGGAGACGCCCTTTCCGGTTCTATCGCTTGGATTCCAATGGCATGGAATAAAGAGATATACCCAGAAGGGCTCTACCGTACGAAGTGGGAAGAATGGCGGGGCGAATGATGCTGGATTAAGGAGAAAGATCCCCAGCCTTTATGCCTGCCTCGACAAACGAAAGTGGCCCGCGGCAACGACTGGAGTGCCCTCGATCCTCAGGACGAGAAGCTCACAATCGCAATTACCAGGATCCACCGTCTCAAGGCTGCCGAGCTCACAATAGAAATGGTTGGCGCTGATTTCCTTCGCTGCCGCATCGCCCCTCTGCATAACAAAGGGAGACCAGCCTGGGAGTTTCAGAATGCGGCAGATATCATGAGGCTATGTCCTGGTTTGAACAACAACTTGACGATCATGCAGCACACAGCTCTCTGCCACAAACTGTTCAGGCCCGGCGGGAAATATAAGTTGCCGGCGAGCGTAATTCCTCTGTGCAACAACTCTGCTCTGACCTCAACCATCGCCATGATGCTGGCGTGTAATGCACATGGCCTTGATGGAACTTGGGTCGAGCCATCCGCAGAGCAAGCACAGGGGTTCTTTGACAATCTGTCGGAATGAGCCATCCGGGAAGAGATAAATCTCATCCGCCCCACTACTGACGAAGAAGTGGCGTATATCGCCAGCAGGGCGGAAGAGGCGAATCTTGCAGCGGAGGCCGGCAGCGCTGGCTTCGTGGAAGGGGAGGCCAGCGAAGAAGAAGTGATGTCAGAGGAAAATCTTGTCGGGCAGGGTGAGACTGCCGGGGAGCAGAGCGGCACAGCTGTCGGGAGCCCTTCCGTCGAAGACACAGCCAAGGAGCAACCGCGCGAGGAGCCCCCAGCTCCAGAGAAGAAGAAGCGTGTTCTTCGGAAAGCTGCCTCCGGCGTCCCAGCAAATCAACCTTCCTCGAGCGGTGAGGTTTCCGACAAGGGGGCGGCCGGCAAGGCTGCGCAGTGGCAAGAAGCTCAACAGCAACGCACGCGACGTACGAGACGCACGACCGTGACAACAACTGGAGCGGCAGGGGCGTCTCATACGACAGCACCAACAGCCGGAGCAACAGGGTCACATCAACCCGCTGCTTCTGTCGCAGCCAAGCGACCCAGGACCCCTCCTCCGCCCCCTCGCACGGACACTGTAACGGAGGCCGACTTCGACATCTCCGCTTTTAGCCCGGAAAGAGAAGAGTAAGGGTCCAGTCGCATCTTTTAACTTCTGAGTTCCTGATTTTGCTTAACTCATCTGTCTTGCTTTGGCCTGTCTCCGCAGTGATACGGAAACATTGGCGCAAAGGATGGCGAAGAGGGCAAAGACTTCAACGGGTGACGAGCCCCCGGCAACCACCGTAGGCACATTAGAGCCCATCGTCATCAGCCCGGAGCGCCAAAGATGTCGGCGTACGACACCTATGGGATCGCGTGGATCCCTTTTACGGTTCGGCAGGGAGAGAGGTATGCACAAAGAGCAGATCCAACGATCAATGCGAGGGTTTTTTTACCCAGGTTCGGGACACTAAGAAGTGTAATACCCTACTCCTGCTTTGGTTTATTGTGGGTGATTAAGCCCAAGCTTCAGGAGCGCTCACAGTGAACAGTATGTTCGAGCAGCAGCTACGCATGCAGAATGGGCTAGAGAGTCCTCCCCCTGTAGCTACGCCTTGGGCCTCCTTTTATACGTCCAAGGGGTCACCAACAGTGGCGTACAGTACATACAAGAGGTGTAACGTTGCTACAGTGTTTACATGTTTATCACTGACGACATAGGACAAACGCATTAAATGCTCTGTTTAGGTGTCCCTTACTTTCTTGGGGACAGAAAAAGGGCCCATCCCATCAGCACCGCTTAAGCCCCTCCACCACTAGTGCCATGACACGCATCCAGGAGGACAAAACCCAAATGACAGGCTGGCCGCTGTGCTGGAGCAGTGGCAGGGTGGCGGAGTCTTGCCGGGTCTTCGCAAGCCATCCCGGCAAGTATCTTGCCGGAGATCCGGCCTTTGGGCTTCTGTCTTCTGGTCACTGGTTTGAATGCCTTCTTTATAGTCTTGCACTTGCTTCCAACTGTTCCGCGGCAGGCCTTGCCACTGGTATGGCTACAACCGTCCGTGCACAAGTATGGGGTACTAAAGGACCCAAACTTTAGTACACCGACAGTAGCCTTTCTCGATAATTATGAGTGTCTAACCCAACGAGGAGCTAAAGGTAGAATTTATATTCCCTTCAAGATCTATCGACCACCGATACAACTCTACGCGCACTTAACGTTCGCTTTACCTAGAACAAGTATGAAACTAGAAGTACTTTGTAGGTGTGATAGGATAGGTTTGCAAGATAATAAAGAGCACGTAAATAAAAGTTAGGGGCTGTTTAGATAAAGAAACAATTAAGTTAGTTTTAGTAGAGAGCTTTTTGTCACAAGAAAGTTATTTGTCCCTAGGCAATCGATAACTAGACTGGTAATCATTATTGCAATTTTATATGAGGGAGAGGCATAAGCTAACACACTTTCTCTACTTGGATCATATGCACTTATGATTGGAACTCTAGCAAGCATCCGCAACTACTAAAGATCATTAAGGTAAAACCCAACCATAGCATTAAAGTATCAAGTCCTCTTTACTCCCATACGCAAACAACCTACTTACTCGGGTATGTGCTTCTATCACTCACACCACCGACCATAAGCGAATCATGAACATATTGCAAACCCTGCAGCGGGGATCCCTCATGCTTGCGCAACACAGATAGCACCATAGGACAGCACCAATAATAAAACATACAACTCAAACCAATCACGACCATCAATCAACCCATAGGACAAAACGGATCTACTCAAACATCATAGGATAGCCATACATCATTGGGAAATAATATATAGCGTTGAGCACCATGTTTAAGTAGATATTACAGTGGGTAAAAGAGAGGTTACACCGCTGCATAGAGGGGGGGAGAGTTGGTGATGACGGTGGCGAAGTTGTTGGTGTAGATCGCTGTCACGATGATGGCCCCGACGGCGTTCCAGCGCCACCAGGAGAGAGGGGGAGAGAGCCCCTCTCCTTCTTCTTCTTCCTTTGCCTCCCCCTAGATGGGAGGAGGGTTTCTCCTCTGGTCCATGGCCTCCATGGCAGCAGAGGGGTGAGAGCCCCTCCGATATTGGATCTCTCTCTCTGTTTCTCTTCTGTTTCGCGCTCTGTTTTCTGGCTTTTCACCATTTCTTAAATTCCCGGAGACCTGTAACACCGATTGGGCTGAAATTTTAACACGCTTTTTATCCGGATATAATCTTCCTTGCGACCGACCGACCAATATGTTAATTCAATAAATCATATAAATTGTTGCCAAAAGTATGAAAAAGTTGTATAATATTAGCATGGAACAATCAAAAATTATAGATACGACGGAGACGTATCAGCATCCCCAAGCTTAATTCATGCTCGTCCTCGAGTAGGTAAATGATAAAAAAGATAATTTTTTATGTGGAATGCTACCTAGCGTAATCTTGATCATGTAATCTAATCATGGCATGAATATTAAGACACGAGTGATTCAAAGCAATAGTCTATAATTTGACATAAAGACATCAATACTCAAGCATCCCAACAAACAATCATGTCTTTCAAAATATCAATGCTAAAGAATGTTATCCCTACAAAATCATATAATCTTGTCATGCTCTATCTTCATCACACAAAGTATTTATCATGCACAACCCCGATGACAAGCCAAGCAATTGTTTCATACTTTTAATGTTCTCAAGCCTTTTCAACTTCACTCAATACATGAGCGTGAGCCATGGATATAACACTATAGGTGGAATAGAATATGATGGTAGGGATCAATAGAAGAAGGAAGAAAGTCTCGCATCAACTAGGCAGATCAACATGCTATGGAGATGCCCATTAATCGATATCGATGCAAGTGAGTAGGGATTGCCATGCAACAGATGTACTAGAGCTATAAGTGTGTGAAAGCTCAAAAGAAAACTAAGTGGGTGTGCATCCAACTTTCTTGCTCATGAAGACCTAGGGCAATTTGAGGAAGCCCATCATTAGAATATACAAGCCAAGCTCTATAATGAAAAATTCCCACTAGTATATGAAAGTGACAAAATAGGAGACTCTCTATTATGAAGAACATGGTGCTACTTTGAAGCACAAGTGTGGAAAAGGATAGTAACATTGTCCCTTCTCTCTTTTTCTCTCATTTTTTTTCTTTTTTTTATTTTCTCTTTTTTTTGGGCTCTTTGGCCTCTTTTTTTATTTTTGGCTCTTTGGCCTCTTTTTTATTTTAAGTCTGGAGTCTCATCCCGAATTGTGGGGGAATCATAGTCTCCATCATCATTTCCTCACACGGACAATGCTCTAATAATGATGATCATCACACTTTTATTTACTTGCAACTCAAGAATTACAACTCGATACTAGAACAAATATGACTCTATATGAATGCCTTTGGCGGTGTATCAGGATGTGCAATGATCTAGCATAGCAAGGATATCAAAAAATGGACAAGCCATGAAAATATCATGCTAGCTATCTTACGATCATGCAAAGCAATATGACAATGAATTCTCAAGTCATGTATATGATGATGGTGGAAGTTACATGGCAATATATCTCGGAATGGCTATGGAAATGCCATGATATGTAGGTATGGTGGCTATTTTGAGGAAGATATAATGTGTCTTATGTGTGATAGAGCGTATCATATCATGGGGTTTGGATGCATCGGTGAAGTTTGCACCAACTCTCGAGGTGAGAAAGGCAATGCACGGTACCGAAGAGGCTAGCAAATTGCGGAAAGGTGAGAGTGCGTATAATCAATGGGCTCACATTAGTCATAAAGAACTCACATACTTATTGCGAAAGTTATTAGCCCTCGAAGCAAAGTACAACTACGCATGCCCCTAGGGGGTTAGATTGGTAGGAAAATACCATTGCTCGTCCCTGACTGCCACTCATAAGGAAGACAATCAATAATAAATCATGCTCCAATACCATCACATAACGAGAGAGCACACATGCATGCTTCGGGAATCACAAACCTTAACACCAATATTCTTACTAAACCACAATCATTCACTAGTACCTCCCACATATTACCATCTCTATATCGCAAAACTATTGCAAGGAATCAAACATATCATATTCAGTGATCTACAAGTTTTATGTAGGATTTTACGACTAACCATGTGAATGACCAATTCCTGTTGACTCTCTAAATAGATATAAGTGAAGCAAGAGAGTTTAATTCTTTCTACAAAAGATTTGCCCATGCTCTAACAAATATAAGTGAAGCAAAAGAGCATTCTACAAATGGCGGTTTTCTATGCATAGAGAAACAGGCAATCCAAACTTCAAATGATATAAGTGAAGCACATGAAGCATTCTATAAAGCCATACTCAAAAGATATAAGTGAAGTGCATGAAGCATTCTATAAATCAAGCAAGGACTATCTCATACCAGCATGGTGCATTACTAAAAGAAAAATATAAACACATGATGCTCCAAGATTTATGCATATCATGTGACGAATAAAAATATAGCTCCAAGTAAAATTACCGATGGTCGTTAGAAGAAAGAGGGGATGCCTTCCGGGGCATCCCCAAGCTTAGTTGCTTGGGAGTCCTTGAATATTACCTTGTGGTGCCTCGGGCATCCCCAAGCTTAGGCTCTAGCCACTCCTTATTCCTTCATCCATCGTGATCTCACCCAAAACTTGAAAACTTCAATCACACAAAACTTAACAAAACCCTCGTGAGATCCGTTAGTATAATAAAGCAAATCACCACTTTAAGTACTATTGCAAACCCATTAATATTTTATTTTTTCATTATACCTACTGTATTCTAACTTCTCCATGTCTTAAACCAACGATACAATCCATAGATTCATCAAAACACGCAAAACAATGCATCAAAAATAGGACAGTCTGTAGTAATCTGAACACTGGCCATACTTCTGTAACTCCAAAAATTCTGAAAAATTAGGAAAACATAAAAAAATTGCATAGCAGTACTGTATAAAAATTTCAGAAAGTTTTAGGGTTCCAGTAAAAAATGTAAATTCACGCACCTTAGCCAAAGTTTCTATTTTTGCACTGCACATACCAAACAAACAATCTAATCATCCTAAAGGCAAATCTTGGCACATTATTTTTCTAATACAATGGATTTGTATAAGGGGGTAATTATTTTTGTTGAAATTTTTATATAATTCAAGATTTACAAAGTTTCCATGGGCATGAACAAAGTTCAAGTAGCTCCCCCACTTCAACGGTTCTCGTCTTTCTTACTTTCACTTTTCTTTTTGAAAAGTTTTAGGTTCCCTTCTATACTTTTTTTTAAACTTTTTAAAAGCACACAACAGAATAAAATGACTCTCTAAAACTTCCAGGTTGTCTCCCTGGCAGCACTTTCTTTAAAGCCATTAAGCTAGGCATAAAGTGCTCAAGTAATTGATCCACCCGGATCCCAAGGTATATCAAAGCCAATTTTAATTAACAATGATTTGTATTTTAGTAGTGAGCAGAAAGTAATATATACCATGCAACAACGAAGTCTAACTCTCTTCCTATGCATCGGCATGTCATAAAAGAACAATTCATGCACATCAAGTAAGGGCCAATACATAGCATAAACAGTTTCTTGCAATTTTATAGTATTGGAAACGTAGAGAAGCGGAGAGGTAGTTCCTCTCTCATAATAACTACAAGTAGGAGCAGCAAACACATGCATATTATATTCATCAAAATCATCATGTGTAATGGTCAAATTTAACCCACCAATATAATCCTTAATAAGCGCAAACTTCTCCGATATGGGGTAGTTGGGAGAATTCAAAAAGATAATAGGACTGTCATGTGTGGGTGCAATAGAAACAATTTCAATCTTAACATAAGGAACTATAGCAAGTTCATATCCATAAGCATCATTCAAATTGGCATCTTGGCCACAAGCATAGCAAGCATCAATTTCATCAAAAAGGGATATTTCAAACGAATCCAAGGGAACATAGCAATCATCCTTCGATAAGCACGAAGGAAAATTAAACAATGTATGAGTTGAAGAGTTACTCTCATTAGAAGGTGGGCATGGGTAGCTAATCCGCTCTTCCTCCTTTTGTTCTTCGCTCTCCTCGTCATATTTTTCATCCAATGAGCTCACAGTGTCATCAATTTGTTCTTCCATAGATTCCTGCAAAATATTAATCTCTTCTTGGACAACGGAGACTTTCTCAATAAACTCATTAATATTGGCATTATATTCATAATTCTCATAGCAATATTTAAGTCTAGCATAATTTTCAGGTCTGTAAACAGCATCATCATAATTTTCACACTTTTCAAACAAAGATTCAATTTCATAAGCACCCTTAAAAGCAAAAAATTCTTCTATTTGTTCGACATCATAGTAATCATATATACCATTAGCATAAGAAGCCAAGGTTTCATTATCATTAAATTTACATGAAAAGGGAAGGTGTGGAGCCTTCATCCTAGACCAACAAATATAATCATATCTCAAGCATAAATTCCAAGCATACCAATGCAACAATTCAATTTGATCCCATAACAGTTTCCCTTTTTGAGTCAAGCGATAATCCCTAAAGTATTCACGTTGATCCAACGTGTCTCCCATTATCAAGTTGAACGGGGTTTTCTCAGGATTATCAAAGTAGTGTTTAATATTTTTCACATAACGAGCATCGAGGGTTTTAGGAGGTTCCCCATCTCCATGAGTAGCAATTACACCTAATTTTTTTGGTATTTCGTTTTCCATATCCATAACTAAAGATAGAGAACAACTTAGAATAGAAAATAAAATCTACTTAGTGATAAAGCAAACAAGCACACACGAGAATATTCACCCCACGCTATTGCTCCCCGGCAACGGCGCCAGAAAAAGGTCTTGATAACCCACAAGTATAGGGGATCAATTGTAGCTTTCTCGATAAGTTAGAGTGTCAAACCCAACAAGTAGCTAAAGGTAGAATTTATATTCCCTTCAAGTTCTATCGACCATCGATACAACTCTACGCGCACTTAACGTTCACTTTACCTAGAACAAGTATGAAACTATAAGTACTTTGTAGGTGTCATAGGATAGGTTTGCAAGATAATAAAGAGCACGTAAATAAAAGTTAGGGGCTGTTTAGATAAAGAAACAATTAAGTTAGTTTTAATAGAGATCTTTTTGCCACAAGAAAGTTATTTGTCCCTAGGCAATCGATAACTAGACCGGTAATCATTATTGCAATTTTATATGAGGGAGAGGCATCAGCTAACATACTTTCTCTACTTGGATCATATGCACTTATGATTGTAACTCTAGAAAGCATCCGCAACTACTAAAGATCATTAAGGTAAAACCCAACCATAGCATTAAAGTATCAAGTCCTCTTTACTCCCATACGCAAACAACCTACTTACTCGGGTCTGTGCTTCTGTCACTCACGCCACCCACCATAAGCGAATCATGAACATATTGCAAACCCTACAGTAGGGATCCCTCACGCTTGCGCGACATGAAGAGCACCATAGGACAGCACCAATCATAAAACATACAACTCAAACCAATCAAGATCATCAATCAAGCCATAGGACAAAACAGATCTACTCAAACATCATAGGATAGCAATACATCATTGGGAAATAATATATAGCGTTGAGCACCATGTTTAAGTAGAGATTACAGCGGGTAAAAGAGATGTTACACCGCTGCATAGAGGGGGAGAGAGTTGGTGATGACGGCGGCGGAGTTGTTGGTGTAGATCGTCGTCACGATGATGGCCCCAGCGGCGTTCCGGCACCACCGGGAGAGAGGGGGAGAGAGCCCTCTCCTTCTTCTTCTTCCTTGGCCTCCCCCCTAGATGGGAGGAGGGTTTCCCCTCTGGTCCATGGCCTCCATGGTGGCGGACGGGCGAGAGCCCCTCTGAGATTGGATCTCTCTGTTTGTTTCTCTTCTGTTTCGCGCTCTGTTTTCTGGCCTTTCACCATTTCTTAAATTCCCGGAGATCCGTAACTCCGATTGGGCTGAAATTTTAACACAATTTTTATCCGAATATAAGTTTCCTTGCGGCCGAAGGACACCTTCAACTGACCTATGGGGTGGCCACAAGCCTTCGAGCCGTGCCCTGGGTAGGGGGCGCTCCCTTAGGGCTTTTGGGCCCCTTGGACATCTTCTCGCATTGATTCTGCCTCCCAAAAATCACATATATTCCAAAATAATTCTCCATAAATTTTTATCGCATTTAGACTTCGTTTGGTATGGATATTCTACGAAACAAAAAACATGCAACACACAGGAACTGGCACTGGGCACTGGATCAATATGTTAGTCCAATGAATCATATAAATTTTTACCAAAAGTATGTGAAAGTTGTATAATATTGGCATGGAACAATAATAAATTATAGATATGACAGAGACATATCACAGCCCAGGAAGTTCTCGCAAAGGGAGACAAAAGCCGAAAGATAGATGATGGCATTGGGAGGAAGATGGTGGAGTTGCGCACCGAAATAGTCGAGAAATGCTCAGAAAAAGGGACGAGGAGGCATAGAGAAACCCCGCACGACGTGGGTGATGAGCAGGATGCGCTCATCCTCCTGCGGCGCCGGCTCAATCTTGCCCACGCCCGTGCGACGCCACCCGTCGCGCGGGATGAGTCCCTCCTCTGCAAGCTCCTCCAGCCGACGAGCCTAGACGCGCGATGGGATCCAATCCCCCGATGCAGCTCCGGCCGCCACACCAGAGCTAGAGGAGGAAGCCTTTCCAGCCTTCTTTGCCTTCTCCGCCTTGGCTGTGGAGCCCTTCACCATCGCTGCACGCTCGAGTGGAGGGGAGAAGCGGGGTAGTCGGGGCATGACAAAGGGGATCTGAGGCCCCAACCTATGTCTCTGAATCTTTTATACCGCTGGGTGAATCTCCAGCCGGATCTCCTGCTGCAGATCTCTGGATCGACGGCCTGCACAACGGGGCTTCACGCAGAGCAAGCACAGCACGTGGCGGATGTCGTGCGTGAAAATCGAGGGGCCACGCCCCCACTTTCCCCACTAATGCACAACGTTACCGCTTCTGCGCGTGCACGCCCAAATTTGAACCCCATAATTTCTGGGCCGAATCAATGTGATTGATTACCTACATTCCCCTTCCAAAAGGGTGCATGTCAGTCCGACTGACCACCCTTTGCGGGGACCCGTGCACTCGGCCACGTTAAACACCCAACTGGAGTCTTCTTCAGGATCGTTATGTGACGAGCTTGACGCCCCTCCGTGGGTTCACTTGGCCCTCTCAGTAGGCTCCAAGGCACATGACTCATAAATCTGGACTCGTAGGTGGCCTGCGCTAGCGTTCCCGTGGGATAAGGTGTGGCATCTCTCTAGAGAGTCAGACCACGTGCTGGCGTCGCCACTCGAGTTTTAATGGCATGCCCTCACTCGGGCCCCTAGTCTATCACCTCTGGGGGACAAGACGAATGCCACTAGATTTTTCTCGATGATCAACAGCACCCGGTCATCTGGGTAAACATGTAGTTCAGAATCCGTTGTGTTTTTGTCCAAGGAACAACAAGCCACGATTCGGAAACATATTCCGAATGCTCCCGCGGCACTCGGACTCAACCGAAGGATCGGCTTGTTTGTCCTACGAAATCCCAACCGATTCGGGGCTAATGATGTGGTCACCTATTACAGGTAAGGTCAAGGACCCATCATTTGGGACCCACATGGGGCCCATCACCATCATAGGTAGGTCCCTGGACCATGCCAACATTCGGATGCTTGCATCAGGAAATCCACTCGGACAGCTCGACGGCACCCGAACGACCACACGTCACTCGGCCGATGGACCAACACTCGGACATAGCAAGCAGGAGAACGTCATGGGAGCTGCAATAGTCGAGGAATCCTAAGTCATCCTTCAACAAGAGTCATGACTACCATTACCTGTAACAGCCGTAGTAGAGGCTCATTATACTAGTAACTGACCCATTCAGTGTCATTAAATGCCTCGGTGGCGTGAGAGACATGGGGTTGCAGCGCACTCTATATAAGCCGCACCCCACTCCACAACCAGGCACGAGGAATCTTTGTAACCATACCCATCAAAATCAAAGCAAGCCCTAGGGCACGAGAGGTAGGGCTTTTACCTCCACCGAGAGGGGCCTGAACTCGTTAAATACCGAGTGTTACACCTGCCCTATAGCTAGGTTCTGCCCCTTATTCGTACCCCTAGTACTCATTTTCAGGATCGTAACCCCGACACGTAGAGTACCAGCGAGTGATTCACGGACTGGGGGCTGAAAGGACATGTTTCCCGACGGCCCTCTGAGTGGATCTTTGTGGCGGAGCGACATGGCAGGTTGAGACCACCTAGGAGTGAGAGGTGGGCCTGGTCCCTTGTTGTTGTCCGCAGTTATTTCTTAATAACACGCCTAACGAGTTTGGATATTTGATCTGAGTTGGTCATTCATTGACCTATACGCACTAACCGCCATGCGGGACAAGATATGGGCAACCAGCGTCGTAGTATCAGCCAAAGCTCTCCAGACGTCAGCGACTGAGCGGCGTGTGCCGGGTTGGACTGGAATGCCTGCGCTTGTATAAGGGGGCTAGGTCTGCTCCCAGCCGCCCACGCAACATGCAGGAGTGCAAAGGGCAATGTGCCCAAGACCCTTGCGCGCTTAGGATGTAGACCGGCATGCTCGCCTCTCTGTTTAGCCTAGGTAGGGCTGCGACTTGTTGACCTTCCGAGGCCGGGCATGACCCAGGAAAGTGTGTCCGGCCAGAGTGATCGAGCGTGTTGGGTAATGTGGTGCACCCCTGCATTGAAGTTGAACTATTCGAATAGCCGTGTCCACGGTAACAGGACGCTTGGAGTTGTATTCTGACCTCTTACAACTAGAACCGGATACTTAATAAAACACACCCAGACAAGTGCCAGATACAACTCGGCGATCGCTCTCTCACAGGGTGACGAGGAGAGGATTGCCGGGTAGGATTATGCTATAGGATGATACTTGTTACTTTACCAGCTACTCTCTTCTATATGCTTCAAGATGGAGGCTGCCAGAAGCGTAGTCTTCAATAGGACTAGCTTCTCCCCCTTTATTCTGGCATTCTGCAGTTCAGTCCATAGATACTACCCCTTTATTGATACCGATGCATATGTAGTGTAGATCTGATGTCAGTGTTGCGAGTACTTTGGACGAGTACTCACGGTTGCTTTGCTACCTCTTTTCCCCCTTTATACCCGGTTGCTGCGATCAGATGGCGGAGCCCCGGAGCCAGCTGCCATCGCCGTTGACGACTACTACTACCCCGAGGGTGCCTACTACTACGTGTAGGCCGCCAACGACCAGGAGTAGTTAGGAGGATCCCAGGCAGGAGGCATGCGCCTCTTCGATCTATATCCCTGTTTGTGATAGCCATCTTATGGCACCTTGTTTAACTTATGTCTGTACTTAGATATTGTTGCTTCTGCTGACTCGTTTATGATAGAGCTTATGTATTCGAGCCCTCGAGGCCCCTGGCTTGTAATATGAAGCTTGTATGACTTTAATTTGTGTTTAGAGATATGTTGTGATATCTTCCCGTGAGTCACTGATCTTGATCGTACACGTTTGCGTGCATGATTAGTGTACGATTGAATCGGGGGCGTCACAGTTGGAAAGAAAAAAGTGTGACGCCCCCGGCCCGATCGTGCACTAATCATACACGCAAATGCACACGATCAAGCCTAAGGACTCACGGGAAGATATCACAACACAACTCTAAAACATAAATAAAGTCATACAAGCTATATATTACAAGCCAGGGGCCTCGAGGGCTCGAATACATAAGCTTGCAAACAAGCGTCAGCGGAAGCATCAGATATCTGAGTATAGATATGAAATAGAAACAGAAAGGCCTTTAGAAAGGCGGGGCAAAATAAAACACTACGATCGAAAGGCGAAGGCCTCCTGCCTGGGACCCTTCGATCCTACTCCTGGTCGTCAGTCAACTCATAGTAGTATCCATCCTCGGGGTCGAAGTAGTAGTCGATCAACGGGGCATCTGTCTCAAGGGGCTCCGTCCTCTGGTCGCGACAAACTGATATGGGGAGAAAAGGAAAACAAAGCAACCGTGAGTACTCAGAAGTACTCAGCAAGCAAGGATCTACACTACATATGCAACATTTTCAAGGGGAGGCTGTATATGTGGACTGGGCTGCAGAAATGCAAGAATAGAGAGAAGGCCTAGTCCTATCGAAGACTAGCATCTTCATCGGTCTTGCAGCATTAGAAGAGAGTAGAACAGTACAATATAATGTGGCAGTATCATTAAGTCTCAACCTCACCCAGAGATCCTTTCTCCACTCCCTGCAAGAAAGCAATCCCAGAGCCATACAGTCATCAACCTCGTCCTGAGATCCCTTCTCGACTCCCTGTGAGAAGCAATCCCAGAGCCATAGTATCCAAGTATCCAGTTCTAAATTGTATCAATCAGGATACAACTCCGAGTGTCCTTTACCGTAGGACAGGCTATCGATAGAAGTTTTCTTCCCTGCAGGGGTGCACCAACTTACGCAACACGCTTGATTAACTCCGGCCGGACACACTTTCCTGGGTCATGCCCGGCCTCGGCCAAACGACACACCGCAGCCCTACCTATAGCTCAGCAGAGAGGTCCCCGCCGGTCTACATCCTAAGCACTCAGGGGTCTTGGGCCATCGCCCTGTGCACTCCGGGTCGTTGTGTGCAGGGTGGATACCAGCACCGCCTCGGAGGGTCGGTACGATCCGACTGTGCCACAATGCTGAACTGGACGTCTGACAGAACTGTCGACTGATGCTACGATGCAGAACGCCCATACTATGCCCACGTGATGGTTAGTGCTATCAGGCCAGAGACCTGCTCGGATCAAATATCCAAATCGTTAATGGACTAGGGCTTGCGGTAACGAGCAGAGACTCACGAAAGATGTGACCCCGTCGCCCCGTCTCGAGGACTTGCTGCAAGGGTTAAGAATGCCCGGCCGCGCCTCGTATTCAGCACTCGAGTACCATACAGGCAACCCGTCTTCACAACACTCGCCACTTAGGCGCACGCGGGTACCCCTCAGGGTCGACCCGCCTTTCCAAGTAATTAACAGTACAGTCCAAGTATCCGTGTGTCCATAACATTAGGGGAATCTGAGGTATCACCCTCGTTTGATTTCCCACTCGATGTATCCGTCAAGGTGAACTCGGAGGAATCACCCTCGCTGGGTTCACACTTGAGGTGTTGTACGACAGCGTTGTTACCGGAAGTGGTGAAGGAGGAATCACCCACGATGACCACGACCGAATAGCTACTCTACAGAGTTAACATCAGAAGTGCTACAAGAGGTTTCACCCTCGGCACTCGATAGTAATGCTGCAGTGTCGTTACAACTAAAGGGGGTGATGTGCGGTGTCGAGGCCTGGTCTTCAATCCCGTTGATCGGGTCTTCGGATAATCCAGCGGGGCGGTCGGGACTAGTGGGGTCACTGATAGGTCTCTACCCAGCCTATACTAAGCAGTTTAGGTTATGCAGGTAATTATCAACAGCAGGTTACAGTAAACAGGCTATGCATCAGAATAGGTAAAGCAGTAGCAGCAATTCTAATGCAAGCATGAGAAATAGAATGGGCGATATCGGGATGATCAAAAAGGGGGGCTTGCCTGGTTGCTCGGCGATAAGGGCAAGGTCGTCAATGGTGTCTTCGGGATCCGGAGCTGCGTCGGTACCGGGAACTGCGTCGGGGTCTAACGAGAGAGAAGAGGGGGAGGAAACAGTATAAATATAGAGCAAACTTAAGCAACACGGAGCAGGCCATGCTAACGTGCAGTGCAGGGTTGCCTGAAGACATGTCCAAGTCATTTAGTTATTTTAGGAATTTGTTTGGAATTATTTTATTAAGGTCATACACTATTCATTTATCTGAAACAGGCAAAAAGTTGCATGTTCAGATAGTTAGAGGCATCCAACAGGTATGTGGGTAGCGTATTCGGATCCGTCTCATTTTTCTGATCATTTTTCATATATAAATTATTTTCATCGGAGTTACGGATTAAAAGATATGATTTTCTAAAGTTTTATTGATTTTCTGGAATTTATTTAATTATTTAAATCAACATTATCCGAAACAGTAGCAGGGTGACGTCAGTGTGACGTAATGCTGACGTCACCAGTCAACGGTCGGCTGACCAGGGTCAAACCTGACCAGTGGGGCCCACATGTCAGCCTCTGATTAGTCTAAACAGAGTTTATTTTTAACTAATCAACTAATTAGGCTATTGGGCCCACATGTCAGTGTGTAATTAGGTTAAACTAATTAACTTAATCAAAATAATTAATTAACAGGTGGTGGAGCCCTTGTGTCAGTGACACGGGCTGCCCAGTCAGCAGTTGACCTGGTCAACAGGTCAACCGGGGCCCAAGGGTCAGCGACACTGGGCGGGGCCCACTAGGGCCAGGTCAGCGACGGCCGGTGACTCGCCGGAATCACGCCGGCGAGCGCGTTCGCGGCGGCGCAGCGTCGGGATGGGTTCGGGATTCGCCCACAGGGGGTCCCAGGGGCTGTGGCTAGGCGCGTTCGACGTGGCTCGACGCTGCGCGTCGAACGGTGGCGGTGCGAGGGGCTGAGGTGGCCGGAGCTGAGCGACAGGAGCTCATCGGCGGCGAGGCGTATCGGATGTGCGACGAAGTCGGGGCTACGGTGCGCAACCAAACAAGGCGAGGTGCTAAGGAGGTCCCACGGGCTGCGGTGAGCAAACTGGGCAGCAGTACGGGGCCTAATGGTCGCCGGACGGTCGCCGGCGACGAGGTCCGCGTCGGTGGGTTCGGCCGAACGCGGAGCGGGCATTACAGGCGACTAGAGGAGGCAGGGGAGGGCGCGTCACGCGCAGAAGCTCACCGGGCGAGCGTGGGGACTGGGCAGTGGGCTCGGGGTGGTCCGGTGGCGTAGATCGACGGCGAGGTCGATGCAGCAGCCGAGGCGGGGGCGAGGAAGAATGCGGCGACGTGAGGGGCTCCGGGGCTCGATCCGGCAGCGTAGACGAAGCAGAGGAGCGAGGCGGAGCTGCTGGACTTGTCGGGGCGGCGAACGGGCGACGGTGGCCGCGCAGCTCAGCCGCGGCCGTCCATGGCGGCGTCGGGTGAGGTGAGAGGAGAGCGAGGGAGAACGGGGGGAACTGGTCTAGGGTTCGCCAGGGGAGCGCGGGGTTGCCCTTTAAACACCGCGCGGCGTGGCGCGTTGTCGATCACTCGGAGGGGGAGGGGGCCTGGCGCGCGCGCTCCAGGTGCTCGACAGCAGCGGCGTGAGCAGTGCGCGAGGTGGGGGATAACGCGGGGGTGGGCTGGGCCGCGGCTGTAGCGAGTAGGCCGAGTGCACAGTAGATCCTTTAGGCCTTTTTATTTTTCTCTTTTTCTGTTTCTTTTTCTTTTCTGTTATGTTATTTGTTTAGGCCCCAAATGGTTTTTGTAAAAAGGGAGACCTAGTTCATAAATACCAGTGCTTTATTCCCTA
Organism: Thinopyrum elongatum; assembly: GCA_011799875.1. Lineage (NCBI taxonomy): Eukaryota > Viridiplantae > Streptophyta > Magnoliopsida > Poales > Poaceae > Thinopyrum > Thinopyrum elongatum. The sequence continues at coordinate 466,189,671 of CM022298.1, forward strand.
ACACCTAAAATTAGTTTGGGCAAAACATTATTTCATATTTGTGTTAAATAAATTAAAAAGGTTACTAAATATTATTTTCAGCCACTGTTTGAGGTGGTTTGAGTCACTTACCCAATTTAGTAAATGTTGGTTACAATTTTAGAATGGTCTCTGCAATATTTGTTATTTATCGAACATTTTAGTTTCTATGTTGCACAACTTTTATATTTCACTTTCATTTAAATTTGAATTTGACTTAGGAGTTGAAATGCAATATGATGCTAATGATGATTATGCATTGTTGATCATGATGACATGGCATAATAAAAAGGGGATTACTGTAGTTAACCACTCGGGGTGTTACAAATCTCCTCCACTAACAAGAATTCTCGTCCCGATAATTAAGAGGTAGAAGGAAAAAGTTCGGGGTATTCCGCACGAAGATTATCCTCGCGTTCCCAAGTGGCTTCATCTTCAGTATGATTTGACCACTGCACTTTGAGGAACTTGGTAACCTTCTGACGAGTTCGACGTTCAGCTTCATCAAGGATGCGGATCGGATGCTCCTTATAAGATAGGTCATCTTGCAATTCGAGCACCTCGTGATCCACAGCTCGGTGCGGAGTTTCCTTGAAACATTTACGAAGTTGCGACACATGGAATACGTCATGGATATGAGAGAATTGCGGCGGCAAATCCAATTTATATGCCACCTATCCACGTCTTGCAATTATGCGGAAAGGACCAATGTAGCGCGGAGCTAGCTTGCCCTTGATTCCAAAACGGTGAGTGCCCTTCATAGGAGTGACACGCAGATAAGCTTGATCACCAGGTTGATAAGTCAAACCCCATCGTTTGCGATCATAGTTGCTCTTCTTGCGGTCCTGAGCCGCCTTGAGATTTTCATGGACGATACGGACTTGTTCTTCGGCGTGTTGAATAATATCCGGACCCACGAGCGGTCGTTCCCCAGTTTCTGACCAATTCGGAGGGGTTCGACACTTACATCCATAGAGTACTTCGAAGGGGGCCATCTTCAAGCTGGCTTGATAGCTGTTGTTATAAGAGAACTCGGCATACGGGAGAGATTCTTCCCACTTCTTGCCGAATGAAATAACACAAGCCCGAAGCATGTCTTCAAGCACTTGATTGACTCGTTCGACTTGGCCTTGGGATTGGGGGTGATAAGCTGAACTCCAAGTAATATGAGTTCCCATAGCTGTTTGGAAACTTTCCCAGAATTTGGAAGTGAAAAGGCCACCACGGTCCGAACGGATCTCCTTCGGAATACCATGGAGTGAAACAATTCTGGAGATATACAACTCTGCTAACTGACTAGCAGTGATAGTTTCTTTGACGGGCAGAAAGTGTGCAACTTTAGAAAGTTGGTCGACGACGACAAGAATAGCATCGTGACCCTTCTGTGACCTGGGAAGTCCTGTAATGAAATCCATCTGAACCTTATCCCATTTCCATAGAGGAATAGGAATCGGTTGCAGAATCCCAGCCGGCTTCTGATGTTTTGCTTTAACGCGACGACAAACATCACATTCAACAACATATCGAGCAATATCCTGCTTCATTCTAGACCACCAGTACCTTTGACGGAGATCACGATACATCTTGGTGCTACCCGGATGAATAGACAGCGGGGTATCATGTGCCTCCTTCATGACCTTGTCGGTCATAAGCTCGAAGCGAGGTACGACAATGCGGTTTCTGAAATACAAGGTTCCATCTTCAGACAGCGAGAAATCCCTGTACTTTACAAGGTGAAGGTCTTTCTTCATCAGATCAATTTCAGCATCTTTAGCTTGCGCATTCTTAACAGCTTTCTCAAGATCTGGTTGTATCACAAGGTTATTTAGAGAGCCCTGTGGAACAATACGCAGATTCAGCTTGCACAGTTCTTCAAAAAGACAAGGTTGAGCTCGCCTAACCATGAGGTTGTCGCAATAGGACTTGCGGCTTAAGGCATCAGCCATCATGTTAACCTTGCCAGGGGTATAGGATATACCCAAATCATAGTCCGCAATGGCCTCCATCCATCTTTGCTGACGGAGGTTTAGAGATGGCTGAGTGAACAAGTACTTCAGACTTTTATGATCCGTGTAGATCTCGCAACGATTACCGAGAAGGTAATGTCGCCACAACTGCAGTGCATAGATGACAGCAGCTAGTTCTAAATCATGTACCGGATAATTCTCTTCATGTGGGCATAACTGACGAGAGCCATAAGCAATCACTTTACGCTCTTGCATTAGGACATAGCCTAATCCTTCACGGGATGCATCACAATAAATCACAAAGTCTTTGCGGCTATCCGGAGGAGATAGTACTGGGGCAGATGTCAGCTTGTCTTTGAGTGTTTGAAAACTTTCCTGACATTTTTCCGTCCATTCAAACTTAACGCCCTTGTGAAGCAGATCAGTCAAAGGCTTAGCAATCTTGGAAAAGTTCTTGACAAATCGACGGCAATAGCTTGCAAGGCCGAGAAAACTTCTCACTTGCTTGACATTCTTCAGAGGAGTCCAGTCCAGAATAGCCTGAACTCGTTCTGGGTTAACGGCAATGCCATCTTTGGAAATCACATGTCCAAGGTAGGTTACTTCAGAAAGCCAGAATTCACATTTGGAATACTTGGCATACAACTGGTGTTCTCGGAGCCTTTCCAGTACAAGACGGAGGTGTTCGGCATGTTCTTCCTTATTCTTCGAATAAACCAGAATATCATCTAGATAAACCACGATGAACTTGTCGAGGTAATCCATGAAGATGTAATTCATCAGACGGGAGAATGTGGCTGGAGCATTTGTTAAGCCGAAGGACATGACCGTGTACTCGTATGAGCCATAACGAGTAACAAATGCAGTCTTCGGAATATCCTCTTCGCGAACACGGATCTGATGGTATCCCAATCTCAAATCCAGCTTAGAGAATACTGAGGAACCGGCAAGTTGATCATACAAATCATTGATCCGAGTAAGCGGATATTTATTCTGGATTGTAGCTTGGTTAATGGGCCAATAATCCTGAACCAATCGGTTAGTTCCATCCTTCTTCTTAACGAAGAGTGAAGGTGCTCCCCAAGCAGAGGAACTGGGGCGGATGAAACCTTTCTTAAGTGACGTGTCGATTTCTTCCTTAAGTTCGAGAAGATGATGCGGAGGCATCTCATAAGGGCGCTTCGCAATAGGGGTAGTGCCAGGCTTCAAGTCGATGACAAACTCGACAGCTCTAGCAGGGGGTATTTCTGGAAGTTCTTCTGGAAATACATCTTGAAATTCACGAACAACTGGAACGTTCTCGATGCCTTCAAGAGGTGAAGCATTCAATGCATTCAGAACATATATCTGGCTCTCAGCATCTTGAGCTATTCGGGCTGAGTATTTGACTATCTGGCCAGAAGGGTGTGTGAGCTGGACTGTCTTAGTAGCACAGTCAATCAAAGCATTATGGGCTGTCAACCAGTCCATACCAAGAATAATGTCTATGTCGGAAGGTCCAAGTACAATGAGAGAAACCGGAAAAAGTAGACCTCCAATCTCGATGTGGTTGTGAGGGCTTAGCATTGTGGTTTGCCACTTGGATCTCGGGGACTGAACCATTAGAGGAGTGGGTAATTCTTCCAAGTATAACTCATGTGACTGAGCAAATTGTTGGGACACAAAAGCATGCGATGCTCCTGAATCGAAGAGAACAGAGGCTGGTACTGAATTCACAGAGAATGTTCCCAGCACGATAGTCGGTTCCTTCTGAGCCTTTTCAGCATTGACGTGATTGGCATAGCCAAGCACAACAGTAGACGGTATGGTATTACGGTTTCTGAATCGGCGGTTTCGACAACCCTTCTTACGACCATTAGGAGGACGTGGCGCAGCTTGATGAGAATCCATAGCATTAGGCGGTCCATCATGAACCGTAAGCTGTCTCGGCGGTGAAGGCAGACGAGGTGCAACATAAGACGGTCTTGGTGTTGGAGCAGGTCGGTGATGAACATTGTGAGGGATCCACACTCGACGCTTCTGAACAGGCTGACCCGAGGATGAGCCAGCTTCATGAGTGCGCTTGAGTGACTCCTGGTACTCAGTCAGAGCTGTTTCAACTTGGAAAGATTTGCAGACAAGCGTTGCGAATTCTGTGCAATCATGGACAGCAAGTGCAAGTTTTATATCCGTACGCAGTCCTTCACGGAATTTCTCCTGCTTGCGAGTGTCAGTGTCGACGTCATCCGCAGCATAGCGGGATAATTCAAGGAATTTCCTCTGATATTCATCCACAGTCATTTTACCCTGAGAGAGTTTACGGAACTCCTGCTTCTTCTGGTCCATCAGACCTTGAGGAATGTAACATGCATGAAAAGCTGACTGAAATTCCTGCCAAGTGGTTACAGTCTCTGCAGGCAACATAGCCTTGTGGCTTTGCCACCATTGAGCAGCTGGACCCTTTAAGTGGAATGTCGCAAAGGTGACGTGACTGTCAGGGGCAACATTAGCTGACTCCATCTAAAACAGGATGTCACGAAGCCAATCATCAGCATCCATAGGATTGGTGGAGTTGCGGAAAACGGATGGACTGAGGCGCACAAATTCTGGCAGAGTTATTGGAGCATTCTGTTGCTGAGCATTCTGAGTTGGGAATTGAGCCAATACTCCGGTCATAAACTGACGGTTGAGCTCAAACTGCTGACGGTTGAGTTCAAACTGCTGCATCATGGCGGCAATATAGGGTGGAGGTGGAGGTTCGTCAGCCATCCTGCCAAATCAACAGGGGCAGTTTAGCAAGAAAAACTGCAGGTGTACGGAATGATTCAGGAAGTATCACGCACAACAGAAGGAAGTGCAATAGATAATTCAGCATATTCGCACCAGACATTCAAATCCGCACATAGCCTCGGTTAGTATCCGGCATTACGACAGCTGAAAGGGGAAGGCTAGACATCTAGGCGGCGCGCAGGCACGCGGTAGGGAAGTACACAACGAGACATAGCAAAGGCTACATCAACGTCAGAGAAAACTATTGGAGCGAGGAATCTGCAAGTGAAACACAGGGTGCCCTCGATAAAAGGATCCTGTAAGCAGAACCTGGTCCACAATCTTGGAGCAAGGGGGAATATTTCAGAACACCGGGTGGATGTGATTACGAGAACCTAATGTTGGAGTTAGTAAAAAAAAAATTAACCCAAATAGACGAGAGGTCAGAGTCCCAGAGTATAGACGAGGAATAAAAGATCCTAATACCACCCAAGTGGCGACGTGGGCCCGTAAGCCACACAGCCAAGTTAGTAAAACGATTTTCGGTTACTAGACTCAACTTCGGCCAAGGAGTTGGAAAGGGGGTTCCTACAGTCAGTCGGCTCTCATACCAACTTGTGACGCCCCCGGCCCGATCATGCACTAATCATACACGCAAATGCACACGATCAAGCCTAAGGACTCACGGGAAGATATCACAACACAACTCTAAAACATAAATAAAGTCATACAAGCTATATATTACAAACCAGGGGCCTCGAGGGCTCGAATACATAAGCTTGCAAACAAGCGTCAGCGGAAGCATCAGATATCTAAGTACAGATATGAAATAGAAACAGAAAGGCCTTTAGAAAGGCGGGGCAAAATAAAACACTACGATCGAAAGGCGAAGGCCTCCTGCCTGGGACCCTCCGATCCTACTCCTGGTCGTCAGTCAACTCGTAGTAGTATCCATCCTCGGGGTCGAAGTAGTAGTCGATCGACGGGGCATCTATCTCAAGGGGCTCCATCCTCTGGTCGCGACAAACTGATATGGGAAGAAAAGGAAAACAAAGCAACCGTGAGTAGTCAGAAGTACTCAGCAAGCAAGGATCTACACTACATATGCAACATTTTCAAGGGAAGGCTGTATATGTGGACTGGGCTGCAGAAATGCAAGAATAGAGAGAAGGCCTAGTCCTATCGAAGACTAGCATCTTCATCGGTCTTGCAGCATTAGAAGAGAGTAGAACAGTACAATATAATGTGGCAGTATCATTAAGTCTCAACCTCACCTAGAGATCCTTTCTCGACTCCCTGCGAGAAAGCAATCCCAGAGCCATACAGTCATCAACCTCGTCCTGAGATCCCTTCTCGACTCCCTGCGAGAAGCAATCCCAGAGCCATAGTATCCAAGTATCCAGTTCTAAATTGTATCAATCAGGATACAACTCCGAGTGTCCTTTACCGTAGGACAGGCTATCGATAGAAGTTTTCTTCCCTGCAGGGGTGCACCAACTTACCCAACACGCTCGATTAACTCCGGCCGGACACACTTTCCTGGGTCATGCCCGGCCTCGGCCAAACGACACACCACAGCCCTACCTATAGCTCAGCAGAGAGGTCCCCGCCGGTCTACATCCTAAGCACTCAGGGGTCTTGGGCCATCGCCCTGTGCACTCTTGGTCGTTGTGCGCAGGGTGGATACCAGCACCGCCTCGGAGGGTCGGTACGATCCGACCGTGCCACAATGCTGAACAGGACGTCTGACAGAACTGTCGGCTAATGCTACGATGCAGAACGCCCATACTATGCCCACGTGATGGTTAGTGCTATCAGGCCAGAGACCTGCTCGGATCAAATATCCAAATCGTTAATGGACTAGGGCTTGCGGTAACGAGCAGAGACTCATGAAAGATGTGACCCCGTCGCCCCATCTCGAGGACTTGCTGCAAGGGTTAATGCCCGGCCGCGCCTCGTATTCAGCACTCGGGCACCATACAGGCAACCCGTCTTCACAACACTCGCCACTTAGGCGCACGCGGGTACCCCTCAGGGTCGACCCGCCTTTCCAAGTAATCAACAGTACAGTCCAAGTATCCGTGTGTCCATAACATCAGGGGAATCTGAGGTATCACCCTCGTTTGATTTCCCACTCGATGTATCCGTCAAGGTGAACTCGGAGGAATCACCCTCGCTGGGTTCACACTTGAGGTGTTGTACGACAGCGTCGTTACCGGAAGTGGTGAATGAGGAATCACCCTCGATGACCATGACCGAATAGCTACTCTACAGAGTTAACATCAGAAGTGCTACAAGAGGTTTCACCCTCGGCACTCGATAGTAACGCTGCAGTGTCGTTACAACTAAAGGGGGTGATGTGCGGTGTCGGGGCCTGGTCTTCAATCCCGTTGATCGGGCTTCGGATAATCCAGCGGGGCGGTCGGGACTAGTAGGGTCACTGATAGGTCTCTACCCAGCCTATACTAAGCAGTTTAGGTTATGCAGGTAATTATCAACAGCAGGTTACAGTAAACAGGCTATGCATCAGAATAGGTAAAGTAGCAGCAGCAGCAATTCTAATGCAAGCATGAGAAATAGAATGGGCGATATCGGGATGATCAAAAAGGGGGGCTTGCCTGGTTGCTCGGCGACAAGGGCAAGGTCGTCAATGGTGTCTTCGGGATCCGGAGCTGCGTCGGTACCGGGAACTGCGTCGGGGTCTAACGAGAGAGAAGAGGGGGAGGAAACAGTATAAATATAGAGCAAACATAAGCAACACAGAGCAGGCCATGCTAACGTGCAGTGCAGGGTTGCCTGAAGACATGTCCAAGTCATTTAGTTATTTTAGGAATTTGTTTGGAATTATTTTATTAAGGTCATACACTATTCATTTATCTGAAACAGGCAAAAAGTTGCATGTTCAGATAGTTAGAGGCATCCAACAGGTATGTGGGTAGCGTATTCGGATCCGTCTCATTTTTCTGATCATTTTTCATATATAAATTATTTTCATCGGAGTTACGGATTGAAAGATATGATTTTCTAAAGTTTTATTGATTTTCTGGAATTTATTTAATTATTTAAATCAACATTATCCGAAACAGTAGCAGGGTGACGTCACTGTGACGTAATGCTGACGTCAGCAGTCAACGGTCGGCTGACCAGGGTCAAACCTGACCAGTGGGGCCCACATGTCAGCCTCTGATTAGTCTAAACAGAGTTTATTTTTAACTAATCAACTAATTAGGCTACTGGGCCCACATGTCAGTGTGTAATTAGGTTAAACTAATTAACTTAATCAAAATAATTAATTAACAGGCGGTGGGGCCCGTGTGTCAGTGACACGGGCTGCCCAGTCAGCAGTTGACCTGGTCAACAGGTCAACTGGGGTCCAGGGGTCAGCGGCACTGGGCGGGGCCCACTAGGGCCAGGTCAGCGACGGCCGGTGACTCGCCGGAATCACGCCGGCGAGCGCGTTCGCGGCGGCGCAGCGTCGGGATGGGTTCGGGATTCGCCCACAGGGGGTCCCAGGGGCTGTGGCTAGGCGCGTTCGACGCGGCTCGACGCTGCGCGTCGAACGGTGGCGGTGCGAGGGGCTGAGGTGGCCAGAGCTGAGCGGCAGGAGCTCATCGGCGGCGAGGCGTATCGGGCGTGCGACGAAATCGGGGCTACGGTGCGCAGCCAAACGAGGCGAGGTGCTAAGGAGGTCCCACGGGCTGCGGTGAGCAAAATGGGCAGCAGTACGGGGCCTAATGGTCGCCGGCGACGAGGTCCGCGGCGGTGGGTTCGGCCGAACGCGGAGCGGGCGTTACAGGCGACTAGAGAAGGCAGGGGAGGGCGCGTCACGCGCAGAAGCTCACCGGGCGAGCGTGGGGACTGGGCAGTGGGCTCGGGGTGGTCCGGTGTCGTAGATTGACGGCGAGGTCGATGCGGCGGCCGAGGCGGGGGCGAGGAAGAATGCGGCGATGTGAGGGGCTCCGGGGCTCGATCCGGCAGCGTAGACGAAGCAGAGGAGCGAGGCAGAGCTGCTGGACTTGTCGGGGCGGCGAACGGGCGACGGTGGCCGCGCTGCTCAGCCGCGGCCGTCCATGGCGGCGTCGGGTGAGGTGAGAGGAGAGCGAGGGAGAACGGGGGGAACTGGGCTAGGGTTCACCAGGGGAGCGCGGGGTTGCCCTTTAACCACCGCGCGGCGCGGCGCGTTGTCGATCGCGCTCTTATTCGGGGTTTGTGTTTTTTTGGTTGCTGTCGCTCGTCATTTCATCCATTTTCTCTACATCATCTGCTTTATCAGTTCTCGCTTTGGGGGATAACGCGGGGATGGGCTGGGCCGCGGCTGTAGCGAGTAGGCCGAGTGCACAGTAGATCCTTTAGGCCTTTTTCTTTTTCTCTTTTTCTGTTTCTTTTTCTTTTCTGTTCTGTTATTTGTTTAGGCCCCAAATGGTTTTTGTAAAAAGGGAGACCTAGTTCATAAATACCAGTGCTTTATTCTCTAACACCTAAAATTAGTTTGGGCAAAACATTATTTCATATTTGTGTTAAATAAATTAAAAAGGTTACTAAATATTATTTTCAGCCACTGTTTGAGGTGGTTTGAGTCACTTACCCAATTTAGTAAATGTTGGTTACAATTTTAGAATGGTCTCTGCAATATTTGTTATTTATCGAACATTTTAGTTTCTATGTTGCACAACTTTTATATTTCACTTTTATTTAAATTTGAATTTGACTTAGGAGTTGAAATGCAATATGATGCTAATGATGATTATGCACTGTTGATCATGATGACATGGCATAATAAAAAAGGGATTACTGTAGTTAACCACTGTGGGTGTTACAAAAAGGATATGCGGCAAGACCGGTGCGACGCCATGTTGAAATATAAGACGTGTACAAAAAAATGAGGTGCTTGGGTTGTTCGGGTTAAGGACATGTGATTTTTTCTCTCCCGTTGCAACGCACGGGCATGTTTGCTAGTAAGAAAAAAGAAATAAAAATTGTGCGAACATTAGTCCTTTAGCACGGCCGCGATTTAGCGTGCAACAATAGGGGCGTGTTTGGTTGCCCGCATAGAACCCAATGATGCCCGCGCGGGATGAAATTGGTATGTTTAGTTGCCTGCATTCACTGTTTGGGCTGCATCACACGGAAATTAAAAACACCTCCTAGGATTGTATCACACGACCTTAAAGCACCTCCCAGCCAGGCCCACAAGAAACATCCAAATCGGCAGTTCCAGCGAGCCAATCTCATGCGATGCACGAGAGCGCACCTGGGTGGGTCCAGGAATGCAACCTCGCTCGGTCTCATAAGTGGTGTACCTGAGGTTGCACCTCGTCTATTCTTTAACTCCTGATCTCGTCTACTTATTAGTCCCTTCTAATCTATACAACGGTGCTTCAGTTTGAGATAAGGTCTACGAAAAAAGAAGCACATTGATGTTGCATTCAAGCGATCGGTTCGTAGGTTCATCCATTGTAAATGTTTAATTTCGTGCTCATGTTTGAAGCTATTCTGGACAAATTTTGTCAAATTCATCGCACATAGTCGACCGTTTGAAATTTCCTTTGACCAGTAGCTTCATCTCGCAGTTCCACACGACTATTGTTTTGCACGTTTTTCTTTTGACGATCGTAGACGAGTAGATCTACACCATCCTCGTGAGTGTACATATGCATATGCGTGGTCTGATTTAAGACACTCCTTAATTATTCCTCTAGGCTTTTTATCCCGCGTCCTGTTACACTGACGCCATCGCCGGCGTGGTTCTTCTCGACCTCCTCCCCCGCGTCTTGCTGTAGTGGCGTCATCGTCGCCGACGTTCATCTCGGCCTCCTCTCCTACATCCTACTGCACTAATGCCGTCATGGCGCGCACACTATATTTCTTCTCCTCTGTCCTCTGCCTCAGAACCCTCCTATTCGTCCCTCCACACAGACCTTTTCTGCGGTGACGACGCTAGGAACTTGAAAGTGCAATTAATCCCCGTGTGGTTTTGGTAAGTAATAACAACATATATTTCATTGAACTAATATCCATTCAAGTGAAAGATTTTAGGAAGTTCAATGATTGGCATGGCAAGGACCAGAGATGTGGACCCCTCAAAATGCCAATGATATGGATTGGCAAAAACTCAAGACTCTTCATTTTTGGTTAAGTGATCCAAGATCACATTGGATCCATAGGAAAGGCAATACTATTAAAAGGGGATGAGGATTTGATGATGATCTGGTGGCTCAAGTTCCTAGTGATATTGCTCCAAAAGCCTCAACCACTTTCTCTATCCAAATCTGTCCAAAATACTAATATCCAACTCGGTCCCACCGAAACTTTTCAATTTGGACCCACCGAGTTCACCAAGACACTGCCACTGCCAAACCCTAACAAATCGGATCCACCGATATGGATCTCGATCCCACATAGATGGCCTTGCCAACTCTCTGTAATCGTTTGCAATTATTTCGGTCCCATCGAGTTTTTATTTTCTTCTTTTCTTAGGCAACTTGTCTCTTTCTTTTTCATTTTCTTTTCCTTTCTTAAATTCGCAAACTTTTCTTAAATTCATGAAAATTTCAAATTTGTGAACATTTTTGCAAACCCATGAACACTTTTCTTAAATTTGTGAACTTTTTCCAAATCATTAACTTTTCCAAATGCATGAATGTTTTTCAAATTCACTAACTCTTTTTAATTTTTACGATTTTTTTTCAAAATCCGCAAACTTTCTTTTCAAAAAGATGAACTTTTTCAGATTCTTGATTTTTTAGAAATCTATGAACTTTTTCCTTTTTTCCTGAACTTTTTCAAATTCATTACTATCTTATTTTCAAATTCACAAACTTTTGTCAAATTCGAGATTTTTTTGCAAACTGTTTTCAAATTTTTGAACTTTTTCAAATTTGCATTTCTTTGCAAATTTTATGAACTTTTCTCAAATGGTTAAACTTTTTTTAAAATCCATAAAATTTTGATTTGACATATTTTTCAACAATATTAAAAACGGCCGATTTTTTCTCTTCTGCGTGAGGAGCGCAGGTGAGGAAGACGATGGTGGGGGATTTGTATGTTGTGTGTGTCATTCTTCTCATCAATTAAAGAAGAAAAAAGAATAAGGATCTGAGGTAGCTGTGACAGGAACCACGAGCAGGCGCGAGCCGGTATCGATCGGGATCCTTTTCCATGTAAAGAATCCATACTTAAGTGAGTTTTCTAAAAAAGGTGAGGCAAAAGTTTTGCCTCATTGAGTAAATAAGCAGAAGAGAATTGCCCGATTAATTGACAAAAAACCGGACGAAAATCGTTACAACATGACACCTGCGGACTACTGCCAAACCGTCACGACCGGTCACTTTTAAACAATAAAATAAATTAGGTAGAGATGGGCTAATAAATGGGTCTCAATCATGACAATTATGCAAAGAATGGGTCAAAAACAGCTAGTACGTAATTCATTTAAAAAAGAGAGAATCTAACCCATGTTAATCATCACCAATAGAACATTTGCAGCAACCAGGGCATACCAAACATATCTTTCCACCAGCTGCTTTCCCACAGCTGACCTGCTCCGGCTGTTTCTCAGCAGCTGCAGCGCATGGAACACAGCACATCCCTGCTTCGCCAAGCTTTTGGGCCTAGCGATCTGTTTGGCTGGGTCAGACGATCAAACGCCGCTAATTACTTTGGTCCAACTGCCGGAACCCGGCGAGCACGAGGGCGGCCGACGCTGTCCACAACCGAGTAACCGACGGCCAGCAGTACGCCTATAAGAAGACGCACCATAAGCAACACGTGGGTACGCAAGCGCCTGACAACCCAAATTTTTGAACTCGTTTTCTTTTTGATTTCCTCCCTTTCTCAAGCAGATACTGTATTTTAGAAAGATATGCTGTATTTAAAAACGAGATCCCTAAAAGGAAGCTTGCAGCCCAGGCCCAGCCTTGCAACTGTCCGGCGGCCTATATCACAGCTCTGCCCGCCCCCTCTGGATGAGATAGCCTGGTTCAGTGCGTGCCTGCATCTTCTCAGCCGTCCTCTTCTTCCGTCGCCTACGAGTGTCGTGTACTCGTGTTGGCCTCCAATGGCGAGGGCTCCGGTGTTTCCCGCGCTCGTGTGTCTCGCGGTCCTCGCGCTGGCCGGCGGCGCCGATGCGAGGAAGATGGTCGGTGTGTACGAGCTCAAGAGAGGGGATTTCTCCGTCAAGATGACCAACTGGGGCGCCACCATTATGTCGATCCTCGTCCCTGATTCCAAAGGTATGTTCACCTTCTTCCCTCTACCCGAAAAACAACAACAAACAGATCTTGTTTCCACCCGAAAAATGAAAAGAGATCTTGTTTCCGTACCAAGAAAATCATATCGCCTCTTATGTGTGATCTTGCCTTCGTGTGGCGTGTGGGACTCACTTACCTCGCACACATTATTTTGCAGGGAATTTGGCCGATGTTGTGCTGGGCAAAGACACCCTCGCTGAATACGTTGTGAGTTCACCGAACCCTTGTCAAAATTGTCTTTTCCGCATTATTCCTTGAGCAGTGAGCGTCCGTCTGAAATGTAGATTGCTCATAGAACGAACATTGCGCCGCTCCTCGTTTTGCTTCTTTCTTTTTCGGTTCAGGGCATATATATGGACTGTTCCCCTTGTCTGTTCTACTGGCCATCACTCGGTTTCATTTGTGTGCCATTTACTTGGTTGCAGTTCATTAGTACGAGTCAGGAGGAGAATATCGCTCAACCTTTAGGCTAGCATCAATTCAGGAGGAGAATATTCGCCACCAATTTGTCAATAGTCAATAGCTCAAGTATTCACCATCATCTTGTACCTTCTCTGAAAAACAAATGAACATGAATAAACAAATGAACATGTAAGGATCAAAAGTAGAGAGAAGAGTACATGATCATGAATAAACAAATGAACAGACAAACAGCTATAGCTGGATTCAATCCTTCTTGTGATTTTGAGTAGTGCACATGTCGTGTTAATTGCCCACCATGTGAAACAATTTCTCTAAAAGGAACTATAACAACTTGTGACATTTTTTTAGATAAAGGGACAGCTTTTGTTTTCTACCCCGTAAAAGAATTCTGGCCATGGGATGGCCCTCGTCTGCCGTACGCGCTGCAGATTTTCCGTTCATTGTTTACTAATCCTCACCCTCCCCCGTGATACACACACGTCTCTTTCTACTGTAGTCTCTTCCCATTAGTTTGATTTGAGTAGTCAACGCATATATGGCAAGATCAGAACAGCCCGGCAACAGAATTTTCCATGCACGAGCCAAGCCTTCCACCAATCAATCAGATATTCAGAGAAGCTTATCTGCGAGCCGCCATGCTAGACTAGTTGAATATGACACCTCACCTCAACACCAACTAACCAAGTTTCAGAAAAGTCCTGTGTGCAAGCCGTCAATCTTTGAGCTGGTAGACAGTGACGACACTCCCCCAACCAGGCCCCATCGCTCCACCATGGTGTTCCGATCCATTTTGCCAATCAAAATCTGAAAGGCCATCCGTACATACATATATAAGCAACACGCTAACCAATCATATCAAATCATTTCTTATCCTAGCAAAGATTTGTCTGATTATTCGCCTGATATCTCAACTTTATTGCTGTCCTGATGAGACACCGCGGTTTTTTTTGACATCATGATGAGACACCACGTTAATTTTAAGTTGTTGTTTCCTCTGGCTATTTAGAATGACACCTCTTACTTTGGGCCGCTAAATGGGAGGGTAGCGCAGAGGATGGCCAGGGGCCGCTTCGTCCTCGACGGCAAAGTATACCATACCTACATCAACGACGGCAAGAACGCAATTCATGGTATGATATTGTTTGCTTGCTTCGATAAGAGTTTGTTGTGGCGCGAGAGGCGTATAAAGGAACTAGTAATTAACTTGCCATTGATTGTGCCCTTGCATTGTAGGTGGCAAAAGGGGGTTCAGCAAGGTCATATGGACGGTGAAGGAGTACGTCGCGGGCGGCGACTCCCCATACATCACCATGTACTACCGCAGCTTCGACGGAGAGCAAGGTGCGAAAAATTGCAGTGATGTGGTCCATTATGTTCAGAAGTTTTTGTCGCGCAATGCAATCAACAACCATGGTTAAAAATGACAAATGAGCAGGGTTCCCCGGAGACCTGGACGTGTACGCGACGTACCAGCTGTCGGGCCCGTACGAGCTGAGCATCCGCACGAACGCGACGGCGCTGAACAAGGCGACGCCGGTGAACTTCCTGCAGCACGTGTACCTGAACCTGGGCGGGGAGGGCAGCGGCGATATCCTGGGCCACACGCTCCAGCTCTCCGCGTCCCGGTACACCCCGTTGGACAAGGAGATGCTTCCGTCGTCCGGCCGCGTCGACCCCGTGGCCGGCACGAGCTACGACTTCCGCACGCCGACGCCCATCGGCGCGCGCATCCGGCAGGTCATGGGCGGCAGAGTCTACGGCTACGACATCAACTACGTCATCGACGGGGAGGGCATGCGGAAGGTGGCGGCGGCGCGGGACGGCAAGTCGGGGCGCGCGCTGGAGCTGTGGGCCAACCAGCCGGCCATGCAGCTCTACACCGGCAACTTTCTGAACCACACCGAGGGGAAGGGCGGCAAGGTGTACGAGCAGTACGACGGGTTTTGCCTTGAGACGCAGGCGTACCCGGACGCCGTGAACCACCCGGAGTTCCCGTCGGTGACGGTGAGGCCCGGCCAGGTGTACAAGCACGACATGATATTCAAGTTCTCCTTCTAGCTAAGGCTGGACTATGGCTGCTACGGTAGTAGTAGTACCACCATTGGTTAATGGATCGTAGATGTGTTCACTGTGGATTTGGAGGTGGCGCGATTCGTGGGACTGGATGCGTTATGCCGTGGGCCCAGAGCGGCTACGGTGCTTGAAAAATAAAATTATGCGTTTGTGCAGTGCAAACGAAAATGTGCAAACGTTAGCCCTTTAGCGCTTCAGCACGATTTCCAAAAAAATTGTGTGCAAACGTTAGCTCTTTAATGTTTGAGCGCGAGGGCGTTGCCCATGAGAGTTCAAGTGTCAGACTTGTCATTTGTGCTTATATTTTTTTGCATTTATTCCACACATTCCGGCGATGTGCGTTTAGTCGAAAGAGACGTCCCCATCGACTACGAAGACGTGTGTGGCAACTTCATGAATCTCAAGATGATGTGTCGACTCACTCTCTCGGAGGTGCTCATCGGGGATAGGGAGTGCGTGTGTGCGTTCATAGGGATGAGTGTATGTGCGTATATATGAGCGTCTGCATCTATATTATGTTAAAGAAGCGCTTCAGCACAACCCCAAATAAACCTTAAATATTGAAATCTGATGTGCAAAGCTTTGTTAGCAAGATTCAGATCTTGAGCATATTGACGCACACTGCTGGCAGTGGTGGAGCTATGTGTGCTTATGGGGCTGGCGCACCCTTAAGAACATGTGTGAAGGAATTACTTTTAGAGAGCTTAGATGAGAAAAAAAATATTTGGCCCCCACAAGTCCACATGTTTTACCATTTTGCCCCCCCCCCTTCCCTGAACTTCCTCTCTAGCTCCGCCACTGACTGCTGGACCTCATTCCTTAGGGAAAAGCGGTAGGATTAAGTTTCCACTTATGAAGACCGAGTTCAATCTCTCTCTGTCTCTCTCTCTCTCTCTCTCTCTCTCTCTCTCTCTCTCTCTCTGTGTGTGCGCGCGCGCCCACACACACACACACACTATTTGGCTTCGCCAATAACGATGGTCATCTTCGATACAACAACCGCGGTCGTGGTTTTGTCATGATAGATGTCCTCATAAGAGAACTACGTTGTGAGTCCAGTGCTGCTAGGTGAAAGCTTGGATAGGTTTGATCGGAAATGAGGGACGCGTTGATACGTCCATTTTGGATCTTGTTTTCCGACTGTTATTTATAATGTTTTTGATTAATATAACACTTTGTGGAGCAATTCTAATGCCTTTTCTCTCTTAATTTGCAAGATTTATATGAAGAGGAAGATTGCCGGCAGCTGGAATTCTAGACCTGAAAAAGCTACGTCGGAGATGCCTATTCTGCACATCTACAAATGATCTGAAATTTCACGGAGAATTATTTTGGAATAAATAAAAAATATTGGGGAAAAGATATACCAGAGAAGACCACCCAGGTGTCCACCCCCCCCCGGCGGGCCCTGGTGACTTGTGGGGCCCCTAGCCAGCCTCCGTGGCCCATCTTATGGTATATAATCCCATTTGCCCTAGAAAATTAAGGAGAGGACTTTCGGGATGGAACGCCGCCGTCTCGAAGCGGAATCTAGGCAGGAGCACTTTTACTCTCCGGTGGAGCGATTCCGCAGAGGATACTTCCCTTCGGGAGGGGAAATCGAAGCCATCGTCATCACCAACAACCCTCTTGATTGAAGGAAATATGCCCTAGAGGCAATAATAATGTTGTTATTTTATATTTCCTTATTCATGATAAAGGTTTATTATTCATGCTAGAATTGTATTGATCGGAAACTTAAATACATGTGTGAATACATAAACAAATACCGTGTCCCTAGTAAGCCTCTACTAGACTAGCTCGTTGATCAAAGATGGTTAAGGTTTCCTAACCATAGACATGTGTTGTCATTTGATAACGGGATCACATCATTAGGAGAATGATGTCATGGACAAGACCCATCCGTTAGCTTAGCATATTGATCGTTCAGTTTATTGCTACTGCTTTCTTCATGTCAAAATACATATTCCTCCGACTATTAGATTATGCAACTCTCGGATACCGGAGAAATACTTTGTGTGCTATCAAACGTCACAACATAATTGGTGATCACAAAGATGCTCTATAGGTATCTCCGAAGGTGTTTGTTGAGTTGGCATGAATCGAGATTAGGATTTTTCACTCCAAGTATTAGAGAGGTATCTCTGGGCCCTATCGGTAATGCACATCATAAGCTTGCAAGCAAATGACTAAGGAGTTAGTTACGAGGTGATGTATTACGGAACGAGTAAAGAGACTTGCCGGTAACGAGATTGAACTAGGTATGAAGATACCGACGATTGAATCTCAGGAAAGTAACATACCGATGGACAAAAGGAATTGCGTATGTTGTCATAACGGTTCAACCGATAAAAATCTTCGTAGAATACGTAGGAACCAATATGGGCATACAGGTTTCGCTATTGGTTATTGACCGGAGAGGTGTCTCGGTCATGTCTACATAGTTCTCAAACCCGTAGGGTCCGCACGCTTAACGTTCATTGACAATGTAGTGTTATATGAGTTATATGATTTGGTGACCGAATGTAGTTCGGAGTCCCGGATGATATCACAGACATGACGAGGAGTCTCGAAATGGTCGAGAGGTAAAGATTGATATATAGGACGATGGTATTCGGACACCAGAATGGTTTCGGAGTGCACCGGGTAGTCATCGGATCACCGGAAGGGGTTCCGGGAGGCCCCGGGAGGTCTATGGGCCTAATGGGCCAAGGATAGGCACACACCAGCCCACAGAGGGTCTGGCGCGCCCTCTCCCTGGCCGTCGGCCCTAGAAGAAGGAAAGGAGGGGCCGCCACCTCCTCCTGCCTTCCCCTCCTTGTGGGAGAACACTACTGCAGGATGCTGCTAACGCGACACTACGATCAGAGACCCTTTGACGAAACTGTGTGCAATGCATTAATCGCAAACGGTGATGTAAAAAAATCATCAAAAAAGATGCAAAACGTTTGCGATGAATGATACATCAAACATGGTTCAGATTTTAGTTGCGTGTGCGATGCGGGGCATACGGTTGATCCATACGAACTGTTTGCGATGAGACAGAACAACAGAAACGGGCAGCCTGATCAAGGTGTGTGCGATATACGGCATACAGTTCGCTCCGATGAACCGTTTGCGGTGATCAAGGTGAACACAAACGATTTGGCGTAACAAGATGTGTGTGATACCCAGCAAATAGGTCGGTAATCAGAATTGTGTGCGATCATTATAGACAGCCCATACGGTCTTTTTTTTGTGAATTGTGTGCTCGTCAGGGCACACAGTTCAACAAACCAACCTGTGGACAATAATGTAGAAGATCTCTGTCGAATACGTATTACTAACCGTCTGCGATGAGATTGACAGGATAAACAGAGATAACAAACTAATATGAGCGAACGGAAATAGAGATATATACAGTCTGCTTAATTTAATCCTTCTTGTTGTTGTTGTTGTTGTTGAATGGCCCCGCGACATCGTCTTGGCGAGGACGCTTCTTGCCGCTGACTGTTGGCTTTTCATCGCCGCCGCCGTCGTCATTGTCGTTGTTGTCGTCGTCGTCCTTCTCGTTCGACCATTCCTCCTCATCATCATCGTCATCCTTTTCTTCGTCCTCCGACGGCTCCTCGTCCGTCTGGTTGTCGTCTGACGACTCCAGAGGCGGCGTCCCTTCCATGATCCGGATATAATCGAGGTCTGGGCTCGATGCCGTACTCATGGAAGACGAGCGGGATGATTCCTATGTTGACCTATCATCGGGCACCAGACTGTCATCCTCGCTGTCGCTCGACATGGCTGCGGTCGTATAAAAACCTCTAGAAAGTGAGATTGCAGAGTGTGTGCAAGTGTGTAGCGCGGCCTGCCGGGGATGATGAAGATGGTGGACACTTAAGCGGGGTATGCAGAGAAGAGGAAATGCCAAATGAAGTGGGGGTTGACGTATTATCTAACCGCTGATATAATCAACCGCAATTATTTGTACCCAGTCGCTCCAAATTCCCGGGGTTGCGTAGGACTCCTATTGGCTGATTTCTTTTTTGAGGACAAAAACAAGGAACGAGTTTTGGGATTATGCACCAGTACCGGTACGAACGGAGTAGGACAATTGGCAAGCAATACATTGAGCTCTTCTTATTAATGAAGCCAGTAATAATCAAACTACAAAGGAAAAGAAAAAAAGACAAAGGAAAATATCTGCATGAATCTTCACGTAACATCAATGGCATAGGACCTAGATGTGCATTACTTAGAGCACATCTAGATGACCTTTAGCAATACTGTCAAACAAAACCCCTAATCATCATTGCAAACAGCACATAGAACATGGCTAATGCGACAACCACAACTACACATGCTAGTTCCTTCTTGTCTCTTGCTTTCATCTGTTGCCTGTGATTGATTCTTTCTTGCTTCATCGTATTGATTGTACATTCCAGATCAGCCAGTTTCTTCTTTAGCTTTACGTTATCTTCTGCGAGCTTGGTGATAACACTCCGAGCCCTACCATGCCATTCTTCATCCAGCCAGTTAACAAAGGCACAAGCCTCATATCCCTGCCAATGTTAAATAGTATTCAGGATAAGTGGTGGCATTAACTCAAGTAAAATGATGAACTTAGCACTAACCTCTAAGGGGCAACTGAGAAACCGCCTGCCAATGTCGAATCCCTCCGTGCATACACGTCGAGTGGGAGTGTGCCCGTGCACACAACTCAGCTTTTGGTACTTCTCGGTGGCGCAAAACTCGGAGTCGAACTCATGTTGCGGGAGTCTGGAGTCATGCTCCGGATCCGGCGACAGATCGCTTTCCTGGTGGGGGGGGGGGGGGGAGGGGGGTCATTCAGGACGGATTCAGCAAGGAGCTACTTTGGACATGCTAAAAAAGATCGGGATAGATTGGAACCTGACAGGACGATTCGGATCCGTAGTACACCTGCCTTCTGATGACCTTAGGCAAGTGATCGGCGGCGACCGCCGTCGTGGCGGCGCTGCCGAGAGCGGCGATACGAGCAGGAGCAGCCGCACCGAAACCATCAGCACCACTCGTCCGCATTCCCCAATGTCAATGTTACGCGAGGGAATTTGGAGGCTATCTAGGGATTTGGGGGAAATGGGGAAACTGTGGGGATAAGCTAACGATCGGGAACTACTTATGGCACTATATGTTGTATACGGCACACTGTTTATACATGTCGTTTGTGTTAGGTATTACAACTTCACACACGATTTCCGCACCAAACCGTGTGAGAAGACAACATAGGTGAGACACGGTTGCCGTTACATAACCGTATATGATGTACTACCCTATACATATAATTGAGTTACAATGATACCGTGTAAACAGCCGCTCTGCGGATATCCATCAAAAAATAAAATAGCCGCTCTGCAGATAGAGATGGCGGCGGCGGCCTAGGCAGCGGCTACCGGAGAAGAGGTCAATCCTCGGTCGGTGGGCGGTGGCGGCATCATAGGAGGTCAATCCTCGGTCTACGGCGGGAGATAGGACAAGCTCAACCATCGAGGTCGGCGGTGGCGTGATTGGAGCACATCCATCGCGGTCGATGGCGGGATAGTGGAGGTCAAACTTCAGGCGGCAGCCGCACTAAGCTTTGCTCCTCGACCCTGCTGTCTTGGCGTGCCGCTGCATCACGCTTCTCTGTCTATTGGGTGGAGGTCGCCGCGTGGCTAATTAATTAAGGTATTCTTTTTGTGAGTGGCTTAATTAAGGTATTCAATTCCTAAGGGTAGTGCTGTAGTACTCTGCGTGTAAATTGACTGGCCATTAATTTTTGTTATTGCACGTCTGGATAACAATATGGAGCGCCCTCAGTAATTATGAAAATAAAACCTTGTGATTTATGCATGCATCTTTGGGCATCAGTTAATCCGTGTATTAATGTTGTTGTTTTGTTTTTAATTACCATTCGTGTGGTGCAGATGGAACGATCTGAATGGATGAAGAATTGAGAACTGCATATTTTATCAGTGGCATGACAGAGTTCATGAATTTGGCTGAAAGTACAAACAGGAGAATTGGTGATGCAGATTACATCCTGTGTCCATGTACTCATTGTGCCAATACAGAGTCACGTGAAGTTGCAGTTGTCCAATGGCACTTAGTCTCTTGGGGATTCATGGATGGATATACACGTTGGACCAGACACGGTGAAGAGCAGGTCATGGATGAATATACCCAGGGTTGCGAGATGCCAAACCCTAATCAGTGTCACATGGATGTTGAATCTAACATCGGGGCAGAGGTGTCAAGCTACCAATGGAACACCAGAAAGCCGAAACGCCCACTAGAAAACCAAGATGTCGACGCAGATGACGACGATCTTGATATGCCAGATTTTGCTGCTATGATTGCAGATTTCAAGGGCCCCAAAAAGGATATGATTGGGTACAAGGATCTGCCAACCATTGATGCAGACTCCAAGAAAGAATTGTATCCAGGTTGCAAAAAGAAATATTCCAAGTTGAGTGCCACCCTAGCGCTTCTCAGATTTAAAGCAACAAACGGTCTATCAAACAAGGGCTTCACAGAGATGTTAGGACTTTTCAAAGAAATTCTTCCGAAAGATAATGTGCTCCCCAGAAGCACGAACGAAGCGAAGAAAATTGTTTGCCCATTGGAACTTGAAGTACAGAAGATACACGCTTGTGTGAATGATTGTATATTGTACCATGGTGAGTACAAAGATTTGCGTGCATGTCCCATATGCAAGCATGCACGATACAAGTGCAGGAGAGCAAAGGACAAGTACAAATTGGACGACGAGATCAAGACAGGAATCTCGTTCAAGGTTGTTTGGTACTTGCCTTTAATTCCAAGGTTGAGGCGTTTGTTTGCAAACCCTGCAGAGGCAAAGAGGTTGTGGTGGCATCATGATGAGCGAACTGCGGATAAATATATGAGGCACCCGAAAGATGGGGCTCAGTGGGAATTAATCGACAACAAGTTTCAAGACTTTGCCAAGGATCCTAGAAGTATAAGCTTGGGGAGTGTACTGACGGGATGAATCCTTTTGGCGATATGAGCACCAATCACAGCACATGGCCGGTGCTTCTGTGCATATATAACCTAGCTCCTTGGTTGTGTATGAAGAAAAAATACATTATGTTGTCAATGATTATCCAAAGCCCGAAGCAACCTGGAAATGACATCGACATTTACTTTCAGCTACTGGTAGAAGAACTGCTGACAGTGTGGATAGATGCGCCTGCTGTAAAATGTTATGATGCTTACAAAAAGGTGATTTTCAATCTACATGCGATGCTGGTGCACACCATTTAAGATATGCCGGCATTAGGCAACACATCGGGGCAGAAAACAAAGGGAGATGTAGGGTGTGTCACATGCATGGATAGGACAGCTAGCGGATTTCTTCCCAACTCGCGCAAAACCATGTATTTGCGTCATCATAGGTTCTTACGGAGAAATCACCCATACCGAAAGATGAAAGCTGAATTTGATGGTACAATAGAGGTAGATGTGGGCCCAAGACCCTATGATGGGGAGGTGGTCTACAACATGGCTAAACAAATTAATGTTGTGCTTGGCAAGAAGCACGCTTTGACGGTGAAACAAACACCCAAGGGTCAAGTGTTTAAGAAGAAATTGGTGTTCTGGAAATTACCTTACTGGGAGATTCTACATGTACGTCACTGCATTGATGCCATGCACGTAGAGAAGAATGTATGTGAAAGCATCCTTGGTACTCTGCTCAAGATTAAAGGTAAAAAAAGGATGGTGATGGTGCACGGCTCGATATGCTTGCTGATCAATCAAAACGTAAGAGTGAAGCAGAAGATGATGACAAATTCATCAAAGCTCGCTAGAGTTACAATTTCAGTACAAAAGAAGCAACACAGTTCTTCACCTATTTGTTCTCAGTTAAGACACCCTCTTCCTCCTCCGCAAACATCAGAAGTCTCGTGGATGTGAGCTCAGGTAAAATGAAGTTGGGACACATGAAGTCACATGATTGCCACGTAATGTTGACACAAATCCTCCCGGTGGCCATCAGGAATCTGATGGACAAAGATATAAGAAACACACTCATTGAGCTCTGTGATTTCTTCAACCAACTATGGCAGAAAGTTGTAGATCCTGAAGAGTTGGATCATATGCAAGATAATATTGCAAGAATATTGTCCAACCTCGAGATGTTTTTCCCACCGTCATTCTTTGATGTCATTGTCCATCTCATTGTGCACCTTGTCGACGAGATAAAGTATTGTGGTCCTGTGTTTCTTCGCAACATGTATCCCTTCGAGCGGTTCATAGGAATACTGAAGCGCTATTGTCGAAACCAAAACCATCCAGAGGCAAGCATCCTACAAGGTTATACCGCGGAGGAGGTGGTTGAGTTTTGCACCAAATACATGAAACAAAGACCTATAGGTTTGCCCCTCTCTTGCCACGAGGGAAGGCTGAAAGGTTAGCCGGTCCTTGCTGGCACGCAAATGGCTGCACCCGGAGAATTGGCAGAGAAAACCCATTTGACGGTACTGCTTAATAATCCAGTTCTTAGTGCTTATGTCGAAGAACACTTGGCAGAGATACGCCAAAGCTTCTTACCAATGGTGCCTTTATCAGATGTGGAGATGAAGGAGCACACTAAGAACTACGCCGAATGGCTGAAGAATCATTTGGCACAAGGATCCATCGATGACATTGCTACGTGGTTGGCACAAAAGCCATCAACTACGGTGTTGACGTACCAAGCATATGACATAAATGGATAAACATTCTACACTGAGGAACGTGATGAGAAGACCTCATATCAGAACAGCTCTGTTCGAATAGAATGCATGACTGTAGATGAAGCTGATAAAAGGGTATACTATGGAACCAACAAAGAGATTTGGGAGCTTAACTATGTGAAAGTTAAGGTGGCATTATTCAGGTGCGCATGGATCCCTCTTGGTCATGTAAAGGTTGATGATTACAGGAAGACCTGTGTTAACAGGACAACGATGGCATATCACGTGGACCCGTTCGTTCTTGCTAGCGATGCTACCCAGATTTTCTATGCGGAAGACCCCTTGCATAAGAACTGCCATGTAGTGATGCATGGGAAGAGGAGGGTACTGGGTGTTGAGGATGTTGCCGATGAGGACGAGTATGATGAATTTGCTGAGTTGCCAGCCAAGGGATCACACACCCATGTAACAGAGAAGCGTAAAATCATCAAAAAACCCAAGTTCATTCGGAGTCAACGTAATGATCCCAGTTCCCCCATGTACATGGGAATTAAGCCGTAAGACTAGTCTTTATGCCTACCCTGCAACTTAATTCGTTCAATTTAGAACTGTCGTGTGTACTGAATTTGTGAGTTATGCCCGGTTTTCTGTTGATGCAAGAACCGTTAATATGTTGACCTTGATATGCTGTCAGCTCAGGCAATGAATATGAACTGTTTATTATTATTATTATTATTATTATTATTATTATTATTATTATTATTATTATTATTATTATTATTATTATATCATAGAGGTAGCACACTCAATTGATCTCATGTATGTGTGAACAAAAGATATGCAATCTGGTTTGCGAATAGCACACGGTTCGTTCATGAAAGTCATGTGCCGACCAAACCCCGCGCGCAATTTGAGTCATGCTTTCTGATTGGCCAGAACCCAAACCCCATGGATCATACGTCTGCACCATTGGATGCTCCCAGATCGAACGGCAATCCTCATCCCTTTCGACAGCAAATGCAGTTCCGGTTGTAATTTTATTTTTATGCACAAAATGCACGTTAAACTCAAAAAATGTCTTAAATATAGCTAACGATACCTGAAATGCGCCAGAAAATCAAACCCGTGGTATAATGGTGATTGCGTACCGTGGAAATTTTTATGTGGCCAAACGATGAAGTCACCGGCCACTGGAGTTTGAATTGACACGTCTCCTTTTGGAAACCATGATCCTTCATGTGAGATGCTCCGGTTTGGAAGGAGTGATCATAAAAACTTGTGCCAAACGTTGCCAATTTTTTTTCATGGGGTCGTGAGAGCACGCCACGGGCACACATCGATTTTGATGATGTCCGGACTCCATCTGAATTTCCTGTAATTAAAATACCAACTAGGCCTACGCTAGTGGCCGCACTTCGGCCGACCGAAATGTTTGAAACTTCTCCCCGCTTCTCGGACAAACGGATGAAAACTTGCAAAGCGACACACAAATGATTTGTACACCTTCTTTGCTAAGGCTGGCCATAGTGGGGGTATCATAGCCGGTATCATGCACTCGGGAATAGCAAATATGATGATGTGGCAAGGAATTAAAGAAGGGAGAGTGGGTTAGAGTAACATAGGTAGATACCGTAACATAATAAATGCTATACTACTTTGTGCCATGCATGGCCATAAATACGGTCATCTATGATACTACTCTATGATACTATGCACTATGAAGGTACATAGTATCATACACTAGTATCATATGCATGATACTAGTATATGATACTCCCCACTATAAGGCTGGCCATAGTGGTGGTATCATTGAAGGAAATATGCCCTAGAGGCAATAATAAAGTTGCTATTTATATTTCCTTATCCATGATAAAGGTTTATTATTCATGCTAGAATTGTATTGATTGGAAACTGAAATACATGTGTGGATACATAAACAAATACCGTGGCCCTAGTGAGCCTCTACTAGACTAGCTCGTTGATCAAAGATGGTTAAGGTTTCCTAACCATAGACATGTGTTTTCATTTGATAATGGGAACACATCATTAGGAGAATGATGTGGTGGACAAGACCCATCCGTTAGCTTAGCATATTGATCGTTCAGTTTATTGCTATTGCTTTCTTCATGTCAAATACATATTCCTTCGACTATGAGATCATGCAACTCCCGGATACCAGAGGAATACCTTGTGTGCTATCAAATGTCACAACGTAACTGGGTGATCATAAAGATGCTCTACAGATATCTCCGAAGGTGTTTGTTGAGTTGGCATAGATCAAGATTAGGATTTGTCACTCCGAGTATCGGAGAGGTATCTATGGGCCCTCTCGGTAATACACATCATAAGAAGCCTTGCAAGCAAATGACTAATGTGTTAGTTACGAGATGATGTATTATGGAACGATTAAAGAGACTTGCCGGTAACGATATTGAACTAGGTATGGAGATACCGACGATCGAATGTTGGGCAAGTAACATACCGATGGACAAAGGGAATTACGTATGTTGTCATAAGGTTCGACCGATAAAGATCTTCGTAGAATATGTAGGAGCCAATATGGGCATCCAGGTTCCGCTATTGGTTATTGACCGGAGAGGTGTCTCGGTCATGTCTACATAGTTCTCAAACCCGTAGGGTCCGCACACTTAATGTTCGTTGACGATATAGTGTTATATGAGTTATGTATGTTGGTGACCGAATGTTGTTCGGAGTCCCAGATGAGATCACGGACATGACGAGGAGCTCCAGAATGGTTCGGAGGTAAAGATTGATATATAGGATGATATGGTTAGGCCAAGGGGTAAGGCCCACGGGGCTTTAGGTCGGTGCAAAAGGAGTTTTGCGGAGGCCAGGGGGCCAAACACCGGCGACCCTGGCGTCTGGCCCTGGGCCAGATGCCGAGTCTCATGGCGTTTGGGCCAGACGCCAAGGACTGTGGCGTCTGGTCCTGGAAGTCCAAGAAGGACTCATCCTTGTGGGCAAAACCTACTTTGAGGAGGCTCTTTCTCCAAGTTACGACCCCAGGGCTCAACATATAAATAGAGGGGCAGGGCTAGCACCTAGAACACATCAAGAATCACCAAGCCGTGTGCCGGCAACCCCGTCCCTTCTAGTTTATCCTCCTTCATAGTTTCCGTTGTGCTTGGCGAAGCCCTACGGAGATTGTTCTTCACCAACACCGTCACCACGCCGTCGTGCTGCCGGAACTCATCTACTACTTCGCCTCTCTTGCTGGATCGAGAAGGCGAGGACGTCATCGAGCTGAACGTGTGCTGAACGCGGAGGTGCCTTACGTTCGGTACTTGATCAGGACGGATCATGAAGGTGTACGACTACATCAACCACGTGGATAAACGCTTCCGCTTAGCGATCTTCAAGTGTATGAAGATGCTCTCCCCCTATCGTAGCTATGCATCTCCATTGATATATTACTACTGTAAACCAAAAACCAGCCCATTTCATCTAGCCAATCTTCCTTAGTAGATTATCTAAGTTTCTATTCAGATTGCATCATTGTGAAGGAAATACCCTCATACATGATCAAAATGAGCTGAAACTTTTCCAGCTATCTCTTATGCTCATATCATTGCTGCCCTCCAAAATTCAACTCATGCAAGCTAGCCAATCCCTCAGAACCATCCTGTTTTGGTTTCTGTCCAATCTGCAAGGTTGTGAAGGAAGTGCTAGCTAGATCTGTCCATTTGAGCTGAAACTTTGCCAAGTTAGTCACCCTAGTAGATGATCAATCCCTGCCCAAGGTCATGCCAAGAGGAGCACTGTGATGGTCACGACACAGCACAAACACATGGCTGCCAGATGTTGTTTGACCTTGGTTCAGTCACACCAGTGGTCCCCCATGTCTTCCAGATGCAAAGGTCAACTGAGCGATGTGTGGAGAACCTCCCAGACATCATTTGGCATCAAGTGCGCCGTGGCATCGCCGTGTTCACGTGGTGACCACAGGTCAGACCAGCCAAACAGCGCGCTCTGGAAACCACGGCCGCTGTTATCATCATTTCCCTCTGCCTCTCGCGTCCCTGTCATGTCCAGTAGCTAGCCCGTGCTCGTGTGGTCAATTTTCCCCTGCCGACCCGCCTTATCTTGCCCTGGTTGCGTCGCCATCGCCGTGCCCGTGTCGAAAACCGCTTTTGCTTCCCCATTTCCATGCGGCCAAAGCGCTCGCGAGCTCACCTGAAGCTTCTACGGGCTCCTCCGCTCCTCCAGGGACCCTGCCGACATCGTGCCTCGAGCCGTGGCAATGGCGCTACAGGTCGTTCCCCGAGGTTCCGCGACCACCCTTGGATGCGGTATGGGGTCCCGGTTCGAGTGAGGCCCTCGGCGGGCCCTCCCGTAGCGCCGTCCATCGGCTACATCGGTGGTCGGCCGCCCCTGCCTCTACTCCGGTCAGGACGAGGGAAAGAAGAAGGAGACAATCCAGGGAGGAGAGAGGGAGTGGATAGGGTAGGACCCACCTAGAGCCCGGGCCCAGCCAGTAAGTGGAGGCGCAGTTGGTGAAATACGCTTTCTGTTTAGTGAAAGCGTAAATGCCGGAATGCGCTTTCACTTTTTTCTCAGCCGCCGGCCGGATCCATTAAATGGTGAACGTTCGTCTGTTAAGCACTGAAATGGACAGATTTTGTCTGTCTTATCACTTAACGAACGGACGGCCGTTTCTCCGCGACCGTAACTCCGATTGAGGTAAAACCAACGTCCACGTCTTCAGTTCGTCGAGCCCGTTCCGATGACTTCATTTTCATAATGTTTTCACAATGTGAAAATGACCATTTTGCCCTTGCCTTCGATCAGCCCCTCCGAGAGGGAAACCTTTCCGGCAAATTTTCCCGGAGTTTTATCGCACTTCCACCCGGTGTATTCCTTCACCCCCAGGCAAGCCAACCTCTTATCATGAGCTCCAGACTTGCGTGATGACTTTGCTTGCAGCCTGTGTATTCATCGTAGCACATCGGTATCGCCTGTTAGTCTGCACTTGCATACACCTGTTATATCAGCTGATGGTAGCATTACTTTTCATCTAATATCATGACTTGTTTTCATGCCATATCTTGCCATGCTAGTAACAATATTTTGAATACCGTTATCATGTTAGTGCCACGATTTGATTTCATGCCATGTTTGGCAACGTTGTTATGATTCTGCTATGCTGATGTTAAGTGGATGTTCACACTTATAATTGTTGAGGTAATAGTGGGATGATGGAGATGTTAAATTGAATACATAACCAAACTTAGTCGGTTGATCTAGAGTCACCTGTCCGGGCTTATTCGTGCTGCCACATTTGCTGGTATGGGATGGCCTTGACTTGGTCTAGCTTTGTGCTCTTTCACCGGTACCACCAACTAGGGAAGGTTATGCGTGCGTGCTGCCCTGATCAGGTAGGCGGTGATAACCTTGTGAACCCAGTTGTTTGTTTAGCCCGGGAGTCCACGTTTGGGACAGTGTGTTGGCCACCACGGTGGCATGTGTCAAGAGTGACACAGGGGCCACCCAGGACATGACCCTGGGAGGGTATGATTGTCGGTGGTACGATGGAGGAGTCACGGGTTAGGCAGGTTTCGTTTTAGCAACGCTGGTCCACCCGAATGGGATCACGAGGTCAGGTGCTCCATCGTGTGGGTAAAGTGCGCAACCTCTGCAGAGTGTAAAATCTATTCGAATAGCCGCGTCCACTATATTGGACAGCCCGTCCAGACCTCGCTAGGTGATCAACCGTAGTGATGATAGTAATGGTGGAAGAACCTGCCCTGCATAAACATCAGATGTTGTCAGGAATATGGTATGTTAGCCATGGGATGGCTATGGAAGAGATGGTCAGATGACCGAAAAACTTGGATTGGACTAGGATCAGTTTCAGATTGGATCATGAGAATGTTCGGGATATGGATTGTATACTTAATATGTTTTGCTTTACTGTACTCTACTTCAGTAGTTATCTTGCTAGATAACCCTGTTATGTCAAGATGATCATTGCTGCTAGATGTTTAATCATGCCAGATAATCTTGCTACGACATGATAATTAATAATGCTAGATAGGTATGCTATGCCATGCTTGATTCATGTTTTCCCGTTAATTCCATGCCATGTTTAGAATAAATTCTTGCATAGCATAGGGCTTGCTTCGTCATCTGCTTGTTTGGATGCTATGTATTTGGTTGTCTTGCGAGTACATTCAAAGTACTCACCTGGCCTTGCACGTGGCCAGTTGCAGGAGAAGATCCGTCAGGCTAGATCGTAACCCAGCCAGTCCTGTGAGTTGTGGAGCCCAGCCAGAGACGTTGATGCCACTAAACCAAGACCTTCGCTGCCATTTTAGTTAGCCTTGGAGCTATGTAATATTGTTGTAAGCAACAGTATTGTAATACTCCATTTCATATAATAAAGCCATTTTTATGCCTGGAATTGCGGTATCATGTCTTTGACATGCGCCAGGTCTTATCCTGGAGCTGGCATGCATCGGCCCTCTATCGGGGTGCCACACTCCCCTGGTGTGGAGAGAAGTAGGGGAAGAGCTCGGCTCGGAGTCAATTTAGGCGGTGAAGGGCGGCGGCCATGGCGGCGATTTGCGGGCAGAAGGGCTCCGCGGGCTCGGGCAGGTGGCTAGGGAGGGGTAGTCGAGTGTGGTGAGTGCGATGATGAGGTCGGGATGGGCGTGGGTGGCCTATTTATAGGCGAGCGACGAGGGTGGCCGAGCACGGCTGCGGCGACACGCGCGCTGGCGTCCCGGAGCTTCGGGAGCATGCCTGGAGGAGGGGAGAGGCATCCACGATCTTCGCGGAGGATCGGAGAGGTCTCAGGCGGGGTCGGGAAAGCTCGGGAGCCGACGAGTGATCGGACGCTGCGGTGGCAGGGACGGACACGACGCGGGCGCGGCGATGGCGATGTAACCACGGCGAGATAAGGCAGGGCAGCAGAGAGGAGTTGACCGCATGGGCATGAGCAAGCTACCGGACATGAAAGGGACGCGAGAGGCAGAGGAAATCGACAATAATAGTGGCCGTGGTTTCCAGAGCATGCTGTTCGACTTGACTGCCCCGTGGTCACCGCATGAACGCGGTGATGCCACATGCTCTGGTTGACCAAATCATGTCTGGTCGAAGGGTCATTCGAAGGATATGGTCAAGGAGGAAAGAAACAGGCATAGTGGAGCTTGAGATGACCACAGCTAGCAGATTTGCTCAGGAGCAGCAAGGTGTTTGATGGGAGGTGAGAGAGATTGAGCAAGAACTAGACTCTGATCTTTGGCGGAGGGTGATCATACACTAAGGTGAGCATTGTGGCCAAGTTTCAGCCCAAATGGAGGAGTGTAGATAGCACCTGCTGTTCAAATGACCCTACTGACCAGAAGTGCAAATCTTGATGTGGACTCACACACTGGCTTGGATTGAGCTGAAATTTGGAGGAGGCTAGTTATATAGGCATATGAAGACACTGTATAAATTTCATGCCATTTGGATAAACCAAAATGGTACTTCCTTCGCACAGCATCCCACTGGACAGAATTTTAGAAAAATAACTGAGGATAAATGGCTAGATGAAATGAGCCCAAATTTGTTGGAGAGGTGTTATATGGGTGGGAGAATGCTTTAGTAAATTTTCAGCAATTATGAAGCAATATAAAATATAGTTGCTTCTCAACAGAAAAATATGACCAGAAGCAAAGATTGGAAGGTGTGCTCTCCTAGAAGATGGAATGATGCTCAAATCTTGTGGAGAGCTATTATTTGAGCATATGAAGATGCTTGCAAAATTTCAACTCATTTGGATATGCCTAGCTTGCACTTCCTTCACAAGGCCTCTGTTTGAACAGAAACTTTGAAAAAATTGCTCAGG
Organism: Thinopyrum elongatum; assembly: GCA_011799875.1. Classification (NCBI taxonomy): domain Eukaryota; kingdom Viridiplantae; phylum Streptophyta; class Magnoliopsida; order Poales; family Poaceae; genus Thinopyrum; species Thinopyrum elongatum. The sequence goes on from CM022298.1 coordinate 466,221,691, forward strand.
AATATTCACTAGGTAAATGAAGTTGAAATTTAGCATGTGGCAATGATATGGATAGGAAAGAGTGTCCAAAAAGTTTGAGAGCAAGCAAGCAAAGATAATGGGTACTTGCTTCACAAATGGCCATCTAGGGCCGAATAAGAAAAGAAGTATTGGTGAAATATTTTGAACATGGCAAGGAAGGGTTTTGACATATCTGAGGAAGATATGACCCAAACAATTTATGGGAATTATTTGGGAATCTTTGGAATGATGGAAATGTGGGTTGCTTCACAACCCAGGGCAGACAGGGTTATTCCTTTAATAGGAAAAAGGAATATTCCCGAGAAAAAGAATATTGGAATTGGTCCAAGATGGAAATGGCAAGGTCTTGGGATGGTTTTGAGATTGACAAGCCACTTGGAAGAGGAATCGAGGGTGATTTCTCCAGTTTTCAAGACCACTAAGCCACCGAAGGGCAAATCCAAACCAAAATCAAAAGAAAAAGAAAATGGGAAAATCCAGGGTGTTACAAACCTACCCCCCTTAAAGAAATCTCGTCCTCGAGATTTGGTTGCTCAGGGGTCAAACATGGATATTCCCACTTGAGGAAACCGTTTCCAACTCGGGTTCCCTTTTGCCTTTGTATTATGTCCCCACTGTACATTATCTGACTCACTGCCTGGTTTCAGAGTGGTTTGTTTCACTGGATCCGCATTCTGACAGATCTTACCTTCTATATATTACTCTGACTTTGATCCTTTTATGTCTACCGACCTGTCTGGGTGCGATGTATTATCCTGACTGAAATCTCTGTCCTTCTCGCAAGCCCGAGAGTAGTTCTTGATGGACGTGTTGTGATGAAGTCCAATACGGACGATCGTCATTGAGTTGCGAAATGATTCTCTCGGTGGACATGAAATCTTTTACTCATTGTATAGGGTAGCTTCAAATGGCTATGTGTCCTCCAGGTTCCAAATAGTACTGTGAATCATACCATTCTCCTGACGGAACCTGGCTTCTCACAATTTACTGAATCATCTTGGGTATCTCCATTGTCTTGAGTGTCACATTTGTACCAAAGACTCGACTGTCACCTACCGTGACCAGCATAAAGGGTACGGTCTTATTACGATATTGTCCACACACTTAACTGACAATGGTCCTGGCAGTAGAATCTTGCTCATGGCAGGTTATTCTTTAACTGATTTCCCTAGGTGAGGACACATGCTTCGAGACAGTTGTCAACCTTCTGATTGTTTCGTCCGTTGGCACCTGACGGACTTGGATGTCTTCTTCTGACAATTCTGAGCATATATAGTTGGCTGAATGGGTACCTTGATAGGAGGTTGTTGCAAATGGGATATACCCCGTGGGTGTGCACCCATGGTGATTGGTACCGAACCAGACTGTTTTGATTATCTGTACCATGTTGATCTGCCAACCATTATCATACTTGTATGGCCAATCTTGCTCCTTCATTATGGTTCTCTTTGCCTAGATCCTTAGCTGAAAGAGCTTGGCTTGATGTGTTCTTGATTCTTCGGATGACCATGAGTACTGCCAGGTACAATATTCCGGCAGACATATTACTTTACTAGTTGTGGCTGTAGGGTAACGATCATCTAAACCCTTGAATGAAACCGGCAAATAAACCAGTAGCCACCAGAACGGTCTTTACAACTCAGATCTGGGACATTACTGGAGTAACTCAACCCCGACTCAAGACGGCTGAAAAGCAGCTCAGAACATGAGACGGTGTCGATAAGAAGAAAGTAGCAGTTCCCTAAGACGGCCGAGGAACAGCTCCGAGCATAGGGCCACTGCTACGAAAAGAAATTCAGCAGCTGCCTGAGATGGCCGAAAAGTAGCTCAGAACACGGGCCAGTTGCTGGTAAGAGAAATAAAATTCGGCATCCACCCCGGACGGCCGGAAACAGCTCAGAACACAGGCGTGGTGCCGTTATCGAAGAAAGGGCAAGCAAGGGTTCAGTAGTGTCCCGTACAGCTCACTACTACGCATACAAGCATAAGCATATTAATTCAAACATGCAAGCAATATCACAGAGTAATGCTTTAGGGCATATATCAGATGGTCGGCTTGCTCCATAGGTTGTTGGTCATCACACTGAAGTGTATAGCTAGCGTTCTTCTTCTTCTTGCATAGCTCATGCAATAGTCGGATTCTCACCGGGCTGGCAGCATTGTATGAGTAACTCATATGACTTTGGCAGCTTGTCCACCATATCTATTGAGTATGTGCCGCTGAGCGCTTGGTTCCTGAGGCAGGCTTGTGTCCTGACTGATTTTTGCCTTCTAACCAACGGTTGCGGATCTGACTCTGGGGAATGCATGGTCATATGCTGCCAACTGACTAGGAAATATCTTCTATTGCTACAGATATGATGCCTTGCTGACGAAGATTGCATAGCTTGTGCTGGAAGTCATCGAGGGTATCTTGCTGAGTAAGACCGAATAGCTTGCGCCTGAAGCTTTTACCGAGATAGCTTGCTTGCATCGGAAGATATCCATGTGTCGTATCGAGGAAGACACAGGAATCCTTGCGTCGTACGCTTCTCAGGTAACCTTTGATGCAAAATGTACTGTTGATCATGCACACATCTTTGCCTTCTTGCTGATTCGATGCTTACTGTTGTGAAGGTTGCACTGGTATATACTTGATGCTGATAGCCAATCCAGCCAGGATTTTATTCATATTCAGGCCCGATATTCCCGATATAATGCAGTCTGCTGTAAATTCCATATTGCTGAACTGAGCTTCCAAATGACTGTCTCTTCACTGATTCTTTGAGTCCGGTGTCGGTGAGCAACTTCCATAAGGGAAATAGTGTAACACCAAGGGCCCAAAGAAAGAAGCAAAAGAAACGACAAAAACAAAAACACACAAAGCAACAAGATCACACACACGCAATATCATATACTACAGCTATTCACAACAATAATATGCATTCCTACTTAAGCACACCAATCTCGCAAGAACTTCGGTGTTACGATCTAACATGTTGTGGCGGTGTGCACGAAAGTGAATCAATGTGTGGAAGGAAGTTGGTGTAAACAAGGCTACACCAAACACGGGCTTACACCGGTTGCAGCTGGATGGATACGGATGCGAGGACGGACTTGGTGATCGTGGATCGAAACACAGAGGTCACGACCACATCATCATCAAGCGTATGGAAGAAACCGTACTCGTCCAAGGAATGGATGGCAGGGTAGGATAGCGGTGAAAAGAAAGGCTTGCGGCATTGCCCTTTTCTGATAACTAGGACCAGTAAGGGTTGCCAAAGCGATGAGTTAGATGGCACGGTCCGGGATAGAATCATGTCTATCACCGAAACTATAGGGGTGGCTGAATAAGATAATTGGTGTGGTACCGGTGCATCAATCCGACAAGGAATCGGCAACACCAAGCACCTTGGCATCACTCCGCTGAAGATGACACCACACCAAGGAGCAAATATGCAAAATGCGGGGGGGGGGGGGAGGGGGGGGGGGGGGGGAGGGTGCAAGCGGTGAATCAAAGCCGATGCCACCTACACTCACCAGATCCATCGTTAGTGATAAAATATCTAGTCTATATGCATGCTATGCACAAACAAATGCAACAAACAAGTGCAGCAAACCGACTAGACTCTATACTACCGGTTACTAACGTTCACGCGGTCTAGGGCATCCTACAGCCAGACCTGCTCTGATACCAATGCTTGTGGCACCCTGGCTCAGAGGGAACCGGAACGCCCCATATTCCAGCCCAGAGACAAGTCTTCTGGAATACGGCACTGTTGGCATAGAACAAATCAGCTCTTTATTACTATGGATAAGGTTACAAGGGTACATGGATTGCAACGGCACGGCGATACTACGCCTGCCCAGGGTAGCTCTTTGCTAACAGCGGAACAAACCGAGGAAACGGAGTATCCTCAGCAGCGGAACAACGACAGCAGTGATGGACTCCACTCCGCAGGGACTCTGGCTGAAACGCTTATCCTAGCTCGCAAACTCGAAATCCTCGACAAGCAAGCAATCATGGCATGACCTGCAAACTGGCATGACACGCCAGGTGAGTACTTCGAATGTACTCGCAAGCTCACAGCAACCAAAGCAGTCAAGACAAGCAACAGCATGGCATTTACAGGTTAAGCAGGCAAAAACATGATGATGCTAGAACAATATAAGCATGGCATGTCATATACTACATGCAACAGGTTGCAACTTACTCTGTCATGAGGTTACCCCGTAACCATCACCTGTAAGAACTTACCATCGAGTGTGCCACATGATAACCTCGGGACCAACCAAACTTGGTATTGCAATACCGTAGTGATAACATGATCACAAGGAGCTTGGTCTTTACCCGAGATCACCACATAGCACTATCAACCAAATCCGGTATCCACGATACCATGGTGATCCTCTCGTGATCACAATCAACCAACATCGGTATCCTCGATACCACGGTGATCCTCTCGCGATCACATAAAGATCAACCAACTTCTTTCTCATCGAACGGGGTTGTTATAAGCAAGATTATTATTCTGTTGACCCATAGTGTGTCCTACTACGAACTATGCCCATATCCGAGGATGCGGCTATCGATAGATTATACACTCTGCAAAGGTTAGTACACTGTACCCACACCATGGAACTCGTGGCCTCGTGCTCCCATTCGGGTGGACCAACGACGTTCCGACAAAACCCAATCTATTGCATGGCACTCTCCCAGCCACTCCGACAAACTCCCCTTTGGGCTATGTCATGGGTGACCCCTGTGTCCTTCCGACACCTGCCACCGTCGTGGCCAAACAAAACTATCCCAAACGAGGACCTGAGCTCAATACCAAAACTGGGTTCACAAGGTTATAGCCGCCTACCGGGCCAGGGTAGCACGCGCTCATAACCTTCCCTGGTTGGAGGCACCGGCGAGAGGCATGACAATAGACCGAGTTAGGGCTTCCCCATCCCAGGAAGTGTGGTTGCACTGGTGAGCTCGATTCGGTGGCGCACTATGACTCAGCCAACAGGTGTTCAAGTTCGATTATCATCCGGTTAAAATTTGAATGATGACGTGCTGAGCTATGATAACAGGATGAACCATAACAACAGATAAAGAAACATGTGGACATGTCATCATCTTAGCATGAACTACTGCCAGTGTTAACCATGAGCATAATGCTACCAACAAGTACCTGATAACTAGCAAGATGCATATGGACAGAATATAAGGATGAGCATAGAACATAAGCATATATAGTAGTTTCAAACAGAATAGCATGCACACATTAAAATAACTTCTCAGGTAGGAAACCATAGCTACTGCAAATCCATCATGCAAGTGGCTGTCGTGGCTTGCATGGGTACGAGAAATCCACCGGGGAGTAGTGTGGAGGGTCCGCGGAGGAGATTGCCGGAAACAGTTCTCTCTCGGAGGGCTGTTTAGGGCAAGGGCAAAATGGTCATTTCCATGATGTCAGAACATTATGGAAATGGTACCAACAGAACGGGCTCGAAGAGACGAAGAAGAAGGCTATGGATTCACCTCGATCGGAGTTACGAGCAAAAAGTTATAGCCGTTTGAAGTACAGGGACTGATCTGTAAAAAATTTATTCACAGACAGGTCCCTGACGGCTAAACCAAAAGCGCACTTGGCTTAAATACGTTTTTCTGAAAACGAAAACTTAAATGTAGCCGCAGTAGAAGGAAATGCGCTTTCAAACGGGGAAAACAGACTTTGCAAAGTGCGCTTCCACTTAATCAAGTCAGCAGTGGCAGGGCCGGGCTCCTGGGGCTGACTAGTGGGGTCGAGGGGGAGTGGGGCCCGGCCGGCCGGCCTGTCTTCTTCCTCCTGCTGTTCCCCCGACAGAAGCAGAGGAGAAGGCAGGGGAGGGCCGCGGTCGGCGCTGGCCCCGCTGCCTCCGGCCACCTCCGGCCGGGGCAACGGCGCCAACGAGCCCGGGAAGGTGCTCCGCGTCCACCTGGGGGTGGTAGCCGCTCTGGAAAGGGCTAGGGCGATGACGGCGCACGGCGACCGAAAGTCGGAGCGGTGGCCGAACGTGGGGCGCGCGGCCACCAGGACTCCAGCGAAGAAACGAGGGGCGAAGGGGGATCGCCGTACTACGGTGACTCCCTGTAACACCCCAAAAATTGGGTTATCGATTTTTGTGCTGTTATTCCTTCCTAGCTTTTCTCTCCCAAATTTTTCTTCTGGAATCTGGTGAGTGACCAGGTGAATCCAGACAATCCTCAACCTCTCAGTGCCTTTTCCATGCTCTTGTGCCAGCCAAGTTCCCGTCAGTAAACCCCGAATCCCATTCCAACCCTAGTTCCAAAATATCGGAACTGGAAATCCTGCCTTTGTGTTTACAAAGGAGCTATTATTTTGTTTGCTCAGTTGATCCTCCCAAAATTTCTGGAGATCCTCCTTAACCCATAAACCTTGGATGTGCAAAAATATTGCCAAGTCATATGCAATATTTCTCATCTAGAATTAATTTATTTTTCTGCCTTTCCGAGGAATTAAATCCAGGAAAATATCTATCCATCTCCAGAGTTCATGAAAACTTGTGGAGATATTCTTTGTGATCATATTGAGCTCTCATAAAAATATTGGCCATAATTAAATAAGGGAAATTACTTTTTCCTATTTTAAGCCAATATTTCAATTTGGGGCCTTTCCAAGGGAACTACCATTTTGGTAGCTAGGAAAAATCCCAAATAAATTGTGGAGCTTTTCCTATCTATATATTCACCATTTCCATCAAGATATCAAGTTCCACCCATTAAATTTTGAGCACAACACCACTTTGCAAATTCTGTCCAGATTTCTAGTTTGCAAAGGAAGTGCTTGATTCCTTGATCTCCTTGGGCTGAAAGTTTGCAGGGTAGTACATATTGATATATTACTACTGTAAACCAAAAACCAGCCCATTTCATCTAGCCAATCTTCCTCAGTAAATTATCTAAGTTTCTGTTCGGATTGCATCATTGTGAAGGAAATACCCTCATACATGATCAAAATGAGCTGAAACTTTTCCAGCTATCTCTTATGCTCATATCATTGCTGCCCTCCAAAATTCAGCTCATGCAAGCTAGCCAATCCCTCAGAACCATCCTGTTTTGGTTTCTGTCCAATCTGCAAGGTTGTGAAGGAAGTGCTAGCTAGATCTGTCCATGTGAGCTGAAACTTTGCCAAGTTAGTCACCCTAGTAGATGATCAATCCCTGCCCAAGGTCATGCCACGAGGAGCACTGTGATGGTCACGACACAGCACAAACACATGGCTGCCAGATGTTGTTTGACCTTGGTTCAGTCACACCAGTGGTCCCCCATGTCTTCCAGATGCACAGGTCAACTCAGCGATGTGTGGAGAACCTCCCAGACATCATTTGGCATCAAGTGCGCTGTGGCATCGCCATGTTCATGCGATGACCATAGGTCAGACCAGCCAAACAGCGCGCTCTGGAAACCACGACCGCTGTTATCGCCATTTCCCTCTGCCTCTCGCGTCCCTGTCATGTCCAGTAGCTAGATCGTGCTCGTGTGGTCAATTTTCCCCTACCGACCCGCCTTATCTTGCCCTGGTTGCGTCGCCATCGCCGTGCCCTTGTCGAAAACCGCTTTTGCATCCCCATTTCCATGCGGCCAGAGTGCTCGCGAGCTCACCTGAAGCTTCTACGGGCTCCTCCGCTCCTCCAGGGACCCTGCTGACATCGCGCCTCGAGCCGTGGCAATGGCGCTACAGGCCGTTCCCCGAGGTTCCGCGACCGCCCTCGGATGCGTTATGGGGTCCCGGTTCGAGTGAGCCCCTTGGCGGCCCTCCCATAGTGCCGTCCATCGGCTACATCGACGGTCGGCCGCCCTGCCTCTGCTCCGGTCGGGACGAGGGAAAGAAGAAGGAGACGATCTAGGGAGGAGAGAGGGAGTGGATAGGGTAGGACCCACCTGTAAGCCACCTAGAGCCCGGGCCCAGCCAGTAAGTGGAGACGCAGTTGGTGAAATACGCTTTCTGTTTAGTGAAAGCGTAAATGCCGGAATGCGCTTTCACTTTTTTCTCAGCCGCCGGCCGAATCCATTAAATAGTGAATGTTCGTCCGTTAAGCACTGAAATGGACAGATTTTGTTTGTCTTATTGCTTAACGAACGGACGGCCGTTTCTCTGTGACCGTAACTCCGGTTGAGGTAAAACCAACGTCCACGTCTTCAGTTCGTCGAGCCCGTTCTGATTCCTTCATTTTCATAATGTTTTCACACTGTGAAAATGACCATTTTGCCCTTGCCTTCGACAGCCCCTCCGAGAGGGAAACCTTTCCGGCAAATCTTCTCGGAGTTTTATCGCACTTCCACCCGGTGTATTCCTTCACCCCCAGGCAAGCCAACCTCTTATCATGAGCTCCAGACTTGCGTGATGACTTTGCTTGCACCCTGTGTATTCATCGTAGCACATCTATATCGCCTGTTAATCTGCACTTGCGTACACCTGTTATATCAGCTGATGGTAGCATTACTTTTCATCTAATATCATGACTTGTTTTCATGCCATATCTTGCCATGCTAGTAACAATATTTTGAATACCGTTATCATGTTAGTGCCATGATTTGATTTCATGCCATGTTTGTCAATGTTGTTATGATTCTGCTATGCTGATGTTAAGTGGCTGTTCACACTTATAATTGTTGAGGTAATGGTGGGATGATGGAGATGTTAAATTGAATACATAACCAAACTTAGTCGGTTGATCTAGATTCACCTGTCCGGGCTTATTCTTGTAGCCACATTTGCCGGTATGGGATGGCCTTGACTTGGTCTAGCTTTGTGCTCTTTCACCGGTACCACCAACTAGGGAAGGTTATGCGTGCGTGCTGCCCTGATCAGGTAGGCGGCGATAACCTTGTGAGCCCAGTTGTATGTTTAGCCCGGGAGTCCCCATTTGGGACAGTGTGTTGGCCACGACGGTGGCAGGTGTCAAGAGTGACACAGGGGCCACCCAGGACATGACCCTGGGAGGGTATGATTGTCGGTGGTATAATGGAGGAGTCACAGGTTAGGCAGGTTTCGTTGGAGCAACGCTGGTCCACCCGAATGGGATCACGAGGTCAGGTGCTCCATCGTGTGGGTAAAGTGCGCAACCTCTACAGAGTGTAAAATCTATTCGAATAGCCGCATCCACGGTATTGGACAGCCCATCCAGACCTCGCTAGGTGATCAACCGTAATGATGATAATAATGGTGGAAGAACCTGCCCTGCATAAACATCAGATGTTGTCAGGAATATGGTATGTTAGCCATGGGATGGCTATGGAAGAGATGGTCAGATGACCGAAAAACTTGGATTGGACTGGGATCAGTTTCAGATTGGATCATGAGAATGTTCGGGATATGGATTGTATACTTAATATGCTTTGCTTTACTGTACTCTACTTCAGTAGTTATCTTGCTAGATAACCCTGTTATGTCATGATGATCATTACTGCTAGATGTTTAATCATGCCAGATAATCTTTCTACGACATGATAATTAATAATGCTAGATAGGTATGCTATGCCATGCTTGATTCATGTTTTCCCGTTAATTCCATGCCATGTTTAGAATAAATTCTTGCATAGCATAGGGCTTGCTTCGTCATCTGCTTGTTTGGATGCTATGTATTTGGTTGTCTTGCGAGTACATTTAAAGTACTCACCTGGCCTTGCACGTGGCCAGTTGCAGGAGAAGATCCGTCAGGCTAGATCGTAACCCAGCCAGTCCTGTGAGTTGTGGAGCCCAACCTGAGACGTTGATGCCACTAAACCAAGACCTTGTTGCCATTTTAGTTAGCCTTGGAGCTATGTAATATTGTTGTAAGCAACAGTATTGTAATACTCCATTTCATATAATAAAGCCATTTTATGCCTGGAATTGCTGTATCATGTCTTTGACGTGCGCCAGGTCTTATCCTGGAGCTGGCGTGCATCGGCCCTCTATCGGGGTGCCACAGGACATGGTATCAAAGCCAGGCTGGCTGTAGGTTACCCTAGCACCAAACCACCCCTATTTCCAAACCGTAGTGAGCCCACTAGAGTTGACCCATCTCTGGCATCCGACACGGCCACTATTGATCAACAGGCGGCGCACTCGGAATTGACGTGTCCCTACCCAGCTGTCCGCCCACCCAGCCACCCCGGATTAGACCGCGACCCTACCCAGTTGTCGGCCTTGCCGGCGTATCTTCTACCCGGCATGAGAAGGATCCAGGCCATGCTGGTGTGTTCCAGCCTGACTGCCTATTTAACCCCCTCCACCCGCGAGCCGCAGTTCTCCCCATTTAGTAAGCCAGATCCCCGCTAGAGACCCAGGCTAGTATCCTCAAACCAGTAGCCATGGCTAGTTCTTCCAGAAAACCCACTTTCCATAGCCGAACCTTGGCTGATGGTTATCCCGGCTTTCCTCCTATCCTTTCGAGTATGCTCACCCAAGCCCTTGGCCGTAGTACTCCTCCGGTGTATCTGGTGTTCCAATCGGAACCCGTTCCCCACCTTTGCCGATTCTGTGCGAAGGCGCTTATAAATCCAGGTCCAGCCGCGGATGGGAAGCCCATGATTTTTCAAGGCAAACCCATGCCCACCCTCACGTTGGCTGTCCAGACAGCTGCCGCGGAAGCCATCACCCGTCTTCGTTTCCAGTTTTTGCAAGTAGCGAAGATGCAGGAGTTCCGCTACTTTCCCTCTTCATCCAACGCAGGTTGCGAGTTCTCCAGCGCAGTTGGAGATGCCAACCCGGCAGTGGCTCGCCTGGTTCAGTTCATTACTGCTCAGGGACTGCTACTTACCGGCATTCTTAGAGAGTTCAAATCCGTTGACCATGACACCACTCGGGTTGTTACGGAAGCATACCGTGCGGCCCGTCAAACTGCATCCCAGACTGCCCGTTCCCTCCTGCCAAACTCAGTGCCACCTTCGCAGCTAGTACCACCCTCGCAATCCATGAACCCATGTCTACCCGGCATTATCCACCCAAATTCCATTCAAGGAGCTATCCAGCGTCTTCGTCGTCGGGATGTGTTCGTCAAGTTCCAGTCGTAGCTCCAGCAGCTGAGCTCCAACCCATAGAGGTGTCCGACGATGAAGATGGAAGTTGGCTCAGCCTTCATCCCCTAGGAGAGCCCCAGCCGGAGGAGGCCCATTTGTGGCTCCGGCAGTGAGCGAAGCCAGGAGATGCCGCGAGTGTGTGTGTTGCGAAGACTGTTTCTTCGCCTTCGTCTAGGATTAGGACTCTGTAGTTTGGAGTGAGTTGTTGCTGTTAGTTGCCTAGTAAGGTTGTGCGTTGTTGTATGCTTGTACTGCTTGTGTCCGTGTGCTATTGTAATGTTGTGTATGCCTGTTTGCTCTGTGTGTTTGGTCCATCTGTCTCTTTGTTAAGCAGAAATGTTTAACAGAGCTGGCAGGGGATTCTTAACAAGATTTTAGTTAGTAGAGCACTTACACCTTATAACATTGGACTCGCCCGGAGTCCCTAATGAAATCCGAGCTGGTGTAGGTGTATGTATACCAGGAGTACATACACCCACTAGCATTAAAACACCTTAGTGTAATCTGCTCGATATGCTTCTTCCCTCTGTTTGTATTTTGCTATTGTATGCATTCTGCATTTGCTTGCATATTAATCTAATAGATTGCATGTGTATCATGTGAGCAATGTCTGCACGCCAAGTTCTTTCTCCTGAGTACAGCCGCCGTAGTACTCGGGTAGAATACAAAGCCGCATACCCATACCCATACCCATCTGTGCTAACTCCATTTGCTAGTTTTCCCGAACCCAGTGTTCTGGAAAACCAGCTCTATCCAATAATTTTCACCAGTCCCAAAATCTTTTCCCAGAACCCGGTTGCAATCTCAAAGAAATTCTGAGAAATTTTATTGCAGCACAAACCATTACAACCCCTCCAGTCTAAGATTTAAACCCCGATTCTACCTCAACCTTCACTCGTTGTGAATGTCGTTCAGCGAGGAGCAACCAGCAGTGTGGCCTCCACACTGGTAGAGCTCCGCTGACCACACCGCACTAACCACAGACTCAGCGGCGCCTCTGTCACCATCTTGTCTGATGCTGACCAGCCACCCCTTTGCCCCGCCGCAGCCCGCGCTTATTCCGCCGGCCTAAGACGGCGTAGAGGATCACCAGCCACCGCTCGGTTAGCGGCATCCCGGCGATCATCGAGGATCATCGCACACAGCAGCAGCGAGGAGCCAACCAATGCCACCAGCAGACCCACTAAGAGGATGGTGATCAGTTCTGAACCCACGTCCGCCATTAACGCCTTGCCTCGCGCTCCTGCAACCAGAAAGAAGAAGGAGAAGAGGAAAAAAAGGAGTAAGGTAGGATGCGAGGTGGAGGAAGAAGAAGATTGCGGTTGTTTTTATAGCCCAAGTCCGGTGTATGGTGAGCAAGGTCCAGGAGAACCACGTGTCGCTCGATCACCGGCGTCCAGGAGGCGAATCCGCGAGTAGTGCCGACCGGCGCTGGCCCGCGATGGGAGTGCTCTTTGCGTTGGTCCCGTGCATGCCGCGCACTATCACCGTAGGGTGCTTTATGCGTAGGAGCTAGGCGTGCGCAGTGCCTAGCCGCACTCAGGACAGCACGGGAGCGAGAGAGAGCCGTTGGCCGGAGAAAGAAGAAGGCTGCCAGTGGGCCCTAGGCCCACCTATCAGCGAGAGAGGCCACTGTTCATTGTGGTGCCCCGAGCATCTTTGGAAGAAGGAAATTTTGCTTTTTCTAAAAATGTCAGGGCTAACCAGCGGCCCTACCCGAGGAGTAGATCCCGCGATATCCGTATCTCGATCTGGGTGTACCAGTTTTCGGTACTTTTAACTCGGTTGTTTTCAACTACCTGGTTTAAACCCAACCCAGAGGTTTTTCCAGGAGGCGTAATTTTTGTTCTGAGATAACCCTAGGAATCTCGAGGACGATATTCTCTTAAGGGGGGAAGGTTTGTAACACCCCAAAAATCGGGTTATCGATTTTTGTGCTGTTATTCCTTCCTAGCTTTTCTCTCCCAAATTTTTCTTCTGGAATCTTGTGAGTGACCAGGTGAATCCAGACAATCCTCAACCTCTCAGTGCCTTTTCCATGCTCTTGTGCCAGTCAAGTTCCCGTCAGTAAACCTCGAATCCCATTCCAACCCTAGTTCCAAAATATCGAAACTGGAAATCCTGCCTTTGTGTTTACAAAGGAGCTATTATTTTCTTTGCTCAGTTGATCCTCCCAAAATTTCCGGAGATCCTCCTTAACCCATAAACCTTGGATGTGCAAAAATATTGCCAAGTCATATGCAATATTGCTCATCTAGAACTAATTTATTTTTCTGCCTTTCCGAGGAATTAAATCCAGGAAAATATCTATCCATCTCCAGAGTTCATGAAAACTTGTGGAGATATTCTTTGTGATCATATTGAGCTCTCATAAAAATATTGGCCATAATTAAATAAGGGAAATTGCTTTTTCCTATTTTAAGCCAATATTTCAATTTGGGGCCTTTCCAAGGGAACTACCATTTTGGTAGCTAGGAAAAATCCCAAATAAATTGTGGAGCTTTTCCTATCTATGTATTCACCATTTCCATCAAGATATCAAGTTCCACCCATTAAATTTTGAGCACAGCCCCACTTTGCAAATTCTGTCCAGATTTCTAGTTTGCAAAGGAAGTGCTTGATTCCTTGATCTCCTTGGGCTGAAAGTTTGCAGGGTAGAACATATTGATATATTACTACTGCAAATCAAAAACCAGCCCATTTCATCTAGCCAATCTTCCTCGGTACATTATCTAAGTTTCTGTTCAGATTGCATCATTGTGAAGGAAATACCCTCATACATGATGAAAATGAGCTGAAACTTTTCCAGCTATCTCTTATGCTCATATCATTGCTACCCTCCAAAATTCAGCTCATGCAAGCTAGCCAATCCCTCAGAACCATCCTGTTTTGGTTTCTGTCCAATCTGCAAGGTTGTGAAGGAAGTGCTAGCTAGATCTGTCCATTTGAGCTGAAACTTTGCGAAGTTAGTCAACCTAGTAGATGATCAATCCCAGCCCAAGGTCATGCCAAGAGGAGCACTGTGATGGTCATGGCACAACACAAACACATGGCTGCCAGATGTTTTTTGACCTTGGTTCTGTCACACCAGTGGTCCCCCATGTCTTCCAGATGCACAGGTCAACTCAGCGATGTGTGGAGAACCTCCCAGACATCATTTGGCATCAAATGCGCTGTGGCATCGCCGTGTTCACGCGGTGACCACAGGCCAGACCAGCCAAACAGCGCGCTCTAGAAACCACGGCCGCTGTTATCATCGCTTCCCTCTGCCTCTCGCATCCCTGTCATGTCCAGTAGCTAGCCCGTGCTCGTGTGGTCAATTTTCCCCTGCCGACCCGCCTTATCTTGCCCTGGTTGCGTCGCCATCGCCGTGCCCGTGTCGAAAACCGCTTTTGCTTCCCCATTTCCATGCGGCCAGAGCGCTCGCAAGCTCACCTGAAGCTTCTACGGGCTCCTCCGCTCCTCCAGGGACCCTGCCGACATCGCACCTCGAGCCGTGGCAATGGTGCTACATGCCGTTCCCCGAGGTTCCGCGACCGCCCTCGGATGCGGTATGGGGTCCCGGTTCAAGTGAGCCCCTCGGCTGGTCCCTCCCGTAGCGCCGTCCATCGGCTGCATCAGTGGCTGGCCGCCCCTGCCTCTGCTCCGGTCGGGATGAGGGAAAGAAGAAGGAGACAATCCAGGGAGGAGAGAGGGAGTGGATAGGGTAGGACCCACCTGTAAGCCACCAAGAGCCCGGGCCCAGCAAGTAAGTGGAGGCGCAGTTGGTGAAATACGCTTTCTGTTTAGTGAAAGCGTAAATGCCGGAATGCGCTTTCACTTTTTTCTCAGCCGCCGGCCGAATCCATTAAATAGTGAACGTTCGTCCGTTAAGCACTGAAATGGATAGATTTTGTCTATCTTATCGCTTAACGAACGGACGGCCGTTTCTCCGCGACCGTAACTCCGATTGAGGTAAAACCAACGTCCACGTCTTCAGTTCGTTGAGCCCATTCTGATGCCGTCATTTTCATAATGTTTTCACACTATGAAAATGACCATTTTGCCCTTGCCTTCGATCAGCCCCTCCGAGAGGGAAACCTTTCCGGCAAATCTTCCCGGAGTTTTATCGCACTTCCACCCGGTGTATTCCTTCACCCCCAGGCAAGCCAACCTCTTATCATGAGCTCTAGACTTGCGTGATGACTTTGCTTGCACCCTGTGTATTCATCGTAGCACATCTGTATCGCCTGTTAGTCTGCACTTGTATACACCTGTTATATCAGCTAATGGTAGCATTACTTTTCATCTAATATCATGACTTGTTTTCATGCCATATCTTGCCATGCTAGTAACAATATTTTGAATATCGTTATCATGTTAGTGCCATGATTTGATTTCATGCCATGTTTGTCAACGTTGTTATGATTCTGCTATGCTGATGGTAAGTGGCTGTTCACACTTATAATTGTTGAGGTAATGGTGGGATGATGGAGATGTTAAATTGAATACATAACCAAACTTAGTCGGTTGATCTAGCGTCACCTGTCCGGGCTTAGTCGTGCAGCCACATTTGCCGGTATGGGACGGCCTTGACTTAGTCTAGCTTTGTGCTCTTTCACCAGTACCACCAACTAGGGAAGGTTATGCATGTGTGCTGCACTGATCAGGTAGGCGGCGATAACCTTGTGAGCCCAGTTGTATGTTTAGCCCGGGAGTCCCCATTTGGGACAGTGTGTTGGCCACGACGGTGGCAGGTGTCAAGAGTGACACATGGGCCACATAGGAGATGACCCTGGGAGGGTATGATTGTCGGTGGTACGATGGAGGAGTCACGGGGTAGGCAGGTTTCGTTGGAGCAACGCTGGTCCACCCGAATGGGATCACGAGGTCAGGTGCTCCATGGTGTGGGTAAGGTGCGCAACCTCTGCAGAGTGTAAAATCTATTCAAATAGCCGCGTCCACGGTATTGGACGGCCCGTCCAGACCTTGCTAGGTGATCAACTATAATGATGATAATAATGGTGGAAGAACCTGCCCTGCATAAACATCAGATGTTGTTAGGAATATGGTATGTTAGCCATGGGATGGATATGGAAGAGATGGTCAGATGACCAAAAAACTTGGATTGGACTGGGATCAGTTTCAGATTGGATCATGAGAATGTTCGGGATATGGATTGTATACTTAATATGCTTTGCTTTACTGTACTCTACTTCAGTAGTTATCTTGCTAGATAACCCTATTATGTCATGATGATCATTGCTGCTAGATGTTTAATCATGCCAGATAATCTTGCTACGACATGATAATTAATAATGCTAGATAGGTATGCTATGCCATGCTTGATTCATGTTTTCCCGTTAATTCCATGCCATGTTTAGAATAAATTCTTGCATAGCATAGGGCTTGCTTCGTCATCTGCTTGTTTGGATGCTATGTATTTGGTTGTCTTGCGAGTACATTCAAAGTACTCACCTGGCCTTGCACGTGGCCAGTTGCAGGAGAAGATCCGTCAGGCTAGATCGTAACCCAGCCAGTCCTGTGAGTTGTGGAGCCCAGCCAGAGACGTTGATGCCACTAAACCAAGACCTTCGCTGCCATTTTAGTTAGCCTTGGAGCTATGTAATATTGTTGTAAGCAATAGTATTGTAATACTCCATTTCATATAATAAAGCCATTTTTATGCCTGGAATTATTGTATCATGTCTTTGACGTGCGCTAGGTCTTATCCTGGGGCTGGCGTGCGTCGGCCCTCTATCGGGGTGCCACACTCCCCTGGTGTGGAGAGAAGTAGGGGAAGAGCTCGGCTCGGAGCCAATTTAGGCGGTGAAGGGTGGCGGCCATGGTAGCGATTTGCGGGTAGAAGGGCTCCGCGGGCTCGGGCAGGTGGCTAGGGAGGGGTAGGCGAGTGTGGTGAGTGCGATGGTGAGGTCGGGAGGGGCTTTGGTGGCCTATTTATAGGCGGGCGATGAGGGTGGCCGAGCATGGCTGCGGAGACACGCGCGCCGGCGTCCCGGAGCTTCGGGAGCACGCCTGTAGGAGGGGAGAGGCATCCACGAGCTTCGCGGAGGATCGGAGAGGGCTCAGGCGGGGTCGGGAAAGCTCGGGAGCCGACGAGCGTCCGGACGCTGGGATGGCAGGGAAGGACACGACGCTGGCGCGGCGATGGCAACATAACCACAGTGAGATAAGGCGTGGCAGCAGAGAGGAGTTGACCGTATGGGCACGAGCTAGCTACTGGACATGAAAGGGACGCGAGAGGAAGAGGAAATCGACAATAACAGTGGCCGTGGTTTCCAGAGCATGCTGTTCGACTTGACTGTCCCGTGGTCACCGCGTGAACGCGGCAATGCCACGTGCTCTGGTTGACCAAATCGTGTCTGGCCGAAGGGTCATTCGAAGGATAAGGTCAAGGAGGAAAGAAACAGGAAGAGTGGAGCTTGAGATGACCACAGCTAGCAGATTTGCTCAGGAGCAGCAAGGTGTTTGATGGGAGGTGAGAGAGATTGAGCAGGAACTAGACTCTGATCTTTGGCGGAGGGTGATCATACACTAAGGTGAGCATTGTAGCCAAGTTTCAGCCCAAATGGAGGAGTGTAGATAGCACCTGCTGTTCAAATGACCCTACTGACCAGAAGTGCAAATCTTGATGTGGACTCACACACTGGCTTGGATTGAGCTGAAATTTGGAGGAGGCTAGTTATATAGGCATATGAAGACACTGTATAAATTTCATGCCATTTGGATAAACCAAAATGGTACTTCCTTCACACAGCATCCCACTGGACAGAATTTTAGAAAAATAACTGAGGATAAATGGCTAGATGAAATGAGCCCAAATTTGTTGGAGAGGTGTTATATGGGTGGGAGAATGCTCTGGTAAATTTTCAGCAATTATGAAGCAATATAAAATATAGTTGCTTCTCAACAGAAAAATATGACCAGAAGCAAAGATTGGAAGGTTTGCTCTCCTAGAAGATGGAATGATGCTCAAATCTTGTGGAGAGCTATTATTTGAGCATATGAAGATGCTTGCAAAATTTCAACTCATTTGGATATGCCTAGCTTGCACTTCCGTCACAAGGCCTCTGTTTGAACAGAAACTTTGAAAAAATTGCTCAGGAATATTCACTAGGCAAATGAAGTTGAAATTTAGCATGTGGCAATGATAAGGATAGGAAAGAGTGTCCAAAAAGTTTGAGAGCAAGCAAGCAAAGATAATGGGTACTTGCTTCACAAACGGCCAGCTAGGGCAGAATCAGAAAAGAAGTACTGGTGAAATATTTTGAACATGGCAAGGAAGGGTTTTGACATATCTGAGGAATATATGACCCAAACAATTTATGGGAATTATTTGGGAATCTTTGGAATGATGGAAATGTGGGTTGCTTCACAACCCAGGGCAGACAGGGTTATTCCTTTAACAGGAAAAAGGAATATTCCCGAGAAAAGGAATATTGGAATTGGTCCAAGATGGAAATGACAAGGTCTTGGGATGGTTTTGAGATTGACAAGCCACTTGGAAGAGGAATCGAGGGTTATTTCTCCAGTTTTCAATACCACTAAGCCACCGAAGGGCAAATCCAAACCAAAATCAAAAGAAAAAGAAAATGGGCAAAATCCAGGGTGTTACAGTCTCATGGTGTCTGGGCCAGACGCCAAGGACTGTGGCGTCTGGTCCTGGAAGTCCGAGAAGGACTCTTCCTTGCGGGCAAAACCGACTTTGAGGAGGCTCTTTCTCCAAGTTACGACCCCAGGGCTCAACATATAAATAGAGGGGCAGGGCTAGCACCTGGAACACATCAAGAATCACCAAGCCGTGTGCCGGCAACCTCGTCCTTTCTAGTTTATCCTCCTTCATAGTTTCCGTTGTGCTTGGCGAAGCCCTACGGAGATTGTTCTTCACCAACACCATCACCACGCCGTCGTGCTGCTGGAACTCATCTACTACTTCGCCTCTCTTGCTGGATCGAGAAGGCGAGGACATCATCGAGCTGAACGCGGAGGTGCCGTACGTTCGGTACTTGATCGGGACGGATCATGAAGGTGTATGACTACATCAACCGCGTTGATAAACACTTCTGCTTAGCGATCTTCAAGTGTATGAAGATGCTCTCCCCCTCTCGTAGCTATGCATCTCCATGGATAGATCTTGCGTGTGCGTAGAATTTTTTTTGCTTTCCATGCAACGTTTCCCAACAATCATAGCCGGTATCATGCACTCGGAAATAGCAAGTATGCTGATGTGGCAAAGAATTAAAGAAGATAGAGAGGGTTAGAGTAACATATAGGTAGATATCGTATCATGTTAAATGCGATGCTAATTTGTGTCATGCATGGCAATAAATATGATCATCTATGATACTACTCTATTATACTATGCACTATAATTAAAGGTACTATCATACACTAGTATCATATGCATGATACTAGTATATGATACTCTCCACTATGAGTAGCCTAAGTATAGCCTAACTAAAACACCCACATGTAGTTCTAGTAGGGTTTTGACTTTATATGCACTAAATGCAAGGTAAGTGCAAAAAATGACTTAAACATAGTAGACGAGACCTGAAATGGGCCAGAAAATCAAACCAAGGGTATATCCGTGATTGTTTACCATGATTTTTTCGAGGCGGAACGATGTAGTCACTGACGATTTGGAGTCCGAAGTGCCGCGTCTCCTTTTGGAAACTATTATGATCCTTCTTGTGAGATGCTCCGGTATGGAAGGTGCAAGCACCAAAACTTGTGCCAAACTTTACCAATTTTTTTCCATGCGATCGTGAGAGCACGCCACAGTGACACAATGATTTTCGTTATTTCCGGACTCTATATGCATTTCTTGTAATTAAAAAACCAACAAGACTTACGCCTGTGGCCGCACCCTGCGGCCCAACTGTTTGAAATTTTTTCCCGTTTCTCGGACAATGAATGAAAACTCGCAAAGCGACACACAAATGATCTTGCTAACACCCACATGTAGTTGTGAGATCTCAAATGACTCAAATATAGCAAATGAGGTCTCAAATGCACCAGAAAATCGAACCATAGGGTACAATCGTGATTTCTTACCGTGAAAAAAAATTGGAGGCGAAACGATGAACTCATGTTTTCATTCAAATGAAAATATGCTGTTGGTTCATGTAAATGTTTTCAAATAGCACACGGTTCACTCACGAAAGCCGTGTGCCTACTAAACCATGGCAGATGCCCCCCTGCCACGCGCGTGATCTGAGTCATGCGTTCTGATTGGCCAGAACCCAAACCCCACGGATCGTACGTCTGCATCATTGGATTCTCCTTGATCGAATGGCAATCCTCATCCCTTTCGATAGCACATGCAGTTTCGGTTGTGATTTTATTTATATCCACAAATTGCACATTAAATTCAAAAAATGTCTTAGATATAGCAAACCATACCTGAAATGTGTTAGAAAATCAAACCCGTGGTATAATGGTGATTGCGTACCGTGGAAATTTTTATGAGGCCAAACGATGAAGTCACCGGCCACTGGAGTTTGAATTGACACATCTCCTTTTGGAAACCATGGTCCTTCATGTGAGATGCTCCGGTTTGGAAGGAGCGATCATCAAAACTTGTGCCAAACTTTACCAAAAAAATCCCCGAGGTCGTGAGAGCACGCCACGGGCACACACCGATTTTGATGATGTCTGGACTCCATCTGAATTCCCTGTAATTAAAATACCAACTAGGCCTACGCCGATGGCCGCACCTCGCGGCCGAAATGTTTGAAACTTTTCCCCGTTTCTCAGACAATAGATGAAAACTCGCAAAGCGACACACAAATGATTTGTACACCTTCTTTGCTAACTAACACCCAGATGTAGTTGTAGAACGGTTTTGAATTTATATGCACTAAATGCAAGGTAAGTGCAAAAAAATGACTTAAATATAGCAGACGAGACCTGAAATGGGCCAGAAAATCAAACCTAGGGTATATACGTGATTGTTTATCGTGAATTTTTTTTAGGCGGAACGATGTAGTCACTGACGATTGGAGTCCGAAGTGCCGCGTCTCCTTTTGGAAACTATGATCCTTCTTGTGAGATGCTCCGATTTGGAAGGTGTGAGCATCAAAACTTGTGCCAAACTTTACCAAATTTTTTCCATGGGATCCTGAGAGCACGCCACGGTGACACACCGATTTTCGTTATTTCTGGACTCTACATGCATTTCCTGTAATTAGAATACCAACAAGGCCTACGCCTCTGGCCGCACCCTGCGGCCGAACTGTTTGAATTTTTTTCCCGTTTCTCGAACAATGAATGAAAACTCCCAAAGCGACACACAAATGATATTGCTAGCTAGCATCCATGTGTAGTTGCGACTATAGCAAATGACTCAAATATAGCAAACGATACCTCAAATGCACTAGAAAATCAAACCATAGGGTACAATGGTGACTTCTTACAGTGGAAAACAATTTGGAGGCCAAACGATGAACTCTTGTTTTCATTCAAACGAAAATATGTTCTTAGTTCATGTAAATGTTTTCAAATAGCACACGGTTCAGTCACGAAAGCCGTGTGCCTACCAAACCGTGGCCGATGCCCCCCCTTGCTGCGCGCGCGATGTGAGTTGTGCATTCTGATTGGCCAGAACCCAAACCCCACGGATCATACGTCTGCACCGTTGGATGCTCCCATATCGAACAGCAATCCTCATCCCTTTTGACAGCAAATGCAGTCCGGCTAGGATTTGATTTATATGCCAAAATGCACGGTAAATGCCAAAAAATGTCATAAATATAGCACACGAGACCTGAAATGTGCCAGCAAATCAAACCCGTGGTATAATGGTGATTGCTTAACGTGGGAAAAATTTAGAGGCGAAACGATGAACTCATGTCTTCATTTCAAAATTAGTACGTCTTCATTTCAAACAAAATTATTCTCTTTGTGCACACGAGTGCTTAGAGGCAACCATTTGCATAGGCCTTTCCGCACGGTGATCGGGGATATTTTTCAGCCTTTTCACCTGGGCCGCCAACACCCCCCACCGCCCGCCCACGTTTCACTCAACTAGTCCACCCAATCTCCATCGCCAGCTCCCCCCAGATCCACAGTAGAACCCTCTCCGACGCCGGCGTGCTCACCCCAGCCGTGTGCCTGCTCTTCGGCGTCAACCCTACCTCCACTGCTGTTCCCAACACGCGGTTGCCCGGGCCTCGCCATCTTTGTTTGCTCGCCAGCCACCCTCGAGCATATCGATCATGTAACCCTCGCCTCTCCTGTGGTCCGGCCGGGTTTGCATTAAGAAACCTGTTAGTTACTGCTCTCCATCGTGGTGAGGCATATTTCCTCATAATCCCTCTTCCTATTTCATTCTGTATGTTCCCAAATTGGCTATAAAATAACGGAGAGCGTATATATGTTCATTATCTACCTTCCTAACTAATACATATAAGCTGTATTTGTTCCAATAAGTTACTGCCGATTTACAGATCGCGGGCGCCCGAGTCACACAAACTTAACAAATAAGCCGTACATTTTCTAAATTATTGCATGACATGTTTAGACAGCTTGATACCAAGTTGTTAGTTTTATGCTTATCCTCCTTTCCTGAGTTTCACATGTGTTCTCTGTAGATGCCGAGTAGCAGCGACATCACTCATGCTTCAGGCGATGTATGTTCATCTAATTCCGACAACCCTAGGTCTTTAGCAGATGGTGAGGGATCAAGTAATCTTGAACGGGATAGAGCTGCATCAATTACCCTTCCGGTCAGGACACGGAGGAACGCTCCAAGGAAGCCCACACACCAGCCTAAAGGTGTATATGAAGTAACCGAGATTGATTTAAAGTCTCGGGTTCCAACTAAACCAGATAAAGCACGCACGAGGTTCAGGAGTGTGTGTGGATTTGTTGGCAGGGCAAGGCTCAACATTAATCTGCCGGGGTTTCAGAAGGCTGACACAGAAACACGGCAAAGGATAGTCCGGGAGATATCACTTCGATGTTCCAGAGCAGTGGAGAATGCAGGTGGATCACGCTGCACTGAAGAAGGCTAGGGATGCTTGGAGAAACTGGAAGCACGTGCTGTACAAGAAGTACTTGAGTGAAGGCAACAACCCAATCCCCGCATACCCCCAAATTACAAAGGCAGACTGGGCAGAATTCAAAAGGGTCAGGGCAACTATAGAGTTTGCTGAGAAGAGTGCCAAGCAATCGGAACTTCAGAAGAGGAACACACGCCCACCGTATGGGTGTGGCAGGATACTACGGCATGAAACCGATATGAGACCAGGAGGACAAAGAAGTAGTAGCGGCAGGCAGGAAACCAGCCTTTAGTGAAATCAGGGGCAAACGTGCTAGAGACTACTTGCTGGCATGTGCAAGGAGGCGTGACGACGGAACTTATTACTTTGAAAACTCACATGACGAAGAACTATATCACGTGATGTTAAAGGCTTCCAAGATCCCTGGAAGGTTCTACAGGAACTCAGGGCCATGTGACATTCTGTCTGATGCACTGGAAACAAGAGAGCCCCCTAGCCGTACATGGGGTATAGGTGTTAATGTCCCGCACAAGAGGGCTTTCACACTCAGCAAAGAAGAGAGGCTCAGCATGAAAAAAGCGAGGAGTGAAATGAAGCAGAATGAATTGTATGAAAGGTTGAGGAAGGACATGTATCCGGCTGTTCAAAAGGATATTGAGGAGTCAATGATGATGCAGAAGACTCTAACACTGACAGATAGACAACAGAACGGAGGGGAGGCGGGCATGGAGGATGCTGGTTATTGCGCGACAACACCGCACAAGAGTAGCTGTGCATCAGCTGACCCCAGCGACACTGAGACTGCAGCTGCTCATGATGATGCTATATCTGATCTATCTGGATTGAAAGACAGACTCAAGGGCATTCTTACACATTATGAAGGTACATTAAAATGTGCAACAGCCTAGGTTTGCCCACCCTTCTTGGAAGAGGGCCTCTTGTTGGACAATGTGCCATTGAAGCCGGGCTGTGTGAAGTGCTACATGACTGAAGTAAAGCCTGGATTCAATGAATTTTCCCTGAAGAATGTCCTAGGAGACTTTGATGAGCAAAGGACCTTGGGAGAAACACTGTTACATCACATCGAGTGGCCACGAAAGGAAATAGAGTTCATGGATGAGATCCCTAAAGCCCCGCCAAGAGCAACCAATGTCGCCCCTCAACCGGTGAATCTCTCCTTGCCACAGCAGCTCTCGCGTGCTTCCCCCAAAAAACCTAATACTTGTAATCCGACGGCTGATGCATCAACCTATGATCAGCCGGCCCGACTTTGTGCCGTACAGGCCATGTCATCGTCAGCCCCAGAGCAGCCAGTGGCAAGGCCTACAACTGTTGAAGACGCACCACCGGTTCAGATGCCAGCCACTGAAGCAGCGGGGGGAGACCCAGCTGCAACACATGCTCAGCAGACCAACCTGGTGGAACGGACTACTAAGCAGTCTGATGCTTCGGAACCGCCTGCTAAGCAGTCTGTAGGTCCAGAACCGACTGCTCATCAGTCCGTCGATCCGCAGCTGTGTGATCAGCATACCAATGCGTCAGCACTTCCTGCTCAGCAAACCAACGCGTTGGCGCGGCCTCCTCAGCACACCGACAAGTTGGCACCACCTGCGCAGAAACCCGACATAGCTTCAACGCATGGTCAGCAGTCTGATGCCTCTGCTCCTACAGCCCAGCAGTCCGTCACAGCAGCACTGCCAGCTCAACGGTCCGGCATAGCTAAACCGGCTGCTAAGCAGTCCATCGAAGCTTCACCGTCTGCTCGGCAGTCTACCTTTCAGCCAACCAGACGTTCTACCAGAAATGCTTCAAGTACCAAGAAGGAAGCGGCCAAAAAGGCTGCACCCGCGAGGAAGTGCGCTGGGAGAGCAAAGAGGAAAGAGAACGATTGCCTCTTACTTAAAGCACTCATCGCCCAGAACCAAATTAACAGCAGGTTGTTCGAATCGGGGAGTAATATTATTTCTGACGGCATGGATGATGAAGAAATAGCTTTGCAGCTTGCTAAAAATAAATCAGACGTACTTGAAGCACACAATTACGTCCATGGCCAGCCATTTCTTGTTGGCGAATACTTTGATGAGTGCAGCTCCAGTTGCCACGAGTTACATAAATATTGCATGGATCAAATGTCAGCAGGTCATCATGTTCTGCTAGTCTACTACAATAGAGATCATTTCCGACATGATGCTGGTTCCATGAATGTGAGTTTTGAGGACTTACATCTCTTCTTCAACTTCAACGAGCTCGATGCCACTCTTGTTAGATGCCTGATTTTGTAAGTACTTAATAAACTCTGATCAACTTCTCCATACAAGGCTGTAAATGATAAACAGCTAACTGCATTTTATTCCTCTCAGGCGATTGAACGCGCAAAGAAAAAAAAGGAAGAGTGTGTATTTCATAGATCCTACATTAGCAAATGGCACAACATTAGATGGTAAGGACCTACGGGACTGGGCCATTAACACGGTCGTCCGTATCTTCGAAAACACGTCCCATGCAGAATCATTTCTCTGGCCATATCATGAACGGTAAGTCAAGTAAACAACCACGCATGCACTGATTGTCTTTCAGATTTCGACATAATTCGTAAGTTCATGGCTTTCTTAATATGTAGCAATCACTGGATATTGGTATTCATTGTTCCAAATAAGAACACCGTTTACTACATGGATTCTCTTAGAGAGTCAACAAACGCTCAGGATCTGATGCATCTTCAGCAATTCATGGATAGGTATTGAATTCTATGATGTTGAAATTAATTTGCATTCATATCTGGTTCAATAATTGATGTTGTCAAAATTCATCTTCATTTGCAGTGTGCTCGCATTGTGGAAAACTAAACTAGGGAACCTGTTCAAGAGGGTACTACCTCTGCAGCACGAGATTGTTTCTCCGGTAACACACCGAAATCCGTTATTTTTGGAAAATTTATCCAATAGTCTGCAAATACCTTTTCTTACGCTAGTCAAATGTTCAAGCTTCTAAATAAACCTCTTTTTATTTTGGTCCAAAGAAAAAAATACATCTAACGCCGGTTAGGTTGTTCCTAACAGGACAAATACATGACTAATTATGTACGAAAAATTTCAGTGTCCTCAGCAACAAGCAGGGGCCAACCTTTGTGGATACTATGTTTGCAGACACATGATCTCCATCTGCAAATTTGCTGATAGTTGTGAAGATGCTCGCGAATTAGTACCAGTAAGTCTATCTTAATTAATATCTTCTACTCCACTCATATGGCACATTCTGATCTTAAAAATACTGCAGCTCATCTTAGAACCGAGGACCCCTGAACCGCTCCCTGCTGGTGAATTGCTGATGGTTCGGAGATTTATCAATGACTTCTTCCTGAATCACTACATCAATCCCACTGGTGATAATGAAGATTTCAGCATGCCTTCTCCTGAAACATTGAGTAAGAGTAAGTCGCTAAACATATACGCATGGATCCATTGTTTTCCATCTGATGAGGTCTTCATATTTTGTACACTATGATTAATTATGTAATGCATATATGTGTCGACAAATCATTGGAATTTAGCTACCATATGTTCAATTGCAATTGTTGCGAAATCTGATGAATGTTCTTCCTGTGGACACTATTTGTTCAATTGAATATTGTGGCGAATTTGCTTTTTGCATGCCGATTCAAAATGGGATATTTTTGTTTTAACCTGGCAATTGCTCCGCACACGGTTCAACTAAATGAGTGTGTGCGATCCACATCGGAAAGCATACGTCAATCCTAGCAGAACTGTCGGTGATACACAGCAGATCGCAAATGATTTGCAGCACTACCACGTGTGTGTAGGGGCTCCGGAACCGTTTGTGATATCATGTTATCGCACACGAGAGCTCGGAGTAAACCGTGCCCAATGTAAAATACAATCCTAGTCATAAATTTTTCAGGAAACGTGTGGGATCCCAAACGAAAAGCACACGTCACTCTTGCCGCAACCGTCGGTGATACACAACAAATCACAAACGGTCTGCAGCACTTGTATGTGTGCGAAGGAGCTCCTAAACTATTTGTGATAGAACATTATCGCACACGGTAATTGTTGGGAAATGTGTGCGACGGAGTCTTGCATGGCAGACGGGTTCCGTAGAAAACTTGTGCGATTGGGCACATATTGCACACAGTTCATATGATGGCTCGTGTGCCTTACATACTGTTTCCCAAACAGTTCATTACGACACACCGTTTGGTTTCACTGCATCATTAGAAACGTTTAATCACCGATCCCACATGTGCGAAAGAATTTAGTGTGTGTTGCATCGCACACGATTACATTTTGCAAGGCCTCTGGATCATGGCTCCATATCCCCGACGGTTTCTGTGTCGTGTGGGAAGAACCCCCTATCGCAGTCACTCACTTGGCGATGATTCCAAATGACGTCGTGGAAAGGGGTTAAAAACCGTTTGTATAGCACCTCGTTGTACCAGTGGAAAGGAAAGGGGGGGGGGGCGCTGATACGTCTCCAACGTATCTATAATTTTTGATTGTTCCATGCTGTTATATTATCATTCTTGGATGTTTTACAATCATTTTATAGTCATTTTATATCATTTTTTGGTACTAACCTATTGACATAGTACCCAGTGCCAGTTGCTGTTTTCTGCATGTTTTTTACATCACAGGAAATCAATACCAAATGGAGTCCAAATGCAGCGAAACTTTTTGTGGATTTTTTTTTGGACCAGAAGACATCCAGTGGGCCGGAGAAGCACCTGGGGGTGCTCTGAGGGGAGCACAACCCACCAGGGCGCGCCTGGAGGCCCAGGCGCGCCCAGGTGGGTTGTGCCCACCTCGGCTGCCTCCCGCACCGCCTCTTTGCTCTATAAATACCCCAATATTCCAAAAACCCTAGGGGAGTCGACGAAAATCAATTCCAGCCACCGCAAGTTCCAGAAACACCAGATCCAATCTAGACACCATCTTGGAGGGGTTCATCATGTCCATTGGTGCCTCTCCGATGATGCATGAGTAGTTCTTTGTAGACCTACGGGTCCATAGTTAGTAGCTAGATGGCTTTCTCTCTCTCGTTTGATTCTCAATACAATGGTCTCTTGGAGATCCATATGATGTAACTCTTTTTGCGGTGTGTTTGTTGGGATCCGATGAACTTTGAGTTTATGATCAGATCTATGTTTTTATCCATGAAAGTTATTTGAGTCTTCTTTGATCTCTTATATGCATGATTGCTTATAGCCTCGTATTTCTTCTCCGATATTTGGGTTTTGTTTGGCCAACTTGATCTATTTATCTTGCAATGGGAAGAGGTGCTTTGTAATGGGTTCGATCTTACGGTGCTTGATCCCAGTGACAGAAAGGGAAATGACACGTATGTATCGTTGCTATTAAGGATAACAAGATGGGGTCTGTTTCTACATAAATAGATCTTGTCTACATCATGTCATCATTCTTATTGCATTACTCCATTTTTCCATGAACTTAATACACTAGATGCATGCTGGATAGCGGTCGATGTGTGGAATAATAGTAGTAGATGCAGGCAGGAGTCGGTCTACTAATCTTGGACGTGATGCCTATATAATGATCATTGCCTGGATATCGTCATGAGTATTTGAAGTTCTATCAATTGCCCAACAGTAATTGTTTTCCCACCGTTTGCTATTTTTCTCGAGAGAAGCCACTAGTGAAACCTACGGCCCCCGGGTCTCTTCTTTAATATATTTGCCTTTGCGATCTATTTTTATTTGCTTTTGTTTTCAGATCTATATTTCCAAAAACCAAAAAATACCTTGCTGCACTTTATTTTATTTTAAATTTATTTGAGATCTATTTATCCAATCTATTACAACTTTTCCCGTCCACTAGCCATCTCTGGCGCCGTTGCCTGAAAGGGATTGAGAACCCCTTTAATACGTCGGGTTGCGAGTATTTGTTATTTGCGTGCAGGTACCGTTCACGTAGTGTTGCGTGGTTCTCCTACTGGTTCGATAACCTTGGTCTCATCACTGAGGGAAATACCTACCGTCGCTATGCTGCATCATCCCTTCCTCTTTGGGGAAATACCGACGTAGTTCTAGCAGACATCAAAAGGAATTTCTGGCGCTGTTACCGGGGAGACATCATCAACATCTACCAGGTTCCTAATCACAAATCACATCTCCTTGCAATTTACATTATTTGCCATTTGCCTCTCGTTTTCATCTCCCCCACTTCACAAAAAAATGCTGTTTTATTCGCCCTCTTTTTGATTCATCGTTTTCTCGTCAGATCCCTTGGTTGCTATCTCTACTTGTGTTATCATGTGCCTTCTATTTGCTTGCATCTTCGCTTGCTAAAAATCTAATGATATGGATCCTCATCCACTTGCTAATATTTTCAAAAGATCCAATTATGATGAACCAATTGCTAGTGAATTGAGTTCGCTAGATTATCTTTATGAAGTTTTGCTTGAGATTTATGAATCTAAAAATTGTGATGAAGTGTTAAACGAAGGAATTTATAAAGTGATTCATGATAGCTCCTTGAATGAAAAGCATGATTGCAATGATGTTATTATAAATTCTATTAATGTCAATTGTGCTAATAATATGCAAAACCCCAAGCTTGGGGATGCTAATTTTGCTATGTCCCGTACTTATTGCAATGATCATGATTGGGGTGATAATGTTTCTTATGATTTGAAAATTTATTTAAGCCTCATGATGAATTTGATATTGATAATAATGTTTGCAATGGTATTGAAAGTGGGTCTGGAAGAGTGTCAACTCTAGGTAAAAATAATCCCACATATTTGGAGAATTATCAATCTTGTGAATTTTTTGATAAAAGTGGGTTTGGAGAGGTCATGACTTTAGCTGATGTTAATCCCACTATTTTGGAAAACTATAAGAATTTTATGCATGTGGATCATGGAGAGAAAATTTTATATGATAGCTATGTTGTTGAATTTGATTATGATCCTACATGTAATTATTATGGGAGAGGAAAATATAGTTGTGGAAATCTTCATGTCACTAAATTACCTCTCTTCATGTTGAGATTACTATTGTTCCTTTCTTCTTCCTTGCATATGTTAGATCTTGCTTGTCTTGCTAATTTATTTTCCTATAAAATGCCTATGCATAGGAAGTATGTTAGACTTAAATGTGTTTCTCACATGTTTTGTGATGCTCTCTTTATGCTTCAATTCTTTTCTTTCACGTGAGTATCATTGAAATCTCAAGCCTATCTTAATGGCTATAAAGAAAGAGCTTGTTGGGAGGCAACCCAATGAATAAAATTTATTTTTACCTTATCTTTCTGTTCTTGAGTATTTGAAAAATTATGCTACTGTTATTATTGTGTTTTTTGTGTTTAATTTAGTGTTTGTGCCAAGTAAAGCCTTTGGGATGGCTTTGGTGATAGTTGATTTGATCTTGTTGGAAAACAGAAACTTTTGCGTCCAGTAAAATAATTGACTAAAATCAGCGAAGAGACGAAAAATTCTGAATTTTTTACACAAGATTGATATACAAATTTACTCTGCTGTCCTAATTTTTCAGAATTTTTTGAATTACATAAGTATTAGAAATATTCAGATTGCTACAGACTGTTATGTTTTAGACAGATTATGTTTTCTTTGTGTTGTGTGCTTGTTTTAATGATTCTATGGTTTTCTTTGAAGAGTTTTTGCCATAGAAAAGTTGGAATACAGTAGATATAATGCAAGAATAAAATATGAATTGTTTTTCTACAGTAATTATAGTAGTGATTTGTTTTCTTATACTAACGGATCTCACGAAGGTTTTGTTGAGTTTTGTGTGATTGAAGTTTTCAAGTTTTGGGTGATTTTACGATGGATGAAGGAATAAGGAGTAAGAAGAGCCTAAGCTTGGGGATTCCCATGGCATCCCAAGCTATTATCCAAAGAGAAGCAAGCAACTAAGCTTGGGGATGCCCGAGTGGCATTCCCTCTATCTTCTAACGACCATCGGTATTTTACTTGGAGCTATATTTTTATTCGTCACATACTATGAGTTTTGCTTGGAGCGTCTCGTATGATATGAGTCTTTGCTTGTTTTGCTTTTTGTTTTAAGTCTTGAATACTTGCTGGACACACCTATTTGAGAGAGCCAAAATTATGCCATGACTTGTTAGAATTGCTCTCTATGCTTCACTTAAATCTTTATGAG
This sequence comes from Thinopyrum elongatum, assembly GCA_011799875.1. Taxonomy (NCBI): domain Eukaryota; kingdom Viridiplantae; phylum Streptophyta; class Magnoliopsida; order Poales; family Poaceae; genus Thinopyrum; species Thinopyrum elongatum. The sequence goes on from CM022298.1 coordinate 466,252,913, forward strand.
CTATGGAATTGCTCTAGTGCTTCACTTATATCTTTTTGAGCACGGTGTGCTTTATTATTTTTGAAGAAATGCTCTCATGCTTAACTTAGATTTATTTGGGAGTTAGTAAATTTTTTAAGAAATTCTCTCTTGCTTCACTTAAATTAATTTGAGAGAAAGAAATATTATGCTCATGATCTTCACTTATATTTGTTTCAGCTTATCAAAAGCAACACATGAAAATTAGTCCCAAAGTGATAGATATCCAAGAAGGATATAATAAAAACTTCCATGAAGATCATTGGACAAAATAAACTTGATTCCTTGTAATAGTTTTGAGATATGATGATGTGATATGTGAGTTATGTTGATGAGTAATTATGCTTTAGTAAGAATATTGGTGTTAAGGTTTGTGATTCCCTATGCATGCATGAAAGTCAATAGTTATGCAATGAAATTATATCCTACTTGTGGTGCATTATTCGATGTTAATTATGCTTAATGCTCGCTTATGAGATTTTTCGTTTCTTGGTTGGTCGCTTCTCAATCTTTTGCTAGCCTTCATTTTGCACTAAGTATGATCACTACTTGTGCATCCAAAACCCTTTAAACCAGTTTTGCCATATGAGTCCACTATATCTACCTATATGCGGTAATCTTTTGCCGTTCTAAGCAAATTTGCATGTGCCATCTCTAATTTTCAAAATAAATTTCTCTTTTGTGTGCTCGTACCGCTCGCGAGGCGGTGAGGGGTGGCCGATATTTTCCATGCTAGATGTGTTATTCTCACGATGAGTGTTTATTCACTTGTCATTACACGAGAGTAAGGCAAAGTTATTAGGGATGCCCAGTCCCAAAATGAATAAATGAATTTACTTTATGTTGTCAAATAATAAATTCCTTGGAAAGTGTTGGTATGGAGGGCACCCGTGGATACAGCTAGCCATGGAAAGTGAAAGAAATGGTGGAAAAAGGAATAAACTTTATTTTCCGTTTGGGAACCGCCTATGATATATCTAACATGGAAAGTGTGGGGAACTCTAAGTCGTTTTCGTTGGTGGGAAAAGTATACCTCCCAAAATATTTTTTATCTCTCAATTTTTGCTTTGAGCTCTGGCACCTCTACAAATCCCTACTTCCCTCCGTGAAGGGCCTTTCTTTTACTTTATGCAATTTTTATTTTTATTTTGAGTCTCCATCTTCTCTTATAAAGCACCAACTAAGGGGCACTATGATCGTAGTTGAGCATTGGGTATAGCTAGTATGCGAGTGTGTTTCATGAATGGATCAATGATTGAGCATAATGGGCTAGGGATAACTTATTTTAGCGTTGATATTTTGAAAGACATGGTTGCTTGTTGATATGCTTGAGTATTTAAGTTATCATGTCAAAACTAGACTATTGCTTTGAACCATATAAAAGTCCAAATGTCCATGCTATAAAGAAAAGAATATGTGATGAACATGTTAGGCAGCATTCCACATCAAAAATTCTGTTTTTATCATTTACCTACTCAAGGACGAGCAGGAATTAAGCTTGGGGATGCTGATATGTGCATATGCATAGGAAGTATGTTAGACTTAAATGTGCTTCTCACATGTTTTATGATGCTCTCTTTATGCTTCAATTCTTTTCTTTCACGTGAGTATCATTGAAATCTCAAGCCTATCTTAATGGCTATAAAGAAAGAGCTTCTTGGGAGGCAACCCAATGAATAAAATTTATTTTTACCTTATCTTTCTGTTCTTGAGTGTAGAAGCAATAGTTGGCAAGACAACCCTGACGCAACGATGGAGATCAAGGTGTCGAACCGGTGACAAAGGAGATCATGATGATGCTTTGGAGATGGAGATCAAAAGCACAAGATGATGATGGCCATATCATGTCACATATTTTGATTGCATGTGATGTTTATCCTTTATGCATCTTATTTTGCTTAGAATGGCGGTAGCATTATAAGATGATCCCTTCACTAAATTTCAAGATAAAACTGTTCTCCCCGAGTATGCCCGTTGCCAAAGTTCGTCGTTTCGAAGCACCTCGTGATGATCGGGTGTGATAGACTCTACGTTCACATACAACGGGTGTAAGACAGTTTTGCACATACAAAATACTTGGGTTAAACTTGACGTGCCTAGCATGTACAGACATGGTCTCGGAACACTGGAGACCGAAAGGTCAAACGTGAGTCATATAGTAGATATGATCAACATAGAGATGTTCACCATTGATGACTACCCCATCTCACGTGATGATCGGACATGGGTTAGTTGATTTGGATCACGTATCACTTAGATAACTTGAGGGATGTTTATTTAAGTGGGAGTTCATTACTAATTTGATTAATTGAACTTAATTTATCATGAACTTAGTCTTATAGTTTTGCATATCTATGTTGTAGATCAATGGCCCGAGCTACCGTTCCCCTGAATTTTAATGCGTTCCTAGAGAAAGCTAAGTTGAAAGATGATGGTAGCAACTACACGGACTGGTTCCGTAACTTGAGGATTATCCTCATTGCTGCACAGAAAAATTATGTCCTTGATGCACCGCTAGGTGAAAGACCTGCTGCAGGAGGTGAATCAGATGTTATGAATGTCTGGCAAGCTCGATCTGATGACTACTCACTAGTTCAGTGTGCCATGCTTTATGGCTTAGAAACGGGACTTCAAAGATGTTTTGAACGTCATGGAGCATATGAGATGTTCCAAGAGTTGAAGTTAATATTTCAAGCAAATGCCCGGGTTGAGAGATATGAAGTCTCCAACAAGTTCTGTAGCTGCAAGATGGAGGAGAACAGTTCTGTCAGTGAACACATACTCAAAATGTCTGGGTATCATAACCACTTGACTCAGCTGGGAGTTGATCTTATAGTTGATAGTGTTATTGACAGAGTTCTTCAATCACTCCCACCAAGCTACAAAGGCTTCGTGATGAACTATAATATGCAAGGGATGAATAAAATGATTCCTGAGCTCTTCGCGATGCTTAAGGCCGCGGAGGTAGAAATCAAGAAGGAGCATCAAGTGTTGATGGTTAACAGGACCACTAGTTTCAAGAAAAAGGGCAAGGGAAAGAAAGGGAACTTCTAGAAGAATCGCAAGCAAGTTGCCACTCCCAGAAAGAAGCCCAAAGCTGGACCCAAGCCTGAAACTGAGTGCTTCTACTGCAAAGGGAATGGGCACTGGAAGCGGAACTGCCCCAAATACTTGGCGGATAAGAAGGTTGGCAAAGTGAACAAAGGTATATTTGATATACATGTTATTGATGTGTACCTTACTAATGCTCGTAGCAGCGCCTGGGTATTTGATACTGGTTCATTTGCTCATATTTGCAACTCGAAACAGGAGCTGCAGAATAAACGAAGATTGGCTAAGGACGAGGTGACGATGCGCGTCGGAAATGGTTCCAAGGTCGATGTGATCGTCGTTGGCACGCTACCTCTACATCTACGTTCGGAATTAGTTTTAGACCTCAATAATTGTTATTTGGTGCCCGTGTTGAGCATGAACATTATATCCAGATCTTGTTTATTGCGAGACGGTTATTCATTTAAATCGGAGAATAATGGTTGTTCTATTTATATGAGTAATATCTTTTATGGTCATGCACCCTTGATGAGTGGTCTATTCTTGTTGAATCTCGATCGTAGTGATACACATATTCATAATATTGATGCCAAAAGATGCAAAGTTGATAATGATAGTGCAACATACTTGTGGCACTGCCGTTTAGGTCATATTGGTGTAAAGCGCATGAAGAAACTCCATGCAGATGGACTTTTGGAATCACTTGATTATGAATCATTTGATACTTGCGAACCATGCCTCATGGGCAAGATGACTAAAACTCCGTTCTCCGGAACAATGGAGCGAGCTAATGACTTATTGGAAACAATACATACCGATGTATGTGGTCCGATGAGTGTTGAGGCACGCGGCGGGTATCGTTATTTTCTAACCTTCACAGATGATTTGAGTAGGTATGGGTATATCTACTTGATGAAACACAAGTCTGAAACATTTGAAAAGTTCAGAGAATTTCAGAGTGAAGTGGAGAATCAGCGTAACAAGAAAATAAAGTTTCTACGATCTGATCGCGGAGGCGAATATTTGAGTTACTAGTTTAGCCTTCATTTAAAACAATGTGGAATTGTTTCACAACTCACGCCACCTGGAACACCACAGCGTAATGGTGTGTCCGAACATCGTAACCGTACTTTATTAGATCTGGTGCGATCTATGACATCTCTTACCGATTTACCACTATCGTTTTGGGGTTATGCATTAGAGACAGCCGCATTCACATTAAATAGGGCACCGTCTAAATCCATTGAGACGACACCGTATGAACTGTGGTTTGGCAAGAAACCTAAGCTGTCGTTTCGTAAAGTTTGGGGTTGCGACACTAATGTTAAAAGGCTTCAGCCTGATAAGCTCGAACCCAAATGAAAGAAGTGCGTCTTCATAGGATACCCTAAGGAAACAATTGGGTACACCTTCTACCACAGATCCGAAGGCAAGATCTTTGTTGCCAAGAATGGAACCTTTCTAGAGAAGGAGTTTCTCTTGAAAGAAGTGAGTGGGAGGAAAGTAGAACTTGATGAGGTAATTGTACCGTCTCTCGAATTGGAGAGTAGCACATCATAGAAAACCATTCCCGTGATGCATACACCAGCAAGAGAGGAAGCAAATGATAATGATAATGAAACTTCAGATCAAGTTACTACTGAACCTCGTAGGTTGACCAGAGCACGATCCGCACCAGAATGGTACGGTAATCCTTTTCTGGAAGTCATGTTATTAGACCAAGGCAAACCTATGAATTATGAAGAAGCTATGATGAGCCCAGATTCCGATAAATGGCTTGAGGCCATGAAATCTGAGATAGGATCCATGTATGAGAACAAAGTGTGGACTTGCCCGATGATCGGTAAGCCATTGAGAATAAATGGATCTTCAAGAAGAAGACTGACGCTGATGGTAATGTTACTGTCTACAAAGCTTGACTTGTCGCGAAAGGTTTTCGACAAGTTCAAGGAGTTGACTACGATGAGACTTTCTCACTCGTAGCGATGCTTAAGTCTATCCGAATCATGTTAGCAATTGCCGCATTTTATAATTATGAAATCTGGCAAATGGACGTCAAAACTGCATTCCTTAATGGATTTCTTAAAGAAGAGCTATATATGATGCAACCAAAAGGTTTTGTCGATCCTAAAGGTGCTAACAAAGTGTGCAAGCTCCAGCGATCCATCTATGGATTGGTGCAAGCATCTTGGAGTTGGAATATACGCTTTGATGAGGTGATCAAAGCATATGGTTTTATATAGACTTACGGTGAAGCCTGTATTTACAAGAAAGTCAGTGGGAGCTCTGTAGCATTTCTGATATTATATGTGGATGACATATTGTTGATTGGAAATGATATAGAATTTCTGGATAGCATAAAAGGATACTTGAATAAGAATTTTTCAATGAAAGACCTCGGTGAAGTTGCTTATATATTGGGCATCAAGATCTATAGCATTAGAGTTGTTTGTAGGGTACGAAACCACCTCAAAGTTATCCTTTCCGATTGATCTATCCAAGAGTTCGTACTAAAATAACACCAAGTTATCCTTTACGATCGATCTATCTAAGAGTTCGTACTAAAATAACACTATATGATACACATCAACCAACTCTAATGTCACCTAGATACTCCAATGTCACCGCGAGTATCCGTGAGTTGATTATACGATATGCATCAAACAATTTCAGATTCATAATACTCAATCCAACACAAAGAACCTCAAAGAGTGCCCCAAGATTTCTACCAGAGAAACAAAGACGAGAACGTGCATCAACCCCTATGCATAGATTACCCCAATGTCACCTCGAGAATCCGTGAGTTGAGTGCCAAAACACATATCAAGTGAATCAATATGATACCCCATTGTCACCACGGGTATTCATAGCAAGACATACATCAAGTGTTCTCAAATCCATAAAAGTATTCAATCCGATAAGAATGAAACCTCAAAGGGAAAACTCAATTCATCACAACAAGATAGAGAGGGGAAAACACCATATGATCCAACTATATTAACAAAGCCCGCAATGCATCAAGATCGTGCCAAATGAAGAACACGAGAGAGAGAGATTAAACACATAGCTACTGGTACAAACCCTCAGCCCCGAGGGTGGGCTACTCCCTCCTCATCATGGTGGCCGCCGGGATGATGAAGATGGCCACCGGTGATGATTTCCCCCTCTGGCGGGGTAGCGGAACGGGGTCTAGATTGGTTTTTCGGGGCTACAGAGTCTTGCGGTGGTGGAACTTCTAATCTAGGGCTATTTCTGGGGGTTTCTGTATTTATAGGATTTTTTCACGTCAGTTTCACGCGAAGATGGGCCTCAAGGTGACCACAACCCACCTGCACACGGGCAAGGGCCGAAGCACACCCTGGTGGGTTGTGCTCACTTCCTTCACCTTCTGGTCCTCCCACGAAGCTTCTAGTGCCTCTTTTGTTCCAAAAAAACGTCAAAAGGTTCTGTTGCATTTGGAGAACTTTTATTTGTGCACAAAAAACAACACCATGATAGTTCTGCTGAAAGCAGCGCCAGTCCGGGTTAGTTCCATGCAAATCAAACCAAAACCATATAAAATTGTTGTAAACATGGCATGAATACTTCATAAATTATAGATACATTGGAGACGTATAAGCATCCCCAAGCTTAATTCCTACTCGTCCTCGAGTAGGTGAATGATAAAAGGAGTAATTTATGAAGTGTGAATGCTATCATAGTGCATAAGTTTGATTAATGATAATTTCAATCACTTTTCCTGGCATCATAACAACAACTCTTTTTCATAAAACTCATCATGATAAAGTAGCAATTGAAAACAGAATTTTTGTTGTGGAATGTGATACGTCTCCGTCGTATCTACTTTTCCTAACGCTTTTGCTCTTGTTTTGGACTCTAATTTGCATGATTTGAATGAAACTAACTCGGACTGACGCTGTTTTCAGCAGAACTACCATGGTGTTGTTTTTGTGCAAAAACAAAAGTTCTCAAAATGGAACAAAAAATTTTGGAGAATTTTTATGGAATAAAAGAAAAATACTGGAGCCAAGAACCACCGAAGGGGGCCCCTGGGTGAGCACAACCCACCAGGGCGTGCCCCCCCTCTAGGTGTGCCCAGGTGGGTTGTGCCCACCTGGTGGTCCCGCTGACCCTATCTCTGACGCTATAAAATCCTATTTTTGGAGAAAAAACCGAGGAGAAAGAATTATTGCGTTTCACGAGATGGAGCCGCCGCCACCTCCTGTTCTTCATCGGGAGGCCAGATCTGGAGTCCGTTTGGGGCTCCGGAGAGGGGATCTTTGATCTTCGTCATCACCAACCCTTATCCATCGCCAATTCCATGATGCTCCCCACTGGGAGTGAGTAATTCCTTCATAGGCTGTCTGGTCGGTGAGGAGTTGGATGAGATTCATCATGTAATCGAGTTAGTTTTGTTAGGGCTTGATCCCTAGTATCCATTATGTTCTGAGATTGATGTTGTTATGACTTTGCCATGCTTAGTGCTTGTCACTTTGGGCTCGGTTGCCATGATTTCAGATCTGAACCGTTTATGTTATCACCATTATATCTATGTTCTAGATCCGATCTTGCAAGTCATATTCACCTATTACGTGTTATGATCCATAAACCCCGGTGTGACAGTCATCGGGATACTTTCCGGTGATGACCGTAGTTTGAGGAGTGTGTTAATGCTTTGTTCCGGTTCTCTATTAAAATGAGGCCTTAATATCCCTTAGTTTCCTTATGGACCCCGCTGCCACGGGAGGGTGCTACTTCTTGAGCTTGCGTTGGTTTTTCCCTTGAAGAGGAAAGGGTGATGCAACACAGTAGAGGTAAGTATTTCCCTCGGTTAAGAACCAAGGTATCAATCTAGTAGGAGAAGAACGCACAAATCACCAACACCTGCACAAACAATCAAACACTTGCACCCAACGCGATAAAGGGGTTGTCAATCCCTTCACGGTCAATTGCAAAGGTGAGATCTGATAGAGATAGATAAACAAAAGATAAAATATTTTTGGGTTTTTTGGTATATAGATCTGAAAATAAAAGATTGCAAAATAGTAGATCGGAAAGTAATATGATGGAAAATAGACCCGGGGGCCATAGGTTTCACTAGAGGCTTCTCTCATGAAGGCAAATAATACGGTGGGTGAACAAATTATTGTCGAGCAATTGATAGAAAAGCGCAAAGTTATGACGATATCCAAGGCAATGATTATGCATATAGGCATCACGTCCGTGTCAAGTAGACCGACTCCTGCCTGCATCTACTACTATTACTCCACACATCGACCGCTATCCAGCATGCATCTAGAGTATTAAGTTCATAAAGAACGGAGTAACGCTTTAAGTAAGATGATATGATGTAGAGGAATTAACTCAAGCAATATGATGAAAACCCCATCTTTTTATCCTCGATGGCAACAATGCAATACGTGTCTCGCTACCCCTGCTTTGTCACTGGGTGAAATCATGCAAGATTGAACCCAAAGCTAAGAACCTCTCCCATTGCAAGAAAAACCAATCTAGTTGGCCAAACCAAACCGATAATTCGAAGAGAAATACAAAGATATTAAATCATGCATAAAAGAATTCAGAGCAGATTCAAATAATATTCATAGATAAGATGATCATAAATCCACAATTCATCGGATCTCGACAAACACACCGCAAAAGAAGATTACATCGGATAGATCTCCAAGAACATCAAGGAGAACGTTGTATTGAGAATCAAAGACAGAGAAGAAGCCATCTAGCTACTAGCTATGGACCCATAGGTCTGAAGTAAACTACTCATGCATCATCGGAAGGGCAATGGAGTTGATGTAGAAGCCCTCCGTGATCGATTCCCCCTCCGGCGGGATGCCGGAAAAGGCCCCAAGATGGGATCTCACGGGAACAGAAGGTTGCGGCGGTGGAAAAGTGTTTTCTTGGATGCCTCTGGTGGTTCTGGAATATATGTGAATATATAGGAGGAAGAGCTAGGTCAGGAGGTCACCGAGAGGCCCACAAGGTAGGGGGGCGCGCCCTCCACCCTTGTTGCCACCTCGTGGCTCTTCTGACTTGGACTCCAAGTCCCCTGGGTGTCTTCTGGTCCAAGAAAAATCATCATGAAGTTTTATTCCGTTTGGACTCCATTTGGTATTCCTTTTCTGCAAGGCTCAAAAACAAGAAAAAAACAGAAACTGGCACTGGGATCTAGGTTAATAGGTTATTCCCAAAAATAATATAAAATAGCATATTAATGCATATAAAACATCCAAAACAGATAATATAATAGCATGGAACAATAAAAAATTATAGATACGTTGGAGATGTATCAAGCATCCCCAAGCTTAATTCCTGCTCGTCCTTGAGTAGGTAAATGATAAAAACAGAATTTTTGATGTGGAATGCTACCTAACATACTTATCCATGTAATTTTCTTTATTGTGGCATGAATGTTCAGATCCATAAGATTCAAAACAAAATTTTAATATTGACATAAAAACAATAATACTTCAAGCATACTAATAAAGCAATCATGTCTTCTCAAAATAACATGGCCAAAGAAAGCTATCCCTACAAAATCATATAGTCTGGCTATGCTCCATCTTCATCACATAAAATATTCAAATCATGCACAACCCCGATGACAAGCCAAGCAATTGTTTCATACTTTTGATGTTCTCAAACCTTTCAACTTTCACGCAATACATGAGCGTGAGCCATGGACATAGCACTATAGGTGGAATAGAATATGGTGGTTGTGAAGAAGACAAAAAGAAGGAGATAGTCTCACATCAACTAGGCGTATCAACGGGCTATGGAGATGCCCATCAATAGATATCATTGTGAGTGAGTAGGGATTGCCATGCAACGGATGCACTAGAGCTATAAGTTTATGAAATCTCAAAAAGAAACTAAGTGGGTGTGCATCCAACTTGGGGTGTGCATCCAACTTGCTTGCTCACGAAGACCTAGGCAATTTGAGGAAGCCCATAATTGGAATATACAAGCCAAGTTCTATAATGAAAAATTCCCATTAGTATATGAAAGTGACAACATAGGAGACTCTCTATCATGAAGATCATGGTGCTACTTTGCAGCACAAGTGTGGAAAAAGGATAGTAACATTGCCCCTTCTCTCTTTTCTCTCATTTTTTTTAGTGGGCTTCTTTGGCCTCTTTTTTTTGTAAAGTCCGGAGACTCATCCCAACTTGTGAGGGAATCATAGCTTTCATCATCCTTTCCTCACATGGGACAATGCTCTAATAATGAAGATCATCACACTTTTATTTACTTACAACTCAAGAATTACAACTCAATACTTAGAACAAAATATGACTCTATATGAATGCCTCCGGCGGTGTACCGGGATGTGCAAGGACTCAAGAGTGACATGTATAAAAATTATGAAAGGTGGCTTTGCCACAAATACTATGTCAACTACATGATCATGCAAAGCAATATGATAATGATGGAACATGTCATAATAAAACGGAACGGTGGAAAGTTGCATGGCAATATATCTTGGAATGGCTATGGAAATGCCATAATAGGTAGGTATGGTGGCTGTTTTGAGGAAGGTAAAAGGTAGGTGTATGGCACCGGCGAAAGTTGCGCGGTACTAGAGAGGCTAGCAATGGTGGAACGGTGAGAGTGCGTATAATCCATGGACTCAACATTAGTCATAAAGAACGCACATACTTATTGCAAAAATCCATTAGTCATCAAAACAAAGTACTACACGCATGCTCCTAGGGGGATAGATTGGTAGGAAAAGACCATCGCTCGTCCCCGACCGCCACTCATAAGGAAGACAATCAATAAATAAATCATGGTCCGACTTCATCACATAATGGTTCACCATACGTGCATGCTACGGGAATCACAAACTTTAACACAAGTATTTCTACAATCCACAATTACTCACTAGCATGACTCTAATATCACCATCTTTATATCTCAAAACAATCATAAGGAATCAAACCTCACATAGTATTCAATGCACTTTATATGAAAGTTTTTATTATATCCCTCTTGGATGCCTATCATATTAGGACTAAATTTATAACCAAAGAAAATTACCATGCTGTTTAGAAAGACTCTCAAAATAATATAAGTGAAGCATGAGAGTTCAATAATTTCTATAAAATAAAACCACTGCCGTGCTCTAAAAAGATATAAGTGAAGCACCAGAGCAAAATTGCCTAGCTCAAAAGATATAAGTGAAGCACATAGAGTATTCTAATAAATCACGATTCATGCGTGTCCCTCTCAAAAGGTGTGTACGGAAAGGATGATTGTGGCAAACTAAAAAGCAAAGACTCATATCATACAAGACGCTCCAAGCAAAACACATATCATGTGGTGAATAAAAATATAGCCTCAAGTAAATTTACCGATAGACGAAGACGAAAGAGGGGATGCCTTCCGGGGCGTCCCCAAGCTTAGGCTCTTGGTTGTCCTTGAATATTACCTTGGGGTGCCTTGGGCATCCCCAAGCTTAGGCTCTTGCCACTCCTTATTCCATAGTCCATAAAATCTTTACCCAAAACTTGAAAACTTCACAACACAAAACTCAACAGAAAACTCGTGAGATCCGTTAGTACAAGAAAATAAAATCACCACTTTTGGTACTGTTGCGAACTCATTATTTATTTATATTGGTGTAATATCTACTGTATTCTAATTTCTCCATGGTTCATACCCCCCGATACGACCCATAGATTCATCAAAATAAACAAACAACACAAAGAAAACTGAATCTGTCAAAAACAGAACAGTCTGCGAAGATCCGAATTGTTCTAATACTTCTGTAACACCAAAATTTCTGAAACATTAGTATAACTGATTAAATTTGCATATCAATCTCGTGTAAAAAATTCAGGGGTTTTCAATGCTCCATTGAATTATTAAAATTCTGTGACTGGACGCAAAAGTTTGTGTTTTTCAGCAAGATCAAATCAACTATCACCGTAAGCCTTCCCAAAGTCTTACTTGGCACAAACACTAATTAAAACACCAAAACATATCTAACTAGAGGCTAGATGAAAAATTTATTGAAAAACAGAACCAAAAAAAGTGAAAACAAAAATAAAATTGGGTTGCCTCCCAACAAGCGCTATTGTTTAACGCCCTTAGCTAGGCATAAAAACACATAGATCTAGGTATTGTCATCTTTGGTATGCAATCCATAAGTAGATCTCATAATAGATTCATATGGAAACTTAATTTTCTTTCTAGGAAAGTGTTCCATGCCCTTCCTTAATAGAAATTGAAATCTAATGTTTCCTTCTTTCATATCAATAATTGCATCAATCATTCTAAGGAAAGGTCTACCAAGAATAATAGGACATGTAGGATTGCAATCTATATCAAGAACAATGAAATCTATGGGCACATAATTCCTATTAGCAACAATTAGAACATCATTAATCCTTCCCATAGGTTTCTTAATAGTGGAATCCGCAAGATGCAAATTTAAAGAACAATCATCCAATTCACAGAAACCTAACACATCACATAAAGTTTTTGGAATCGTGGAAACGCTAGCACCCAAATCACACAAAGCATGGCACTCATAATCTTTTATTTTAATCTTAATAGTAGGTTCCCGCTCATCATAAAGTTTTCTAGGTATAGAAACTTCCAATTCAAGCTTTTCTTCAAAAGATTTCATCAAAGCATCAACAATATGTTTAGTAAAAGCTTTATTTTGATTATAAGCACGAGGGGAATTCAACATGGATTGCAACAAGAAAATACAATATATTAAAGAACAATTATCATAATTAACGTCCTTGAAATCCAAGAGAGTGGGTTCATTGCTACTTAAAGTTTTGACCTCTCCAATCCCACTTTTATCAATTTTTGCATCAAGATCTATAAACTCAGAATCATTGGGACGCCTTTTAACTAAAGTTGACTCATCTCCAGTCCCATCTTTATCAAGATTTATTTTAGAAAACAAAGATTCAATAGGAGTCACATAAATCACTTTAAGATCTTCATCATTATTTTCACAAGAACTAGAAGAACACGCTTTCACAAACCAATCTCGCTTAGCATGAATCTTAGCGGTTCTTTCCTTACATTCATCAATAGAAATTCTCATAGCTTTTAAAGACTCATTAATATCATGCTTGGGTGGAATAGATCTAATTTTCAAAGAATCAATCTCAAGAGAAATTCTATCCACGTTCCTAGCCAAATCATCAACCTTAAGCAATTTTTCTTAAATCAAAGCATTGAAACTTTTTTGCGAACTCATAAATTCTTTAATACTATTTTCAAAATCAGAGGACAACTTATTATAATTTCCATAAGAGTTGTTGTAGGAATTATCATAATTATTAGAGGAATTACTAGGAAACGGCCTAGGATTAAAATTACCTCCGTACGCGTTATTAACAAAATTGTTTCTACCAACTAAATTCACATCCATAGATTCATTATAGTTCTCAATCAAAGTAGACAAAGGCATATCATTAGGATCAATAGGAGCACTCCTACTAGCAAACAATTTCATAAGTTCATCCATCTTTCCACTCAAAACATTAATCTCTTCAATCGCATGCACTTTTTTACTAGTAAAAGATCTTTCGGTATACCATTGCGAATAATTAACCATAATATTATCTAGGAGTTTAGTAGCTTCTCCTAAAGTAATTTCCATAAAAGTACCTCCCGCGGCCGAATCTAAAAGATTTCTAGAAGCAAAATTCAATCCGGCATAAATTTTTTGTATGATCATCCACAAATTTAAACCATGAGTAGGGCAATTTCGTATCATCAATTTCATCCTCTCCCAAGATTGTGCAATATGTTCATGATCAAGTTGCTTAAAATTCATAATATCGTTCCTAAGGGAGATGATCTTAGTGGGAGGAAAATACTTGGAAATAAAAGCATCTTTACACTTGTTCCATGAATCAATACTATTTTTAGGCAAAGATGAAAACCAGGTTTTAGCATGATCTCGTAGTGAGAACGGAAATAGCTTCAATTTAACAATATCATTATCCACATCTTTCTTCTTTTTCATATCACACAACTCAACAAAATTATTTAGATGGGATGCGGCATCTTCACTAGGAAGGCCAGAAAATTGATCTTTCATAACAAGATTCAGTAAAGCAGCATTGATTTCACAAGATTCCGCACTAGTGGTGGGAGCAATCGGAGTACTAATAAAATCATTATTATTAGTATTGGAAAAATCACACAATTTGGTATTCTCTTGAGCCATCGTGACAAAGCAAGCAATCCAACACACGAGCAACCAAAAGGCAAACGAAAAAGACGAACGGAAGAAGGGCGAATAAAAAGGCAAATCTTTTCGAAAATCGTTTTAGAAGTGGGGGAGAGGAAAACGAGAGGCAAATGGCGAATAATGTAATGCAAGAGATGAGAGTTTATGATGGGTACTTGGTATGTCTTGACTTGGCGTAGATCTCCCCGGCAACGGCGCCAGAAATTCTTCCTGCTACTTCTTGAGCTTGCATTGGTTTTTCCCTTGAAGAGGAAAGGGTGATGCATCACAGTAGAGGTAAGTATTTCCCTCAGTTAAGAACCAAGGTATCAATCTAGTAGGAGAAGAACGCACAAATCACCAACACCTGCACAAACAATCAAACACTTGCACCCAACGTGATAAAGGGGTTGTCAATCCCTTCACGGTCAACTGCAAAGGTGAGATCTGATAGAGATAGATAAACAAAAGATAAAATATTTTTGGGTTTTTTGGTATATATATCTGAAAATAAAAGATTGCAAAATAGTAGATCGGAAAGTAATATGATGGAAAATAGACCCGAGGGCCATAGGTTTCACTAGAGGCTTCTCCCATGAAGGCAAATAATATGGTGGGTGAACAAATTACTGTCGAGCAATTGATAGAAAAGCGCAAAGTTATGACAATATCCAAGGCAATGATTATGCATATAGGCATCACGTCCGTGTCAAGTAGACCGACTCCTGCCTGCATCTACTACTATTACTCCACACATCGACCGCTATCCAGCATGCATCTAGAGTATTAAGTTCATAAAGAACAGAGTAACGCTTTAAGTAAGATGATATGATGTAGAGGAATTAACTCAAGCAATATGATGAAAACCCCATCTTTTTATCCTCGATGGCAACAATGCAATACGTGTCTCGCTACCCCTACTTTGTCACTGGGTGAAATCACGCAAGATTGAACCCAAAGCTAAGCACCTCTCACATTGCAAGAAAAACCAATCTAGTTGGCCAAACCAAACCAATAATTCGAAGTGAAATACAAAGATATTAAATCATGCATAAAAGAATTCAGAGAAGATTCAAATAATATTCATAGATAAGCTGATCATAAATCCACAATTCATCGGATCTCGACAAACACACCGCAAAAGAAGATTACATCGGATAGATCTCCAAGAACATCAAGGAGAACGTTGTATTGAGAATCAAAGAGGGAGAAGAAGCCATCTAGCTACTAGCTATGGACCCGTAGGTCTGAAGTAAACTACTCACGCATCATCGGAAGGGCAATGGAGTTGATGTAGAAGCCCTCCGTGATCGATTCCCCCTCCGGCGGGATGCCGGAAAAGGCCCCAAGATGGGATCTCATGGGAACAGAAGGTTGCGGCAGTGGAAAAGTATTTTTGTGGATGCCTCTGGTAGTTCTGGAATATATGTGAATATATAGGAGGAAGATCTAGGTCAGGAGGTCGCCGAGAGGCTCACAAGGTAGGGGGCGCGCCCTCCACCCTTGTCGCCGCCTCGTGGCTCTTCTGACTTGGACTCCAAGTCCCCTGGGTGTCTTTTGGTCCAAGAAAAATCATCGTGAAGTTTTATTCCTTTTGGTATTCCTTTTCTGCGAGGCTCAAAAACAAGAAAAAAACAGAAACTGGCACTGGGCTCTAGGGTAATAGGTTAGTCCCAAAAATAATATAAAATTGCATATTAATGCATATAAAACATCCAAAATAGATAATATAATAGCATGGAACAATAAAAAATTATAGATACGTTGGAGACGTATCAGAGGGTAGGACAAAAGATGTCATGCAAGTTCTTTCCATAAGCACATATGACTATTTACGGAATACATGCCTACATTATATTTATGAACTGAGCTAGTGCCGTATCGCCCTAGGTTATGACTGTTATATGATGAGTATCATCCAATGAATTCACCGATCCAATGCCTACGAATTTTCCATATATTGTTCTTACTAAGTTGCTATTGCTGCTGTTACTGTTACACTTGCTACAAAATCATTGCTATCACTGTTACCGTTACTGTTGCTATCATCACTACTATCAAAACTATCATATTACTGTGCTACTGATCATATTGCTGCAGATAATTAATCTCCATGTGTGGTTGAATTGACAACTCAGCTGCTAATACTTGCAAATATTCTTTGGCTCCCCTTGTGTCGAATCTATAAATTTGGGTTGAATACTCTACCCTCGAAAACTGTTGCGATCCCCTATACTTGTGGGTTATTAGAATGCTACCTATCATATTCATCATATATTCTTTTCTTTTGTAGCATACACATTTGGACTTTTATATGGTTCAAAGCAATAGTCTATATTTGACATGAAGACTTGAATACTCAAGCATATCAACAAGCAACCATGTCCATCAAAATATCAACACTAAAGAAAGTTATCCCTAGCCAATCATGCTCAATCATTGATCCATTCATGAAACACACTCGAATATTAGCTACATCCAATGCACAAGTATGATCATAGTGCTCCCTAGTTGGTGCTTTATAAGAGAAGATGGAGACTAAATTAAAATTGCATAAAGTAAACGGATAGGCCCTTCGCAGAGGGAAGCAGAGATTTTTAGAGGTGCCAGAGCTCCAAGCTTAAATTGAGAGATAAAAATATTTTGGGAGGCATACTTTTCCCGTCAACGAAAACGACCAAGTAATTCCCAACACTTTCCATGCTAGATATATCATAGGCGGTTCCCAAACATAAAATCAAAGTTTATTCTTTTTTCCACCATACTTTCACACTCCACGACTAGCCATTTCCACGGGTACCGTCCATACCAACACTTTCCAAGGAATTTATTATTTGACAACATAAAGTAAATTTCTTTTTCATTTTGTGACTGGGCATCCCTATTTACGCTGTACTCTTGTGCAATGACAAGTGAATGAACACTCATCTTGATAATAACACATCTAGCATGGAAAATATTGGCCACCCCCTGCCGCTTCATGAGTGGTACGAGCACACAAAAAGGAAATTCATTTTGAAAATTAGAGATGGCAGATACAAATTTACTTAGAACGGCATGGAAATACCGCATATAGGTGGACTCATGTGGCAAAACTGGGTTTAAGGATTTTGGATGCACAAGTAGTATTCCCACTTAGTACAAATGGAGGCTAGCAAATAGATTGAGAAGCAACCAACCAAGAAACGAAAATTCACATAAACAAGCATTGAGCATAACTAACACCGAATAATGCACCACAAGTAGGATGTAATTTCATTGCATAATTATTGACTTTCGTGCTTGCATAGGGAATCACAAACCTTAACACGAATATTCTTACTAAAGCACAATTACTCACCAACATGACTCACATATTATTATCTCCATATCACAAAACTATTGCAAGGAATCAAACTCATCATATCCAATGATCTACATGAAAGCTTTTCTTATATCCTTCTTGAACATCCATCACTTTGGGACCAATTTCATAGCTTGTGCAAATTGTCATCACTATTATCAACTCTCAAAATAATATAAGTGAAGCATGAGAGTGTTCGACAAACTACTCTAAAAAGATATAAGTGAAGATCAAATGAGTAGTTAAGTAAATAGTAGCTATTTGAGGACTCTCTATCATTTAAAAAAATCAGATCTAAGTATTTTATTAAAACAACAAGCAAAACAAAAGAAAATGACATTCCAAGAATAGCACACATCATGTGAAGAAGCAAAAACTTAGGCTCAACCAACGCTAACCGATAATTGTTGAAGAAGAAAGGTGGGATGCCTACCGGGGCATCCCCAAGCTTAGATGCTTGAGACTTGTTGAAATATTAATATGGGATGACTTGGTCATCCCCAAGCTTGAGCTCTTGTGTCTCCTTAATTCCTTTTATATCCCAGTTTCCCTAATTCTTAAAAACTTCATCCACACAAACATCAACAAGAACTCGTGAGATAAGTTAGTATAAATCAATGCATTAACCTTATCATTCCCTGTAGCCTAGTGGTTGCAGCGACCTTAGTAGCACCCCAGGTCCTGGGTTCGACTCCCGATGGGAGCGGATTTAAACAGGCCTGGGCAAAAAATTCTGGAATAAAAAGGACTGTGGGATAGTAAAAAAAATCAATGCATTAACCTTATCATTCACTACTGTAGAAAATTACTAAAATTATTATTTAACATTGTATACTAAATGCCTCTGCATATTTAATACTCCTATCCTCAAATAGAATCATTAAACAAGCAAACATATGCTAACAATGCAAACATAACAACAATCTGCCTAAACAGGATAGTCTGTAAAGAGTGCGATTTTACTCACACTTCCCTACCTCCAAAAAATCTGAAAATTCACCACGCTGTAGAAAATTTATCATAGCTTATTGTGCAAAAACATTCAACATTTTATCACATTCTGAATTTTCTCAAGAATTCACGCAATAGCGTGCAACTTTCTGTTCAACATATCATGTGACGAATGAAAATATAGCTCCAAGTGAGGTTACCGATAATGTTGAAGACGAAAGAGGGGATGCCTTCCGGGGCATCCCCATGCTTAGTTGCTTGGATCTTCCTTGAATATTACCTTGGGGATGCCTTGGGCATCCCCAAGCTTAGGTTCTTGTCACTCTTTATTCTCCTCATATCGATATCTCACCCAAAACTTGAAAACTTCAATCACACAACACTTAACGGAACTTCGTGACATAGGTTAGTATGATAAAGACAAATCATTCACTTTGGTAATTTCAAAGACACGATTCATAATTGTTCTCACACAATGCCTACTGTAGCTTATCATTTCCACAATTTATATCACTTAATATTGTTGGGGAATGTTGCATGGAAAACAAAAAAAAATCTACGCGCACGGAAGATCTATCCATGGAGATGCATAGCTACAAGAGGGGAGAGTATGCCTACGTACCCTCGTAGACTATAAAGCGGAAGCGTTAATCAACGCGGTTGATGTAGTCGTACACCTTCATGATCCGGCCGATCAAGTACCGAACGTATGACACCTCCGTGTTCAGCACACGTTCAGCTCGATGACATCCTCGCCTTTTTGGTCTAGCAAGACGGGTGAAGTAGTAGATGAGTTCCAGCAGCACAACGGCGTGGTGACGATGGTGGTGCAACTATCTCCGCAGGGCTTCGCCAAGCACTACGAAAATTATGACCGAGGATGAACTAGAGGGAGAGGGGCGCTGCACACGGCTTGGGGATCGTGGTGTGTGTTGACCCTCTCCCTCCTCACATATATATAGGTGGGGGAAGGAGGGGAGACAGCATAGGGCACCCCTAAGGGGGCCGGCGGCTGCCCTGGGATCCTGCCCTGGCCACGCCCCCCCTTCCTTCTTAGGCGCGTGGGGGGAAGGAAGGAGGGGGTGTCGACCCCCTTCCTTTCTCTCATGTGGAGGGCAAGGAAGGAGGGGCTAGCCCTCCCCCTTTCCTTCCTTAGGGCCGACGTCCTATAGGTGGGGCGCGCCAGCCCCTTGTGGGCTGGTATGCTCCCCTCATTTGGCCCATATGGCCCAATAACCTCCCGGGGCCTCCCGGAACCCCTTCCGGTGATCCGATGAATACCCATACATTCCGAAACCTTTCCGGTTACCAAATAGCATCGTCCTATATATCAATCTTTCCCTCCGGACCATTTCGGAGCTCCTCATCATGTCCGTGTTGTCATCCGGGACTCAGAACAACATTCGGTCACTAACTCACATAACTCATATAGTACTATATCGTCAACGAACGTTAAGCGTGCGTACCCTACAGGTTCGAGAATGATGTAGACATGACCGAGACGCTTCTCCGGTCAATAACCAATAGCGGGACCTAGATGCCCATATTGGTTCCTACATATTCTACGAAGATCTTTATCGGTCGAACCTTTATGACAACATACATAATTCCCTTTGTTTGTCGGTATGTTTCTTGCCCGAAATTCGATCATCAGTATCTCTATACTTAGTTCAATCTTGTTCAGGCAAGTCTCTTTACTCGTTCCGTAATACATCATCTTGCAACTAACTCCTTAGTTACTTTGCTTGCAAGCTTCTTGTGATGTGTATTACCGAGAGGGCCCAGAGATACCTCTCCGTCATACGGAGTGACAAATCCCAATCTCGATTCACGCCAACTCAACAGACACCTTCGGAGATACCTGTAGAGCATCTTTATGATCACCCAGTTACGTTGTGACGTTTGATAGCACACAAGGTATTCCTCCGGCATCCGGGAGTTGCATGATCTCATGGTCGAAGGAATATGTATTTGACATTAAGAAAGCAGTAGCAATAAACTGAACGATCATATGCTAAGCTAATGGATGGGTCTTGTCCAGCACGTCATTCTCCTAATGATGTGATCCCGTTATCAAGTGACAACTCATGTCCATGGTTAGAAAACCTTAACCATCTTTGATCAACGAGCTAGTCTAGTAGAGGCTCACTAGGGACATGGCATTTGTTTATGTATCCACACATGTATTTAAGTTTCCGGCCAATACAATTCTAGCATGAATAATAAACCTTTATCATGAATAAGGAAATATAATAATAACAACTTTATTATTGCCTCTAGGGCATATTTCCATCAGTCTCCCACTTGCGCTAGAGTCAATAATCTAGATTACACAGTAATAAATCTAATACCCATGGAGTCTTGGTGCTGATCATGTTTTGCCCACAGAAGAGGTTTAGTCAACAGGTCTGCCACATTTAGATCCGTATGTATTTTGCAAATTTATATGTCTCCATCCTTGACCTTTTCACGAATGGAGTTGAAGCGTCTCTTGATGTGTTTGGTTCTTTTGTGAAACCTGGATTCCTTTGCTAAGGCAATTGCTCCAGTGTTGTCACAAAAGATTGTCATTGGACCCGATGCACTGGGTATTACACCCAGATCGGATATGAACTCCTTCATCCACACTCCTTCATGCGCTGCTTCTGAAGTAGCTATGGACTCTGCTTCACACGTAGATCCCTCCACGACGCTCTTCTTGGAACTGCACCAACTGACAGCTCCACCATTCAATATAAATACGTATCCGGTTTGTGACTTAGAGTCATCCGGATCAGTGTCGAAGCTAGCATCGGCGTAACCTTTTACGACGAGCTCTTCGTGTTGGGGAACGTAGTAATTCAAAAAATTTCCTACGATCACGCAAGATCTATCTAGGAGAAGCATAGCAACAAGCGGGAGAGTGTGTTCACGTACCCTCGTAGACCGAAAGCGGAAGCGTTTAGTAACGCGGTTGATGTAGTCGAACGTCTTCGCGATCCAACCGATCCAAGTACCGAACGTACGGCACCTCCGCGATCTGCACATGTTCAGCTCGGTGACGTCCCTCGTACTCTTGATCCAGCTGAGGCTGAGGGAGAGTTTCGTCAGCACAACGGCGTGGTGACGGTGATGATGAAGTGATTCCGGCAGGGCTTCGCCTAAGCTCTCCGAAAATATGACCGAGGTGGAAATCTGTTGAGGGGGGCACCGCACACGGCTAAAAACAATTAACTTATGTGTCCTAGGGTGCCCCCCTCCCCACGTATATAAAGGAGGAGGGGGAGGCCGGCCGGCCCTCATAGGCGCGCCAAGGGGGGAGGAATCCTCCTCCTAGTAGGAGTAGGACTCCCCCCTTTCCTAGTCCTACTAGGAGAAGAAGGAAGGAGGGGGAAAGAGAAGGAAGGAGGGGGCGCCGCCCCTCCCCCTAGTCCAATTCGGACTAGGCCCATGGGGGGGCGCGCGGCCAGCCCTTGGCTGCCCCTCTCTCTTTCCCCTAGGCCCAATAAGGCCCATTACTTCTCCGGTGGTTCCGATAACCCTTCCGGCACTCCGATAAATATCCGGAACCTTTCCGGAGGCCAAATACTATCTTCCAATATATCAATCTTTACCTCTCGGACATTCCGAGACTCCTCGTCATGTCCATGATCACATCCGGGACTCCGAACTACCTTCGGTACATAAACTCATAATACCGATAGTCATCGAACGTTAAGCGTGCGCACCCTACGGGTTCGAGAACTATGTAGACATGACCGAGACTCATCTTCGGTCAATAACCAATAGCGGAACCTGGATGCTCATATTGGCTCCCACATATTCTACGAAGATCTTTATCGGTCAAACCGCATAACAACATACGTTGTTCCCTTTGTCATCGGTATGTTACTTGCCCGAGATTCGATCGTCGGTATCTCAATACCTAGTTCAATCTCATTACCGGCAAGTCTCTTTACTCGTTCCGTAATGTATCATCCCGTAACTAACTCATTAGTCACATTGCTTGCAAGGCTTCATATGATGTGCATTACCGAGAGGGCCCAGAGATACCTCTCCGACAATCGGAGTGACAAATCCTAATCTTGATCTATGCCAACTCAACAAACACTATCGGAGATACCTGTAGAGCATCTTTATAATCACCCAGTTACGTTGTGACGTTTGATAGCACACAAGGTGTTCCTTCGGTATTCGGGAGTTGCATAATCTCATAGTCAGAGGAACATGTATAAGTCATGAAGAAAGCAATAGCAACAAACTAAATGATCATCGTGCTTAGCTAACGGATGGGTCTTGTCAATCACATCATTCTCTAATGATGTGATCCCGTTCATCAAATGACAACTCATGTCTATGGCTAGGAAACTTAACCATCTTTGATTAACGAGCTAGTCAAGTAGAGGCATACTAGTGACACTTTGTTTGTCTATGTATTCACACATGTATTAAGTTTCCGGTTAATACAATTCTAGCATGAATAATAAACATTTATCATGATATAAGGAAATATAAATAACAACTTTATTATTGCCTCTAGGGCATATTTCCTTCACTTCATCACCTCCATAAACGAGAAACATTTCCTTGGTCCTTTTCAGGTACTTTAGGATATTCTTAACCGCTGTCTAGTGATCCACTCCTAGATTACTTTGGTACCTCCCTGCCAAGCTTATGTCAAGGCACATATCAGGTCTGGTACACAGCATGGCATACATAATAGAACCTATGGCTGAGGCATAGGGAATGACTTTCATTTTCTCTCTATCTTCTGCTGTGATCGGACTTTGAGTCTAACTCAATTTCACACCTTGCAACACAGGCAAGAACCCTTTCTTTGACTGGTCCATTTTGAACTTCTTCAGAACTTCGTCAAGGTATGTGCTTTGTGAAAGTCCTATTAAGCGTCTTGATCTATCCCTATAGATCTTGATGCCCAATATATAAGCAGCTTCACTGAGGTCTTTCATTGAAAAATTCTTATTCAAGTATCCTTTTGTTCTATCTAGAAATTCTAAATCATTTCCAATCAACAATATGTCATCCACATGTAATATCAGAAATGCTTTAGAGCTCCCACCCACTTTCTTGTAAATACAGGCTTCACCGTAAGTCTGTATAAAACCATATGCTTTGATCACCTCATCAAAGCATATATTCCAACTCCGAGATGCTTGCACCAGTCCATAGATGGATCGATGGAGCTTGCACACTTTGTTAGCACCTTTAGGATCGACAAAACCTTCTGGTTGCATCATATACAACTCTTCTTTAAGAAATCCATTAAGGAATGGAGTTTTGACGTCCATTTGCTAGATTTCATAATCGTAAAATGCGACAATTACTAACATGATTTGGACAGACTTAAGCATCGCTACGGGTGAGAAAGTCTCATCGTAGTGAACCCCTTGAACTTGTCGAAAACCTTTCAAGACAAGTCGAGCTTTGTAGACACTGATATTACCATCATCGTCCGTCTTACTCTTGAAGATCCATTTATTTTTAATGGCATGCCGATCATCAGGCAAGTGTACCAAAGTCCACACTTTGTTCCCATACATGGATCCTATCTCAGATTTCATGGCCTCAAGCCATTTGTCGGAATCTGGGCTCATCATAGCTTCTTCATAGTTCATAGGTTCGCCGTTGTCTAACAACATGACTTCCAGGACAGGATTACCGTACCATTCTGGTGCGAAACGTGTTCTGGTCGACCTATGAAGTTCAGTAGTAACTTGATCTGAAGTTTCATGATCATCATCATTAGCTTCCTCTCTAGTTGGTGTAGGCATCACGGGAACGGTTTTCTCTGATGTGCTACTTTCTAATTAGAGAGAAGGTACAATTACCTCATCAAGTTCTACTTTCCTCCCACTCACTTCTTTCGAGAGAAACTCCTTCTCTAGAAAGGACCCATTCTTGGCAACAAAGATCAAGCCTTCGGATCTGTGGTAGAAGGTGTACCCATTAGTTTCCTTAGGGTATCCTATGAAGACGCACTTCTCCGATTTGGGTTCGAGCTTATCAGGCTGAAGCCTTTTGACATAAGCGTCACATCCTCAAATTTTAAGAAATGACAGCTTAGGTTTCTTGCCAAACCATAGTTCATACGGTGTCGTCTCAACGGATTTAGACGGGGCCCTATTTACGTGAATGCGGTTGTCTCTAATGCATATCCCCAAAATGATAAAGGCAAATTGGAAAGAGACATCATAGAATGCACCATATCTAATAAAGTATGGTTACAACGTTCGGACACACCATTACACTGTGGTGTTCCAGGTGGCGTGAGTTGTGAAACAATTCCATATTGTTTTAAATGAAGGCCAAACTCGTAACTCAAATATTCGCCTCCGCGATCAGATCGTAGAAACTTTATTTTCTTCTTACGATTATTCTCCACTTCACTCTGAAATTCTTTGAACTTTTCAAATGTTTCAGACTTGTGTTTCATCAAGTAGATATACCCATACCTACTTAAATCATCTGTGAAGGTCAGAAAATAACGATACCTGCCGCGTGCCTCAACACTCATCGGACCGCATACATCGGTTTGTATTATTTCCAATAAGTCATTAGCTCACACCATTGTTCCGGAGAACGGAGATTTAGTCATCTTACCCATGAGGCATGGTTCGCAAGTATCAAATGATTCAAAATCAAGTGATTCCAAAAGTTCATCCGCATGGAGTTTCTTCATGCGCTTTACACCAATATGACCTAAATGGCAGTGCCACAAGTATGTTGTACTATCATTATCAACTTTGCATCTTTTGGCATCAATATTATGAATATGTGTATCACTAAGACCGAGATTCAACAAGAATAGACCATTCATCAAAAGTGCATGACCATAAAAGATATTACTCATATAAATAGAACAACCATTATTCTCTGATTTAAATGAATAACCGTCTCGCAATAAACAAGATCCAGATATAATGTTCATGCTCAACGCTGGCACCAAATAACAATTATTGAGGTCTAAAACTAATCCCGAAGGTAGATGTAGAGGTAGCGTGCTGACGACGATCACATCGACCTTGGAACCATTCCCGACGCGCATCGTCACCTCGTCCTTAGCCAATCTTCATTTATTCCGTAGCTCCTGTTTCAAGCTACAAATGTGAGCAACCGAACCAGTATCAAATACCCAGGCGCTACTACGAGCATTGGTAAGGAACGCATCAATAACGTGTATATCAAATATACCTTTGTTCACATTGCCATCCTTCTTATCTGCCAAGTATTTGGGGCAGTTCTGCTTCCAGTGACCATTTCCCTTGCAGTAGAAGCACTCAGTTTCAGGCTTGGGTCCGGCTTTGGGTTTCTTCACGGGAGCGGCAACTTGATTGCCATTCTTCTTGAAGTTCCCTTTCTTTCCCTTGCCCTTTTTCTTGAAACTAGTGGTCTTGTTAACCATGAACATTTGATGCTCCTTCTTGATTTCTACCTCTGCCGATTTCAGCATCGCGAAGAGCTCGAGAATCATTTTCGTCATCCCTTGCATATTATAGTTCATCACGAAGCCTTTGTAGCTTGGTGGCAGTGACTGAAGAACTCTGTCAATAACAATCTCAACTGAAAGATCAATTCCCTGCTGAGTCAAGTGGTTATGATACCCAGACATTTTGAGTATGTGTTCACTGACATAACTGTTCTCCTCCATCTTACAGCTATAGAACTTGTTGGAGACTTCATATCTCTCAACCCAAGCATTAGCTTGAAATATCAATTTCAGCTCTTGGAACATCAAATATACTCCGTGGTGCTCAAAACGCTTTTGGAGCCCCGGTTCTAAGCCGTAAAGCATGGCACACTGAACTATCGAGTAGTCATCAGTCCGCGTTTGCCAGGCGTTCACAACGTCTAGATTAGCGGGAACGGGTTGGTTACCTAGCGGTGCATCAAGGACATAATTCTTCTGTGAAGCAATGAGGAAAATCCTCAAGTTACGGACCCAGTCCGTGTAGTTGCTACCATCATCTTTCAACTTAGCTTTCTCTAGGAACGCATTAAAATTCAAGGGAACGGTAGCACGGGCCATTGATCTACAACATAGATATGCAAAAACTATTAAGACTAAGTTCTTGATAAATTTTAGTTCAAATAATCAAATTACTAATGAACTCCCACTTAAATCAACATCCCTTAAGTTGTCTAAGTGATACATGATCCAAATCAACTAACCCATGTCCGATCATCTCGTGAGATTGGGTAGTCAGCAATGATGAACATCTCTATGTTGATCATATATACTATATGACTCACGTTTGACTTTCGGTCTCCAGTGTTCCGAGACCATGTCTGTACATGCTTGGCTCATCAAGTTTAACCAGGGTATTCTGCATGTGCAAAACTGGCTTACACCCGTTGTATGTGAACGTAGAGTCTATCACACCCGATCATCACGAGGTGCTTCGAAACGATGAACTTTAGCAACGGTGCATACTCAGGGAGAACACTTTTATCTTGAAATTAAGTGAAGGGATCATCTTATAATGCTACCGTCGTTCTAAGCAAAATAAGATGCATAAAGGATAAACATCACATGCAATCAAAATGAAGGAAATATGCCCTAGAGGCAATAATAAAGTTGTTATTTATATTTCCTTATATCATGATAAATGTTTATTATTCATGCTAGAATTGTATAAACTGGAAACTTAATACATGTGTGAATACATAGACAAACAAAGTGTCTCTAGTATGCCTCTACTTGACTAGCTCGTTAATCAAAGATGGTTAAGTTTCCTAGCCATAGACATGAGTTGTCATTTGATGAACGGGATCACATCATTAGAGAATGATGTGATTGACAAGACTCATCCGTTAGCTTAGCACGATGATCGTTTAGTTTGTTGCTATTGCTTTCTTCATGACTTATACATGTTCCTCTGACTATGAGATTATGCAACTCCCGAATACCGAAGGAACACCTTGTGTGCTATCAAACGTCACAACGTAACTGG
Source organism: Thinopyrum elongatum (assembly GCA_011799875.1). NCBI lineage: Eukaryota > Viridiplantae > Streptophyta > Magnoliopsida > Poales > Poaceae > Thinopyrum > Thinopyrum elongatum. Next base: position 466,280,448 of record CM022298.1, read on the forward strand.
GTGATTATAAAGATGCTCTACAGGTATCTCCGATAGTGTTTGTTGAGTTGGCATAGATCAAGATTAGGATTTGTCACTCCGATTGTCGGAGAGGCATCTCTGGGCCCTCTCGGTAATGCACATCATATGAAGCCTTGCAAGCAATGTGACTAATGAGTTAGTTATGAGATGATACATTACGGAACGAGTAAAGAGACTTGCCGGTAACGAGATTGAACTAGGTATTGAGATACCGACGATCGAATCTCGGGCAAATAACATACCGATGACAAAGGGAACAACGTATGTTGTTATGCGGTTTCACCGATAAAGATCTTCGTAGAATATCTGGGAGCCAATATGAGCATCCAGGTTCCGCTATTGGTTATTGACCAGAGATGAGTCTCGGTCATGTCTACATAGTTCTCGAACCTGTAGGGTCCGCACGCTTAACGTTCGATGACGATCGGTATTATGAGTTTATGTGTTTTGATGTACCGAAGGTAGTTCGGAGTCCCGGATGTGATCACAGACATGACGAGGAGTCTCGGAATGTCCGAGAGGTAAAGATTGATATATTGGAAGATAGTATTTGGCCTCCGGAAAGGTTTCGGAAGGTTCTGGATATTTATCGGAGTGCCGGAAGGGTTATCGGAACCACCGGAGAAGTAATGGGCCTTATTGGGCCTAGGGGAAAGAGAGAGGGGCAGCCAAGGGCTGGCCACGCGCCCCCCATGGGCCTAGTCCGAATTGGACTAGGGGGAGGGGCGGCGCCCCCTCCTTCCTTCTCTTTCCCCCTCCTTCCTTCTTCTCCTAGTAGGACTAGGAAAGGGGGGAGTCCTACTCCTACTAGGAGGAGGATTCCTCCCCCCTTGGCGCGCCTATGAGGGCCGGCCGGCCTCCCCCTCCCTCCTTTATATACGTGGGGAGGGGGCACCCTAGGACACACAAGTTAATTGTTTTTAGCCGTGTGCGGTGCCCCCCTCCACAGATTTCCACCTCGGTCATATTTTTGGAGAGCTTAGGCGAAGCCCTGCCGGAATCACTTCATCATCACCGTCACCACGCCGTCGTGCTGATGAAACTCTCCCTCGGCCTCAGCTGGATCAAGAGTACGAGGGACGTCACCGAGCTGAACGTGTGCAGATCGCGGAGGTGCCGTACGTTCGGTACTTGGATCGGTTGGATCGCGAAGACGTTCGACTACATCAACCGCGTTACTAAACGCTTCCGCTTTCGGTCTACGAGGGTACGTGGAGACACTCTCTCGCTCGTTGCTATGCTTCTCCTAGATAGATCTTGTGTGATCGTCGGAATTTTTTTGAATTACTACGTTCCCCAACAGTGGTATCCGAGCCAGGTCTATGCGTAGATTTTATATGCACGAGTAGAACACAAAGAGTTGTGGGCGATAATAGTCATACTGCTTACCAGCATGTCATACTTTGATTTGGCGGTATTGTTGGATGAAGTGGCTCAGACCGACATTACGCGTACGCTTACGCGAGACTGGTTCTACCGACGTGCTTCGCACACAGGTGGCTAGTGGGTGTCAGTTTCTCCAACTTTAGTTGAATCAAGTGTGACTACGCCCGGTCCTTGTTGAACGTTAAAACAGCACACTTGACGAAAAATCATTGTGGTTTTGATGCGTCGGTAAGAACGGTTCTTGCTCAGCCCGTAGCAGCCACGTAAAACTTGCAACAACAAAGTAGAGAACGTCTAACTTGTTTTTGCAGGGCTTGCTGTGATGTGATATGGTCAAGACATGATGTGATATAATTTGTTGTATGAGATGATCATGTTTTGTAACAGATTTATTGGCAACCGGCAGGAGCCATATGGTTGTCGCTTTATTGTATGCAATGAAATCGCCATGTAATTGTTTTACTTTATCACTAAGCGGTAGCGATAGTCGTAAAAGCAATAAGTTGGCGAGACGACAATGTTGCTACGATGGAGATCATGTTGGAGCGCCGGTGACGATGGAGATCATGCTGGGGCGCCGGTGACGATGGAGATCATGACGGTGCTTCAATGATGGAGATCAAGAGCACAAGATGATGATGGCCATATCTTGTCACATATTGAATTGCATGTGATGTTAATCCTTTTATGCATTTTATTCTGCTTAGTATGGCTGTAGCATTATAAGATGAGCTCTCACTAAATTTCAAGGTACAAGTGTTCTCCCCGAGAATGCACTGTTGCTACAGTTCATCGTGCCGAGACACCACGTGATGATCGGGTGTGATAAGCTCTACGTTCACATATAACGGGTGCAAGCCAGTTTTGCACACGCAGAATACTCGGGTTAAACTTGACGAGCCTAGCATATGCAGATATGGCCTCGGAACACTGAGACCGAAAGGTCGAGCGTGAATCATATAGTAGATATGATCAACATAGTGATGTTCACCATTGAAAACTACTCCATCTCACGTGATGATCGGACATGGTTTAGTTGATTTGGATCACGTGATCACTTAGATGATTAGAGGGATGTCTATCTAAGTGGGAGTTCTTAAGTAATATGATTAATTGAACTTTAATTTATCATGAACTTAGTACCTGATAGTATTTTGCATGTCTATGTTGTTGTAGATCAATGGCCCGTGCTACTATTCCTTTGAATTTTAATGCGTTCCTAGAGAAAGCCAAGTTGAAAGATGATGGTAGCAACTACACGGACTGGGTCCGTAACTTGAGGATTATCCTCAATGCTGCACAGAAGAATTACGTCCTGGAAGCACCGCTAGGTGCAAGACCCGCTGCAGGAGCAACGCCGGACGTTGTGAACGCCTGGCAGAGCAAAGCTGATGACTACTCGATAGTTCAGTGTGCCATGCTTTACGGCTTAGAACCGGGACTTCAACGACGTTTTGAACGTCATGGAGCATATGAGATGTTCCAGGAGTTGAAGTTAATATTTCAAGCAAATGCCCGGATTGAGAGATATGAAGTCTCCAATAAGTTCTATAGCTGCAAGATGGAGGAGAATAGTTCTGTCAGTGAGCATATACTCAAAATGTCTGGGTATCATAATCACTTGACTCAGCTGGGAGTTAATCTTCCGGTTGATAGTGTCATTGACAGAGTTCTTCAATCACTGCCACCAAGCTACAAAAGCTTTGTGATGAACTATAATATGCAAGGGATGGATAAGACAATTCCCGAGCTCTTCGCAATGCTAAAGGCTGCGGAGGTAGAAATCAAAAAGGAGCATCAAGTGTTGATGGTCAACAAGACCACCAGTTTCAAGAAAAAGGGCAAAGGGAAGAAGGGGAACTTCAAGAAGAACGGCAAGCAAGTTGTTGCTCAAGTGAAGAAGCCCAAGTCTGGACCTAAGCCTGATACTGAGTGCTTCTACTGCAAAGGGACTGGTCACTGGAAGCGGAACTGCCCCAAGTATTTGGCGGATAAAAAGGATGGCAAAGAGAACAAAGGTATATATGATATACATGTTATTGATGTGTACCTTACTAATGCTCGCAGTAGTGCCTAGGTATTTGATACTGGTTCTGTTGCTAATATTTGCAACTCGAAACAAGGACTACGGATTAAGCGAAGATTGGCTAAGGACGAGGTGACGATGCGTGTGGGAAATGGTTCCAAAGTCGATGTGATCGCCGTCGGCACGCTACCTCTACATCTACCTTCGGGATTAGTTTTAGACCTGAATAATTGTTATTTGGTGCCAGCGTTAAGCATGAACATTATATCTAGATCTTGTTTGATGCGAGACGGTTATTCATTTAAATCTGAGAATAATGGTTGTTCTATTTATATGAGTAATATCTTTTATGGTCATGCACCCTTGAAGAGTGGTCTATTTTTGTTGAATCTCGATAGTAGTGATACACATATTCATGATAGTGCAACTTATTTGTGGCACTGCCGTTTGGGTCATATTGGTGTAAAGCACATGAAGAAACTCCATACTAATGGACTTTTGGAATCACTTGATTATGAATCACTTGGTATTTGCGAACCGTGCCTCATGGGCAAGATGACTAAAACTCCGTTCTCCGGAATAATGGAGCGAGCAACAGATTTATTGGAAATAATACATACTGATGTATGCGGTCCGATGAATATTGAGGCTCGCGGCGGGTATCGTTATTTTCTGACCTTCACAGATGATTTGAGCAGATATGTGTATATCTACTTGATGAAACATAAGTTTGAAACATTTGAAAAGTTCAAAGAATTTCAGAGTGAAGTGGAAAATCATCGTAACAAGAAAATAAAGTTTCTGCGATCCGATCGTGGAGGAGAATATTTGAGTTACGAGTTTGGTCTTCATTTGAAACAATGCGGAATAGTTTCACAACTCACGCCACCCGGAACACCACAGTGTAATGGTGTGTCCGAACGTCGTAACCGCACTTTATTAGATATGGTGTGATCTATGATGTCTCTTACTGATTTACCGCTATCGTTTTGGGGTTATGCTTTAGAGACGGCTGCATTCACGTTAAATAGGGCACCATCTAAATCCGTTGAGACGACACCTTATGAACTGTGGTTTGGCAAGAAACCCAAGTTGTCGTTCCTTAAAGTTTGGGGCTGCGATGCTTATGTGAAAAAGCTTCAACCTGATAAGCTCGAACCCAAATCAGAGAAATGTGTCTTCATAGGATACCCAAAGGAGACTGTTGGGTACACCTTCTATCACAGATCCAAAGGCAAAATATTCGTTGCTAAGAATGGATCCTTTCTAGAGAAGGAGTTTCTCTCGAAAGAAGTGAGTGGGAGGAATGTAGAACTTGATGAGGTAGTTGTACCTTCTCTTGAATTGGAAAGTAGTTCATCACAGAAATCTGTTCCAGTGATACCTACGCCAATTAGTGAGGAAGCTAATGATGATGATCATGAAACTTCAGATCAAGTTACTACCGAACCTCGTAGGTCAACCAGAGTAAGATCCGCACCAGAGTGGTACGGTAATCCTATTCTGGAGGTCATGTTACTTGACCATGATGAACCTACGAACTATGAGGAAGCAATGATGAGCCCAGATTCCGCAAAATGGCTTGAGGCCATGAAATCTGAGATGGGATCCATGTATGAGAACAAAGTGTGGACTTTGGTTGATTTGCCCGATGATCGGCAAGCCATAGAGAATAAGAGGATCTTCAAGAAGAAGACTGACGCCGACGGTAATGTTACTGTCTACAAAGCTCGACTTGTTGCAAAAGGTTTTCGACAAGTTCAAGGAGTTGACTACGATGAGACCTTCTCACCCGTAGCGATGCTTAAGTCCGTCCGAATCATGTTAGCAATTGCCGCATTTTATGATTATGAAATTTGGCAAATGGATGTAAAAACTGCATTCCTGAATGGATTTCTGGAAGAAGAGTTGTATATGATGCAACCCGAAGGTTTTATCGATCCAAAGGATGCTAACAAAGTGTGCAAGCTCCAGCGATCCATTTATGGACTGGTGCAAGCATCTCGGAGTTGGAATAAACGCTTTGATAGTGTGATCAAAGCATATGGTTTTATACAGACTTTTGGAGAAGCCTGTATTTACAAGAAAGTGAGTGGGAGCTCTGTAGCATTTCTAATATTATATGTGGATGACATATTGTTGATTGGAAATGATATAGAATTTTTGGATAGCATAAAAGGATACTTGAATAAAAGTTTTTCAATGAAAGACCTCGGTGAAGCTGCTTATATATTGGGCATCAAGATCTATAGAGATAGATCAAGAAGCTTAATTGGACTTTCACAAAGCACATACCTTGATAAAGTTTTGAAAAAGTTCAAAATGGATCAAGCAAAGAAAGGGTTCTTGCCTGTGTTACAAGGTGTGAAGTTGAGTAAGACTCAATGCCCGACCACTGCAGAAGATAGAGAGAAAATGAAAGTCATTCCCTATGCCTCAGCCATAGGTTCTATCATGTATGCAATGCTGTGTACCAGACCTGATGTGTGCCTTGCTATAAGTTTAGTAGGGAGGTACCAAAGTAATCCAGGAGTGGATCACTGGATAGCGGTCGAGAACATCCTGAAATACCTGAAAAGGACTAAGGATATGTTTCTCGTTTATGGAGGTGACAAAGAGCTCGTTGTAAGTGGTTACGTCGATGCAAGTTTTGACACTGATCCGGATGACTCTAAGTCACAAACCGGATACGTATTTATATTGAACGGTGGAGCTGTCAGTTGGTGCAGTTCTAAGCAAAGCGTCATGGCGGGATCTACGTGTGAAGCGGAGTACATAGCTGCTTCGGAAGCAGCGAATGAAGGAGTCTGGATGAAGGAGTTCATATCTGATCTAGGTGTCATACCTAGTGCATCGGGTCCAATGAAAATCTTTTGTGACAATACTGGTGCAATTGCCTTGGCAAAGGAATCCAGATTTCACAAGAGAACCAAGCACATCAAGAGACGCTTCAATTCCATCCGCGATCAAGTCAAGGAGGGAGACATAGAGATTTGCAAGATACATACGGATCTGAATGTTGCAGACCCGTTGACTAAGCCTCTCTCACGAGCAAAACATGATCAGCACCAAGACTCCATGGGTGTTAGAATCATTACTGTGTAATCTAGATTATTGACTCTAGTGCAAGTGGGAGACTGAAGGAAATATGCCCTAGAGGCAATAATAAAGTTGTTATTTATATTTCCTTATATCATGATAAATGTTTATTATTCATGCTAGAATTGTATTAACCGGAAACTTAATACATGTGTGAATACATAGACAAACAAAGTGTCACTAGTATGCCTCTACTTGACTAGCTCGTTAATCAAAGATGGTTAAGTTTCCTAGCCATAGACATGAGTTGTCATTTGATGAACGGGATCACATTATTAGAGAATGATGTGATTGACAAGACCCATCCGTTAGCTTAGCACGATGATCGTTTAGTTTGTTGCTATTGCTTTCTTCATGACTTATACATGTTCCTCTGACTATGAGATTATGCAACTCCAGAATACCGAAGGAACACCTTGTGTGCTATCAAATGTCACAACGTAACTGGGTGATTATAAAGATGCTCTACAGGTATCTCCGATAGTGCTTGTTGAGTTGGCATAGATCAAGATTAGGATTTGTCACTCCGATTGTCGGAGAGGTATCTCTGGGCCCTCTCGGTAATGCACATCATATGAAGCCTTGCAAGCAATGTGACTAATGAGTTAGTTACGGGATGATACATTACGAAACGAGTAAAGAGACTTGCCAGTAACAAGATTGAACTAGGTATTGATATACCGACGATGGAATCTCGGGCAAGTAACATACCGATGACAAAGGGAACAACGTATGTTGTTATGCGGTTTCACCGATAAAGATCTCCGTAGAATATGTGGGAGCCAATATGAGCATCCAGGTTTCGCTATTGGTTATTGACCGGAGATGAGTCTCGGTCATGTCTACATAGTTCTCGAACCCGTAGGGTCCGCACGCTTAACGTTCGATGACGATCGATATTATGAGTTTATGTGTTTTGATGTACCGAAGGTAGTTCGGAGTCCCGCATGTGATCACAGACATGACGAGGAGTCTCGGAATGTCTGAGAGGTAAAGATTGATATATTGGAAGATAGTATTTGGCCTCCGGAAAGGTTCCGGAATGTTCCGGATATTTATCGGAGTGCCGAAAGGGTTATCGGAACCACCGGAGAAGTAATGGGCCTTATTGGGCCTAGGGGAAAGAGAGAGGGGCAGCCAAGGGCTGGCCGCGCACCCCCCATGGGCCTAGTCCGAATTGGACTAGGGGGAGGGGCGCCGCCCCCTCCTTCCTTCTCTTTCCCCCTCCTTCCTTCTTCTCCTAGTAGGACTAGGAAAGGGGGGAGTCCTACTCCTACTAGGAGGAGGATTCCTCCCCCCTTGGCGCGCCTATGAGGGCCGGCCGGCCTCCCCCTCCCTCCTTTATATACGTGGGGAGGGGGGCACCCTAGGACACACAAGTTAATTGTTTTTAGCCGTGTGCGGTGCCCCCCTCCACAGATTTCCACCTCGGTCATATTTTCGGAGAGCTTAGGCGAAGCCCTGCCGGAATCACTTCATCATCACCGTCACCACGCCGTCGTGCTGACGAAACTCTCCCTTGGCCTCAGCTGGATCAAGAGTACGAGGGACGTCACCGAGCTGAACATGTGCAGATCGCGGAGGTGCCGTACGTTCGGTACTTGGATCGGTTGGATCGCGAAGACGTTCGACTACATCAACCGCGTTACTAAACGCTTCCACTTTCGGTCTACGAGGGTATGTGGACACACTCTCCCGCTCGTTGCTATGCTTCTCCTAGATAGATCTTGCGTGATCGTAGGAATTTTTTTGAATTACTACGTTCCCCAACACAAAATATGTGACATGATATGGCCATCATCATCTTGTGCTTTTGATCTCCATTTCCAAAGCATCAACATGATCTTCATTGTCACCGCCATGACACCTTGATCTCCATCATAGCGTCGGGGTCGTCTCACCAACTATTGCTTCTACAACTATTGCTAATGCATAGCTATAAAGTAAATCAATTACATGGCGCTTAGTGATTGGCACGCAGGTCCAACAATAATTAAAGACAACCCTAAGGCTCCTGCCGGTTGTCGTACTCATTGACATGCAAGTCGTGAACTTATTAAAAACATGATCATCTCATACATCAACATATATCACATCATATCTTGACCATATCACATCACAACATGCCCTGCGAAAACAAGTTAGACGTCCTCTACTTTGTTGTTGCAAGTTTTATGTGGCTGCTACGGGCAACTAGAAAGAACTGTTCTTACATACGCAAAACCACAATGGTGATTATGAAGTTTGCTATTTTAACCTTCTTCAAGGACCGGCCGTAGTAAAATTTGATTCGACTAAAGTAGGAGAAACAGACACCCGCCACCCAGCTTTATGCAAAACAAGTTGCATGTCAGTCGGTGGAACCAGTCTCATGTGCATGGACATGTAAGGTTGGTCCGGGCCGCTTCATCCCACAATGCCGCCGAATCAAAATAAGACGTTGGTGGTAAGCAGTATGACCATCACCGCCCACAACTCCTTTGTGTTCTACTCGTGCATATCATCTACGCATAGACCTGGCTCATGATGCCACTGTTGGGGAACATTGCATGGAAAACAAAAAAAATTCTACGCACACGCAAGATCTATCCATGGAAATGCATAGATACAAGAGGGGAGAGTATGTCTACGTACCCTCATAGACTGTAAAGCGGAAGCATTAATCAATGTTGTTGATGTAGTCGTACACCTTCACGATCTACCCGATCAAGTACCGAATGTACGGCACCTCCGCGTTCAGCACATGTTTAGCTCGATGACGTCCTCGCCTTCTTGATCCAGCAAGACGGGCGAAGTAGTAGATGAGTTCCGGTAGCACAATGGCGTGGTGACGGTGGTGGTGCAACTATCTCCGCAGGGCTTCGCCGAGCACTATGAAAATTATGGCCGAGGATGAACTAAAGGGAGAGGGGCGCCGCACACGGCTTGGGGATCGTGGTGCGTGTTGCCCCTCTCCCTCCTCACATATATATAGTTGGGGGGAGGAGGGGAGGCAGCGTAGGGCGCCCCCAAGGGGGCCAGCGGCCGCCCTGGGCTCCTGCCCTGGCCGCGCCCCCCCATCCTTCTTAGGCGCGTGGGGGGAAGGCAGGAGGGCGTGGCGCCCCCCTTTCCTTTCTCTCATGGGGAGGGGAAGGAAGGAGGGGCTAGCCCTCCCCCTTTCCTTCCTTAGGGCCGGCGTCCTAGAGGTGGGGCGCGCCAGCCCCTTGTGGGCTGGTATGCTCTCCTTGTTTGGCCCATATGGCCCAATAACCTCCCGGGGCCTCCCGGAACCCCTTTCTATGATCCGATGAATACTCGATACATTCCGAAACCTTTCCGGTGACCAAATAGCATCGTCCTATATATCAATCTTTACCTCTGGACCATTCCAAAGATCCTCGTCATGTCTGTGATCTTATCCGAGACTCCGAACAACATTCGGTCACCACCTGACATAACTCATATAGTACTATATCGTTAACGAACGTTAAGCGTGCGGACCCTACGGGTTCGAGAATGATGTAGCCATGACCGAGATGCTTCTCCGGTCAATAACCAATAGTGGGACCTGGATGCCCATATTGGTTCCTACATATTCTACGAAGATCTTTATCGGTCGAACCTTTATGACAACATACATAATTCCCTTTGTTTGTCGGTATGTTACTTCCCAGAGATTCGATCATCAGTATCTCTATACCTAGTTCAATCTTGTTACAGGCAAGTCTCTTTACTCATTTCGTAATACATCATCTTGCAACTAACTCCTTAGTTACTTTGCTTGCAAGCTTCTTGTGATGTGTATTACCGAGAGGGCCCAGAGATACCTCTCCGTCATACGGAGTGACAAATCCCAATCTCGATTCACGCCAACTCAACAGACACCTTCGGAGATACCTGTAGAGCATCTTTATGATCACCCAGTTACGTTGTGATGTTTGATAGCACACAAGGTATTCCTCCAGTATCTGGGAGTTGCATGATCTCATGGTCGAAGGAATATGTATTTGACATTAAGAAAGCAGTAGCAATAAACTGAACGATCATATGCTAAGCTAACAGATGGGTCTTGTCCATCATTTCATTCTCCTAATGATGTGATCCCGTTATCAAGTGACAACTCATGTCCATGGTTAGGAAACCTTAACCATCTTTGATCAATGAGCTAGTCTAGTAGAGGCTCACTAGGGACACGATATTTGTTTATGTATCCACACATGTATTTAAGTTTCTGGCCAATACAATTCTAGCATGAATAATAAACCTTTATCATGAATAAGGAAATATAATAATAAAAACTTTATTATTACCTCTAGGGCATATTTCCATCAGTCTCCCACTTGCGCTAGAGTCAATAATCTAGATTACACAGTAATAAATCTAACACCCATGGAGTCTTGGTGCTGATCATGTTTTGCACGCAGAAGAGGTTTAGTCAACGGGTCTGCCACATTCAGATCCGTATGTATTTTGCAAATTTATATGTCTCCATCCTTGACCTTTTCACGAATGGAGTTGAAGCGTCTCTTGATGTGTTTGGTTCTCTTGTGAAACCTGGATTCCTTTGCTAAGGCAATTGCTCCAGTGTTGTCACAAAAGATTGTCATTGGACCCGATGCACTGGGTATTACACCTAGATCGGATATGAACTCCTTCATCCACACTCCATGCGCTGCTTCCGAAGCGGCTATGTACTCTGTTTCACACGTAGATCCCGCCATGACGCTCTGCTTGGAACTGCACCAACTGACAGCTCCACCATTCGATATAAATACGTATCCGGTTTGTGACTTAGAGTCATCCGGATCAGTGTCGAAGCTAGCATCGGCGTAACCTTTTACGACGAGCTCTTCGTCACCTCCATAAATGAGAAACATATCCTTGGTCCTTTTCAGGTACTTCAGGATATTCTTGACCACTGTCCAGTGATCCACTCCTGGATTACTTTGGTACCTCCCTGCCAAGCTTATGTCAAGGCACACATCGGGTCTGGTACACAGCATGGCATACATAATAGAACCTATGGCTGAGGCATAGGGAATGACTTTCATTTTCTCTCTATCTTCTATCGTGGTCGGACTTTGAGTCTGACTCAATTTCACACCTTGCAACACAGGCAAGAACCCTTTCTTTGACTGGTCCATTTTGAACTTCTTCAGAACTTCGTCAAGGTATGTGCTTTGTGAAAGTCCTATTAAGCGTCTTGATCTATCCCTATAGATCTTGATGCCCAATATATAAGCAGCTTCACTGAGGTCTTTCATTGAAAAATTCTTATTGAAGTATCCTTTTATGCTATCCAGAAATTCAATATCATTTCCAATCAACTATATGTCATCCACATATAATATCAGAAATGCTACAGAGCTCCCACCCACTTTCTTGTAAATACGGGCTTCACCGTAAGTCATTATAAAACCATATGCTTTGATCACCTCATCAAAGCATATATTCCAACTCCGAGATTCTTGCACCAGTCCAAAGATGGATCACTAGAGCTTGCACACTTTGTTAGCACCTTTAGGATCGACAAAACCTTCTGGTTGCATCATATACATCTCTTGTTTAAGAAATCCGGTAAGGAATGGAGTTTTGACGTCCATTTGCTAGATTTCATAATCATAAAATGTGGCAATTACTAACATGATTCGGACAGACTTAAGCATCGCTTCAGGTGAGAAAGTATCATCGTAGTCAACCAGTTGAACTTTTCGAAAACCTTTCGCGACAAGTCGAGCTTTATAGACAGTGATATTAGTAACTTGATCCAAAGTTTCATGATCATCATCATTAGCTTCCTCTCTAGTTGGTGTAGGCATCACGGGAACGGTTTTCTCTGATGTGCTACTTTCTAATTCGAGAGAAGGTACAATTACCTCATCAAGTTCTACTTTCCTCCCACTCACTTCTTTCGAGAGAAAGTCCTTCTCTAGAAAGGACCCATTCTTGGCAACAAAGATCTTGCCTTCGGATCTGTGGTAGAAGGTGTACCTATTATGTTGGGGATATAACCCCACGGTGTGACCCGCCCAGGAGGGGCCGGGTTACACTGTTCGCGACTCAAAGAGAAAGCCTAAGTAGGCCCAAGAAATCAGATGAGGAACCCGGAGGGTGACTTACATGGTGAACCGCCAGAGGCCCAAGCCCAGAAGACGGTGCCAGACCCGGCATTGTGAGCCGCTTAATGGTGACTTCCCTAGCAAGGCAAAGAGGACTTAGAACCAGAGTCGATTACATTGTATGACCCGACCTGGACTCTTGTAAGCCCAGGGCATCGACCTGTGTATATAAAGGCGAGACCCTACGGCGGGTAAACTCAAGTAACAATCAATCGATAGCTAGGTCAAGCGATTCCGCTCCCTTGTAATCGATACCTAATCAATACAACACAAAGCAGGACGTAGGCTTTTACCTCTTTGGTGAGGGGCCGAACCTGGGTGAACTCGTGTCTCTCGTCCCGCTCAACCCCTTTCAGCTAACCTACATTGCGTTGGCTCCACATCTAAGTCCTTTCACAAGGGCATCTGCCGTGACAAAACCATGAGAGTTGGCGCCCACCATGGGGCCAGTGCACGGTGGTTTCAAGTTCTTGAAGGGCACAGGATCGAGGGATACGCTGTTGGCAGGATGACTAAGAGTCGCCGCAGCAAGCTCTACATCGACAACGCTAGCTGGGGCCTCGAGGCCAACTCAATCGAGTACGGATACCGGGCCCCCTTTGGCGGAATTCACGTTTTCATTGGCAAGATCGGCGAATATTAGCCTGAGCCGGACATCTCCACCGACCTCATCGAGTCAGCTCAGCGTGTGCAACCCGCCCGGGTTCAACCCGGCCGGAAGCATGTTTTTGTTGGTTTCTCGCAAGGCATGGAGCTTGCCGAAGGTTCCGAATCCGGAGGAGAGACCGCCATCTACTCAGGTGATGAGTCCTCGGCCGGGGAGACAAAATCGATCTACCAGCTTCAAGACGGCGGGCTTGGGGGCTATTCCGATGGCAACAGTATTCCAGACCACTGTGAGCCACCATCCAGGGCTGCGATCTTCATGGCTGGCACAGGGCCGACTCTCAATTCATCAATGGCGACAGCTATGACATCCGGTTCAACTGCTGGTATGGCTGCTGGTGCTGGCGGCTCAAATAGGCCGTTGGCTCAAGTTTTGTCAGATCTGTTGGGCACTTTAACAACTTTGTTAGCGACAAAGGTAACTGTGGTGAATCAGGCGGAGCACAATGCAGAGGTTGCAAAGGTGCGAGACTAGGTAGCCAAAGCTCAGGAGGATGTGAACGCAGAGAACGTTAGGATGGTGACAGAATGGGCCCAGTTGGATGCTGAGTCTCAGCTTATCAAGGCGGAGACTTTCCGCTTAAGTTCAGATCAGAATGCCTCTAATGCTGTTCTTCGAAGGAGGCACCAAACCCGTTTGCCTTTGCAATATGAGGCGCATAATCTTTTTAACACGCCTGGATCCGGGCCTAGTAACCCGCCAGGAACAACTCGGGCTGCAGAGGCGCCAGGGAGTGGGGCTTCGGCCCAGCCTCGCATACCAGACCCGCCCCGTAGGGATCAGACCCCGCCTCAGCGCTTTTCGACACCACCCGGTCATTATTCTAACTCGATGGATAATATGTTAGCAGCGGCTAATCGGCTCAATGCACTACCCTTTACTGATGAGACGCCTTTCCCGGCAGAGGCACGGAACACAATCAAGCTATTGCAAACAGCAGTCGCGCAGCAGGAGAAGTATTCATACATCCATGATCGGGTGCATTCAACTCCTATTCCGAGCCATAGTTACAGCCGGCGGGTTGAGTCGCCAGCATTGAAAGACGTCATCGACCGCTCCAGGATGACCCGCCCCGTGGGAATAACCTGCCCCTTGTAAATGCTCAAGCAATTGTGGATGATGCCAGAGCCTGCCAAGAGGCGGAGGCAGTAGCGGCTCAACTGGGGGCTTATCAGCAGCCTGAGGTGAACCCTTCAACCTCGATGGGAGCTGGGACAATCTCTAGGACGGTTGGAGTGCCGTGTTTGGTACCAGCTTTACGTAACGAACGTCTGCCTAAGGATTTCAAGGGTCCTCGTAAAATGCCCAATTATACAGCTGATCTCCCCCCTGAAGGCAGGATTGAGAATTATGAGCTAGCCATGGAGATGTTGGATGTCAATGACGCAGTTTGTGCCAAGTACTTTACTATGATGTTGGATGGGCCAGCTCGTACATGGTTTAAAGGATTGACTCCTAATTCCATCAATTCATGGGTAGAGTTGAGAGCGCGGTTCATTACGAATTTTCAAGGGACATGCAAACAGCCTCTAACAATTATTGATCTAGATAACTGCATGCAGCGTGAGGATGAGTCGGCCCATCATTGGGTCCGGCGCATCTCTCCAATTATTCACTCATCAGATAGTATTGCGGCGAATCAAGCGGTTCTGGTCTTGGAGAAGAACTGTCATTTCACCCCCCTTAAGCAGAAGCTTGGGCGGCTTAAGCGTTATTGTAATGACATGGGTGAGCTCATGGCAGCTCTCATTAAATATGCCGACTCTGACAGCACCAAGGACCCTGGATCTGACGAGGAGAAATCGAACAAAGGCAAGAAGAGTGGCAATGGTAAGGGTCAGCAGCAGATTGTGGCAGGGCATAATGGCAACAACCAGGGTAATGGTGGTAAGCGACGAAACCCCGATGGCGGGTCAGATCTCGTAGCTAACACCAACACAGGATATAAAAACCAGCGCCGTAACGGTAATGGTAAGCCATCCTTTGGAGGAAAAAACTTTAATCTTGAAGCAATGCTCAACGACCCTTGCCCAAAACATAGTCTGCCTAATAAGCCAGCGACTCATGCCTGGAAGGATTGTTTTATCATGCGAGAGTACAGGAATTACAGTTTTAATCAGAATTATGGTAATAATAATGGTCCGGCCGGCGGGTCAGGATCTGGGGCTCAGGGGTCCGGCTTTGGTGGTGGTGGCTCAAACTCTGGCTATCAAAATCAAGGTAACCATGGTGGTCATAATCAGCAACCGGGTCAGGGCAACTAGCAGCAAAACAATCAGTCAGGATATCAAAGTAACCCAAAGCAGCTTAACGGGGTCAATACCATGTTTTCACTACAAGTCTCTGCAAACGAGATCAGAAGGTTCATAAGCGTGCAGTCAATGCTGTTGAGCCGGCATTACCTCAATACCTACGATGGTCAGAACATCCAATCACATGGAGTCGGGAGGATCACTCGCCCCGGGTCGAGAATCTGGGTCATCTGGCATTGGTGGTAGCCCCTCAAGTGGGTGGTTATAAGTTCACTAAGGTGCTTATGGATGGTGGCAGTAGTATCAACATCCTGTATTATGACACATTTAGACGGATGAATTTAACTGATAAGGATCTTAAGCCGTCTTCCACAGTTTTCCATGGTGTGGTTCCTGGCAAGTCGGCATATCCTATCGGAAAGGTTTCCCTGGAAGTTGCCTTTGGTGATGACTATGACTATAGAGCAGAGACAGTATGGTTTGAGGTGGTCAAAATCAAGAGTCTATATCATGCCTTGTTCGGATGGCCGGCTTACGCTAAATTTATGGCTCGCCCTTGCTATGTTTATTTACAGCTTAAGATGCCAGGGCGAAAGGGTACAATTATGGTCCATGGTGATCGAAGAATTGCCTTGGAATGTGAGGAAGGAGATGCAGCTTATGCAGAGTGGCTTGTGCCACTGAAGAGCTGAATTTCTATAAGGATAATGTTGACCCGGCTGATATGACCCCTTTGAAGAAGCCTACTACTGAGCAGGATCCTTTGCTGAAGTTTAAGTCGGCTGATGATACTAAGCAAGTGGAGTTTGTCCCTGGTGACTCATCTCAACAGGTCACCATAGGGGCTAATATGGATCCTAAGTAGGAAAGCGCGCTCATCCAGTTCATCCATGAGAATCGGGACATCTTTGCATGGAAACCTTCTGACATGCCGAGTGTACCGAGAGAATTCACTGAGCACACTCTTAATGTGGATCCTAAGTTTTAGCCGGTCAAGCAATTCCTCCGCCGTTTCAATGAAGAGGGACGTAAGGCTATTGGAGAAGAAGTGGCCCGGCTATTAGCAGCTGGGTTTATCATGGAAGTTTTTCACCCTGAGTGGTTGGCTAACCCTGTGCTCGTACTCAAGAAGAACGGCACATGGCAGATGTGTGTTGATTACACAGATCTTAACAAAGCTTGTCCAGCTGATTCATTTGCTCTCCCCCGAATTGACCAGATCATTGATGCAAAGGCGGGTTGTGAGAGCTTATGCTTCTTGGATGCTTATTCTGGTTATCATCAGATCAAGATGGCAGTCAAAGACCAAGAGAAGATGTCCTTCATTACACCTTTTGGAGCTTTCTGCTATGTCTCTATGCTTTTGGGCTCAAGAGTGCCCAGGCGACTTATCAGCGCTGTGTTCAGAATTGTTTTCACAGTCAGATTGGACGCAATGTTCATGCTTATGTGGATGATATTGTGGTTAAGTCTAGGAAGAAGGAGACTCTCCTGGATGATCTGAAAGAAACTTCTGACAATCTCCGAGTCTACAAAATGATGCTCAACTCGGCCAAGTGTGTCTTTGGTGTACCTGCAGGTAAACTATTGGGGTTCCTGGTCTCAGAACGGGGTATTGAAGCTAACCCGGAGAAGATTAAAGCCATCACATCACTCTCTAAGCCAGCGTGTTTCGATGATGTCCAACGTTTGGCGAGTCGCATTGCGGCTTTGAGCTGGTTTATAAGTCGCCTGGGAGAGAAGTCACTTCCTCTATATCAGATGATGAAGAAAACAGAACATTTTGTCTAGAGTGACACGGCCAATGAGGCGTTCGAGGCGCTCAAGAAACAGTTGGCTGAGCCGCCCGTCCTAGCTGCTCCTATTGACAAAGCGCCTTTGCTCCTATACGTGGCTGCTAATAACAAGGCAGTCAGTGTAGCAGTTGTTGTCGAGCGCAAGGAGGCGGGTAAGGACTATCCAGTTCAGCGGCCGGGTTATTATGTCAGTGAGGTGTTGACTGAGTCCAAGCAATGATATCCACATTGGCAGAAACTGGTGTTCGGAGTGTTCATGGCAAGTCGCAAGCTGAAGCATTACTTCCTAGGGCATCCTATTACTGTGGTCAGTTCTGCTCCTTTAGGAGATATTATTCAAAATAGAGAGGGCACATGCCGGGTTGCTAAGTGGGCAATTGAGCTTGGACCTCATAATCTCAAATATGTGCCAAGAACAGCTATCAAGGCTCAAGCTCTGGTGGATTTCATCAATGATTGGACAGAATTACAGACACCTGAGGAGAAGGCTGACAACACAGATTGGACAATCCACTTTGATGGGTCCAGGCAGTTGGAGGGCTCGGGGGCTGGAGTTATTTTGACTTCCCCACGAGGTGACAAATTTTGTTATGTTTTAAGGCTAATGTTTCCTGGTACTAACAATGCAGCTGAGTATGAAGCATTGCTCCATGGCCTTTGTATGGCTAAGGAGATGAATTTAAGCTGGGTCAGGTGCCTGGGCGACTCAGACCTTGTGGCACAGCAAGTTTCTGGCAAGTGGGACTCTAAAGACCCACTCATGGCGGCTTATCGCCGGGCGGTTGATAATATTGCTGGTCACTTTAAAGGTTATCAGGTGGATCACCTTGATAGACGGAAAAATGAGGTGGCTGATGCGTGGTCCCGGCTTGGGTCTCAGCATAAGCCGGTGCCTCCCAATGTGTTCCTTGATATATTACACAACCCTTCGGTCAAGTTGCCATCTAAGGAGGATCTTGTTGTCCCTGACCCGGAGGCGCAGCTGGTGGCGGCTCTCCATGCTATTCCTAATTGGACGCTCCCCTACTTGGCATATATGACCTCGGGCGAGTTACCGGAGGATGAAACTTTGACAAGACAGATCACCAGGAGGTCTAAGTCTATGACTACTATCCATGGCGAGTTACACAGACGTAGTGTGACAGATGTGTTCCAACACTGTGTTTCTCCCGAGGAGGGCCGCGAAATTTTACGAGAGATTCATGAAGGCGATTGTGGTCATCATGCCGGCTCAAAATCTTTGGTGGCTAAAGCTTTCCGTCATGGGTTTTACTGGTTAACAGCTCATGCTGATGAGAGGATATTGTTAGCAAGTTTGACGGGTGTCAGAAATTTTCCAGACGAGCTCATGTGCTAGCTCAGGAATTGCGGATGATTCCAATAACTTGGCCGTTTACAGTCTGGGGGCTTGATATGGTTGGACCGTTGATACGTCTCCAATGTATCTGTAATTTTTGATTGTTCCATGCTATTATATTATCATTCTTGGATGTTTTACAATCATTTTATAGCAACTTTATATCATTTTTTGGGACTAACCTATTGACATAGTGCCCAGTGCCAGTTGCTATTTTTTGCTTGTTTTTTACTCCGTAGAAAATCAATACCAAACGGAGTCCAAACGCAGCAAAACTTTTTGGTGATTTTTTCTGGACCAGAAAACACAAGTTGGGCCAAGGAAGTACCACAGGGGGGCTCCGTGGGGAGCACAACCCACCTGGGCGCGCCCGGGGGCCCAGGTGCGCCCTGGTGGGTTGTGCCCACCTCGACCGCCTCCCGCACCGCCTCTTTGCTCTATAAATACCCTGGAAATCCAAAAAGCCTAGGGGAGTCGATGAAACACAATTCCAGCCACCGCAAGTTCTAGAAACCATAGATCCAATCTAGACACCATCACGGAGGGGTCATCATCCTCATTGGTGCCTCTCCGATGATGTGACCTTCGGGTCTGTAGTTAGTAGCTAGATGGCTTCCTCTCTCTTTTTTGATTTTCAATACAATGGTCTATTGGAGATCTATTTGATGTAACTCTTTTTGCGGTGTGTTTGTTGGGATCGGATGAACTTTGAGTTTATGATGAAGTTCTATATTTTTATCCATGAAAGTTATTTGACTTTCTTTGATCTCTTATATGCATGATTACTTATAGCCTCATATTTCTTCTTCGAATCTTTGGTTTAGTTAGGCCGACTAGATCGATTTTTCTTGCCATGGGAAGAGGTGCTTTGCGATGGGTTCAATCTTACGGTGCTCAATCCCAGTGATAGAAGGGGAAATGACACGTATGTATTGTTGCTATTAAGGATAACAAGATGGGGTTTATTCCTACATGAATAGATCTTGTCTACATCATGTCATCGTTCTTATTGCATTACTCCGTTTCTCCATGAACTTAATACACTAGATGCATGCTGGATAGCGGTCGATGTGTGGAGTAATAGTAGTAGATGCAGGCAGGAGTCGGTCTACTAATCTTGGACGTGATGCCTATATAATGATCATTGCCTGGATATCGTCATAATTATTTGAAGTTCTATCAATTGCCCAACAATAATTTGTTTACCCATCATATACTATTTTTCTCGAGAGAAGCCACTAGTGAAATCTACGGCCCCCGGGTCTATTCTTCATCATATTTGCTTTCCGATCTATTATTTGCTACTTTTATTTTTAGATCTATATTTCTAAAAACCCAAAGATAATATTCAAGGATGAACAAGCAACTAAGCTTGGGGATGCCCCCGAGTGGCCTCCCCTCTTTCTTCTAACGACCATCGGTATTTTACTTGGAACTATATTTTTATTCTTCACATATCATGAGTTTTGCTTGGAGCATCTTGTGTTATATGATTCTTTGCTTGTTTTGCTTTTTAGTTTGTGTCAAGTATCCTTCCTGAACACACCTATTTGAGAGAGCCATTTTATGCTATGACTTGCTAGAATTGCTCTATATGCTTCACTTAAATTTTTTGAGCTATGGAATTGCTCTAGTGCTTCACTTATATCTTTTTGAGAACGGTGTGCTTTATTATTTTTGAAGAAATGCTCTCATGCTTCACTTAGATTTATTTGAGAGTTAGTAATTTTTTTTAGAAAGTCTCTCATGCTTCACTTATATTATTTTGAGAGAAGAAAATTTTTATCCTCATGTTCTTCACTTAGATTTGTTTGAGCTATCAAAAGCAACATATGAAACTAGTCCCAAAGTGATAGATATTCAAGAGGTATATAATAAAAAACTTTCATGAAGATCATTGGACAAAATAAACTTGATTTTTTGTAATAGTATTGCGATATGATGATAGTGATATGCGAGTCATGTTGGTGAGTAATTATGGTTTAGTATGAATATTGATGTTAAGGTTTGTGATTCCCTATGCAAGCATGAAAGTCAATAGTTATGCAATAAAATTACATCCTACTTGTGGTGCATTATTCGGTGTTAGTTATGCTTAATGCTCGCTTATGAGATTTTTCGTTTCTTGGCTGGATGCTTCTCAATCTTTTGCTAGCCTTCACTTGTACTAAGTATGATCACTACTTGTGCATCCAAAATCCTTAAACCCATTTTTGCCATATGAGTCCACTATACCTACCTATATGCAGTATTCTTTTGCCGTTCTAAGCAAATTTGTATGTGCCATCTATAATCTTCAAAATAAATTTCCTTTTTGTGTGCTCGTACCGCTCATGAAACGGTCGGGGGGTGGCTGATATTTTTCCATGCTAGATGTGTTATTCTCAAGATGAGTGTTTATTCACTTGTCATTGCACAAGAGTACGACAAAGGTATTAGGGACGCCCAGCCCCGAAATGAAAAATGAATTTACTTTATGTTGTCAAATAATAAATTCCTTGGAAAGTGTTGGTATGGATGGCACCCGTGGATTCGGTTAGCCGTGGAATGTGAAAGTATGGTGGAAAAGGGAATAAACTTTACTTTATGTTTGGGAACCGCCTATGATATATCTAGCATGGAAAGTATTGGAAACTACTCGGTCGTTTTCGTTGATAGGAAAGGCATGCCACCCAAAATGTTTTATCTCTTCATTTTTTGCTTTGAGCTCTGGCACCTCTACAAATCCCGACTTCCCTCTGCGAAGGGCCTTTCTATTTACTTTATGCAATTTTTATTCAAGTCTCCATCTTCTCTTATAAAGCACCAACTAAGGGGCACTATGATCATACTTGAGCATTGGGTGTAGCTAATATGCGAGTGTGTTTCATGAATGGATCAATGATTGAGCATAATGGGCTAGGGATAACCTGCTTTAGTGTTGATATTTTGAAAGACATGGTTGCTTGTTGATATGCTTGAGTATTGAAATCTTCATGTCAAAACTAGACGTTTGCCTTGAATCATATAAAATTCCAAATGTCCATGCTACAAAAGAAAAGAATATGTGATGAACATGTTAGGCATCATTCCACATCAAAAATTCTATTTTTATCATTTACCTACTCGGGGACGAGAAGGAATTAAGCTTGGGGATCCTAATACGTCTCCAATGTATCTATAATTTTTGATTGTTCCAAGCTGTTATATTATCATTCTTGGATGTTTTACAATCATTTTATAGCAACTTTATATCATTTTTTGGGAGTAACCTATTGACATAGTGCCCAGTGTTAGTTGCTGTTTTTTGCTTGTTTTTTACTTCGCAGAAAATCAATACCAAATGGAGTCCAAATGCAGTGAAACTTTTTGGTGATTTTTTCTGGACCAGAAGACACAAGTTGGGCCAAGGAAGTATCAAAGGGGGGGCTCCGAGGGGAGCACAACCCACCTGGGCGCGTCTGGGGGCCCAGGCATGTCCTAGTGGGTTGTGCCCACCTCGGCCGCCTCCCGCACTGCCTCTTTGCTTTATAAATACCCTGGAAATCCAAAAACCCAAGGGGAGTTGACGAAACACAATTCCAGCCGCCGCAAGTTCCGGAAACCACAGATCTAATCTAGACACCATCACGAAGGGGTTCATCATCCTCATTGGTGCCTCTCCGATGATGCGTGAGTAGTTCATTGTAGACCTTCCGGTCCGTAGTTAGTAGCTAGATGGCTTGCTCTCTCCCTTTTGATTCTGAATACAATGGTCTCTTGGAGATCTATTTGATGTAACTCTTTTTGCGGTGTGTTTGTTGGGATCCGATGAACTTTGAGTTTATGTTCAAGATCTATATTTTTATCCATGTAAGTTATTTGAGTTTCTTTGATCTCTTACATGCATGATTACTTATAGCCTCGTATTTCTTCTTCGAATCTTTGGTTTAGTTAGGCCGACTAGATCGATTTTTCTTGCCATGGGAAGAGGTGCTTTGTGATGGGTTTGATCTTACGGTGCTCAATCCCAGTGACAGAAGGGGAAATGACACGTATGTATCATTGCTATTAAGGATAACAAGATGGGGTCTATTCCTACATGAATAGATCTTGTCTACATCATGTCATCATTCTTATTGCATTACTCCATTTCTCCATGAACTTAATACACTAGATGCATGCTGGATAGCGGTCGATGTGTGGAGTAATAGTAGTAGATGCAGGCAGGAGTCGGCCTACTAATCTTGGACGTGATGCCTATATAATGATCATTGCCTGAAAATCGTCATAATTATTTGAAGTTCTATCAATTGCCCAACAGTAATTTGTTTACCCACCGTATGCTATTTTTCTCGAGAGAAGCCACTAGTGAAATCTACGGCCCCCGGGTCTATCCTTCATCATATTTTCTTTCCGATCTATTATTTGCTACTTTTATTTTCATATCTATATTTCTAAAAACCCAAAAATACCTTGCTACACTTTTTATTTACTTCTTTTATTTCACGCTTATTCAAGATCTATTTATAAAATCTATCATAATTTTTCTCCCGTCCACGTGCGAATTTCTGGCACCGTTACCCGAAAGGGATTGACAACCCCTTTTACACGTCGGGTTGCAAGTATTTGTTCTTTGTGTGCAGGTACCATTCACATAGTGTTGCTTGGTTCTCCTACTGGTTCGATAACCTTGGTTTCATCACTGAGGGAAATACCTACCGTAGCTATGCTGCATCATCCCTTCCTCTTTGGGGAAATACCGACGTAGTTCAAGCCGCATCAACCGTTCAAGAGGTCTAAGGACAAGAAGACCCACCTTTTGGTGGTGGTTGACAAGTTTACCAAGTGGGTTGAGGCAGAGCCAGTTAGCAAGTGTGATGCGGCGACTACAGTTCAGTTTGTTAAAAAGCTGATCTTCCGCTTTGGTTATCCTCATAGTATTATCACTGATAATGGCAGTAATCTGTCCAAAGGAGCTATGAAGGAGTTCTGTCAAAGAGAGCATATCCGGCTTGATGTTTCTTTAGTGGCTCATCCACAATCTAATGGTCAAGCGGAACGGGCTAATCAAGAAATTTTGAGAGGTATTAAGCCCCGGCTTGTGGTTCCTTTGGAGCGAATGCCGGGTTGTTGGGTTGAAGAACTTCCTTCAGTACTTTGGAGATGGTTTCCTTAGGGTATCCTATGAATATGCACTTCTCCGATTTGGGTTCGAGCTTATCAGGCTGAAGCCTTTTGACATAAGCATCGCATCCCCAAATTTTAAGAAATGACAACTTAGGTTTCTTGCCAAACCATAGTTCAAACGGTATCGTTTCAATGGATTTAGACGGTGCCATATTTAACGTGAATGCGGCTGTCTCTAATGCATATCCCAAAAATGATAAAGGCAAATCGGTAAGAGACATCATAGAACGCACCATAGCTAATAAACTACGATTACGACATTCGGACACACCATTACGCTGTGGTGTTCTAGGTGGCGTGAGTTGTGAAACAATTCCATATTGTTTTAAATGAAGGCCAAACTCGTAACTCAAATATTCGCCTCGGCGATTAGATCGTAGAAACTTTATTTTCTTGTTACGATGATTCTCCACTTCACTATGAAATTCTTTGAACTTTTCAAATGTTTCAGACTTGTGTTTCATCAAGTAGATATACCCATACCTACTCAAATCATCTGTGAAGGTCAGAAAATAACGATACCTGCCACGTGCCTCAACACTCATCGGACCGCATACATCGGTATGTATTATTTCCAATAAGTAATTAGCTCGCACCATTGTTCCAGAGAACGGAGTTTTATTCATCTTACCCATGAGGCAAGGTTCGCATGTATCAAATGATTCATAATCAAGTGATTCCAAAAGTCCATCCTCATGGAGTTTCTTCATGCACTTTACACCAATATGACCTAAGCGGCAGTGCCACAAGTATGTTGTACTATCATTATCAACTTTGCATCTTTTGGCATCAATACTATGAATATGTGTATCACTAAGACCAATATTCAACAAGAATAGACCATTCATCAAAAGTGCATGACCAAAAAAGATATTACTCATATAAATAGAACAACCATTATTCTCTGATTTAAATGAATAACTGTCTCGCAATAAACAAGATCCAGATATAATGTTCATGCTCAATGTTGGCACCAAATAACAATTATTGAGGTCTAAAACTAATCCTGAAGGTAGATAGAGGTAGCGTGCCGACGGCGATACATCGAGCTTGGAACCATTCCCGACGCGCATCGTCACCTCGTCCTTAGCCAATCTTCATTTATTCCGCAACTCCTGTTTCAAGTTACAAATATTAGCAACCGAACTATTATCAAATACCCAAGCGCTACTATGAGCATTGGTAAGGAACACATCAATAACGTGTATATCAAATATACCTTTGTTCACTTTGCCATCCTTCTTATCTACCAAGTATTTGGGGCAGTTCTGCTTCCACTGACCATTTCCCTTGCAGTAGAAGCACTCAGTTTCAGGCTTAGGTCCAGCTTTGGGTTTCTTCACGGGAGCGGCAACTTGCTTGCCATTCTTCTTGAAGTTCCCTTTCTTTCCCTTCCCTTTTTCTTGAAACTAGTTGTCTTGTTAACCATCAACACTTGATGCTCCTTCTTGGTTTCTACCCCTGCCAATTTCAGCATCACGAAGAGCTCGGGAATCGTATTCGTCATCCCTTGCATATTATAGTTCATCACGAAGCCTTTGTAGCTTGGTGGCAGTGACTGAAGAACTCTGTCAATAACACTCTCAACTGGAAGATCAATTCCCAGCTGAGTCAAGTGGTTATGATACCCAGACATTTTGAGTATGTCTTCATTGACATAACTGTTCTCCTCCATCTTACAGCTATAGAACTTGCTGGAGATGTCATATCTCTCAACCCGGGCATTAGCTTGAAATTTCAATTTCAGCTCTTGGAACATCTCATATGCTCTGTGGTGCTCAAAACACTTTTGGAGCCTCGGTTCTAAGCCGTAAAGCATGGCACACTAAACTATTGAGTAGTCATCTGTCCAGGTTTGCCAGACGTTCACAACGTCTAGATTAGCGGGAACAGGTTGGTTATCTAGCGGTGCATCAAGGACATAATTCTTCTGTGCAGCAATGAGGATAATCCTCAAGTTACGGACCCAGTTCGTGTAGTTGCTACCATCATCTTTCAACTTAGCTTTCTCTAGGAACGCATTAAAATTCAAGGGAATGGTAGCACGGGCCATTGTACAACATAGATATGCAAAAACTATTAAGACTAAGTTCTTGATAAATTTTACTTCAAATAATCAAATTTGTAATGAACTCCCACTTAAAATCAACATCCCTCAAGTTGTCTAAGTGATACATGATCCAAATCAACTAACCCATGTACGATCATCACGTGAGATGGGGTAGTCATCAATGGTGAACATCTCTATGTTGATCATATCTACTACATGACTCACGTCACTACAAAAAAAATACACTTCCGTGATGATACGTGTTTGTCACAGTAGGTCATGTTTTCTGTCATGCATGTACATCCATGACGATTTTCTGACAGAATCAAGATAGTCATACCTGTGCTGTCGTAGAAGTGTTCCATGACATTACCAAAATTATCATCACGGAAGTGTCCACTTCCATGACGATAAATCGCGCGCCATAGAAGTGCTTTCTTCAAGGGTAACCGACACGTGGCATCCACCGTAACAGGTTGCCGTTAAGCTATCGGGTCCGGTTTTGGATCCGATAACCCGCTAACAGCCACGACCAATGGCGATTTTCCACGTGTAAAAATCTCATTGGCCGAAGGAACCACATGTCAGCTCCGCGTTGGCACAGATGTCAACCGTCCATTGGACAAGAATCGCCAATGAAACGTTGACATGTGGGACGGCCCAATAGAGGCCCATATAGGTTTAAAAGCCGGCCCAGGAACAGGCCCACAAGATTTCGTCAGATCTAATGGGCCGGCCCGTTAACAGCCTAACATTTTCTGGACCAAATTACGGCCCACTTCAGATACGGGACGTTAAAGAACTGCAATATTCTAGGCCAGTTTATGGCCCATATCAGATCTGGCCCGTTAACAGCCTGCAATAGTTTGGGCCAAATTACGGTCCATACCGGATCCGGCCCATTAACTGACTTTCATTTCTTGGGCCAAATTACGGCCCATAACAGATACGGCCCTTTAACAGCTACTGTGCCATCGGGCCCATTGGGGGCCTGATTTGCTCTTCGGCCTCTTAATGGCCCTTTTAACAGTTCGGCCCGATATTAGTTTCGGCATGTCAGCGGCCCTGTCTACATATGGGCCTCTTTCGGCCCGGTTTTGCTTTCGGCCATTTAAAGGCCCGAGTTGCACCTAGGCCTAATTCTGGTCCGTAGTTACTTTCGGCCTCTTAACGGCCCGTAGTCTTCGTGGATACATTCTAGCCCAAACTGCCTATCGGCCCGTTAAAGGCCTTGAGAGTGTTGGGCCTAATTTTGGCCCATTATACATCCGGCCTGCTTCCCGCCTATCATGTAATTGGGTCAGCCAAGGCCCAAAAACATTTCAGCCTGTTAATGGCTCGTCACACAAATGGGCCGATGTATATTACAGCGTGCTGTCGGCCCGTGAAATGTTCGCCACAATTAAGGCTCAATCTAGTTCTCAACCTGTTAAAAGCCAATTTAATTTTCCAGCCAATTAAGGCAAGTGGTTTACTCGGCCTTTTAAAGGCCCGAAACTAATAGTGGGCCAGATTAAGACTAGACCTAACTAATGGCCCAAGATGATTGTAGGCCCACGGTTTGGCCCGTACTAGCGATTGGCGACCGACCAGTTTTAGTTCCGAAATTATTTATTTATAAACCTAACCTATTGGCTCATTGCACTCTGATCGAAGACTACGACCTTTTCTCAGAGCGACGAAATAAACAGCAAATAAATTACAGCATCGTGACGAAGAATAAACCTAGACTATACAACAAAGAAATTACAGCATATTACATCCCCTGGGCATCAAAGTTCACCGCCAGTGATAATAAAGGGCAACAAGACAGCAGATTCCATAAACTGGGCATGTCACCACCAGTGGAGGTAAACAGGCCGACAAAATAATAGAAAGAACTGACAACACTTCAACACAGTTCAAGAAAGGTTAGCCCGGCCCAGGAGCTGTAGCGCAAGCAGCTTAGCAACCTGATGAGACTGCGCTTGTTTGACGCTTATATCCACCAACTTAAGCTGCATAGCATCAATAGACATCCTGTACTTATGGCTAATCTTGCATAGAGATTGGAGTTCCAGTCGGATTTGAGCGGAAGCATGTCTTTCTGCTTGAATTTTAGACTGAAGAAGTCGAACAGATTCAGGTGGCGACTTCATCAAGCTTGTGTCTCTGAGTAAGTTCGACACTACATCAAGACATGACTTTGTGGTTGTATCCCTACCCTCAAGATGTGTTGCCTACTTCTTTGGAATATATGTTAGAGGGACAAACAATGGGTTCTTGTCGGTGCAACAAACCCTGGGTCTGTTGCCCAGACCGTGCACAGGCCCAACATCAAGATTGCAACATCCAAGACAAAGCCAAGGTGAAGAAATAGGCCCTTTGAGGAATCAAAGAGCAGGATGAGAAGACCAAGTCAAGCCAAGAAGCAAGACACCGCTAAGGGAAAACCTCCCTTGCTGGGCAGGAGAGCCTGGCAAGGTCAAGGTTGCCCCGGAAGCAAGCCTCAAGACCGCCCCGGCAGGCCTGTCGGGGCATACGAATGCAAAACACCCCGCCAAGGCTTCACCGCCCCACCTCACAGCGACGCAAGTCACCGACCGATGCGGTGTCAAGCCCCAAGATGACTAAGTGGCTGCCTTTTACCGCATGGCGGCCATTTCCTACAGGAATCACCTCTAGATGACACCCGTCCTGCGACGTGTCATGCAGACAGGAGAGAAGGTGGCCAAACAGCCCGGTAAGGCGTGCCGGGCAGGCCATGATGTGACACTGAGCGGCGCATTTAATGCATACTGCTCTGTCTGCAGAGTAGATATGATAGCACTGTTCGCTATCTAATCAGTACACAATGACGTATTTTCCACTATGGTGACCCCTTAATCTATAAAAGGAGGCCCATGGCAACCATAGAAAGGATTCGGACCCTTGTACACCCATACGCGCGTAGCTGCTCTCGCCCCGAGGCAACCCTGCCGGGCAAGAGCACTGCGTTTCCACCACCATCCACCATCAATCCACCAAAGCAGGTGTAGGGTTTTACGCCTCGCGGCGGCCCGAACCTGGGTAAAACTGCGCGTGTGATCTCTGCCGCGCTATGCAGCGCTCCTCCGCTCTTTGTGCAATGTGCTCAGTCCCCCTGCCGAACCAAAAGGGGCCCTTGGCCCCATAGGTGGCCATGGTTTCCCACGACATTGTGGCAGTTCTTCCTAGCATTAGTGATGTCACCCTGAAAGAGAAACAAGTAGGTAGATAACATGTTTTGCATGTATAAGCATCAACACTGTCAATTCATCTCATTTCTTTGTCGGAAATAAAGAGACACGGTTTAAAATAGCATTAACATAATATGCATTGTTCACAGTTAAGACGGCAGGAAATGGCGTTGTGCAGGAGCGGCCAGCTTCACCATACCACTGGATTACAGATCAAGAACACAAGCATACATGTAGTGCTAAACAACGTATAAGCATGAATGGTGAGTGTACTGTCAATTTATACCATTTCAGATTGGCAAATAAAGAGACATGATTTAAATAACATTAATATAATATGGCATTGTTCATAGTTGAGACATAGCAGGATATGACATTGTGCTGGAGTTGGTAGTTTCACCACACCACTGGATTACAGATCAAGAACACAAGCATAGACACAGTGCTAAAGAAGATAACTTGCTATGTTTAGTTTAATTTACATGGTATGAATAAGGAACTAGGTTGTACAACTAAAGACTGAAATTGAGAAGGACAAACTTATGTTTATGTACTTCTTCGTTATAAACTTTGAACAAGCAATTTGATGCAGACGACAAAAATAAATAGCATTTGTACTCATAGCTATCCAAATATACACACCAAAGTTTGAAGGCTCGAGGAGGACAAACTTACATTAGGAGTGAAGACCGGCTCTATAAAGCCCTTGTCCATATTGATGGGGGGGGGGGGGCAATTCAAGAAGATTACCACACACTCTTCTTCAAGAGCATTGCCTTTATTCTACATTTTGTTAAGAGTAAATATAGATGTGAAAATATAGGAACAAATGGCGATTATTTAACCTAAGATGAAGAGTACAAATGTAAATACAGCATACAGGCAAAAGGCACTGACAAGAGCAATGAAGAGCTAAACTTCTTCAGTAACATTGGTTTTATTCAATATTTTTGCAAGAGTAAATGTAGATCTGATGTGTAGAAAATGGAGGGCAAGGGAAAATAAGCTGCAAACTGTACATGAAGAACTAGCTGACAATATAAGTACAGTGATGAAGGACAGCAGATACTTACAAGAACAATGCAGAACTAAATTTCTTCATAAGCATTGAGTTTATTCTACATTAATGTAAGCATTAATATAGATCTGATAATTTGGAGCAAACAGTGGATAAGCAAGCTATAATGCACAATGATGTCACATAATCCACCAGGTATGAATGTAAGTACAATGATAGGACAATAGGTACTCACAAGAGCAAAGCAGCGACTAGCATAGTTGCGATATCCTAGGTTTTGCGGCGCTGGTTCTATCGCCAATATACGTGGGGTGCTATCTGATTTCTCCGGTAGCACCACCTTTTTCAAGGACTTTGCTTGTACTCCTTCAGGTTCTACAATCACCCTCTTCCTTTTGGATGTCTGAAACACAAGAACAACATTTGAATGAAAAAACATGGTATGACGACAAATGGAATAGGTATTGATAATGGATGGGCATGGCATCTTCACATATATCATGAGTAAACTAAGCAGATGGCGGTGCAACGAAGCAAAAGGAATGCAAGACACCTTATGCAAGATATGTGCAACCAATAAAACCTTGCCAAATTAGAACATGCACCTTATTGGGTGAACAGGATAGGCCATCTGCCTTTGACTCCTTGAGCTCAGAATAGTCATTAGGATCATATTCTGAATACAAATCTATAGGTCGGGAGCATGTGGGTTTCATTGCATCCACAATGGACCTCAATCCCTTGATGCCAAGTTTGTTACCCATTGAACTGTTTTGCAATATTCTTCTGATGTGCGCATTCTTATATTCATTGTAATTACGTACAATATCTGAAAAGCATGAAAACATAAATAGTAGTGAGATTATCTTTGTAATGCAGAGGATATTGTAATATAATAGGGGCTCCCTGTAAACCCTTGTGTGCTATCACTGGATTCTGATGAGAGAGCCCATGTGTGCTGTAATATGGTGAGTAGATTAATATAATCTGGCACAACTACACAAAAAAATAGCCTCCCTGTTGGGAGCTCCAGATGTAAGGATAGTTGGCAGATGATAGGTTCATAATATACCGTATAGAAAGTTTATTGCCAAACCATGATAACGAGAGCTCACAGCCACTAGGCAGATCGTAGTGTAGATAATAGGGGTACACCATAACCACCATAAATAAATCGGGAAAGCGGAACTGGCTGAAAAATACAGGGTTTTGCCGCTACTAATATGCAGCCTATCGATCACCTACAGGCCAGCTCTATTCATCTGAAGGCGCACAACTGTTACTATTAGTCTAGTCTATCAAAGACCACACAGCTCCCACCATTTCCGGGATATTATGGCAGACCAACTCGAAGTGTGAAATCATATACCAGAACCGGCCCAATAGAGCTGTCGACTGCAGATGTCCCTGCTCCCCTTCCTGACAAGGAACATACTGTACTTACTAAAGAAGAACAGAAGAGGAACATGTTAAAGAATAGAAGGGGAAGCATATTATTGAGATTCCCCTTCTTTCTATACATTGTTGGTTGCCCGCCCATGATGAATCAGAGCGCCCAAAGAAATGCCATTCCATGATGTCTCTCTATATGTGGCCACATGCATTTGGAAACTCAAGTGGGAGCATTAGCTAACCATTTAAATGTGTGTCTATTAGCTAATGTCAGTATCATATCACATTCATATTTGAAGAACCTTAGGACGTATGATTGGTGTGTTATTTAGCTTTAAAGGGTGGACAGCTGCTAGTAGGACACAAAGCACCTACGCAGATCATAGTGTAGATATAATGAGAAAACCCTAAGCATTAGGAGTAAAATCAGGAAAGTGGAACTTGCTGGAATATATGTGCTAGTATTGCCGGTACGGCTAGAAAGGCTTCGGATACCAGCTCTCTACAACTGAAGGCGCAGTACTGTTACTATCAGTCTAACTCTAAAAGGCGACACATACGACCGAATACAAAGAGTTGAAAGCGTCCATGACAATTGACATGAAGACCAACACGAAGAGTTGAAAGCATCCATGACAAGCGACCGAATAGACCTGTACACTGCAAATGTCCCTGCTCCTCTTCACTACAAAGAACATACTGTACAACTATTATATTCCCTCTGTTCCTAAATACAAGTCTTTGTAGAGATTCCACAATGGATCACATACGGATGTATATAGATACATTTTAGAGTGTAGATTTACTCATTTTGCTCCGTATGTAGTCCATGGAGGAATCTCTACAAAGACTTATATTTAGGTACGGAGAGAGTACTTACAAAAGAAGAACAGAAGAGGAGCATGTTAAAAAAGAGCAAGCAGATTTTGGATAATAAAGTATTGATTGGCCACACATGATGAACCAGAGCACATTAAGAACGCAACTCCCTGCTGTCCCTCGATATGTGGCGCATGTGCTTTTCGAAAGTAAAGTAGGAACATTAGCTGACCAATTAAACATTCTCTGTTTTAGTACATGTCAGCATCATATCAGATTCGTATTTGAGCAACTAAGTTTGGAATTATGAGTGGCATGTTGTTTAGCTTGATGGGTTGAGGAGCACTGCTTGCACGTACGTCTCGAAGCACCTACGATAATGCTACTGAATATATGGGAATGTCTACATGCAAGTCGCCTGACTTTCCTCATTTGGGTCAGTCGACCATTTCAGGCGGTTGGATGAAGATCCTACGTCTCCTAACCCTTCTTCTTCCTCGCCTCTTATTCTTCCCCTAAAGACCACCACACGGGCCTCCGGCCGAACCACCGGCCCCCGCCCTCCCCTGAACCGCCCACCACCTCCGCTCTTCCGCCGCCCCGGCCATCCCTCTAGCTAACCCCACCCCCCACCCGCGTCGAGTTTTGCCTCCGGTGAGGCCCCATCATAGCCCGACGACAGCCCCCCACAACCATGGTCCCCACCCGAAACCCTAAGATAGATAATGGGGCAGCCCTCCAGCGAGCCCCTTCCTTCCCTCCGGCGAACTCCCAAAAATGGACTGACCCCAATTTGAAATTCAGTCGACTGTCATTTAAGCTAATGTGGAATATAAAAGGGGAAAACCATAAGCATTGCGATTATAGTGGTGCGCGTGCCATGGTGGATCTGAAGGTGCAAACCAGACAAAGGCAACTTCGCAACCAATGTTTGGTTTCAACTAACAAGTAAGATTCTAAGTGATGGACAAGAAATCACATTAAAGCAGTGGCGATCTATTTTCTTGCTGAGATAAATAACCTTAGCAAATACGAAAGAGTACCGCCTCTGGTGTGGCACCGTGTAAGCATCTGCTGAGGCGTTGAGGGTGCTGCGGTAGCGATGGCTGTCAGCGGCGTGGAAGCAGATCTAGGAGGGCAGACGGTGGCGGCGAGGGAAATATCCCGGCGCGATGGACGAGATGGTCGTATGAGCGGCCTCGGCAAGGTGGACGATGGCGCGGGTGAAGCGAGAGGACGCGATGCAAGGATCCTGGTCCGAAGCCGGGGATGAGAGAGGTCGATCTCTTGTAATGGACGACGGCATCGGGGTATCAGCTCCGGCATGGCGGAGGAGGACGGCGGTGGATGGGGTGGCGGACGGAGGAGAGTGCGGTGGAGAGGGTGTTTTGGTGCCCATGGAGTACGAATGGGGAAATGGAGGGAGAGAGGAAGGGGGGAACCATGTCTTCAGGGCGCGCTTGTCTCAAATGCGAGAAAATTTACAAACTTAGCCCCCGTTTAAAATTTCCTACATCATAGCAATATTTGTCGGTTGTGGATAGGACGGTAATCTTGCATACACCGAATATTTGCCGACGGAGATTTCGGCCGAGGAGAGTTTGTTTTTGCACCCACCGTGTATGAATCGGGGAGGGAGGTGAGAGACGATTTCGGCTGAGGAGAAGCTGTGTTTTGGCGCCCACCGTGTATGAATCCGGGGAGGTGAGAGCCGGAGGCAGTTATGTCACGTTTGAGTGAAATTACAAGCCTACCCCTATCAAAACCTATAGAAATTGAGCCGATAGGCTTTGCGTGTCAGGGATAGGCAGTAATTTCCATCTCATAGATTTTCGTTTCGGGTGGTTACTGCGAGTTTCCCCGCTTCGTTCAAATTTTTGCAGAGAAAGAGTGCATGTTTACCGTGCCAACTCAATTCGAATCTAGTTTGTATTTTTTTCGGGCAGGATCCATTTTGTATTCGAATACAAATCTATATACATCATTTTTTTATATATAATTTCAAAAGCACAACACCCTTTATACATAAATATGGTTTACAAATGGCATGATCTCAGATTCATAAGGCTGGATCCATCTTAATTTGGATTTTCAAATATTTGAAACCACTTTATGTTGAAATCCAATGTATGCATTCCTCGCTAACTGTCTCCAATTAATGTGTGTTTCATGCGGTTTTTTTACTTCTCAAACACGTATAATGTGTTTGACACACGCAACATATAGTGTAATCCCGTTTAGACATTAATTGCATATAAACCATGCATTGTCTCTAATTAAAGAATCTATGGATCACTAATATTGATAAACTATATAACATTACACGTGTCCCCAAATTCAAATGAACATGCATGTTTGATAGACCAATTTTCATTATGATATTATCGATGTCGTGATCTCTAGTTTAAATATTTGAATCCCCTTTAATCCAGATATTCGTCTCATATAGCTATCTCTCATGCTTGTATATCTCTCTAGACCTATACGCCTTCATCGTCTCTCGGGTATCTCTCGTGCTACTTGTATGTCGACAATGTTCTTTTATCTTCATAACACACCGACGGTACTCTCTCCCTCGACATTCACTCTATCTCTCTCTAAATATATCTCGCTCCCTGCTATGTGTCTCTAACTATGATTCTCCCTGTGAAATCTCTTTCTCTCACACAAACACAAACTTCCTCTCCCGGGGTCTCATTTCTCTCTACTATTCCCCTGTGTGCCACTCGCACACCCCTTGCGCTCCTTAGGTATGAGAAGCTGCGACCCTCCCTCTTAAATATCTCTTTCTCACACACAAACACAAACTCTGTCTCCCAGGGTCTCATATCACTCCACCATTCCCTTGTATGTCGCTCACACACACTCTCTCTCCCTAGAGATATCTCGCGTTCCCTGATATGTCTCTCTAGCTATCACTCTCATTGTGAAATATCTTTCTCTCTCGCAAACACAAAACTCTGTCTCTCCAGATCTCATTTCTCTCTGATATTTGTTTGTACGTGACTCACATGCACCCTCTCTCTATCTCTCTCACACCCACACACATAACTCAGCCTTCTGATACACTCGACTCTTATCTCTATCACACACACTAGCTAGCCGATCTCCCTCTAGCTAGCATCTTT
Source organism: Thinopyrum elongatum (assembly GCA_011799875.1). Lineage (NCBI taxonomy): Eukaryota > Viridiplantae > Streptophyta > Magnoliopsida > Poales > Poaceae > Thinopyrum > Thinopyrum elongatum. The sequence goes on from CM022298.1 coordinate 466,315,902, forward strand.
ATCTTTCTATTTATCTCTTTCTCCATCAACCTTCTTTCTCGCCCTCACTCTTGCTTCTTATCACGCACACTATATATGTTTCTCTCTACATGCAGTCATGCGCCCTCTTTTTATCTTTCTCACACACACACATAACTTCACCCCTCTGAACCACTCGGGGGTCATCTCTAACACACAAACTAGCCGATGTCCCTCTAGCTAGCATCTCTATCTCTCTATCTATCTGCAGTTTCTACGTCAACCTTTCTTTCTGTCGGGGGTTGGATGCGACATATGCCAAAGGATGGCTTATCATGGTGGGAGCTAGTAGAATGTCTCCGGTGCCTGGAAGCGGGATGAGGCGTAGACACGAATGCCGGCGTACTTTACCCAGGTTCGGGGCTCTCCTAGGAGATAACACCCCTAGTCCTGCTCTGCGGGGTCTCCGCATGATCACTAAGGCACTAGTGAGTACAAGGTGCTCCTTGAGCTGTATGCCAGAGGTAGAAGAGAGCAGGGCCGACTCTCTCCTCACTCTGAATGGGTCTAGGCTTCACAGGTCCGAACCCTTTGCATGGGTGCCCTGGGGGGTTTATATAGGCCTACCCCCAGGGGTACAATAGTCATCTTGCCGGGTGTAGGGTCTGACGGTCAGCGTCTCTGGCTGCCGGCTTCTCTGTCAGCTGCTGGGGCCCGCCGCCTGGTCTGGCTCGGAGCCGACAGGCCACTCCTGCCACTTGCGTGTCTCATCGGTTGCTTGTTGCTGTAGCCGTAATACAGATGACGCGTGCTTGGTCGGGGGGGGGGGGGGCGTGGCTATAGTCCCGCCGTCGGGTGGGAGATCACTGTAGCCACATCGTGTCTTTTCTGGTTTAATGGCGCGCGGACTTCGAGGGAGGAGGGGCCTCTTGCTAGAGGCCGGCCTCCCATCGGTCCGACTGGTCAGGCTCTGCCGCCCTCCAGTCTCTCGCTGCCTGGTAGGGCCTGCCGCCTGCAGGCCGTACCGACAGGCCATCATGGGAACAGGGCTTCGCCTGATAGGAATGACGTCAAGGGTGGGGTGGCCACAGTGCCACGTCATGAGGAGATCTCTGCCTGTACGGAGCACTGTGGCCGCGCCGTGCCCTGGATATGGGGGAATGGGCTATACTATAGCCACATCCTGTCTTGTCTTCTTAATGGGGGCGTAGACTTTCAGGGCATCGTGGGCCGCCTGTTCTAGGAGCCGGCCTCTCTGGAGGCCACCTGCTAGGAGTCGGCCCGTCTTGGGGCCGTCTTCCGGTGCTTGGCCGTCTTCTGGCATCCGGCCTCATGAGCTAGCCGGCCACCAGAAGGCGGCGCTTCATCTTTGATGCTTGAGGGGTGCAGCCGGCCCAATGTCTTGAAATGCTCAGGGACCCGGGTTAGGCTACCCGTGGCCCATTACTCCGACAGTAGTCCCCGAAGCTGGTGAGGCGTCGCGGCCGATAAGTCGAGAGGCCCCGGCAGCTTCCTTCTCCGAATGCTCTTGCTGAATGCTTCGTCCGCCTCCTCGTGTGCCGCCTGCTGGGAGTCGGTCGCGGCCAGGCGGCCTCGTCTGATAACTTCGAAACGCTGAGGCGGGAACCAGGTGGCGGGCCGGTCGAGCCTCTAGGCACGCCGCCCGCAGCAAGCACGCCACGCGGTGCCAGCTAGCCGGGCCAGCCCGCCGGTCACGCGCGTGATGGGACGTGGCAGCAGGCCGGGCCCACCACAACTGGGCCTCGGTGCGTGGGCGGATCCGCTGCGGCCGAGGTAGACGGTCACGATTCCGTGTGGGGTCATAGCATGCAGTAACCCGCGCGATAACCGCGGGGCCGTGGGGTCGTGGGTGTAGTTTATCCCACGATCCCGCGCCCCGCCCCTCGGCTTCGTAGCCTAGGGGCTATAAGTAGGGGGAGGAGGAGGAGCGGTGGAGCACTCGCGCCCTCCTCTCCCTTCGCCATTTTCGTCCTTCTCCTTTCCTTGCTGCCGCCATACCTCCGCGCTCCACCGAGGCGCCGCCGCAGCTCGCCGCCGTCGGTCCCCTTCGCCCCAAGCCTCTTGCTCCGCCGCGGCCCTTGCCTCCGCCGCAGCGTCATTTCTCCGTCTAGCTCGGTCCCCATGGCGCGCGAGAAGGGAGGGGACTGGGATGGCTCGGTCGTGCTCGAGGACCACCTTGCCTTCCTTCGTGCCACACGGCGGCTGCCCGGCACGGGCTTCGTCAAGGTGTATGTGCCGCCGGAGAGGGAGATTTCCCCGGCGCCGCAAGGAGGCGAGCGGGTCATCTTCCGCTCGCACTTCCTCCGCGGCTTCGGCCTGCCGGTGAGTGGATTCCTCCATTCCTTCCTCGACTTCTACAATCTTCAGCCGCATCATCTGACACCCAACACCGTGACGCTGCTGTCCGCCTTCGTCACATTGTGCGAGGGCTATCTTGGCATCCTCCCCACCATCGAGTTGTGGGGAGCATTCTTCTACACCAAACTGGGCACCTCCGCCAGGGAGAAGGCGGCCCAGTGCGGTGCCTTCGTCGCGGTGCGCCGTCCATCGGGGGAGAATGCTTTCCCCGCCATCAAGCTGTCACAGTCGGTCAAACTGTGGCAGAAATCATATTTTTACGTGGAGAACGTCGACCCGGCAATCGACTTCATCAACTTGCCGCCCTATGAAGCCGGCCCTCCGGACGAGCCTCGGGCCAAATGGGGCTACAAGCCGAGATGCTTGTCGGCCAACGCCACCGCCGCCATCAACCGGCTCCGAGTGCTGACGGGCGTAGAAGGCCTCAAGGCGTCCGACCTGCTGGTCGCCTTTGTCGAGCGCCGGATTCTCCCGCTCCAAGGCTGGCCTCATCTGATCTGTCGGATGAGCGGGCACCGCGACCCGAGCCGGATGTGCACGAGGGATATGCCGGCTGCCGAAGTTGCCCATATGGTGAATGAGATCTCCGACCTCAAGCTGTCGGAAGGGTCCTGGCGGTTCGGCAAGCGGCCATACTCCCGCGCCGACCCGTCGCCTGCTCCGGCGGCGGCTGCCGTTGTGGGGCCGGGTGAAGGCTATCAGCTGGACCGGGAAGTGAGCGACGTAGACGACCCTGACTTGGGGGCGGCCGCCCTTGAAGACGACGCCGCGGGCGGCGGCAACGTAGCAGGCGGCTCCGAAGAAGGAGGCGGCCTTGAGACTTGGCCCGATGATGATGACGAGGAGGACGAGCCCCGCCATGCGCGAGGCGCTGACAGGGCGGACGTGGGCCCTTCTGCCGGGCCGACTGCTCGAGGCGGTACACGCAAGCGCAAACAAGGCGCCGTCTTGTTCGGTAGCGTGCCGAAGAAGGCCAAGAACCCGGCCGCGGCGACTAAGCGGAAGGAGGCCGCCGCAAAGGCGGCCAAGTTCCAGAAGCTTCCGAAGGAGCCTCCTATGGTGTCGGCATAAGTGTCTTTTCCTTGTGCTTTCTTTTCTTGTTGGTTCCGTCTGAGCTTCTTTGCTTTATTTGCCTTGACTTAGGGCTCCGCTCTCCCTTGAGAAGTCGGCCGCCGCCTCCATCATCGGGTCGGTGGAGACCTCTACCACCACCCGGCGAATCGACCCAGCAGCCGACCTCCGGGAGGCGCAGGAACGTAACGCGCGGGAGGCGCGCGAGGAGCAGGAAGACGCCTGCATGGAGAGGGCAGGGGCGAACAGGGAGGAAGCCGCCACGTTGAAGAGGTTGGCGGAGGCTGAAGCCGACGCCGCAGAGAAGAGGCTGGGTGAAGGAGCCGCACGCTGTCAGGCGCCACTACTCGTCACCCCCTTGAGCTTCGCGCCGCCACCACCAGAGTTTACGGCGCCGACTGGGGGAGCCGGCGTCGAACAGCCGGTCATGGGGAGAGAAGGCGGCGATGTCGTCATGCCGGAGGTAGTCGTGCCTCCGTCGCCGCCGTCTGGAGGAGCGCGGGACGAACAGCCGGCTGCCCCGCCGGTGCCGCCAGCCAGAAACGAGGTAGTGACGGGCCCAATTCTTGAGGCCCGCACACCATCACGCTGCCGAGGCGCGAAGGCGGCTTCGGCGCCGCGACCGCTAGAAGCCGGCGCTGCAAGCTCGTCCGTCCCCGATGCCGAAGCCACCAGCCCCGCGCCCGCCAAATGGGTGCGTGGAGGCGGGACCGGCGCCTTAAACCAGGCGATCCTAGACATCCAGGCCAAACTCCGAGCTGAGGCCACCGCTCTTCGACAGTGCAACAGTGCGTTCATGGAATCGCGAGCGGCCATTCGGGTACGTCCTTTATTTCTTCATTTTTGATTCTTGTATTCTCTCTGTGGGGGCGCGCCAGCGCACCCACTGGGTGTAGCCCCCGAGTTTCGGGCCGGCTGCTGAGCAGGTGGCTCGGAACTTTAATTGGCAAGCTCCGAGTGCTAACTTTATCTGCTATCTTCATTATAGGACTATCATAACCTTCGCGCGATCACCTTCAACTCCAACATCCGAGAGCTGGAGCGGCGGACCGCCTACTTGTCAAAAAGCCGGAGTAAGTCTTCGTTTTCTTTCTCTGCGGGGGCGCGCCAGCGCACCCGCGGGCTGTAGCCCCCGAGATTCGGGCCGACTGCTGAGCAGTCGGGCCGGATCTTCTTGGTAGCCGTACCTCTTTTTTGTTGATGGTTGATATTTTTTTCCTTCCTCTGCTCTTGCAGAGGCCAACGCTACTTTGCAGCAGCAGCTGGGTGAGGCCAACACCGTGTTGCCCGCCAAGGAGGCAGAGTGCAACGAGCTGGCCCAAGAGCGTGACCGACTGGCCAAGCAACTGACAGAGCAGGCGGAGCTTCTCTAGAAGGCCCAGAAGGAGGCGGAGATAAAAGAGTCCAGTCTCCTCGCCGAGTTCGAGACCGAACGCTCCGCCTGGGCTGACAGGGAGGTGCTGCTAAAATCCGGTTTCGGCAGGATTGAAGACATAGTTGATGGTAAGCTTTCTTCTTTTTCTTTCTTTGAGCTGCCGGTTGCCGATCGAGCCGGCGTCTAGCTTCTGACTTCTGATTTCTTTGCTTTCTTCCTGAGCAGACTTCTTTCCTGGCCACTCTGACGCCGCCAACCAGGCTATTGAGGCTTATCGTAGAGAACGGAGAGCGGAAGGCGTGCAGATCGCTGCCAACGCCCCCCGGACTCTTAGCGAATAGCTCCTCAGCATCCAGGCCCGCCTCCGGCCGGCTCATCGGATGTTGCGCCGCCTTCAGTGTGTCGGGGCCCAAGCGATCTCCGCTCTTTGGCCGGACATGCCGGCTCCGCGCACTCCCAGTCGGACTGCCGACTGGCTGGAGATGGCGGCCGGCCGACTTGAGGCTTGGAAGGGTTCCATAGCCCGGGCTGGCGCGCGCCGGGCCTTGGAATTCGTCAAGGCGTGGTACCCTGGGCTAAGTCTAGCCCAGTTGACCACGTTTCGGCAGGAGGCCCAAGAGGAGCTGGTGGCGGTGGAGCGTGATCTTGTCAGACGGGCAGCGGCGATCGCCGAGTACACCAGCACCAACATCTTTGTTCCCGAGCTGGCTGAGGACGGTGCCGAGGCGCCGTCGGAGTGGTTCGGGCTGAACCGGGAGGACGACGAAGACTCGGCCGAGATGATCGACTCCAGCGACGAGGGCGAAGGCGAGGAGGACGGGGAGAGCGAAGAAGATATGCCGGAGGTCAGGGCGGACGACCAGTCTCCGCTTGACCATGCCTCAAACAACAAGCCGCGCTCGAGTGCGCCGACTGCTGCTGGAGGTGACCAAGCGGAGACTGACCAGCCGTCCGCTCCACCAATCGGCACTACCGACTCCGCCAACCAGTCGGACCCCTCTGCTGCTCCCTAGGCCACTGACTTGTCTTTTATTTTTCCTGTTTTATCTGTCTTGACAAACTTTGTTAAATTCGCACAATTCCACCCACGGGGTGTATTTCAAACTCTGTTGACTGCTGGCCAAGGGCCTATTGACATGCAGATATTCTTCTACACAAGTTGCGCTCTTGCCGAGCTCTAACTTTCCTTGCTTTCTGCTCCTTGGCTTTTTTCCTTTGCCGCCCTCCCTTGGCTGCTGTCTTGCCAGCCAAATAGCCGCTCTGCGGACTGCGGCTGGGTCAAGTACTTAGCTACTTTCGGGAGAGCAAGTACTTAGCCGACTAGAGCGTTAGTAAGGTAAGTAGAAACCGACCGCCTGGCTGCTCCGCAGCTGGTCAACGAGGCGGAAGCCGGCCTGAACTATGTGCATGCTTTGGGTCCTTAGCCATTTTTCATGCGGACACCTTTTCTGCCTTTAACTCCTGCCCACCGGACAGTCGCTCTGCGAACTGTGGCTTTGGTAGGAGAAAGTTGAGGCGCCAACGCATTACTTGTCCGGCTGCAGGAAGCACTACATAGTACAAGGCGGCGAGCCCCCGGGCTGACTGGTCGAACCCGATGCCAGGTGGAATAATGAAATGACACATTTATAGGCGTAATACTCATTACGCAGATAAAAGAGGGTAGCCCCCGAGTTCTCCTCGGGGAACCCAGAGTCTTCGTACTTAATACAAAGGGTAGCATGGTACATACTGCATCAACTGTAAAATCTTCGAAGGAGGTTTGCGTTCCACGGCCGCTCTGTCTCCTTGCCGGAGTTGTCCCTCTTGCGTGCTCTGGGCTTCTGAGCATTGATCAGGTAGTAGGAGTCGTTGCCCAAAACTTTGCTGATGATGAAGGGGCCTTCCCAAGGTGCCGAGAGCTTGTGCTGGCCGGCTGTTCGCTGGATCAGCTGGAGCACAAGGTCTCCCTCTTGGAAAGATCCTGGCTTGACCTTCCGATTGTAGTATCGGCGTAGATTCTGCTGGTAGATGGCGGACCGGCTGAGTGCCAATAGCAGGCCCTCTTCCAGTAGATGGACGCCGTCTTCTCGTGCTTCTTTTGCCTCCTCCTCAGTGTACATGGTGACTCGAGGGGAGTCGAATTCTATGTCCGTCGGGATGACGGCTTCGGCACTGTAGACGAGGAAGAAGGGCGTGAAGCCGGTTGACTTGTTTGGAGTTGTATGCAGGCTCCAGAGGACGGCCGGCAGCTCATCGAGCCAACAGCCGGCTGAACGCTCCAGAGGCTCGATCAGTCGGGGCTTGATGCCGGCCAAAATGAAGCCGTTTGCTCGCTCCACCTGGCCGTTTGACTGCGGATGGGCAACGGACGCTAAGTCCAGTCGGATGCCCTGCGTCGCACAAAAACGAGCCAAGGCGCCCTTGGCGAAGTTTGTGCCGTTGTCGGTGATGATGCTGTGTGGTATGCCATACCGGGTGGTGATGTCTGCGATGAAAGTCACAACGGTCGGACCATTCAACTTCTTGATTGGTTTGGCCTCTATCCACTTGGTGAACTTATCCACGGCGACAAGTAGATGAGTCATGCCACCGCGCGCTGTCTTGAATGGTCCCACCATGTCCAGCCCCCAGACGGCAAAGGGCCAGGCAATGGGGATGGTCTTGAGTGCAGAAGCCGGCGAATGTAGCTTGGAGCGGAACTTTTGACACCCCTTACATTTCTGGACCAAATCTTTGGCGTCTTCTAGAGCAGTTGGCCAGAAGAAACCATGGCGGAAAGCTTTGGCAACAAGTGATCTTGAAGCCGCGTGGTGACCACACTCGCCTTGGTGGATATCTTTGAGGATTGCTTGGCCTTTCTCCGACTCCACGCAGCGCTGGTACACGCCAGTGACACTACGCCTCACAAGTTCTATGTTAACAATGGTGTATGCTCCTGCCCGACGTTGCACTTGTCGGGCCGAGATTTCATCAGTCGGTAGCTCCTTGTTCACCAAAAAGTTGAGGACGGGTTGTGCCCATGAAGGTGCTACTATTTCTTCGACAGCCAGAACTGCTATTTGCACGAGGGCGGTTGGGAGGGGAGGCGGCGGGGTGGAGCCAACGTCGTCTTGCTGTGTTGTTGAAGTCCCCGGGCCGACTGCTGCGGCCCCCGGGCCGGGTTGTGGAGTCCCCGGGCTGGGTGCGACTGCTGCAGTCCCCGGGCAGCTTGGTGAAGTCCTCGAGACGGCTGCTGCAGCCCCCGGGCCGGGTTGTGGAGTCCCCGGGCCGGGTGCGACTACTGCAGTCCCTGGGCCGCTTGGTGAAGTCACCGAGACGGCTGCCTCGGGGGGAGTCGGCACGAAGATGGAGTCTGATTCTGGCGACGGCTTGATAGACGGCTTGAGGAGGCGTTGCAGGGCGACGCCGGCTGGTACTGCTTGCCGGGTGGAGCCGATCCGTGCCAAGGCATCGGCTTGCTCATTGTCGTTTCTCGGCACATGAAGGAACTCGCACCCTTCAAAGTATCCACTGAGTTTCTGGGCGAGGAAGTGGCAGCTTGCCATGTTTGCATCCTTGGCGTCCCAGTCGCCTGACGACTGCTGGACCACCAAGTCAGAGTCACCGTAGCACAGCATCCGGCGAATGCCGAGTTCCTTGGCAAGCCGGAGCCCGTGTAAGAGTGCTTCGTATTCGGCCACGTTGTTGGAGGCGGCAAAGTGGATTTGCAGCGCGTATTTGAGCTTGTCGCCTTTGGGAGAGGTGAGGACGATGCCGGCTCCCAGACCGGTGCGCATCTTCGAGCCATCGAAGTGCATCCGCCAATGAGTGGAGTCTGGAGCTGGCGGCAGGTACTGGGTCTCAGCCCAGTCGAGGAGGAAGTCGGCCAGTGCTTGGGATTTGATGGCGGTGCGAGGTTGGTAGAAGATGGTGTAGGGCGCCAGCTCGATGGCCCACGTGGCCACTCGGCCCGATGCATCTCTGCTGCCTATGATCTCCGCAAGCGGGGCGGTGCAAACAACCGTGATTGGATGCTCTTGGAAATATGGCTTCAGCTTCTTGGCGGCGAAATGCACGCCATAACACAATTTTTGATAGTGGGGGTAGTTCTGCTTGGAAGCTGACAACACCTCGCTCAGGTAGTACACCGGTTTCTGGACCGGCTGTGCCTTGCCGTCTTCTTTGCGTTCCACAACTATGACTGTGCTGACCACCCGGCTGGTGGCGGCAATGTAGAGAAGCATCGGTTCCTTAGCAGTCGGAGCCGCTAGGACAGGCGGAGTGGTCAACACCTTTTTGAGCAGGAGAAAAGCTTCATCCGCCTTGTCATTCCACTCGAAAAAAGTGGTTTTCTTCATAAGCTGGTACAGAGGAAGAGCCTTCTCACCCAGCCGACTGATGAAACGGCTGATGGATGCCAATCAGCCGGTGAATTTCTGCACATCCAGCAGTCGGGTGGGCACCTCCATCCTCTCGATGGCCTTGATCTTCACAGGATTGCACTCTATGCCACGCTCTGAGACCAGGAAACCAAGAAGCTGGCCGGCTGGTACTCCAAAAACACATTTCTCCGGGTTGAGCTTGATTTGAAAACGACGCAAGTTTTCAAAGGTTTCCTTAAGGTCCTCTAGCAGGGTGCCATGCTTCTCCGTCTTCACCACGATATCGTCCACATAGACATGGGCGTTCTTGCCGACTTGCTTGAGGAGACACTTCTGCATGCAACGCTGAAACGTGGCGCCGGCATTCCTCAAGCCGAATGTCATGGTCAGGTAGCAGAAGGCTTCGAATGGTGTGATGAAGGCGGTCTTCAGCCTGTCGGCTGGGTCCAGTTTGATCTGGTGGTACCCTGAGTATGCATCCAAAAAACTCAACAGCTCGCATCCGGCTGTGGAGTCTATCACTTGGTCAATTCTTGGCAAAGCAAATGGATCTTTGGGGCAAGCTTTGTTGAGGCTGGTATAATCAATCAACATGCGCCACTTCTTATTCTTTTTCAGCACAAGGACTGGGTTGACTAACCACTCTGGGAAGAATACTTCCATAATGAAGCCCGCCGCTAGAAGCCGGGCTATTTCTTCTCCAATGACCCTTCTCTTTTCTTTCGACAGGCGGCGCAAGGGCTGCCTGACTGGCTTGACACCAGGTCGGACATGTAACTTGTGCTTAGCGAAATCCGTCGGAACACCCGGCATGTCTTTAGGGGACCATGCAAAGATGTCCCGATTCTCACGGAGGAAATCGGTGAGCTTGCTTTCCTATTTGCTGTCAAGGTTTGCACCAATGACAGCGTACCTCTCTGGGTGCTCCGGGTCCAGGGGTATCTTCTTCGTTTCTTTCGCCGGCTTGAACGAGCCCTCGGCTTCTGGCTCCTTAGGTTCTGGCGACATTTCCGGCTGCTTGCCTGCCATTGCCACAACCCGGTCAAGGAGCCTCCTCTCGGCAGCAATCACGAGGGACTCGGCCAGCCGACTGCTGGCAGCGGCACAGGCGACAGACTTCTGGTAGTCACCAGCCACGGTGATGATGCCCTTGGTGCTCGGCATCTTCATCTAGAGATAGGCATAGTGGGGGACCGCCATGAACTTGGCCAGGGCGGGCCGGCCAAGCAACGCGTGGTAGGGGCTTTCAAGATCAACCACCTCGAACCAGATTGGCTCTCGGCGGAAGTGATCCTTCTCTCCGAAAAGGACATCTATCTTGATCTTGCCGATCGGCGAGCAGGACAGGCCAGGCACAATGCCATGGAAGACAGTCCGGCTGGGCTGGAGCTGTTTCTCTTTGATGTCCAACTTCTCCAGGGTGTCACGGTAGAGGATGTTGATGCTGCTGCCGCCATCTATCAGAACTCGGGAGAAACGAGCAGCCCGCCTCTCCGTAGCGAAGGTGGCATCCAGCACCAGGGCATAAGAACCCGGAGTAGGCATCACCTCCGGGTGGTCAGATCGGCTCCAACTGATAGGCCTCTCCGACCAGTGCATGAATTCCGGAGCTTTAGAAGTGACAATGTTCACTTCCCGGCGCTGTTGACGCTGGCTGCACCTGTCGTCAGTCACGCTGGTGAAGACGACGTAAGCTCCGTGCTCTTCAGGGAACTCATCTTGGATCGCTCCGACTGGCCGAACCGCTCGCTGCTGGGGCGGCGGAGGTGGCGGGCCAGCAGGTGGAGGAGGCAGGAGTCTGTCGCCCTTGGCGATCCTGGTGAGCCAGTGGCACTTCCGAGTGGCGTGGTTAGACGGCTTCGCACCGCTGTGAAACTTGCAGGGTGCATCGAGAGTCTGCTCGTATGAGAAAGCAGGCAACCAGTTGGGCTTGCCGCCCTTCTGACGCTTGGGAGGAGGCTGTCCTTCCGGCTGCTGGTCTTCGACTGTCGCCACCTGCCGGCTTGTAGAAGCCGGTTGTGGCGCCTTGCGCTTGTTGTCGTTTTGCTGCTGCCGCCGACTGGCGTCACCAGCCGGGGTCCGAGGAGCTTGAGGAGCCACTTTGCCAGATGCATCAACTTGAATCACTGCCTTCATGGAGGAGTCGGCCATGGCGTATTTGTCCGCTATGATCAGCAACTCATCGAGGGTGGCCGGCTCGTCGCAGAGGAGTTTGTGCTTGAGCAGAGTTCCTTCTCTACACCCGGCTGTGAAATACTCAATGGCCTGCACCTCGTGCACGCCTTCGCAGGAGTTGTGCAGCTCGGCCCAGCGCGTGAGGTAGTCGCGAGTCGACTCGTCGGGGCCTTGGACGCACAAGGAGAGCTGGCGAGGCTTGGGTGGCCGCTTGTACATGCTGGTGAAGTTGCGGTTGAAGGCCTCGGTGAAATCAACCCAGCTGTTGATGCTGCGGGGCTTCAGGCTATTCAGCCATGTCCGGGCGGTGCCTTGGAGCATGAGCGGAACATACTTCACGGCAACGCGCTTGTTGCCGTTTGCGATGCTGACGGCCGTGGAGTAGTCGACCAGCCAGTCTTCCGGCTTCGCGGAGCCGGTGTACTTGGGCGTATCTCTTGGGAGAGTGAACCCTTTGGGGAAGGGCTCGTCACGGATGCGGGGGCCAAAGCAAGGCGGACCCAATGCGTCTTCTTCTTCTAGCGCCAGGGACCGGTTGAGGCGGTCGATCCGGTGGCGGGCATCGTTCTCTCCCAACTCCTTTTCGGCGGCCAAGGCGGTCGCCGAGTGTCAGGTGGTCAACAAGCGGCGGGGAAACACGTCTCTCCCTGCGCGGGGGAGGCGGACGACCGTCCCGCCCCACTGCTCGTTGGCGGCCGTCTTGGTCGCGCTCGATAGAGATGCGGGTGCGGCTACGGCTCGCAACCGGCTCTGGGTCTCTTCCGTCGTGGGCGCCATCTGTTGGCGTCCGGGAGGTCGCACCGTGCTCTCGGCGAGGGGGAAGGTTCCCGGCCTGTAAGCCAGGTTCCATCATGCGGCGGCCGGCTTCCTGCTGCGCGGCGGCCGCGTCGATGAGCTATTGGACGCGCTCCGTCATGCAGCGACGCTTGTCGCCCTTCAGGCGGTCTAGTTCTTCTGCCGCCGCCTGGGCGGCGCGCAAGTTCTCCATCGGCGTGGCGTAGACTGGGCGGTCGGCCCCCAACATGCTGGCGATGGCTGCACCACGCTGTCGGACCTTGCCCGCGCGGCTGGGCTCGCCAGCAGCCGGCGTGCCGCAGACCGCGCGGTCGATCTCGCGGTGGTAAGCCTCGGTGAGGCATCTCATGGCCGCCAACTTGTTGGCGCTGTCGAGAAGTGCGATACGGCATGCTTCCAGCGTTTCACCGCTCGCACCGGGTGCCATGGGCGCGGACAGGTCCCGCATTGCCGCTTGCAGCGGATCCTGGCCACCTCCGCCAGAGTGCTCGCCATGCTCGATGACAAGCACCTCCGTGACAGTGCCTCCGCCACTATTCACACGAGGGAGCGGTTCGTCGTAGACCACCACGCTGGTGGGGAACGTGTCGAGCGACGCCGTGTCGGAATCGACAAGCATCGGGTCGGTGGAGCCAACCGACTCCAAGTCTACAGCAGGCTCGCTGCCGAGGTGGAGCTGGTCGAGGAGGCCGACGAGGCGGCTCTCGGGGTCATCTATGCCCATGTCAGATACGGGCTTGTCGGGAAGGCGAATCTCGCCAACAAGATCGGCGAGGCAACTTGCCGCGCAGACGACCTCCACGCCGCGCAGCGCGTCGTCGCAGGCGCCGTTTGGCGTGCCGGGCTGGCTGCGCTCGCCAGGAAGGAAAAAGGTTCCCGTCCAGAACAGGTCTCCGGACGGTGGTGCACCTAGCCCCACGGTGGGCGCCAAATGTCGGGGGTTGGATGCGACATATGCCAAAGGATGGCTTATCATGGTGGGAGCTAGTAGAACGTCGCCGGTGCCTGGAAGCGAGATGAGGCGTAGACACGAACACCGGCGTACTTTACCCAGGTTCGGGGCTCTCCTAGGAGATAACACCCCTAGTCCTGCTCTGCGGGGTCTCCACATGATCACTAAGGCACTAGTGAGTACAAGGTGTTCCTTGAGCTGTATGCCAGAGGTAGAAGAGAGCAGGGCCGACTCTCTCCTCACTCTGAATGGGTCTAGGCTTCACAGGTCCGAACCCTTTGCATGGGTGCCCTGGGGGGTTTATATAGGCCTACCCCCCAGGGGTACAATAGTCATCTAGCCGGGTGTAGGGTCCGGCGGTCAGCGTCTCTGGCCGCCGGCTTCTCTGTCAGCTGCTGGGGCCCGCCGCCTGGTGGGCCCCGCCGACTGGTCTAGCTCGGAGCCGACAGGCCACTCCCGCCACTTGCAGGTCTCATCAGTTGCTTGTTGTTGTAGCCGTAATGCAGATGACGCGTGCTTGGTCAGAGGGGGGGGGCGTGGCTACAGTCCCGCCGTCGGGTGGGAGATCACTGTAGCCACATCGTGTCTTTTCTGGTTTAATGGCGCGCGGACTTCGAGGGAGGAGGGGCCGCTTGCTAGAGGCCGGCCTCCCATCGGTCCGACTGGTCAGGCTCTGCCGCCCTCCAGTCTCTCGCTGCCTGGTAGGGCCTGCCGCCTGCAGGCCGTACCGACAGGCCGTCGTGGGAACAGGGCTTCGCCTGATAGGAATGACGTCAAGGGTGGGGTGGCCAGAGTGCCATGTCATGAGGAGATCTCTGCCTGTGCGGAGCACTGTGGCCGCGCCGTGCCCTGGATATGGGGGAATGGGCTATACTGTAGCCACATCCTGTCTTGTCTTCTTAATGGGGGCGTAGACTTTGAGGGCGTCGTGGGCCGCCTGTTCTAGGAGCCGGCCTCTCTGGAGGCCGCCTGCTAGGAGTCGGCCCGTCTTGGGGCCATCTTCCGGTGCTTGGCCGTCTTCTGGCATCCGGCCTCATGGGCCAGCCGGCCACCAGAAGGCAGCGCTTCATCCTTGATGCTTGAGGGGCACAGCCGGCCCAATGTCCTGAAATGCTCGGGGACCCGGGTTAGGCTACCCGTGTCCCATTACTCCGACACTTTCTTTCTCGCACGCACTCTTGCTTCCTATCACACAGACCATATATGTCTCTCTATACATACATCTATAGGTTGATTTCTTTTGCACAATCGTTGTGTCTCGCTCTCTCTGCTCGCCATAGATGCATGCTCCAGCCCACGCCACTATCTCTTGAAGACAAAAACACATGCTCAATTATCAGCCTTCTTCCCTCCACTCTCACATGCATGCATATTGTCATACCGATCCATCTCTCCCATGTCGTTGATCTTATGACTTATGTCTTCTTTCTTTTATCTCGATCATGCGCGCGCGCACACACACACACATCCCACATATACATGTATACCTCTCGCACATGCACGTTCAAGGTCTTCTATGTCTCCATACGTAGTTAATTACCCTCAGCCCAAACCCCACATCGAATCGTTCTCTTCTTGTGTGCACATGACTTCCGCCTAGATGGGTCTCTTCTCTAAAACACACACTCACACTTAACAATCTCCTTCTAGCTACCCCCTCTCTCACTCTTCCCCTATATCCCCGAACCCAATAAGACCATCCCTTCGTTTAATTCCCGCCTACATGCACCATCGATATATAGTAGTCTTCCTCGGTGTCTCTCGAACAAACACGTTATCTCGATGTCGACTCCTCTCACGCGCGCACACCTTCTCTTCCCTCTTTACGGGCCTCTTCTCTCTCGCACCCCCCTCGTTGGTGGCCTCTGCCATACACATCACCTCTCTACGATGAAGCCACACACACTTAAATTACTTTCGCCACCGAAGACTCCGCTTCACACACACACACACACACACACATCAAGACTCCATCTCACACACACATGCTCTAGGTGGAGCATTTTTTCCCACCACCCTTCGTCCAACCTTACCCGTATGATAAACAATCACCTTAATTTACTTATATAACATGGACAAATTCCACTTTATTTTAGTAGTTAGCAAAGTTCTCATAATTATATAATGCAAATCACGAGTAGGAAGTGACATTTTTTTACACAACCACGTTAACATGGCCACGTAAATCACAAGCTAAAGTGTAATACCATTATACTTATATCCCGATGCAAAAGGTGGAGTACATGTCTGAAGAGTAGAGTCGCACACACGCACTCTGT
Source organism: Thinopyrum elongatum (assembly GCA_011799875.1). Taxonomy (NCBI): domain Eukaryota; kingdom Viridiplantae; phylum Streptophyta; class Magnoliopsida; order Poales; family Poaceae; genus Thinopyrum; species Thinopyrum elongatum. The sequence goes on from CM022298.1 coordinate 466,331,229, forward strand.
CTCTCAGAATCTCGCACACATACCAGTTACGTGACGCCCCCTAAGCAGACCCGTATGTTACAATTTGTGCACCCGCGGGTACACGTGATGGTGCGCATTTATTTAAGCCGGACGGTGAACCCAAACAGTAGATGCATTCATTCCCCTCCCGCCGCCTCTTCTCTGGTCATCGTCGCCTGATAGCCATGACCTGGCTAAAGGTAACGACATACGCCATGCTCCCGCCGGAGCGGCGCTTTGATCTGGAAGCGGTGCGAAGCCCGGATCGCAGCCGCCCTGCCTCCGGAGTCCGGACTAGCCGGAGCCGGACGAGGAGGCGTTGGAGGCGGAGTAGCACGTGGAGCCGGAGGAGGAGAACAACGACGCGGGTGAAGCGGAGCCGGAGGAGGACGATGATTTCCATTATACTCAGACTTAAAGGGCTTTGAGTTTCACGCCACATTTATTTCATAGAGATAAAGAAAGGAAGTTTTAGTGGTCATGCATGCATCTATTTGTGCTAGCACTCCTATATAAGGGTTGACCAGTCGCTTCCCGCGGTCGTGCACGGGCGGTGGAAGAGGAAGGAGAAGGGAAGCGGGCTGTGGAGTATGCCAGTTGCAGCACGAGCTCCAAGGAACGTTCGTGCCAAACAATGCATAGTAGTACAGTATAGTCCAGCGGAGTATGAATTGGCCTTTAGGTTGCGTGTGGATGACATGGCTGCAACATGCAGGCTGCAATTCGACAGCCTACCGCTCCGCTCTGCACGGTTTGGTCACGCAAGATTTGCATGCAAGCATGTCACGCACGTACTTGTCGAAGGCGTGCTCAAAAAAGGGCGACCAGGTCCGCTAGTCCGCGTTGGTCCATGCGCCCGGAAAACAACTAATCCCAGTCGCTGTAAATGTCGTGAGTGCTTTAATTCTGGGCTAGTGGATGGACGCGAACGTGCCGTACAATGAACCGCCCGCCAGCTCCCTCATCTCTATCTCTACTCTTATAATAATAATAGTCTATCTATCTATCTATCTATCTACTCTTATAAATAACAAAGTTGGTGATGATGGTGTGCCTGCCATCCTGCAATATAGGCCATCCGATTTATATCTGACGGATAGGAAGGAAACTATGGCAATTTTGCAAAAAGATACCTACACCCCTCTCCACATTTGCAAATAAGTCGTTCCCTCGTTCATCCTTTTCTCTCACAAGATAAACTACTCATACAAATGCATCTTGATGTTACATGCAACGCACGGGATGATGGTGTGCCTGCCATCCTGAAAAATAGACCGTCCGATCTATATCTGACGGATAGAAAGCAAACTATGGCAATTTTGCAAAAAGATATCCGCACCCCTCTCCACATTTGCAGATAAGGCCTTCCCTAGTTCATCTTCGTCTCCCACATCTTATTGCCATGTCATCTTATAACATTTCAGTACATGTCTCTTTGCACTCCAGGGGCAGGAATAGTTCTTTCCTTCTTTTTTTATTGATTGGGATAGTCATCTACGCAACTTTATAATGCCAGTTGTATAAACTATAAAGGACTTAACAATTTCAATTCCGTGTAGTACTAGTTAGGTAGCCATAATCCCATCAAACAAAACTACTCCTACTTTAATTAATGTAATGGCCCAGGTAACACTCTCAAATTGTTTGTCGTCGCCCGTGTCGTAGCTGGTCTATACATTGCTTCCATTCCCCCTCATAGAAATAAGCAATATAAAGTATTTTATTTTAATCCATATCCCCTGCTTATGTCACCTTATTATACTGCATGGACCATAACCATGCACGTCAGCATGTATCCAGGTTTGAGATGTCAGGTGTACCAGGTGGACGGCGGCGTCTTCGACCCTCGTGATGCTACCTGGGTGCGGATGAACACACTTGAAGAGTACTCAATTTTCATCGGGGACAATGACCCCATAGTGCAAATGATGCCACCTTCCGTGCACGACGCCGACGGCCTGCCGTTCATGAAGAACGGGTACGTTTTCATTGCACACCGACGGATTCATATCTTGAACGCCCCTATCTGTGATCTATGCCGCTTCAGTTTGGATGAGTCTCCATCGTAGGGAGCCACACTTAAGAAGCTGCAATGAAATGGACTCCCATTGCCCACCATTATGGATCGTTCCATCTATGAAGAACACGTGGGAATGGAACTACAAGACGGACATGTACCCAGGGATGTACGAACCTGAGTAATGTAGCACAGTAAGTGAAGTAGAAAGGCACAAATAGTATGAACATGCGTGGCATATAGGCATTGGTCTTTTACTACCACTAAATGTTGTACGTGCAATGCACGGTGATATTATGATGTACGTGCCTAAGTAATGTACTACTATATTAATTGGACGCACATATTAGGTTTTATATTTGTTTATGTGTATGGCCCGAGACCTTCCAACTAGACGCGTCTTTCTCTCCGGGTCGCACTTTGTATCGTTCATACTACTAGTACTATGTGTGGTCTCCGACCTAGAAGTGGAAGAAGTGGGGACGCTCTACCACGCTGTTCATGTCCCACTCCTTTCACTGACGTGTGGGACATCCAGCACGTGCTGTGTTTGGCACTCCGTCGTAAGAGTTGAAACGCTAGCTTTCATCAAAAATAAAAAATAAATATAAATCAGCAGTGATACTATACCACACGGTTTCCTTGCTCCTCGATATCGGAAAGAATACTTCTGTTTGCCGACATGTGGGATGTCGACCATCCTGGTCCACTTGCCATGCATGCAGAACTCCAAGGGAGAGTCACCCTGGTCGTCGCGCCACAGTAATAATGACTAATGAGCCATCAAATCACAGGCCCAACCTTTCCCACTGTAAAGTTGCTCAGACGAAGGAACCATCATGACTTCATTGAATTCCGCTTCTTGAAGAAAACTACTGTACCAGCAATACTGCTAGCTATAGTAGTACTGTACTCCAGCGGAGGCCTCCTTTCGTTCATAGGATAGGAATTTTATAGGAATATCAAAATCATAGGAAGTGAGATGACATGCATCTCAATTCCTATAGAGAAAGAGATGCCATTTGATTCATAGGATAGGAATTTTTCCATTGAGTCTAGGCTAATGTACTGGTAATTTTCTCTAAAAACTACAGTAGTAACTAGTACTGGTACATGCTCGTAATTAATTAAACAAACATACGGGCAACACAGACACACACACACTAACTACTAGTGCTACTACTTCTCACATGCTGGCCAGACGCCGTCGTTCTCCTTCCCGGCTTTGTCGGCGACACCCCAGCGTGCTTGGATCTCCGCCGAGCTCTCCGCAGCAGCGCGTGCGTCCTCTTCTTTCTTGCGGCGGCGGGCCTCTCTTTTCTTGAGTGCTTTCTACCTTTTCCGCTCCCTCTGTGTGGCTTTGGCTTCCTCTTGCTCTACCACCCATTCGGCCTTGGCAGCTTCAATGTCCGCCCATGTAGGTGTGAGGTCGCGAGCGGCGATGAACTTGGCACGGCGGGATGCCATCGCTTCCCTACCATTTTGTGTGTGGTCGTGGGCGGCGAGGAACTCGGCACGGCGGGATGCCATCGCTTCCTTACCGGTTAGTGTGCGGCGCGGTGGCATGAACGACTCTTGGTGAGAGCTCTGGGGCGGAGTGGCCGGACAACCGTATAGTGCATTGGTTTGTCAAGACCTCAAGGACAGACGACGAAGGAAATTTGGATTCCCCTTCAATCCTGGTCATTTATTACCGAGTAAAATGCATTGGCGGTCATCGAACTTGTCTTGATAGCTCACTTTTATCATTGTACTTAAGAATACGGTTAATACAGTAATTATATACGAGATATGGTGATTATACGGTCCCTATCATCACACCCGTGTAGCTGTAGCTGGGATTTGATGTTTCTTCACCTCCGTCCTGGTTGATGCATGTAACTAGAAATAATATCACTAGAAACTATGTTTATTAGTAAGGTACACGTGCATTGCACGCATGAGATTTGGCAACCAAATTATGAATAAATACCACACTATAGCATGTAAGCTTTGAGTCATATATGCATGATGTAGATGTTCGTTAATTCTTATAGTGGTAGTAAATTTCTACGAAATGCACATAATGGCCTAAATATGGTAAATGAACCCGGAGAAGTGCCAAATTTGAACACGGTGCTTTGTAGGGTGTATGTTGATCGTAGAAAAAAAGTGAACTGCCACATTAATTGAGTACTTTTGCAAACTACAAAAACAATATATCACCATGCCCGCGTCTGACCGCCCTGGCCTACCGAAACCCCTTCCATCGCTAGCGCACGCTTCCCGCCTGAAATGGTCACTGTCGCTCCAGAATGTCAATGCCGCATTCACGCCCGACGCGACCTCTCACTGGCGCCGGCATTGCAGCAGCGTGACAGCCGAGAGAGCGCCACCCGCGCGGCATCCCGGTGCAAGCGACTGCTCCGCGTTAACGACACCACGGCCATCCGCCCGTCCACCGCCCACATTAATGACAAGCAGCTACCGATGAACCTACTCCGGTGCCAGCCATCCATCCATCTGCCGCGACTCATTGCCATTCGCCCGCTATATTAACTTCAGCCCCAGCCCCCAGCCATAGCCAAAGACCCACAGTCATTCTCCTCCGGTCCCTTCCTTCTGTCGGCACCACTCCAACCATGGCTTCCTCGCGCTCCAAAGCTCTCTTGGATGTACTGTCGCAGGCGCAGATGAAGGACATCGCCGGCTCCTCTCTGGGCGAGCCCCAAAGCTCTCTTGGACGTACTGTCGCAGGAGCAGATGAAGGACATCGCCGGCTCCCCCCCGGCCGCCCTCCGCCGCCATGACCACGAAGCTGGCGTGCGTGCGCGGGTGCAGCCGACAGCAAGGAAGAGTAGTACATGGTAGGTCACCGCTGCTTTGGTCCCAGGAAGGCCACCGCTCCTCCACTCAGTCAACGCCAAGCTTGGTGGGGTAAACATCGGCAGCCGATTAGCCGCTTGACGGCGATGTGGAGGCAGAAATCTTCAGAACCTTGTTCTCCGGAGGAGGAGGTTATCGAGGCGGAGCTGGACAAAGCCGGGGCAGATGAGGAGGAGGCAAAGGCAATAGCCGGAGCATCAGTTCTCGGGGCTCATGGCTGGACATGGTGGTCGGGCACCGGTGATCATTTAGATTAGGTTTACAGTAGGTTTTAGTACGGTTTGTGCGAAATATGTAATGAATTTCGTCTAGTTTATAGGAAAAGTTTTCGAAATGTATGAATTTCATCCGGTTAATTTGAAATTTGCTTTGTTTACATGAATTTCATCCAGTTAGTTCATATAGTTGTCGAATGGTATGCGGGCAGCATTGGATGGCATCCTCTGGCATCAGTGTCCTCGGACAGATGCCGATGTAAATTTGTGGGTCAGCGCTGGAGATACCTAACTATCATGCTATAATCGCTAACAGTGCTCCATTATTTCGTAGGGAACAGTTATCCCTCGGTCAAAATCAGATCCACCGTGTTTCGCACTCCTCCCACGTAAGAGTGGAGACGCTTGCTTACATAAAAATGGAGCAAGTGGATGGCACTGTAGCACGTCATATCACTCAAACCCACTATGCCAAACTAGCCCGCCTAACGCGCGGGAAAGCCCCGCTCTCATCATTTTGTTCTGAATTTCTATCGATCGATCACACGAAAATGTTACACTTTGCAAGTTCAAAAGGAAAAGGTGGCACACTTAAAGCACGCCTGCCGCGTTTGCGTCGAACCCCCGACAGTCCGACTCGCACGTCGCTCACCAAAGGGGACACGCGTTGTCTTGCATTTTCACTGACATGTGAGACTGCAATTGAATAAACTGTCGATAGCCAAAATCTAATCGCTCGGCGGGTGTTGGCTGAGAAGAGAGAGACGGGGGAGGGAGAAGAGATTGCCCGCCCGCCACGCGCGGACTCCAAGAAATATGGTGATGATGTGAGGTGGACCATGCGGCAGTCCGGCCCGCTTCCAAGCCCGCTTTTGACCGCCCTGGCCCACTAGAAAACCCCTCCCTCCTCCTGTGCACGCTCCCCCCTCAGGCGCCAGCTGCCCGCATTCATAGCAAGTACAATACTGGGCTATAAGCCCGCTTATGTGGAGGAGAGAGGCATTGAAAAAGTGAAGGAGTGGGCTCTACAAGAGCCCGTCTCTACATGTGCTCCTAGGTATAAAAAAACTAATTCTAAAAAAAGGTATAAAAAACAATTGTGTCTAAAAAAAAGAAAGTAAAAAACATTTGAGAGGAAATAGATAAAGAGAAAGTGAGAAAAAGTTGTAACCTTATAGCCAACCTTATAGTACTATGGTACATGAGGAAGGAGGGAGTTGTCCACATGCCAAGTTCACTGGGCTTCCGTGTTTCACACTCCTCCGCCGTAACAGTGGAGACAATAGCTTTCATCAAAAATAAACAATGAATACTCCTTGCTCGTCCTCGATTTCAGAAAGAATACTTTCAATCGCCGACATGTGGGATGTCGACCATCCTGGTCCACTTGCCATGCACAAAATTATCACGGTCCACCCCGGTCGTAGCGCAGGCCCAACCTTTCCCACTGTAAGTTGGTCGGGCGAACGAACCATCATGACTTCGTTGAATTCGCTTCTTCAAGAAACTTACTGTACCCGCAATACTGCTACCACACGCGAAGACTGGACGACACTGTAGCACGTCATATCACTGAAACCCACTAGGCCAAACTAGCCTGCCTAGGATTTGTACGTCTTTGTACTGCTATGATTTTGTGTTCTCAAAAAATATCCTTTGTCAATCTAATGATTAGGAGTAGAAAGAAATGGAGCCTCCTTTGGTTCATAGGATAGGAATTTTATAGGAATAGGAAAATCATAGGAAGTGAGATGACATGCATCTCAATTCCTATAGAGAAAGAGATGTTATTTGGTGTATAGGATAGGAATGTTTCCATTGAGTCTAGGCTAATATTTTTTCCTCCAAAATATGAAGGAGTGATTCCTATCCTACATAGGAATAGGAATCCATTCCTATAAACCAAAGGGCTTCAAAGGAATTTTTCCTTTGCAAATCCTATCCTATAGAGTTCCTACAAAATTCCTACAAACCAAAGGAGGCCGGAGGGTCTTTCTCTCTCTCTAGATCTCTCTCCATCCCACAACCCCTCTAGCACACCTACACACTCTATGTAGCCACTCCAAAAGTACGACGTCACTACACATTCACGCTTCCAACAAAAAAATTACACATTCACGCATGTTACAAGTACGTGCCAATTTTGCTGGCTATTAATGTTAATGTATCCGTGAACCAACTCTTTGAGTTTGATGTGAATTAATGTATAATTGTGGACTATTGTCTGATCGATCGCTAAGCCTACAATTTAAGAGCTTGGGCTATTGGCCGATAGATGACGGATCAGACCTATAAGCGTACCACGAGCTCATTAGCCCCAACGTTTCTCTTCAGTGAGTGTTTGCAAGTACTATAGCTCGCACAGTACCTAGACTACTAACACTAAGAATCATCAAACAAGCCCTGCTGATATGATAAATAGTTCAAACTTACATCTAAGCATGCCATGTATTACATCAAAAGCTAGTGAGGATACATCTGTTTCCATAACTCGGAGAGGGTTCGCATGATTCACTATCAAACAAAAGTAGCAAGTACCGCCCACACAAGACAGTGCACTAGCCCTAAGATGGTTTGATAACACGCATCGTTCTACTAATTAAACACAATGCAAACTACCTTGAAGGATTAGCGCGACCAACTATTTCTTATCATCGATCTCTCGGGCAAGGACCACAGCACGGACAGCGGCATGGGAATCGATCTCTGGGGCGATGTCCATAGGACGGACCGTGACATCGGAATCGATCTCTGGGGCGATGTCCACAGGACGGACAGCGGCATCGAAATCGATCTCCGGGGCGATGTCCACAGGACGGACAACGGCATCAGAATCGATCTCCGGGGCAATGTCCACAGGACGGACCGCGATCAGAATCATCAAGGACGTCCATTGGCACCTGCACAACCCTAACATATTAGCAAGCACATTGCAAATAATCAAAAACCACAACTATGGTAAGCCATTTTTTTTACCTTGTGCAGCTCACATGGGGATCCCATCCCTTCGGGGGCCATCGCCTTGCCAGGGAAATACTGCTTCTTAACGGCGACTATCTCCTCAAACTCGGCCTTGAGCCTCTCATAGGTGGCCATTAGAGTTTCTGGGGTAGGCATGATGGGGCCCTTGCTGTTCTTCCAACTTTCTTTGAGGAGTTCGTCTGCCAACGTCGTCAACTCTTTGGCCAGTGCTTGTTTCTTGGAGTTCTTCATCTCCATGGTTGGCCCGCCAACATGGCCAACTCGTTGGTCGGTGCTCGCTTCCTGGAGATCTCTATCTCGAGTGGGTTGTCCGCCGGCAACTCTTTGCCTAGTGCTCCAGGATCCATCAACAAACTAACAAACAAAAAGCAATCGAAAGGAAACCACAATCGCAATGAAAACGGGAAAAGAATAGGCAGTGAGAATCGATCAGTGCTTCACAAAAAGAAGATTCTTGGAATGAAAATATAGTAGCATCACTGATTCGCCCACCTTTCCTTCGTCGTTACAGAAGAAAAATGGCAGAAGTGAGTAGCCTGGAGTGAGGTTTTCTTCAAGAAAGGGGAGAAAGGGCTTCAACGAGCATTCCAGTGAAATGATGGTTGCTTCGCCTAGTCCAACTTCGAGGCCACTTTACCACTCCTGGTAAAGGTGTGGGTTTTGTGATATGACGGGTCATGACGGCCACACCGGGGTGACTGGTGAGTCTCGACTGTAGCACCTCGCTGTGATTTGGTGGATGGCACACGGGCCAGAATGCTTGATGTCCCGCATGTAATATAGCGGCTAGTCATATAAGTAGTTTGGACGACAGACGAGGAGCTCCGTCCTGGTTTATTGGTCCTTGGTCCCTATGATAATCTGTGCCAAAATTTGACTATAAATTTAACTAACCAAATGTTCATGCATGTCACAAAAAATTACATTGTTGAAAACTATGTTCAAATACGAATCTAAGGATATAATTTTTGTTAACATGCACTAACATTTTGCCAGTTAAATCTTTGGTCAAAATTTAGCACAAATTACAAAGGTGCCCAATAAAGATTGTACTCTCACATTTTGTTTTGAGGATACTCCCACATAGAAAATATAAATAATATTGCATGTTGGTGCAGCCCATGTTTCTGATAATTTTAGCCGTGGGCTTGTTCACAATTTTTACGAGGCGGTGGTTGTTCACTTAATGGAGGGTCTAGTACCAGACTTGAACGATACAAAGTGCAACCTAGCACATCGTAACACCACTTGGAATAAGCAGGTAGCTATCTCAAAAAACAATCAACAACTCAAAAAAAAGGGCGACCTGGCATGTACACAATTTTAAACGATTGTTTTGATGGAGTGAAAAAAGAAAACTACCCCACTATATGTATATATATAGGCAGGAGCCTCCGCGCTTGCTTGCTAGGGTTGCTCTATTCACACACTCTCATCCTCTCCGGATATAAACAAGATAGCGGGTGGTAACACTGTCTTTCTATCCTCACCGCTTGTTACAGATCCGGATGTATCCCTCTCCACCGGTGAAGGGTAGGAGGGGCAGCGTTTAGGCCATCGTCGACAGCGAGGGAGGAGACCCATTGCCGGCCGCACCGTTATCTCTGGCCGAGCGCTGGCGCGGGAGGTCCTCCGATCCCTTCGTCGCTGCCCTAGTGTGGGCGGATCCGGCCTCCCGCCGCCCACCTATCCACACCCTAACGACCTTCAGGTATAACTTCCTTCGAAACCGGCCTAGCTCTACTTCCCCAGCTCGCTACGTCGCTGCATGTGCATCATTTTCTACCTCTCAGCCCCCCTCGTAGCTAGGCTCGATCGGTTGGTCCAACGTCACCTAATTTGTTTTCTATTGTTAGAGGTAAAGCTACTTCATGGAGTCGAATCTTGTACTTGGTTTAGACAAGAAATAAAGGGGGAAAATTTAGTATGTACATCGGACTTGGTACAAACAGGAAAGAAAGGGGGTGAAAGTAGTATAGACTGGTCATCCAACCGGTCTCTTGGTCGAAAAGGGAAATATAGGGGAAACGCTGTACACAGTGGTATGACCAGGACTAGATTTGCTATCCACACATAGGAATAGGTGGCTAGAGTGAACAAAAATGGGACCAACCCAGATATGTTTCTTGGATGTTTGTTTCTCGGGGCAACAAACACTGAATCACCACTTTATGCCCCGGTTTAGGTACATGGTGCTGGACTGCTGGTGCACCCACTGTCCCATGCCCTTATAGCAAATATTTAGCTATTCTTAATCTAATGCCCCTGGTAAAATGAAGCCATGCCACTGTTATAAGCCATGACAAGTTTACCCAATGGTTTTTGCCAGTAATTGTTTGAGACTCTGACTGTTTCCTCTGTAGCTTTTTGTGAAAATAGGGATATCCATTTCACCTCGTTGCTATTGCGACCTTTTGGTGCACTGCACAAAACACTTCTTAAAAGAAGTGACTTTTGTGCTATTTAACTGGAATGCAAGAATGGAACCGTTGCTTCATTTTGGTGGAACTGCACAAAGGGAGATCTGTGTTCCAATCTTCATCCTCCATATTGGCACCATAACCTTCCTTTAGGTAAGAATGATATTTATGAAGGAAATATGCCCTAGAGGCAATAATAAAGTTGTTATTTTTATATTTCCTTATATCATGATAAATGTTTATTATTCATGCTAGAATTGTATTAACCGGAAACTTGATACATGTGTGGATACATAGACAAAACACCGTGTCCCTAGTAAGCCTCTACTAGACTAGCTCGTTAATCAAAGATGGTTAAGTTTCCTAACCATAGACATGTGTTGTCATTTGATGAATGGGATCACATCATTAGGAGAATGATGTGATGGACATGACCCATCCATTAGCTTAGCATATTGATCGTTCAGTTTTATTGCTATAGCTTTCTTCATGTCATATACATATTCCTTTGACTATGAGATTATGCAACTCCTGGATACCGGAGGAATACCTTGTGTGCTATCAAACGTCACAACATAACTGGGTGATTATAAAGATGCTCTACAGGTATCTCCGAAGGTGTTTGTTGGGTTGGCATAGATCGAGATTAGGATTTGTCACTCCGAGTATCGGAGAGGTATCTCTGGGCCCTCTCGGTAATGCACATCATAAGAAGCCTTGCAAGCAATGTGACTAATGAGTTAGTTATGGGATGATGTATTACGGAACGAGTAAAGAGACTTGCCAGTAACGAGATTGAACTAGGTATGAAGATACCGACGATTGAATCTCGGGCAAGTAACATACCGATGACAAAGGGAATAACGTATGTTGTCATTATGGTTCGACCGATAAAGATCTTCGTAGAATATGTAGGAGCTAATATGAGCATCCAGGTTCCGCTATTGGTTATTGATCAAAGAGGTATCTCGGTCATGTCTACATAGTTCTCGAACCCATAGGGTCCGCACGCTTAACATTCGATGACGATTTTATTTTATATGAGTTATGTGATTTGGTGACCGAATGTTGTTCGGAGTCCCAGATGAGATCACGGACATGATGAGGAGTCTCGAAATGGCTGAGAGGTAAAGATTCATATATAGGATGATGATATTCGGACACCGGAAGTGTTCCGGGGGTACCGGGTACATATCGGGTCACCGGAAGAGGTTTCGGGCACCCCCGGCAAAGATATGGGCCTAATGGGCCAAGAGGGGAAACGCAGCAGCCAGCATGGGCTGTTGCGCCCCCCATGTAGGCCGAACTTGGAGGGGAAGAGAGAAAGGAAGGGGAGGGATTCGGCCTCCCCCTTCCTTCCCTCCTCCCTCCTCCTTCCTTTCCCCTCCGGAAGTTATGGTAAGGGGGGGGGGCGAATAGGATTAGGGCCCCAGTAGGATTCCTCCTACTTGGGCGCCCCCTTGGCTGCTCCCTCTCCCTCCCACCTATATATATGAGGGCAGGGCACCGCTATAACACACACCAACAATTGTTAGCCGTGTGCGGCGCCCCCCTCCACAGTTTACGCCTCCGGTCATATTCTCGTAGTGCTTAGGCGAAGCCCTGCGCGGATCACTTCACCATCACCGTCACCATGCCGTCATGCTGACGGAACTCATCTCCCTCCACACTTTGCTGGATCAAGAGTTCGAGGGACGTCATTGTAACACCCCCGGTGATTAGCAACAGTAATCACTTTTGATAATGACATGTTAGCATGATCAACAGTGCATAATCATCATTAGCATCATATTGCATTTCAACTCCTAAGTCAAATTCAAATTTAAATGAAAGTGGAATATAAAAGTTGTCCAACATAGGAGCTAAAATGTCAGATAAATAACAAATATTCCAGAGGCTATTCTAAAATTGAAACCAACATCATTGGAATTGGATAAGTGACTCGAACAACCTCAAACAGTGGATAAAGATAATATTTAGTAACCATTTATTAAATCTGAAATAAATATGGAATTATGTTTTGCCCAAACTAATTTTAGGTGTTAGGGAATAATGCACTGGTATTTATGAAATAGGTCACACTTTTTACAAAAACCATTTGGGGCCTAAACATTTAACAGTGGAGAAAAGAGAATAAAGAAAAGGAAAAAGAAACAACAAAAAGGAAAAAAAGAGCAACACCCCCCCCGGCCCAACTGGGCCGAAGCCCAGCCGGTCGGCCCACCTGCGCCCCCCCTCTCTATATGGCCTCCCCCAGGAGACCCAAACCCTACCCCCACCGGTGCCACTTCCCCCCCTCGTCCCCCCTCCCCCCCGATCCAGATCGGATCGGGGCGACCGTGCCATCGCCCCGGATCGCTGTCGCCGTCGCCGTTGGAGCGCCGCCCGGAGCCGCTCTCCCTCGCCGGCCTGCTCCCTCGACGCCGCTCGCCCCGACGCGCCCGACGCGCCCACCCCCCCCCCCCCCCCCCGTTCCATCTCGCCGCCGACGCCGCACGTCGCCGCTTCGTCCCCGCCGGCCTGCCTCCCCATCGCCGTCGTCCCGTCGACCACCCCGACCCCGCTGCCCCCGTCCCTAGGATCACGGTGGAGGCCTCGGGCCTCTCCCCCCCTCTCTGCTCCCGCACTCGCCGCGCGCACCGCGCCCCGTGCGCCGCTCCGCCCGCTCGCCGGCTCCGCGCACACGCGCGCGCGAGCCTCGCGGGCTCGCACACGCGGCGCGCGTGCCCTGCCTCGCTACTGCTCGCGGATCTTGCCCCGCTTCGCCTCCGCGACGCCGGCCCGCTGCCGTCCAGCCACCCGCCTCTGCCGCCGCGGCCGCTCCAGCCACCCGCGCCGCCCCCCGCCTCCGGCCCCGTGGCGCTCGTCCCGCCAGCTTCGCCGCCGCCCCGACGCCCGCGCCCGCCCGTGCGTCCCCTTGGGCACCGGACATGTCCGGTCCAAAAGGGCACGCCCCGGACGTGTCCGCCCCTGGTCCACTGACCAGTGGGGCCCATGACCCAAATAAAAATAAAAAAAATAAAAAATAAAAAAATAATAATTAATTAATTAGTTAATTAATCTGATTAGGTTAATCTAATTAACTAATTAGTGTTAATTAAACAGTAATTAGTAATTAACTTAATTAACCGCTGATCAGCATGAGGTCATGCTGATGTCATCATCAGCACTGTTTCGGATAAATTGAATTAAATAATTAATTAATTTCAGAAATTAATAAAACTTTAGAAAAATCATATTAAATAAACCGTAACTCCGATGAAAATACTTTGTACATGAAACTTGCTCAGAACGACGATACGAACCCGGATACGCCCTCGGTATCTTCGTCAGATGCCGCAACTATAAGAAGTTGAAAAATTAGACCGATTTCGATAAATGATAGTGTCCAACTTTAATTAAATAAATCCGAATAAATTCCTAAATTAACTAATCGTTTAGTTAGGCGTAGTCAGAACACCCCGGCATATCATTTAGGCATGTCATACATATTGTTTGCATTATTGCCGTGAATTTATTGTTTCTCTCCCCCTCCTTCTTCTCGATAGACGCCGAGACCGCGACTCTGCACCAGGATACGACTCTCTATACCGACGAGCAGCCCGTGACGACCTTCCCTCTTGCCAGAGCAACCAGGCAAGCCCCCCCCCCTTGAGCATTCCAGATATCGCCCATTCTATTCTCCTGCTTGCATTAGTTTCGCTACTGTTAATGTATGCTCCATTCTGATGCATAGCCTGCTGTTGTAACCTGTTCATTGCTACCTTACCTGCCTATGATAAACTGTTTAGTATAGGTTGGTATGAACCATCTGTGACCCCACCACCTTACTTTGTCGCCCCGCTTGTTCATCGACGACTCGATCAACGTGATCGTCGATCAGAGACAGACGCCTCTCACTTCACACCCCCCCCTTAGTTGTACGACTCTGCGTAGTAACTATCAGTGCCGAGGGTGATACCTCGTAATGCACTCCTGATGAATACTCTGCAGCATAGCTGTTCGGTCGTGGTCATCGAGGGTGATTCCTCCTTCTCCATGTCCGATACGACCTGTCGTGCAACCCCTCAGTGTGAACCTCGAGGGTGATATCATACGTTCACCCTGATGATTATGACACCACAGGTACTTGACCTTTGTCACAGGCGGGTCCACCCTGGTGGGTACCCGCTGGGGATCTATGATTTCGGGTGTGCCGGAAGGGCACTCGAGTGTGACATTGTGGCGGGCATCAGAGACTCTTGATTGTCTCCGCTTGATACTAATTGAGCCTATTGGATTTGGGTGTGTGATCTGAGTGGGTCGACGTGCCCTATACGCACTGCCACCACGCGGGATAATGGTTATGGGGCCCTCTGCGATGTACGTTTCGCCGAAAGCTTATCAGACGTCACGATTTCACCGTGCGGGGTGATCGTCGGGATTGGCTGGATACTTCACTGGCGAGTGTCAGTGTCGCGCCTGCACCCCGGCCAGCCAAGCACGCGCAGGGTGCCCAGGGCGATGGCCCGAGAACCTGGGTGCATAGGTTAGTCCGGCGTGCTGAACCTCTCTGCTGAGCTAGGTAGAGCGCTGCTTCGTGTTGATCTTCCGAGGAGGCATTACCCATCAAGTATGTCCGGCCAGAGTTGATCGAGCGTTGTTGGGTAACAGTAGTGCACCCCTGCAGGGATGAATCTTCTATCGATAGCCGGTCCTACGGTAAAGGACGCTCAGTTTGTGTATCCCGATCTACTACTAAACTGGAACTTGTACTTAATTGAAGCTTCGGGAATTACTTTCTCGCTGGGAGTCGAGGAAGGATCTTTGAGCTGACAAAAAAATATAACGATGGCTCGAAACAATTGCCGATTATGATATGAATATTTCATATACCCCCGGCAAGGCAATGTATGGCCGATGCGTTGAGTCGCAAGTCCTATAGCAACAATCTTATGGTTCAAGAAACAACCTCTTCTCCATGAAGAGCTTTGCAAATTGAACCTCCATATTGTTCCACAGGGTTATCTCAATACCCTGGTTTCGAACCAGATTTAGAACACGGCATTAAGGTATGCAAGGTATGACACTGAAGTTGAAAGATCAAGCGTACTCGAGAAAGGAAACCGTCAGAATCCATCTTGATGCAGATGGGATCCTATTTTTCCAACACCGTCTCTGTACCAAGTTCAAGAATGAGAGGGAAAACGTTATGAAGGAAGCTCATGACACTCCCTTGTCCATTCACCCTGGTAGCACAAAGATGTACCGTGACATTTGTCAAAGATTCTGGTGGCCTATATGAAGCGAGACATTGCTCGTTATGTTTCTGAGTGTGACGTTTTGCCGCTGCGTTAGGCTCAAAATCAAAGGCCCGCAGGAACTCTGCAGGAAATTCCTGAATGGAAATGGACAAGGTCCAAATGGATTTCATTACTGGTTTTCCCAAATCCCAGAAGGGTAAGTGAGCTATATTTGTTGCATTGACCGATTCTCTAAGGTTCCACTTTGCCTGTAAGGAGACAATCACTGCTAGCCAGTTAGCAGACTTGTATGTTTCCCGAATTGGTGTCACTCCACGGTGTTCCGTTGGAGATCAGTTCTGATCGTGGCAGCCTCTTCACCTCCAGATTCTGGAATAGTTTCCAAGAAGTATGGGAACACATCTGTCGTTCAGTACCCCGCTTTTCACCCTCAGTCACAGGGTCAAGTTGAACGAGTGAATCAAGGCTCGAAGATATGCTTCGAGCTTGCGTCATCTCCTTCGGTAAGAAATGGGAGGAATCTCTCCCGTATGCCGAATTCTCTACAACAATAGCTATCAAGCTAGATTGAAGATGGCACCGTTTGAAGTTCTATACGGTCGTAAGTGTCGAACCCCTCTGATTGGTCAGAAACTGGGGAACGCTCACTCGTCGGACCGGACATTATTCGGCAAGCTGAAGAACAAGTCCGTATTGTTCGTGAACATTTGAAGTTATCTGCTCAGTCTCGTCAGAAGAGCACTATGACCGAAAGCACCCAGGAAATAGTCTATCAACCTGGCGAGCAAGCTTACCATCCGCGTCACTCCGTTGAAAGGCACTCATCGGTTCGGAGATCAAAGGCAAGTTAGCCCCTCGCTACATTGGCCCGTTCCGTATTCTTGCCCGTCGAGGAGAAAGTGGCATATCAGTTGCAATTGCCGCCAAACCTTTCTCAAGTACATGACGTCTTTCAGTATCCCAACTCCGCCGCTGCTTCAAGGATCCTATTCGAGCTGTGGATCATGAAGTGCTTGAATTCGGGAAGATCTTCATATCCAGAATATCCCACTCCGTATTCTTGATCAAGCTGAGCGTCGAACACGTCAAAAGTCAATCAAGTTCCTCAAGGTTCAGTGGTCAAATCATTCTGAAGATGAAGCCACTTGGGAACGCCGAGGATGTCTTCGCGAAGAATACCCCTCTTTCTTTCAGCTTCCTTAATTCGGGACGAGAATTCTTAATAGATGAGAGAGTTGTAACACCCCGGTGATTAGCAACAGTAATCACTTTTGATAATGAATGTTAGCATGATCAACAGTGCATAATCATCATTAGCATCATATTGCATTTCAACTCCTAAGTCAAATTCAAATTTAAATGAAAGTGGAATATAAAAGTTGTCCAAATAGGAGCTAAAATGTCAGAAAATAACAAATATTCCAGAGGCTATTCTAAAATTGAAACCACATCATTGGAATTGGATAAGTGACTCGAACAACCTCAAACAGTGGATAAAGATAATATTTAGTAACCATTTATTAAATTGAAATAAATATGGAATTATGTTTGCCCAAACTAATTTTAGGTGTTAGGGAATAATGCACTGGTATTTATGAAATAGGTCACACTTTTTACAAAAACCATTTGGGGCCTAAACATTTAACAGTGGAGAAAGAGAATAAAGAAAAGGAAAAAGAAACAAAAAAGGAAAAAAAAGGCAACACCCCCCCCCCGGCCCAACTGGGCCGAAGCCCAGCCGGCCGGCCCACCTGCGCCCCCCTCTCTATATGGCCTCCCCCAGGAGACCCAAACCCTAACCCCACCGGTGCCACTTCCCCCCCTCGCTCCCCCCTCCCCCGATCCAGATCGGATCGGGGCGACGTTAATGTCGCCCCCGCCAACTTTGTCACCTTCGCGGCCTTTTTCTTAAAGGGCCCCGCTGCTCAATGGTGGGACACACACAAGCGTACTCTGCCTGTTGGAACAGTCATCACTTGGTATGAGTTCCAGGCTGCTTTCCGTACACGTTACATCCCTCAAGCAATTATGGAACGCATGAAGACCCAGTTCCGCAACCTCACCCAGGGCAATAAAACCGTCGAAGCTTATCAGCGGGAATTTCTTGATCTCTCCCGCTATGCTGAAGAAGACATCGCCACAGATGCTCGCAGACAGGAGAAGTTCCGTAATGGACTACACCCTGACCTCAAGCTTGCACTAGCTGCTCAAGACATCAATGACTTCTCAACTCTAGTGAACAAGGCTATTCTCGTTGAGACCGCTCAGATGGAACACAAGGACTCGCAGAAGCGCTATCGTGATGCTGGCTCATCTTCGGGCTCAGCACCAAAGCGTAGAGTTTGGATTCCCAACAACGCGTTTCGTCCCAATACCTCTGCGCCAAAGAACAATGCTGCACCACGTCTGCCTCCTCCACCACCGAGGCCGTCAAAGGCTCAAGCTATTCAGAACCATGCCCCTCTTCGTCCTGAAGATGGTTTGTGTTTCAAGTGCCGCAAACCAGGCCACCAGGCTAAAGACTGCCGCCAGACTCAGAATCAGTTAGATTTTCCTCGTGCTGGCCGTGGCAACAATCAGACCCGCAACTATAATACTGGGTCTGCTTCACGTGGTCGTGGTCAAGCTTACAACATTGACATTGAAGAAGTCCAGGATCAACCTGCTACTGTGATGGGTACCCTTCTTGTTAACTCAGTACCTGCTTCTGTATTATTTGATTCAGGAGCATCGCATTCATTCATGTCTGAAGCATTTGCATTATCTCATGACATTGCATTCGAAAAGATGAACCTGCCAATAGTTGTCCGTACCCCTGGAGGCCAATGTCAAACCACTATGGTGGCACATAATGTCCCTGTTGAAATTGAGGAATTTGAATTCCTAGCTTCCCCTATTATCCTAAAGTCTTCTACCATAGACCTCATACTCGGAATGGATTGGTTGAAAGCTCACATTGCTTCGATCAATTGTGCCACTAAAGTCGTCCAACTTCTTCACCCCACCGATGAGATAGTGAACTGCACTGCCCGAATTACTCGAGACGCTGAAGCTGAGGTATATGTTATGAATGCTTTGAACGCCTCACCTCTGGAAGGGATCGAGAACGTTCCTGTCGTTCGAGATTTTCCAGACGTCTTTCCAGAAGAACTTCCAGGAATACCCCCGGCTAGAGCTGTCGAGTTTGTCATTGACTTGAAGCCTGGCACCGTTCCTATTGCCAAGCGACCTTATAAGATGCCTCCGCATCACCTTCTTGAGCTTAAGGAAGAAATCGACAAGTCACTTAAGAGTGGTTTCATCCGCCCCAGTTCCTCTGCTTGGGGAGCACCTTCACTCTTCGTTAAGAAGAAGGATGGAACTAACCGATTGGTTCAGGATTACCGGCCCATTAACCAAGCCACAATCCAGAATAAATACCCACTGCCCCGGATCAATGATCTTTATGATCAACTCGCTGGATCATCGGTGTTCTCTAAACTCGACTTGAGGTTGGGTTATCACCAGATCCGTGTCCGTGAAGAGGACATTCCCAAGACTGCATTCGTCACTCGTTATGGCTCCTATGAATACACCGTCATGTCATTTGGCCTGACGAATGCCCTAGCTACGTTCTCCCGTCTGATGAATTATATATTCATGGATTACCTCGACAAATTCGTCGTGGTATATCTAGATGATATTCTGGTCTATTCTAAGAATAAAGAGGAACATGCTGAACATCTCTGCCTTGTTCTAGAAAGGCTCTGAGAACACCAGTTGTATGCCAAGTATTCCAAATGCGAATTTTGGCTTCCGGAAGTAACTTACCTTGGACATGTGATTTCCAAGGATGGGATTGCTGTTAACCCCGAACGAGTTCAGGCTATTCTCGACTGGACTCCCCCAAAGAATGTTAAGCAAGTCAGAAGTTTTCTCGGACTCGCTAGTTATTGCCGTCGATTCGTTGAGAACTTTTCCAAGATTGCAAAACCATTGACATATCTGCTTCACAAAGGTGTTAAATTTGAGTGGACAGAAAAATGTCAAGAAAGCTTTCAGACACTAAAAGATAAATTGACATCTGCCCCAGTACTAGCACCCCCGGATTCCCAAAAGGATTTCGTGATATACTGTGATGCATCTCGTCAAGGATTAGGCTGTGTCCTAATGCAAGAGCGCAAAGTGATTGCTTATGCCTCCCGACAATTGCGTCCACATGAAGAAAATTATCCCGTGCATGATCTTGAACTTTCTGCGGTTATCTATGCCTTGAAGCTATGGCGACATTACCTTCTCGGTAACCGTTGAGAGATATACACGGATCACCAAAGCTTGAAGTATTTATATACTCAACCAGATCTGAACCTTCGTCAACAAAGATGGCTCGAAACAATTGCCGATTATGATATGAATATTTCATATACCCCCGGCAAGGCTAATGTAATGGCCGATGCGTTGAGTCGCAAGTCCTATAGCAACAATCTTATGGTTCAAGAAACACAACCTCTTCTCCATGAAGAGCTTTGCAAATTGAACCTCCATATTGTTCCACAGGGTTATCTCAATACCCTGGTTGTCGAACCAGATTTAGAACACGGCATTAAGGTTATGCAAAGGTATGACACTGAAGTTGAAAAGATCAAGCGATACCTCGAGAAAGGAAAGCCGTCAGAATTCCATCTTGATGCAGATGGGATCCTATTTTTCCAACACCGTCTCTTCGTACCCAAGTTCAAGAATGAGAGGGAAAACGTTATGAAGGAAGCTCATGACACTCCCTTGTCCATTCACCCTGGTAGCACAAAGATGTACCGTGACATTTGTCAAAGATTCTGGTGGCCTAATATGAAGCGAGACATTGCTCGTTATGTTTCTGAGTGTGACGTTTGCCGCTGCGTTAAGGCTCAACATCAAAGGCCCGCAGGAACTCTGCAACCCCTGGAAATTCCTGAATGGAAATGGGACAAGGTCCAAATGGATTTCATTACTGGTTTTCCCAAATCCCAGAAGGGTAATGATGCTATATTTGTTGTCATTGACCGATTCTCTAAGGTTGCCCACTTTCTGCCTGTTAAGGAGACAATCACTGCTAGCCAGTTAGCAGACTTGTATGTTTCCCGAATTGTGTCACTCCACGGTGTTCCGTTGGAGATCAGTTCTGATCGTGGCAGCCTCTTCACCTCCAGATTCTGGAATAGTTTCCAAGAAGCTATGGGAACACATCTGTCGTTCAGTACCGCTTTTCACCCTCAGTCACAGGGTCAAGTTGAACGAGTGAATCAAGTGCTCGAAGATATGCTTCGAGCTTGCGTCATCTCCTTCGGTAAGAAATGGGAGGAATCTCTCCCGTATGCCGAATTCTCTTACAACAATAGCTATCAAGCTAGTCTGAAGATGGCACCGTTTGAAGTTCTATACGGTCGTAAGTGTCGAACCCCTCTGAATTGGTCAGAAACTGGGGAACGCTCACTCGTCGGACCGGACATTATTCGGCAAGCTGAAGAACAAGTCCGTATTGTTCGTGAACATTTGAAGTCTGCTCAGCCCCGTCTCCATCTCGCCGCCGACGCCGCACGTCGCCGCTTCGTCCCCGCCGGCCTGCCTCCCCATCGCCGTCGTCCCCGTCGACCACCCCGACCCCCGCTGCCCCGTCCCTACGGATCACGGTGAGGCCTCGGGCCTCTCCTCCCCCTCTCTGCTCCCGCACCTCGCCGCGCGCACCGCGCCCCCGTGCCGCCGCTCCGCCCGCGCTCGCCGGCTCGCGCACGCGCCCGCGCGCACCGCAGCCTCGCCGGGCCTCGCACACGCGCGCGCGTGCCCTGCCTCGCTACTGCTCGCGGATCTTGCCCCGCTTCGCCTCCGCGCGACCGCCGCCCGCTGCCGCTCCAGCCACCGCGCTGCCGCCCGCGGCCGCTCCAGCCACCGCGCCGCCGCCCCGCCTCCGGCCCCGCGTGCGCTCGCCTGCGCCCACGCTTCGCCGCGCCCCCGACCGCCCGCGCCCGCCCGTGCGTCCCCTTTGGGCACCGGACATGTCCGGTCCCAAAAGGGGCACGCCCCGGACGTGTCCGCCCCTGGTCCACTGACCAGTGGGGCCCATGACCCAAATAAAAATAAAATAAAAAAAAATAAAAAAAAATAAAAAAAATAATAATTAATTAATTAGTTAATTAATCCTGATTAGGTTAATCTAATTAACTAATTAGTGTTAATTAAACAGTAATTAGTAATTAACTTAATTAACCGCTGACATCAGCATGAGGTCATGCTGATGTCATCATCAGCACTGTTTCGGATAATGTTGAATTAAATAATTAATTAAATTTCAGAAATTAATAAAAACTTTAGAAAATCATATTAAATAAACCGTAACTCCGATGAAAATACTTTGTACATGAAACTTGCTCAGAACGACGATACGAACCCGGATACGCCCTCGGTATCTCCGTCAGATGCCCGCAACTATAAGAACGTTGAACAATTAGACCAATTTCGATAAATGAATAGTGTCCAACTTTAATTAAATAAATCCGAATAAATTCCTAAATTAACTAAATCATTTAGTTAGGCAGTAGAACACCCCGGCATATCATTTAGACATGTCATACATATTGTTTGCATATTTGCCGTGGAATTTATTGTTTCTCTCCCCCTCCTTCTCTCTCGATAGACGCCGAGACCGACGACGCTGCACCAGGATACGACTACTCTACCGACGAGCAGCCCGTTGACGACCTTCCCCTCTTGCCAGAGCAACCAGGCAAGCCCCCCCCCCTTGAGCATTCCAGATATCGCCCATTCTATTCTCCTGCTTGCATTAGATTTCGCTACTGTTAATGTATGCTCCTATTCTGATGCATAGCCTGCTGTTGTAACCTGTTCATTGCTACTTTACCTGCCTATGATAAACTGTTTAGTATAGGTTGGTTTGAACCATCTGCGACCCCACCACCTTACCTCGTCGCCCCTGCTTGTTCATCGACGACTCGATCAACGTGATCGTCGATCAGAGACAGACGCCTCACTTCACATCCCCCTTTAGTTGTACAACTCTGGTTAGTTACTATCGAGTGCCGAGGGTGATACCTCGTAACGCACTCCTGATGAATACTCTGCAGCATAGCTGTACGGTCGTGGTCATCGAGGGTGATTCCTCCTTCTCCATGTCCGATACGACTCTGTCGTGCAACCCCTCAGTGTGAACCTCGAGGGTGATACCTCTTACGTTCACCCTGATGATTATGACCACACGGTTACTTGACCTTTTTCACAGGCGGGTCCACCCTGGTGGGTACCCGCTGGGGATCTATGATTTCGGGTGTGCCGGAAGGGCACTCGAGTGTGACATTGTGGCGGGGCATCAGAGACTCTGATTGTCTCCGCTTGATACTAATTGAGCCTATTGGATTTGGGTGTGTGATCTGAGTGGGTCGACGTGCCCTATACGCACTGCCACCACGCGGGATAATGGTTATGGGGCCCTCTGCGATGTACGTTTCGCCGAAAGCTTATCAGACGTCACGATTCACCGTGCGGGCTGATCGTCGGGATTGGGCTGGATACTTCACTGGCGAGTTCAGTGTCGCGCCTGCACCCCGGCCAGCCACGCAACGCGCAGGGTGCCCAGGGCGATGGCCCGAGACCCCTGGGTGCATAGGTTAGTCCGGCGTGCTGACCTCTCTGCTGAGCCTAGGTAGAGCGCTGCTTTGTGTTGATCTTCCGAGGACGGGCATTACCCAGCAAGTATGTCCGGCCAGAGTTGATCGAGCGTGTTGGGTAACAGTAGTGCACCCCTGCAGGGATGAATCTTCTATCGATAGCCGGTCCTACGGTAAAGGACGCTCAGTTTGTGTATCCCGATCTACTACTTAAACTGGATACTTGTTACTTAATTGAAGCTTCGGGATTACTTTCTCGCTGGGAGTCGAGGAAGGATCTTTGAGCTGTACTTCAACATGTTTGCTAAATAAAATGCTATTCTACTCTCTTCTACTGCTGCAAGATGATGGCTTTGAGAAGATGTTTGAAGATGCTAGTCTTCGATAGGACTAGGCCTTTCTCTCTATTCTGGCATTTCTGCAGCCCAGTCCACATATACAGCCTTTTCTCCATTGATAATGTTGCATATGTAGTATAGGTCCTTGCTTGCTGAGTACTTCGGATGAGTACTCACGGTTGCTTTATTTTCTCTTTTCCCCCATATACCCCACCTTGATGATACACCAGACGATGGAGTCCAGGAGCCAGACGCCACCACCGGAGCCTACTACCAGGCGGGTCCAGAGGGCACGTACTACTGGATCGAGCCAGCTGACCAGGAGTAGGATCGGAGGCTCCCAGGCAGGAGGCCAACGCCTTTCGATCTAGTGTCGCTGTTTGTGCTAGCCTTCTTAAGGCAGAACTTGTCTAACTATGTCTGTACCCAGATATTATTTGTATGACTGACTTATGTATTCGGATCTTCGGATCCCTGGTCTGTAATATTGTGGACCTCCGTTTATTTGTGTTTAGAGTTGTGTTGTGATATCTTCCCGTGAGTCCCTGGGCTTGATCGTACACGTTTGCGTGTATGACTAGTGTACGATTGAACCGGGGGCGTCACAGTCATCGAGCTGAACGTGTGCAGAACTCGGCGGTGCCGTACGTTTGGTGCTTGATTGGTCGGAACGAGAAGAAGTTCGACTACATCAACCGCGTTAGCAAACGCTTCCGCTTTCGATCTACGAGGGTATGTGGACACACTCTCCCCTTCTCGTTGCTACGCATATCCTAGATAAATCTTGCGTGAGCATAGGATTTTTTTTGAAATTGCATGTTACGTTTCCCAATAGTGGTATCAGAGCCAGGTCTATGCGTAGATGATATGCACGAGTAGAACACAAAGAGTTATGGGCGGTGATAGTCATACTGCTTACCACCAACGTCTTATTTTGATTCACTGGTATTGTTGGATGAAGCGGTCTGGACCAACCTTACATGACCACGTTCATGAGACCGGTTCCACCGACATACATGCAACTAGTTTTGCATAAAGGTGGCTGGCGGGTGTCTGTTTCTCCAACTTTAGTTGAATCGAATTTGACTACGGCCGGTCCTTGTTGAAGGTTAAAAAAACAAACTTGACGAAACACCGTTGTGGTTTTGATGCGTAGGTAAGAATGGTTCTTCCTAGAAGCCCGTAGCAGCCACGTAAAACTTGCAACAACAAAGTAGAGGATGTCTAACTTGTTTTTGCAGGGCATGTCGTGATGTGATATGGTCAACACATAATGTGATATATGTTGTTGTATGAGATGATCATGTTTTGTAAAAGTTATTGGCAACTGGCAGGAGCCTTATGGTTGTCGCTTTATTGTATGAAATGCAAACGCCATGTAAATGCTTTACTTTATCACTATGCGTTAACGATAGTTGTAGAAGCAATAGTTGGCGAGATGACCACGACGCTACGATGGAGATCAAGGTGTCAAGCCGGTGACGATGGAGATCATGACGGTGCTTTAGAGATGGAGATCAAAGGCACAAGATGATGATGGCCATATCATGTCACATATTTTGATTGCATGTGATGTTTATCTTGTATGCATCTTATTTTGCTTAGTACGGCGGTAGCATTATAAGATGATCCCTTACTAAAATTTCAAGGTATAAGTATTCTCCCTGAGTATGCACCGTTGTGACAGTTCGTCGTGCTGAGACACCACGTGATGATCGGGTGTGATAGGCTCTACGTTCACATACAACGGGTGCAAGACAGTTTTGCACATGTGGAATACTCGGGTTAAACTTGACGAGCCAAGCATGTACAGACATGGCCTCGGAACACTGGAGACCGAAAGGTCGAACGTGAATCATATAGTAGATATGATCAACATAGAGATGTTCACCATTGAAAACTACTCCATCTCACGTGATGATCGGACATGGTTTAGTTGATTTGGATCACGTGATCATTTAGATGACTCAAGGGATGTCTATCTAAGTGGGAGTTCTTAAGTAATACGATTAATTGAACTTAATTTATCATGAACTTACTCCTGATAGTATTTGCATATCTGTGTTGTAGATCAATAGCTCGCGTATATCTCCCCTGTTTTATTTTGATATGATCATAGAGAAAAATAAGTTGAAAGATGATAGTAGCAATAATACGGACTGGGTCCATGATCTGAGGATTATCCTCATTGCTGCACAAAAGAATTATGTCCTTGATGCACCGCTAGGTGACAGACCTATTACAGGAGCAGATGCAGACGTTATGAATGTTTGGCAAGCTCGATATGATGACTACTTGATAGTTTAGTGCGCCATGCTTTACGGCTTAGAACCGGCACTTCAAAAACGTTTTGAACGCCATGGAGCATATGAGATGTTCCAAAGAGATGAAATTGGTATTTCAGACTCATGCCCGTATCGAGAGGTATGAGACCTCTGACAAGTACTTTACCTAGAAGATGGAGGAGAATAGCTCAGCCAGTGAGCATGTGCTCAGAATGTCTGGGTACTACAATCGCTTGAATCAAGTGGGAGTAAATCTTCCAGATAAGATAGTGATTGACAGAGTTCTCTAGTCACCATCACCAAGTTACTAGAACTTCGTGATGAACTATAATATGCAAGGGATGACGAAAACGATTCCCAAGCTCTTCGCAATGCTGAAATCGGCGAAGGTAGAAATCAAGAAATAGCATCAAGTGTTGATGGTTAACAAGACCACTAGTTTCAAGAAAAAGGGCAAGGGAAAGAAAGGGAACTTCAAGAAGAATGGCAAGCAAGTTGCCACTCACGTGAAGAAGCCCAAAGCTGGACCTAAGCCTGAAACTGAGTGC
The DNA here is from genome assembly GCA_011799875.1 of Thinopyrum elongatum. Taxonomy (NCBI): domain Eukaryota; kingdom Viridiplantae; phylum Streptophyta; class Magnoliopsida; order Poales; family Poaceae; genus Thinopyrum; species Thinopyrum elongatum. Next base: position 466,357,779 of record CM022298.1, read on the forward strand.
TTCTACTGCAAAGGAAATGGTCACTGGAAGCGGAACAACCCCAAATATTTGGCGGATAAGAAGGATGGCAATGTGAACAAAAGTATATTTGATATACATGATATTGATGTGTATTTTACTAGTCTTCATAGTAGCCCCTGGGTATTTGATACCGGTTCAGTTGCTAACATTAGTAACTCAAAACAGGAGTTGCAAAATGAACAGAGACTAGTTAATGACGAGGTGACATTGTGTGTTGGAAGTGATTCCAAGGTTGATAAGATCACCATCGCACACTCCCTCTACCTTCGGGATTAGTGTTGGACCTAAATAAATAAATGTTATTTGGTGTTTGCGTTGAGCATGAATATGATTGGATCATGTTTATTGCAATACGGTTATTCATTTAAGTCGGAGAATAATTGTTATTCTATTTACATGAATAAAACCTTCTATGGTCATACACTCAATGTAAATGGTTTATTGAATCTCGATCGTAGTGATACACATATTCATAATATTGATGCCAAAAGATGCAAAGTTGATAATGATAGTGCAACATATTTGTGGCACTGCCGTTTAGGTCATATTGGTGTAAAGCACATGAAGAAACTCCATGCAGATGGGCTTTTGGAATCACTTGATTATGAATCATCTGATACTTGCGAACCATGCCTCATGGGCAAGATGACTAAAACTCCGTTCTCTGGAACAATGGAGCGAGCTAATGACTTACTGGAAATAATACATACCGATGTATGCGGTCCGATGAGTGTTGAGGCTCGCGGCGGGTATCGTTATTTTCTGACCTTCACAGATGATTTGAACAAATATGGGTATATCTACTAAATGAAACACAAGTCTGAAACATTTGAAAAGTTCAAAGAATTTCAGAGTGAAGTGGAGAATCATCGTAACAAGAAAATAAAGTTTCTACGATCTGATCGCAGAGGCGAATATTTGAGTTACGAGTTTGGCCTTCATTGAAAACAATGAGGAATAGTTTCACAACTCACGCCACCTGGAACACCACAGCTTAATGGTGTGTCCGAACGTCGTAACCGTACTTTATTAGATATGGTGCGATCTATGATGTCTCTTACCGATTTACCACTATAGTTTTGGGGTTATGCATTAGAGACAGCTGCATTCACGTTAAATAGGGCACCGTCTAAATCCGTTGAGACGACACCGTATGAACTATGGTTTGGCAAGAAACCTAAGCTATCGTTTCTTAAAGTTTGGGGTTGCGACACTTATGTCAAAAGGCTTCAGCCTGATAAGCTCGAACCCAAATCGGAGAAGTGCGTCTTCATAGGATACCCTAAGGAAACAATTGGGTACACCTTCTACCATAGATCCGAAGGCAAGATCTTTGTTTTCAAGAATGGAACCTTTCTAGAGAAGGAGTTTCTCTCGAAAGAAGTGAGTGGGAGGAAAGTAGAACTTGATGAGGTAATCGTACCTTCTCTCGAATTGGAAAGTAGTTCATCAGAGAAAACCATTCCCGTGATGCCTAGACCAACTAGAGAGGAAGCTAATGATGATGATCATGAAACTTCGGATCAAGTTACTACAGAACTTCATAGGTCAACCATAACATGATCCGCACCAGAGTGGTACGGGAATCCTGTACTGGAAGTCATGTTACTAGACCAAGGCGAACCTACGAACTATGAAGAAGCTATGATGAGCCCAGATTCTGACAGATGGCTTGAGGCCATAAAATCTGAGATAGGATCCATGTATGAGAACAAAGTATGGACTTTGGTTGACTTGCCCGATGATCGGCGAGCCATAGAAAATAAATGGATCTTCAAGAAGAAGACTGATGCTGATGGTAATGTTACTGTCTACAAAGCTCGACTTGTCGCGAAAGGTTTTTGATAAGTTCAAATAGTTGACTATGATGAGACTTTCTCACCCGTAGCGATGCTTAAGTCTGTCTGAATCATGTAAGCAATTGCCGCATTTTATGATTATGAAATCTGGCAAATGGACGTCAAAACTGCATTCCTTAATGGATTTCTTAAAGAAGAGTTGTATATGATGCAACCAGAAGGTTTTGTCGATCCTAAAGGTGCTAACAAAGTGTGCAAACTCTAGCGATCCATCTATGGACTGGTGCAAGCATCTCGGAGTTGGAATATACACTTTGATAAGGTGATCAAAGCATATGGTTTTATACAGACTTATGGTGAAGCATGTATTTATAAGAAAGTGAGTGGGAGCTCTGTAGCATTTCTGATATTATATGTGGATGACATATTGCTGATTGGAAATGATATAGAATTTCTGGATAGCATAAAAGGATACTTGAATAAGAATTTTCAATAAAAGACCTTGGTGAAGCTGCTTACGTATTGAGCATCAAGATCTATAGGGATAGATCGAGACGCTTAATAGGGCTTTCACAAAGCACATACCTTGACATAGACTTTGAAGAAGTTCAAAATGGATCAGTCAAAGAAAGGGTTCTTGCCTATGTTGCAAGGTGTGAAGTTGAGTATGACTCAAAGTCCGACCACGGCAGAAGATAGAGAGAGAATGAAAGTCATTCCCTACGCCTCAGCCATAGATTCTATACGATATGCTGTGCTGTGTACCACACCTGATGTGTGTCTTGCCACTTATCTGGCAAAGAGGGTACAAGAGTGATCCAGGAGTAGACCACTGGACAGCGGTCAAAATTATCCTTAGTTACCTAATAGGACTAAGGATATGTTTCTCAGTTATGGAGGTGATAAAGAGTTCGTCGTAAAGGGTTACGTCGATGCAAGCTTTAACACCGATCTGGATGACTCTGAGTCTTAATCTGGATACATATTGAAAGTGGGAGCAATCAGCTAGAGTAGCTCCATGCAGAGCATTGTAAACATAGAAATTTGCAAAATACATACGGATCTGAATGTGGCAGACCCGTTGACTAAACTTCTCACACAAGCAAAACATGATCACACCTTAGTACTCTTTGGGTGTTAATCACATGGTGATGTGAACTAGATTATTGACTCTAGTAAACTCTTTGGGTATTGGTCACATGACGATGTGAACTATGGGTGTTAATCACATGGCGATGTGAACTAGATTATTGACTCTAGTGCAAGTGGGAGACTGAAGGAAATATGCCCTAGAGGCAATAATAAAGTTGTTATTTTTATATTTCCTTATATCATGATAAATGTTTATTATTCATGCTAGAATTGTATTAACCGGAAACTTGATACATGTGTGGATACATAGACAAAACACCGTGTCCCTAGTAAGCCTCTACTAGACTAGCTCGTTAGTCAAAGATGGTTAAGTTTCCTAACCATAGACATGTGTTGTCATTTGATGAACCGGATCACATCATTAGGAGAATGATGTGATGGACATGACCCATCTGTTAGCTTAGCATATTGATCGTTGAGATTTATTGCTATAGCTTTCTTCATGTCATATACATATTCCTTTGACTATGAGATTATGCAACTCCCGGATACTGGAGGAATACCTTGTGTGATATCAAACGTTACAACATAACTGGGTGATTATAAAGATGCTTTACAGGTATCCCCAAAGGTGTTTGTTGGGTTGGCATAGATCGAGATTAGGATTTGTCACTCCGAGTATCGGAGAGGTATCTCTGGGCCCTCTCGGTAATGCACATCATAAGAAGCCTTGCAAGAAATGTGACTAATGAGTTAGTTACAGGATGATGTATTATGAAACGAGTAAAGAGACTTGCCGGTAATGAGATTGAACTAGGTATGAAGATACCGACGATCGAATCTCGGGCAAGTAACATACCGATGACACAGGGAATAACGTATGATGTCATTACGGTTCGATCGATAAAGATCTTCGTAGAATATGTAGGAGCCAATATGAGCATCCAGGTTTCGCTATTGTTTATTACCCGGAGAGGTGTCTCGGTCATGTCTACATTGTTCTCGAAACCGTAGGGTCCGCACGCTTAACGTTCGATGATGATTTTATATTATATGAGTTATGTGATTTGGTGACCGAATGTTGTTCGGAGTCCCGGATAAGATCAGGGACATGATGAGGAGTCTCGAAATGGCCGAGAGGTAAAGATTCATATATAGGACGATGATATTCGGACACCGGAAGTGTTCCGGGGGTACCGGGTACATATCGGGTCACCGGAAGAGGTTCCGGGCACCCCCCGGCAAAGATATGGGCCTAATGGGCCAAGAGGGGAAACGCGGCAGCCAGCATGGGCTGCTGCGCCCCCCATGTAGGCCGAACCTGGAGGGGAAGGAAAGAGGGGAAGAGAGAAAGGAAGGGGAGGGATTCGGCCTCCCCCTTCCTTCCCTCCTCCCTCCTCCTTCCTTCCCCCTCCAGAAGTTATGGTAAGGCGGGGGGGCGAATAGGATTAGGGCCCCAAGTAGCATTCCTCCTACTGGGGCGCCCCCTTGGCTGCTCCCTCTCCCTCCCACATATATATATGAGGGCAGGGCACCGCTAGAACACACACCAATAATTGTTAGCTGTGTGCGGCGCCCCCCTTCACAGTTTACACCACCGGTCATATTCTCGTAGTGCTTAGGCGAAGCCTTGCGCGGATCACTTCACCATCACCGTCACCACACCGTCGTGCTGATGGAACTCATCTCCCTCAACACTTTACTGGATCAAGAGTTTGAGGGACGTCATCGAGCTGAACGTGTGCAGAACTCGGAGGTGCCGTACTTTTGGTACTTGATTGGTCGGAACGGGACGAAGTTTGACTACATCAACCGCGTTAACAAACGCTTCCACTTTCGGTCTACGAGGGTACGTGGACACACTCTCCCCCTCTCGTTGCTATGCATCTCCTAGATAGATCGTGCGTGAGCGTAGGAATTTTTTTGAAATTGCATGCTACATTTCCCAACAATTTAATGCATGTGTTCACCTCTATTTTGTGACTGCCATGAGAAAATAATGCTATTGTTTACTAGTACACTTGTACTCCCTCATTGACAAAACCATTTCTGAAATAGAAGGCCAATCATGTACTTGGTTTCACTAACTAGTGAGGATAAAGAGAAATAGAGCATGAAGAGGAAGACGAAGAAGAAGAAGAAGAAGGAGGAAATGAAGAAGATCACACGATGGTACCGTCCTATGTTATCCTGACACCTTGCTAGTGGTATTGTATTGCTGTGTTGCTACTAGTCTTACTTTACTTGGAAGACTAGCAAGATGCCCATGCGTTGCACGTAACATCAAGATGCATTTGTATGAGTAGTTTATCTTGTGAGAGAAAAGGATGAACGAGGGAAGGCCTTATTTGCAAATGTGGAGAGGGGTGTCGGTATCTTTTTGCAAAATTGCCATAGTTTCCTTCCTATCCGTCAGATCTAAATCAGACGGCCTATATTGCAGGATGGAAGGCACACCATCATCACCAACTCTGTTTTTATAAGAGTAGAGAAGTAGAGATAGATAGAGAAATGCAGCAGAGTAGTACTTGGCTTGACGACACATCATACTAATTAACTGGATTCTGGATGCATGTGTGACCCAGCTCTACACGATCAACAGTGCCACGAGGCCTCAGTCGAGGCCATTCAAGGGCTCCGGCAACGTCTCCCTTACATGTGAGATGATCCTCCAAGAGCCCTTCCACTTCTACTGTCTCTCCTGTAAGGTCACTTAATTAATTAGGAGTACTTAAGTAGCACTAATTTATTGCTGCCTAATTTTCCTGTCGAAGTTAAACAAATCTTTAGTAGCACCCTATGCTAAATCATGTACGTGTGTATGTGTGTCTGTGGAGGTAAATCATGTGGTGGAGCAGGGAGGGAATCTTGGTAGTGTCATGACATAATAATGCTATTATTTTGCATGTCAATTTATTGCCACTGGTTCAATGAGGCCATGTTTTGCGTATTGTCCATCATGAATTTGATGCTACTATTAAAGTAATATGCTAATGTCTTTCTATCCTTTCTCACTAAGCTAATGAAGGTTTCACCTTGTTCCTACTTGTGCAAACAGGGATCATGTTGTGCCAATCGTACATTTTAGTGGAACTGCACAAGAGAATACAATGAACTGTATCCCAGCCAGTGCTTTAACTCTGCTGGAAGTTCTTGATAAACTTTCGGTATAATCTCACCACTGGTAAACAAGAGTGATGTCAACCATACATTTGAAGTGCATAAAAATATATACTATTGAATGATTCCAGTGAGCGCTTTATCATCTCTTCTGGGACTACTTGAATAAGTTTCTTTGCTCAGGTTGGTACCGGCCTAAGGCCTTCATCCATATTAGTTTGCTGTCATCTCTATTTGTATCGTGCTATTGTGTTGCTACTGTCATGAGAAACTCCTTTATCTTTGCACGTTAAAGTTTTGCAACCTATGATACATGGCAATGCTTTGAGTGTTGAGCTAATTGGCACTGACTACTATGTTGCTAACTTTACCCATTAAGTTAATGAGGGTGCTTCTATTTGTTAGTGTATGTTTCATCAACTAGTCCCACTATTACAGTAATCTCACTCTCTCAATATATGTGCCAACAGGGATGCTTGATTTTGGTGGAACTGCACAAAAACTTTGGGTGCTTCATTGCCTCGACTGCTTCCTTCCTTTCCTGTCAGTCGCTTATCTCGGCTTCCAGTCAAAGGAAATAGTATTTGATATGCTTCCTCACATAGGTTGGTACCAGTCTTTATCCTGATTATTGTGCTTGTCATATTTATTGGTAATTTGGTATTGTGCTACTGTTTACCGATTTCATAAAGGAGTAACTTGGAGCCTGAACTCAGAGGCAAATCATTACATTGGGTGATTTCAATAGAACTGCACAAAAAGATCAGATGGACAAATACTTATGCTGCTGCTATGTACTCCAAAGTTCACTCAGACAAGCATCGATGTTGACAAGAAGAAGTGCTAGAGTGAACGCCAACAATATTGCTTGGCGCATAGCCCAGAAAAAACGCAGTCCAGTCTTTGGTCCCAACTTGTGCCTTTTGGTTATCGGCACATATGGTAGCGAACTGTATGGCATGGAGTCTAAAGATTCCAGACAAGTTGGTTGACGCGTATATTCATGTGGCACTTAATCAGCCTGCACGCCAGGGATGCTCCATTTCAGTTAAACTACACAAAAAAATTGGGTGGTTCATTTTATCGACCGCCTCCTTTCTTGTCTGCAATGTAGAATTTTGGCGAGCTACAGGACCAAGATGAGCCAGTAAACTAGTTGGATGAAATTAGTGGCCAAGTTGCTCAAACCTCCCTTGGCATCGAGGCCACTATCTCGAGGATAAACCTACAAGCAAAGTTCAGATTGTCTGTGCTGCCTCTTATGTACTCAAAAGTTTACTTGTACAAGCATTAATTTTAGCAAGAAGTACCACCGAGTGAACACCATTTACCGGTCTATACCCTAGGTAATTAAAGTTTGTCCATGGATGATATTGGCTGTGATCTCAATCATTTGGATGCATAAACATGCTGAACATGTGTATATCTGAATCTTTTTGTGAATTATCTATGAATATTGTCTTGTGATCTATCAATCATTTGGATGCATAGACATGCTGACCTTGTGTATATATGAATCTTTTGAGTTGTTGATTGTGAATGTTGGCTATGAATATGAACGTGTCCTGTGAACCTGAGTTTGATATGAATGTTTACCTTTTCTGTTGTACTTGTGTGTGAACTTGTTAGAATGTCTACTATGGGATTGTGACGTGTGAGTGTCAACGGCACACCTTCTTCCCAAGAAGAATTGCACCTGCTTGTTAGGGTAGCAACGGCGCATCAGCTCTTTTTTATCTTCCTGCTCTGTCTTCCCCCCTCCCCCGCTCAACCCCTGTCGTAATGTTTTTGGCCTCAAAACAGACATAGTACTGCGTTGTTTTTGGGCCTTGATGAAAAATCAAGTGTTGCTTTGTGTAGGTTGGCCCGCCCTGCAAATGGGCTGCTGGTCCACCACAGACTGGAAGGCTAAAAATACAAGTTGTATGGTGTAGAGGCAAGTAAAAAAAACGCCATTGAGAGCCATCCACTGAAAAAAAATCGCGTCTGATGTGCTTCTTCAGTCGCGCCGCCGGCCCCCTCTTTAATCCAGTTCGCTCCATTCCCCAACTGGCAGCACGTGATGGAAGTTTATTTCCCCCTCGCGCTGCCGGGGGATTGAAGAAGCGCAGCATCGAATCCAACACCGGCGATGGCTGCTTGTCCAAGTGATTTTCAGATAAGAAACTGCATGTTTCGGAGGCAGAGCATTTAAATCAGCACGCACTTTTCAAACATGGATAATAGAATGTTGGAAATTTTATTCATGGTAAAAATGGAACTAACAACAAGTTAACATCATGCTGATCAACCTTCATGTAGAGCACATCTTCATATGATGGAAAGTCTAAAAGATATGCTATTTTCAAAATGGCAAGACAATGTTGAGTGTGCGAAAAACTGGGTAAACCAGGGACGAAATTTTGGCAAGTGTTAGATATTTTTCAACTGCACCAGTTGGAATCGAACCTGGGCAGTACAGCTTTTGGGTGAGAAGGCTGCAGCCATCAGGCTAATGCGGTATGTTCGAAAGAATGAAGGTGTCTTCCCCGGCTCCGGTTCTTTCCCGTCCGTGTGCGCTCGCCGTGGCACCGCCGTATGCCGTTGTCAACATGCTTAACAAACAAGAGGAATTTGGAGAGGACTGTACGCCGATAGGCTGACAGTGGGGACCCACCAGGTCCAAGCCGTACGCAAGCAAGTGCCTCATTGGCAAAAAAAGCTTCCTCCTAATTATATACTGACGTTGGGGCCGACGGGTTTGTCAACCTAGTCAATAAACGAAATAATTTTCCAACGATGACTGTCATCAGGGAGCTTTTTTTCCAGGGGTATCGGGGATTTTTTTTTTGTTGCGGGAAAGGGGTATCGGGTATCTAGCTGGTATCATTTTTTCCAGAGGGCGAACAAGTATCAGCTAGGCCTAGGTTTTTTTAACATGCGTAGCCCATGACATACCGAGTCAGTGGTTTCAACTTATTTTTTGAGGTCCATCATGTACGTACCGGCCTATGGGCCTCCCAGCGTAGGTTTTACGTTTTCTTAAACATCGGCAGCCCAATGTATTTTTTTAATAAAACCAAGATCTCCGTTCTATTTATATATATATAAGAATAATAATGTAGTGTCCAATTTATGTTTTCCCTTCTAACCACAATATATATATTTATATTATTACTATTATCGTATATTTAATAGAGACTTATATATACATTATAAAAACATCCCACGTCTTATTAACTTATAAAAGTAAATGTTTAACAGAAATTGGCAAGGAAAATCCTAGTTGTTTTTGACTCACACGCAAGGAAAATCCTGGTGATTGCGTACAAAAGTTTGCGAAGATTTTGAGGACCAATGTAATAATAACGCGCTCATTTTTCTTTTGAGCAATAACTCACTAATTTGTTAATTTTATATATAATAAAATGTGTAGCTCCGGTTTATTTTTTGATATTAATTGCTCCTTCTAACCTAACATTAAATATAGAACAAGCCCAGCTAATTCGTGTATTTCAAGAAACTGCAAATGGGCTGGTATTTCTTAGAAAATATTAAATGGGCCGCATTGACGCGAAATTATTTGTTCTACCAGTCCAGCAAATGGACTGTAAATTCTAGAAAACATGGGTTAAATATATGCCACATTTTTGCAGGCTGACATGTGGGCCAATAGGTCGAAGCATATGCAAGGCGTTGTCAACTTAGTCAACAAATGATTCTGACATCCACAGCCATTGGATTTATATCCAACAGCCAGCATGCACCTTAAATCTCTCATCTTCTTCCTCTAGCTTTGCCGGGACCACCTGCTCCGGCCTCCGGCGGCTAGCGGCTCTGTTTAGCACGCATCACTGCGAAGCGCTACCCCACCGCCGGCCAGGCTATCCCTCCACCCCTCCACACCTCCTGTTATTCTCCACCGACTGCAGCCCCACGCCGCACCAGAACCAGTTATATAACCCTAGTACTCCTCTCAATCTGCGACTCCACTGCCGCGTCTTCCCATCTCCAGGTCGTTCCCGTCCGGGGCCTCGCCGTCGTCCACTGCCTTGCTGCGCTCGGCATGGCGTGGTCAACAAACGAGAGGCATCGGAAGAGGACTGTACGTGGAGAGCCTGACAGCTGGGACCCACGAGGTCCATGGTCGCACGCAAGGAAAGTTCCTCCTTATTAAGCTGGAAAAAATGTTTCCTCCCCCTGACAGCTGGGACCCACCGGCTGTATCTTCGCACGGAAGGAAGTGCCTCCTTGTTATGCGAAAAAAACTATTCCTCCCGATGATAGCTGGGACCTGGCAGATTTGGTGGCTGACTTGTGGGCCTACTAAGCTGACGCATACGTAGGGCTTTTGTCAACTTAATCAACAAATGATTCTAGCAGCTGGACCATTGGATGTTAATCCAACAGCCGTGCTGCTTCTTCAACCTATGTTCTTGCTCCTGTCTCCCGTGGGCGGGTAGTGCTGCCGCGCACCCGAACCAGTCAAATTTCCCACTCCTCTCCATCTGCGACTCCACTGCCGTGTCATCCCCATCACCAGGTCATTCCAATCTGGGGCCTCGCCGTCGTCCACCAGCATTGGTGCACTCGGCACGGTGTGGCCAATGTGGTCAACAAACGAGAGTCATTGGAAGATGACTGTACGTGAGAGGCTGACAGTGGGGACGCACCACGCTCATGGACGCATGCATGCAACTGCATCCTTTTTACCCTAAAAAATAATGTTTTCTCCCCCGGACAGCTGGGACCCACCAGCTACATCTTCACACGCAAGGAAGTGCGTCCTTATTACGGGAAAACAAATGATTCCTCCCCCTGACAGCTGGGACCCAGCAGCTATATCTTCGCATGCAAGGAAGTGCGTCCTTATCCTCCCTGACAGCTGGGACCTACCCGGTCGAAGCGTACGTAGCGTTGTCTGTCTTGTCGTGAACGTGTACGTACATACTGGTCGATCGGCCACTCTGCAGTGATGAACCGTGGCCGAGTAAGTAGCGGCACATGTCATAGTAGAGCCCCCTACGTAGCAGTTCAGGTTGTCCCGTCTAAACCATGTACACGTACATACAGCCACACGCCAAAAAATACGGCCACGTACGTACATACGAGCGGGGTCTCGAAACGCGTACACGTGCATACGGACGGCCAGGGCTCATGTACATGGAGAGGCAACGGACAGCAGCAACGGCGTCCTATTCATCGGTAGCTAACCGGCTGGGTCGGAACGGAGGAAACAGTGTCGTGTTCATCGGGAGCCAAATGACTAGGTCGGAACGCGTCCTGTTCATCAGGAGCGAAGCCACTGGGTCGGAATGGGTCGTGTTCAATGGGAGCCAACTGGCTTGGATGGAACAGCCGGAACAGGGTCTGGCGTACTGCAAAAGGGAGGAAAACGGCCTTCTGTTCGACCGCGTACGGTCGAAACGGGGTCCTGTTCATCGGGAAGGGTCTGGCGTACCGCACAACGGAGGAAACAGACTTGTGTTCGAGTGCCTATGGTTGAAACGGGGTGCTGCTGATCGGGAGGGGTGTGGCGTACCGCAAAACGGAGGAAACGGACTTGTGTTGGAGCGCCTACGGTGGAAACGGGGGTCCTGTTCATTGGGAGGGGTGTGGTGTACTGCAAAACGGGACTCCATGGGCTACTATTCATCCACCGTCTACTGCCTCGCTCCAGCGTCCACGGGCTACTGTTCATCCACCGTCGACTTCCTCCAGCCTCCACCTGCTTGTGTTCATCTGCCATTGACTTCCTCCTGCCTCCACCAGCTACTGTTCATCCACGGGGGTCCTGTTCATCCAGCCTCCACCGACTACTGTTCAACCAGCCCTCCACGGGGTCATGTTCATCCAGCCTCCATCGGCTCCTGTTCAACCAGCCCTCCACACGGGGTCCTATTCAACCAGCCCTCCACGGGGTCCCTCCACCGGCTACTGTTCATCCACCCCCACCAGCTCCTCGATCAGGGTCCTGTTCATCCAGCGGCAATGGCCTCTACTACCACGGGGTCCTGTTCATCCAACCACCACCGGGAACTGTTCATCCAACCCCAACCACGTACGTCTCGACTCGTTCAACCAACCCCCACATTCACTGTTCATCAAGAGGCAGCAGGTTCGATCGGCTTCAGTAAGCAGCAGCAGCGATCGATCGCTCGGGTTCAGTTAGCAGCAGTAGCAAAGGAATCGCTCGGGTTCAGTTAACAGCCAAGGGAACGATTGCTCGGGTTCAGTAACGTAGCTAGTGCAATCGCTCGGGTTCAGTAAGCGAACGCCTCGCTCGGGTTCAGTTAGAGCCCAACGCCTCGCACACACACGCGCATACGTGTACAAGAGAAACGCGCAATCCCTCCGTGCATCGCTCGGCCCCGACCACCCACCGTAACTGGGAACTCCCCAAAATTTTCCTCGCCCTCGCTTCTACCACGATTTTTTGCCCATTTTCTGTCATGATTTTTTGTCATAGAAGTAGGAGCCCACCACATCTATGATGATACCGGGTTTTGTCATAATTATCATCATAAAAGTGTCATAAGTGATGTCTACTACACAACTTGTTCTTGTAGACTCGTGTTGGGCCTCCAAGCGCAGAGTTTTGTAGGACAGTAGCAAATTTCCCTCAAGTCGATGACCTAAGGTTTATCAATCCGTGGGAGGTGTAGGATGAAGATGGTCTCTCTCAGACAACCCTGCAACCAAATAATAAAAAGTCTCTTTTGTCCCCAACACACCAAATACAATGGTAATTTGTATAGGTGCACTAGTTCGGCAAAGAGATGGTAATAAAAGCATAGTAATGATAGTAGATATTGATTTTTGTGATAGAAACAATAAAAACAGCAAGGTAGCAATTGATAAAACGGAGCACAAACGGTATTGCAATGCATGAAAATGAGGCCAAGGGTCCGTGCTTTCGCTAGTGCAATCTCTCAACAATGCTAATATATTTGGATCATTGTTGGTGTACTAAAGATTGGGCCCTTAGTACCCCATACTTGTGCACGGGCAGTTGTAGCCATACCTGCGGCAAGGCTTGGCGGGGGAGCAGCCGAAGATTAATCCAAGGTTATCAAAGAGACATTCAAGCCAAGGGTCAGAAGATAAGGAGACCTGGAGACCAGAGGCTTGGCTCCCGGCAAGATCTTGCCGGGGTAGCCTGCGGAGCCCGGCAAGATTCGCACCCCGACAAGGTTCCGCCACTGTGCCACCGCTCCAGTGCAGCGACCAGCCTAGCATTCTGGTCCCATCTCTGGATGTGTGGCGAGGCGCTAGTGGAGGCGAACTTAAGCGGTGCTGATGGGATGGCCCCTTTTTCCATCCCCAAGAAAGTAGGGACACCTAAATGGACACCTCATGGTGCATTAAATGCATTTGTCCTAAACCGCCAGTGGTTAGGTATGATAACCCTGTAGCTACTTTACACCTCGCATATCAACAGTTTGCCACTGAGGTGACCCCTTTGAGCATATAAAAGGAGGCCCAAGGCAACTGCTACAGGAGAGGAGAACACTCTCGGCCCATTCTGCATGCGTAGCTGCTGCACGAACACACTGTTCATTGCAAGCGCTCCAAGAACTGGGACGAAAACACCGATAATAAACTAAAGCAGGAGTAGGGTATTACGCTTCTCAGCGGCCCGAACCTGGGTAAAAATCCCCTCGCATTGATCATCGGTTCTGCTCTTTGTGCTTACCTCTCTCCCTGCCGAACTCTAAAGGGGTCCTTTGGATCCCATAGGTGTCGTACGCCGACATCTTTGGCGCGCCAGGCAGGGGTGCGAGGTTGCGCGAACCTGATCCGGTGATCAGCGTGTCAGTTTCTTCACCCTCTTTGTCACCATGCCACCCAAGAAGAAGGGTGCGCAGTGGTTGTTCCGTCTATGTCCGCCTTGCCCATGCCTACTCGGATGGGTGACGGCGTGAATGCAGGAGATGGAGGTTTAGAGCCTCCACGGAATTCTGGTGATCCAAGCCAGGCGAGCGGCGACGGCAACCCGCACGTCGTTAGATCCAGAGATGGAGCCGTGCTTTCTACGGGCGGCGCAGCGAACTCCAGAGATCGGAGGACGCCTTCTAAGACTCTCATGCCGGCGCAAGGGTTGCGACCTTCCCAGGTCGCACGCGACGAGCAGCACCGTGGCATTGGTGATTCTGAACGTCCCCATGGAAAGACTTCTGTGTATCGATCCCAAGGTGCGCAGGCCCAGCATGCACGCCAAACTGCCGGTGGATGTGGCGCGCGGTCGCGTGATCGTGACGATGCTCCTTCTAACACTGTTAGGAGTCAGAGCACCTCACGTACCTCGCACCTGTCGCCGCCGCCTATGCCAGCAGAAGCTTTGGCACGTGCGCAGCTGCTCCTCGATTTTCCTCCTGCTCCGGAGAAGATGGAGGAGTGGCGATCTACTATCCAGAGCCTCATCGACTTCGTCAACAAGGATGGACTACAGCCAGCGGGGCCCTCGCGGCAGCGGTCTATCAACCCGACGCGAGCCGATGGTGAGAAGACTGGAGGCGGTGCGACCACGGTGCACTCCCCTCCATGACAGCAGCAGCGGTCGTCAACCCGGCGGACTGACGGCCGTGATGACGATTCCACGGCGTCATCCGATCCGCGGATGTGCCGCGATCAGCGTCAAGTTCTTCAGGAACGAAGCAAAGAGGACGCTCGAACTACCATCGAGCGGCGCCGGGAGGCGCGTCATCAATCCGATAAATGTGTAGGGCCTACTGTCGACAGGCCTGCGCCGGGGGACGTAGGCGACTTGCCCTATGAGGTAGGTTGTCCAGCGTTTACCCGTGAGCTGCGGCGAGTCCAGTGGCCCAACTCCCAAACGTTCAAACCAGAGGTCCCGGAGAAATATGACGGCAAGACTCACCCCTCGGAGTTCTTGAGCATCTACACAATTGCGGTGCAGGCTGCCGGGGGCCGAGATGACAAGATACTTGCCAACTACTTCCCGTTGGTGCTCAAACCTAACGTCAGGTCGTGGTTGATGCATTTGCTGGAGAATTCCATTTCTTCTTGGTCAGATCTGTGCCATCAGTTTGTTGGCACCTTTGTTGGAGGCTACCAAGCTCCTGGCCAAGAGAGTGATTTGCATCTCCTCCCTCAAAAGGAGGGTGAGCCCCTGCGCAAGTTTATCCAGAGATTTAGCCGAGTGCAGTACAATATTCCAGACGTTCATCCTGCCGCTGTTGTTAGCATGTTTCATCAGAACATGCGTAACCGCAAAATGCGCGAAGAGCTGGCAATGAACAAGGTCAGGAGTATTGCCGAGCTTTACGCTTTGGCCGACAAGTGCACTCGAGCTGAAGAAGGGAGGAAACTCCCTGGCGAGGGTGTTGGTGCAGGGGGCGAATCAGAAGATGAAGACGCCGCAACCCCGCCAAAGAAGGCCGGCGGCGGAACAAGAAGCACAGAGGCAAGGCCGTGCTTGCTGTCGAGGAATCCGGCAATCCCGGCATCACCAAGAAGGCCAAGGTTGACGACCCCAACAAGGAAGTTGCCGGGTGCGCCTCCTGCCAGGCCTTGGCAGCTGCCGACAAGTCGGAAAGCTCCGGTAAGCAATATTGCAAGATCCATCGCACCAAGGGCCACAATCTCCAAAACTGCCGGCAAGTTGAGCAGCTTGTCGAGAAGTAGAGAGCTGAGTACGAAAGACAAGACAAGGAGAAGGCCCAGGACAGTGCTGAGGGATCTGGCAAGAGGCGTGGTGGCCGAGGAGGCCGCCACGGCAAGGCTAAGCAATAGAAGGAGAGGCCCGCCCAAGGCCGCGACAAGGACGACGGAGGCGATGATGATGAAGAAGACGATGAATCTAGTGAGCATGAGTTTCAGAAAGCCACAGAGGCCATGTGTATTGACGGGGGCGCCTCGTTGCATTCTTCTCATCGCCGACTTAAACAGTGGGTGCGTGAGGTTAATGCAACGGAGCCGTCGTTTGATGCACGCAAACCTTTAAAGTGGTCCAACACGCCTATCATTTTTATGCCAAGGATCACCCTGATCGCACAACTGCAACCTCAAGGTGACAAAAATGCTAGTTGACGGTGGGGCCGGGCTGAACTTAATCTCACCGGACGTGCTCAAGAAGCTGCAAATTCCTGATGAAGATCTCGAGGAAACGGGCATGTTTCAGGGGATCAATCCAGGAAGGACCCAGCCAAAAGGCAAGATTACGCTACCGGTAACATTTGGTAGCGAGCTCAACTATAGGATAGAGAAGGTAGTGTTCGATGTCGCCAAGATCCCTATGTCATACAATGGGATCCTTGGCCGCCCAGCGCTGGCTAAGTTCATGGCGGCATCACACTATGCGTATAACGTGTTGAAGATGCCCGGACCGATAAGTGTCATCACTATCTACTCCGACAAGAAGGATGCACTAATCTGCACCGACCAACTATACCGGGAGGCAGCTGCAGCACCTGCCGTCAAGGCATCTGCTCCTGCCGCTGGAACTCCCGGAGGGAAGAAGAAGACCGGCAAGATCTGTGGCGCAAACTCCAGCAAGCGCACCTCCGCGGAGTGCTGCGCTTCCGTTGAGGACGCACCAGAGAGTTCCACCAGCAAGAAAAAGAAGTCCAAGGCTGCTCCACCAGAGATCAAGAAGGTGCCCTTCAAGGAGGATGGAACGGGAGGAACTTTTACCATAAGTTCCACCCTAGATGACAAATAGGAAAGCGCGCTCGTTGCCTTCCTGCGAGCGAATGTCGATGTGTTTGCATGGCAACCATCTGACATCCCCGGTGTTCCCAGGGAGGTAATTGAGCACCACCTTGCTGTCTGTTCTCATGCACGGCTCGTCAACCAGAGGGTCAGGAAGCAAGCCTTGGAGCAGCAAGAACTCATTGCCGAAGAAATCAGGAAGCTAGAAGCGGCAGGCTTTGTCAGAGGAGTGCTTCACCCAACGTGGTTGGCCAATCCGGTTGTGGTGCGCAAGGCGAATGGAAAATGGAGGCTGTGTATTGATTATACAGACATCAATAAAGCCTGTCCCAAAGATCCTTTCCCCTTGCCGCACATCGACCAGATTGTGGACTCCACTGCTGGTTGTGACCTACTGTCGTTCCTTGATGCCTACTCGGGATATCATCAGATCTTCATGGCAAAGGAAGATGAAGAAAAGACCGCATTTATCACCCCATGTGGTACGTATTGCTTTATACGGATGCCTTTCGGGTTGAAAAGTGCTGGTTCTACATTTGTGAGAGCGGTCCAAATTGGTTTTGAACCTCAGCTACATAGAAATATGGAAGCATACATGGATGACATAGTGGTCAAAACCAAGGATAAAGCAACGCTCATACAAGATCTAGAAGAAACATTTACAAATCTACGCAAGATCAATTTAAAGCTCAATCCTGAGAAGTGTGTGTTTGGCGTCCCTTCCGGCAAGCTTCTCGGGTTCTTTGTATGTCAGCGTGGAATCGAAGCGAATCCCGACAAGATCAAAGCTATTGAGCAGATTGAAGCACCAAGACGCGTCAAGGATGTACGTCGTCTTGCCGGCTGCATTGCTGCCCTAAGCAGGTTCATCTCCAAATCTGCTGAGCGCGCCCTGCCCTTTTTCAAAATTTTGAAGAAGGCAGGTCCAATGAGATGGACTCCGGAAGCGGAGGCAGCGCTGCAAGATTTGAAGAGGTACCTCTACTCTCCGCCGACGCTAGTCGCACGTAGGCCACAAGAGCCGTTGCTGTTGTATCTAGCAGCAACGAATCAAGTGGTTAGTGCTGCGTTAGTGGCGCAGAGAGAAGTTGACGAGGAGGCAACGGCAGTGGCAGGACCATCAAGTGACACGCCATGATCTTCCCCGATAAGGTCTGGTGCCGGCAAGACAGGATCTGCGTAGTCAGAGGAATCAGTGCAAAAGAGGAAGATGGTGCAGCGTCCAGTTTATTTTGTCAGCTCCCTTTTACAAAGAGTTAGGTCAAGATACTCTGGTGTGCAAAAGTTGCTCTTCGGCCTTCTCATGGCCTCGAGGAAGCTGCGCCATTATTTTCAAGCACATGAGATTACCGTCGTCACTCGCTTCCCGTTGCAGCGGATTTTGCGAAATCCAGAGGCAACCGGCAGGATTGTGGAGTGGGCGTTGGAATTGTCAAGCTTTGGTCTCAAGTTTGAAAGTACTTCAGCAATTCAGAGCAGAGCCCTGGCAGAGTTTATTCCGGAATGGACCCCAACACCAGATGAAGAGATCCAAGAAACGACTCTTCCCGGCAAGGAAACAGATCAAGAATGGATTATGTACTTTGACGGGGCTTTCTCACTGCAAGGCGTCGGTGCTAGCGTGCTGCTTGTCGCACCCACCGGAGAGCACCTCAAGTATATAATTCAGATGCATTTTCCCCGGGAGAGCTCGACAAACAACACTGCGGAGTACGAAGGCCTGCTTGCTGGTCTCAGGATCGCGGCGGACCTTGGTATCAAGAAGCTCATCATCAGAGGCGATTTGCAGCTTGTTGTCAGGCAAGTCAACAAAGATTATCAGAGTCCATTGATGCAAACCTATGTGGATGAAGTGAGAAAAATGGAAGAGCGCTTTGACGGCCTGCAAACAAAGCACATTCCTCATGCCGAAAACGGTATTCCAGATGACCTGTCAAAGCGCGCTGCCCTCAAGTTACCTGTGGAACCAGGAACTTTTGTGCTCCATTTAACTCAGCCATCTGTAACGCCATCAATGAGGCAAGAAAAGAGAAGGAAGTTGAATTCTTGTCAGTACTTTCCGCCAGAGCTCCCGGGAGCCGCCGGCAAGGAAGTCGCCGGGATCAGCGGCAAGCCTGCCGGGGAACAACAGGATCCAACAGGGGCTTAGGCCCTTGCCGTCGAGACAAACATTTCCCCAACAGAAGAGATGCCTTTAGTCCTAGTTGTCGAGCCCCAGGCTCCAGCTTGCGCACAGCCCATTGTCCATTTTCTTCAGACAGGAGAACTCCCTGAGGAGCAAGAAGAAGCAGAAAAAGTAGCCCGTCAGTCTAGCATGTACCAGTTCGTCGATGGCGTTCTGTACAGGAAAAGACTGAACGGTGTGAAATTGAAGTGTATTCCTCGGGAGGATGGACTAGAGCTGTTGGCAGAGATACATGGAGGCATATGTGGCTCTCACATAGGATCAAGAGCACTTGTCGGAAAGGCATTCCGACAAGGTTTCTTTTGGCCCACTGCCCTCCAGGATGCAGCTGCACTAGTAACCAAGTGTGAAGCGTGCCAGTTTCATTCAAAGAAATCGCATCAGCCAGCTCAAGCTCTTCAGAAAATCCCTCTCTCCTGGCCATTTTCGGTCTGGGGGATTGACATACTGGGCCCTTTTCCCCGTGCTACCGAGGGCTTTGAGTACTTGTACGTCGCAATCGACAAGTTCACAAAGTGGCCGGAGGTGGAAGCGGTGAGGAAGGTGACAGCACAATCAGCCGTCAAGTTCTTTAAAGGAATAGTTTGCCGTTTCGGTGTGCCCAACAGGATCATCACCGACAACAGCACACAATTCACAAGTTGCACCTTCTTGCAATACATCCAGGATCTTGGCAGCAAAATCTGTTTTGCCTCTGTTGCTCACCCGAGAAGCAACGGCCAAGCAGAGAGGGCTAATGCTGAAGTGCTGCGCGGTCTCAGGACCAGGACTTTTGACAAGCTGAAAAAGTGCGGAAGGCGCTGGATTGATGAGTTGTCCGCGGTTCTTTGGTCAATCAGAACGACACCAAATCGAGCTACTGGCCAGACACCCTTCGCTCTGGTTTACAGAGCGGAATCAGTTCTCCCCACGGAACTCATATACGGGTCACCTCGAGTGCTCGCTTATGATGAGCTTGAGCAAGAGCAACTGCGGCAAGATGACGTTGTGCTCCTTGAGGAGGATCGTCTTCAGGCTGCTGTGCGAGCTGCACGCTACCATCAAGCTTTGCGCCGCTATCATAGCCGCAAAGTTCATGCCCGAAGTCTTGAGGAAGGCGACCTTGTTCTTCGGCGGATTCAGTCCGCCAAGAATTCAAACAAGTTGACGCCAAAGTGGGAAGGCCCTTATCGGGTAGTACGAGTTAGCAGGCCCGGCGCTGTCCGCCTGGAGACCGAGTATGGCGTTCCAGTGAGTAACTCTTGGAATATCGAACATCTTCGCAAGTTCTACCCATAAGGCGCGGTTGCCAGGGGCTCCCGACAACCTCCTTTTGTACGAGTCTTGCCGGCAAGGCATATAATCCTTTGTATAAAGCCAGGCGCAGACCCTGTGCGCAGTTGAATAAGCTTAAGTGTTGTACATTTCTTGTTGATTTCCATGTTTATATATATGCATGCTTGTCTGAGATATTGTATGACACTTGCTCCTAGTAAGCATTAACGAACCACCAAGGTTCCATATCTCTATTTTCTCTTCTTTCTTTTTCTCAAAGGATAGAAGGTTCCTTCGCGCACAAGTTTGCCGGGGAGAAGGAAGGTATGGATACCAATGGGCGATGTTCAAAATTGATGTCTTGCCGGAGGGACTATAGTGACAGAAAGCTAAGTTGCGAAACTTTGAGCAAGTTTTTCAATTTTTACAATCAGGCTATTTTCTTTAGACGATTTCGGCCCTTGTATGGAAAACCTGCATGTGAAGGAACCCTTGTCGTAATTGGTTGCGCCCTTATTTTGTTTCGAGCCCGCTCAACCGTCTAAGTGGCTGCACCAAGAGCGCCAAGGTGTCTTGCCGCCTGCTGCACCTCCAGCAGGCTGCTGAAGTCCCGCACCCAGCGCTCGTGGCGGGTTGCGCGCCAGCAAGTTTCCACTTAGCGTAGGGCGTATACCATACGGAAAGAAATCGGACTGGGGAAATAGCATGCATGTATTCAATCATAGCAAGTTATATTACATCAATAGTTGCCACAGTTCTGACTTAAGACTAAATTGTCTTTGGCATGGAATGGTGGCGGCAAGGAAAAGTAAGACGGCTAGTCCCTGCGCTGGCCTTCGACCCTCTTGATTGAATCTACCTTCTCAAGGATTGGCGCGACAAGCTCCTCAAGTGCCTTGAGATCTGCATCCTTCGGCAAGCGGTCGAGCATGTTGGTGAGATCAACGCCATGGTTCTTATGCACCACCTTGATGAGTACCTTGCGGAGGACGACCTGGCAAAGCTTGCGGGATTCATTGGCCAGTTGGGTTGCTCGGTTGGACTGTAGCAGCTTCAAAGCATCAATGATGCTTTTGAAGAACATGGTCAGCCTGGCGCTCGAGGATATCCTTTCTTCAGAGGAATACCTAAAGTTTTGCAGGCCATACTAGCCCATGGTTGACAGTTGCGCTGTGAGCCTCTCCGCGGTGTCGACAAGGCGATCAGTCCAGATTTTCACACCCTTCTCATAGTCAGTTTGGGCGGCGGCATCGCTCTTAAGCAAGTTCTTCTCATCCTGGAGATCTTTGCTCAGGGCCTTCTCGCGGGCCCTGCCGTCCTCAAGAGACTTTTCCAGCGTGGTTAGCTTCAGCCTCAGATCGGCAATGGCATCGTTGGCTGAAGAGAGCTACTTGGTCTTGTCGGATATAGCAATTTGCATCTCCGCCAGGCTATGGAGAGTTTTCTCCCTGTCACCTTTGAGGTCGAGAGCTCCTTGCTGTGTTCCTCAAGATCCGCCTTCAGCTTCTTCACTTTGTTGCTCAGCTCGTTCTTGGTGGCCTCTGCAGCCTCGGCGGCATCGATGGTTTCCTTGAGCTTGCTGGCGTGATCTGCAGTTGAAGCTTCGAGCGCCTCCTTGTGTTACTGCTCCAGCTCCTGGGTCCGCTGTGTGACAAGCTTTTCAATTTCTTCATCCTTGCCGCGGAGTTTGGCAGCAAGTGCCTGCTCGCGCGCGGCAAGATCTTCTTCATGAGCGTCAAGCCCAATGCGGCGCTCCGTCAAGAGAGTATCCTCAGCGGCAATCCTTTGCGCATCTTCCTCTTGCGCCTTCTCTATGTTAGATTGCCTCAGGAGGAGCTCTGTCCAGCTTTGGCTCACCTGCTCTCGGCTGGCAGTCAACTCCTGAAGGGCCTCGGTGTACCAGATCTGCATCTGCTCAACGCGCTTCTGGAAATCCGCCTCGGCTGCTTCGACAACTGCAGCTCTGGAATCTGCCTTCTCCTTTCGAGCATGGTGGAGTGCTTGGAGCTTGCGGAAATTATCGCCCATAGCCTGAAGGAGCTGATCTTCTTCAGATTTGCCGCTGCTGGCGCTTGGTTCATCGACGATCTCGAGCCCGACAGTGGTGATGATTTCTTCATCAAAAGTTTCTCCTTCGGTCGGCGCTCCAATACTTGCCGTCCCCGGCAAGTTGACGAATAGATTGTCGCCAACCTTGAGATATTTGCTCGATGAGGGAGCCTCGGATGTCGATGGTTGATCCTCGACAACCGTCTCACCAGTGGCTGGGGACTCTGTGGCCGGTGTAGTGCCTGGCGCTCCTGCGGCAGGAATGCCGTCAGTATGGTCATCAGTCTCCTCGCCGGCCCTCTCGGCAGATTCCTTGGCGGCTTCCCCGGCAGCAGCTTCGCTGACCTCGGCAGTGGCGTCTTTGGCGGCCTCGCTAGCAGCGATCTTGTCAGCTTCGGTGGCAGCATCTCTGGTGGTCTCCTCGATGACAACGTTGACGTCCATGTGTTCCATCACAGGGAATTCTGGAGGACGAAGGAGGGAAAAAAATAAGATCAAGATTGAAGTCCAAGAAAACAAAGAGAAAGAAAGATAAAGGAAAGAATGACAAGTGCTCTGAGGCAAGCAGTCACCTGCGTCGAGCTGTTGAGGGGTGGCTTCATCCCTCCCGGCAACATTGGTTGCCGGGGAAAGGTTGCCGGTGCCCATGTTTGCCGGCTCCTCCTCTTCCAAGGTAGGCTCGTCGGTAGGAACCCTTGCCGGAGATGCGCTTGCGGGCGGCGTGGTTGATGGAGGCGGCACGACGGGGGCGTCCTCCAATGACTCTCCATGTTGCTATCCTTCTCCTGCAAGCCCAAAGATATTAGCGGCAAAGGTAGAAACCTCAGCGCCCGCCAGCGGAACATGAGTAGTGAACTCACGCTGGGGGCTGCGCTGAGGGCTAAACTCCGGGCTGATGACGATAGTTACTGGCACGCTCGCAGAGCCTGTCGGGGGCTCGTCGCCCGTGGAAGTTTTCACCCTTTTCGCCATCCTTTCCGCCAAAGTTTCTGCGTCACTGCAGAGACGAGACGAAGCAAGACAATGGGATCAATCGAATTTAGAATTTGGGAGATAAAGGCTGTGACAGGATATTTACTCTTCCTCTTCTCGTTCCGGGCTGAAACCGGAGATGTCAAAATCGACCTCCGGTGCGGCGTCCGTATGGGGAGACGGAGGAGGGGTCCTAGGTCGCTTGGCTGCAGCAGGTGCAGGGGGTTGGCGTGACTCTGCCCCCTCAACCTCTGGTGCTGTTGTGTGAGACGCCCCTGCCGCCCCAGTGGTTGCCGCAGGTGTGTGTCTCGTGCACCGCACGGGTTGCTGTCGAACTCCTTGCCGTGGTGCAGCCTTGCCGGCCGCCTTCTTGCCGGGAGCATCACTGCTCGAAGAAGGTTGATTTGCTGGGGCACCAGAAAAAGCTTTCCGAAGGACACGCTTTGCCCTCTTTGGAGCTGGGGGCTCCTCTTGTGGCTGTTCTTCGGCTGCGTCCTCATCAGATGAGCTTTCGGCGGCTGTGCCACTCTGTTCCCCGGCAGCCTTATCCTTCCCGGCAGGATTCTCTTCCAAAATGACCTCTGCGTCGCTGGTTTCCCATTCCGTGAAGCCGACGTCGCCGACCTCCGCGGCAAGGTTCGCCTCTTCCACCCTAGTGGCAATATACGCCACTTCTTCATCAGTGGTGGCGCGGACGAGTTTTGTTTCTTCCCGGATGGCCCTCTCCGACAAGTTGTCGAAGAACTTTTGTGCCTAATCCACAGATGGCTCGACCCAAGTTGCGTCAAGGCCATGAGCGTTGAACATTGGCATCGTGGCGATGATTGACCCCAGGGCGGAGTTGTTGCACAAAGGGATAATTCCCGCCGGCAACTTATGCTTGTCATCGCGCTGAAATAGCCTGTGGCGGAGAGCGGCAAGCTGCATGATTGTCAAGTTACTATTTAATCCGGGGCGCAGCCTCATGATGTCTGCCGCGTTCTGGAACTCCCAAGCTGGTCTCCCCTTATTCTGCAGAGGGGCGATGCGGTGGCAGAGGAAGTCAGAGCCAATCATCTCTATTGTGAGCCCGGCAGCTTTCAAGCGGAGGATCCTGGTGGTGGCAATCGTGAGCTTGTCATCTTGAGCATCGAGATTACTTCAGTCCTCGCCACGGACCACTTTCTACTGTCGGGGCGAACAAAATGGATGGGGATCTGCTTCCTTGATCCAGCACCACTTGGACCGCCATTCTTCCCACTTCTCGCGGTAAACCCCGTCTTGATATATCTCCTTGTTCCATGCCCTTGGGATCCAGGCGATAGAACCGGAAAGGGAGTCCCCTTTTTGGATGCGAGGAATAAAGGAATGGCGGAAGAGGGCAGTGTTGGGAACTACTCCGGCAAGGTTTTCACAAAGATGAGCAAAGATAGACATGCATGTTACGGCATTCGGCGTGAAATCCAGAAGACGGAAGCCGTATGTGTACATGATGTCAATAAAGAAATCGGAGAATGGAGGACAGAGCCCGCAATAAAAGAAAGCGACAAAGAAGGGATATTTATCTGGTCCGCCTTTGAAAGAAGAACCTAGGGCCACGCGAGTCGTGGGGTGAGCCTGCGTCTCCCTCGCCCACATGCACTAGTACCGGTTCTTCAAGGCTTTCGCTTCGAGTGTCGGAGCAAAGACGACGTACTTCTTCTGCATCTTCGCCAGCTCACTCTCCGAGACATTGGCTTTCGTCTCCTTGCTCTTGCCTTTGCCCTTGCTAGCCTTGGGGGGCATGGCGATTGCGAAGGCGAAAGCCGAGGATAGAGCGGGTGCGGAGGCGGTGAGCGGATGTGGAGAAGTTCTGCTCTGGGCTCAGGGAAGAGAAGGTAATGGCGGATTCCACATTGGAAAGAAGAGGGGGTAAATGTTGGGGAACGTAGCAGAATTTTAAAATTTTCTACGCATCACCAAGATCAATCTATGGAGTCATCTAGCAACGAGTGAGAGGGGAGTGTATCTACATACCCTTGTAGATCGCGAGCGGAAGCGTTCAAGAGAACGGGGTTGATGGAGTCGTACTCGTCGTGATCCAAATCACCGATGACCGAGCGCCGAACGGACGGCACCTCCGCGTTCAACACACGTACGGAGCAGAGACGTCTCCTCCTTCTTGATCCAGCAAGGGGGGAGGAGAGGTTGATGGAGATCCAGCAGCACGACGGTGTGGTGGTGGAAGCAGCGGGATTTCAGCAGGGCTTCGCCAAGCGCTACTGGAGGAGGAAGAGGTGTCACGGGAGGGAGAGGGAGGCGCCAGGGGCTGAGCTCTTTTTCCCATGCACCTCCCCACTATATATAGGGGTGGAGGGGGCTGGTTTCTTGCCCTCCAAGTCCATTGGGGCGTTGGCAAAGGTGGAAGGAAAGAAATCCCATCCTTTCCCTTCCCCACCGATTGTTATCCCCCTTTTTAGGGATCTTGATCTTATCCCTTCGGGATATGATCTTATTCCTTCTAAGGGGGAATCTTGGTGCGCCTTGACTAGGGGTGTGGGGCCTTGCCCCCACTACCCACGTTCATGTGGGTCCCCCCATGCAGGTGGGCCCCACTCCGGAACCTTCTAGAACCTTCTCGGTACAATACCGAAAAATCCCGAACATTTTCCGGTGGCCAAAATAGGACTTCCCATATATAAATCTTTACCTCCGGACCATTCCGGAACTCCTCGTGACGTCCAGGATCTCATCCGAGACTCCGAACAACCTTCGGGTTACCGCATACTAATATCCCTATAACCCTAGCGTCACCGAACCTTAAGTGTGTAGACCCTACGGGTTCGGGAGACACGCAGACATGACCGAGACGACTCTCCGGTCAATAACCAACAGCGGGATCTGGATACCCATGTTGGCTCCCACATGCTCCTCGATGATCTCATCGGATGAACCACGATGTCGAGGATTCAATCAATCCCGTACGCAATTCCCTTTGTCTATCGGTACGATACTTGCCCGAGATTCGATCGTCGGTATCTCGATACCTTGTTCAATCTCGTTACCGGCAAGTCTCTTTACTCGTTTCCGTAACACATCATCCCGTGAACAACTCCTTGATCACATTGAGCTCATTATGATGATGTCCTACCGAGTGGGCCCAGCGGTACCTCTCCGTTACATGGAGTGACAAATCCCAGTCTCGATTCGTGCCAACCCAACAGATACTTTCGGAGATACCCGTAGTGCACCTTTATAGCCACCCAGTTACGTTGTGACGTTTGGTGCACCCAAAGCACTCCTACGGTATCCGGGAGTTGCACAATCTCATGGTCTAAGGAAAAGTTACTTGACATTGGAAAAGCTTTAGCAAACGAACTACACGATCTAGTGCTAGGCTTAGGATTGGGTCTTGTCCATCACATCATTCTCCTAATGATGTGATCCCGTTATCAATGACATCCAATGTCCATGGTCAGGAAACCGCAACCATCTATTGATCAACGAGCTAGTCAACTAGAGGCTTACTAGGGACATGTTGTGGTCTATGTATTCACACATGTATTACGATTTCCGGATAACACAATTATAGCATGAATAACAGACAATTATCATGAACAAGGAAATATAATAATAACCATTTTATTATTGCCTCTAGGGCATATTTCCAACAGTAAATGGGCAGCACCTCTGCGGATTCCTTTTTACGGGGAAGGAGCGAGGCTGCCTCTTTTACTGCCCAATGTGAATATGCCTATACGAGTGTGCTACGGCCGCGGCCGTTCAGCGCATGCTTCCCACGTCGCGCATTCAACGCGCGTAGTGGGGAAGCGCAGTAAGCGGAATAATTGTAAGCAGTTAACCCCTGCCACACGTGCCCGTGCACTGTCTGGGCCTAGCCCAACAACGCCTCGCACTCGTGTGTGGCCTAGGCCCAGGGGCTCCTGTCGGTGTACTAAAGATTGGGCCCTTAGTACCCCATACTTGTGCACGGGCAGTTGTAGCCATACCTGCGGCAAGGCTTGTCGGGGGAACAGCCGAAGATTAATCCATGGTTATCAAAGAGACATTCAAGCCAAGGGTCAGAAGATAAGGAGACCTGGAGACCAGAGGCTCGGCTCCCAGCAAGATCTTGCCGGGGTAGCCTGCGGAGCCCGGCAAGATTCGCACCCTGGCAAGGTTCCGCCACTGTGCCACCGCTCCAGTGCAGTGACCAGCCTGGCATTCTGGTCCCATCTCTGGATGCGTGGCGAGGCGCTAGTGGAGGCAAGCTTAAGCGGTGCTGATGGGATGGCCCCTTTTTCCATCCCCAAGAAAGTAGGGACACGTAAATGGACACCTCATGGTGCATTAAATGCATTTGTCCTAAACCGCCAGTGGTTAGGTATGATAACCCTGTAGCTACTTTACACCTCGCATATCAACAGTTTTCCACTGAGGTGACCCCTTTGAGCATATAAAAGGAGGCCGAAGGCAACTGCTACCGGAGAGGAGAACACTCTCGGCCCATTCTGCATGCGTAGCTGCTGCACGAACACACTGTTCATTGCAAGCGCTCCAAGAACTGGGACGAAAACACCGATAATAAACTAAAGCAGGAGTAGGGTATTACGCTTCTCAGCGGCCCAAACCTGGGTAAAAATCCCCTCGCGTTGATCATCAGTTCTGCTATTTGTGCTTACCTCTCTCCCTGCCGAACTCTAAAGGAGTCCTTTGGATCCCATAGGTGTCGTACACCGACAATCATATAACCTTCCCTCAACATGCGATGAAGAATCACTCCAAAGTTCTTATCTAGCGGAGAGCATAAGAAGAAATTGTTTGTAGGGTACGCAACCACCTCAAAGCTATTCTTTCCGATCAATCTATCCTAGAGTTCGTACTAAAATAACACCAAGCTATTCTTTCCGATCGATCTAACCAAGAGTTCGTACTAAAATAACAGCATATGATACACATCAACCAACTCTAATGTCACCTAGATACTCCAATGTCGCCGCGAGTATCCGTGAGTTGTTTATGAGATATGCATCAAACAATTTCATATTCATAATACTCAATCGAACACAAAGAACCTCAAAGAGTGCCCCAAGATTTCTACCGGAGAAACAAAGACAAGAACGTGCATCAACCCCTATGCATAGATTACCCCAATGTCACCTCGGGAATCCGCGAGTTGAGTGCCAAAACATATATCAAGTGAATCAATATGATACCCCATTGTCACCACGGGTATTCATAGCAAGACATACATAAAGTGTTCTCAAATCCATAAAAGCATTCAATCCGATAAAACGAAATCTGAAAGGGAAAACTCAATTCATCACAACAAGATAGAGAGGGAGAAACACCATATGATCCAAGTATATTAACAAAGCCCGCGATACATCAAGATCGTGCCATCTCAAGAACACGAGAGAGAGAGAGAGATTAAACACATAGCTACTGGTACAAACCCTCAGCCCCGAGGGTGGACTACTCCCTCCTCATCATGGTGGCTGCCGGGATGATGAAGATGGCCACCGGTGATGACTTCCCCCTCTGGCAGGGTGCCGGAACGGGGTCTAGATTGGTTTTTCATGGCTACAAAGGCTTGTGGCAGCGGAACTTCTCATCTAGGGTTACCCCTGATGGTTTCTCTATTTATAGGAATTTTTGGCGTTGGTTTCATGCTAAGATGGGCCTCGAGGTGAGCACAACCCACCGGGGCACGGGCTAGGGCCCAGGCGCGCCCCGGTGTCTTGTGCCCTACTCCTTCACCTTCTGGTCCTTCCACGAAGCTTCGGGGGTCTCTTTTGTTCCAAAAAAAATCGTCAAAAAGTTTGAGCTCATTTGGAGAACTTTCCTTTCTGCACAAAGAACAACACCACGGTAGTTCTGCTGAAAACAGTGTCTGTCCGGGTTAGTTCCATGCAAATCATACCAAAACCATATAAAATTGTTGTAAACATGGCATGAATACTTCATAAATTATAGATACGTTGGAGACGTATCAGCATCCCCAAGCTTAATTCCTACTCGTCCTCGAGTAGGTAAATGATAAAAGAAATAATTTATGAAGTGTGAATGGTAGCAAAGTGCATAAGTTTGATCAATGATAATTTCAATCACTTTTTCTAGCATCATAACAGCAACTCTTTCTCATAAAACTTATCATGATAAAGTAGCAATTGAAAACGGAATTTTTGTTGTGGAAAGCTACCTATCATATTCATCATATACTCTTTCTTTTGTAGCACGGACATTTGGACTTGAATGATTCAAAGCAATAGTCTATAATTTGACATGAAGACATCAATACTCAAGCATATCAACAAGCAACCATGTCTTTCAAAATATCAACACTAAAGAAAGTTATCCCTAGCCCATCATGCTCAATCATTGATCCATTCGCAAAACACACTCGCATATTAGCTACATCCAATGCTCAAGTACGATCATAGTGCCCCTTTGCTGGTGCTTTATAAGAGAAGATGGAGACTCAAATAAAAAATGCATAAAGTAAAAAGACAGGCCCTTCGCCGAGGGAAGTAGGGATTTGTAAAGGTGCCAGAGCTCAAAGCTTAAATTGAGAGATAAAAATTTTGAGAGGCATACTTTTCCCGTCAACGAAAATGACTGAGTAATTCCCAACACTTTCCATGCTAGATATATCATAGGCAGTTCCCAAACAGAAAATAAAGTTTATTCCTTTTTCCACCATTCTTTCACAATCCATGGCTAGCCGTATCCATGGGTGCCCTCCATACCAACACTTTCCAAGGAATTTATTATTTGACAACATAAAGTAAATTCATTTTTCATTTCGGGACTGGGCGTCCCTAATACCTTTGCCGTACTTTCATTCAATGACAAGGGAATAAACACTCATCTTGAGAATAACACATCTAGCATGGAAAATATTGGCCAGCCCCTGCCGCTTCATGAGCGATACGAGCACACAAAAAGGAAATTATTTTGAAAATTTAGAGATGGCACATACAAATTTGCTTAGAACGGCATGGAAATACCGCATATAGGTAGGTATGGTGGACTCATTTGGCACAACTTTGGGTTTAAGAATTTGGATGCATAAGTAGTATTCCCACTTAGTACAAATGGAGGCTAGCAAATAGATTGAGAAGCAACCAACCAAGAAACGAAAATTCACATAAACGAGCATTGAGCATAACTAACACCGAATAATGCACCACAAGTAGGATGTAATTTCATTGCATAATTATTGACTTTCATGATTGCATAGGGAATCACAAACCTTAACACCAATATTCTTACTAAAGCATAATTACTCACCAACATGACTCACATATTATTATCTCCATATCGCAAAACTATTGCAAGAAATCAAACTTATCATATCCAATGATCTTCATGAAAGTTTTTATTATATCCCTCTTGAATATTCACCATATTAGTACCAAATTCATAGCTTGTGCATATTGTCATCACTATTGTCAACTTTCAAAGTAATATAAGTGAAGCATGAGAGTGTTCGACAAACTATTCCAAAAAGATATAAGTGAAGATCAAGCAAGTAGTTATGTAAATGGGTAGCTATTTGAGGACTCTCTCTTATTTAAAACTTTCAGATCTAAGTATTTTATTAAAACAGCAAGAAAAACAAAATAAACTGACATTTCAAGAATAGCACAACTCATGTGAAGAAGCAAAAACTTAGGCTCAACGGTGGCTAACCGATAATTGTTGATGAAGAAAGGCGGGATGCCTACCGGGGCATCCCCAAGATTAGATGCTTGAGACTTCTTGGAATATTAACTTGGGATGCCTTGGGCATCCCCAAGCTTGAGCTCTTGTGTCTTCTTCATTCCTCTCAAATCACGGTTTCCCTAATTCTTAAAAACTTCATCCACACAAAACTCAACAAGAACTCGTGAGATAAGTTAGTATAAATCAATGCAACACCTTATCATTCTCTACTGTAGCAAATCACTAAAATTATTATTTAACATTTCATACTAAATGCCTCTGCATATTTAATACTCCTATCCTCAAATAGAATCATTGAACAAGCAAACATATGCAAACAATGCGAACATAACAGCAATCTGTTTAAACAGGACAGTCTGTAAAGAGTGCAATTGTACTCATACTTCCCTAACTCCAAAAATTCTGAAAATTTACCACACTGTAGAAAATTTATCAGAGCTTATTGTGCAAGAAGTTTCAATATTTTATCACATACTGACTTTTCTGGATAATTATTGCAACAGCGATAAAGTTTCTGTTTTGAAACAGCAACTCATATATTTGCAAAAAAAGCATGGTGATGCCTATCCTTGCCACTTTTATTGAAATAAAAGATGCAAAACATTATTATAGATAGCAGCAAGCAAATCAAAACAAAATAAAATGACGCTCCAAGCAAAACTCATATCATGTGACGAATGAAAATATAGCTCCAAGTGAGGTTACCGATAATGTTGGAGAAGAAAGAGGGGATGCCTTCCGGGGCATCCCCAAGCTTAGGGTCTTGTCACTCCTTATTCTCCTCATATCGATATGTCACCCAAAACTTGAAAACTTCAATCACACAAAACTTAACGGAACTTCGTGAGATAGGTTAGTATGATAAAGCAAATCATTCACTTTGGTACTGTCAAAGACAAGATTCATAATTGTTCTCACACAATGCCTACTGTACCTTGTCATTTCCAAAATTTATATTGAGCAATATAAGCGATAGAAATTAGGAAACAAGCAAACTACGCAATGCAAACAGAATCTGTCAAAAACAGAACAGTACATAAAGATCTGAATTAAAGTCATACTTCTGCAACTCCAAAAATTCTGAACATTTAGGACAACGTAGAAAATATTTGTACCCATAAACTGTAAAAAATTCAGAAGTTTTCCACGTTCCAGTTAAAGACAGGAATTTCTGCACTGGACGCAAAAGTTTCTGTTTTTGCACAGAATGAAGTAAACTATCATCCACACTATCCCAAAGGCTTTATGTAACACCCCCTGTATTAAGCTACAGAGATCACCCTTTTGATGAGGCCATGTCATCATGATTAATAGTGCATAATCATCGTTAGCATCATATTGCATTTCAACTCCTAAGTCAAATTCAAATTTAAATGAAAGTGGGATATAAAAGTTGTCCAACATAGAAACTAAAATGTCAGATAAATAACAAATATTCCAGAGGCTATTCTAAAATTGAAACCAACATCATTGGAATTGGATAAGTGACTCGAACAACCTCAAATAGTGGATAAAGATAATATTTAATAACCATTTATTAAATCTGAAATAAATATGGAATTATGTTTTGTCCAAACTAATTTTAGGTGTTAGGAATAATGCCATGGTATTATGAAATAGGTCCAACTTTTTACAAAAACCATTTGGGCCTAAACATTTAACAGTAGAGAAAAGAGAATACAAAAAAAAAAAGAAAAAAAAGAGAGCAACACCCCCCCCCCCCCCCGACTGGGCCTCGGCCCAGCAAGCCACCGGGCCGCCAGGCCGGCCCAGCCGGCGCATACTTAGCCGGCCACCCCCCCCGGCCGAACCCTAACCCTACCCCCGACCCCCCCCTCCCCTCGTTCTCTCCTCCTCCCCCCCATCTGGATCGGGGCGATCCCCGATCCCGTCGCCTCCTCGTCGACGCCGCTCGCCGACGCCGCCCCGTCGCCGCCTCCCCCTCGTCAGCCCCCACCTCCCGATCCAGATCGGGATCGGGATGCGGGAGCGACCCCGTCCCTCGGTCGCGGCGACGACCGCGCCGCCTCGCCGTCGCCGTTGGACGCCGCCGCCCGGATCCCGCTCTCCCTCGCCGGCCTGCTCCCTCGACGCCGCTCGCCCCGAGCGCCCGACCGCGCCGCCTCGCCCTCGCCGCACGACGCCACCGCCCGGAGCTCTCCCTCGCCGGTCTGCCTCGTCTACGTCGCCGCCTGTCCCCGCGCCCCTGCTTCTCCTCTCCGCCGTCGTCCCCTCATCCAACTCGCGCGCGACTGCACGATCCCTGCGCCCTCCGTGAGCCGCGCCCCTCCCTCTCCTCCTCTCCCCTCCCGCGCCGCTGCTTGCGTCGCCCGCCTGCGGTGGCCTCGTGCGTCGCGTGCCCCGCGCCACCGCGCCCCCCCCGCGTGCCCCTGCCGGCGAGCCCTGCCGTCACTCGCCCTCCCCACTGGTGCCCTTCGTCGCGTGCGCACTCGCCGCATCGCCGCTGCCCCGCTGCGTGGCCGCTCCCTTCTTCCCCCTTGGCACACTCACCGCGTCCCGCGGCTGTGCTCGCGCCCCCGCCACTGCCTGGGTCGCCCGCCATGGCCGGCTCCTGCTGCTGCCGCGCGCTGGTCTCGCCCCGCTCCGGTCCACCACTCGACCGCGCCCGTCGCCCCCTGCTGCGCGCGCCGCCAGTCTCGCCGTGGCCTCACCGCGGCCATCTCCGGCGCCCGGCGCCCGCGCCGCGCCGGCGCCCCTCCGCTCCCGCGGGTCATCGCCCGGGTCGGGCGCCCACAACGCCCGAACCCGCTATGGCCCCCCTGACCCAATGACATGTGGGGCCTAGCCCCTGGAACATTTTAAAAAAGAAAAAGAAAAAAAGGATAAAAAGAAAATTATAAAAATATTAATTATTTATTTATTTAATTAGTTAACTAAATTAATTAACTTAACTAATCCTGATTAGATTAACCTAATTACTGATTAAAGTAATTAATCTGTTTTAGTTAATCTCAGTCAATGACAAACGGGACCCACACGTCAGTTGACCAGTCAACGCCTCTGTTGACTGCTGACGTCATGCTGACGTCAGCGTGCACTGTTTCGGATAATGTTGATCTAAATAATTAAATAAATTCCAGAAATTAATAAAAACTTTAGAAAATCATATCTTTTAAACCGTAACTCCGATGAAAATATTTTATACATGAAACTTGCTCAGAACGACGATACGAACCCGGATACGCCCTCGGTATCTCCGTCAGACGCCCGCAGCTGTGAGAACGTTGAACAATTAGACCGATTTCGATAAATGAATAGTGTCCAACTTTAATTAAATTGATCCGAATAAATTCCTAAATTAACTAAATCGCTTAGTTAGGCTGTATATCACCCCGGCCCTGCGCTTAGACATGTCATGCATCCCTGTTGCATTATTGCCGTGTGTTTACTGTTTCTTCCCCCTCTTCTCTTCGGTAGACTACGAGACCGACGCAGCTGCTGGTGCCCCGACCGACTACGTTGTTGACGACCCCTACTTGCCAGAGCAACCAGGCAAGCCCCCCCCTTGATCACCAGATATCGCCTATTCTTCTCTATACTGCTTGCATTAGAGTAGTGTAGCCTGTTACTGCTTTCGGTTAATCCTATTCTGCTGCATAGCCTGTCATTGTTGCTACTGTTGTTGATACCTTACCTGCAATCCTAAATGCCTAGTGTAGGATGCTAGTTTGTCATCAGTGGCCCTACATTCTCGTCTGTCTGCTATGCTACATTATTGGGCCGTGCTCGCCACGGGTGGCGATTGCGGATATGTATACTACTTATTACATGTGACATCGGATGGATACTAAAGTCGGGTCGGCTCGTGGAGCACCCGCAGGTGATTCACGAATGGGGGCTGAAAGGATTGGCCTTCTCGACGGCCCCCTAAGTGACTCTTTGTTGTGGAGCGGCAGGGCAGGTTGTGACCACCTAGGAGAGAGGTGGGCCTGGCCCTGGTCGTTGTCCGCGGTGATCTCATAATAACACGTTTAACGAGATTGGATATTTGATCTGAGTCTGGCCACTGGCCTATACGCACTAACCAACTACGCGGGAGTAGTTATGGGTATCCCGGCGTCGTGGTATCAGCTGAAGCCTTCTTGACGTCAGCGACTGAGCGGCGCGCGCCGTGTTGGACCGCGATAACGTAACCGCCGTGATCGTGTGGGTTGCTAGGTCTGCTCGCGGCCGCGTACGCAACGTGCAGGAGCGCACTGGGCGATGGGCCCAGACCCCAGAGTGCCTAGGATTAGTCCGGCGTGCTGACCTCTCTGTTGAGCCTAGGTGGGGCTGCGACGTGTGGATCTTCCGAGGCCGGGCATGACCCAGGAAAGTGTGTCCGGCCAAAGGGGATCGAGCGTGTTGGGGAATATGTGGTGCACCCCTGCAGGGAAGTTTATCTATTCGAATAGCCGTGTCCCTCGGTAAAAGGACGACCCGGAGTTGTATTCCGACCTCATGACAACTAGAAAGGGATACTTAATAAAACACACCCTTACAAGTGACAGATATAACCCGGTGGTCGCTCTCTCGCATGGTGGCGACGAGAGGATCGACGGGTAGGATTATGCTATACGTTGTTGTTTGGTTAACTTCCAACTAATCTCTTCTATTGCTTCAAGATGAAGGCTGCCAGAAGCGTAGTCTTCGACAGGACTAGCTATCCCCCTCTTATTCGGGCATTCTGCAGTTCAGTCCACCGATATTGCCTCTTTACACATATACCATGCATATGTAGTATAGATCCTTGCTTGCGAGTACTTTGGATGAGTACTCACGGTTGCTTTCCCCCTCCTTTCCTCCTTTCCCTTCTTGCTGGTTGTCGCAACCAGATGTTGGAGCCCAGGAGCCAGACGCCACCTACGACGACTACTACCACCAGGACGGAGCCTACTACTACGTCCAGGACGCCGACGACCAGGAGTAGTTAAGAGGATCCCAGGCAGGAGGCCCTGCGCCTGTTCGATCTGTTGTATCCCTGTTTGTGCTAGCCATCTTATGGCACCTTGTTTAACCTATGTCTGTACTCAGATATTGTTGCTTCCGCTGACTCGTCTATGATCGAGCATTTGTATTCGAGCCCTCGTGGCCCCTGGCTTGTATTATGATGCTTGTATGACTTATTTATGCATTAGAGTTGTGTTGTGATATCTTCCCGTGAGTCCCTGATCTTGATCGTACACGTTTGCGTGCATGATTAGTGTACGATCGAGCCGGGGGCGCCACAAGTTGGTATCAGAGCCGACTGCCTGTAGGAATCCCCCTTTCCAATTCCTTGGCCGAAGTTGAGTCTAGCCAAAGAAAACCGTTTTACTAACTTGGCTGTGTGGCTTACGGGCCCACATTGCCAACTGGGTGGTATTAGGATCTTTTATTCCTCGTCTATACTCTGGGACTCTGATCTCTCTTCTACTCGGGTTAAATGAAGTTTACTAACGCCGACACTTAGGATCTCGTAAATTCTGTCTACCCGGAGAGCTGGATATCTGTGCGATTTCCCTGTCGTTGATCTGATTAGTCTGATAATCATTTTACTTTCCATTGTTATGTTTAACCTTTCTCTCCGAGTTGTGTTAAACCTCTTATTGTCGTTTGACAAACCTGAATTTCCTCTGTTTCAGATGGACCGTTTGTTTCCACCGCGTCCTACGACACAGCTTGTGCTTCGCACTTGGGCTCGTATTACCCCTGGGTTTCCAGCTATCCTGATCGCTCTCATGACCAGACTTGGCTACCGTTGGTACCCTGAGTACTTGGTTTATGAGGTTTACCGCGAGTTCAACCAGGAACAGTACTATGCTGAAGTTCGGATTTATGATCAGCAGAACAACTCAGACACCGAGCTACACCTTTTTCACGGATTAGGCGTGACGATTGAGATGGCAGTCCATGATGCCGCCTACTCTGCTGTCGCACGTCTACGAGGGGAGCACAATGCTATCTTGGATGACTCCGAGTTCCGATACATTCCGTATGCCCCTGCTGGAGATGCTACCGGATACTACACGGCTATCTGTGCCCCGTACGAGCCTCGTCGCTACGACCCGCGCGTTCTGATTCAGTGCACTCAGGCTCTGGATCGCACTGTCCGGGCTCTTGCCGTCGAGTTGGTTGCCACTCGAGCACGTCTCTACGATGCTATGACGCAGTTGCTGCCCGCTGTTCGTGCAGGGATACATCCGGAGCACATCCTTTATCCGCGCAGGACTCAGATGTATGCTGGTATTGACTGGCCTATTGTTGGAGGTCACACACCGACACGTGGACCTCTTCTTACAGCTCGAGACCGGGTTCTGCATCAGAGTGCACATGGAGCACAGGATCTTTCCGCGACGAACATTCGTCGTCCGCACTCGCAGCTACCCCGATACAGTGGTTCTCTCCGACATTGATGTAGCCTTTGCTATCTCTCGTTGTGTACTTCCTTACCGCGTGCCTGCGCGCCGCCTAGTATGTCTAGCTTTTGATTTGCGCCGTTATGCTGTCCGCTTGTACCCGACGTTGTGTATGGATCTGTATGTCTTAATTGACTACTGTTATGTATCTATAACACTGCTTGGAGTATTGTCGTGTTACATCATGCTTGTCGCTAAGCACTCGTGCTTGCTTTTACTAAACTACCCCCTGTTGTAAATTAGCAGGATGGTTAGACCCGCTGGTCGTGGTCGTGGACGTGGTGCCAACGATCCACCACCGCCGAACTATATGGCTGGAATGATGCAGCAATTTGAACTGCAACGTCAGTTCATGCAAGGGATCATGGATCAGTTTCCTCGTCCCAATATGAACCAGTATCCGGGCCCAGGGACCCTGCAGGACTTTATGCGCCTCAACCCAACCGTCTACCGCGGCTCAACTCAGCCCCTGGATGCGGATGGCTGGCTTCGCGACATCACCTATGAGTTGGAATCTGGTGGCGTTGCCCCTGCAAACTATGTCACCTTCGCCTCCTTCTTTCTCAAGGGCCCCGCTGCTCAATGGTGGGACAGCCACAGGCGCACTCAACCAGCTGGCACAGTCATCACTTGGCCGGATTTCCAAGCTGCCTTCCGTGCCCGTTTCATTCCCCAGGGAATCATGGACCGGAAGAAGCAAGAGTTCCGCAACCTCACCCAGGGCAACAAGACAGTGGAAGCTTATCAGCGGGAGTTTCTGGAATTATCCCGCTATGCTGAAGAAGACATTCCCACTGATGCTCGCCGTCAGGAAAGGTTTCGCGAAGGACTTCAAGCTGACATCAAGCTAGCGCTCCTTGTGCATGAATTTGATAATTTCTCCATCTTGGTGAACAAGGCTATACAGGTCGAGACTGGTCTGCAGACACACCAGGGATCTCTTAGGCGCAACCGTGACACTGGTTCATCTTCGAGCCAGCCTGCACAGAAGCGTCGGATCTGGATTCCAAACAGCGTGTACCGTCCAGCTGCACCTGCTCCAAGACGGTCCTATACTGCACCACGCCTGCCTCCACCACCTAGGCAGCCAGGACTTCCAGCTCCACCACCCCGAGCTCCTGCTCCTAATCCCAATGATAGTCTGTGCTACAAGTGTGGGCAGCCAGGTCATTTTTCCAGGAACTGCATTCAGAACCAGAACCAACTGGCACTTCCTGCAACTGGCCGTAGGAACAATCAGCCTCGCAACAACAATGCCAAGACTTATGGGCGTATTCAGGCCAACCACACCGATTTCAATGAAGCTCAGGACCAGCCTGCCACCGTGATGGGTACTCTCCTTGTTAATTCAGTACCAGCTTCTGTTTTATTTGATTCGGGAGCATCGCATTCATTCATGTCCGAAGAATTTGCATACAAACACGACATTAAATGTGAGGTCATGAACACTGCAATAGTAATACACACCCCCGCGGGTCAATGTCAAACCTCCATGGGTAGCAACGACGTCACCGTTGAAATTAAAGGGCTGGAGTTTCACGCCTCCCCTTTCATACTAAAGTCTTGTAGTATCGACCTCATTCTCGGAATGGATTGGTTGAAAGCGCATACTGCTTCTATAGTTTGCGCCACGAAGATCGTCCATCTTCTACACCCTTCTGATGAAATAATAAGCTACCAGGCTCAAATCATCCAAAATGCCGAGGCGAGACTTTATGCCTTGAATGCGTTAAACGCATCACCACTTGAAGGCATCGAGAACATTCCAGTTGTTCGCGAATTCCAAGGTGTTTTCCCAGAAGAACTCCCAGGGATACCCCCTGCTCGAGCTGTCGAATTTGTCATCGACTTGAAACCAGGCACCACTCCTATCGCCAAGCGACCCTATAAGATGCCGCCGCATGAACTCCTTGAACTTAAGGAGGAAATCGACGCTTCACTTCGTAAGGGTTTCATTCACCCAAGTTCCTCCGCTTGGGGAGCACCTTCTCTCTTTGTCAGGAAGAAGGATGGGTCAAACCGATTGGTCCAAGATTACCGTCCTATTAACCAAGCAACTATCCAGAACAAATATCCCCTTCCTCGGATAAACGATCTGTATGATCAACTGGCGGGTTCATCAGTGTTCTCTAAACTCGACTTAAGGTTGGGTTACCACCAGATCCGTGTTCGTGAAGAGGATATCCCAAAGACCGCCTTCGTTACTCGATATGGCTCATACGAGTACACTGTCATGTCATTCGGTTTAACCAATGCTCCCGCCACATTCTCCCGCCTGATGAATTATATATTCATGGAATACCTTGACA
Source organism: Thinopyrum elongatum (assembly GCA_011799875.1). Classification (NCBI taxonomy): domain Eukaryota; kingdom Viridiplantae; phylum Streptophyta; class Magnoliopsida; order Poales; family Poaceae; genus Thinopyrum; species Thinopyrum elongatum. Next base: position 466,397,317 of record CM022298.1, read on the forward strand.
AGTTCGTCGTGGTTTACTTGGATGATATCCTAGTATACTCCAAGAACAAAGAGGAACATGCTGAACATCTTCGACTTGTTCTGGAGAAACTTCGAGAGCATCAACTATATGCTAAGTTTTCCAAGTGTGAGTTCTGGCTTCCCCAAGTAACATACCTTGGGCATGTCATCTCCAAGGATGGTATTGCCGTCAACCCCGAGCGAGTTCAGGCTATTCTTGATTGGGCTCCTCCAAAGAACGTCAGGCAAGTTCGAAGTTTTCTCGGACTCGCCAGCTATTGCCGTCGATTTGTCGAGAACTTCTCCAAGATCGCCAAGCCCCTGACTAACCTGCTTCATAAAGGCGTCAAGTTCGATTGGACGGAAAAGTGTCAGGAAAGTTTCCAGACGCTCAAAGACAAGCTGACTTCTGCCCCAGTGCTTGCCCCTCCTGATTCCCAGAAGGATTTTGTCATCTATTGTGATGCATCCCGTCAAGGATTAGGCGGTGTCCTAATGCAAGACCGCAGAGTAATTGCTTATGCTTCGCGTCAATTGCGTCCGCACGAAGAGAATTACCCAGTACATGACCTCGAGCTTGCTGCCGTCATCCATGCACTAAAACAGTGGTGACATTACCTTCTCGGAAATCGTTGCGAGATCTACACCGATCATCAAAGTCTGAAGTATCTGTTCACTCAGCCAGACCTGAACCTCCGTCAACAGAGATGGATGGAGACCGTAGCGGATTTTAACTTGGGTATTTCTTATACCCCTGGCAAGGCTAATGTAATGGCCGATGCCTTGAGCCGTAAGTCTTATTGCAGTCACCTCCAGTTTCACGAAGTTCAACCTTCGCTTATTGAAGAATTCAGAAAGCTGAATCTCCACATTGTTCCTCCTGGAGCACTCGCTCCCCCTCCTGAAGGATCCTACAAAATGAACCTCCACGTTGTTTCCCAGGGTTCTCTTAATACCCTGGTTGCTAAACCAGATCTCGTGGACAGCATCAAGACGCTGCAGGGCTATGACTCTCAAGCCCACAAGATTAAGCGCTATCTCGCTGAAGGAAGGCCTTCGTTCTTCACTATTGATGATACTGGCACATTGTTCTTTAAAAGTCGTCTAGTGGTCCCCTCTAAAGGTAACCTGGGTATGACTCAGGAGGTCATGCAAGAAGCTCACGACACTCCGTTGTCTATTCATCCCGGCAGTACCAAGACATCCGTCAAAGATTCTGGTGGTCAAACATGAAGCAAGACATTGCTCGCTATGTTGCTGAATGTGATGTTTGCCGTCGCGTCAAAGCAGAACATCAAAGGCCCGCCGGAACTCTGCAACCAATTGCTGTTCCTGAATGGAAATGGGACCATGTTGAAATGGACTTTATCACTGGATTTCCCAAATCACAGAAAGGTAATGATGCTATTCTTGTCGTCATTGACCGACTTTCCAAAGTTGCACATTTTCTAGCCGTCAAAGAGACGATCACTGCTAGTCAGCTCGCAACTCTCTACATGTCCAGAATTGTTTCACTTCACGGTATTCCACTGGTTATCAGTTCAGACCGTGGCAGCTTATTCACTTCAAGATTCTGGGCAAGTTTCCAAGAAGCTATGGGAACTCATCTGTCCTACAGCACCGCTTTTCACCCTCAGTCTCAAGGGCAAGTTGAACGAGTGAACCAAGTTCTCGAAGACATGCTTCGAGCTTGTGTCATATCCTTCGGAAGGAAATGGGAAGAATCTCTCCCATATGCCGAATTCTCTTACAATAACAGCTATCAAGCCAGTCTGAAGATGGCCCCCTTTGAAGTATTGTACGGACGAAAGTGCCGAACCCCTCTAAATTGGTCAGAAACTGGGGAACGTCCACTCTTCGGTCCGGATATTATCCAACTTGCCGAAGATCAAGTTCGTGTTGTCCGCGAGCATTTGAGGACTGCTCAGTCACGTCAAAAGAGTCAGTATGACCGCAAACACAAAGATATGGTCTATCAACCTGGCGAAAAGGCTTATCTTCGAGTCACACCGATGAAAGGTACACACCGATTCGGGATCAAGGGCAAGCTAGCTCCTCGCTATATTGGTCCTTTCACTGTTCTTGAAAGGCGTGGTAGAGTGGCATATCAGTTGGAACTTCCACCGAACCTTTCTCAGGTTCACGATGTGTTCCACGTATCGCAACTCCGCCGCTGCTTCAAAGACCCTATCCGCGGAGTAGATCACGAATTGCTTGAACTGCAACAAGACCTCTCTTATAAAGAGCATCCGGTCCGCATTCTCGATCAAGCCGAGCGTCGCACACGCCAGAAGGTTATCAAGTTCCTCAAGGTTCAGTGGTCAAACCATTCTGAGGATGAAGCCACTTGGGAACGCGAGGATCGTCTTCGTGATGAATACCCCGCTTTGTTTCCTTCTACCTCCTAAATCTCGGGACGAGATTTCTTGTAGTGGAGGAGATTTGTAACACCCCCTGTATTAAGCTACAGAGATCACCCTTTTGATGAGGCCATGTCATCATGATTAATAGTGCATAATCATCATTAGCATCATATTGCATTTCAACTCCTAAGTCAAATTCAAATTTAAATGAAAGTGGAATATAAAAGTTGTCCAACATAGAAACTAAAATGTCAGATAAATAACAAATATTCCAGAGGCTATTCTAAAATTGAAACCAACATCATTGGAATTGGATAAGTGACTCGAACAACCTCAAACAGTGGATGAAGATAATATTTAATAACCATTTATTAAATCTGAAATAAATATGGAATTATGTTTTGTCCAAACTAATTTTAGGTGTTAAGGAATAATGCAATGGTATTTATGAAATAGGTCACACTTTTTACAAAAACCATTTGGGGCCTAAACATTTAACAGTAAAGAAAAGGGAAAAGAAACAGAAAAACAAAAGAAAAGAAAAGGCCCCCCTGGCCAACTGGGCCAGGCGGCCCAGCTGGCCGACCCACCTGGCCCAACTGGCCGGCCCAGCCCCATCCCCTGCCTTATCCCCATGGGGGGGGAAACCCTAACCAGCCACCCCCCCACTTCCCCCCTCTCCCGATATATCCCCCCCTCTCCCCCGATTGGATCGGGATCGAGAGGTGGAGGTCGCCGCGACGCCCCGACCCTGCCGCCCGACGCCGCCCCGTTGCCATTGCCGTTGGACGCCGTCGCCGGAGCGCTCCCCCGCCGGCCTGCTTCTCCTCTCCGCCGTCGTCCCCGTCTTCCTCCTCGCGCTCCACTGCCCCGTCCCTACGCTCCCTCGGTGAGGCCCCCGGTCCTCCTCTCTCGCTCGCCTGCCGCGCTCCCGCCGCGCCCACCGTTGCTCCGCTCCGGCCGTGACCACGCCTCGCGCGCTCCGGCCCCGCGCTCACCGCGGTCGGGCCGTGCCCTGGCCATGCGCCGCGCCGTCCGGCCGTGCCCGTCGCCCAGCGGTCACCGCGCCCAGCGCCTCGCCCCGCTGAGGCCTCTCTGCCTCGCCGGCCCCTACTCACTACCCCGCGCGCTGCCTGCGCCTCACCCTCGCCTACCTCTGCCGCCAGTCCCACCTCGCCCCTCTACGCCGCCTCCGGCCACCGGTCCTCCCCCCCCCCGCGGCTCCAGCCGCGCCGTGGCCGCCGGCCGCGCACCCTCGCGGCCATCTCCCGCGACCGGCGATGGCGCCCTGGCGCGCCCCATCGCCCGTGCCCGTTCGAGCGGGTTCGCCCGCCCGTTACCCGTACCCAGCGCCCGTTAAGTCCCCCTGGCCCATTGACATGTGGGGCCCAGCCCCAGAACGTTTTAATAAAAAGGAAATAAAAATAAAAATAAAAATAATAAAAATAATTAATTAATTAGTTAATTAATCCTGATTAGGTTAATTTAATTAACTAATTAGTGTTAATTAAACAGTAATATAATTAGTTAACCCTAATTAATTTAACAGTCTATGACAGGTGGGACCCACCCTGTCAGGGCGCCTGCTGACATCAGCATGATGTCATGCTGACATCATCGCAGCACTGTTTCGGATAATGTTGAATTAAATAATTAATTAAAATTTCAGAAATTAATAAAAACTTTAGAAAATCATATCTTTTAAACCGTAACTCCGATGAAAATATTTTATACATGAAACTTGCTCAGAACGACGATACGAACCCGGATACGCCCTCGGTATCTCCGTCAGACGCCCGCAGCTATGAGAACGTTGAACAATTAGACCGTTTTCGATAAATGAATAGTGTCCAACCCTAATTAAATAAATCCGAATAAATTCCTAAATTAACTAAATCGCTTAGTTAGGCTGTATATCACCCCGGCATATCATTTAGACATGTCATGCATCCCTGTTGCATTATTGCCGTGTGTTTACTGTTTCTTCCCCCTCTTCTCTTCGGTAGACTACGAGACCGACGCAGCTGCTGGTGCCCCGACCGACTACGTTGTTGACGACCCCTACTTGCCAGAGCAACCAGGCAAGCCCCCCCCTTGATCACCAGATATCGCCTATTCTTCTCTATACTGCTTGCATTAGAGTAGTGTAGCCTGTTACTGCTTTCGGTTAATCCTATTCTGCTGCATAGCCTGTCACTGTTGCTACATCTGTTGATACCTTACCTGCAATCCTAAATGCCTAGTGTAGGATGCTAGTTTATCATCATTGGCCCTGCATTCTTGTCAGTCTGCCTTGCTATACTATCGGGCCGTGATCACTCGGGAGGTGATCACGGGTTATACTATACCTATTTACATACTATACAAATGGTGACTAAAGTCGGGTCGGCTCGAAGAGTACCCGCGAGTGATTCACGGATTGGGGGCTGAAAGGACCTTTGTCCCCACGGCCCTTTGTGTGGATCTTTGTGGCGGAGCGACAGGGCAGGTTGTGACCACCTAGGAGACAGGTGGGCCAGGCCCTGGTCGGCGTTCGCGTTTACTTCATAATAACACGTTTAACGAGATTGGATATTTGATCTGAGTCTGGCCACTGGCCTATACGCACTAACCAACTACGCGGGAGTAGTTATGGGTATCCCGGCGTCGTGGTATCAGCTGAAGCCTTCTTGACGTCAGCGACCGAGCGGTGCGCGCCGTGTTGGACCGCGCTAACGTAACCGCCGTGATCGTGTGGGTTGCTAGGTCTGCTCGCGGCCGCGTACGCAACGTGCAGGAGCGCACTGGGCGATGGGCCCAGACCCCAGAGTGCCTAGGATTAGTCCGGCGTGCTGACCTCTCTGTTGAGCCTAGGTGGGGCTGCGACGTGTGGATCTTCCGAGGCCGGGCATGACCCAGGAAAGTGTGTCCGGCCAAAGGGGATCGAGCGTGTTGGGGAATATGTGGTGCACCCCTGCAGGGAAGTTTATCTATTCGAATAGCCGTGTCCCTCGGTAAAAGGACGACCCGGAGTTGTATTCCGACCTCATGACAACTAGAAATGGATACTTAATAAAACACACCCTTACAAGTGACAGATATAACCCGGTGGTCGCTCTCTCGCATGGTGGCGACGAGAGGATCGACGTGTAGGATTATGCTTTACGTTGTTGTTTGGTTAACTTCCAACTACTCTCTTCTATTGCTTCAAGATGGAGGCTGCCAGAAGCGTAGTCTTCGACAGGACTAGCTATCCCCCTCTTATTCTGGCATTCTGCAGTTCAGTCCACCGATATTGCCTCTTTACACATATACCATGCATATGTAGTATAGATCCTTGCTTGCGAGTACTTTGGATGAGTACTCACGGTTGCTTTCCCCCTCCTTTCCTCCTTTCCCTTCTTGCTGGTTGTCGCAACCAGATGTTGGAGCCCAGGAGCCAGACGCCACCTTCGACGACTACTACCACCAGGACGGAGCCTACTACTACGTCCAGGACGCCGACGACCAGGAGTAGTTAGGAGGATCCCAGGCAGGAGGCCCTGCGCCTGTTCGATCTGTTGTATCCCTGTTTGTGCTAGCCATCTTATGGCACCTTGTTTAACCTATGTCTGTACTCAGATATTGTTGCTTCCGCTGACTCGTCTATGATCGAGCATTTGTATTCGAGCCCTCGTGGCCCCTGGCTTGTATTATGATGCTTGTATGACTTATTTATGCATTAGAGTTGTGTTGTGATATCTTCCCGTGAGTCCCTGATCTTGATCGTACACGTTTGCGTGCATGATTAGTGTACGATCGAGCCGGGGGCGCCACACTTTACTTGGTACTTTATTGAAATAAAAGAATAAAACATGATTATTACAGTAGCATAATCATGTGAACACACAAAAACAGTAGGTAAAAGTGTTGGGTTGTCTCCCAACAAGTGCTTTTCTTTAATGTCTTTTAGCGAGGCATGATGAGTTCAATGATGCTTGCATAAAAGATAAGAATTGAAACATGAAAGAGAGCATCATGAAGCATATGACTAGCACATTTAAGTCTAACCAACTTCCTATGCATAGAGATTTTGTGAACAAACAATTCATGGGAACAAGAATCAACTAGCATAGGAAGGCAAAACAAGAAAAACTTCAAGATTTTCAACACATAGAGAGGAAACTTGATATTATTGCAATATGTAAAAGCATATGTTCCCCTCTCATAATAATTTTCAGTAGAATCATCAATGAATTCAACAATATAACTATCACATGAAGCATTCTTTTCATGATCCACAAGCATATAAATTTTGTTACTCTCCACATAAGCAAATTTATTCTCATCAATAGTAGTGGGAGCAAACTCAACAAAATAACTATCATGAGATTGAAAATTAAAATCATGATGACAAGTTTCATGGTTGTCATTATTCAATATAGCATACATGTCATCACCTTAATCATCATAGATAGCAACTTTGTTGTCATAATCAATTGAAACCTCTTCCAACATAGTGGAATCATTATTAAATAAAGTCATGAATTCTCCAAATCCACTTTCATAAATATAATCATCATAAATAGGAGGCATGCTTTCATCATAATAAACTTGCTCATCAAAACTTGGGGGACTAAAAATATCATTTTCATCAAACATAGCATCCCCAAGCTTATGGCTTTGCATATCATTAGCATCATGGTTATTCATAGAATTCATACCAACAACATTGCAATTATGCTCATCATTCAAAGATTTTTTATCAAACAATTTATAGAATTCTTCCTCTATCAATTGAACACAATTTTAGTTTCCATCATTTTCACGAAAGACATTATAAAGATGAACAATATGATGCAACCTCAATTCCATTTTTTTTGTAGTTTTCTTTTATAAACCAAACTAGTGATAAAACAAGAAACTAAAAGATTCGATTGCAAGATCTAAAGATATACCTTCAAGCACTCACCTCCCCGGCAATGGTGCTAGAAAAGAGCTTGACGTCTACTACACAACTTGTTCTTGTAGACTCGTGTTGGGCCTCCAAGCGCAGAGTTTTGTAGGACAGTAGCAAATTTCCCTCAAGTGGATGACCTAAGGTTTATCAATCCGTGGGAGGCGTAGGATGAAGATGGTCTCTCTCAAACAACCCTGCAACCAAATAATAAAAAGTCTCTTGTGTCCCCAACACACCAAATACAATGGTAATTTGTATAGGTGCACTAGTTCGGCCAAGAGATGGTAATAAAAGCGTAGTAATGATAGTAGATATTGATTTTTGTGATAGGAACAATAAAAAACAGCCAGGTAGCAAGTGATAAAATGGAGCACAAACGGTATTCCAATGCTTGAAAATGAGGCCTAGGGTCCGTACTTTCACTAGTGCAATCTCTCAACAATGCTAATATAATTGGATCATATAACCTTCCCTCAACATGCGATGAAGAATCACTCCAAAGTTCTTATCTAGCAGAGAACATAAGAAGAAATTGTTTGTAGGGTACGAAACCACCTCAAAGCTATTCTTTCCGATCAATCTATCCTAGAGTTTGTACTGAAATAACACCAAGCTATTCTTTCCGATTGATCTAACCAAGAGTTCGTACTAAAATAACACCATATGATACACATCAACCAACTCTAATGTCACCTAGATACTCCAATGTCACCGCGAGTATCCGTGAGTTGATTATGCGATATGCATCAAACAATTTCAGATTCATAATACTCAATCGAACACAAAGAACCTCAAAGAGTGCCCCAAGATTTCTACCGGAGAAACAAAGACAAGAACGTGCATCAACCCCTATGCATAGATTACCCCAATGTCACCTCGGGAATCCGCGAGTTGAGTGCCAAAACATATATCAAGTGAATCAACATGATACCCCATTGTCACCACAGGTATTCTTAGCAAGACATACATAAAGTGTTCTCAAATCCATAAAAGTATTTAATCCGATAAAACGAAATCTCAAAGGGAAAACTCAATTCATCACAACAAGATAGAGAGGGAGAAACACCATATGATCCAACTATATTAACAAAGCCCGCGATACATCAAGATCATGCCATCTCAAGAACACGAGAGAGAGAGAGAGATTAAACACATAGCTACTGGTACAAACCCTCAGCCCCGAGGGTGGACTACTCCCTCCTCATCATGGTGGCCGCCGGGATGATGAAGATGGCCACCGATGATGACTTCCCCCTCCGGTAGGGTGCCGAAACGAGGTCTAGATTGGTTTTTCGTGGCTATAGAGGCTTGCAGTGGCGGAACTTCTCATCTAGGGTTACCCCTGATGGTTTCTCTATTTATAGGAATTTTTGGCATTGGTTTCACGCTAAGATGGGCCTCGAGGTGAGCACAACCCATCGGGGCACAGGCAAGGGCCCAGGCGCGCCCCGGTGTCTTGTGCCCTACTCCTTCACCTTCTATTCCTTCCACGAAGCTTCGGAGGTCTCTTTTGTTCCAAAAAAATCGTCAAAAAGTTTCAGCTCATTTGGAGAACTTTCATTTCTGCACAAAAAACAACACCACGGTAGTTCTACTGAAAACAGCATCAGTCTGGGTTAGTTCCATGCAAATCATACCAAAACCATATACAATTATTGTAAACATGGCATGAATACTTCATAAATTATAGATACGTTGGAGACGTATCAATAAGCATGACATAATTTTTTTTCGTTCGGCCCAATATGTCACGGATGTGTCTTTTTTTTGTAGTGCGTTCGACTTTTGGGCTCCAGTGTTCCGAGACCATGTCTGTACATGCTAGGCTCGTCAAGTTTAACTAGGGTATTCTGCATGTGCAAAACTGGCTTACACCCGTTGTATGTTAACGTAGAGTCTATCACACCCGATCATCACGAGGTGCTTCGAAACAACGAACTTTAGCAATGGTGCATACTTAGGGAGAACACTTTTATCTTGAAACTAAGTGAAGGGATCATCTTATAATGCTACAGTCATTCTAAGCAAAATAAGATGCATAAAGGATAAACATCACATGCAATCAAAATATGTGACATGATATAGCCATCATCATCTTGTGCTTTTGATCTCCATCTCCAAAGCATCGGCATGATCTTCATTGTCACCGGCACGACACCTTGATCTCCATCATAGCGTCAGGGTCATCTCGGCAACTATTGCTTCTACAACTATTGCTAATGCATAGCGATAAAGTAAAGCAATTATATGTCGCTTAGTGATTGGCACGCAGGTCATACAATAATTAAAGACAACCCTAAGGCTCCTGCCGGTTGTCGTACTCATCGACATGCAAGTCGTGAACTTATTACAAAACATGATCATCTCATACATCAACATATATCACATCATATCTTGACCATATCACATCACAACATGCCCTGCAAAAATAAGATAGATGCCATCTACTTTGTTGTCGCAAGTTTTATGTGGCTGCTACGAGCAACTAGCAAGAACCGTACTTACCTACGCAAAACCACAATGGTGATTATCAAGTTTGCTGTTTTAACCTTCTTCAAGGACCGGCCGTGGTCAAATTCGATTCGACTAAAGTAGGAGAAACAGACACCCGCCGGCCACCTTTATGCAAAACAAGTTGCATGTTAGTCGGTGGAACTGGACTCATGTGCGTGGACATGTAAGGTTGGTCCAGGCCGCTTCATCCCACAATGCCGCCGAATCAAAATAAGACGTTGGTGGTAAGAAGTATGACCATCACCACCCACAACTCCTTTATGTTCTACTTGTGCATATCATCTACGCATAGACCTGGCTCATGATGCCACTATTGGGGAACGTTGCATGGAAAACAAAAAAATTCTACGCACACGCAAGATCTATCCATGGAGATGCATATCTATAAGAGGGGAGAGTATGTCTACGTACCCTCATAGACCATAAAGCGGAAGCATTAATCAACGTGGTTGATGTAGTCGTACACCTTCACGATCCGCCCGATCAAGTACCAAACGTACGGCACCTCCGCGTTCAGCACATGTTCAGCTCGATGACGTCCTCACCTTCTTGATCAAGCAAGACGGGCGAAGTAGTAGATGAGTTCCGGCAGCACAACGGCGTGGTGATGGTGGTGGTGCAACTATCTCCGCAGGGCTTCACCGAGCACTACAAAAATTATGACCGAGGATGAACTAGAGGGAGAGGGGCGCCGCACACGGCTTGGGGATCGTGGTGAGTGTTGCCCCTCACTAGTACAGTGAGGTGCTATACAAACGGTTTTTAACCCCTTTCCGCGATGGCATTTGGAACCGTCGCCTAGTGAGTGACTGCGATAGGGTGGTCCTTCCCACACGACCCAGAAACTGTCGGGGATATGCCCTCCTGGCACACACGCTCGGCAAAATGAGGTCATGTGCGACCGGCGAGCGATCAAATACAGTTATACCTACAGTAGTGCTAAAAGAAATTCAATTATACAAGCAAAATCGTTTCCGATCGTAAGTTCATCCCACACAGTCAGTCCCCGCTAAACATTTCCGTTCGTTTATACATCCCACACAGTCGCTCCAAGGAAAACGTTTCTGTTCACAGGTACATCACACACAATTTTCCCCGTTAAATCGTTTGTGATAGCGTTTCGATTGCACACAGTATTAACAATTTTATCGTTTGCGTTTTTGAATGCATCATACACGGTGCTTAGAAGAAACTATGTGGCAAAGGCTGTCCATTACACACAGTTTTTATGTGGTAAACGTTTGCGCCAGGTGGCCTAACGCAAACAGTTTTCAAGAGGATGTTGTGTGTGATTGTTCATTAATCCAACACGGTTTATTCCTAGAAACTGTGTGCGTTGCCTGAGGTCATCGCCCATGGTGTTTTCTCAATAACCGTTTGCAATAGAAAAACCCAATTAGTAGGCTAATTATCCTATTATTAATAATCCATTTATTAATCTAATTGACATTTCATATTAAGCACACAATATATTTCATTTTCATAATTGAAATACATCAGAGTACAACATCATATAGCTTCAGCACTCAGCTACCCCATTACATAACTGCACTAGCACCAAGTTTCACATGCAACATCTATAAGCTTTCGAAATTAGCATCATAGACGGTACATAGACAGATGTATCTCATTCGGAAAACTGCTGAAGCAAAAGGCGAATATTGAGCCTTCATTGATGTTGAAGGTCTTTGCAACTTTAGGCCAGTGTTTGTGGATGATTGACCATCCATCCTTCGTCCTCTTCAGGAACACTTCAATACTGAACCGTGGGTGTTTTATGAATACCTTCCTCGCCTCCTGACCATACAGGTGGTTTGAGAGGTAATCATCAGTGAACTGCTTTGGAAAGGCCTGAAAACAAGGATGTGCATAAATATCTTCTCTATATTGGAAAAGGGGCAAAGGAATAAAAAAGGCAAGGCATAATAGTTAGTACCATCCTGAAGTGAACTGATGTCTTCTTCATTGTGCAGACAAAGATCTTGTTGTTTTTTGTCTCTAATTTCTTTATTCTAACAATCTTTCTGAGTTTCTTGACTTGACTGATATTCATGGACAACTCATTTCCACATATGCAAAAAGGGTCGAACAGTGGGTCAAAACCTCTGACAGCAGGACCTACATGTGCAAGACCAAATTGTTAAAAACCTAAATATTAGAATGGTTCCTGCAATTGCACAATAATTGGCTATTAGACAAAGGACCATGCATGTGCAAACCTTGATTGTAAACCTCAGTGCTTCCCATTGTTTTCCTGCAACACATATAAGGTAGTTAGTGATCAGGTTAAGTGAGGGTTTGCATGCTATTAGTAAAATATGTTGATGAAAAATAAGCACATTGCAGATTCACCAGATTAATTCAAGCCACATGGAAAACCCATTTATCCAAACCAAGCATGATTAAGAACTAGGAAATATAGCAATTGTATATGTTTCTCATGTATTAAGTGCAGCCAAATTCGATTATTCCTCACATGCACAACAATACAAAATTCTACCCACGACAATTGGACATCGCATTGCAGAATTGAACCAATCAGTTAACTAAACACCACAACAAATGAACCAAACATTAACTGAGCACCACATTGCACAATATAACATGCTCCTAATAGAAGATCAGACAGTTAACCAAACGAAGCATGCTTAACAACTTGGAAATATAGCAATTGTATTTGTTTCTCATGTATTTAGTACAGCCAAATTCGATTTATTTCTCACATGGTATACAATAATAGAGTGCACCCACAACAATTGAACATCGCATTGCAAAATTGAACCAAACAGTTAACTAAACACCACAACAAATGAACCAAACGTTAACTGAGCACCATATTGCACAATGTATAACATACTAGAAGATCAGACATTTAACCAAACCAAGCATGCTTGACAACTTGGAAATATAGCAATTGTATTTGTTTCTCATGTATTTTGTAAAGAAAAATTCAATTTATTTCTCACATGGAAGACAATACAAAATTGCACCCTGAAGAATTGAACATCACATTTGCAGAATTGAACCAAACAGTTAACTGAACACGACAACTAATTAACCAAACAGTTAATAAGTGAGCACCACATTGCATGACATATAGAACATATACACTAGAGCAACAGATTGCATGGTAAAAGTAGATAGCAAAATTCACTAGAATTTGTTAAGGAAAGGTAGCAGCTAGCAAACTGAACATGGGTCCTTATAGTGAGCTAATAAGACAAGCTACTCCTCATTGTCGGAGATATCGATGACGATTGGCTCCTTGGACATGGAAGAGGGCTGGGCCTCCGCATCGTGGGTGCCCTTGTCGTAGTGGTGAGTTGCCTGAGCCGCTCCGGGCACCAACCTTCTGGCTCTCGAGTTGAGGTAAGCACATGCACGCTGAGAAAACACCTCGTAGTCTTCGTCGAAGGCACCGATGGTGGCCTCGAGAAAATGCCACGAACTATCATTTAAAGCAGCCAACCGCATCGCAGCGTCGGCGCACGAGGCGACGACGGTGGCCTCGATGGTGAGGTGCTCCTCCAAGATCTGGGGGTCGGTACGAATGGCAGCCATCGCGACCTCATCCACGCGTGCGGCCGCGATTTGCTTCTCCGCTGCCAAATGCTCCTTGAGCTCCTGGCTATACTGCATGCACCATGGCTTAGAGCGGCGCTTATTTGGTGGAGGGGTCGGTGATTTGGGTGGAAGGTGTCGCGCCGGCGGTCGGGGCTTGTGGGATGTGGAAGGAGGAGGAGGATGGGGGTCGGGTGTGGATTACCTGCCTGGATAGACGAGACCGAGCAGCGTGAAGGAGGGTCGCCGGCGAGGAGGTGGTGCTGCAAGCAAGGAGTGAAGGTTTTAACTTGGAAAGGAAGGTGGAAACAGGGGAAATGTGGCTTTTGGTAAGGGGGAGGGGGCGGGGAGGTAGATATTTCCGCGGAAGCCGAAAATTTTGAATCAGTTCAGCGAAAAAACTGGCGCGTAAATTGTCATCAGACACGGTCCCTTATTCAGAACTGTGTATGATATGTGAACATCACAAATGATTCAGATAGCTTAACCCGTGTGTGATGAGTTTGAATGTCAAAAATTTTGGTTCGAATTTCCCTGGTTACAGTGGTCATCCGGCTGTGGACTGTAGCTGACGCACCTTTCTAGACGAAATAATATCCATTGCCTCTTCTTGATTTCAATTTTTTCTCTAGTGTCAACATAGAACAACAGGAGTGTTGTGTGAAATTTAGGGATTTTTCGGGGTTAGTTTGGACATTTTTATACATTAATTGAGTTTTCAATGCATTTATGTGCATAATTCAAATTTGAACTACAGGCACATGCTCTAATGCATATAAATTGGTTGAAAATTCAAATATGTGTCCTTGGTTGCATGCTTAGGTCCCATGCAAGAAATGGGAATGAATGTCAAACACCCTGCCACCGTCACTCGGGCGCAAACATTGAGATACCTGTTTTTTAAATTCTACTAAATCCAAAACTCGTCTGAAATTCATGAAACTTGGCATGCTATCATGGACTGGCATCAACATGCCGTGGTAAAATTTTTGTCCCATTTGGGGCAGGTTTGGGTATAAGCTTCTCACAAACCAGAGCTTCTCACAACAAGCCTGATGGTTTCGGTAGGGAACATTTCACCTTTCTGGATGAAACGATATCCGTTGCCTCTTCTTAATTTCAATTTTTTCTCTAGTGTCAACATAGAACAACAGGAGTGTTGTGTGAAATTTTGGAATTTTTCGGGGTTCGTTTGGACATTTTTATACATTAATTGAGTTTTCAATGCATTTATGTGCATAATTCAAATTTGAACTACAGGCACATGCTCTAATGCATATAAATTGGTTGAAAATTCAAATCTGTGTCCTTGGTTGCATGCTTAGGTCCCATGCAAGAAATGGGAATGAATGTCAAACACCCTGCCACCGTCACTCGGCCGCAAACATTGAGATACCTAGTTTTTACATTCTAGTAAATCCAAAACTCGTCTGAAATTCATGAAACTTGGCATGCTATCATGGAGCGGCATCAACATGCCGTGGTAAAAATTTTGTCCCATTTGGGGCAGGTTTGGGTATAAGCTTCTCACAAACCAGAGCTTCTCACAACAAGCCTGATGGTTTCGGTAGGGAACGTTTCACCTTTCTGGACGAAACGATATCCGTTGCCCCTTATTGCTTTCAAAAAATTTCTAGTGTTAACATAGAAAAACAGGAGTGTTGTGTTAAATTTTGGAATTTTTCGGGGTTCGTTTGGACATTTTTATACATTAACTGGGTTTTCTAGGCATTTTATGTGCATAATTCAAATTTGAACTACATGCACATGATCCAGTGCACATAAATTGGTTGAAAAATCAAATATGTGTCCTTGGGTGCATGCTTAGGTCCCATGCAAGAAATGAGAATGAATTTCAAACACCAGGGCACTATTGATTGCCGGCAAAACGTTGAGATACTTTGTTTCTAAATTCTAGTAAATCCAAAACTCGTCTGAAATTCATGAAACTTGGCATGCTATCATGGAATGGCACCCGACAGGCTGTGGTATTTTTCATGTCCATTTTGAGAGAAGGCGCACTCGAATAACAGCCAACAAAGGCATTTTGAAACAAATAGCTGCCACTCTAACCTTGAAAACATTTTAGATAGAACACCCGTATGTAAACCGACAGCTTCTCCAGTAAGCCAAGGGAAAATGTGCCGAGCAGGATTTGTGCAGCTCTTCATCGCAAACATTTTAGATAGAACACCTGTATGCAAAGTGAGAGCTATGGTAAGCCAAGGGAAAATTCGCCGCGCAAGATTTGTGCATGTCTTCAACGCAAATGGTTCAGATTGAATAAGGTATGCAAAGCGAGACTTCGGCGCTAAGCCAAGAGAATATTTGGCAAGCAGGATTTGTACCTCCCTTCAAAGCAAACAATTTTTTCGGATGACCCGTGTGCAACCACTTACAGACAATTTGGTAAGATTTGCATCTGTCATATTGGGTATATTGCCATTTGTCAAACTGGAAAGATTGACATTTGTTGATCTAGTAACATTGCCATTTGACAATCCTTGTAACACTGCGATTTGTCAAAATATGCACCTAAAAATCACTAGCACTATCTAATTTTTGCAACTAAAATTCAGTAATTAAGCATAGATTTCATTCATAGATTAAGCAGTCATTCTTTATACAGACAGTTCAACTCGACAGCTGAACCGACCAAACTTTTCCCCAATTGTTGACAACCACGTACTGAAATAGCTAGTTCAACTATATATACTAGCTAATTTTAAGTACGTTGTATAGTTCCACCACATCTATAGTTAGATGTACTTAACAAAATAGCCCCTAAATACTACTACTACTACTATGGATGGGCTTTATACTACTTCCGGCAGCCTCTCCTCTGCCGAGCGCGCTCAGTAAGAGGAAGAGGAGGAGGAGCCTACTGATGAGCTGGACAACTGCAATATGGTGTCTGTCGCTACTGCACCTTCAGCGACGCTCACCACGAATGCCCTCTGCCGCTCCATACGACCCCTCTCGAAGCGGCCAGACTGCTCGTAGATCTCCTGATTCCTCGCATCTGCGTCGGCGTGTGCTGCGGCCACGGCTACGGTAAGGCTCTTTGCGTGCTCGACGAGGCGCTCCTCCTCCTCCCGCAGGAACTCGATGTAGCGCGCAAGGTCACTGACGCACGTGCGGGCTGTAACACCCTGGATTTTGCCCATTTTCTTTTTCTTTTAATTTTGGTCCGGATTTGCTTTTCTGTGACTTAGTGGTCTTGAAACCTGGATGGATCACTATTCATTTTTCTTCACAAGTGGCTTGCCAACCTCAAAACCATCCCAAGACCATGTCATTTCCATCTTGGACCAACTCCCAATATTCTTTTTCTTGGGAATATTCCTTTTTCTATTAAAGGAATAACTCTGTTTGCCCTGAGTTGTGAAGCAACTCATATTTCTATCATTCCCAAAATTCTCAAATAATTCCCATAAATCCTTTGGGACATATCTTATACAGATATGTCAAAATATTCCTTGCCATACCCAAAAATATTTCACAAATATTTCTTTTCCGATTCTGCCCTATCTGTCAGATTGAGAAGAAAGTACCCTTTATATTTGATTGATTGCTCTCAAACTTTTTGTGCACTCTTTCCAACCCATATCATTGCCACATGCCAAAGTTCAACTTTATTTGGATAATAAATCTCTCCTGGCTAATTTCCAAAGTTTCTGGGCAACCGGAATCTTTGTGAAGCAAGTGCTAGCTAAGAGTATCCAAATGAGTTGAAATTTTGCAAGCACCTTCATATGCTCAAATTAACACTGTCCACAAGATTTGAGCATCATCTCATCATCTATATGATCACAGCATCAAATCTTGGTTTCTGGTCAGATTTTCACATTGTGAAGCAACTATATTTTGTATTGCTCCATAATTGCTAAAAATTTACCAGAGCATTATCCTACCTATATAACACCTATCCACCAAATTTGGGCTCAATTCATCTTCCCAATAATTCTCTAGAATTATTTCAAGTTTCTGGACAGAGAGGATAGCTGTGAAGGAAGTACCATTTTGGCATGTCCATCTGGTATGAAATTCTTAAAGCATCTTCATATGTCCAAATAACCCTGTCTTGAAAAATTTCAGCTCAAGTGGTTTCTTCATTTGAGTGCACCATCATGATCTTGATTCTGGACCAATTGTGCTGTTGCAAAGCAGCTATGATGTATATTGGTTCAATTCCTTCCAAAACCCCCAGGATTATAGTCCTTCCTCATCTAATCACTCCAGACAACTCCATTGACCCCAATCAACTCCCTGTTGATCACCAGTGCGTAGCCAAGTTTGCTGCAGCAAACTTCAGATGACCACTCCCATCTAACTACAGAGCATTTCATCGAGCCATCACTTCCTGGATACTGTAGCCTGGAGGGACTAGACACTGGACAAGTTTTCGTGCCAAAGACGTGGCTGTGGCATCATATGCACGCGGTGACTACGCTGAGAGCAGGCCATCTGCGCGCTCTGTGCGCCGGCCGTGTTCGGTCGCGTCGGCAGGCTGAGTCAGGCCGTCGTGGCTTGTCCCTGCATGCCGGCCACCTTCCCCGCCGTCCACGCACCCCTCTCTGGTCATTTCCCCCTTCGTTTTCTTCCTCGCCGCGCCACGACAGTCATCATTACTCCGCCACTGTACCGCGCGTGCGCCGCCGTATACGGCCACCCCCGAGCTCTCTCGATCGAACCAGAGTCCTCTCCGCTCCTCCGCGAAGCTCCCCGACGCCGTATACCGCCAGCCACGTTGCCCCGGAGCGCCAGTGCGCGGCTAAGATCGCCACCGCGGCCATCCTCATCTACTCGTTTCGCCGCGGCTATATAAGCCCCCCCGAGCCCTCTCATCCACACCAGCAGCTCCACCTCGCCCTCCCAGTCCTTCCTGTCCACTCACCCGAGCCCTAGTGCTCCTCCTTGGCCACCATCTCCACCACGGCCACCGTCGGCCTCCTCCAAAATTTGAGCGAGCCGAGCCCCCCCTCTCCCTCCGACCACCACTAGAAGATCACCTGGAGCATGCAGAGCCTCCCCATGTCTTCGCCTTGTCCCCGGAGCGACTCTGGCCTCGTCCCCAAGTCCGGCCAAACACCATGCTCGCCGGCGTCCTTGCCTCATCGCCCTAGCCCTCCCCGGCTCTCACTCTGCATCTGTATGGGCGCGGCGCTCCTCCCCAAAGCCGCCGTTGCTCTCGCTTTGGCCGGAGGTGGCCTCTATCACCGGCGAGCGCCGGCACACGCTCGGCTGGTCCCTTCTCTGTCGCCTCTGATCGTCGCCGCCTTGGTCCTCCTCGGCGTTCGAGTCCAGCCGGGACGGGTGCGGCACTCCATCGCGGTCCCGCCGGTGGCCACCCTACTGCCGGAGATGGCCGGAGCCGTCCAGGCAAGTGCCGGCGCCGGCGTCTCCTCTCTGGTCTTGGTCGGGCGCGGGAGGAAGAAGACAGGGGCAGGGAGGAGAGAGAGAAGCCCCGTGGGACCCACACGTCAACGACCCAAGCCCCGGCCCCGCAGCTGTCCAGCTGGATAAGTGGAAGCGTATTCCACCGAATGCGTTTCCACTGCACTAAAGGCGTATTCTCTGGAGTGCGTGATCTGTTTTTCAGCTGAGGACCCGTTGGTGAATACTTTATTTGCAGATAGGTCCCTGGCAGAAGAACTATTGTATCTTTTCACTCACAACTCTGATCGTGGTGATTCCAAAGCCCACTTCTTCATCTCGCCGAGCCCGTTCCGATGGAGTCATTTTCATAATGTGTTGACATAGTGAAAATGACCATTTTGCCCTTGCCATAAACAGCCCCTCCGGGAGAGAACTGTTTCCGGCAACTCCTTCCGCGACCTTTCCGCACTCCTTCCCGATGATTTCTTCACCCCCAGGCAAGCCACAACTCTCATCTGCATCATCACATTGCAATGTCATAGTTTGACTATTTACTTTATCGGCAAGTATGAGTAGCTGTGAAATGGATTGGATTATGCAATGTTGGAGTTAATTCTCGGATAGGTGACTACCATGCTGAGTACTGGATTACTAGTGACTAGTAGTTTACACTCGTTGATGCTATGATATTGAGATCACTGTCTATGATTATTTTGGAGTTCATCCGGCAGTTCGTGGAGATGAATTAGTAGCAGTGGCTTAAGCATACTGGTTATCGGAGTGTCAGCCATGACAGAAATATTACTCGGGGATTAGATATTTCATGGTTGACCTTGAGTCACCTGTCCGGACTTATCCGTGCAACCACATTTGCCGGTATGGGACGGCCTTGACTTGGTCTGATCGCATGCTCTTTCATCGGTACCGCCCGACAGGGAAGGTTATGCGTGCGCGCTACCCTGGCCCGGTAGGCGGCGATAACCTTGTGAGCCCAGTTGAGTTTTGTGCCGGCGTCCCCGTTTGGGACAGTATAGTTTGGCCACGACGGTGGCAAGTGTCATGAGGTGACAAGGGGCCACCCAGGGCTTGACTCCGTGGGAGGATGATTGCCGGTGGTACGATGGGAGAGTCACGGGTCAGGCAGGTTTCGTTGGAGCAACGCTGGTCCACCCGAATGGGATCACGAGGTCAGTGCTCCATAGTGTGTGTGGGTAAAGTGCGCAACCTCTGCAGAGTGTAAAATCTATTCGGATAGCCGTGTCCACAGTATTGGACAGTCCGTCCAGACCTCACTAGGTGGTCAACCATGGTAGTGATGATAATGATGGAAGAACTCATCGTATGATCAGAAGTACTCGGTGGTTCATGAGTATTCTGAGGGTTGTGAGACAACCCGGAGGAGAGTAAGTTTGTCAGACTTGTCATGCAGATGGAATCAGGTATTTGATATGTTAGCCATGGGATGGCTGTGAGTTGAGTGGTCGGATGACCACATGCTTGGGGATTGGACTTGGTACAGGTTCGGATTGGAGCCTGAGATTATTTGAAGTATGGATTTAATACGCTTTACCTTACTGCAGTCATTTCAGTAGCTACCTTGCTAGATAACCATGCTGGTTAATTTTGGATTGCTATGATGTTGTTTTGCTTTAATGTTGATGTTTGTTGTGAGCTTGCGAGTACATTCAAAGTACTCACCTGGCGTGTCATGCCAGTTTGCAGGTCATGCCGTGATTGCTTGCTTGCCGAGGATCCTGTGCTTGCGATCTAGGATACGCGTTCTAGCCAGAGTCCCTGCGGAGTGGAGTCCATCACCGTCGTCGCTGTTCCGTTGCCGAGAGAGTTACTTCGCTGTTAGCATAGAGCTACCCCGGGAAGGCGTAGTGTCGCCGTGCCGATGTAATCCATGTACCCTTTGTAACCATATCCATAGTAATAAAGAGCTGATTTGTTCTATGCCAACAGTGCCGTATTCCAGAAGACTTGTCCTTGGGCTGGAATACGGGGCGTTCCGGTTTACTCTGAGCCGGGGTGCCACAGAAGTTGGTATCAGAGCAGGTCTGGCTGTAGGACGCCCTAGCCCGCGAGAGTGTTAGTAACCGGTAGTATAGAGTCTAGTCGATTTGCTGCACTTGTTTGTTGCATTTGTTTGTGCATAGCATGCATATAGACTAGATATTTTATCACTAACGATGTATCTGGTGTGTGTAGGTGGCATCGGTTCCGATTCCCTACCTGCGCTCTCCCGTTTGCATATTTGTTCCTTGGTGTGGTGTCATCTTCGTCCCGGCGGAGTGATGCCAAGGTGCTTGGAGGTGTCGATCCCTTGTCGGATTGATGCACCAGTACCACACCAACTTATTCTCTTCAGCCACCCCCTATCGTTTCGGTGATAGACAAGTTCTATCCCGGATCGTGCCATTTCACTAGCCGCTTTGGCAACCCTTACTGATCCTTGCTATCAGAAAAGGTCAATGCCTGCAAGCCTTTGTCTCCACTATTAACTCATTCCGCCACCTATCCTTTGGACGTGTACGGTTTTCTTCCGTACACTTGATGATGATGTGGTCGTAACTTCTGTGTTCCGACCCTCGATCACCAAGTTCGTCCTCGCCACCGGTTCCAACGGTGTGAAGCTCGTGTTTGGTGTAGCCTTGTTTACACCAATTTTCTTCCACACATTGATTCACTTTCGTGCACATCGCCACAGCATGTTAGACCGTTATACCGGAGTTCTTGCGAGATTTGTGTGCTTAAGTAGGAATGCATATTATTGCTGTGAGTAGCTGTAGAATGTGATATTGCTTGTGTGTGTGTGATCTTGCTTGTTTTGTGTGCTTTTGTTTAGTCATTTCTTTTGGTTCTTTGGGCCCTTGGTGTTACCTTATTTTCCCCTTAAGGAAGTTGCTCACCGACCCTGAACCCAAAGAGTCAGTGAAGAGACAGTCATTTGGAAGCTCAGCTCAGCAATATGAAGTTTTCACCAGACTGTGTTATATCAGGAATATCGTGCCTGAATATAAATGATATCCTGACTGGATTGGTTATCAGCACCAAGTATACATCAGCGCAACTTTCACAACAGTCATGATTGCATCAGCAAGAAGGCAAATTGTGTATATGATCCACAATGCATTCCGTGCCAAAGGTATGATTCATATATGCAAGGTTTGAGTCTGCTATGAGTACAATTTGAACCCTACTATGTCTTGGAAGCAAGCCAGCATGAGCTATGAACTTAGTGTTCAGCAAGAAGGATAGCCGAATACCCTGTTGCATACAACAAGTAACCGACAGCAGAAACGGTAAGGTATATACATAATAGTGAGCTGTATGGGACACGGATGAACCCTTGCCTATTTTTCTTTGGTGACGGCACCACGCCTGTGTTCTGAGCTGTTTTCGGCCGTCCGGGGTGGATGCCGATTTTTTTATTTCTCTTGTCAGCAACTAGCCCGTGTTCTGAGCTGCTTTTCGGCCGTCTCGGGCAGCTGTTGAATTTCTCTTCATAGCAATGACCCAATGCTCTGAGCTGTTTTTTTCGGCCGTCTTAGGGAGTTGCTACTTTCTTCTTATCGACACCGTCTCATGCTCTGAGCTGCTTTTCAGCCGTCTTGAGTTGGGGTTGAGTTATTCCAGTAAAAGTCCCAGATCTGAGTTGTAAAGACCGTTCTGGTGGCTACTGGTTTATTTGCCGGTTTTATCCGAGGGTTCAGACGATCGTTACCTACAGCTACAACTTGTAAAGTAATATGCCTGCCGGAATATTGCACCTGACAACACCCATGGTCACACGGAGAATCAAAGAACACATAAGGCAAGCTCCTTTGATAAAGGATCCAGGCAAAGAGAACCATAATGAAGGAGCAAAGATTTGGCCATAAAGGTATGATAATGGTTGCAAGATCAACATGGTACAGATACTCAGAGTAATCGGGTTAGATACCGACCACCATGGGTACACACCCATGGGGTCTATTCCATTTGCAAGGACCCCATATCAAGACAACTCACCCAGCCAACCAGATATGCTTAGAATTGTCAGAAGAAGGGCAACCAAGCTGGTCAGGTCAGCCGAAAGAATAACTCAGCAGTTCAAATTCAGCAACCATATTAAAGCATTACTCGGCCTACCAACCATATGGAGATACCGACAGATTGAGTAGTCAGAAGGATGAACAACAGTCTCGAAGCATGTGTCATCACAGATGGGACTCAGTTAAAGACTAACCTACCGTGAACAAGATTCGGCTGCCAGGACCACTGTCAGTCAAGTCTATGGATAACATCACAATAAGACTGTACACCTTTATGCTGGTCACGACAGGTGACAGTCAAATATTTGGTAGGAGCGTTACACCCAAGACAATAAAGATACCCAAGATGACTCAGCAATCCGTGCGAGAAGACAGATTCCGCCAGGAGAACGGTACAATTCACAGTACTGTTTTGAGCCTGGTGGACACACAACCATTTGAAGCCACTCAATGCAATGAGTAAAAGATTTTGTGTCCACCAAGAGAATCTGTTCACAACTTAGTGAACGGTTGTTCATATTGGACCCCGTCATGACACGTCCATGAGGAACCACCATCGGATTTACGAGCAAGGCACATGGTTTGGTCTGGATGATTTATTGCCCCAGACATGGTAGCAGAAAAAAAAGGAGTGAAGTCAGAGTAATATATGAGGAAAGATTTCCCAGAAAAAGGTTCCAGTAAAGCAAACCACCCCGAAGCAAGGCAGTCAGTCATATAAAATTCAGTGGGAACATTATACAAAAGAGAAAGGAAACCCGAGTTGGAAACAGTTTCCTCAAGTGGAAATATGCATGTCTGATCCCTGAGCAACCAAATCTCGAGGACGAGATTTCTTTAAGGGGGGTAGGTTTGTAACACCCTGGATTTTGCCCATTTTCTTTTTCTTTTAATTTTGGTCCGGATTTGCTTTTCTGTGACTTAGTGGTCTTGAAACCTGGATGGATCACTATTCATTTTTCTTCGCAAGTGGCTTGCCAACCTCAAAACCATCCCAAGACCATGTCATTTCCATCTTGGACCAACTCCCAATATTCTTTTTCTTGGGAATATTCCTTTTTCTATTAAAGGAATAACTCTGTTTGCCCTGAGTTGTGAAGCAACTCATATTTCTGTCATTCCCAAAATTCTCAAATAATTCCCATAAATCCTTTGGGACATATCTTATACAGATATGTCAAAATATTCCTTGCCATACCCAAAAATATTTCACAAATATTCCTTTTCCGATTCTGCCCTATCTGTCAGATTGAGAAGCAAGTACCCTTTATATTTGATTGATTGCTCTCAAACTTTTTGTGCACTCTTTCCAACCCATATCATTGCCACATGCCAAAGTTCAACTTTATTTGGATAATAAATCTCTCCTGGCTAATTTCCAAAATTTCTGGGCAACCGGAATCTTTGTGAAGCAAGTGCTAGCTAAGAGTATCCAAATGAGTTGAAATTTTGCAAGCACCTTCATATGCTCAAATTAACACTGTCCACAAGATTTGAGCATCATCTCAGCATCTATATGATCACAGCATCAAATCTTGGTTTCTGGTCAGATTTTCACATTGTGAAGCAACTATATTTTGTATTGCTCCATAATTGCTGAAAATTTACCAGAGCATTATCCTACCTATATAACACCTATCCACCAAATTTGGGCTCAATTCATCTTCCCAATAATTCTCTAGAATTATTCCAAGTTTCTGGACAGAGAGGATAGCTGTGAAGGAAGTACCATTTTGGCATGTCCATCTGGTATGAAATTCTTAAAGCATCTTCATATGTCCAAATAACCCTGTCTTGAAAAATTTCAGCTCAAGTGGTTTCTTCATTTGAGTGCACCATCATGATCTTGATTCTGGACCAATTGTGCTGTTGCAAAGCAGCTATGATGTATATTGGTTCAATTCCTTCCAAAACCCCCAGGATTATAGTCCTTCCTCATCTAATCACTCCACACAACTCCATTGACCCCAATCAACTCCCTGTTGGTCACCAGTGCGCAGCCAAGTTTGCTGCAGCAAACTTCAGATGACCACTCCCATCTAACTACAGAGCATTTCATCGAGCCATCACTTCCTGGATACTGTAGCCTGGAGGGACTAGACACTGGACAAGTTTTCGTGCCAAAGACGTGGCCGTGGCATCATATGCACGTGGTGACTACGCTGAGAGCAGGCCATCTGCGCGCTCTGTGCGCCGGTCGTGTTCGGTCGCGTCGGCAGGCTGATTCAGGCCGTCGTGGCTTGTCCCCGCATGCCGGCCACCTTCCCCGCCGTCCACGCACCCCTCTCTGGTCATTTCCCCCTTCGTTTTCTTCCTCGCCGCGCCACGACAGTCGTCATTACTCCGCCACTGTACCGCGCGTGCGCCGCCGTATACGGCCAACCCCGAGCTCTCTCGATCGAACCAGAGTCCTCTCCGCTCCTCCGCGAAGCTCCCCGACGCCGTATACCGCCAGCCACGTCGCCCCGGAGCGCCAGTGCGCGGCTAAGATCGCCACCGCGGCCATCCTCATCTACTCGCTTCGCCGCGGCTATATAAGCCCCCCCGAGCCCTCTCATCCACACCAGCAGCTCCACCTCGCCCTCCCAGTCCTTCCTGTCCACTCACCCGAGCCCCAGTGCTCCTCCTCGGCCACCATCTCCACCACGGCCACCGTCGGCCTCCTCCAAAATTTGAGCGAGCCGAGCCCCCCCTCTCCCTCCGACCACCACTAGAAGATCAACTGGAGCATGCAGAGCCTCCCCATGTCTTCGCCTTGTCCCCGGAGCGACTCTGGCCTCCTCCCCAAGTCCGGCCGAACACCATGCTCGCCGGCATCCTTGCCTCGTCGCCCTAGCCCTCCCCGGCTCTCACTTTGCATCTGTATGGGCGCGGCGCTCCTCCCCAAAGCCGCCGTTGCTCTCGCTTTGGCCAGAGGTGGCCTCTATCACCGGCGAGCGCCAGCACACGCTCGGCTGGTCCCTTCTCTGTCGCCTCTGCTCGTCGCCGCCTTGGTCCTCCTCGGTGTTCGAGTCCAGCCGGGACGGGTGCGGCACTCCATCGCGGTCCCGCCGGTGGCCACCCTACTGCCGGAGATGGCCGGAGCCGTCCAGGCGAGTGCCGGCGCCGGCGTCTCCTCTCTGGTCTCAGTCGGGCGCGGGAGGAAGAAGACAGGGGCAGGGAGGAGAGAGAGAAGCCCCGCGGAACCCACACGTCAACGACCCAAGCCCCGGCCCCGCACCTGTCCGGCTGGATAAGTGGAAGCGTATTCCACCGAATGCGTTTCCACTGCACTGAAGGCGTATTCTCTGGAGTGCGCGATCTGTTTTTCAGCTGAGGACCCGTTGGTGAATACTTTATTTGCAGATAGGTCCCTGGCAGAAGAACTATTTTATCTTTTCACTCACAACTCCGATCGTGGTGATTCCAAAGCCCACTTCTTCGTCTCGCCGAGCCCGTTCCGATGGAGTCATTTTCATAATGTGTTGACACAGTGAAAATGACCATTTTGCCCTTGCCATAAACATCCCCTCCGGGAGAGAACTGTTTCCGGCAACTCCTTCCGCGACCTTTCTGCACTCCTTCCCGATGATTTCTTCACCCCCAGGCAAGCCACAACTCTCATCTGCATCATCGCATTACAATGTCATAGTTTGACTATTTACTTTATCGGCAAGTATGAGTAGCTGTGAAATGGATTGGATTATGCAATGTTGGAGTTAATTCTCGGATAGGTGACTACCATGCTGAGTACTGGATTACTAGTGACTAGTAGTTTACACTCGTTGATGCTATGATATTGAGATCACTGTCTATGATTATTTTGGAGTTCATCCGGTAGTTCATGGAGATGAATTAGTAGCAGTGGCTTAAGCATACTGGTTATCGGAGTGTCAGCCATGACAGAAATATTACTCGGGGATTAGATATTTCATGGTTGACCTTGAGTCACCTGTCCGGACTTATCCGTGCAACCACATTTGCTGGTATGGGACGGCCTTGACTTGGTCTGATCGCGTGCTCTTTCATCGGTACCGCCCGACAGGGAAGGTTATGCGTGCGCGCTACCCTGGCCCGGTAGGCGGCGATAACCTTGTGAGCCCAGTTGAGTTTTGTGCCGGCGTCGCCGTTTGGGAAAGTATAGTTTGGCCACGACGGTGGCAAGTGTCACGAGGTGACAAGGGGCCACCCAGGGCTTGACTCCGGGGGAGGATGATTGCCGGTGGTACGATGGGAGAGTCACGGGTCAGGCAGGTTTCGTTGGAGCAACGCTGGTCCACCCGAATGGGATCACGAGGTCAGTGCTCCATAGTGTGGGTAAAGTGCGCAACCTCTACGGAGTGTAAAATCTATTCGAATAGCCATGTCCACGGTATTGGACAGTCCGTCCAGACCTCACTAGGTGGTCAACCATGGTAGTGATGATAATGATGGAAGAACTCGTCGTATGATCAGAAGT
Source organism: Thinopyrum elongatum (assembly GCA_011799875.1). NCBI lineage: Eukaryota > Viridiplantae > Streptophyta > Magnoliopsida > Poales > Poaceae > Thinopyrum > Thinopyrum elongatum. The sequence continues at coordinate 466,424,526 of CM022298.1, forward strand.
ACTCGGTGGTTCATGAGTATTCTGAGGGTTGTGAGACAACCCGGAGGAGAGTAAGTTTGTCAGACTTGTCGTGCAGATGGAATCAGGTATTTGATATGTTAGCCATGGGATGGCTGTGAGTTGAGTGGTCGGTTGACCACATGCTTGGGGATTGGACTTGGTACAGGTTCGGATTGGAGCCTGAGATTATTTGAAGTATGGATTTAATATGCTTTACCTTACTGCAGTCATTTCAGTAGCTACCTTGCTAGATAACCATGCTGGTTAATTTTGGATTGCTATGATGTTGTTTTGCTTTAATGCTGATGTTTGGTGTGAGCTTGCGAGTACATTCAAAGTACTCACCTGGCGTGTCATGCCAGTTTGCAGGTCATGCCGTGATTGCTTGCTTGCCGAGGATCCTGTGCTTGCGATCTAGGATACGCGTTCTAGCCAGAGTCCCTGCGGAGTGGAGTCCATCACCGTCGTCGCTGTTCCGCTGCCGAGAGAGTTACTTCGCTGTTAGCATAGAGCTACCCCGGGAAGGCGTAGTGTCGCCGTGCCGATGTAATCCATGTACCCTTTGTAACCATATCCATATTAATAAAGAGCTGATTTGTTCTATGCCAACAGTGCCATATTCCAGAAGACTTGTCCTTGGGCTGGAATACGGGGCGTTCCGGTTTACACTGAGCCGGGGTGCCACACGGGCCTCCACCTCCGCCTCCCTCCTGTGGGCGGCGGTGGCGGAGCGGGTGATGATCCTGGCGATCGACGGTGGGCTGGCGGCCACGACGGCCGACGATGGGGTGGCGGCCACGACCACCACCTCCCTCCTTCGGGCCGCGGTGGCGGAGCGTGTGATGGCCACGGTGGCCGGCAGTTGGGTGGCGGCCACGACGGCCACCTCCCACCTTCGGGCCGCGGCGGCGGAGCGAGCGATGGCCCTGGCTTTCGACGGTGGTGTAGCGGCAACGGCGGCCGGCAATAGCTGCCGACGAGCAGCGGCGGCGGAGCGTGTGGTGGGTGTTCCGCGAGCGGGCGATGGCCCTGGCTTTCGACGATGGTGTAGCGGCAACGGCGGCCGGCAACAACTGCCGACGGGCAGCGGCGGCGGAGCGTGCGGTGGGTGTTCCGCGCACACCCAACAGGGACGCCACACGCACTACACTACGCCGGGGACTGCGCCGCCACCGCGGTGTAGCCTCCCAGCTGGAGCTGCCCTCTAATGACAGCGGAGTGGCTGAGCGACAACGATGGACCGGTGCCATTGGCGATTGTGGGAGAAGCAGACGAGATAAGCTACAGGGAGGGAGGGGAAAATGCGACGCAGGACTCGCCGGATGTGAGGGTTTATATAGTAGGCTGGTAAGCATTGGGATTTTGGGGGATTTCACCGAGTCGGGTGGGAAGCTTGCGTGGGAACCTGCACGGTTGCGCGGGAATGGGCTCACCACCGTTTGGCCAAAAGAACGCCCCCGCGCGCTGCTCAAGCTTGCGCTCGAAGCCGTTTGTGGCAGCGGGGTGACAAGACATTCGAGAGGAGGACGAAAGGACATGTACACATACGGTTAATAAAAAAAATGTTTGCGATTTAATTACCTACTATACCCCCATCCTGATTTATAAGTAGGATTTAACTAATAAAATACGAATGCATGTCGCCAAAGATTATATCATTGGATTCGTATTTGAACATAGTTTCCAGTTATATAATTTTTGTAACATGCATTAACATTTTGTTGGTTAAGTTTAAGGTCAAAATATGGCACAGAATATATAAAGGGGACTAATAGACCAAGATGGCGGTAGTAGCACACGGCCGCTCTCTATGACGTATCACACACATCTTGTTAAGTTGAACCTTTTCTATTGTGTTGCCTAATCACACACAGTTCATCCTAGTGAACTGTATGCCGTATATCGCACACACCCTCATCTGGCTGCCCGTTTCTGTTGTTCTGCATCATCGCAAACAGTTCTTCTTGATTAACCGTTTGCTACTCATCCAATGGAGGGAAGCTTCTACATTCGCGGGGGACGTGGCATTGACCATTGGGCGGCAACAGTCGGTCATCCGGGTGCACAATAAAGGATGCAAAGAGGGATCCTACAGCAGCAAGGACTAGCTTCCCTGCCGATAGCTCATCTAACAGAACTCCCAAGTTAACTGTGCTGAGGCTGGAGTAGTCATCGGATGGGTGACCGGATGGGAAGTGGCCTCGATGTTAAATTAACTGATTTGATGGGTCACTGTAAACATTTAATTGCGTTGAATGTATATAGTGCTCCGTCATATTAGTTGAATTAACCTCGAGGTCCTTGTTTTTTAATTTTTGACATTTTTTGTTTTTTGAACACATGTTGATTGGGTTGAAGAAGGTCTATCTTGTTAGTTTTTGATAATTTTTATTTTTTGAACACATGTTGATTGGCTTGAATGAAGGTCTATCCCATTACTTTACGACATGTTTCCAAAACATGGACCTCGAGGTTAATTCAACTAATAGGACGGAGCACTATATACATTCAACGCAATCAAATGTTTTCCAAAAAAAGTGATATGATTTCTGTGAACCTTATAAGTCATGTATGTCAAATTAACCTCTGTGTACTTGTTCTCAAATTAACCTTCGGGCCTGTTTGCCGTGTATCACACACATCTTATTAAGTTGAACCGTTTATGTTCTCTTCCCTAATTGAAAACAGTTCATTCGAGTGAACCGTATGCTGTATATCACACACACATTGATCTGGCTAACCGTTTCTGTTGCTTTCCCTAATAGCAAACAGTTCATCGGAGCGAATTGTATGCCGTATATCGCACACACATTGATGTGGCTGCCCATTTCTGTTGTTCTATATAATCGCAAACAGTTCGTCTGGATCAACCGTATGCCCAGCATTGCACACGCAAGTAAAATCTGAACCGTGTTTGATGTACCCGCCATCGCAAACGATTTGCATCTTTTTTGATGGGTTTTTTACATCACCGTTTGCGATTAATGCATCACACACAGTTTTTTCAAAGGGTCTCTGATCGTAGTGTCGCGTTAGCAGCATCCTGCAGTAGTCCTCTTCCTCCTCACATATATATATATAGGTGGGGGAGGAGGAGAGGCAGCCTAGGGCTCCCCCAAAGGGCCGGCGGCCGCCCTGGGCTCCTGCCCTGGCCGCCCCCCCCCTTCCTTCTTAGGCACGTGGGGGGAAGGCAGGAGGGGGCGGCGCCCCCCTTTCCTTTCTCTCATGTGGAGGGGAAGGAAGGAGGGGCTAGCCCTCCCCTTTCCTTCCTTAGGGCCGGTGGCCTAGAGGTGGGGCGCGCCTGCCCCTTGTAGGCTGGTGTGCTCCCATCGTTTGGCCCATATGGCCCAATAACCTCCCGGGGCCTCCCGGAACCCCTTCTGGTGATCCGATGAATACCCAATACATTACGAAACCTCACTACTACAGGATGCTGCTAACACGACACTACAATCAGAGACCCTTCGACGAAACTATGTGTGATGCATTAATCGCAAATGGTGATGTAAAAAGATGCAAAATGTTTGCGATGGCAGATACATCAAACACGGTTCAGATTGTAGTTGCGAGTGCGATGAGGGACATACGGTTCAATTCAATGAACTATTTGCGATGAGGCAGAAGAACAGAAACGAGCAGTCATATGAAGGTGTGTGCGATATACGGCATAAGGTTCACTCGGATTAACTGTTTATGATTAGGCAACAAAACAGAAACGGTCAGCTAGATCAAGGTGTCTGCGATTGACGGCATACACTTCAGAAGGATGAACTTTTTGCGATTAGGCAACAAAACAAAAACGGTCAGCCAGATCAAGGTGTCTGCAATTGATGGCATACACTTCACACGGATGAACTGTTTGCGATTAGCCACAACAAACAGAAATAGTTAGACAGATCAATGTGTGTGCGCTAGACGCGCACACATTCTAATTAAAAGAAGTGTGCGCGGTGGTAATAACGAGCGTGCATGGTTGATGGAACAAGACGTGTGCTGACATCGCCTATTGCGGTGCACCCTATGGTGCAAACGCCACGTACGCGACCGAGAACGCATGCCCACATTACGCCATCCGGGAAAAGTGATGCACTTAGAAATTAGAACCGCCAATAAATTCTGAGCCTGCGTTCCGTCACATTACAAATTACTACCACCCTATATTTAATTGCAAACCTGTTCATACCTATCAAAACCTAAACGGTTTCCCACTTAGGAGTGTATTAGTACTCGGTTATAAATACTACCTACTCCAAGATGACTGCACATTCCTCCTCAACTCCTCATCCAAAAAAACAAACAAGTCTTCATCATCATTCCCTTGCGTCTGCCATGGCCCGCATGAGTTCTGGGTCGAGAGATTACTACCAGAAAGAGGCGAGCATGGAAGCGGAAGCACGAGAGATGTCCCGCCTTGCCGCGAAAGCAGCCGACATGTCCCGCCGCACCGCCGTAGCAGCACAGAGGTCCCGCCGCACCGCCGAAGCAGCATAGAGGTCCCGCTGCGCTGTCGATGCAGCAGACTAGTCCGGCCGCGCCACGGAAGCAACAGAGATGTCCCGCCGCGCCGCGAATGCAGCAGGGATGTCCTCCCGCGCCGCGGCGGCCTGGGAAAATGTCTCGCGGGCGGGCGAGGACTCTCACAGGCGCATGCGCGCTATGCTCGATGACCTGATGGGTCGGATCTCCGACTGGATGAAGCTGCAGGACAAGATGAATGCCTCATTTGAAAATGCTACCGGCGTCATCCGGGGACTAGGGGAGGACAAGGCGAAGCTCCGGTTCGAGCGCGACCTGCTGAGGGCAAAGATCGCTGAAAGGGCGAAGGAGCACGAGGAGACCACTGCCTTGTTGAAGAGGACGGACGTCATCCTCAAGAAACTTATGGACAAGAATGCCATGCTCCGCATTGAGCATGAAAGGCTGGTGGAGGAATCCATGGATGCCGCCAAGCTGCGTGTTGAGGACCTGAAAGAGATCAACGCCGCTCGCCGCAAGAGCTAGTCTCTGTGGCCTGCAGCGCATCGAGATAGTAGAGATCAGCGAGCCAGATCGTTGTTTGCGTCTTCCTTCTTTTGCCATTGTGTATTTCGGGCGTTGCCGCACGTGGCTTTTTTCATTATCTTCCTAAATATGTAAGACAATTATTATCCACTGTCATCGTCCTTATATTCCTCAGTCTTGCTATAAGTCACAGTCGATCCTATATAGGTCCGTCGGATCTTACATCAAGATCCATGCAAAATTTTCTTTTCAGATTTTCTTTTTTCTCTCTTAAATCTCAGTCGAGTGAGACATGACCACGCCATTAAACAGGGGCTCGGGTGCCATTAATAGAGATGTTGGGAGAGAGGTGGGCGGCGGATGGAGGTCAAAGGGCTCTCCTCCTGATAAGCACGCGCAGGGGTCTGATCGCATGCCTCCCGTACTCAAATAGCTACCCCGCACGGCACCTCCTAGCCAATAAAAAAAGGGAATGTGTGGCGGCACGTACAAGGTAAGTAGAACGCCCATGGTTTCAATAATACTTGTGTTTCTGATTGTAACGTGACATCACTTATTCCAAAATGACTTTGTTGATTGTTAATGTGTGCGCCTTCGTAAATCAGACAAAAAATTTACTACAGCATGTTGGTGCCATGTCATGACACCATGCCAAGTTTCATGATTTTCAGGCGAGTTTTGGATTTACGGGAATTTTAAAACCAAGTTTGTTGATGTTTTCGGCCGAGCCAAGACGCCCAGATGTTTGAATTCTATTCCCATTTCTTGCATGGGACCTAGAAATTCGCCCAAGTACACATAAATGATTTTTCAACTAACTTTGGCGCACTGGAGCATGTGCTTGTAGTTCAAATTTGAATTATGTGCATTAAATGCCTGGAAACTCAATTAATGTATAAAAAAGGCCAAACGAACCCAGAATAATTCCAAATTTAGCACGAAACTCCTATTGGTCTAAGCTGCATGTGTAAAAAATCAAGGCGGGAGAAGGCAGTGTATATCGTTTCGCACACGGAGGTGACACGTTCCCTCTCGGAACCACGAGCCTTCTTGAGACAAGCTCCGGTTTGCAAGAAGCTTATACCAAAACTTGTCCCAATTCGGCCAATTTTTTTACCACAGCATGTTGGTGCCATGTCATGACACCATGCCAAGTTTCATGATTTTCATGTGTGTTTTGGATTTACAGGTATTAAAAACCAAGTTTCTCAATATTTCCGGCCGAGCCACGACGCCCAGATGTTTGAATTTCATTCCCATTTCTTGCATGGGACCTAGAAATTCACCGAAGGACACACATGTGATTTTTCAACCAACTTTGGTGCACTAGAGCATGTGCTTGTAGTTCAAATTTGAATTGTGCACATTAAATGCCCAGAAACTCAATTAATGTATAAAAAAGGCCAAATGAATCCGGAATAATTCCAAATTTTAACACGACACTCATATAGTTCTATGTTGCCTCTGTAAAAAATCAATGAGGGGAGGCAGCGTATATCATTTCGCACACAAAGGAGACACGTTCCCTCTCAGAACCACGAGTCTTCTTGAGAGAAGCTCCGGTTTGCAAGAAGCTTATACCAAAACTTGTCCCAATTCGGCCAAATTTTTTACCATAGCATGTTGGTGCCATGAAATGACACCATGCCAAGTTTCATGATTTTCAGGCGAGTTTTGAATTTACAGGAATTTAAAAAACCAAGTTTCTCAATGTTACCTGCCGAGCCACGGCGCCCAGGTGTTTGAATTTCAATCCCATTTCTTGCATGCAACCTAGAAATTCACCCAAGGACACACATGTGATTTTTCAACCAACCTTGGTGCACTGGAGCATGTGCTTGTAGTTCAAATTTGAATTATTCATATTAAATGCCCAGAAACTCAATTAATGCATAAAAAAGGCCAAACGAACCCGGAATAATTCCAAATTTTAACACGACACTCATATAATACTATGTTTGCTCTGTAAAAAATCAAGAGGGGGCAGTGTATGTCATTTCACACACAAAGGTGACACCTTCCCCGTCGAAACCACACGCCTTCTTGAGAGAAGCTCCAATTTGCAAGAAGCTTATACCAAATCTTGTCCCAATTCGGCCAATTTTTTTACCACATCATGTTGGTGCCATGAAATGACACCATGCCAAGTTTCATGATTTTCAGGCGAGTTTGGGATTTACGAAATTTAAAAACCAAGTTTCTCAATGTTTTCGGCCGAGCGACGACGCCCAGATGTTATTATTTCATTCCCATTCTTGCATGGGACCTATAAATTCACCCCAGACACACATGTGATTTTTCAACAAACTTTGGTGCACTGGAGCATGTGCTTGTAGTTCAAATTTGAATTATGCACATTAAATGCCTAGAAACTCAATTAATGCATAAAAATGCCAAACGAACCCGGAATAATTCCAAATTTTAAACAACACTCATATAGTTGCATGTTCACTGTAGATAAATGTTCTAGCAGTTCAAACACCATCCTTTCCCTCCGTAACACCATTTTGTCTTTCAAAACAGAATGAAAAAAATCAGGTATACCACAAACAGTTTACTAGCAAGAATCGTGTGGGATGCGATATAAAATATCTTGGCGCGCGTCTAGTCTGGCTACGCAGGAAGCTTCATCGTCTACAGTCCACCGCCCACGCTTGAACCACACTTGCGCGCCAGTTTCTCGCGGCACCGAGCGAAATTTTTCTGCCACCGTGGAAATATCTATCTACCCGCCTACCCCCACCAAAAACCACATTTTCACTGCTCCTCCTTGCTTTCCAACTTCAAACCTTCACTGCTGCTTACTGGCAGCGCCGCCTCCTCGCCGGCGACCCTTCTTCTTGTAGCGCCGCCTCCTCGCCGGTGACCCTTCTTCTTGCTGCGCGGCCTCGTCGATATGGTCACGTAATCCACACCCCACCCACACCATCCTCCTTCCCCGTCCCACATGCCCCGAAGGACGGCGCGACACCTTCCGCCCAAATCACTGGCCCCGTCCTCCAATTAAGCGCCGCCCACAACCATTTTGCACGCAGTATAACATGGAGCTCAGTAGCATCTGGCAGCGGAGAAGCAAATTGCGGCCGCACGCGCGGATGAGGTTGCTATGGCTGCCATGCGCGTCGACCGCCAGATCTTGGAGGAGCACCTCATCTTCGAGGCCACCGTCGACACCGCCACGCGGTTGTCTACTTTAAAATATAGTTCATGCTATTTTCTCAAGGCCATCGCCAGTGCCTTCTAGTGATTTGTCCTCTGTAATGTTAATATACAATCTGATATTCTGAAATGTAATGTTCAGTTAACAGTTTGGTCCAACAATTGTTACATTTTGTAGTACTGTTCTCAAGCATTCTTGGTTTCGTTAACTGTCTTATCTTCTAGTATATATTCTATTCTGCAATGTCGTGCTCAGTTAACTGTTTTGGTTCATTTGGTCTGCTGTCCAGTTAACTGTTTGGTTCAATTCTGCAATTTGATTTTCATTTGTTGTGGGTACAATTTTGTATTGTTATGCATGTGAGAAATAAACAAAATTTGACTGTACTCAATACATATTCTACAGATAGTATGGCAACTCTTAGTTAACCTGATCAAGATCTTCCTTATATGTGTTGCAGGGAAACAATGGGAGGCACTGCGGTTTACCATCGAGGTTTGCTCATGCATGCTCCTTTTGCTAATAGCACATTATTGTGCCGTTGCAGGAATCATTCTAATATTTAGGTTTCTTACAATTTGGTCTTGCACATGTAGGTCCTGTTGTCAGAGGCTTAGACCCACGGTTCGACCCATTTTGCATATGGGGAAATGAGATATCCTTGAATATCAGTCAAGTCAAGAAACTCAGAAAGATTGTTAGGATAAAGAAACTTGCAACGAATAACAACAAGATCTTTGTTTTCCAATGAAGAACACATCTGTCAACTATAGGATGGTACTAACTCTTTTACCTTTTTTTACCCCTTGTGCCATTTCGAAATTTATAACAGTGATTTATGCATATCTTTGTTTTCAGTACTTTTCAAAGCAGTTCACCGATGATTACCTCTCAAACCACCTGCATGGTCAAGAGGCGAGGAAGGTATTCATTCAACACCCACGGTACAATATTGAAGTCTTCCTGAAGAGGACAAAGGTTGGGAGGGCAATTGTCCATAGCCACTGGCCTAAAGTTGCAAGGACATTCAACATCACTGAAGGCTCAATATTCGCCTTCCACTTCTGCAGTTTCCCAGATGAGATTCATCTGTGTATTTAGCGTGTATGATGCTACTTTCCAAAGGTTTTCGATGTTGCATGTGAAACTTGGTGCTGTTGTGTAATGGCGTAGCTAGCTATATCCCTCTTTGGTGTAACTGAGTGCTGAAGCTATGTGATGTAATTCGATTATGAAATCCCGGTTGCCGTTATACGAAAATGCAATATCTGGTGTGTTTTATAAGAAATGTCAATTTGATTACTACATGGATTATCAATAATAGGCTAATTACCCTGCTTATTGGGGTTTTCTATTGCAGACGGTTACTCTGACAACACCATGGGCGATGAACTCGAACAACCCACACGGTTTCTAGAAAGTAGGTGTGTTGGATCAACTAACAATCACACACGGCTTCCAGCAGAGAACTGTTTGCATTAGGCCACCTTGCACAAATGTTTCCACAAAAAAACTGTGTGTGATATACATACGAACGGAAACGTTTTTCTGGGATTCACTGTGTGGGATGTACATACGAACAGAAACGATTAGGCTTCAATGCCTCGCCCGATCGCACACGAGCTCATTTTAACCCGCGGGTTTGGCCGGAGGGCCTATCCCCGACGATTTCTGGGTCGTGTGGGAAGGACCCCCCCTATCGCACACACTCACTAGGCAACGGTTTAAAACTCCGTCGCGGAAAGGGGGTAAAAACCGTTTGTATAACACGCCTCTGTACCAGTGCCTTTCCGGTAACCAAATAGCATCGTCCGATATATCAATCTTTACCTCTGGACCATTCCTGAGCTCCTCGTCATGTCCGTGATCTCATCCGAGACTCCGAACAACATTCGTACACCAACTCACATAACTCATATAGTAATATATCATCAACGAACGTTAAGAGTGCGGACCCTATGGGTTCGAGAAAGATTTAGACATGACCGAGACGCTTCTCCGGTCAATAACCAATAGCGGGACCTAGATGCCCATATTGGTTCCTACATATTCTACCAAGATCTTTATCGGTCGAACCTTTATGACAACATACGTAATTCCCTTTGTCTGTCGGTATGTTACTTGCCCGAGATTCGATCGTCGGTATCTCTATACCTAGTTCAATCTCATTACCGGCAAGTCTCTTTACTCGTTCCGTAATACATCATATTGCAACTAACTCCTTAGTCACTTTGCTTGCAAGCTTCTTGTGATGTGTATTACCGAGAGGGCCCAGAGATACCTCTCCATCATACGGAGTGACAAATCCCAATCTCGATTCACGCCAACTCAACAGACACCTTCAGAGATACCTATAGAGCATCTTTATGATCACCCAATTATGTTGTGATGTTTGATAGCACACAAGGTATTCCTCCGGTATCCGGGAGTTGCATGATCTCATGGTCGAAGGAATATGTATTTGCCATTAAGAAAGCAGTAGCAATAAACTGAATGATCATATGCTAAGCTAACAGATGGGTCTTGTCCATCACATCATTATCCTAATGATGTGATCCCGTTATCAAGTTACAACTCATGTCCATGGTTAGGAAACCTTAACCATCTTTGATCAACGAGCTAGTCTAGTAGAGGCTCACTAGGGACATGGTGTTTGTTTATGTATCCACGCATGTATTTAAGTTTTCGGTCAATACAATTCTAGCATGAATAATAAACCTTTATCATGAATAAGGAAATATAATAATAACAACTTTATTATTGCCTCTAGGGCATATTTCCATCAAATATAAGCTATGGAAACACTAAAACAAGCAAACTATGCATTGAAAACAGAAACTGTCAAAAACAGAACAGTCTGTAATAATCTGAACTTTGAATATACTTCTGCTACTCCAAAAATTCTGAAAAATTTGGACAACGTAGGAAATTTATATATCAATCATTTGTAAAAAATTCATATCAACAGCACGGTTATGTGAATTTACAAAATTCCAGAACTGGGCGTAAAAGTTTCTATTTTTGCACAGAATCAAGTCAACTATCATCCACACTATCCCAAAGGCTTTACTTGGCACTTTATTGAAACAAAAGCTATAAAACATTATTACTACAGTATCTTAATCATGTGAACACACAAAAACAGTAGGGGTAAATGTTGGGTTCTGTCAGTGCAACAGACCCTTGGTCCATTGCACGGACTGTGCACAGGCCAGAGACAAGATTGCAAGACCAAGATCAAACCAAACAAGGAGGATCAATTCCTTTGAAGGATCCAAGAGCAAGTCGAGGAGGCCAAGGCGAGCCGGAGGAATGAGGCATCGCTAAGGGAAGGGCCTACCTTGCCAGGCAGGTGAGCCTGGCAGGGTTGGTTTTTCCCCCGGAAGCAAGCTCCCAGATCGTCCCGGCAGGCCTGCCGGGGCTGGCGGAGGCAAGCCACTCCACCGCTCCACCTCACAAGCTACGCAAGTCAGTAATCGAAGCGGTGTCAAGCTCCAAGGTGACTAATTGGCTATTTTTTGCCACATGACAGCCACTTCCTACAGCTAACACCTCCATATGACACCCGTCCTGAGACGTGTCAAACAAGCAGGCGCGAAGCTGGCAAAACAGCCCGGCAGGGCTTGCCGGGCAAGCTGTGATGTGACATAGAGCGGCGCATTTAATGCGCTCTGTCAGCCTGCAGAGTTAGATATGATAGCACTGTTAGCTATCTAATCAGTATGCAAAGACTGATTTGCCACTGTGGTGACCCCTTAATCTATAAAAGGAGGCCCATGGCGACCGTAGAAAGGGTTGGATCCTGGCATAACCATACACGCGTAGGCGCTCTCGCCCGCAGAGCAACCTTGCCGGGCGAGTGTGCTACGTTTCACGACCATTATCCACCATCCATCCACCAAAGCAGGAGTAGGGTTTTACGCCTCACGGCGGCCCGAACCTTGGTAAAGACTGCCCGTGTGATCTCTACCGTGCTGCGCGACGCTTCTCCGCTCTTTGTGAAACATGTCCATCCCCCCGCCGAACCAAAAGGGACTGATGGCCCCATAGGTGGCCGTGGTTTCCCACGACATCTTTGGCGCGCCAGGTAGGGGGATCACTTGCGCGAAACCGAGAGCGTACGCTGTGCGTCATCTTCATCGACATTTTCATCGTCGACGTTGTCATCGACTATGGCGCCCAAGAGGAAGCCCGGAGCTGTAAATCACCAGTCCACCTTGAAGGCTCCGCCGCCCGCGACCGCTGACTTCGCGGGGAATGCGGGGACTCGCGAGGGTGTCGATGCTACGGGGGACGTGGTTGGCGCAGGCGGCGCCGTCGCCACCTCCCCCACGGCCGAAGCAGGAATGGGAGGTACCGGGGAAGGACAGCATCAGCAACATCCCGACGGCCATGCTCCACGAGGTACAGATGGAGGGGTCTCCGCCTGAACCCTTTCTCCTCGCCAACGGGCATAGCCGCAGGGATGATGCTCACTCTGTGGCGAATCGCAACCCTTCGGCCGCCCCCGCCGCGGGCGCGACCGCAGGGTACGCGCCACCCCGGGGTGGGCTGACCCAGCTACTGTGCCCAATGGAGCCGCCGGCCCTCAGGCGCCTCCGCCACGTCACCATGCCATCCAAACGGCTGGTTCACAGCAGCAAGGGCACGGCGTAGTCGCCACCGGCAACGTCAGGAGTTGAGCGATACTACGATCTATATCGTCATCACCTATGCCAAGCACTGCCTCAGAGGCCATGGCGCGAGCCCAACTGCTGTTGAGATTTCCACCGGCGGCAGACCAGATGGATGAGTGGCGAGCCACCATCCAAAGTTTGATTGGTTTTATCGAGGCGGAAGGATCACAGCGGGCCGGACCGCCACGGCCTCCTCAGGAAGCAATGACGGCTCGTGCGGCTGGTCGCGCGGGAGGGGCTACCCTCACGGTGAAATCACCACCACGGCAAGCCGCCCGGGAGCCGCAAGTCCAGGCGCCCGATGACGTCTCGATGGCCTCGTCAGATCCTCGAGCGCGTCAAGGCCGACAGCGTGCCCCGGAGGGCAGGCGAAGGGAAGGCGCGCGCTTCATCGATGAGCGGCGCCTAGACAACCCCTGCCAGACCAATGGGTGTAATGACCCTGACGTCGACGAGCCCGCCCTCGGAGATGGCGGGTCCCTGCCTTTCGAGGTTGGGTGCCCTGCCTTCACCCGTGAGCTACGGCAAGTCCGTTGGCCATCCACTCGCATGTTCAAGCCAGAGATACCTGAGAAGTATGATGGGAGACTAAACCCGACAGAGTTTTTGAGCATCTAAACCATCGTTGTTCAAGCTGTCGGGGGAAGAGATGAGAAGGTGTTCGCCAACTACTTCCCTTTGGCCCTCAAGTCAAATGTGAGGTCTTGGCTGATGCACCTGCCGGAGAAGTCCATTTCGACCTGGGGTGACCTGTGCCATGAGTTCATTGGTGCCTTCACGGGTGGCCATCAAGAACCAGGGCGGCCCAGCGACTTGCAGCTTCTCCGGCAGAAAGAAGGAGAAGCTCTGTGGAAGTACTTGCAGAGATTCAGTCGAGTCCACAGAAATATCCCAGATATCCACCCAGCTGCCGTGATAGCTGCCTTCCAATCCAACGTTCGCAACCGTAGGATACGTTCCAAGATGAACATTCGGTTGCCCAAGACTGTGAAGGAGCTCTACACTTTGGTGGACAAATGTGCTCGGGTGGAGGAGGGGAGGAAGCTTCCTGGGGAGGAAGATTGCGTCGACATCGACTCAGAAGATGACGACGAAGCCATCAGTAAGAAGAAGAAGAACAAGAAGCGCAAGGATAAGACAGTGATGGTTGTTGAGGGGTCAGGCACACCTAGTACCGGCAAGAAGGCCAAGGCTGAAGCCCCCGGCAAGGAGGCTACCGCATGCGCTGACTACCGGGAGGCGACGGCTGCCGAGAAAGCTGGGAAAGGTGATGGGCCGTGCTGTAAGATTCATCGGACCAAGGGCCATGATCTCCAGGAGTGTTATCAAGTTGAGCAGCTCGTCAAGAGACAGAAGGCTGAGTATGAGAAGCGTGATAAGGAAAAAGGTCAGAATGGCGCTGGCGGGAATGGCTGGGGTGGTGAAGCAAATCGCCCCGGCAAGGCTCCTCGGAACCAAGGGAAACCCGCCAAGGGCCGAGAGAAGGAGGATTGCAGTAATAAGAGTGATGGAGGGAATGAAGAGGAAACGAGCGAGCAGGAATTCCAGAAGGCCACTGACGCCCTGTGCATTGACGGGGGTGCATCTTTGCACTCCTCTCACCGCCAACTTAAACAGTGGGCGCATGAAGTCAATGCCACAGAGCCAGCAGTAGATTCTCGGAAGCCGCTCAAATGGTCATGCATGCCCATCATCTTTGATGAAGATGACCACCCCGACCGCATCACTGCTGTAGGGTGCTTGCCGTTGTTGGTCTCGCCAACGATTCGCAACCTCAAGGTCACAAAGATGCTGGTTGACGGTGGGGCCGGGTTGAATCTGATTTCCCCAAAGGTTATCAGCAAACTCTAGATAGCAGAGGAAGAACTTAAGGCCACAGGCACATTTCAAGGAGTCAATCCTGGCAGGAGCCGTCCTAAGGGAAAGGTTACGTTGCCAATGACATTTGGAGGGGAGTTGAACTACAGGACTGAGAAAGTTGTGTTTGATGTGGTTGACCTCCCTCTGCCGTACAACGGGATCGTTGGGCACCCGGCCTTGGCCAAATTCATGGCAGTATCCCACTATGCTTACAACACCTTAAAGATGCCAGGGCTGATAAGATGTACCGGGCCGTCGGACAAGAAAGACGCAATTATTTGCGTAGATAAGATGTACCGGGACGTGGTCGTGGCAGAGGTCGCAGAAGCCACAATTCCCGCCAAGGAAAAGCATAGCAGAGGTACTGGCAGGAATCCGGGAAGCGTACCTCTGTGGAATGTGTCGCGCCCGTTGATGACATGCCAGAGAGTTCCAACAGCAAGAGATCCAAGGCTACTCCACCCCAAGTGAAAAAGGTCGCGGCAGGGCTGGCTGGCACTGATGGTACTTTCACTATTAGCGCCACCCTTGATGACAAATAGGAAAGCGCGCTCGTTGCCTTCCTGCGGGCGAATATTGATGTTTTTGCCTGGCAACCATCTGATATCCCCGGTGTTCCCAGGGAGGTAATCGAGCACCACCTTGCTGTCTGCCCACATGCCCGGCCTGTCAAGCAGAAGGTTCGGAAGCAGGCCTTGGAGCGGCAGCAGTTCATTGCTGAGGAAATCAAGAAACTTGAAGCAGCTGGTTTGGTCAGAGGAGTACTGCATCCAACATGGTTAGCAAACCCAGTGGTTGTGCGCAATGCTAATGGAAAATGGAGGCTTTGCATAGATTTTACAGATCTAAACAAGGCATGCCCAAAGGACCCATTTCCCTTGCCGCGCATCGACCAGATCGTGGATTCTACTTCAGGATGTGAGTTGCTCTCTTTTTTTGGATGCATACTCTGGATACCATCAGATTTTTGTGTCCAAGGAAGACGAAGAAAAGACCTCATTCATCACCCCATGTTGCACGTACTGCTTTGTGCGCATGCCTTTTGGGTTGAAGAGTGCCGGGTCCACTTTTGCAAGAGCAGTCCAGATTGGCTTTGAACCACAGTTGCGCAGGAACATTGAAGCCTATATGGATGATATTGTGGTCAAGACCAAGGACAAATCAACCCTCATTCAGGATTTAGAAGAGACGTTTGCTAATCTGCGCAAGATCAACTTGAAGCTGAATCCGGAGAAGTGCGTGTTTGGCGTTCCCTCCGGCAAGCTACTTGGTTTCTTTGTGTCCTACCGTGGGATAGAGGCCAACCCCGATAAGATCAAGGCTATTGAGCAGATACAGGCACCCAAGATGGTTAAGGATGTGAGGCGTTTGACAGGATGCGTTGCCGCGTCTAGCAGGTTCATCTCCAAGTCTGCCGAGCGCGCCTTGCCGTTCTTCAAGATTTTGAAGAAGGCAGGACCCATGAAGTGGACCCCGGAAGCAGATGCAGCACTGCAGGATTTGAAGGCCTACTTATCTTCTATGCCTACTTTGGTCGCACCCAAACCACAAGAGCCGTTACTGCTATATCTGGCAGCAACTAATCAAGTGGTTTGTGCGGCCCTAGTAGCATAGCGAGAAGAGGAAGAGAGCGGCCCGGCAAGGCCAGATACGGATCAGGACAAAGAAGAGCACGGCAGCGAAGCAACCCCAAGGACACGGCAAGGAAGAAGATGGTGCAGCGCCCAGTATACTTCATCAGCTCCCTGTTGCAGGGGGCTAGATCCAGGTATTCTGGCGTGCAAAAGTTGATCTTTGGCCTTGTCATGGCCTCAAGGAAACTACGCCACTACTTCCAAGCCCATGAGATCACGATTTTCACCCGCTTCCCATTGCAAATGATACTTCGAAACCCAGAGGCCACCGGCAGGATAGTGGAGTGGGCATTGGAGTTATCCAGCTTTGGCCTAAAGTTTGAAAGCACATCAACAATCTAGAGCAGGGCGTTGGCAGAGTTTATTGTAGAATGGACACCGACCCTTGATGAAGAAGTACCGGAAACAGTTATCCCCAGCAAGGAAGCGCCCCAAGAATGGATCATGTATTTCGATGGTGCCTTCTCCCTACAAGGTGCAGGGGCTGGTGTGCTTCTCGTGGCTCCCACTAGAGAACACCTGAGGTACGTCGTCCAGATGCACTTTCCCCGGGAGGAGGCAACCAACAATACAGCAGAATATGAAGGGCTTCTTGCCAGGCTCAGAATTGCCACAGAATTGGGAATCAAGAAGCTGATCATTCGAGGAGATTCACAATTGGTGGTGAGACAAGTCAACAAGAATTACCAAAGCCCATTGATGGAGGCATACGTCGAGGAAGTGAGAAGATTGGAGGAGCGCTTTGACGGGTTGCAAACAGAACACGTACCCCGTGCAGACAACAACATTGCTGATCACCTGTCAAAGTGCACTGCGAAGAAGCTTCCTGTGGAACCAGGGACTTTTGTTCTCCATCTTACTCCGCCCTCCGTATCCCCGACAACAATGGCCCGAAAGAGGAGGAAATTGGACTCCGGTAAGCCTCTCCCGGTAGAGCCTTTGGGGGCTCCTGGCAGGGACCCTGCTGGAAACAACTCCCTTTCGCTTGCCGGGCTGCACCCTCCTGCCGGGCCATTGGTCCCCGCAGTCAAGGGATGCGCCCCCATGAATAAGGAGGTGCCGCTAGTCCTCGTTGCCGAGCCTCAGGCTCCAACTTGGGCAAGGCACATAGTCCATTTCCTCCAAACCGGAGAACTTCCCGAAGATCAAGAAGAAGCTGAAAGAGTAGCCCGAAGGGCCAGTATGTATCAGTTTATCGATGACACACTGTGCAGAAGAAGGCCCAATGGTGTGAAATTGAAGTGCATTTGTCGGGAAGGAGAAAAGGAACTGCTGGCAGAGATACAAAAAGGCATGTGCGGCTCCCATATTGGATCAAGGGCTTTGGTTGGGAAAGCATTCCGGCAAGGATTCTATTGGCCCACAGCCCTCCAAGATGCGGTTGAGCTCGTCACCAAGTGTGAAGCCTGTCAGTTCCATTCCAAAAATATCCATTTGCCTGCCCAAGCACTCCAGACAATCCCTTTGTCATGGACGTTTTCGGTCTGGGGGCTTGATATCCTCAGCCCTTTCCCCCGAGCTGCCGGGGGCTTTGAATTCTTGTTCGTTGTAATCGACAAGTTTACAAAGTGGTCAGAAGTAGATGCCATGAGAAAGGTGACTGCTCAGTCAGCTATCAAGTTCTTGAAAGGATTGGTGTGCCGCTTCGGGGTTCCTGCCCAGATCATCACCGACAACGGCACCCAGTTCATGAGCCGCGCCTTCATGCAATATGTTCATGCCCTCGGAAGCAAGATCTCATTTGCATCTATCGCACATCCCAGAAGCAATGGACCAAAGAACCACCGGCAACTAGAACTTGCAGAGATGCTCAATATTCCATGAGTTTTGCAATTGAATGCCATCTCCGGTCTCCAGACGGACTGCGCTAGGTTTGGTGACTCGTACTACCCGGTAAGGGCCTTCCCACTTTGGCGATAGCTTGTTTGTACCCTTGGCGGACTGAACGCGCCTAAGGACAAGGTTGCTTTCCTCAAAAGACCGGGCAAGAACCCTGCGGCTATGATAGCGACGCAGGGCTTGCTGATAGCGTGCAGCACGCGTAGCAGCCCGGAGTCGGTTCTCCTCGGGAAGCACGACGTCGTCACGCATGTGCTGTTCCTGTGCTACTTCATCGTAGGCAAGCACTCGAGGTGGTCGTCACGCATGTGCTGTTCCTGCGCTACTTCATCGTAGGCAAGCTCTCGAGGTGACCCGTAAATCTTCTCCCTAGTCTATGGGGCAGAAGCAGTTATCCCCACGGAACTCATTTACGGGTCACCTCGAGTGCTTGCCTACGATGAAGTAGCGCAGGAACAGCACATGCGTGACGATGCCGTGCTTCCCGAGGAGAACCGACTTTGGGCTGCTACGCGTGCTGCACGCTATCAGCAAGCCCTGCATCGCTATCATAGCCGCAGGGTTCATGCCCGGTGTTTTGAGGAAAGCGACCTTGTCCTTAGGCGCGTTCAGTCCGCCAAGGGTACAAACAGGCTATCGCCAAAGTGGGAAGGCCCTTACCGGGTAGTACGAGTCACCAGACCTGGCGCAGTCCATCTGGAGACCGGAGATGGCATTCAATTGCAAAACTCATGGAATATTGAGCATCTTCGCAAGTTCTACCCGTAAGGCGCGGCTGTCGGGCCCTGCCCGGAAGCCACCCTTTTGTACAGGCCTTGCCTCAGCTGCATGTAACCCCTTGTACAAAGCTAGGCGAAGACCCTGAGCAACAGAGAAATAAATGAAGCGCTGGGGCCCCCCGACAAGTTGCATGCATGCATAAGCATTTCATAAGCATTGCATGATTCATGTAGATAGGTTGCATGTTCATGTAGATAGATTGCATCTGGCATCATCTTCATTTGCATAAACTACAGGCTCCTGCCGTGGACTTCGTCCTAGGAAGAGGATGCGAAGACAAGCCAACACTGTGATCTCTGGCAAGCCAAACAGATAAGTTCCATCTCTTATCCATACATGTTCCATGAGTAGAACTTGTGCATACAAAACCCTCGCCGCCTCGGAAATAAAGGTGCTTCCATCTACTGGCACGAACGTTGCTTCGATCAGGATGGTCGTAGTGGCCTTTGGCTGAAAGGGATTGGCGGGGGGCTGGTCTCTCCCAATAAGTTCTGCGCCCGGCAAGCTCAGCCTCACGGCAGCAGTCCTATGGGGTGCCGGTAAGGTAGCTTACCGGGACCTACTTGTTTACGTGAAAGTATGGAGGTGTTTTCACCTCTGCATGGATGTCATACATGAACAAGTGCCCGGCAAGCTTATCTTTTTCATTAATATGCTGATCAACAAGTACAAATCTCACGGAACATAAACATGGATACAAGAGATCACATTATTTGAACTAAAATTTGGCAAGTGCCTACAGATTTAGGACTGAAAAAAGATAAGTGCCCCGTGATGCCTTTGCCCCTGTCCATCTCCTTCAGGAAATCGCAGGAAGGAATGGAGAAGGCGGAAGGCCGACCTGGATTCGGCGCCTCCCCAGGATCAGGAGAACGCCGCCGACTGGTTAAGAGGAAGAAACCAGAGGGCAGGCGTGGGCGGTGGCACTGCCGGGAACCCAGACGGAGTCACCGGCAAACACGGCTTGTCGGAACGGTCGCCCCCATTCTTGACGTGTCGTGGGTTGCCGCCATCTTCAATGCGAACGCCGCGCGTCCCAGGAGACCCCCACAGAGAGCATGGGCATCCCCGACAGCCCGACGACATGAAGACCCCGCCCGTTAAGGAAGCATGCACAAGGACTAGAGGCTCTCCCATGCGCCGGATGGATAGAGTACGGGGAGATAGGGTCCACCCTCACCAATAGCGAACCATTTTTGCAACCTCCCTCGAACGCCGCGGGAAAAGGGGGGATAGGCCGCAATCGACTATCACACCTTCTGCCCATTATGGGCCTCGGCATGGTGTCGTTCGCGTCGCCTCTCACTAAAGTTGAAGCCACGGGCGACCCGGCGACGAGCACACAAGAGTCGCCACCTCCGGTGCTACCGCCGCGCCGCCCGAGCGCTCCCATGGGGCTCACACGAAACTCCAAGCTAGTGCCCGGGGGCTGGCCCCAGGCTCTTCCTTTTAGCATACCCAGAAGAAACAGAAGGAGGAGGAGGAGTGGAATGTGGATGAATGCCTCCGCTCCTCCCCCGCTCCTCCTTCTATAGGCGAGCTGGGGGTGGGGGCTGATTCCCCGGCGAGTACCCGCCGTCCTCCTCCACCAATACAAGAAGATCGGGCCCCTGCTTTGATGCTCTCCCGCACCACGCGCCTCCATTACCTACCCCACACAATGCATGCGGCATACGTGGCTGAGGATAAGGGCGCAGTGGGAAGGGTGAAGTGGTAGTTACCTGCCTGTGCGTTAAAGTCATTCACGGGCCATTACAAGAATGGCGCCACTGCAATTGGCGTTGCACAGCATGCGGGAAAAAGGAAACTGACCCAAGCTCAAGTTAATGAAGAACACAAAGAATATCTCAAAGGGCGGAGCCGCCTTACATTTCTGCCTGTGCACTGGTTAGGGCCTACCCTGACGACGCACTGCGACGCGTCCGAGTCAGGCCCGGGGGCTCCTGTTGGTGCAACAGACCCTGGGTCCATTGCACGGACTGTGCACAGGCCAGAGACAAGATTGCAAGACCAAGATCAAACCAAACAAGGAGGATCAATTCCTTTGAAGGATCCAAGAGCAAGTCGAGGAGGCCAAGGCGAGCCGGAGGAACGAGGCATCGCTAAGGGAAGGGCCTACCTTGCCGGGCAGGCAAGCCTGGCAGGGTTGGATTTTCCCCTGGAAGCAAGCTCCCAGATCATCCCGGCAGGCCTGCCGGGGCTGGCGGAGGCAAGCCACTCCACCGCTCCACCTCACAAGCGACGCAAGTCAGTAATCGAAGCGGTGTCAAGCTCCAAGGTGACTAAGTGGCTGCTTTCTGCCACATGGCAGCCACTTCCTATAGCAAACACCTCCATATGACACCTGTCCTGAGACGTGTCAAGCAACCAGGCGCGAAGCTGGCAAAACAGCCCGGCAGGGCTTGCCGGGCGAGCTGTGATGTGACACAGAGCGGCGCATTTAATGCGCTCTGTCAGCTTGCAGAGTTAGATATGATAGCACTGTTAGCTATCTAATCAGTACGCAAAAGATTGATTTGCCACTGTGGTAACCCCTTAATCTATAAAAGGAGGCCCATGGCGACCGTAGAAAGGGTTGGATCCTGGCATATCCATACACGCGTAGGAGCTCTCGCCCCCAGAGCATCCTTGCCGGGCGAATGTGCTACGTTTCACCACCATTATCCACCATCAACCCACCAAAGCAGGAGTAGGGTTTTACGCCACACGGCGGCCCGAACCTGGGTAAAGACTGCCCGTGTGATCTCTACCATGCTGCGTGACGCTTCTCCGCTCTTTGTGCAACGTGTCCATCCCCCCGCCAAACCAAAAGGGGCTGATGGCCCCATAGGTGGCCGTGGTTTCCCACGACATCTTTGGCGCGCCAGGTAGGGGGATCACTTGCGCGAAACCGAGAGCGTACGCTGTGCGTCATCTTCATCGACATTTTCATCGTCGACGGTGTCATCGACTATGGCGCCCAAGAGGAAGCCCGGAGATGTAAATCACCCGTCCACCTCGAAGGCTCCACCGCCCGCGACTGCTGACGTCGCGGGGAATGCGGGGGCTCGCGAGGGTGTCGATGCTGCGGGGGACGTGGTTGGCGCAGGCGGCGCCGTCGCCACCTCCCTCACGGCCGAAGCAGGAATGGGAGGTACCGGGGAAGGACAGCATCAGCAACATCCCGAC
This sequence comes from Thinopyrum elongatum, assembly GCA_011799875.1. Taxonomy (NCBI): domain Eukaryota; kingdom Viridiplantae; phylum Streptophyta; class Magnoliopsida; order Poales; family Poaceae; genus Thinopyrum; species Thinopyrum elongatum. The sequence continues at coordinate 466,446,644 of CM022298.1, forward strand.
AGCCATGCTCCACGAGGTACGGATGGAGGGGTCTCTGCCTGAACCCTTTCTCCTCGCCAACGGGCACAGCCACAGTGATGATGCTCACTCTGTGGTGAATTGCAACCCTTCGGCCGCCCCCGCTGCGGGCGCGACCGCAGGGTACGCGCCACCCCCGGGGCGGGCTGACCCAGTTACTGTGCCCAATGGAGCCGCCGGCCCTCAGGCACCTCCGCCGCGTCACCATGCCATCCAAACGGCTGGTTCACAGCAGCAAGGGTGCGGCGCAGTCGCCACGGGCAACGTCAGGAGTCGAGTGACACTACGATCTACATCGTCATCACCTATGCCAAGCACTGCCTCAGAGGCCATGGCGCAAGCCCAACTGCTGTTGAGATTTCCACCGGCGGCAGACCAGATGGATGAGTGGTGAGCCACCATCCAAAGTTTGATTGGTTTTGCCGAGGCAGAAGGATCACAGTGGGCCAGACCGCCACGGCCTCCTCAGGCAGCAACGACGGCTCGTGTGGCTGGTTGCACGGGAGGGGTCACCCTCACGGTGCAATCTCCACCACGGCAAGCCGCCCGGGAGCCGCAAGTCCAGGCGCCCGATGACGTCTCGATGGCCTCATTAGATCCTCGAGTGCGTCAAGGCCGACAGCGTGCCCCGGAGGGCAGGCGAAGGGAAGGCATGCACTTCATCGATGAGCGGCGCCTCAACAACCCCCGCCAGACCAATGGGTGCGATGGCCCCGACGTCGATGAGCCCGACCCGTGAGCTACGGCAAGTCCGTTGGCCGTCCACTCGCACGTTCAAACCTGAGATACCCGACAAGTATGATGGGAGACTAAACCCGGCAGAGTTCTTGAGCATCTACACCATCGCTGTTCAAGCTGCTGGGGGAAGAGATGAGAAGGTGTTCGCCAACTACTTCCCTTTGGCCCTCAAGGCAAATGTGAGGTCTTGGCTGATGCACCTGCCGGAGAACTCCATTTCGACCTGGGCTGACCTGTGCCATGAGTTCATTGGTGCCTTCACGGGTGGCCATCAAGAGCCAGGGCGGCCCAGCGACTTGCAGCTTCTTCGGCAGAAAGAAGGAGAAGCTCTGCGGAAGTACTTGCAGAGATTCAGTCGAGTCCACAGAAATATCCCAGATATCCACCCAGCTGCCGTGATAGCTGCCTTCCAATGGAACATGCGCAACCGCAGGATACGTTCCAAGATGAATGTTCGGTTGCCCAAGACTGTGAAGGAGCTCTACACTTTGGTGGACAAATGTGATCGGGTGGAGGAGGGGAGGAAGCTTCCTGGGGAGGAAGATTGCGTCGACATCGACTCAGAAGATGACGATGAAGCCATCAGTAAGAAGAAGAAGAACAAGAAGCACAACAAGAAGCGCAAGGATAAGACAGTGATGGCTATTGAGGGGTCAGGCCCGCCTAGTACCGGCAAGAAGGCCAAGGCTGAAGCCCCCGGCAAGGAGGCTACCGCATGCGCTGACTACCGGGAGGCGGCGGCTGCCGAGAAAGCTGGGAGAGGTGATGGGCCATGCTGTAAGATTCATCAGACCAAGGGCCATGATCTCCAGGAGTGTTATCAAGTTGAGCAGCCCGTCAAGAGAAAGAAGGCTGAGTATGAGAAGCGTGATAAGGAAAAAGGTCAGAATGGCGCTGGCGGGAAGGGCCGGGGTGGTGAAGCAAATCGCCCCGGCAAGGCTCCTCGGAACCAAGGGAAACCCGCCAAGGGCCGAGAGAAGGAGGATTGCAGTAATGAGAGTGATGGAGGGAATGAAGAGGAAACCAGTAGGCAGGAATTCCAGAAGGCCACTGACACCCTGTGCATTGACAGGGGTGCATCTTTGCACTCCTCTCACCGCCAACTTAAACAGTGGGCGCATGAAGTCAATGCCATGGAGCCAGCGGTAGATTCTCGGAAGCCACTCAAATGGTCACGCATGCCCATCATCTTTGATGAAGATGACCACCCCGACCGCATCACTGCGGTAGGGTGCTTGCCGTTGTTGGTCTCGCCAATGATTCGCAACCTCAAGGTCACAAAGATGCTGGTTGACGGCGGGGCCGGATTGAATCTGATTTCCCCAAAGGTTATCAGCAAACTCCAGATAGCAGAGGAAGAACTTAAGGCCATAGGCACATTTCAAGGAGTCAATCCCGGCAGGAGCCGTCCTAAGGGAAAGGTTACGTTGCCAGTGACATTTGGAGGGGAGTTGAACTACAGGACTGAGAAAGTTGTGTTTGATGTGGTTGACCTCCCTCTGCCGTACAACGGGATCCTTGGGCGCCCGGCCCTGGCCAAATTCATGGCAGCATCCCACTATGCCTACAACACCTTGAAGATGCCAGGGCCGATGGGCGTCATTTCCGTTCCGTCGGACAAGAAAGACGCGATTATTTGCGTAGATAAGATGTACCGAGACGCGGTCGCGGCAGAGGTCGTGGAAGCCACAGTTCCCGCCAAGGAAAAGCATAGCAGAGGCACTGGCAAGGAATCCGGGAAGCGTACCTTTGTGGAATGTGCCGCGCCCGTTGATGACACGCCAGAGTTCCAACAGCAAGAGATCCAAGGCTACTCCACCCCAAGTGAAAAAGGTCGCGGCAGGGCTGGCTGGCGCTGATGGTACTTTCAGTATTAGCGCCACCCTTGATGACAAATAGGAAAGCGTGCTCGTTGCCTTCCTGAGGGCGAATATCAATGTGTTTGCCTGGCAACCATCTGATATCCCCGGTGTTCCCAGGGAGGTAATCGAGCACCACCTTGCTGTCTGCCCACATGCCCGGCCCATCAAGTAGAAGGTTCGGAAGCAGGCCTTGGAGTGGCAGCAGTTCATTGCCGAGTAAATCAAGAAACTTGAAGCAGCTGGTTTGGTTAGAGGAGTATTGCATCCAACATGGTTAGCAAACCCAGTGGTTGTGCGCAAGGCTAATGGAAAATGGAGGCTTTGCATAGATTTTACGGATCTAAACAAGGCATGCCCAAAGGACCCATTTCACTTGCCGCGCATCGACCAGATCGTGGATTCTACTTCAGGATGTGAGTTGCTCTCTTTTTTTGGATGCATACTCTAGATACCATCAGACTTTTATGTCCAAGGAAGACGAAGAAAAGACCTCAGTCATCACCCCATGCGGCACGTACTGCTTTGTGCGCATGCCTTTTGGGTTGAAGAGTGCCGGGTCCACTTTTGCAAGAGCAGTCCAGATTGGCTTTGAACCACAGTTGCAAAGGAACATTGAAGCCTATATGGATGATATTGTGGTCAAGACCAAGGACAGATCAACCCTCATTCAGGATTTAGAAGAGACGTTTGCTAATCTGCGCAAGATCAACTTGCAGCTGAATCCGGAGAAGTGCATGTTTGGCGTTCCCTCCGGCAAGCTACTTGGTTTCTTTGTGTCCCACCGTGGGATAGAGGCCAACCCCGATAAGATCAAGGCTATTGAACAGATACAGGCACCCAAGATGGTTAAGGATGTGAGGCATTTGACAGGATGCGTTGCCGCGCTTAGCAGGTTCATCTCCAAGTCTGCCGAGCGCGCCTTGCCGATCTCCAAGTGGACCCCGGAAGCAGATGCAGCACTACAGGATTTGAAGGCCTACTTATCTTCTGTGCCTACTTTGGTCGCACCCAAACCACAAGAGCCGTTACTGCTATATCTGGCAGCAACTAATCAAGTGGTTAGTGTGGCCCTAGTAGCATAGCAAGAAGAGGAAGAGAGCGGCCCGACAAGGCCAGATACCTATCAGGACAAAGAAGAGCACGGCAGCGGAAGCAACCCTCAACATGCACAAACAATAAAAAATAGCAAGGTAGCAATTGACAAAACGGAGCACAAACGGTATTGCAATGCTTGAAAATGAGGCCTAGGGTCCATGCTTTCGCTAGTGCAATCTCTCAACAATGCTAATATAATTGGATCATATAACCATCCCTCAACGTGCGATGAAGAATCACTCCAAAGTTCCTATCTAGCGGAGAACATAAGACGAAATTGTTTGTAGGGTACGAAACCACCTCAAAGTTATCCTTTCTGATCGATCTATCCAAGAGTTCGTACTAAAATAACACCAAGTTATCCTTTCCGATCGATCTAACTAAGAGATCATACTAAAATAACACCACATGATACACATCAACCAACTCTAATGTCACCTAGATACCCCAATGTCACCGCAAGTATCCGTCAGTTGATTATACGATATGCATCAAACAATTTCAGATTCATAATACTCAATCCAACACAAAGAACCTCAAAGAGTGCCCCAAGATTTCTATCGGAGAAACAAAGACAAGAACGTGCATCAACCCCTATGCATAGATTACCCCAATGTCACCTCGGGAATCCGCGAGTTGAGTGACAAAACACATATCAAGTGAATCAATATGATACCCCATTGTCACCACGGGTATTCATAGCAATACATACATCAAGTGTCCTCAAATCCATAAAAGTATTCAATCTGATAAGAACGAAATCTCAAAGGAAAAACTCGATTCATCACAACAAGATAGAGAGGGGAAAACACCATCTGATCCAACTATATTAACAAAGCCTGCGATACATCAAGATCATGCCAAATGAATAACACGAGAGAGAGAGAGAGATTAAACACATAGCTACTGGTACAAGCCCTTAGCCCCGAGGGTGGACTATTACCTCCTCATCATGGTGGCCGCCGGGATGATGAAGATGGCAACCGGTGATGATTTCCCCCTCCGGGGGGGGGGGGGGGTGCCAGAACGGGGTCTAGATTGTTTTTCGTGGCTACAAAGGCTTGCGGCGGTGGAACTTCTAATCTAGGGTTATTTTTGGGGGTTTCTATATTTATAGGATTTTTTGGCATCGGTTTCACACAAAGATGGGCCTCGAGGTGACCACAACCCACCTGCACACGGGCAAGGGCCCAGGCTTGCCCTGGTGGATTGTGCTCACCTCCTTCACCTTCTGGTCCTCCCACAAAGCTTCTACTGCCTCTTTTGTTCCAAAAAAAATCGTCAAAAAGTTTCGTTGCATTTGGAGAACTTTTATTTCTGCAGAAAAAACAACACCACGGTAGTTCTGCTGAAAAAAAGTGTCAGTCCGGGTTAGTTCCATGCAAATCATACCAAAACCATATAAAATTGTTGTAAACATGGCATGAATAGTTCATAAATGATAGATACATTGGAGACGTATCACCTCTCATCGTGGGAGGACCAATCTTCATCAACATCTTCACCAACAACATCTCACCTCAAACCCTAGTTCACCTCCTATATCCAATCTTTGTCTCAAAACCTCGGATTGGTACCTGTGGGTTACCAGTAGTGTTGATTACATCTTGTAGTTGATGCTAGTTGGTTTATTTGGTGGAAGATTATCTGTTCAAAGCCATGATGCTATTCAACACCCCTCTGATCTTGAACATGAATATGATTTGTGAGTAGTTACATTTGTTCTTGAGGACATGCGAGAAGTCTTGTCATAAGTAATAATGTGAATTTGGTATTCGTTCGATATTTTGATGATATGTATGTTGTTGTTTTCCTTAGTGGTGTTATGTGAACGTCGACTAAATGACACTTCACCATATTTGGGCCTAAGGGAATGCATTGTGGAGTAGTAATTAGATGATGGGTTGCTAGAGTGACAGAAGCTTAAACCCTAGTTTATGCGCTATTTCGTAAGGGGCTGATTTGGATCCATATGTTTCATGCGATGGTTAGATTTATCTTAATTCTTCTTTCGTAGTTGCGGATGCTTGCGAGAGAGGTTAATCATAAGTGGGAGGCTTGTTCAAGTAAGAGCAGCACCCAAGCACCGGTCCACCCACATATAAAATTATCAAAGTAACGAACCCGAATCAAACAAACATGATGAAAGTGACTAGATGAAATTCCCGTGTGTCCCCAAGAGCGCTTTGCTTATTATGTTGGAAATATGCCCTAGATGCAATAATAAATTGGTTATTATCATATTTCCTTGTTCATGATAAAGGTTTATTGTTCATGCTAGAATTGTATTGACCGGAAACTTAAATACATATGTGAATACATAAACAATTACTATATCCCTAGTGAGCCTCTACTAGACTAGGTCGTTGATCAAAGATGGTGTTTCCTAACCATAGACATGATTTGTCATTTGATAACAGGATCACATCATTAGGAGAATGATGTGATGGACAAGACCCAATCGTAAGCTTAGCATTCGATTGTATCACTTGAGTTTATTGCTATAGCTTTCTTCATGTTAAGTATCATTTCCTAAGACCATGAGATCATGCAACTCCCGGATACTGGAGGAATACCTTGTGTTCTATCAAACGTCACTTGGTAATTGGGTGATCATAAACATGCTCTACAGGTATCTCAGAAGGTGTCTGTTTGGGTTGGCATGGATCAAGAATGGGATTTGTCACTCCGTGTGACGGAGAGATATCTCTGGGCCCTCTTAGTAATAAAACATCGTAAATAGCTTGCAAGCAATGTGGCTAATGAGTTAGTCACGAGATCTTGTATTACGAAACTAGTAAAGAGACTTGTTGGTAACGACATTGAACTAGGTATGGAGATACCGACGATCGAATCAGGCAAGTAACATATCACCGGACAAAGGGAATTGCATACGGGATTAACCGAATCCTTGACATTGTGGTTCAACCGATAAAAGATCTTGATGGAATATGTAGGAACCAATATGGGCATCAGGGTTCCGCTAGTGGTTATTGAACAGAGAGGTGTCTCGGTCATGTCAACATGATTCTCGAGCCCGTAGGGTCCGCACGCTTAACATTCGGTGATACTAGAATAATATTGGGATATGCATGTTGGTGACCGAATATTGTTCGGAGTCCTTGACGTCACGAGGAGCTACGGAATGGTCCCGAGGTAAAGATTTATATATGGAAAGTTGCTTTCAGGGTTCTGGAAAAAGTTTCAGTTTTTTCGGTATTGTATGGGGAAGCTTACAAAAGGTTCCGGAAACTTCCGGAGGAGTAGGAATCCCACAAGGGTTGCACCACATCCCAAGGGTCAGCATGGACTAAGGGGAGGCGCCCTGGCCTTATTGGACCAGACGCACAAGTCCCTCAAGGCCCATGTGGCTGGGAAAGGTGGAAAGTCCACCTATGTATGAAAAGGAGGAAATTGGACTAGGAGTCAACCTCCTCCCCCTTGGTGTACCACCTCTAGGGCTTCAAGGGATGGCCACCACGCCCCTCCACCCATATAGAGGGGAAGGGGCGCCCCCAAGAGGACATGCAAGCCCATGGCCCCCCTCTCTCTCTCCCGTTACTTCGTAACTCCTCCATATTTGTTGTTTCGGTAGCGCTCGGCGTAGCCCAGCCGGAATCACTCTACCACCTTCACTGTCACGCCGTCGTGCTTCCGGAGATCCCATCTACTTCTCCTGCCTCGCTTGCTGGATCAAGGAGGAGGAGACGTCATCGAGCCATACATGTGCTGAACGCAGAGGTGTCGTCCATTCGGTACTTCATCGGTTTGGATCGTGACGAGTACGAATAAATCAACCGCGTGATATATGGTTCTGCTTAACGGTCAAGGAGGGTACATAGACACACTCTCTGAAGGAAATATGCCCTAGAGGCAATAATAAAGTTGTTATTTTATATTTCATTATTCATGATAAAGGTTTATTATTCATGCTAGAATTGTATTGATCGGAAACTTAAATACATGTGTGAATACATAAACAAATACCGTGTTCCTAGTAAGCCTCTACTAGACTAGCATGTTGATCAAAGATGGTTAATGTTTCCTAACCATAGACATGTGTTGTCATTTGATAATGGGATCACATCATTAGGAGAATGATGTGATGGACAAGACCCATCCGTTAGCTTAGCATATTGATCATTCAGTTTATTGCTATTGCTTTCTTCATGTCAAATACATATTCCTTCAACTATGAGATTATGCAACTCTCGGATACCGGAGGAATACCTTGTGTGCTATCAAACGTCACAACATAATTGGGTGATCATAAATATGCTCTACAGGTATCTCCGAAGGTGTTTGTTGAGTTGGCATAGATCGAGATTAGGATTTGTCACTGATACGTCTCCATCGTATCTACTTTTCCAAACTCTTTTGCCCTTGTTTTGGACTCTAATTTGCATGATTTGAATGAAACTAACCTGGACTGACGTTGTTTTCAGCAGAATTGCCATGGTGTTATTTTTGTGCAGAAATAAAATTTCTCGGAATGACCTGAAACTTCATTTAGAATATTTTTGGAATAAATAAAAAATATTGGCGAAAGAATCAACCGAGGGGGACCCACCGCCTGTCCACAAGGGTGGGGGGCACGCCCTACCCCCCTGGGCGCGCCCCCTGGCTTGTGGGTCCCACGAAGCTCCACCAACCTCAACTCCAACTCCATATATTCATGTTCGGGGAGAAAAAAATCAGAGAGAAGGATTCATCGCATTTTACGATACGGAGCCGCCGCCACCTCCTGTTCTTCCTCGGGAGGGCAGATCTGGAGTCTGTTCAGGTCTCCGGAGAGGGAAAATCGTCGCCATCATCATCATCAACCATCCTCCATCACCAATTTCATGATGCTCACCGCCGTGCGTGAGTAATTCCATCGTAGGCTTGCTGGACGGTGATGGGTTGGATGAGATTTATCATGTAATCGAGTTAGTTTTGTTAGGGTTTGATCCCTAGTATCCACTATGTTCCAAGATTTATGTTGCTATGACTTTGCTATGCCTAATGCTTATCACTAGGGCCCGAGTGCCATGATTTCAGATCTGAACCTATTATGTTTTCATGAATATATATGTGTTCTTGATCCTATCTTGCAAGTTATAGTCACCTATTATGTGTTATGATCCGGCAACCCCGGAGTGACAATAGTCTGGACACTTCCCGGTGATGACCGTAATTTGAGGAGTTCATGTATTCACTAAGTGCTAATGCTTTGGTCCGGTTCTCTATTAAAAGGAGGCCTTAATATCCCTTAGTTTCCATTAGGACCCCGCTACCACGGGAGGGTAGGACAAAAGATGTCATGCAAGTTCTTTTCCATAAGCACGTATGACTATATTCAGAATACATGCCTACATTATATTGATGAATTGGAGCTAGTTCTGTGTCACCCTAGGTTATAACTGTTGCATGATGAATGCCATCTGACATAATTATCCATCATTGATCCATTGCCTACGAGCTTTTCACATATTGATCTTTGCTTCGTTACTTTTTCGTTGCCACAGTTACAATTGCTACAAAATTGCTACTGTTACTTTTGCCACCGTTACCATTACTTCCATACTACTTTGCTACTAAATACTTTGCTGCAGATATTAAGTCTTTCAGGTGTGGTTGAATTGACAACTCAGCTGCTAACACTTGAGAATATTCTTTGGCTCCCCTTGTGTCGAATCAATAAATTTGGGTTGAATACTCTACCCTCAAAAACTATTGCGATCCCCTATACTTGTGGGTTATCAAGACCTTTTTCTGGTGCCGTTGCCGGGGAACATAACTCTATTCTCTGAGTCACTTGGGATTTATATCTGTTGATCACTATGAGGAATTTGAAATATACTAGAACCAAGATTTTTCCCTCAACTACGAGGGGAGGTAAGGAACTGCCATCTAGCTCTGCACTTGATTCACCTTCTGTTTTGAGTAAGCTTGCGACAACTACACCTGCTAGTAATTCTGATATGTCGCAAGTAATTGATGATGCCACTTCTGCTATGCATGATGCTTATGATGATACTACTGCTTTGCTTCATGATACTGTGCCACTAGGTGAATTTCTTGATGAACAACTTGCTAGGGCTAGAGAGAATGAAATTATTGAAACTGAAGATTATGATTCTCCCCCTAGATATGAATTACCTGTTGTACCTAAGGGTTATATTATGGATGAAGAAACTGCTAGAGACTTTCTTGCTTGTAATGATAGAGATGACCTTAAGAAATTGCTAGCTAAGCTGAAAGAAAAGTCTTTGAATGCTAGAATGCAATATGATCCTAAGTTTGCTACTTCACCTATCTTTGTTACTGATAAGGATTATGAATTCTCTGTCGATCCTGAGTTAATTACTTTGGTTGAATCTGATCCTTTCTATGGTTATGAATCTGAAACTGTTGTGGCACATCTTACTAAATTGAATGATATAGCCACCCTATTTGCTCATGAGGAAAAAATTCGCTACTATTATTCTTAAATTGTTTCCTTTCTCGTTAAAGGGTGATGCTAAGTTATGGTTTAATTCTCTTGCTCCTGGTTGTGTGCGTAGTCCCCAGGATATGATTTATTACTTCTCTCAAAAATATTTCCCTGCTCATAAGAAACAAGCTGCCCTACAGGAAATATTTAACTTTGTGCAATCTGAAGAGGAGAGTCTCTCACAAGCTTGGGGGAGGCTTCTCCAATTACTTAATGCTTTGCCTAATCATCCTCTCAAGAAAAATGAAATACTTGATATCTTTTATAATGGACTAACCGATGCTTCTAGGGACCACCTAGATAGTTGTGCTGGTTGTGTTTTCAGGGAACGAACTGTTGAGCAAGATGAATTTCTATTGAATAATATATTGAGTAATGATAATTCTTGGACACTTCCTAAACCAACTCCTAAGCCAACTCCGAAGAAAAGAGGTATTCTATTTCTCAGTCCTGAAGATATGCAAGAGGCGAAGAAATCTATGAAAGAAAAAGGTATTAAAGCTGAAGATGTTAAGAATTTACCGCCTATTGAAGAAATACATGGTCTTGATAACCCGACACAGGTAGTAGAGGTAAAATCTCTTTATAGATTTGATGAAGGTGATATTCCTCATAATAAGTCTGCTAGTTAATGCTTGGATGAGTTTGATAATTTTATTGTTAGACAAGAAAATTTCAATGCTTTTGTTAGTAGACAATTGAAACATAATGCTCACATGCTTGATTACTTGGGTGATTGTATGAGTCGAACTGTTAATGATCTTAAGCTTATTAGTAAACATGCTTCCATGGTTACAACTCAAGTAGAACAAGTACTTAAGGCACATGATGATTTGCTTAATGAGTTGAATAGTAAGAATAATGATAATGCTGTTAGGGTTATGACTAGTGGTGGTAAGACGACTCAGGAACCTTTGTATCCTGAGGGTCATCCTAAGAGAGGTGAGCAAGATTCTCAGAGAATTAATACTGATGCACCTAGTCCTAATAAAAAGAAGAAAACTGATAGGACTTTGCATGCTTCTAGTTAACATTTTATAGATACACCTGAGAATCCCAATGATATTTCTATTTCTGATGCTGAGACACAATCTGGTGATGAACATGAACCTAGTGATAATGTTAATGATGATGTTCATTTTGATGCTCAACCTAGTAATGATAATGATGTAGAGATTGAACCTGTTGTTGATCTTGATAACCCACAATCAAAGAATCAATGTTATGATAAGAGAGACTTCGTTGCTAGGAAACATGATAAAGAAAGAGAACCATGGGTTCAGAAACCCATGCCCTTTCCTCCTAAGCCATCCAAGAAAAAGGATGATAAGGATTTTGAGCGCTTTGCTGAAATGATTAGACCTATCTTTTTGCGTATGCATTTAACTGATATGCTTAAAATACCTCATTATGCTAAGTATATGAAAGATATTGTTGCAAATAAAAGAAAGATACCTGAAGCTGAAATTTCTACCATACTTGCTAATTACACTTTTAAGGGTGGAATACCAAAGAAACTTGGAGATCCAGGAGTACCCACTATACCATGCTCCATTAAAAGAAACTATGTTAAAACTGCTTTATGTGATCTTGAAGCCGGTGTTAGTGTTATGCCTTTCTCTTTATATCGTAGACTTGAATTGAATAAGTTGACACCTACTGAAATCTCTTTACAAATGGCTGATAAATCAACTGCTATACCCATCGGTATTTGTGGGGATGTGCCTGTTGTGGTTGCAAACGTTACTATCTTAACGGACTTTGTTATTCTTGATATTCCCAAGGACGACAGTATATCGATCATCCTTGGTAGACCCTTTTTGAATACTGCAGGGGCTGTTATTGATTGCAATAAAGGCAATGTCACTTTTCATGTTAATGGTAAAGAGCATACGGTAGACTTTCCGAAGAAACAACCTCAAGTTCATAGTATCAATTCTATTGGAAAATTTTCAACTATTACTATCGGAGGTTTTGAATTTCCTCTCCCTACTGTCAACAAGAAATATGATATTCTTATTGTTGGGGATATGCATATCCCCGTTGAGGTAACCTAGTGTTATTCAAAAATTCTCCGGTTTCATGTTATTCGAAACAGGTTTGTTAATAAGACTTGATCAACCTTGTTAACGGATTCCTTTTGATGAGCATGAGATGGATGAATTTAGAAGGCACAACCTGCTATACCCACCTCTTACTTTCTGTTATTTAGATTAAATAAAGAAAAAATAGTATTTTTTGTCTGTTTTCTGAATTATCCGTGCAATAAAAAATGTCCCGAAAATAAAAGTTCCCCAAATGCCCTGAAAATTTAGTATGATTTTTTATAGAATATTTGAGAATTTCTGGCAGTGAGATTGCACCAAGGGGCTGCACCAGTGGACCACAAGGGTGGAAGGCGCGCCCTACCCCCCTGGGCGCGCCGCCTGCCTTGTGGGTCCCATGTAGGTCCCTTAGACTTATCCCAGCACCCATCCACTTCGTCTTCCTCCAGAAAAAATCATCCCATAGCTCAAACCCGTGTTCTTGCTCATCTCGCTGCCATTTTTGATCTTCTTGTGTAAAGCTCCATTTACAAAACTGCTTTGGGGTATTGTTCTTCGGTATGTGACTCCTCCAATGGTCCAATTAGTTTTTGTTCTAGTGCTTTCTTTATTGCAAATTTTTGCTGCTGTGGTGACCTTGTTCTTGAGCTTGCATGTCAAATTTATATGGTCCAAAGTAGTTTTGATGCATGATATAGCCTCTAGACACTTGTAGGAGTAGTTGCTATCAATTTTGTTGAGTCTGGTTCACTTTTATTTTGAGTCACTAAGAATCTCAGGAATTTTCAGAGAAAATGATGAGGAGATTGTTAAGAGGCTCTTCAAGTCGGGGTTCTAAAGAAAAGGAAAATGGAGAGAAGAAGCCCAAGTACAACCTTCCTCGCACCACGGAAGTTCGGCCGTGTGAATGTCCATGTGATGCATTCTTGGAGGCGGCCAAAATTTATGAGGAGTTCTATTATTTGGCTGGGAATGCAGGCATCACCGACTTTCTCCATGATAAGTGTGATCAGTACCTCTTACTCACTAATACTTTCGTGCAAAATTTTCACTTTCATGCTAGGAGATCACCACCCACGGTAGAATTTTATTTATATGATGAGCATAAGGAGATGACGCTTTATGACTTTTGTGAGGTTTGTAAATTACCTTATGACGGCAGCGTCGATGAGCCACGTCCTAGAGATGTGGAAAGTTTTATTGATGAAGTTACCATTGGGGAAGGAAGAGGAGTGTCGGGAGCGAGAGTGTCTAGTTTACATTTTCCTGTTTTACGCTATTACTCATTATTTGCTAGGACATGTTTAATTGGTCGTGGGGAGAGTGGAGGCCTTAGTTCTCCTGACCTTGCTATTTCGCACCATGCTTTACTTCATGATAAAACTTTTAGTTTGGACGCTATGGTTGCTCGACGGTTGAGTTTAAACCGTAAAAAGGGTCCTATCTTTGGAGGTATCTATGCCTCCTGCCTTGCTAAGCACTTTGAGATACCCATTAGGCATAATGAGAAAGAGGAGAAGTTGCTGCCCACTATATACTTAGATTATGACAGTATGGTAGCACACGATTTCATTAAGAAAGACGATGACAAGGGACTCATTTATAACCTAGTATTTAGCGAGAAGACTTGTCAGATTATTACCTTGCCTGCATCTTCTTTGTTCGATATTCATTCAGGCAGGTACTTCATCTTGCCCGCGGACATTTACGCATACTGGGAGGGACGCAATCCCCAGTTCCTGAGCCAGAGCCATCACCTGATCCATATCAGGAGTCTATTTACCAGTGGGAGCCGCAGGAGCTCGTCAACCAGTGGAACCCCCAGGATCCTCCTCAGTACACCGGAGAGAACTACTTTGATCCATGGGCATAGACCAACTTAGGCCAAAAGCCTAAGCTTGGGGGAGTACGTATTTCTCACCGACATTACATTCATGTTCACACATTCATTCCAGTTGTCGGTGTTCATACTGTTTCATTGTATTATCCATGTTAGTTTACTTTCTTTTTTCCTTATTTCTTCTTGTGTGTTTGAAAAAACTTTGAGAAAAACAAAACAAAAAATTATTTGTAGCTTATTTCCTTACCATGTTTAGTAGTAGTATTAAAGAAAACCCAAACAGATTTCTCGCTCTTCTTTTGCATGTTGGGAGCTTTCTCGTGTAAATAGTTTTTCTTGTTCCTGTTTTACTTTCTTCAGAAAAGCAAAAACTCCAAAAACATTTCAGTGTGTTTCTTTGAAATTCTTTTTCTTTTCTTTGGGGGTCGAGAGGACAAGACCACGATGAAAATGTTGAGTGGATCTCATATGCATTATTGTTGATCTAACAAAGAGCCCATATTACCTTATCTTCTCCTTTGACTAAATGTTTGCAGATTCCAGCTTAGTCCAATGCACGTGCACTATTAATATTATTCACATCGTTCGGTCGTGCAAGTGAAAGGCAATAATGACGATATATGATGAAATGATTGGGATGAGGAAAAGCTGGTATGAACTCGACCTATCTTGTTTTTGTAAATATGATGAGTTCATCATTCCTGATTCAGCCTATTATGAATGAAACATGTTTGCAATGACAATTAGAGATTATAGTTACTCATGCCATGCTTAATTAGCTAGGAGTGTATAATGGTTTACCTTGCGTGCCACCATGCTTTTAAAATGGTTGTGATGTAGTATGATAGGATGGTATCCTCCTTTGAATGATTCGAGTGGCTTGACATGGCACATGTTCACACATGTAGTTGAAAACAAGATCAACATAGCCTCCACGATATTTATGTTCATGGTGATTGATATCCTACTCATGCTTGCACTCAATGTTGGTTACTCTCAATGCGTGTTTATGACTATTGTCGCTCTCTAGTTGGTCGCTTCCCAGTCTTTTGCTAGCCTTCACTTGTACTAAGCGGGAATACTGCTTGTGCATCCACTTCCATAAACTCAAAGTTATTCCATATGAGTCCACCATACCTTCCTATATGCGGTATTTACCTGCCGTTCCAAGTAAATTTGCATGTGCCAAACTCTAAACCTTCAAATGATAATCTGTTTTTATGCCCGAATCGCCCATGTAGCGACAGGGGGCTGTCAGTATCTTCCATGACAGGTGGGTTATTCTCATGATGAGTGGACTCCGCTCATCATTCACAGAAAATGGCTGGTAATCGGGATGCCCAGTCCCATGCTCAAAACAAATCAAAATAAATTAAAACAAAACTCCCCTAGGATTGTTGCTTGTATGGATGGTACCCGTTGTTTTGGACCAGCCGTGGAGTGTGCTTGTTGGTTGAGGGGGAGTAAAAAAACTTTACCATTCAATTTGGGAACCGCCTATAATGTATGTAGCATGGAAGATATCGAGATCTCTCGGTCGTTATGTTGACAATGAAAGCATACTGCTCAAAATTATATTCATCTCTGTTTCAAAATGCTCGAGCTGTGGCACCTCTGCAAATCCCTGCTTCCCTCTACGAAGGGCCTATCTATTTACTTTTATTGTTGAGTCATCATCCTCTTATAAAAAGCATCAGTTAGAGAGCACCACTGTCATTTGTATGCTTTGCTACTAATTGATATTGAGTATGACTGTGACTGGATCTCTTTTACCATGAATTATAATGTCTAGTCAGTCCTTGATCTTCAGGGGTGCTCTGCATTTATGTTTTGCGGTCTCAGAAAGGGCTAGCGAGATACTATCTTATAATATTATATCATGATTGTTTTGGAAAAGTGTTGTCATCCGAGATTTATTATTATTCCTCGCTAGTTGATTATGCTATTGATATCAGTAAATGTGAGACCTAAATGTTATTGTGAATATGGTTAGTTCATAATCTTTGCTGAAAACCTAAATACTGGCTGTACATATTTGCAACAACAAGATCAAACAGAGTTTGTAAAAGTTTTTCATTATCACTTTCAGTATGTCAACTGAATTGCTTGAGGACAAGCAATGGGTTAAGCTTGGGGGAGTTGATACATCTCCATCGTATCTACTTTTCCAAACTCTTTTGCCCTTGTTTTGGAGTCTAATTTGCATGATTTGAATGGAACTAACCCGGACTGACACTGTTTTCAGCAGAATTGCCATGGTGTTATTTTTGTGCAGAAATAAAAGTTCTCGAAATGACCTGAAACTTCACGGAGAATATTTTTGGAATAAATAAAAAATATTAGCGAAAGAATCAACCAAGGGGGACCCACCGCCTGTCCACAAGGGTGGGGGGCGCGCCCCCCTGGCTTGTGGGTCCCATATATTCATGTTCGGGGAGAAAAAAAATCAGACAGAAGGATTCATCACGTTTTACGATACGGAGCAGCCGCCACCTCCTGTTCTTCCTCGGGAGGGCAGATCTGGAGTCTGTTCAGGGCTCCGGAGAGGGAAAATCGTCGCCATCATCATCATCAACCATCCTCCATCACCAATTTCATGATGCTCACCGCCGTGCGTTAGTAATTCCATTGTAGGCTTGCTGGACGGTGATGGGTTGGATGAGATTTATCATGTAATCGAGTTAGTTTTGTTAGGGTTTGATCCCTAGTATCCACTATGTTCTAAGATTTATGTTGCTATGACTTTGCTATGCCTAATGCTTGTCACTAGGGCCCGAGTGCCATGATTTCAGATCTGAACCTATTATGATTTCATGAATATATATGTGTTCTTGATCCTATCTTGCAAGTTATAGTCACATATTACGTGTTATGATCCGGCAACCCCGGAGTGACAATAGTCGGGACACTTCCCGGTGATGACCGTAGTTTGAGGAGTTCATGTATTCACTAAGTGCTAATGCTTTGGTCCGGTTCTCTATTAAAAGGAGGCCTTAATATCCCTTAGTTTCTATTAGGACCCCGCTGCCACTGGAGGGTAGGACAAAAGATGTCATGCAAGTTCTTTTCCATAAGCATGTATGACTATATTCGGAATACGTGCCTACATTATATTGATGAATTGGAGCTAGTTATGTGTCACCCTAGGTTATAACTGTTGCATGATGAATGCCATCCGACATAATTATCTATTACTCATCCATTGCCTACGAGCTTTTCACATATTGATCTTTGCTTCATTACTTTTTCGTTGCCACTGTTACAATTGCTACAAAACTGCTACTGTTACTTTTGCCACCGTTACCGTTACTTCCATACTACTTTGCTACTAAATACTTTGCTGCTGATATTAAGTCTTACAGGTGTGGTTGAATTGACAACTCAGCTGCTAACACTTGAGAATATTCTTTGGCTCCCCTTGTGTCGAATCAATAAATTTGGGTTGAATACTCTACCCTCGAAAATTGTTGCGATCCCCTATACTTGTGGGTTATCAGTCACTCTAAGTATCGGAGAGGTATCTCTAGGCCCTCTCGGTAATACACATCATAAGCTTGCAAGCAAATGACTAACGAGTTAGTTACGAGGTGATGTATTACGGAACAAGTAAAGAGACTTGCCGGTAAAGAGATTGAACTAGGTATGAAGATACCGACGATAGAATCTCGGTCAAGTAACATACCGACGGACAAAGGGAATTACTTATGTTGTCATAACGGTTCGACCAATAAAGATCTTCGTAGAATATGTAGGAACCAATATGGGCATTCAGGTCCCTCTATTGGTTATTGACTGGAGAGGTGTCTCGGTCATGTCTACATAGTTCTCGAACCCGTAGGGTCCGCACGCTTAACGTTCGTTGATGATATAGTGTTATATGAGTTATATGATTTTGGTGACCGAATGTTGTTCGGAGTCCCTGATGAGATCGCGGACATGATGAGGAGTCTCGAAATGTTCGAGAGGTAAAGATTGATATATAGGATGATGGTATTTGGACACGAGAATAGTTTCGGAGTACACCGGGTAGTCATCGGGTAACCGGAAGGGGTTCCGGACACCCCCGGTAAGTGTATGGGCTTAATGGGCCAAAGGAGGGGACAGACCAGCCCACTAGGGGGCTGGCGCGCCCCTCTCCTTGGCAGGCCGGCCCTAGGGGAAGGAAAGAGGAGGGGTGGCCCCTCCTGCCTTTCCCTCCTCATAATAGAAAGGAAAGGGGGGCGCCTCCTCCTCCTGCCTTCCTCCCGCACTTATAGATGGAAAGGGGGGCGTGGCTTGGGGAAGTCCCCAAGTAGTATTCGGCCCTACTTCGGGTGCCCCTTGGCCTCTCCCCTCTCTCCCCCCACCTATATATATGTGGGAGGGGGGCGCCACACATAACCACGACAATCTCTTAGCCGTGTGCGGTGCCCCCCTCCACCGTTTACACCCTCGGTCATATTTTCGTAGTGCTTAGGCGAAGCCCTGCGGAGATAGCATCACGATCACCGTCACCATGCCGTCGTGCTGCCAGAACTCATCCACTACCTCGCTGTCTTGCTCGATCAAGAAAGCGTGGATGTCACCGAGCTGAACGTGTGCTGAACGCGGAGGTGTCGTACGTTCGGTACTCGATCGGTTGAATCGCGAAGAAGTTCGACTACATCAACCGCTTTACTAAAACGCTTCCGCTTACGGTCTACGAGGGTACGTAGATACACTCTCCCACTCTCGTTGTTATGCATCTCCATGGATTGATCTTGCGTGTGCGTAGAATTTTTTTGTTTTCCATGCAACGTTCCCCAACACTCTCCCCTCTCATTGCTATGCTTCTCCTAGATAGATCTTGGGTGTTCATACGATTTTTTTTGATTTCATGCTTCATTCCCCATCATATTATAAAAGATCGTTCCAGCCTGTCCTTTGATATAAAAAGGATTGGGCTACCTTGCTACACCTTGGTTACAATTGCTACTTGTTACTCGTTACAAATTACCTTGCTATCAAACTATCTATTACCGATAATTTCAGTGCTTGCAGACATTACCTTGCCGAAAACCGCTTGTCGTTTCCTTCTGATCCTCGTTGGGTTTGACACTCGTATTTATCGAAAGGACTACTATTGATCCCCTATACTTGTGGGTCATCATGCGTGTTTACCCAGGTTTGGCCCCTCACGATGGAGGTAATAGCCTACTCCTGCTTGATTTCTATTGATGATGATGATGATCTCGATTACAAGGGTGATGTCTCGCTACCAATGTCTCGAGAGATTCTAACTCGTCCCTCTGGACGACCCAGGAACCCCTTTATATAATAGGCCAGGTCCTTAGTGTACAACAATGTCTGGGTTCTACCCGATCTAGGAGTCCTAGACTAAACCTTCTGTGTGTTCCAAGTTTAGTCAACTCCACCCCGAGTTCGGATTCCGATGAGTTGACTCTCGTTGGCCTGCGCTGAGTTTCCCTCTCGGCCACCGTATCCGGCTTTGACAGCTCTAGGAATAAGCTGACCCTTTACCTCCGAGGACTTTATGGGTCTTGGTCTTGGGCCTAAATGTCGGGTCTCCTTCGCGGGTTATATCCCCGACATTAGCCCCCAGGCTAGTTTGAATTTATTCACGCTAAGCTCCTGTAAATAAGAATAAGCAAATATATTAAGGATGAAATGCCGGGTCTTGCTTCTTTGCCTATAAGCCGGCTTTCTCCAAGCCTCACTCATTCTCCCGGGTCTGCTTGATGTTTCATTTGTGCAGTCCGACTCGTGACCTTATCTTTCCATACTTAGCATTTTTCGCGTATCTTGCGAGATCTACTCCTGGTGACATGTGTCAAGTTCTGACAGCGCATCTGGGGTTTGACCTAGGTTAAAGGATCTCTTATCGCGAAAGTTCTGGGCTCCCTTTGGTCCAGATTTTTGCAAACTTTCTGTTTTGCCCGAAACTTCCAGAGGGGGGGTGGTCAAGCTCGGAACTTTCGGCCCAGAAAAAATAGCCAACATACCAATAGTAAAACATGCATAGCTTTTACATACAAACTCTGATTTTGATGATCTTGAGCTTGTTTTGTAGCTGTTGAAAATCCCTATGTCCTCACATAGAGAACCACCCAATATCAAACATATTGGATGATGAAATCAATGCAAAGGTTTGATCATAGACTTTGGGGAACCCTTTTTGGCTTAGGATTTTACTTTCAATTGTATTGTAGGAGTGGAATTGTGTATAGAAGATTTTGACTTGAGGAAATCCATCACAAACCCCTTTGATCCCCTCTTAATAGTGTGGGATCCCTATAACTCAAGAAACATAAAAGGGCTACGCTAGATAACTCCCGAAAATCCATTGTTGGTCATATACCTTTTTCAATGGTCGTTGATCCATGCAACTACAACCAAAGGAACTAATACCTTTGACTTGAGCATTCCACTTGAGCTTGATGTTGAAGTTAATTTTGGCTCAAGATGGAAGCATAAGTTTGATAACAACATTTGTGAAGATTTCAAATAGCTCCCGCATAAACCATGTGTTGAGCATTTCATTGTATTCCATCTTCACATGTATCCTAGGCATCTTATATCATGAGAGGGTAGACAGAAGATGTAACATATGCCAACATAATCATGTGTCAATGCCTGGGTGACTGGTGTGCGGTATTGTGACGATGTCACGGGGAGGAGCGCCCGTAGTCAAGCCTCGTGGATGTAGCCATATCGATGAACCTCGTTAAAAAAATCTTGGTGTCGTGCCTCGTGTGATTGCTTGGTCCTCGGTAGATCGACTATGTGCCTCAGATTAATTCTAACATAACTCTTGAAAGGTACAATGAATTCTTCACTTGAATTACTTTATACAAGTCATAATCATACATGACTCAACATATGAGATTCTAATCTTCAAGCCATATGGGAATTCTTCTCTTTAATCATTCCCTCAAGAACATGATTCAATCATTGACCTCAATCTTGATGAACAACTTTATGTAGTTGGCATTCATTCTGAATTCATTCAATATATTTATTGCATTACCCACGGAACATACCTTCATATATAACTTGATGCCATTGTTTCTTCATACTAATTGACATTCATTATCAAGTCAAAATGCATATGTTTGTGTTGATGGATTACATCCTTCAATTCATCCAATATTCTTCATGCTTTGCCAATGGGACTTTCCTTCCATAAGGATTGTATTTTATTACCAAAACCACAGATGGGGACTACATGTACTTTCAACTGCTGAACCACACACTCCCTAAGTGCGGATATCGGTAGAGGGATCGTTCATTCGACCCTAGATCAGTGTATCACTTCGAGGGAGAAATATTCTCACACCTAGGAGGTAATACCTAGCTGCGAGAATCTATATGTCTGCACCAACATTTTCTTCACCGTTGTGTTTGTTGGTGAGATTGATCTACACATTGCATCTTCATAGTGATCCCGTGCTTGTACTAAGGGTAAACAATTATTTGGTACCACGTTCCCAACAATCGGGAGCTCAGAGTAAGGACCTGAGGTGTCTAGTCGGTTAAAGCCCACCCCGAGGACTAGGTCTGCTCAGGAAGATAGCCATCAGGATCATTGGGAAATTGATACGTCATTTTGCATCATATTTTCATGTTGATATATATTGCATTATGGACTGTTATTTCACTCTATGATACAATTCATATGCTTTTTCTCTCTCTTATTTTGCAAGAATTATATGAAGAGGGAGATTGCCGGCAAGTGGAATTCTGGACTGGAAAGGGCTATATCGGAGGCAACTTTTTTAAACATCTCCAAATGAGCTGAAAACTGACAGAGAATTATTTTGGAATATATTAAAATTATTAGAGAAATAAATACCAGAGGGGGACCTACCAGGCAGCCACAAGCCAGGGGGACGCACCCTACCACCCTGGGTGCGCCCCCAAGCTTGTGGTGATCCTGGCAGGCCTCCATGGCCCATCTTCTGGTATATAACCCCATATTCCCTAGAAAAGTTTCAGTTTTTTCGGTATTGTATTGGGAATCTTCCAAAAGGTTCCGGAAACTTCCGGAGGAGTAGGAATCCCACAAGGGTTCCTCCACATCCAAAGGTCAGCATGGACTAAGGGTAGGCACCCTGGCCTTCTGGACCAGACGCGCAAGTCCCTCAAGGCCCATGTGGCTGGGAAAGGTGGAAAGTCCACCCATGTCTGGAAAGGAGGAAATTGGACTAGGAGTCAAACTCCTCCCCCTTGGTGTACCACCTCTAGGGCTTCGAAGGATGGTCACCATGCCCCTCCACCTATATAGAGGGGAAGGGGCGCTCCCAAGAGGACATGCAAGCCCTTGGCCCCCCTCTCTCTCCCGTTGCTTCGTAACTCCTCCATATTTGTTGTTTCGGCAGCGCTCGGCGTAGCCCTGCCGGAATCACTCTACCACCATCAGCGTCACGCCGTCGTGCTGCCGGAAATCCCATCTACTTATCCTTCCTTGCTTGCTGTATCAAGGAGGAGGAGACGTCATCGAGCCATACATGTGCTGAACGCAGAGGTGTCGTCCATTCGGTACTTCATCGGTTTGGATCGCGAATGGATCGTGACGAGTATGAATACATCAACCGCGTGATATACGCTTCCGCTTAACAGTCGACGAGGGTATGTAGACACACTCTCTGAAGGAAATATGCCCTAGAGGCAATAATAAATTTTTTATTTTATATTTCCTTATTCATGATAAAGGTTTATTATTCATGCTAGAATTGTATTGATCGAAAACTTAAATACATGTGTGAATACATAAACAAATACCGTGTCCCTAGTAAGCCTCTACTAGACTAGCTCGTTGATCAAAGATGGTTAAGGTTTCCTAACCATATACATGTGTTGTCATTTGATAACGGGATCACATCATTAGGAGAATGATGTGATGGACAAGACCCATCCGTTAGCTTAGCATATTGATCATTCAGTTTATTGCTATTGCTTTCTTCATGTCAAATACATATTCCTTCGACTATGAGATTATGAAACTCCCGGATACCGGAGGAATACCTTGTGTGCTATCAAACGTCACAACGTAACTAGGTGATCATAAAGATGCTCTACAGGTATCTCCGAAGGTGTTTGTTGAGCTGTCATAGATCGAGATTAGGATTTGTCACTCCGAGTATCGGAGAGGTATCTCTGGGCCCTCTCGGTAATACACATCATAAGCTTGCAAGCAAATGACTAAGGAGTTAGTTATGAGGTGATGTATTATGGAACGAGTAAAGATACTTGCCGGTAACGAGATTGAACTAGGTATGAAGATACCGACGATCGAATCTCAAGCAAGTAACATACCGACGGACAAAGGGAATTACGTATGTTGTCATAACGGTACGACCGATAAAGATCTTCATAGAATATGTAGGAACCAATATGGGCATCTAGGTTCCGCTATTGGTTATTGACCGGAGAGGTGTCTCGGTCATGTCTACATAGTTCTCGAACCCGTAGGGTCCGCACGCTTAACGTTCGTTGACGATATAGTGTTATATGAGTTATATGATTTGGTGACCGAATGTTGTTCGGAGTCCCAGATGAGATCACGGACATGACGAGGAGTCTCGAAATGGTCGAGAGGTAAAGATTGATATGTAGGATGATGGTATTCGGACACCAGAATAGTTTCAGAGTACACCGGGTAGTCATCGGGTCACCGGAAGGCGTTCCGGACATCCCCGATAAGTGTATGTGCTTAATGGGCCAAAGGAGGGGACATACCAGCCCACTAGGGTGCTGGCACGCCCCTCTCCATGGCAGGCTGGCCTTAGGGGAAGGAAAGAGGAGGGTTGGCCCCTCCCGACTTTCCCTCCTCGTGAGAGAAAGGAAAGGGGGGGCGCCTCCTCCTCCTGCCTTCCTCCCGCACTTATATATGGAAAGGGGGGCGCGGCTTGGGGAAGACACCAAGAAGGATTCAGCCATACTTGGGGCTCCCCCTGGCCTCTCTCCTCTCCCCCACCTATATATATGTGGGAGGGGGGCGCCACACATAACCACGACAATCTCTTAGCCGTGTGCGACGCCCCCCTCCACCGTTTACACCCTCGGTCATATTTTCGTAGTGCTTAGGTGAAGCCCTGCGGAGATAGCTTCACTATCACCGTCACCACCCTGTCGTGCTATCGGAACTCATCCACTATGTCGCCGTCTTGCTGGATCAAGAAGGCATGGACGTCACCGAGCTGAACGTGTGCTGAACGCGGAGGTGCCGTATGTTAGGTACTCGATTTGTTTAATCGCGAAGAAGTTCGACTACATCAACCACGTTACTAAAATGCTTTCGCTTACGGTCTATGAGGGTATGTAGACACACTCTCCCCCTCTCGTTGCTATGCATCTCCATGGATAGATCTTGCGTGTGTGTAGAATTCTTTTTGTTTTCCATGCAACGTTCCCCAACAGTGGCATCCGAGCCAGGTCTATGGGTAGATGATATGCACGAGTAGAGCACAAAGAGTTGTGGGCGGTGATAGTCATACTGCTTACCACCAACGTCTTATTTTGATTCGGCGGTATTGTAAGATGAAGCGGCCCGAACCAACCTTACATGTCCACGTACATGAGACCGGTTCCACCGACTGACATGCAACTAGTTTTGCATAAAGGTGGCTGGCGGGTGTTTGTTTCTCCTACTTTAGTTGAATCAAATTTGACTACGGCCGGTCCTTGAAGAAGTTTAAAACAGCAAACTTGATGAATCACCATTGTGGTGTTTGCCGTAGGTAAGAACGATTCTTGCTAGAAGCCCGTAGCAGCCACGTATAACTTGCAACAACAAAGTAGAGGACGTCTAACTTGTTTTTGCGGGGCATGTTGTGATGTGATATGGTCAAGACATGATGTGATATACGTTATTGTATGAGATGATCATGTTTTGTAATTTATCGGCAACCGGCAGGAGCCTTATGGTTGTCTCTTTATTGTATGAATTGCTAGCGCCATGTAATTGCTTTACTTTATCGCTATGCGTTAGCAATAGTTGTAGAAGCAATAGTTGGCGAGACGACCCCGACGCATCAATGGATATCAAGGTGTCGAGCCAGTGATGATGGAGATCATGACAATGCTTTGGAGATGGAGATCAAAAGCACAAGATGATGATGGCCATATCATGTCACATATTTTGATTGCATGTGATGTTTATCTTGTATGCATCTTATTTTGCTTAGAACGATGATAGCATTATAAGATGATCCCTTCACTAAATTTCAAGATTAAAGTGTTCTCCCCGAGTATGCAATGTTGCTAAAGTTCATCGTTTTGAAGCACCTCATGATGATCGGGTGTGATAGACTCTACGTTCACATACAACGGGTGTAAGCCAGTTTTACACAAGCAGAATACTTGGGTTAAACTTGACGAGCCTAGCATGTACAGACATGGTCTCGGAACACTGGAGACCAAAAGGTCGAACATGAGTCATATAGTAGATATGATCAACATAGAGATGTTCACCATTGATGACTACCCCATGTCACGTGATGATCAGACATGGGTTAGTTGATTTGGATCATGTGTCACTTAGATAACTTGAGGGATGTTTATTTAAGTGGGAGTTCATTAGTAATTTGATTAATTGAACTTAATTTATCATGAACTTAGTCTTAATAATTTTGCATATCTATGTTGTAGATCAATGGCCCGTGCTACAGTTCCCCTGAATTTTAATGCATTCCTAGAAAAAGCTAAGTTGAAAGATGATGGTAGCAACTACACGGACTGGGTCCGTAACTTGAGGATTATCCTCATTGCTGCACAGAAGAATTTTGTCCTTGATGCACCGCTAGGTGAAAAGCCTGCTGCAGGAGCAGATGCTGATGTTATGAATGTCTGGCAAGCTCGATCTGATGACTACTCGATAGTTCAGTGTGCCATGCTTTATGGCCTAGAACCGAGACTTCAAAGAAGTTTTGAACGTCATGGAGCATATGAGATGTTCCAAGAGTTGAAATTAATATTTCAAGCAAATGCCCGGGTTGAGAGATATGAAGTCTCCAACAAGTTCTATAGCTGCAAGATGGAGGAGAATAGTTCTGTCAGTGAACACATACTCCAAATGTCTAGGTATCATAACCACTTGACTCAGCTGGGAGTTGATCTTCCAGTTGATAGTGTTATTGACAGAGTTCTTCAATCACTGCCACCAAGCTACAATGGCTTCGTGATGAACTATAATATGCAAGGGATGAATAAAACAATTTCTGAGATCTTCGCAATGCTTAAGGCTGCGGAGGTAGAAATCAAGAAAGAGCATCAAGTGTTGATGGTTAACAAGACCACTAGTTTCAAGAAAAAGGGCAAGGGAAAGAAAGGTAACTTCGAGAAGAATGGCAAGCAAGTTGCCGCTCCCGTGAAGAAGCCCAAAGCTGGACCTAAGCCTGAAACTGAGTGCTACTACTGCAAGGGAAATGGTCACTGGAAGCGGAACTGCCCCAAGTATTTGGCGGATAAGAAGGATGGCAAAGTGAACAAAGGTATATTTGATATACATGTAATTGATGTGTTCCTTACTAATGCTCGTAGTAGCGCTTGGGTACTTGATACTGGTTCGGTTGCTCATATTTGTAATTTGAAACAAGAGCTGCGGAATAAAAGAAGATTGGCTAAGGACAAGGTGACGATGCGCGTCGAGAATGGTTCCAAGGTCGATGTGATCGCCGTCGGCATGCTACCTCTACATCTACCTTCGGGATTAGTTTTAGACCTCAATAATTGTTATTTGGTGCCAGCGTTGAGCATGAACATTATATCTGGATCTTGTTTATTGTGAGACGGTTATTCATTTAAGTCAGAGAATAATGGTTGTTCTATTTATATGAATAATATCTTTTATGGTCATGCACCCTTGAAGAATGGTCTGTTCTTGTTGAATCTCGATTGTAGTGATACACATATTCATAATATTGAAGCCAAAAGATGCAAAGTTGATAATGATAGTGCAACATACTTGTGGCACTGCCATTTAGCTCATATTGGGGTAAAGCACATGAAGAAACTCCATGCAGATGGACTTTTGGAGTCACTTGATTATAAATCATTTGATATTTGCGAACCATGCCTCATGGGCAAGATGACTAAAACTCCATTCTCCGGAACAATGGAGCGAGCTAATGACTTATTGGAAATAATACATACCGATGTAGCGGTCCGATGAGTGTTGAGGCACGCGGCGGGTATCGTTATTTTCTCACCTTCACATATGATTTTAGTAGGTATGGGTATATCTACTTAATGAAACACAAATCAGAAACATTTGAAAAGTTCAAAGAATTTCAGAGAGAAGTGGAGAATCATCATAACAAGAAAATAAAGTTTCTACGATCTGATCGCGGAGGCGAATATTTGAGTTACGAGTGTGGCCTTCATTTAAAACAATGTGGAATTGTTTCACAACTCAAGCCACCTAGAAGACCACAGCGTAATGGTGTGTCCGAACGTCGTAACCGTACTTTATTAGATATCGTGCGTTCTATGATGTCTCTTACCGATTTACCACTATCATTTTGAGGTTATGCATTAGAGATAGCCGCATTCACGTTAAATAGGGCACCATCTAAATCCGTTGAGACTACACCGTATGAACAGTGGTTTGGCAAGAAACCTAAGCTGTTGTTCTTAAAGTTTGGGGATGCGACGCTTATGTCAAAAGGCTTCAGCCTGATAACCTCGAACCTAAATCGGAGAAGTGCGTCTTCATAGGATACCCTAAAGAAACCATTGGGTACACCATCTACCACAGATCCGAAGGCAAGATCTTTGTTGCTAAGAATGGGTCCTTTCTAGAGAAGGAGTTTCTCTCGAAAGAAGTGAGTGGGAGAAAAGGAGAACTTGATGAGGTAATTGTACCTTCTCTCGAATTAGAGAGTAGCACAACACAGAAAACCGTTCCCGTGATGCCTACAACAACTAGAGACGAAGCTAATGATGATGATAAAGAAACTGCAGATCAAGTTACTACTGAACTTCATAGATTGACCAGAGCACGGTACGCACCAGAGTGGTACGGTAATCCTGTCCTGGAAGTCATGTTACTAGACCAAGGCGAACCTACGAACTATGAAGAAGCTATGATGAGCCCAGATTCCGACAGATGGCTTGAGGCCATGAAATCTGAGATATGATCCATGTATGAGAACAAAGTGTGGACTTTGGTAGACTTGCCCGATGATCGGCAAGCCATAGAGAATAAATGGATCTTCAAGAAGAAGACTGACGCTGATGGTAATGTTACTATCTACAAAGCACGACTTGTCGCAAAAGGTTTCAACAAGTTCAAGGGGTTGACTACAATGAGACTTTCTCACCCGTAGTGATGCTTAAGTCCGTCCGAATCATGTTAGCAATTGCCGCATTTTATGATT
This sequence comes from Thinopyrum elongatum, assembly GCA_011799875.1. NCBI lineage: Eukaryota > Viridiplantae > Streptophyta > Magnoliopsida > Poales > Poaceae > Thinopyrum > Thinopyrum elongatum. Next base: position 466,475,074 of record CM022298.1, read on the forward strand.
ATGAAATTTGGCAAATGGATGTCAAAACTGCATTCCTTAATGGATATCTTAAAGAAGAGTTGTATATGATGCAACTAGAAGGTTTTGTCGATCCTAAAGGTGCTAACAAAGTGTGCAAACTCCAGCGATCCATCTATGGACTGGTGCAAGCATCTCGGAGTTGGAATATACGCTTTGATCAGGTGATCAAAACATATGGTTTTATACAGACTTACGGTGAAGCCTGTATTTACAAGAAAGTGAGTGGGAGCTCTGTAGCATTTCTAATATTATATGTGGATGACATATTGTTGATTGAAAATGATATAGAATTTCTGGATAGCATAAAAGGATACTTGAATAAGAATTTTTCAATGAAAAACCTCGGTGAAGCTACTTACATATTGGGCATCAAGATCTATAGGGATAGATTGAGACGCCTAATAGGACTTTCACAAAGCACATACCTTGACAATGTTTTTGAAGAAGTTCAAAATGGATAAGTGAAAGAAAGGGTTCTTGCCTGTGTTGCAAGGTGTGAAGTTGAGTAAGACTCAAAACCCGACCACGGCAGAAGTTAGAGAGAGAATGAAAGTCATTCCCTATGCCTCAGTCATAGGTTCTATAAAGTATGCCATGCTGTGTACCAGACCTTTTGTGTGCCTTGCCATGAGTTTGGCAAGGGGGTACAATAGTGATCCAGGTGTACATCACTGGACAGCGGTCAAAATTATCCTTAGTTACCTAAGAGGACTAAGGAAATATTTCTCGGTTATGGAGGTGATAAAGAGTTTGTCGTAAAGGGTTACGTCGATGCAAGCTTTGACACCGATTCGGATGACTCTGAGTCTCAATCTGGATACGTACTGAAAGTGGGAGCAATTAGCTAGAGTAGCTCCATACAGAGCATTGTAGACACAGAAATTTCCAAAATACATATGGATCTGAATGTGACAGACCCGTTGACTAAACTTATCTCACAAGTAAAACATGATCACACCTTAGTACTCTTTGGGTGTTAATCACATGGCAATGCGAACTAGATTATTGACTCTAGTAAACACTTTGGGTGTTGGTCACATGGCGATGTGAACTATGGGTGTTAATCACATGGCGATGTGAACTAAATTATTGACTCTAGTGCAAGTGGGAGACTAAAGGAAATATGCCCTAGAGGCAATAATAAAGTTGTTATTTTATATTTCCTTATTCATGATAAAGGTTTATTATTCATGCTAGAATTGTATTAATCGGAAACTTAAATACATGTGTGAATACATAAACAAATACCGTGTCCCTAGTAAGCCTCTACTAGACTAGCTCATTGATCAAAGATGGTTAAGGTTTCCTAACCATAGACATGTGTTGTCATTTGATAACGGGATCACATCATTAGGAGAATGATGTGATGGACAAGACCCATCCGTTAGCTTAGCATGTTGATCGTTCAGTTTATTGCTATTGCTTTCTTCATGTCAAATACATATTCCTTCGACTATGAGATTATTCAACTCCCGGATACCGAAGGAATACCTTGTGTGCTATCAAATGTCACAACGTAACTGGGTGATCATAAAGATGCTCTACAGGTATCTCCGAAGGTGTTTGTTGAGTTGGCATAGATCGAGATTAGGATTTGTCACTCCGAGTATCGGAGAGGTGTCTCTGGGCCCTCTCAGTAATACACATCATAAGCTTGCAAGCAAATGACTAAGGAGTTAGTTACGAGGTGATGTATTACGGAACGAGTAAAGAGACTTGCCGGCAACGAGATTGAACTAGGTATGAAGATACCGATGATCGAATCTCGGGCAAGTAACATACCGACGAACAAAGGGAATTACGTATGTTGTCATAACGGTTCGACCGATAAAGATCTTCGTAGAATATGTAGGAACCAATATGGGCATCCAGGTTCCACTATTGGTTATTGACCAGAGAGGCGTCTCGGTCATGTCTACAAAGTTCTCGAACACGTAGTGTCCGCACGCCTAACGTTCGTTGACGATATAGTGTTATATGAGTTATATGATTTGGTGACCAAATGTTGTTCAGAGTCCCGGATGAGATCCTGGACATGAAGAGGAGTCTCAAAATGGTCTAGAGGTAAAGATTGATATATAGTACGATGGTATTCGCACACCGAAATAGTTTCGGAGTACACCGGGTAGTCATCGGGTCACCGGAAGGGGTTCCGAACACCCCCGGTAAGTGTATGGGCTTAATGGGCCAAAGGAGGGGACAGACCAGCCCACTAGGGGGCTGGCGCGCCCCTCTCCTTGGCAGGCCGACCCTAGGGGAAGGAAAGAGGAGGGGTGGCCCCTCCTACCTTTCCCTTCTCGTGAGAGAAAGGAAAGGGGGGGCGCCTCCTCCTCCTGCCTTCCTCCCGCACTTATATATGGAAAGGGGGGTGCGGCCTGGGGAAGTCCCCAAGTAGGATTCGGCCCTACTTGGGGCGCCCCTTGGCCTCTCCCCTCTCCCCCCACCTATATATATGTGGGAGAGGGCGCCACACATAACCACGACAATCTCTTAGCCGTGTGCGGCGCCCCCCTCCACCGTTTACACCCTCGGTCATATTTTCGTAGTGCTTAGGCGAAGCCCTGCGGAGATAGCATCACGATCACCGTCACCACGCCGTCGTGCTGCCGGAACTCATCCACTACCTCGCCATCTTGCTGGATCAAGAAAGCGTGGACGTCACCGAGCTGAACGTGTGCTGAACATGGAGGTGCCGTACGTTCGGTACTCGATCGGTTGAATCGCGAAGAAGTTTGACTACATCAACCGCGTTACTAAAATGCTTCCGCTTACAGTCTACGAGTGTACGTAGACACACTCTCCCCCTCTCGTTGCTATGCATCTCCATGGATTGATCTTGCGTGTGCATAGAATTTTGTTTTGTTTTCCATGCAATGTTCCCCAACACTCTCCCCTCTCATTGCTATGCTTCTCCTAGATAGATCTTGGGTGTTCATATGATTTTTTTTATTTCATGCTTCATTCCCCATCATATTATAAGAGACCATTCTAGCCTGTCCTTTGATATAAAAAGGATTGGGCTACCTTGCTACACCTTGGTTACAATTGCTACTTGTTACTCGTTAGAAATTACCTTGTTATCAAACTATCTATTACCGATAATTTCAGTGCTTGCATACAATACCTTGCCGAAAACAGCTTGTCATTTCCTTCTGATCCTCATTGGGTTTGACACTCTTATTTATCGAAAGGAATACGATTGATCCCCTATACTTGTGGGTCATCGTGCGTGTTTACCCAGGTTTGGCCCCTCGCGATGGAGGTAATAGCCTACTCCTGCTTGATTTCTACTGATGATGATGATGATCTCGATTACAAGGGTGATGTCTCGCTACCAATGTCTCGAGAGATTCTAACTTGTCCCTCTAGACGACCCAGGAACCCCCTTTATATAATAGGCCAGGTCCTTAGTGTACAACAATGTCCGGGTTATACCCGATCTAGGAGTCCTAGACTAAACCTTCTGTGTCTTCCAAGTTTAGTCAACTCCACCCTGAGTTCGGATTCCGATGAGTTGACTCTCATTGGCCTGCGCTGAGTTTCCCTCTCAGCCACCGTATCCGACTTTGACAGCTCTAGGAATAAGCCAACCCTTGACCTCTGAGGCCTTTATGGGTCTTGGTCTTGGGCCTAAATGTCGGGTCTCCTCCGCGGGTTATATCCCCGACATTATCCCCCAAGCTAGTTTGAATTTATTAAGGATAAGAATAAGCTCGTGTAAATAAGAATAAGCAAATATATTAAGGATGAAATGCCGGCTCTTGCTTCTTTGCCTATAAGCGGGCTTTCTCCAAACCTCGCTCATTCTCCCGGGTCTGCTTGACGGTTCATTCGTGCAGCCCGACTCGTGACCTTATCTTTCCATACTTAGCATTTTTCATGTATCTTGCGAGATCTACTCCTGGTGACACGTGTCAAGTTCTGACAGTGAATCTGGGATTTGACCTAGGTTAAAGGATCTCTTATCATGAAAGTTCTCGGCTCCCTTTGGTCCATATTTTTGCAAACTTTATGTTTTGCCCGAAACTTCCAAAGGGGGGGTGGTCAAGCTCGGAACTTTCGGCCCAGAAAAAATAGCCAACATACCAATAGTAAAACATGCGTAGCTTTTACATACAAACTCTGGTTTTGATGATCTTGAGCACATTTTATAGCTATTGAAAATCCATAGGTCCTCACAGAGAGAACCACCCAATATCAAACAAAATGGATGATGAAATCAATGCAAAGGTTTGATCATAGACTTTGGGGAACCCTTTTTGGCTTAGGATTTTACTTTCAATTGTATTGTAGGAGTGGAATTGTGTATAGAAGATTTTGACTTGAGGAAATCCATCACAAACCCCTTTGATCCCCTCTTAATAGTGTGGGATCCCTATAACTCAAGAAACATAAAAGGGCTACGCTAGATAACTCCCGAAAATCCATTGTTGGTCATATACCTTTTTCAATGGTCGTTGATCCATGCAACTACAACCAAAGGAACTAATACCTTTGACTTGAGCATTCCACTTGAGCTTGATGTTGAAGTTAATTTTGGCTCAAGATGGAAGCATAAGTTTGATCACAACATTTGTGAAAACTTCAAATAGCTCTCGCATAAGCCATGTGGGGAGCATTTCATTGTATTCCATCTTCACATGTATCCTAGGCATCTTATATAATGAGAGGGTAGACAGACGATGTAACATATGCCAACATAATCATGTGTCAACGCCTGGGTGACTGGTGTGCGGTATTGTGACGGTGTCACGGGGAGGAGCGCCCGTAGTCAAGCCCCGTGGATGTAGCCATATCGATGAACCTCGTTAAAAAAATCTCGGTGTCGTGCCTCGTGTGATTGCTTGGTCCTCGGTAGATCGACTATGCGCCTCGGATTAATTCTAACATAACTCTTGAAAGGTACAATGAATTCTTCACTTGAATTACTTTATACAAGTCATAATCATACATGACTCAACATATGAGATTCTAATCTTCAAGCCATATGGGAATTCTTCTCTTTAATCATTCCCTCAAGAACATGATTCAATCATTGACCTCAATCTTGATGAACATCTTTATGTAGTTGACATCCGTTCCGAATTCATTTAATATATTTATTGCATTACCCACGGAACATACCTTCATATATAACTTGATGCCATTGTTTCTTCATACTAATTGACATTCATTATCGAGTCAAAATGCATATGTTTGTGTTGATGGATTACATCCTTCAATTCATCCAATATTCTTCATGCTTTGCCAATGGGACTTTCCTTCCATAAGGATTGTATTTTATTACCAAAACCACAGATGGGGACTACATGTACTTTCAACTGCTGAACCACACACTCCCTATGTGCGGATATCGGTATAGGGATCGTTCATTCGACCATAGATCAGTGTATCACTTCGAGGGAGAAATATTCTCACACCTAGGAGGTAATACCTAGCTGCGGGAATCTGTATGTCTGCACCAACATTTTCTTCACCGTTGTGTTTATTGGTGAGATTGATCTACACATTGCATCTTCATAGTGATCCGGGGCTTGTACTAAGGGTAAACAATTATTTTGTACCACGTTCCCAACAATCTGTAGCTTGGAGTAGGGACCTGAGGTGTCTAGTCGGTTGAAGCGCACCCCAAGGACCAGGTCTGCTCAGGAAGATAGCCATCAGGATCATTGGGAAGTTGATACGTCCATTTTGCATCATATTTTCATGCTGATATTTATTGCATTATGGACTGTTATTTCACTCTATGATACAATTCATATGCCTTTTCTCTCTTATTTTGCAAGAATTATATGAAGTGGGAGATTGCCGGCAACTGGAATTCTGGACTGGAAAGGGCTATATCGGAGGCAACTTTTTTAAACATCTCCAAATGAGTTAAAATTGACAGAGAATTATTTTATAATATATTAAAATTATTAGAGAAATAAATACCAGAGGGGGACCCACTAGGCAGCCACAAGTCGGGGGGTGCACCCTACCGCCCTGGGCGCGCCCCCGAGCTTGTGGTGATCCTGGCAGGCCTCCAGGGCCCATCTTCTGGTATATAACCCCATTTGCCCTAGAAAAATGGGAGAGGGAGCTTTCGGGATGGAACGCCGCCGTCTCGAGGCGGAACCTGGTGATACGTCTCCAACGTATCTATAATTTTTTTATTGTTCCATGCTATTATATTATCCATCTTGAATGTTTTATATGCATTATTATGCTATTTTATATCATTTTTTGGGACTAACCTATTAACCTAGTGCCCAATGCCAGTTGTTGTTTTTTCCTTGTTTTTGTCTTTTATAGAAAATCAATACCAAATGGAATGAAACTTTTTGACGATTTTTCTTGGACCAGAAGACACCTAGGAAGCTTTAGGAGGAGGCCAGAAGAGCCACGAGAGGCTCACAAGCCCTGGAGGCGTGCCCTTGGGGGGCAAGCTTGTGGGCCCCTCGAGGCTCCCCTAACCCTAATTCTAGCTCCATAAATACCAAAATATTCCCCGTACACCAGAGGGCACACCAAAAATACTTTTCCGCCGCTGCAAACTTTTGTTCTCGTGAGATCCCATCTTGGGGCCTTTTCCTGCACTCCGCAGGAGGGGGATTCAATCACGGAGGGCCTCTACACCAACCATGCTGCCCTTCTGATGATGTGTGAGTGGTTTACCATAGACCCATGGGTCCATAGCTAGTAGCTAGATGGCTTCTTCTCTCTCTTTGATCTTCAATACAATGTTCTCCTCAGTGTTCTTGGAGTTCTATTCGATGTAATCTTCTTTTGCGATGCGTTTGTTGAGATCTGATGAATTGTGTGGCACCCCGGCTCAGAGAAGACCGGAACGCCCCGTATTCCAGCCCAGGGACAAGTCCTCTGGAATATGGCACTATTGGCATAGAACAAATCATCTCTTTATTACAATGGATATAGTTACAAAGGGTACAAGGATTACATCGGCACGGCGACACTACGCCTGCCCGGGGTAGCTCTATGCTAACAACGGAGTAACTCTCTCAGCAGCGGAACAGCGACAGCGGTGATGGCTCCACTCCGCAGGGACTCTGGCTAGAACACGTATCCTAGGTCGCAAACTCGGGATCCTCGACAAGCAAGCAATCATGGCATGACCTACAAACTGGCATGACATGCCAGGTGAGTACTTTGAATGTACTCGCAAGCTCACAACAAACATCAGCATTAAGGCAAGACAACATCATAGCAAGATAGCGACTGAAGTAGATGCAGTAAGGTAAATCATATTAAGTAGTTTAATCCATACTCCGAATAACCTCAGGATCCAATCTGAATCTATTCCAAATCCAATCCAAATCATGTGGTCATCCGACAACTCATCTCATAGCCATCCCATGGCTAACATATCATATTCCTGGTACCATCTGCACTGTAAGTCTGACAAACTTACTCTCTCCCGGGTTGCCTCACAACCTTCAGAATACTCATGATCCACCGAGTACTTCCGATCATAAGACGAGTTCTTCCATCATTATCACTACTATGGTTGACCACCTAAAGAGGTCTGGACGGACTGTCCAATACCGTGGACACAGTTATTCGAATAGATTTTACACTCTACAGAGGTTGCGTACTTTACCCACACCATGGAGCACCTGACCTCGTGATCCCATTCGGGTGGACCAGCGTTGCTCCAACGAAACCCGCCTGACCCGTGACTCTCCCATCGTACCACCGGCAATCATCCTCCCCTGGAGTCCTGCCCTGGGTGGCCCCTGTGTCACCGCGTGACACCTGCCACCGTCATGGCTAACAAACTGTCCCAAACGGGGACCTGGTACCATATAACTCAACTGGGCTCACAAGGTTATCGCCGCCTACCGGGCCAGGGTAGCACGCACGCATAACCTTCCCTGTCGGGCGGTACCGGTGAAAGAGCACGCGATCAGACCAAGTCAAGGCCGTCCTATACCGACAAATGTGGCTGCACGGATAAGTCCGGACAGGTGACTCTGGATCAACCATGAAGTATCTAATCTCCGAACAATCTCTGTCATAGCTGACACTCTGATAGCATAACAATCCAAGTCAAAACGATATCTGGCTAGAAATCCGGTAACCAGTATGCTTAAGCCACTGCTACTAACTCATTTCCACGAACTGCCGGATGAAATCCAGAATAATCATAGACGGTAATCTCATCATTATGGCATCCACGAGAGGATAAACTACTAGTCACTAACAATCCGGTACTCAACATGGTAGTCACCTATCCAAGAATTTACTCAAGCATTGTATAATCCAAATCATTTCACAAATAACTCATACTTGCTGTTAAAGTGAATAGTTAAACTATGACATTGCAATGTGATTATGCAGATGAGAGTTGTGGCTTGCCTGGGGATGAAGAAACCATCGGGAAGGAGTGCGGAGAGTCCGCGGAGTTGACTGCCGGAAACAATTCTCTATCAGAGGGGCTGTTTACGGGCAAGGGCAAAATGGTCATTTCCATAGTGTGTAAACATTATGAAAATTACTCCATCGGAACGGGCTCGACGAGACGAAGACGTAGGCGTTGGATTCACCTGATTCGGAGTTACAGATAAAAAGATACAGCCGGGTGAAATTTAGGGACCAATCTGCAAAAGATTATTCACAAACAAGTCCCTGGCGGCTGAAAACAGAACGCGCTTTTCTCTGAAATACGTCTCCTGCGATTGAAAAGGTATTCAGAGCCAAAGAGGAAACAAAATGCGCTTTCTTCGAAAGAAAACGCATTCAGAGAATACGCTTCCAATTAACATAGAGATGGGCCCGGCCCATAGTCACTTACAAGCGGGGCCCAGGGAAAAGGGGGGCTGGCGCTCACGCGTCTCCTTCCTCTCGCTGTCTCCTCGACAGAGCAGAGGAGGAGCAGAGGCAGGGGCGCTGCCGGCGTCGGCCCCGGCAGCTCCGGCCGTCCCCGGCCGAGGCGAGGGCACCGGCGGCCTCGAGCGAAGGCGCCGCACCTGCCTGGTGCAGCAGCCGCGCAGGGGAAGAGCAGGACGGCCGTGGCCTGCGGCAACAGAGAACAGGTGAGGGCGGCGGCCGGACGAGGGGGCGATGGCCTCGGGCACTCCGGCGACGAACGGAGAGGCGGGGCGGGCTCGCCGGATGGTAGGGAAGGTGAGGGTGGTGGAGGGAAGGGAAGAGGAGCTCGGGACGGCCCCAATTTAGGAGGAAGTCGCCGGCGGCCATGGCGGCAAAGGGCAGCGAGGAGAGGCTCTGGAGCTCGGGCGAGAGGTTGGGGAGGGACAGAGGAGGACGGTGGTGGCGATGGTGAGCTCGGGAGGGCTCGGGGCAGCCTATAATCAGGCGGGTGGCGCGGAGGGATTGAGCACGCCGCCGTGGCGGCCTTATCGCCATACTGGAGCTCGAGGGGTGGCGTGGCTGGCTGGTTCTGGCGTCGGGATGCTTCGCGGAGAGGTGTAGAGGGCTCGGGCGTGCCCCGGAAGGCTCGAGGGAGAAGAAAACGATGATGGTGTCACGTGCGCTCACTGTTCCTCGATGGGGACGGCTCGCCAGGGAAGAATCCGGAGGGGAGAGGGTTCCAGAGCGAGGGCGACGATGAGGCGAAGCCTCTGGACATGAAGAGGTGGCAAGGGTGCGAAGGAACGGACGAAACCGAGAGCCCCAATGCACAGAGCGCGTGCATTGGCATGTCGGCCGCCTGGTCACCACGTGCACTGGCGCACGCGGTGTACCCATGTGTGCCAAGTCATGTCCAGAGTGTTGTCCTTCCAAGTAATAGTTCAAGAGAGGTGATGGCTCAAAGAAACACACTGTGGTTGGATGTGAATGATCCTCTGAAGTTTACTGCATCCAACTGTTGCATGAGACTGTGATCAATAGGAAAGGGATAAGAGCCAAGTGTGATGTCTGAGAGGTTTAAGGTAGGAAGGACTACAATCCTATGAAATTTGAAAAGAAATGGACCAAGATTTAACAGGGTTGCTTTGCAACTGACCAATCTGGTCCAGAAACTCAATCTTGATGTGCCACTCACATGGAGTAGCCACTTGAGCTGAAATTTGGTAGGACATGATGATTTGGTCAAATGAGAGTGCGATAAAAGTTTCATGCCATTTGGACAAGCGAAAATGGTACTTCCTTCACAATGAACCTCTCTGACCAGAATCTTAGAAAAATTCTAGGGTATTATTGGGAAGATGAAATGATCCAAAATTTTGTGGAGATAGGTTATAAGGGTAGGAGAATGCTCTGGTAAATTTTCAGCAATTATGGAGCAATATAAAATATAGTTGCTTCACAATGTGAAAATCTGACCAGAAACCAAGATTTGAGGCTGTGCTCACATAGTTGATTGGATAGGGTTGACTTAGTTTAGAGGCATGATTTGAGCATATGAAGATGCTTGCAAAATTTCAACTCATTTGGATGCTCCTAGCTAGCACTTGCTTCACAAAGCTCCCAGTTGACCAGAAACTTTGGAAATTAGCCAAGGGAGTTTTAATATCCAAATGAAGTTGAATTTTGGCATGTGGCAATGATATGGATAGGAAAGAATGCCCAAAAAGTTTGAGACCAAGCAAGCAAATATAAAGGGTACTTTCTTCTCAACTTGGCAGCTAGGGCAGAATCTGAAAAGGAATATTTGTGAAATATTTTTGAACATGGCAAGGAAGGATTTTGACATATTTGTGGAAGGTCTGACCCAAACAATTTATGAGAATTATTTGGGAATCTTGGGAATGATTGAAATGTGGGTTGTTTCACAACCTAGGACAACAGGGTTATTCCTTCAATAGAAAAAGGAATTTTCCCAAAAAAAGAATATTGGAGTTGGTCCAAGATGGAAATGGCAAGGTCTTGGGATGGTTTTGAGGTTGGCAAGCCACTAGGGAGAGGATTCAAGGATGATCCTCCAGGTTGCGAGACTACTAAGCCACAAAAAGCGAATCCGGGCCAAAATCAAAAGAAAAAAGAAAATGGGCAAAATCCAGGGTGTTACAAACCTACCCCCCTTAAAGAAATCTCGTCCTCGAGATTTGGTTGCTCAGGGATCAAACATGAATATTTCCACTTGAGGAAACCGTTTCCAACTCGGGTTTCCTTTTTACCTTTGTATAATGCTTCCACTGAATTTCATATGACTGACTGCCTTGCTTCGGGGTGGTTTGCTTCACTAGACCCTTTTTCTGGCAAATCTTACCTCATATGTTACTCTGACTCCAATCCTTTTATGTCTGCTGACCTGTCTGGGGCAATAAGTTATCCTGGCCAAACTATGTGCCCTGCTCGTAAGTCCGAGGGTGGTTCCTCATGGACGTGTTGTGACGAGGTCCAATACGAACGACCGTTCACTGAGTTGTGAACAGATTCTCTTGGTGGACACGAAATCTTTTACTCCTTGCATTGGGTGACTTCAAATGGCTGTGTGTCCTCCGGGTTCAAAACAGTACTGTGAATCGTACCGTTCTCCTGGCGGAACCTGACTTCTCGCACGAATTGCTGGGTCATCTTGGTATCTTCACTGTTTTGGGTATAAGGCTCCTACCAAATATTTGACGGTCACCTGTCGTGACCAGCATAAAGGTGTACGGTTATATTATCCATAGACTTGACTGACAGCGGTCCTGGCAGCAGAATCTTGTTCATGGCAGGTTAGTCTTTAACTGATTCCCATCTGTGAGGACACATGCTTCGAGACTGTTGTTCATCCTTCTGATTACTCAGTCTATCGATACCTCTAAGTACATAGTAGGCCGTGCAATGCTTTGACACGGTTGCTGTAATCCAACTGCCGAGTTAATCTTTCGGCTGACCTGACCAGCTTGGTTGCCCTCTTCTGACAATTCTGAGCATACCTGGTTGGCTGGGTGGGTCGTCTTGATATGGCGTCCTTGCAAATGGAATAGACCCCATGGGTGTGTACCCATGGTGACTGGTACCGAGCCAGGCTATCCGGAGTATTTGTACCATTACCATACCTGTATGGACAACCTTGCTTCTTTTTTTCATTATAGTTCTCTTTGCCTGGATCCTTTGCTGAAAGAACTTGGCTTTATGTGTTCTTGATTCTCCATGTGACCATAGGTGTTGTCAGGTGCAATATTCTGGCAGGCATATTACTTTACAAGTTCTAGCTGTAGGGTAACGATCGTCTGAACCCTTGAATAAAACCGGCAAATAAACCAGTAGCCACCAGAACGGTCTTTACAACTCAGATCTGGGACATTACTGGAGTAACTCAACCCCGACTCAAGACGGCTGAAAAGCAGCATAGAGCATGAGACAGTGTCGATAAGAAGAAAGTAGCAGTTCCCTAAGACGACCGAAGAACAGCTCAGAGCATAGGGTCACTGCTACGGAGAGAAATTCAACAGCTGCCCGAGACGGCCGAAAAGCAGCTCAGAACACGGGCCAGTTGCTGACGAGAAATAAAAGTCGGCATCCACCCCGGACCGCCGGAAACAGCTCAGAACACAGGCGTGGTGCCGTCACCAAAGAAAGAAGGGCAAGGGTTCATCCGCGTCCCAAACAGCTCACTATTATGCATACAGGGTATTCGGTTATCCTTCTTGCTGAACACTAAGTTCATAGCACATGCTGGCTTGCTTTCGAAATATAGCAGGTTTCAAATCATACTCATAGCAGACTCAAACCGTGTATATGAATCATACCTTTGACTCGAAATGTACTGTTGATCATGCACACATCTTTGCCTTCTTGCTGGTGCGATCATTACTGTTGTGAAAGTTGCACTGATGTATACTTGATGCTGATAACCAATCCAGCCAGGATATCATTTGTATTCAGGCCCGATATTCCTGATATAACACAGTCTGCTGAAAATTCCATATTGCCGAGCTAAGCTTCCAAATGGCTGTCTCTTCACTGACTCTTTGGATTCGGGGTCGGTGAGCAACTTCCATAAGGGGAAACTAAGGTAACACCAAGGGCCCAAATAAAAACAAAAGAAACGACTAAACAAAAGCACACAAAGTAGCAAGATCACACACACAAGCAATATCACATTCTACAGCTATTCATAGCAATAATATGCATTCCTACTTAAGCACACAAATCTCGCAAGAACTCCGGTATTACGGTCTAACATGCTGTGGCGATGTGCACGAAAGTGAATCAATGTGTGGAAGAAAATTGGTGTAAACAAGGCTACACCAAATACGAGCTTAACACTAGTTCCATCTGGACGGACACGGTGGCGAGGACGAACTTGGTGATCGGGGTCGGAACACAGAAGTTACGACCACATCATCATCAAGCGTACGGAAGAAAACCGTACACATCCAATGAATAGGTGGCGGAATGAGTTAGTGGTGGAGAGAAAGGCTTGCAGGCATTGCCCTTTTCTGATAACAAGGATCAGTAAGGGTTGCCGAAGCGGCTAGTGGAATGGCACAATCTGGGATAGAACTTGTCTATCACCGAAACGATAGGGGTAGCTGAAGAGAATATATTGGTGTGGTACCAGTGCATCAATCTTGCTAGTGATCGACACCCCTAAGCACCTTGGCATCACTCCGCTGGGACGGAGATAACACCACAGCAAGGAACAAATATGCAAACTGGAGAGCGCATGTAGTGAATCGAAACCGATGCCACCTACACTCACCAGATCCATCGTTAGTGATAAGATATCTAGTCTATATGCATGCTATGCACAAGCAAATGCAACAAACAAGTGCAGCAAACCAACTGGATCCTATACTACCGGTTACTAACGCTCGCGCGGTCTAGTGCGTCCTATAGCCAGACCTGCTCTGATACTAATGCCTGTGGCACCCTGGCTCAGAGAAGACCAGAACGCCCCGTATTCTAGCCCAAGGACAAGTCCTCTGGAATACGGCAATGTTGGCATAGAACAAATCAGCTCTTTATTACAATGGATATGGTTACAAAGGGTACGAGGATTACATTGGCATGGCGACACTACGCCTGCCCGGGGTAGCTCTATGCTCATAGCGGAGTAACTCTCTCGGCAGCGGAACAGCGACGGCGGTGATGGACTCCACTCCGCAGGGACTCTGGCTAGAACGCGTATCCTAGGTCGCAAACTCGGGATCCTCGACAAGCAAGCAATCATGGCATGACCTGCAAACTGGCATGACACTCCAGGTGAGTACTTTGAATGTACTCGCAAGCTCATAACAAACATCAGCATTAAGGCAAGACAACATCATAGCAAGATAGCTACTGAAGTAGATGTAGTAAGGTAAATCATATTAAGTAGTTTAATCCATACTCCGAATAACCTCAGGATCCAATCTGAATCTGTTCCAAATCCAATCCAAATCATGTGATCATCCGACCACTCATCTCATAGCCATCCCATGGCTAACATATCATATTCCTGGTACCATCTGCACTGTAAGTCTGAAAACTTACTCTCTCCCGGGTTGCCTCACAACCTTCAGAATACTCACGATCCACCGAGTACTTCCGATCATAAGACGAGTTCTTCCATCATTATCACTACTATGGTTGACCACCTAAAGAGGTCTGGATGGACTGTCCAATACCGTGGACACGGCTATTTGAATAGATTTTACACTCTGCAGAGGTTGCACACTTTACCCACACCATGGAGCACCTGACCTCGTGATCCCATTCGGGTGGACCAGCGTTGCTCCAATGAAACCCGCCTGACCCATGACTCTCCCATTGTACCACCGGCAATCATCCTCCCCCGGAGTCCTGCCCTGGGTGGCCCCTGTGTCACCGCGTGACACCTACCACCGTCGTGGCTAACAAACTGTCCCAAATGGGGACCTGGTACCATATAACTCAACTGCGCTCACAAGGTTATCGCCGCCTACCGGGCCAGGGTAGCGCGCATGCATAACCTTCCCTGTCGGGCGGTACCGGTGAAAGAGCACGCAATCAGACCAAGTCAAGGCCGTCCCATACCGGCAAATGTGGCTGCACGGATAAGTCCGGACAGGTGACTCTGGATCAACCATGAAGTATCTAATCTCCAAACAATCTCTGTCATAGCTGACACTCTGATAGCATAACAATCCAAGTCAAAACGATATCTGGCTAGAAATCCGGTAACTAGTATGCTTAAGCCACTGCTACTAACTCATTTCCACGAACTGCCGGATGAAATCCAGAATAATCATAGACGGTAATCTCATCATTATGGCATCCACGAGAGGATAAACTACTAGTCACTAACAATCCGGTACTCAACATGGTAGTCACCTATCCAAGAATTTACTCAAGCATTGTATAATCCAATTCATTTCACAAATAACTCATACTTGATGTTAAAGTGAATAGTTAAACTATGACATTGCAATGCGATTATGTAGATGAGAGTTGTGGCTTGCCTGGGGATGAAGAAACCATCGGGAAGGAGTGCGCAGAGTCCGCGGAGTTGACCGCCGGAAATAATTCTCTCTCAGAGGGGCTGTTTACGGGCAAGGGCAAAATGGTCATTTCCATAGTGTGTAAACATTATGAAAATGACTCCATCGGAACGGGCTCGACGAGACGAAGACGTGGGTCTTGGATTCACCTGATTCGGAGTTATGGATAAAAAGATACAGCCGGATGAAATTCAGGGACCAATCTGCAAAAGATTCCTCACAAACAAGTCCATGGCCGCTGAAAACAGAAAGCGCTTTTCTCTGAAATTCGTCTCCTGCGATTGAAAACGTATTCAGAGCCAAAGAGGAAACAAAATGTGCTTTCTTCGAAAGAAAACGTATTCAGAGAATACACTTCCACTTAACATAGAGATGGGCCCGGCCCATAGTCACTTACAAGCGGGGCCCAGGGAACAGGGGGGCTAGCGCTCGCGCGTCTCCTTCCTCTCGCTGTCTCCCCGACAGAGCAGAGGAGGAGCAGAGGCAGGGGCGCTACCGGCGTCGGCCCCGGCAGCTCCGGCCGTCCCTGGCCGAGGCGAGGGCACCGGCGGCCTCGGGCGAAGGCGCCGCACCCGTCTGGTGCAGCAGCTGCGCAGGGGAAGAGCAGGACGGCCGTGGCCCGCGACAACAGAGAACAGGGGAGGGCGGCGGCCAGACGAGGGGGCGACGGCCTCGAGCACTCCGGCGACGAACGGAGAGGCGGGGCGGGCTCGCCGGAGGGTGGGGAAGGTGAGGGTGGTGGAGGAAAGGGAAGAGGAGCTCGGGACGGCCCCAATTTAGGAGGAAGTCGCCGGCGGCCATGGCGGCAAAGGGCGGCGAGGAGAGGCTCTGGAGCTCGGGCGAGAGGCTGGGGAGGGCCAGAGGAGGACGGTGGTGGCGATGGTAAGCTCGGGAGGGCTCGGGGCAGCCTATAAATAGGCGAGCGGCACGGAGGGAATGAGCACGCCGCCGTGGCGGCCTTATCGCCATACTGGAGCTCAAGGGGTGGCATGGCTGGCTGGTTCTGGCGTCGGGAGGCTTCACGGAGAGGTGTAGAGGGCTCGGGCGTGCTCTGGAAGGCTCGAGGGAGAAAAAAAACGACGACGGTGTCACGTGCGCTCACTGTTCCTCGACGGGGACGGCTCACCGGGGAAGAATCCGGAGGTGAGAGAGTTCCAGAGCGAGGGCGACGATGAGGCGAAGCCTCTGGACATGAAGAGGTGGCAAGGGAGCGAAGGAACGGACGAAACCGAGAGCCCCAATGCACAGAGCGCGTTCATTGGCATGCCGGCCGCGTGGTCCTCGCGTGCACTGGCGCACGCGGTGTACCCTGGCATGCCAAGTCATGTCCAGAGTGTTGTCCTTCTAAGTAATAGTTCCAGAGAGGTGATGGCTCAAAGAAACACACTGTGGTTGGATGTGAATGATCCTCT
This sequence comes from Thinopyrum elongatum, assembly GCA_011799875.1. Lineage (NCBI taxonomy): Eukaryota > Viridiplantae > Streptophyta > Magnoliopsida > Poales > Poaceae > Thinopyrum > Thinopyrum elongatum. The sequence continues at coordinate 466,491,866 of CM022298.1, forward strand.
GAAGTTTACTGCGTCCAACTGTTGCATGAGACTGTGATCAACAAGAAAGGGATAAGAGCCAAGTGTGATGTCTGGGAGGTTTAAGGTAGGAAGGACTACAATCCTGTGAAATTTGGAAAGAAATGGACCAAGATTTAACAGGGTTGCTTTGCAAGTGACCAATCTGGTCCAGAAACTCAATCTTGATGTGCCACTCACATGGAGTAGCCACTTGAGCTAAAATTTGGTAGGACATGATGATTTGGTCATATGAGAGTGCCATAAAAGTTTCATGCCATTTGGACGAGCCAAAATGGTACTTCCTTCACAATGAACCTCTTTGACCAGAATCTTAGAAAAATTCTAGGGAAATATTGGGAAGATGAAATGAGCCCAAATTTTGTGGAGATAGGTTATAAGGGTAGGAGAATGCTCTGGTGAATTTTGAGCAATTATCGAGCAATATAAAATATAGTTACTTCAAAATGTGAAAATCTGACCAGAAACCAAGATTTGAGGCTGTGCTTACATAGATGATGGGATAGGGTTGAAACTTAGTTGATAGGCATGATTTGAGCATATTAAGATGCTTGAAAAATTTCAACTCATTTGGATGCCCCTAGCTAGTACTTGCTTCACAAAGCTGCCAGTTGACCAGAAATTTTGGAAATTAGCCAAGGGAGTTTTAATATCCAAATGAAGTTGAATTTTGGCATGTGGCAATGATATGGATAGGAAAGAATGCCCACAAAGTTTGATACCAATCAAGCAAATATAAAGGGTACTTGCTTCTCAACTTGGCAGCTAGGGCAGAATCAGAAAAGGAATATTTGTGAAATATTTTTGAACATGGCAAGGAAGGATTTTGACATATTTGTCGAAGGTCTGACCCAAAAAATTTATGAGAATTATTTGGGAATCTTGGGAATGATGGAAATGTGGGTTGTTTCACAACCTAGGACAACAGGGTTATTCCTTTAATAGAAAAATGAATTTTCCCAAGAAAAAGAATATTGGGGTTGGTCCAAGATGGAAATGGCAAGGTCTTGGGATGGTTTTGAGGTTGGCAAGCCACTAGGGAGAGGATTCAAGGATGATCCTCCAGGTTGCGAGACTACTAAGCCACAAAAAGCGAATCCGGACCAAAATCAAAAGAAAAAAGAAAATGGGCAAAATCCAGGGTGTTACAAATTGTGGATTTATGATCAGATTATCTATGAATATTATTTGAGTCTTCTCTGAACTCTGTTATGCATGATTAAGATAGCTTTGTATTTCTCTCCGATCTATTGATTTGGTTTGGCCAACTTGATTGATCTATCCTGCAATGGGGGTGGTGCTTTGTTTTGGGTTCAATCTTGTGGTGTCCTCACCCAGTGACAGAAGGGGTAGCGAGGCACGTATTTGTATTGTTGCCATTAAGGATAAAAAGATGGTTTTTTTTACCATATTGATTGGATCTATCCCTCTACATCATGTCATCTTGCTTAAGGCGTTATTTCGTTCTTGTTAACTTAATACACTAGATGCATGCTGGAGAGCGGTCGATGTGTGGAGTAATAGTAGTAGATGCAGGTAGGAGTCGGTCTACTTGTCACGGACGTGATGCCTATATTCATAATCATTGCCTTAGATATCGTCATAACTATGCGATTTTCTATCAATTGCTCAACAGTAATTTGTTCACCCACTGTATGTGTTCTTTCAAGAGAGAAGCCTCTAGTGAAACCTATGGCCCCCGGGTCTATTTTTATCATATTATTTTCAGATCTATAAAACCAAAAACACAAAAATACCTTGCTGCAATTTATTTACCTTTACTTTATTTTGCACTTTTATTTATCTTTTATACCTATCTCTATCAGATCTCATCCTTGCAAGTGACCGTGAAGGGATTGACAACCCCTTTTTCGCATTGTGTGCAAGTATTTGTTTGTTTGTGCAGGTGCATCTATTGGGGACTTTTATATTCCTCCTACTGGATTGATACCTTGGTTCTCAAACTGAGGGAAATACTTATCTCTACTTTGCTGCATCACCCTTTCCTCTTCAAGGGAAAAATCAACGCAAGCTCAAGAAGTGGCACCTGGGCAGGAGCACTTTTGCTCTCCGGCGGAGCGATTCCGTCGGGGAAACTTCCCTCCGGGAGGGGGAAATCGAAGCCATCGTCATCATCAACAACCCTCTCATCGTGGGAGGACCAATCTTCATCAACATCTTCACCAGCAGAATCTTAACTCAAACCCTAGTTCATCTCTTGTATTCAATCTTTGTATCAAAACCTCACATTAGTACGTGTGGGTTGCTAGTAGTGTTGATTACATCTTGTAGTTGATGCTAGTTGGTTTATTTGGTGGAAGATTATATGTTTAGATCCATGATGCTATTCAATACCCCTCTGATATTGAACATGAATATGATTTGTGAGTAGTTGCTTTTGTTCTTGAGGACATGGGAGAAATCTTGTCATAAGTAATCATGTGAATTTGGCATTCGTTTGATATTTTGATGATGTGTATGTTGTGATTCCCTTAGTGGTGTTATGTGAACGTCAACTACATGACACTTCACCATCTTTGGGCCTAAGGGAATGCATTATGGAGTAGTTATTAGATGATGGGTTGCTAGAGTGATAGAAGCTTAAACCCTAATTTATGCGTTATTCCGTAAGGGCTGATTTGGATCCATATGTTTCATGCTATGGTTAGATTTATCTTAATTCTTTTTTCGTAGTTGCGGATGCTTGCGAGAGGGGTTAATCATAAGTGGGAGGCTTGTTCAAGTAAGAACAGCACCCGAGCAGAGGTCCACCCACATATGAAATTATCAAAGTAGCGAACGCGAATCAAACAAACATGATGAAAGTGACTAGACGAAATTCATGTGTGTCCTCAAGAACGTTTTACTTGCTATAAGAGAAAGTTTCGGCATGTCCTTTGCTACAAAAAGGATTAGGCTACCTTGCTGCACCTTTGTTACTGTTACTACTATTTGCTCGTTACAAATCACCTTGCTATCAAACTATCTGTTACTGACAATTTCAGTGCCTGCAGATAATACCTTGTTGGAAACCGCTTGTCATTTCCTTCTACTCCTCGTTGGGCTCGACACTCTTACTTATCAAAAGGACTATGATTGATCCCCTATACTTATGGGTCATCAGGAGTCCGAGGACCTAGGTGTCCAGTAGGTTTCTGTCCTCTTCAGGGACCCGGTCCCTGGGAACATGTGGGTTCCAACAGAGGCACATTAAGGTCTAGGGTTTTACCCTTTATGGAATTTTTCGTGTTGGGTGGCTTCATAGGAGCGGTAGCATGATCCCCAACACCCTCGAATACCTCGACCCCTCTTAATAGTGCGGTTGTCCTGTGACTCAAATAAAATAAATCTTTGAGTCTTCAGAAAACTGGTGCCTTTTCCCCTTTTTGAATTAGGGGGTCAACCATGTCTGTAGACAACTACTGAGAGGCCAATGTCCTGAGATAAACTTGATAAACGACATTAGACCTCACAAACCCCATTGTCATCAACACAAAAATACCATTGAAGGAACAACACACTTTCAAGTTAAAAATCCAAAAATGTTTTAATTCATGAATCACAAATATGATTTGTGATCCATCTTCGCGTAGATTTGTCTCGACAAGAGCTTCAATACCATATCCCATAAGTATACGTTTTGACAATAAAATTCACCTTAAAGTTGTCATCCCATGATATATGAAGTTGGCAGTGTATTGGTACCAAAATTGTTCAACAACCTGACAACCACATTATTTTCTAGCAAGTTAGAGTAACCTAGCAAGTACCGACAAAAAAAAATTAGTTGAAGCAAGCTCACATGTGGTCTTTTTTTGAAGATATCCCTATGTAAAATCCAACAATAAAAGCAGACCGTCAATCAGGATAATGGTTTGAGAGATAAAAATTAAAAAAATCAAAATTAAAGACTAATGTCATGCCTATGGGTCATTGTTGCATGCATGCAACCATGCGGCACCTCTCCCTAATCCACTCCTTTTTTAAACCTTGTTTACGCTTGAACTGCCAACCAACCGTGCATTTTTTCCTACAGGTTCTTGAAGCCATTAGTCGTCAAGCATGCAGATCTCTGGAAAAAGTCCACTAGACGAGATCTCCTCACTTCCTCAATAACGAGTGCTCCTAGTTGATATAACTGCCCATCCGTTCTACTACGTGTGATTCACTCGGTTCAGTGCCCGCATCTTCTTCCAGCGTGCTAACCCCATGGCTAGGGTTCTAGCGTTTCTCGCGCTCTTGTGCCTTGTGGCCTCTGTGCTGGTTTGTGTCGGCGAAGCGAGGAAGATGGTTGGGGTGTACATGCTCAAGAAAGGGGATTTCTCCGTGAAGGTCACCAACTGGGGCGCCACTATCATGTCGATCATCATCCCCGACAACAATGGTATGATGAGCATATGATGTTCCTCCTTTTCAATATAAATAAAATCAGACATTATTCTTTTGTTGGTACCCAGAAATCATGCAGCCTCTTAGGATGACACATGTTGGGTTTTTTCAAGGGTTAAGTGATATCAAAATAAATTTGTGGCGTTGATGTCCATGAATATATCCATAGATGAACAAAAAAACCATTTCCATGCGCAAATTCGATGAGTATTCATGCCAATTGGGTTTTATCGGCGTAACAAATTATAGCATTACAAATGAAAATAAGCAAAATATTTGTTTACAAGAACATAGGGGAGTTAGATTTCAAAATTATATATTTCCCATTCATATATAGATGTTGTTTTAGGCACTAACACGATCTCTATTGTGCATTTTTATCATTAATTTCGAAGGCTCATGTTAGGAGAAAATTTTCTTGCACCTCTCTTTCATGTGCCCATTATTAGTAAAACTTAACAAAGTTTGAATGTGCATATTAGAAAGTCATCTACTTACAAAAGGAAGGGTTGTGTGATAAATATTTGACGGCTCACATAACAGAAAGGTTTTAATTCCCTTTGTATCCATGCCAACCCATAAATAATCGGATTACCAACCTTGAGTTTTGCCCCATACACAAATTAAAACACCGCACCTATACAGATGTGGGTTTGGGTATCCAAACTCCTGAGTATTCCTCAAAAGAAAAAGAACTCTTGAGTAAAATTGTCATGTTTAATAGCTTCCTTCATTTTTTTATTTTTATTTTTTTGCGGGTAGCTTCCTTCATTTGTTGTGAGCTTGTTCTTGTGTGTGAGGGTTGATATGCCGAAATGATTTTGTAGGGAATTTGGCCGATGTTGTGCTGGGTAAAGACACCCTCGCTGAATATGTTGTAAGATCTTCGAATTCCATCTTCTCCAACTAATCTCTACATATGAGCCCAACGTCTTAGGATTATTGTTATCACAATTTCAATTTGTTTCCTCTGAATATTTGCTCTTGCCAACCAGAACGATACGGCCTACTTCGGGCCGCTGAGCGGGCGCGTAGCACAACGAATGGCCAGAGGCCGGTTCGTCCTCGACGGCAAAGTATACCACACGTACATCAACGACGGCAGGAACGCCATCCATGGTATGCATTGTTCGATTCTGTCAAAGAGCTACCTGCGATAACATGCGCTACTTCATTTTCTACTGTTATAGGCGGCCACAGGGGATTCAGCAAAGCCATATGGACGGTGAAGGAGTACGTCGCCGGCGGCGACTCCCCGTATATCACGCTGTACTACCGCAGCTTCGACGGGGAGCAAGGTAGGAAAAACGTTACGACCCAAAACTGTCATGTCGTTGATCAATCATGCTTGCAACCAATTATGAATCAGGATTCCCCGGAGACCTGGACGTGTACGCGACGTACCAGGTGTCGAGCCCGTACGTGCTGAGCATCCGCACGAACGCGACGGCGCTGAACAAGGCGACGCCGGTGAACTTCCTGCAACACGTGTACTTCAACCTGGGCGGGCAGGGCAGCGGCGACGTGCTGGACCACACGCTCCAGCTCTCCGCGTCCCGGTACACCCCGATGGACGAGGAGCTCCTCCCGTCGTCGGGCCGCGTCGACCCCGTGGCGGGCACCAACTACGACTTCCGGACGCCGACGCCCATCGGCGCGCGCATCCGGCAGGTCATGGGCGGCAAGGGCGTCCGCGGGTACGACATCAACTATGTGATCGATGGCGCCGGCATGCGCAAGGTGGCGGCGGTCCGGGACGGCGCGTCCGGGCGCGCGCTGCAGCTGTGGGCCAACCAGCCGGCCATGCAGCTCTACACCGGCAATGGGCTGAACAACACCAGGGGGAAGGGCGGCATCGTGTACCGGCAATACGCTGGGTTCTGCCTTGAGACGCAGGCGTACCCGGACGCCGTGAACCACCCCGAGTTCCCGTCGGTGACGGTGAGGCCCGGCCAGGTGTACAAGCACGACATGCTCCTCAAGTTCTCCTTCTAACTTTGTACGGTCGGCTCCATTCCCATCGAGAAATAAAATAAAAATTAGGCGTACATGATGTGTTGCCTTTGGGCCGGGCCATCGGGTATCATCTCTTCAAAGTTCAAACTGGGATGCCCCGTAATGTTACAACCAACGGGCCCAACTTGTGTAGGCAAAAAGTTGACTCTGAGGATCACGCTACGCTACACTCCGGTGTCGTGTCGGTGCACCGAATGCGACGATCCGCATTGCTATCACAAGTTTGGCAGCGCGCAGGCAGTATGCGCAAGCGGCCAAGAACCGAAAGCGCAAGGAAGCCATGGTGACGCGGCACACGCCACAGCCTCGGCCACGGGGCTCACGCGCGCATCAGGTGACACGGCGACCCACTACGTGCATGTACGTTTCCGGAGGGTCAGGTGGCAAAGGCAAAACCCCAACACGCATGACGCGCGACACCATGGCTACAACATCGGTTGCGTGCACTGCTCACAACGGAAACGCTTTCCGCTTTTGCGACATATATGGACATAACGTCGATCGCTTTAGCAAATTATGGATGTTTTGTTAATCTCGGTCACCAGTGCACGTTGCTAAGCGTGAACTTAAGCAAGAACACGCAAGAGGGTTGTGTGTATTTTGCATTAAGATATAGATATAGGAGATGGTGCTGCGTTTTCAGTTATGTGCAACGTGAGCGAAATGCTATCGTGATTTCTAGTTCTTTGCTAGAGAGCGTGGCTTGAAGATTGGATTTTTCATACAAGGCTTCCAGATGTGAAATCTTCAAGAAATTGTCTATTTTTCTCGTGAAATATTCAGGCATTCGATGAATAGACCGCGCCAACATCGGAACATGAGAGATGCGTAGTTTTGCTGTTCACACGCATTGGAACGAACAAAATAAACCCAAGAGCATTAAACGAAACGGATGGTTCATTCGGTGGATCATCACGGAGGAGGCATACAGGTCCCTCTTAGGTTCACATACAAACAAACAAACACGGGATTATTCATGGTTCAACATGGCCAGATGGGTACCCTCAAAAAAAAAAAACATGGCCAGATGGGCAGGACGCTACTACGACGGGGGGCAGTTACTACAACTTCTTGAAGCGGCCGGATCGCTCATGCTCATTCACTTCCCTGATGGCGGCACGGTGGCCTGGGGCTGCTCCTTCACGTTGGCGGGGGCTGCTGGAGGCGTTGAGGTGGCTGGGGTATTGTCCTTCTGCTCCAGTCCCAATGGCGGACCGTCAACTTTGTAATAGGAACCCTAGAACATATACTTTCCGAACTTAATTTGTGAACGATTTTTACTTGCACTCTAGGTAGAGTGGTGCTAAAATAACATGAGAGGAATCAAAGGTAAAACAATCAAAGGTGTGATGCTACTACCTCGGTGAAAATCTTGAAAGCCTCTTCAGGGGACTTGGTTTTCAGCACGTACAGAGCTTCCTCCTGCATGCAGTGAAACGAGTTAGTCAAACTATGGTAATTGCACGGGGAAATTGAGACCGCGAGTTAATTCATACAGGTGCGGCGGCGGCAGCAAACTATGCTAGTAGTAGCAAGTAAATTGCTCCCCAAATATGTGAGTGGTAAATCATCTGGCTTTTGCATCTACTCCATATATGATGTATTCCTAATATTTTTAATTAATGTATCTCCTCTAGTTAGTATTCAATTAATATATTCAGATTGAAGCTTTGAATATCGGATCTAAAAATCTCAAGATGTTACAACTTCTTGTCGATCTATTTTGCCCATACATGAGGCATACTATGTATTAGTGCTAGACTGGATAACACAAACAATATCTATGAGCATACGAGCAAAATACACAAGATCTAGCAAGGGATCCAAGTCTGAATCCATGAAACCAACTGTAATCTGCCTAAAAAAATCAAGAAAATGTAACCATCATGATTTCCTCTGGCTAGAATTGTATGGATCTATGACTACAATCCTAACACAAAAATGCAGATAATTACTATAAAAAGATTCAAACGGAGAAAAGCGCGCGAAACCGTGATTTCAAAAAAGCGCTCGAAAGGCGATGCGATTCAAGAACCATATATAACTGGGTACTGAAATTGAGCATAGGTCGTGTATATATATATACCCTGGCTCGCGCCATTTGCTCGCTGCTGAGGGTCGGTGCCTCTAGAAGGTCATCATCATTCCGGATGTAGAAATCGTCCTCGTCCGCGGCGTCGTAGGAGTACTCCTGCCTCTTGATCGAGCCCATCCTCTTCGGATCACTTGGGAAGTTTGAGAGAAGATGGAAAGGGTGTAGATAGGGACTGCGAGCACACAATGCAGGGGGGGTGGAGGGGATGGGGGTCCTTTTGTAGGCGGCCGGAGGCGAGTGAGACGGTAGGGAGGGGATCATACGTGCATCGTGAGAAGTGACACGTATCGGGCCAGATCGGCTGCTCTCTCCTCTATCAATTCCAGTTCATTGCAGTTTGCAATCTCCCTGCCGCGTCCGGCCGGACGTCACGCATTAGGGGATGGTTGAATGCTAGGCCGGAGCGCATGATAATTTGGTGAGGCGTAAATGCTACTAGCTTGCTTTGGAAGTTTGTTTTGACCCGTGTTGAACACAAGCTAATGCGTACGTGGAGATTATTGGCGAGGTTCGGTCGGTCCCTTCCGTCTCGGTGCTGTCACGTATACTACGTCGTAGTCCAAAATAAGAAGTTGAGATGTGCAGCAAACATGAGCATAAAATAGTGTAGTAGTAGCAACGCAGACTCAGTTAATGGGCATGCATCTGAATGATACATTTTCCAGTTAATCAATGTCACAACATACACTTAATCATTTACCAAGGAAAAGAGAACTCCAGAAACAAACCACGGAAAAGAACAGAAGGTGATAGCGGAGCATTGAAGGTTTAGCTGATCTTGCAAGTATCAGTCATCACACGTTCCGTACACACATTACGTTACCTCGATCGGTATCTCATGTACAGGGGGCAGGCGTTGCATGCATGCATGCGCATTTAGACCTTAAACCCGAGGTAGTTGGGCATGCCGGTGAACTTGAGCCATGTCGCCCCGTCGATGAAGGGCCCTGCGGTGAACTGCTCGGCCTCCTTGTTCCCGATGACGCGGAAACCTGGCCAGGTGACCCTCTTGCTGGTGCCGGCGCCGGGGCCGCGGTTGCCGAACTCGGCGTAGTAGAGCGTCTTGAGCCCGAAGTCGCCGTTCCACGGCATGTAACCCTCGGGCTTGATGAAGTCGGCGATCATGCTCTCCATGATGACCAGCCGCGAGAACTCCTTCCACGGCCGGCCCAGGTAGGACGGGATCTTGAAGCGGTCCGCGAAGAGCTTCTGGTCCGGCACCAGGCGGCAGTTCTGGATCACCAGCCCGGACTTCATGTTGGGGTCTGTGCGACCGTGCGCGGTCACCGAGTTCTGCTGGTTGTCCATTGGCCGGCGCGTGATGATGAGGCAGTTCTGGAACACGGCGGCCGAGTTGCCGAAGATGAAGTCGATGGTGCCGGAGATGACGCAGTTGCGGAAGAACTGGCGCCGGGCGTGCACGTACAGCGTGTCCTGGAACGCGTCGAACCGGCAGTTGAAGAACGCCGAGAGGTCGCCCTGCACCCTCAGCGCCACCGCCTGGTGCTTCTCCGCTCCGGCCGTGTTGTGGAACCCCATGTTCTTGCAGATGAACCCGGCCGCCTCAATGGCTGCAGCATAGCAAAGATACGTACTTGTTAATTACTACCTGCATTGCCCTGTGCAACCTAACCTTACCCGTGCTGCACCACAATACTAGCTTTGCTAGGGCTCACAGAAGGTGGCGGTCTTCATGGTGGTGATGCCGTCGGCGAAGCTCTTGCTGCCGGTGACGCGGCTTTGCTTGGGGCCGTCGCCGTACATGAATATGTTCACCTTGTCCTTGGGGACCATGACCATCTCCTCGTAGACCCCAGCCTTGACGTAGATGACGTACCGGCCCGGGTGATCCTTGGGCATGGAGTTCACGGCGTCCTGGATGGTCTTGAATTTGCCGCTGCCGTCCTTGGCCACAACCGCGTTCGGCTGTGGCAAGCCACCGGAGGCCAGTAGCTTCCTTTCTGGAGCCTTCATCCACGCGGGGTACCTGGACTCCTCCGCAGACAAGAGGCGGCGGCGGGAGTCCGTCTTGAATACGTCGAGGTCGAGCTTCTTGAAGATGGCGCCGAGGCTGTTGGTGATGGCGAGCGCGTTGCTGCTGAGCTCCGTGGCATTGCGCAGGATGCCCTGCATGTCCGCCTTGAGCTTCTCGTCGGCGAAGCCATCGGCGCAGGTGTCGATAAAGGTCATCACACCGGTGATCCAGTGCTCGAGGTCGTCGGTGCGGCCAAGGAGCACCTTGATGTCGCCGCCGGCCATCTCGACCATGCCCTTGAGGTCGTCCACAGAGTCCTCCAGGAGCTCCTTGCAGTCCTGGCGCGCGCCCTCCGTCAAGGGGTCGCTCGACTTGGCCTCCCCGATACTTTTTGACCGCTCCACCGCCGACTTGATCGACTCCATCGCCGACTTGGCAACGGTGGCGAACACCTCTTTGGGGTTCTCGGTGCCATTGGAGGCCGAGGTGAGGGTCTTCTCGCACGACTCCTTGTACAGCGTGGGGGCGCACAGAGACTTGACCGACTTGCCGGAGGTGGCAAGGTTGGCCTCACCCGGGACATTGAAGTTGTCGCCGGCCTTGTTATTACCGGAGCTGGTCACGGTGGCGACTACGCCCACCACGACCGCGACGACAAGGATGGCCCCCAGGCCTCCGAGGAGGAAGTTATTTGCCATTTCGGCCGGCGAGAAAGGTTGCTGAGGGATTGAAGGGAAAACACAATTTATAAGGGAAGGATGCATGGCAGTGTCAAGGGAATTCTTGATTCGAGCGCTGTTTGCGGCATGTCCTGTCAGCAGGTGGTCGTTAGGTTTTGACGTACAGAAGAGCAGTGTCTATTTAGGGATCGCGTTGGCCCTGGTCAGTGGGGTGACATTCTTCGGAGAGTTCTTATCTGTTTCTTCCCCGCTGACTGGTCATTGTCTGTCTGCTTTCTAAAATCGGCCATGCTTGTCTCTCAAAAAGAAAACAGTTTGTCTAATTTAGATGTTTTTTAAGGATGTCACATCTAAACTCCCACAAATATATAATGCAGCAACAAGAAACAAAAAAACTAAGAAAAAGAAATAGACCACAAATAGAGTGGACATCAGCTTAAATGTGACATAACTATGTCACATCTAGATGTGTCCTAAACAGACCCGAAAGAAAATGCGACATGCAGTCCATTTAAGCAACCGATTTTTTTAATTCGAAAAGGCTGAAGCCATGGGCAATGCTACACTTATACTATAAGGACAACTCTAATCGATCCCCTAGAAAATAGAGGAGTAAATCTTAGTTGAGTATATTTACTCTGCTAAGTTTTGATCGGATCTAACCGATCTCCTATATATAACGAAGTAAACTTACATTTGGCTCATACATTTCATCGAACACTTGCTATGCGCCTTCGCGGCGAGTGGCGATCATGGTGACCATGGCGGCAACGCTGGAGAGCACGTCAAACACGCCGGACGTCGCATCTCTGCCTGCACTGATCAAGGCTTACACTGACGGCGGCGAGCAGCAGCATCATCATCATGCAGCGGGGAGCAGAAGGAATGAGAGTATCTGCCGCTGTTGCGTCTTCTCTTCACCGGCCAGAAGGAATGCAGCAGTTCGCTACTGACAGTATCAGATTTGCCATGGTTAAAGCTAAAACGTCTACATCTATTGTGAAAATCAAAATTTGTTGTGTATTAATACAACTCGTTTTGAAGGGAAAAAAAGGAAGATTGCAGGCCATTCATAATCGAGAACTGACAGCCGTTGTGGTCACTAGGGTCGTCACTCTGGTCGCTGTGTGGCACGAGTTGGTAGGAAACATGGTAGAAAGCAACAAAAATCGTCCTACGATCAAACCAGAAACACTATGAAGATGCATTAACGGTTTAGATCGGATCGTTACCAATTCCGAGTTGCAGCGGAAGAAGAGTCGGTGTAGATCATACTTCAAATCCCTCGAACCGTTCACGGACGATCCCTCGAACTGAAGACGTACGACTTCTCCATAAAAATTGCAAACATACGGTCTTCACGATCCGACAGCGCTTCGCCATCCATAACTAATCGATGTCGAAGGATCAGAGGAAGAAGATTAGAACCACATTGGGCTTCTAATTATTAGGACTAGAGAGGATTAGATCTAGCTCTAATTGGATTAACTAGAACTAGAACTAGAGAACTAGAGGAGGCTCACAAAACTTGTGTGTATCCAAGGGTCAAAATCTCTAGTATATATAGGTTGATGGAGAGGGGAGGGGCGCCACAAGGGGGAAGGAATCCTTCCCCCCTTGCGCCGGCCTAGGGAGGGGGAATTCCCCTCCAATTCGGCCTCCCCTAGCTTCTTGGAGAAGCTAGGGGCCTCTCCACCTAATGGGCCTTTTCTCCTATAGGCCTTTTTTTTCTTTAGCCCATTGGTATTAGAAAAATTATAAAAGCCTCCTGATCATTATTAGAGCATTTTATTATTAATTTAACATCTCTGAAAATATTTTTCACCCATATATTAATTCCTGATATTATCCGGTGTACCCCGAAACCCTTCCGGTAACTCCGGAACGCTTCCAGTTCCTCTTGAAACTATTTCTAATATTAATGAAACTATTTCATAAATATTATCTCATAACTCTTGCTCCACTAACACACAGAGATCGTGATTCTTTTAAGCTTGTGACCCTGTAGGTTCAGTAAAACATAGACATGAACAAAGTCCATTTCGTTCAATGACCAATAGCAGAATCGTGGACATCCATATTGATCCCTATGTATTCACGAATGATATTCCAGTGAACCTTTGGTTGTCATGTGCTATTCCCTTTGCTTCGCGATACTTTACAAAACCAAAGGTGAGATATATAGGTATCCTCTTGAGTCATTCTCGTGCTCACTATACCGGTCTCCTGGTTACCGGTTTTGTTCTTCCTTCTCGTTGACATGTTTCAGCATCACTGTGACCTAGTCACATGTGTCTGGCCAGACAATGATGGATGCCGTCATACCGAGAGGGCCCTAAGAATATCTCTCCATCGTCGGAGGAGCAAATCCCACTCTTGAGCTATCTAGACCCTTGTCAAACTTCCCGATGAACCTGTAAGTTGTCGTTATGATCACCGTGTTACAAATGACGTTTGAGCAACCCCAAAGTCCATCGCACAGTAAGAAATGACAATGATACTCTCATGGTCTAAGGAACTAAAGCATACGCTAAATTTTGCATGTTATAATGATTAACTTGTGATGGTAGTATCTGAAAGTATAACAAATAAGTTTAGCTCAATTCAATACGATCGTTCTTCCAATGTCATATTCTCAAAGTGGTTTTAGACTATCGTTACACTTAACGATATCCTAAGATCCGAAAGACATGATCACTAATAAACCTTGAGCTAGTCTTAGAGGAGAGACTAGGAATTAGATTTTACCGTTCATCATTCCAAACGTGCATATGAGTTTTCCACTGAATCGCACATTCCAGGATCATACCACTTATAACATAGAATATAGACTCTTAATTATAAACATGAAAATATAATAATATAATATTATTGCCACTAGGGCATATTTTCAACACCAGTGGGGTGGAAACCTCGAACCGAACATCGCAGCTGATGCCCACCACCACGGCCGCTACGCCACTGTTGCCATGGGCAGCGTCCAGGTCCCAGTCCACGGCCTATGCCGAGTCCTATAGGCATCGGCCGTTGTCTGTCGCCGTGAGGTCGCTGGCGCACTACGCCCGCACGTGGACTGTGCTGCTCACGACGGCGTAGTTGCGGCTGTAATCGCCTCTCTCGAAGATGCTGTTGTGAGTCACGCGCGTAGTGGACACCATCATCGGCCTGGTGAGTCTTGCGGCCACACGCTGCGCCATGAGCTACGCTATGGCGATGAGCTTGTCGTACAGGACGAGTGAGTAGAGGAATTCGGTGTTGTTCCCAGAGCCATAAGCAGGGACGACGTCGTCACCCGGGAGGGAGAGTTGGACGCGCACTCGGAAGGCGTCCTGGTTGGGCAAGGAGAAGTTGGTGTCAGCGTACGAGAGCGAGCAGCGGTCGCTCAAGATGCCAGCGTGACAACCCGGGGAGAAGTTGGTGTCAGCACCACGCAGGCAGCAATAGCATCAACAGTCGCTCATGGTGTTGGACTGGCTGTCGTACCAGTAGTAGTACAGGCAGGGGTCGCCGGTGAGGTGACCGACAAGGCCAAGGGAGCTTCACGTGAGTCATCGGCCGGCCACAAGGAGGCATTTGCATGAAGAAAAAATTTACTCAGCCGCCTCTAGACGACGTAAATTTAGGGGTTGGATAGGCGCTAGAGTAAATTTCATCCTCCCTTATAGGTTTTAGGACTTCGTCTAGGTGCGGCATAGATGAGTAAAACCGGATTTATCCTCCCTTATAGCCGGATAGGGGATCACTTAGAGTTGGCCTAAGGTATCTTACATGATTAATGTAATGGCTTAAAGGGCATCCTTTGATTGGATGATGAAATCAGGGAAGGGGGGCTCACCCAGTTGAATTCAGGGAGGGGGTGAGTAGAAAGTCCTGTAGCTACCATTTTCCTATGGGTGTGGCTAGGTATCAGTCCACTGAAATTTAACCAAGTCTCAGTCCAATGACATAACATGTAAAAAAGAAAAACTGAAGAAAAAATGCACGGATTTTATGTAACATCTCACGAATATAACATTGATTTTGACTTAACCAAGTCTCAGTCGACTGAGATGTAGCAAGACCGTTTTCATATTATTTTTGTCCAACACTTACACCATCCTTACAAAAGCAAAAAAATTAAACACCGATCCTTGGTATATCAACGTGTCTTCCTCCTACACTCCTAGGCAGCGCTAAGAACAAAGGTTGATGCCTCTTGATCTTCAAAACACCCCTGGAGTCAGGGCTAAGTTTGTTGACGCGACAGCCTGGAAGTCGACGGCCGGAGCCAAAAGAAGCCAGCAATAGTAAACTGGGCACCAAATTATCGTCCCAAAGAAGAAGGTGACAAAGGGAGCTAAGCCACCCCAGATACATCCATACAGAACTAGGGAGGTCTTACCTCACTAGCTTCCCGATGAAAGCAATTGGTCATGCTTCGTCATATGAAGAAGAAGACAGAAGACAAAAACACAAACCGTCATCGTCCACTTCGTCGAATGACGACGCCCAAGACCACCTAGATGAAATGTAGACAAAAACGAGGGCCAGGATTTGGCCATGACTGAAGCTCCACAGGATCTCAACCCATGTCACTCAACATCGTGGGGACAAGGACATGATAAGGAGAACTTATTCCACGTCACCGACGACGCCATCAGCTTACCACTGCCGGCTAGACACCTAAACTTAGCCAGAGCTAGGGCAACCCAAATACTGGAAACCCCAAACTGGGGTTTCCTCCACATCATTGATGTCGGAAGGCACCCAGAGGCGACAACGACACTTACGTAAAATCCCAGCCGCCATTTTTGGAGAGAGAGGTGGGAGACGATAGAGATGCACCTTGTGTTATCTTATTGGATATGCGGTCGATCAATACATAGAAGATATATATGGATAATATAGAGGTGCCATGTATAACTCAACATCTAAGGTTATTGTAGAGGAATCAAATCATAGTTCAATGTTTAAACAAAACTTGACGATGGGTAGATGTATTATTGTATGCATATATTACGGCCGTTGTAAGTAATTACTTTTTTCATAGATACACCTATCGGCTTCATATTTACAGTAAGTATGTAGGTGGTTCCCACTCAAGACCCAAAATGGCAAGTTCTTGCCCCCATTCCAGCCAAAAGGACCGTCGCGGGTCCCCTTCCCCCTCTCCCCTTCACCACATTTCTCCATCGAAATGGGGGCTCCAGGGACCCAAGAGGTTCGAACTCTGGGGTGCGCTTGTTCGTACCGCCCTACTCTGCCCTCACGACCTCACGGCGATGCTGCGGCGAGCATGAGCTAAGGAAGAAGAACGATGAACATGGCAATTACCCAGGTCCGGGCCACCTGCTTGCGGTGTAAAACCATACGCCTACTTGTCTGGATTGCTTGGGGGAGAGAGAGTACAATGGTGTGGCTCCAGTTAGCCGGGGGCTCTACCTCCTCTACGGCGGCAGCCTGCCCTCCCTTTATACTGCCTCTGGTCCTCTTCCCCGAAAACACATGGCAGGAAGGGTTGCCACAACGGCCAGTTTGAAGGGGGACAAGGTTGCAGCTTATCCTGACCAAAGGTGGTCTTCGCCTGCAAAAGCCTCCCGCCGTGACACGCTGGTGGGCTCGGGAATGACATCCGCCCTGGCGCGCCCGTCGTCTTGGTCTTCTTGCACCGATCAAGCAACCTTTGGAGATTGCTTTGGGAAATGGTGGCTGGCCCTGCTCCCTTAGCATGAAAGAGGAAAGCCTCCTCATCCGCGCCTGCTGGCACGACCTCTGGCATCGCTTGTCGCCCAGCGCATCACCCACGTGAAGATTCTGGACCACGCGACCGGACTTGGTGGCTCCTAACTTGTTCGCCTCCATGAGGGGCCTCGAGAGGCAGCCTCGGGAGACCGCCTCGTGAGGTTCCTGGTGGCACCTCCGCGTGCTCCCGCTGGTGCCGGCGAGCAAAACGAAGGTCAAGCGACCAAGATCTGGCCGTGCTCGCGAGCGCGCGCCGGCCTGGGGGCATCCGCCTACCCCTTCTTCCTCCAGAGGGTCTATGCCGGGTTGGTCCCCCAACCCTGCCATGGCTGGATCTGGTGCCAAGGGCAAGGGGGAGGCCTCCATCATCACTAACAACGACATCGAGGACCTAAAGCGCGTCGGGTATCTCTCGGCCGATGTCGCCCATCGGGCTCCAGAAGAGGGCCATGCCATCCCTACGCCCCGGTCCGGCGAGAGGGTGGTTTTCGTCCCCCACTTTGTCTGGGGATTGGGCTTCCTGCTCCACCCCTTCGTCCGGGGATTGATGTTCTTCTACGGGCTAGTCTTCCACAATCTAGCCCCGAACTCATTTCTTCACATCTCGGCCTTCATCGTTGTTTGCGAGGCCTTTCTCCGGATCCAGCCACACTTCGGCTTGTGGCTGAAAGTTTTCAACGTCAAGCCGAAGATCATCGACGGCCAGCAGGCGGACTGCGAGGGAGCAATGGTTAGCAAGCTCGCCCGGGTTGAGTGGCCGGACGGCACATTCATAGATACTGTCAAAGTCTGGCAGAAAGAGTGGTTCTACATCACCGAGCCATGTGACACGGCCTGGGCGGCTGCCCTCGAGTTCAGATCCGGACCCCCGGCAAGGCTGACCTCGTGGACCAAGAAGGGCCTTGACTGGGGGTCACCCACGGAGGTGGAGCTGCTGTAGAAGCGCATCGTCGGTATGGAAAAGGCGGGCGCCAAGCTGACCAACATGATCCAAGTGATGCTCCACTGCCACCTCCTCCCTTGCCAGCAGCGGGACGCCCTAATGTGGGCTTACAAGCCCGAAGACCCCGTCATCGTACTCCGCTTCTATGGCACCGCCCACGACAAGCTGTGGAAGGTGTTGTTCAAGCCTCAGAAGGAGTGGCCGACCAAGGAGGAGGATATTGGTCTTGACGACGTGCTTCCTCCTAGAGAGGTAATGAAGTTTCATCCTTTTATGTTTGCATGTCTACCTTTTAACAAGGGATCTAATTCCTTCTTCCCTTCATTCACAGGGCTGGCTCGAAAAGGCCGTGTGGATCAACAGTCCGGCCCCTCTGCCCAAAGACCCTGCGTCGGCCCAGCTAGAGGAGATGCTGACCGTGGCGCCGTACAAGGCGCTAGAGAAGAAAGAGAAGAAGAGGAATAATGAGGCGAGGGAGGCCAGGGAGGGCCTCCGCCCAAGACCACATCCGGACATCAAGTCTGGGGACACCCAAGCTCCCTCCGCTCGTGAGGGGGAGCAGGAAGAGGACAAGGAGGAGAGCGACTCCTCTCGTACAAGGAAGAGGGCGGCATCGGACGACGCCGAGGAGGAGCAGCCTCCCCACGCCCCGAAGAAGCAGTGCAGGCCCAAGCTGGTCCTGCCTGATGACAGCTCAAACTCTGACGAGGAGTCTGCAGCGTCCGAAGAGGTTCCGAAGAGGAACCCCAGGGCCAAGCCCCCCGCCGCAAGGTATGAATCTGAAAAATTCCCCCGGTGCTTGTTTCGTTAGTCTACTAGTGATAGCATATATGTATTTCATATCGCAGCCCACCGCGCGACCTTTCCACTGACCAAGTTTCAGAGGGGACTTCTCCGCTGGCCGAACTGGCAAAGAGTGGGACTGTGTCGCGCTCCCCACCTCCTCCAGTCATCGGGGAGACCGGAGAGGTGCTGTCCCGAAGGACCCCTCCCGGCCCGGACACGGGGGTGGTGGTGATGACCCTATGGCCGAGGTTAACGCCTCGGTCATCGAAGACCAGGAGGAGGAATCCCTCCTGGTGAACAAGGAGGGGGAGCTCGGTCAATCCAAGCCCTCCCGGAAGACAATTTTGGAGCCCCCAAGGCCCCCGGTGGCATCAATTCCGCCCTCGACCGAGGGGGTAGCCGAGGCCCCACCGCCAGCGCCAAACACCGGAGACCGGGTAGCGGCTGGGTGGCCGGACATGATGGAGAGGCCATGAATAGCTCCTCCATCGTTGCAGAACACCACGCCCTCATGGGCGGGGTTTTGCAGAGTATTCGGTCTGAAGGAAGCCTTCGGTGGCATCCTGACAGGCTTCGAGGTAAGCCATGTAATATTCTTTCTATAGAGCGGATTTTGTGAACAAAGTTTGAGCAGTCCTCGTGTATAGCAGCCCTCGAGACTCTGTCAGGATTAAAAAACCTGGCGGAGGATAAAAAACCATTGAATCGGGGTTTTGAAGGATGTGATCGCTTTGTTATTGTAGGCCTCAGCTTTGGCGGCGGCGCCAACGCCGCGGCGCTGGAAGAAATGAATTGGAAGCTCAAAAGCTCTGATGAGGAGCTCAACCTTGTCAACAAGCAGTTTGACGAAGCGCAAGGTTAGTTCGATCGTGTCTTAGTAAGTTGTATTTTCCTTGTCATGCGAGGTATTAGGGGTTGTCCCTAAGCAAGAAGTGCTTAATTATGATTGTAGTTGTCGCCGCGGAGGTCAAGGGCCTCAAGGCTGAGCTGAAGAAGGCCAAGGATGAGGCGGGCGAACAGAAGGCGGTGGCCGAGCTAGCGGCTGCCGAACTCGAGACGATGAAAACCGTCAGCGAGAAGCATGAGGCCAGAGTGGCCGAAGTGCAGCAAGAGCTCAAGGATGCTGTCACTAAATGTGAGGACCTTTAGCAAAAGAATAAGGGTCAAGCCACCGAGCTGTCCAAGGAGAAGCGGGAGATCCAGGAGGTGAGGACTGAGACGCAGGGCGCCCGAAAGGAGCTCCGTCAAGTGAAGCAAATTGCTGATGGTAAGCCATACTTACTGCAGAGTGTCTTTGGCGGCCACAGGTTTGCATTGCTCACACGAGTCTGGCGTTCCTCAGGCGCATTTGTAGAGCTCCCGAGGAGTATAGCGGATGCAGCAAGGCATCAAGCAGCTCGGGAGGGTGATACCGAACATAGGCTATTCTGGGCTCAGTTCCAGACGCCCGAACACCCTCTCCTCCTGAGCAACCAGATGAAGAAGCTGATGGAGCTGCACCGGATGGCTGAGCCAGCCATGAAGGACCTCTGTGTCTGGCTGTGGCCTGGAGAGCCAATACCGAGCAGTTACTTCGGCCTGGTGCAGAAGCTGCGTGACGCGGCCTCCCGGATTGACGCTGTTAAGCACTCCGTCCGCATTGAGGGAGCTCGGATGGCCTTCACGAAGACCATGGTGTACTGGCCCAAGATCAAGCTGGTCGAGATGGCCACCAGACCTCCACCTGCTGGAAAGGAGCACAGGCGTCTCGAGCATTATTTCCCCATCGTAATGGATGGTTCTTGGGCGATAGAGGGCTAGTGCCCGAAAAATGTAATCTTGGAATGAGCGTACTATCATATGTTGAATGACAATTGGGCCTTTTGCTTCATAATGCGGCTATTTTGTATGGTTTATCGTACTAGTATCGTTGCTGATTTTTATTTTGAATCATGTGCGGCCATTCGTAATCTGAAAGTTACCAGTCGTCGGCTTCAGCCCCCATGTAGATGCTACAAGGGGTGTTTCGTCCTTCGCACTATTACCCTTAGCCGACGTCTCGGTGCCCGAAGGCGGTAGTGCGTGAGGGAAACAAGGCAATCGGACTATGCGGTTTTATTACCCTCACTTAGCCATAGGAGCTTGACTGCAGGGGCTACTGACTAGCCCTCAGTGTTTTGTGATGTTCGGGACAGCCGAGCTATATACCTTTATCACATGGTTTGTGCAAAGACAAACCCTTCGTATAACACGGGGTAATCGCCATCGATTGTTAGTTTGACACTTGCCCTCGGATCGCCGACCAGTTCTCGCTTATTATGACAGTCAGTTTTTGGCTTTCTCCACTGAGGTACTTAACCGGGCTAGCCAGAAGTACAATCGCAGTGGTTCTCCCTTTACCTTCTTAGCCAAATGTGCGGAATGTAAGAAGGTAAGCATAGGAGCTGAGCAACCCAACTATTGACCCAAGACATAATTCGGAACCAATTTATATAATGCAATATCTGAGGCGCCGAACACATAGAGAGAAGATAGTGCCGGACTTGATGCGTAGGGCAAGTATGACAATCGAGCCCCAGTCTATTAGCCGATTGCATCTTAGCAAGGATGTTTGCCGAACTAGCTTACGGCAGCGTCGAAGAGCGGAAAAAAAGGTGTAATATAAATGACTGTGAGAGGACCATAAAAGTTAATCTTTATTTCCAATGAGGTCATGACGTCTAGCCGTACAATTCGAACTGCCGAAGCATCTGTCACACGTGCTTTGGAAGAAAAAGAAAAAGGGTTGTACAGATGAAAGGTTTACACAAGGCCTTGATGTGTGGGTTGATGCCCCTATTATGCCCTATTGCACGTCTGTGCCTTTGCTTCTGTTGGGAAGAAGAACTCCATGGGGGGGGGGGGTCGGCCAACCTGTCCTTTAATGAAGAGCCTTGAGAATTCGCCGTGCTGCTCTAGCTTGATGTCCGATAGGTCCTAGATGGTACCTGTTGATGTCTGAGGACGTGTATGGCCATAGCTCGATCGAGCCGAACACTTGGCGTTTAGTTTAACTGGGCCCCACAGCTGCCCATGGTATCTTGAGCGTGAAATTTTGCTTACGAGGCACGTAGCGTGCGACTGGGGTGGGTATGTTGTGGGGGCATATCCCTATTTTCGTCCAGCATAGGGAGGTTCCCAGAATGGGGACAGGGCTCGGGACCGTTTACTTGTCTCTTGTGCCTTGACGTCGGGCTGGTACTTCGGCCCTTCGATGCCGGTTTGGTCTTCGGTTGCCAGAGCTGCTGTATGTTCCTCGGTTCGGAGTGAGAGCTCAGTATTGCCATTGACTGTGATGACGCCCTTGGGTTCGGGCATCTTTAACTTTAGGTATGCATAGTGGGGGACAACGTTGAAACAAGCAAACGTTGTTCGACCCAGCAGTGCGTGATAGCCACTGCGAAAAGGGACAATGTCGAAGATCAAGTCTTCACTGCGGAAGTTGTCCGGCGAGCCGAACACCACTTCCATGGTCAGGGTGCCCAAGCAGCGGGCTTCTACGCCTGGGATTACCCCCTTAAAGGTGGTGTTACTGGGTTTGATCCTTGACAGGTCAATTCCTATTTTCCTCACTGTGTCTGAATAAATTAGATTGAGGCTACTGCCTCCGTCCATGAGGACTCTGGTGAGGTGGTACCCATCGATAATGGGGTCGAGGACCAGGGCCGCCGGTCTCCCATGACGGATACAGGTCGGATGGTCCCTGCGGTCAAAAGTGATTGGGCAAGCCGACCATGGGTTGAATTTCGGGGCCACAGGCTCTACGGCGTAGACATCCCGAAGTGCGTGTTTCCTCTCCTTCTTGGGTATATGGGTCGCGTAAATCATATTCATCAGTTTGACCTCAGGAGAGAATTGTTTCTGGCCTCCACTATTCGGCCTGCGAGGTTCCTCATCGTCCTTGCTGCGGGCGCTTTTGCCTGTGTCCTCGGCTGTGAGTTTTCCGGCCTGTTTGATTACCCAACAGTTACGGTTGGTGTGGTTGGCGGGCTTGTCAGAGGTGCCGTGGATCTGCAGGGCCTGTCCAATATTGTGTCCAACTTGGTAGGTCCGTCCTCGTTTCCTTTGAAAGGCGTTTTCCGTGGTCCGGATTTAGGGTTACGGAATCTGGCATCCACTGCCGTGTCTTCGGCTTCACCGCTGTTGTGGCGACGCTTGTTTTTGTTGCGCCGGGGTTTCTTGTTTCTATCCCGGACTTCCAAGGTGCCGGGGTCTTTTGGGTTGGTGCTTCTGCGAGCCAACCAACTATCCTCGCCCGCGCAAAAGCTGGTCATAAGAGAGGTAAGTGCTGACATCGTCCTCGACTTATCTTGGCCGAGCTGGCATGCGAGCCATTCATCTCGGATACAATGCTTAAATGCGGCTATAGCCTCGGCGTCGGACAGTCGACGATCTGGTTCTTTTTGGTCAAAAACCGATTCCAAAATTGCCGGGCTGACTCACCGGGCTGTTGGACCACATGGCTCACGCCATCGACATCCGTAGGGCGGACATATGTGCCTTGAAAGTTAGCTTGGAAAGCATCCTCGAGCTCTTCCCAGCTCCTTATGGAGTTTTCAGGGAGGCTATTCAAGCAATGCCTGGCTGGTCCTTTGAGCATTAATGGAAGATATTTGATGGCATGGAGGTCGTCCCCTCAGGCCATATGGATATGGAGAAGAAAATCTTCGATCCATACGGTCGGGTCTGTTGTCCCATCGTATGGCTCGATGTTCACGAGTTTAAACCCTTCTGGGAATTGGTGTTGCATCACCTCATCAGTGAAACACATTGGGTGAGTGGCGCCCCTTACTCAGGCTACGTCGCGCCGGAGCTCGGCTTCCATCTGGGCTCGGTGTTGCTCCTGAGCTCTATCATTTCGGTCAAGCCAATCTTGGTATCCGTCTCATATACCGGGAGAGTATCCTCTGGATCCATAGATGGATCTTGCATTACCCGTTCTGTTGTCCAAGTCGCATCGCACGTCATATGGGTCTTCGGGCTCTACTGGCTCGTTTCCCCTTCTGCGGGTGGGCGCACGAGGGTCCTCAGGCCTTCCAGCCGGCCTATCCCTACCTCGAGGGGGGCGGTCTAGCTGGTCGCCCTGAGTTCATCTGGGTGGTACGGGCTCGAGGGCCTCGTCGTTGAACTGGGGCAGCAGCTTCCGCATTGGGTAGCTTTTGTTTTGCTGCTCATAGACGTACCCTTCTTCAGCTGCCAGGACTTTTCTCCATCTGTCATTGAGGGTGTCTTGCTCAGCCTTGAGCTGCTGCTACTTCTTCTTTAGGCTTTGTGCGGTGGCAATAAGTTGCCGTTTAATCCATTCTTGGTCGAGTGGGTCCTCAGGGACTATGAAGTCCTCGGCTCTGAGGCTGGCCTCCACTTCGGAGTGGGGGAGGTAGTTGCTGTCTTCGAAGTCGTTGAGTTCCTCAGGATTATGCTGGTCCCCTTGTCCCTCTGAGTCATCATGTTGTTGCTCGGGGGCGGGGTTGCCGAGGTCTTCGATGTTGTCTAGGGTGTTTCCCTCCCCGATGCCCCTGTTGCTTTCCCTGCCCCTTCGCCCCTTAGACCGTCGGTGCTATCTTTGGCGTTTGGGCGGCTCCACACCGGGCTTTGCTGGTGTCCCTCCTGGGGGTGCCATCACCGTTGCTAGCGTTGTCGCCTTGTCCTTGGGGGTGTCCACCTTGTAAACATCATAGGTGGAGTTGGTCATCCATCGACCGGTGGTGGGAGAGGCAGCGTTAGCATGGGCAGTTACTTCGATATCTTCATCCATATCTTTTCGGCCTCCTCCGATGCGTAGTCTAGCATGTTTGTGAAGTCTTTGACAGTGGCTACGAAGTGGGTGGTGGGTGGGACGTAAAGTTCCCTGTGGCCCGCCTCAAGGCTCTGCTGCGCGTAGGCAGAGGATGGGACATCCGTGATAGTCATCATCTAGATCCGGTCTAGTGTCTGGTTTAACAGAGCAAGACTGGCCGGGTTGGCGTATGAGGTTTCTTCGGAGTCGACCTCCGGTGTGATGGTGAGGCGAGGGGTGAGTCCGGCTAGGGCTGACCCTCGATCTTCGGACGCCGAACTTGCGTCAAGGTTCGAAGCTAGATCCGGGTAAGGGGGACGAGTCCGGTCGGGGTTAACAACCTATCTTCGGACACGATGGTCGCGTCTGGGCTTGAAGCCGGCTGTGAGTCAAGAGCCGATCCATAGATCAGATCAGGAAGAGGTCCCAAAGTCGATGCTTCAGGGTCTATAGGTGTTTCAGATAGGGCTGAAAAGCCGATAAAGACCAGATCACCCCGAGTGTCAGCGACATACTCTAGGTTACCGAACCTGATCTGGTATTCAGGGGCGAAACTATTGACCTGGTCGAGATGACCGGTTGAGTCAGCGTGCAGAACGAAGCTGCCGTACGCGAAAAGCTGACCGGGGAGATGTCCCCAGCATTGATGCCATCTCCGATGATCAGGCAAGCCATCAATCCTTCGGCGATCCGACAACGAAACTCTCAATGAAAGCACCAATCTTGGTGTCAAAACCGGCAGGTCTCGGGTAGGGGGTCCCGAGCTATGGATCTTCGATCAATGGGGAACAAGGGTCGAAGGGCACGATGTTTACCCAGGTTCAGGCCCTCTGTAAGAGGTAAAACCCTACGTCCCGCTTTATTATATTGAAGTGTATAGGATGATTACAGAGTCGACCTACCCCCATATCAAAGGAACTAAACCCTAGGTGAGTAGGATGATGGTAGTTTCTCTAGCCTCTACAGACTAAACCTCTGGTTTATATAGACCCCAGGAGTACTAGGGTTACATATGGTCGGTTACAACAAGGGGATAAACATGCCGAATCTTCTATCTTGACTTGGAGGACACACCAAGACTTTGAGGGTTTCCTATCCGGACATGGAGTTGCCTTATAGCTCGGCCTTGTGGTAATCATGCAGCGGTCCACCTGTCTGGCCCATAAGAGGTAGGCCGGCAGCCCGAAGTCCCCCTAGTCCAGGACTCCCACAGTCCCACCATTCTCTGAGTTCTTTTTTGCTATCCTTTCCCACTATCGGATCCACGCCCTCCATCTTCAACCCAATTCCATCCTCCTTCCGGCCATATTTGCTTTCTACTGGGAAGCCTTTGTGAGCGTGAGGCCCTCGGTGGCGCTCTTTCGCCATTTGTTCAGCCCGCGGTTCACCGTCGCGGACCAGCGCTCCGCGTGAGTCTCTTTCATTGCTGTCAAGGCGATGGAGGATGAGCCTGATGACCCACAAGTATAGGGGATCAATTGTAGTCCTTTTGATAAGTAAGAGTGTCTAACCCAACGAGGAGCAGAAGGAAATGACAAGCGGTTTTCAGCAAGGAAATTTCTGCAAGCACTAAAATTGTCGGTAACAGGTAGTTTGATAGCAAGATAATTTGTAACGAGCAAGTAATGGTAACGGTAAAAAAAGTGCAGCAAGGTCGCCCAATCCTTTTGTGGCAAAGGACAGGCCAAAATGGTCTCTTATAATAAGCAAAGCATTCTTGAGAACACACGGGAATTTCATCTAGTCACTTTCATCATGTTGGTTTGATTCGCGTTCGCTACTTTGATAATATGGTATGTGGGTGGACCGGTGCTTGGGTGCTGTTCTTAGTTGAACAAGCCTCGCACTTATGATTAACCCCCTCGCAAGCATCCGCAACTACGAGAAAAGTATTAAGATAAAATCTAACCATAGCAATAAACATATGGATCCAAATCAGTCCGTTACGAAATAGCGCATAAACTAGGGTTTAAGCTTCTGTCACTCTAGCAACCCATCAACTAATAACTACTCCACAATGCATTCCCTTAGGCCCAAAGATGGTGAAGTGTCATGTAGTCGACGTTCACATAACACCACTAAGGGAATCACAACATACATACCATCAAAATATTGAACGAATATCAAATTCACATGATTACTTGCAACATGACTTCTCCCATGGCCTCAAGAACGAAAGTAACTACTCACAAATAATATTCATGCTCAATATCAGATGGGTATTAAATATTATAATGAATCTGAACATATAAGCTTCCACCAAATAAACCATATAGCTTCAACTACAAGATGTAATCAATACTACTAGTCACCCACAGGTACCAATCTGAGGTTCCGATACAAAGATTGAACACAAGAGATGAACTAGGGTTTTGAGATGAGATGGTGCTATTGAAGATGTTGATGAAGTTTGGCCTCCAAGATGAGAGGGTTGTTGGTGATGACGATGGCTTCGATTTCCCCCTCCGGGTGGGAAGTTCCCCTGGCGGAATCGCTCCGCCGGAGGGTAAAAGTGCTCCTGCCCAAGTTCCGCCTCGAGATGGTGGCGCTCCGTCCTAAAAGTCCTCTCCTTATTTTTTCTAGGTCAAAATGCCTTATATACCAGAAGATGTGCACCGGAGGTGGGCTGGGCTGCCCACCACCACAAGGGTGCGCCTGGGGGGCCTGGCGCGCCCTGATGTCTTGTGGGTACCAGGCAGCCCCCCTCTGGTAGTTATTTCTTCCAATATTTATTATTTATTCCAAAATAATTCTCTGTAAAATTTTAGCTCATTTGGAGATGTGCAGAATAGGTATCTCTGACATAGCTTTTTCAGGTCCAGAATTCCAGCTGCCGGTATTCTCCCTCTTTGTGTAAACCTTGCATATTAGGAGAGAAAAGGCATTAGAATTACTCCATAAAGTGTTATTATTCTTAAAAAAATATAAAGAACAGTAGGAAAACATGATGCAAAATGGATGTATCAACTCCCCCAAGCTTAGACCTCGCTTGTCCTCAATCTAAAGCCGATATCGAAAATCATGTCCACATGTTTAGAGAGAGAGGTGTCGATAAAAACAAAATACGGACATAGTAGCATCGTGCTTATTATTATAACAACAACAAACTTTATCATAAAACTTTATCATATAGCTTCTCATGAACAAGTAACAATTTATCACAACATCTAAGTATAAAGCACAAACCTTATTGAAAAACAACAAACTATGTTCTCACTCAACTTTGCAACTACAATTCATCATATTTTTAGGAAGTGTCTCGTATCAGAGCCTTTTGGCAATTCCTCATACTCAACCATCATTTAATCTTCTATGATTGCTAACACTCACAACATACATATGAGCAAAAAGTTTCAAATGGACACATAGAAAGATAGGGGCTTATAGTTCCACCTCCCAACTTATTCACCTCAAGGATGATGTCAGCAATAATAACTCATGATCATTCACATTCAACTGGATATATGTGCCTAGATCTTTTTCCACCACATGATGCTTGCCAAAGAGAAAATAAAAAGGAATAGAGGAAAATACTTTGACTCTTGAATAAAAGTAAATACATAGAAGTAAAAGATAGGCCCTTCGCAGAGGGAAGCAGAGGTTGTCATGCGCTTTTTGGTTTTGTATGCACAATCTCTTAATGCAAAAGAACATCACGTTATATTGCCCCTTATGATAGCAACCTTTATTATGCAGTCCGTCGCTTTTATTACTTTGCCATCACAAGTTCATACAACACTTATTTTCCTTTACACTAAAAGATCAAACACATTTAGAAGCAAGTTTTATTGCCCTTTTGCACCGATGACAACCTACTTGAAGGATCTTACTCAATCCAGAGGTAGGTATGGTGGACTCTGAAAATATGGATTTGGGTTTAAGGTTTTTGGATGCACAAGTAG
Source organism: Thinopyrum elongatum (assembly GCA_011799875.1). Lineage (NCBI taxonomy): Eukaryota > Viridiplantae > Streptophyta > Magnoliopsida > Poales > Poaceae > Thinopyrum > Thinopyrum elongatum. The sequence goes on from CM022298.1 coordinate 466,520,185, forward strand.
TATCTCTACTTAGTGTGGATTGTTGGCTAGCAAAGATATTGAGCAAGCACCACATGTTGAAGGAGCTATGACAATATACCTTCTATGTGAATATGAACAAACATAAATCATTACGTTGTCTTCCTTGTCCAACGTCAACCATTTTGGCATATAATATTTAATGGGGGCTCACAATCATAAAAGATGTCCAAGATAGTGTATTTGCATGTGAATCTTCTCTTCCCTTATTAATTCTTTCATGAGTTCAATCATTAACCAATACTATGTTTGTCATCATTCAATAAATTTTACCACTTACACTTTTCCTTATGTGATGTCATTACTTACCATAAGATTAGCATATGATCTTTTTCATTTATTTCATTTATTTTGATTGCAACATAAAATTAAAGAAGCAAAAAACTCAAACTAAACTTTATTATATAGCTCTCACTCGATTACATAGATATATAGATCACGAAACTAGCACTCGAAAGTAGATCATACTACTTTTATTCAACTAAATCACGAAATAGATAAGGATCGAACTAAAATAGGTAAAGGTAATGAAAGTGATGGTGATACGATACCGGGGCATCTCCCCGAAGCTTGGCACAAGCCAAGGGGAGTGCCCATACCCGTGTACTCAAGTCTCCTTTGGTGGGGAATATGATGAAGGTGGTGGTGGTGATGAGGTAGTCTTTTTCTCCAACTTGCATCTGAGGCTAAAATTTTCCTCCCTTAGATCATTATTCTCTAGCTCAAGCTTCAATACCCTCTCGCATAATGCTGCCTTGCTCTCCTGCAGAAAATGGGATGGGATAAATTGAACCTTAGGTTTGTTTCCTTTGTTAGGAAGGCTTGACTTTTTGAATTCCACATGCATGTCCCAGGTTGAGGTAGGGGATCTTCATCTCCATTCTCATCGGAGATATCATCCTTTGCTTCCTTCATGTCCGCATCTTCTTCCTCATCCATGGTCCAACCGTAAGGATCCTCCTCCACATAGAAGTTGGGATTTGCGATATAATCAGCGACATAGCTCTCTCCCTCTGAATCTTGAGACGACATATTTTCAGATCAGCCAGGAAAACAACACGAAACAAGAACAGAGGGTTTTCCTGCGATGTGGTGGTCAAATCGTCCAGGGGTATATATAAAGATTTTTTATCTTTGGAAACAAGCATCTGGAAGGAAAACAGAGTCGGGAAGGTGCCCGAGGGGACCACCACCACCAGGGCGCGCCAGGTGGGGCAGGCGCGCCCTGGTGTCTTGTGGGCACCTGGGTTGCCTTCCTGGTTGTTTCTTATTTTCCTATTTTTCTAATATTCCAAAACTGCCAAAAAATATTTTTGTGGAGTTTTCGGAGTCCGTTTACTTACCATATCACGTACCTCTTCCTTTTAAGGGTTCTGGAAGGTCTCTCTTATGTGTTCCTCCGGTGTCATGGTTTGAATAATATTAGTTTCAACATTAATGGGTGTACCTGAGATATAGTGCTTAATTCTTTGCCCATTGACCACCTTCGGGTTAGTACCTTCGGCATTATTGATCTTAATTTGCTCCAGAGCGATAAACTTCTTCGATAATGTATGGTCCTTCCCATTTGGATAGAAGTTTTCCTGCAAAAAATCTAAAACGAGAGTTGTACAATAGAACATGTTTACCAACTTTGAATTCCCTCTTTTGGATTCTTTTGTCATGCCATCTTTTAACTTTTTCTTTGAATAGTTTGGCATTTTCATAAGCTTGGGTTCTCCATTCATCTAGTGAGCTAATATCAAATAACCTCTTTTTCACCGGCAAGTTTGAAGTCATAATTGAGTTCTTTAATTGCCCAATATACTTTATGTTCTAACTCTAGACGCAAATGACAAGCTTTTCCATAAACCATTTTGTATGGAGACATACCCATAGGATTTTTATAAGCTGTTCTATAGGCCCAAAGTGCATCATCTAGTTTCTTAGACCAATTCTTTCGGGACCTATTGACAATTTTTTCTAATATTATTTTTATTTCTCTATTGCTAAGTTCAACTTGACCACTAGATTGAGGATGATAGAGTTATGCAGTTCTATGGTTAACATCATATTTAGCAAGCATTTTACGGAAAGCACCATGAATAAAGTGTGAACCACCATCAGTCATCAAATATCTAGGGACTCCAAACCTACGGAAAATAACTTCTTTAAGCATTTTAATGGAGGTGTTATGATCAGCACTGCTAGTTGGAATAGCTTCTACCCACTTAGTAACATAATCAACAGCAACCAAAATATGAGTATACCCATTAGAGGAAGGAAAATGTCCCATATAATAAAAAACCCAAACATCAAATGGTTCAACAACAAGTGAATAATTCATAGGCATTTCCTGACGCTTACCGATATTACCAATTCTTTGACATTCATCACAAGACAAGACAAATTTACGGGCATCCTTGAAAAGAGTAGGGCAATAAAAACCAGATTGTAATACCTTCTGTGCAGTTCTATCTCCTGCATGATGTCCTCCATAGGCTTCGGAGTGACACTTCTGTAGGATTTGTTCCAGTTCATGCTTAGGTACACAATGTCTAATAATACCATCTACTCCTTCTTTATAAAGATGTGGGTCATCCCAAAAGTAATGCCTTAAGTCATTGAAGAATTTTTTTTCTTTTATTGATATGTGAAACTAGGGGGTATAAATTTAGCAACAATGTAATTAGCATAGTCAGCATACCAAGGAGTGTTATAAGAAGCATTTATTACAGCTAGTTGTTCATCAGGAAAACTATCATCAATAGGTAGTGGGTCATCAACAATATTTTCTAGCCTAGGCAAGTTATCAGCTACGGAGTTCTCAGCTCCTTTCCTATCAGTGATATGTAAGTCAAATTCTTGTAGCAAGAGAACCCACCTAATGAGTCTAGGTTTAGCATCTTTCTTTTCCATAAGATATTTTATAGCAGCATGATCGGTGTGAACAATTACTTTGGAATCAATAATGTAAGATCTGAATTTATCACAAGCAAACACAACTGCTAATAATTCTTTTTCAGTAGTAGCATAATTTCTTTGGGCACTATCTAGAGTTTTGCTAGCATAATGGATAACATTTAATTTCTTATCAACTCTTTGCCCTGGAACAACACCAACAACATAATCACTAGCATCACACATAATTTCAAAAGGCAAATTCGAATCAGGTGGTTGAACAATAGGTGCAGAAGTTAAGGCTTTCTTAACTGTTTCAAAGGCTTCTACACAATCATCATCAAAAACAAATGGAACATCCTTTTGTAAAAGATTAGTAAGAGGCCTAGAAATTTTAGAGAAGTCTTTAATAAACCTCCTATAGAAACCAGCATGACCAAGGAAATTACGAATACCTTTAATATCTTTAGGGCATGTCATTTTCTGAATTGCATCAACTTTAGCTTTATCCACCTCAATACCTTGTTCAGAAATTTTATGCCCCAAGACAATACCTTCATTAACCATAAAGTGACACTTCTCCCAATTCAAGACAAGATTGGTTTGTTCACATCTCTGCAAAACTCGATCAAGGTTGCTTAAGCAATCATCAAAAGAAGTTCCGTAAACGGAAAAATCATCCATGAAAACCTCTACAATCTTTTCACAAAAATCAGAGAATATAGCAGTCATACATCTTTGAAAGGTAGCAGGTGCATTGCATAAACCAAAAGGCATACGTCTATAAGCATCAGTTCCAAAAGGACAAGTAAAGGTGGTTTTCTCTTGATCAGGTTGTGATACAGGTATTTGAGAGAAACCAGAATATCCATCAAGAAAACAAAAGTGTGTGTGCTTAGATAATCTTTCCAACATTTGATCAATGAAAGGGAGAGGGTAATGATCTTTTCTAGTAGCTTTATTTAATTTTCTAAAATCAGTTACCATTCTATAGCCAGTCACTATTCTTTGTGGGATAAGTTCATTTTTATCATTAGGAACAACAGTAATACCTCCCTTTTTAGGAGCACAATGAATAGGGCTTACCCATCTACTATCAACTATGGGATAGATTTTACCTTCTTCCAGAAGATTTAGTATTTGAGTTCTTACCACTTCTTTCATCTTAGGATTCAATCATCATTGGTGATCAACAACGGGTTTAGCATCAGGTTCCATATTAATCTTGTGCTGACAGAGAGTGGGACTAATGCCCTTAAGATCATCAAGAGTATATCCAATAGCATCACGGTGCTTCCTCAGAATTTTTAATATCTTCTTCATGTTCTGAAAGGTTAGCACTAATAATAACAGGATATATCTTTTTCTCATCAAGATAAGTATACTTCAGAGTGTCAGGCAATTGCTTTAATTCAAACACAGGATCACCTTTAGGTGGAGGAGGACCTCCTAGAGTTTCAATAGGCAAATTGTGTTTAAGAAGAGGTTGTTGTTCAAAAAAAATATCTATTTCATTTCTTTCTCGCAAGTGCATATCATTTTCATGGTCAAGCAAATATTGTTCTAGTGGATCAGTAGGAGGCAAGGCAATAGAAGCAAGACCAATTATTTCATCCTCACTAGGTGATTCTTTATTATGAGGTTGTCTAAGAAATTTAGAGAAATTAAATTCATGAGACACATCACCAAATCTAACACTGACAGATTCTTTTTCACAATCTATCTTAGCATTGATAGTGTTCAAGAAAGGTCTACCAAAGATTATGGGACAAAAGTCATCTTGTGGGGAACCAAGAACTAGAAAGTCAGTAGGGTATTTTATTTTCCCACACAAGACTTCAACATCTCTAACAATCCCAAGTGGTGTGATGGTGTCTCTATTTGCAAGTTTAATAGTAACATCTATGTCTTCTATTTTAGCGGGTGCTATATCATTCATAATTTCTTGGTATAAAGTAAAAGGAATAGCACTCACACTAGCACCTAAATCACATAAACCATGATAAGAGTGATCTCCTATTTTAACTGAGACAACAGGCATGCCAACAACTAGTCTATGTTTATCTTTTTCATCGGGTTTGGAAATTCTAGTGCTTCATCACAGAAGTAAATAACATGCCCATCAACATTTTCGACCAAGAAATCCTTAACCATAGCAACACTAGGTTCTACTTTAATGTGTTCAAAGGGTTTAGGTGCTTTAATATTACTTTTGTGAACCGCTGTTGATACCTTAGCAAGTTCCTTTATCCTAACAGGGAAAGGTGGTTTTTCAATATAAGCAATAGGAACTGCTCACTGGTACATCAAGCTGCTATACAAACGGTTTTAACCCCTTTCTGCGATGGAATTTTGAACCGTCGCCTAGTGAGTGTGGGCGATAGGGGGGTCCTTCCCACCAGACCCAGAAACCGTCGGGGATAGGCCCTCCGGTCACACACGCTGCACAAAATGAGCTCGTGTGCGATCGGGCTAGCCATCACATACAATTATATAGGCCCAATCGTTTCCGTTCATAGGTACATCCCACACAGTGATTCCCAGAGAAACGTTTCCCTTCGTTGGCACAACCCACACAGTCAATCCACGAGAAACGTTTTCGTTCGTGTGCATATCCCACACAGTCAATCCCAGAGAAACGTTTCCATTCGCATGCACATCCCACACAGTGAATCCCAGACAAACATTTCTATTCGTATATACATCCCACACAGTTTTATGTATAGCGTCGTCTGTGATAGGTGTACTGATCACACACGCTCTGCCTCCGTTAACCGTTTGCTTTATTCAACTATATCACACATGATTTGGTGAAGAAAACTATATGCCATTGGGCTATTCATCACAACCGCTTTTACTGTTAGAGCCGTTTGCAAAGTTCCATGACCCATTTAGCAGGTTTATTAGTTTACAATTAATAATTCCAGTATTACACAATCACATTTCATATCGAACAACTGTTTGCCAATTTCATATCAGGCACATAAATATATTTTAACATCACAGTACGATAGCTACCTGAAAATAGCACAGTATAACATATAGCTAGTTCACCTTCATAAGAACAATATATTCATTTCCCTAATCAAGATCAGTCAGGCTCATCTTATCCACCTCAGCTTTCAGTTCAGCAAGAACCTGTTTTGCACTAACCAACTGGGAAAGTGCATCCTCCTTCGCCAACACCATCTTAGCAAAGTCTAATTTAAAAAATCTGAGTTCATTCTCCATCTTCCTCTTTTTTCCCGCATCTTGAAATATTCTTCAGCGTTGACAACACTTTCTCTAAGCCTATCTCTGTTCTCTTCCTCATACATGCTCCAGAGATTTGCTAGACACATCTTCAAAGACTGTGGCCACTCTTGATCAACCCACTCCAGGGAAGAACATTTCCGTTCATCCTATAATATTTAAAACTAACTTAGTAACAATTGTAGGGAAAATGGGTTTCTAGCAACATAGAAAATCAACAATACATAATTTGAAAAACTGAAGAAACAGGTTAATTATGACATGTCTTCTTAAAAAGATAAATGTGCAAATGAATTAATTGCTACTGAGACGACAACCAAATTCAAAAACATCAGAAGCTATAATTAACTGCAACAACGCTACAAGTTCTTAGTCATGTACTATAAATAAAAAATTGAACATTTTATGACGAAGCTAAATATAACTGCAACAGCATAGCGACAGTGTTTGGATGACATCAAATTGATACTAACAGGTGTGTACACGCACAAATTTAGTAATATAGAACTAATAGCACTAAGGTCGTCCACTATGTATGCCAAAACTGGTGTCAAGACAACTATTGCTACATTTGGCACCGGTGCCCTGCACTGGCGAGCCGATACAGAGGAAAAAATCAGGGAACCGGACTCCGGAGCACCTAGTTGCTCCGATGCCCAGTTCCTTCGTGCCATAAAGTTTTAGTATTTTACTGCTTGGCTGCTCGGATGTGTGGACCAAAGTTGGCTGCACAAACTGCTGAAGCGGTGCCAAATAAATTTCTAATGGCACCGCTGATGAGATCGCAACATTTTTAGATACTAGGTAGAAACTGTGACACTGTCTTGATCACATCCAAAATAACATAGCACAGTGACAGTGTCTGAATCACATCTAACAAATGATTTGTTACAACGAAAGTGGGGCTAACCTTCTCCGCACATGCCAGAAACTTCCTCCCATTATCCACAGTTTCAAACGCAACTAACTTCATGCATGGAGATTGATGGTGACAACGAGCAGGCAAATCTTCAGCCACCCCGCTCCATTCATTGCAACTGAGGGTCCTAGGGAGCTGCAAGAGGAAGAAATGACTCAAATCGATTGCCGGGTTAAAATCCTTCATTCCAAGTCATAACCCAAGAGAGAGAAGAGAGGCATACCCGGGTGGAGAAAGAGTCATCGGAGGAGGAGGAACCGCTGGAGAGGTCATTGATGAAGACCATGGCGACCGCGGCGGTCGGATGTGAGACGGCGAGAGCGAGGAAGCAAGCGAGGAATCAGTTATAGCTTGAAAAGTAAGGAAGGAGGAAATAGGCAAAATGTGACTTGTAGTCAGGGAGAAAAGGGGGTGGGGAGGGGGGTTAGATATTTCAGTGGTAGGCCAAAAATTTCGAAAGGTGGACGGAAACTTTGCGCTCATTGCCGCCGGACACCATTCACTTTGAACTACTGTGTGCATCACAAATGATTCTTCTGCTTTACGTGCAATGAGTTTGATCATTCAAATTTTGGTGGAAATTTCCCTGGGTATTGTCCTCATCCACATTATTGCATAATTTAACATTGCTTGCTAATTTGGGCACACAAAAGAGCCAACAGCACACAGACCACACTTATTGAATCGACCAATTTTAGTAATTAAACAGAGCCAGTTGACCTAAACATTGCTCTAACAAAAGACTAGTGTTATAAACAAAGGCTAAGTACGCATAATTTTAACGAAGCCGCCGCCGCGCCGCACTATGCCTCGCCGGTGTAAGATGAGACATCGGTGCCTTGTCCTGGCGACATGCCACCGTTGGTGGACTCCGTGTCCCCCGGCTGAAGTCGACCAGGTCGTCGTCCTCGTCCTCGTCCTCGGTGCTGCCCGCAAGGTTGTAGTACTCATAGTAGTGTCTGCGCCAGAGCTCATGTTGGTACTCCACCGCCGATTCCTCGACGGACAGGCTCTTCTCTACCTCGTCCTCAGCCACGCGCAACTCCTCCGCCCGGCGCTCCTCGATCTCCGCTGCCTCCTGCATCTCCAGCTCCCGCTCGGCGATCTCATGAGGAAGCAGGATGCCAAGCAGGTGCTCCATGGCATCCGCCGCCTTTTCAGACGTGGGTTGCATGTTGGATTCCGAGGTGGCCTAGAATACCTTGGCGTGTGCGTCCTCGATCTTGGCATGGATGGCCTCGACCCGGGCCAGGGCGACATCGGCGGTACGAACGGCAGCTCGAGCGCTCTTGGCGTTTGCAGCCACTACCGCAGCAGCTGCTGCAGCCGTCTCGGCTGCTGCAGCTTCCATGTCGGCTGCCGCAGACGCCCTCTCGGCGGATGCGGCCGCGCTCTCCGCGTAGGCAGTGGCGCTCCGGGAGGACGCGGCCATCGTACGGGCCCTCACAAAGTGTTTCCATGACAACATTATTTGCAAGAAGGGGTTGGGGGAATGGGGATCAGGGATTCGTGGATTCGGGGGTGACCGTCACTAGAGAAGACGAAGCCGGCGAAGCTTACGGAGGAAGACTTAATAGACCCACGAATTTTCATCGCAAACGGTTCCTACAACAAATTGTGTGTGATGTTGTTGATATTTTGTATTAGCTGTGAAAGACGAATTTGGAGTACAGTGGCAACGGATGGTGTTTTAAATGTACGAGAAAATTTGGAGTACTAATACAACTGTCATGTCAAAATTTGGAAATTTTCAGGGGTCATTTGACCTTTTTAAGACATTTAAGTGATTTTCTAGCCATTTAATTACCATTATTCAAATTTGAACTACATGTACATGCAACAGCTAGCCATAACTATTTGGAAATTCATATTTGTATATTTGTGTGTGGGTTAATTCCATGTGTAGTAAATTGGACGGAATTTTCAAACATATTGGTTTCACGGCTTGGACACAAAGCGTGGAGTGCCATGGCATTTAAATTCCAAAAATTTCAAAAATGATCAGAAATACATGAAACCTTGCTTGACGTAATGGCATGGAACCAAGATGGTGTCATAAAAAAATTGGCCTGTTTAACGAAAGTTTGGACACACACCCCTCACAAACCGGAGCAACTCACTAGAAGGCTCGTGGTTCCGAGAGGGAACAATGCACGTTTGATGACGAACCAACGATAGCTTCCTCTTATGGCCTTCAAATTTTTTGTAGAGTTAAAGTGCACTAATCCAACTATCATGTGAAAATTTGGAAAATTTCAGGGGTCATTTAACCTTTTTAAGACATTTAAGTGATTTTCTAGCCATTTAATGACCGTTATTCAAATTTGAACTACATTTACATGCAACAGCTAACCATAACGGTTTGAAAAATCATATTTGTGTACTTGTGTGCGAGTTAATTCCATGTGCAGTAAATTCGAAGGATTTTCAAACATATTGGTGTCACGGCTTGGACACAAAGCATGGAGTGCCATGGCATTTAAATTCCCAAAATTTCAAAAATGATCAGAAATACATGAAACCTTGCTTGACGTAATGGCATGGGACCAAGATGGTGTGGTTAAAAAAATTGGCTTGTTTGACGAAAGTTTGGACACACACCTCTCACAAACCGGAGCAACTCACTGGAAGGCTCGTGGTCCCGAGAGGGAACAATGCATGTTTGATGACGAACCGACGATAGCTTCCTCTTATGGCCTTCAAATTTTTTCTACTATTAACTTGCACTAATCCGACTGTCATGTAAAAATTTGGAAATTTTGAGGGGTCATTTGACCTTTTTAAGACATTTAAGTGATTTTCTAGCCATTTAATGACCGTTATTAAAATTTGAACTACATGTACATGCAACAACTAACCATAACGGTTTGAAAAATCATATTTGTGTACTTGTGTGCGAGTTAATTCCATGTGCAGTAAATTGGAAGGATTTTCAAACATATTGGTGTCACGGCTTGGACACGAATTAAGCATCGAGTGCCATGGCATTTAAATTCTAAAAAATTAAAAAATGATCAGAAACACATGAAACCTTGCTTGACGTAATGGCATGCCACCAAGATGGTGTGGTAAAAAATTGTCCTATTTGGCAAAAGTTTGGACACACACCTCTCACAAACTGGAAGGCTCGTGGTTCCGAGAGGACACAATGCATGTTTGATGACGAACCGACGATAGCTTCCTCTTATGGCCTTCAAAAAATTCTACAGTTAACGTGCACTAATACAGCTGTCATGTGAAAATTTGGAAAATTCCAGGGGTCATTTGACCTTTTTAAGACATTTAAGTGATTTTCTAGCCATTTAATGACCATAATTCAAATTTGAACTACAAGTACATGCAGCAGCTAACCATAACAGTTTGAAAAATCATATTTGTGTACTTGTGTATGAGTTAATTCCGTGTGCAGTAAATTGGACGGAATTTTCAAACATATGGTGTCACGGCTTGGACACAAAGCTTGGAGTGCCATGGCATTTAAATTCCAAAAAAATTCAAAAATGATCCGAAATACATGAAACCTTGCTTGACGTAATGGCATGGGACCGAGATGGTGTGGTAAAAAAATTGGCCTGTTTGACAAAAGTTTGGACACACACCCCTCACAAACCGGAGCAACTCATTAGAAGGCTCGTGGTTCCGAGAGGGAACAATGCATGTTTGATGTCGAACTGATGATAGCTTCCTCTTATGGCATTCATATTTTTTCTACACTTAACCTGAACTAATACAACTATCATGTCAAAAATTGGAAAATTTCAGGGGTCATTTGACCTTTTTAAGACATTTAAGTGATTTTCTAGCCATTTAATGACCATAATTCAAATTTGAACTACATGTACATGCAACAGCTAACCATAACGGTTTGAAAAAATCATATATGTGTACTTGTTGTGTGCGAGTTAATTCCATGTGCAGTAAATTGGAAGGAATTTTCAATCATATTGGTGTCACGGCTTGGACACATGCATGGAGTGCCATGATAACACAAAATAAGCATTCGTGCCTTATATGAGGAAAGAAAATGTAAATATCTCGCAAGACAACCAGGCCCCACAAGATTGGCACTCTATTTCGCGCCTCAAGGTTTGGATGGTGAGTGGCGCGGGTTATTAATCAGACGCGGTTCTGTATTGGAAACTGTCAGCTATTAAGTTCACACACGGCTTTTGCTGCAGGAATCGTGTGCAATTGAAACTATAGTACTTGTAAATTCTGGCGACCGGCGTGTGTACTGTTCCCGTAGATCTAGATTCCGGCCACCAATAAATACTACCTTGCTCATGCCGTCCCGCCTGCATTCTCATCTACACCCTCCCCTCGCTCACCCTCTCTCTCACACACACAAATCTCTGCCATGGTGCCACCGATCTGCCCATGCACCGACGAGGATGTGCTGCCCCTCGAGGACATTCAGTCAATGAGCAGCGACGAGGAGGACCCCTACGGGCCGCCGGACGAGGTTGCGCCAGACCCCCCAACTTTGGAGTGGTTTTGGGGCCAGTACAATCTTTGTCTGTGGAAGTCGCTGCCGCAGGCTGAGAAAGCCAGGCAAGTGGCGTTCAAGAAGGAGGTGGCGGAGGAGGAAGCTAGGTACCAGGCGTCCTGTGAAGCCCGTGAGGCCGCCTGGAAAAAGGAGGCAGTGCAGCTTTGGGGGCGGGCGCATCATCGTGCGGAGGAGGTGTACGAAGAGGGGTACTTCGCGAGCAAGGTCAAAGGTGCTAGGCGCCTCATCGTTGTGTGGAGGTGGTCCGATAAGCTCCAGCATGCCACCGACAAGGAGCTCTGGTGGGCGCCCAACGAAATGACAAGATCGTTCGCGCTCGTCTGCCAGCAAGAGGCAGATCGGTACGTCAAGCACTGCGAGGCGGAGTACTGCCTCCGCGCTAGGAAGATGCTGCGCACCAGGGAGCTGCTGGCGAGGGGCTGCCGGAATACTGCCTCCAGGAGGGATTATTAGTTTTAGTATTGTTCATTTTCAATTTTATGCATTGTACATAGTAGTTAAGTATCATCACGTATAAGTGATGATATTTTATATATTATGTGATGAACTAATGAACAATTAATATATATTATGAATTTCATTTTTCTATCTATTTTCGTGTACTAATTTGTATCTAGCTGTTATCCTCCACATATACAGAATGGAAAGCATATATACACACAGTGAAACATAACATATAAGAACGGAAAATAGAATACACACATTGGAACAAAGCAATAAACAGAGTAATATTATGATTGTTGTGAATACATAGCTATCCACGTCGAAACGACTCAACAAAATAAAACGCATCCATGACCAGCAGCCCTTCCCTACGTTAGCTCTTGGCTCTGCCTGAACTCGTGCATGCGTTCATCCAAGTGGTCGATACGCTTGCGGTACATCTGGAGCGCGACCTCAAGCTCCAAGTTGGATATTTCATCGGAGATCACGAGCTCGAGGATGCGATGGCCATGTTCCTCTACTACGCCCAGGTGGACACCAGGGCCAAGGAAGCGGCCGAGCCTAGCGACCAGCGCGTTGGCATCGAGCGGGCCGCGGACAAGGCGAACGGCGCGACCCATGCGAATGGCGCAGCGGGCGTCCGGTGCAAGTACGGCGCGGCCGGCCTCTGGTGCAAGTACGGCACAGACGGCCTCTGCCCACTCCGAGCGAGGAATGGGGGTACCGACGGGACGTGTACCCAGCTGCGACGCCCTGTCAACAGCAGGCAAGCGCCGATGGATCCGCTCTTGCTGTGCGGCGTGGCGCGCTCTCGCTCTGCGGTGCTCCAACAGTCTCATTGTGCGGCGAGCCGCAGCCTATCGATGCGGACACTCCTAGCTTGCTCTGCGGCGCACCATCAATCATGTTGTGCGGCCAGCTACAGCCTCCCGGCGCTGACATGCCTATGTTGATCCGCGGCGCTGAAGCGCCGTGCGCCAAGGGTCTTCTCAATGCTAGCGATGACGCGCAGCACGACGTCGTCCATCGCATTGCCGGGGACCCCTCGGCCTCGACGGGCCATGGTGCCTTATTTTTTTCCTCGTCAAGGAGGTTCATGGCAGAGGCGGTGCTTCGGTGGGTTGGCATGATTAGAAAAGGTGGATGTGTTACAGGCTGCGCTTGTTGCCTCGGTGCGTCGCGCGCCGCCTAGGTTTTATGCGCAGTATCGCTGGGTGGCGGTGGGAAACCGGTGAGGAAATGGCGGGAAATTGTGGCATGTTCATAAAACGCCACCAATTATTGGAAACTTAGCATAGAAGGAACATCGAGCTAGCATGACGCGTGCAGGCAAATTGCTCGCCCAAGGCTATGTTCCATATGCTTGTGTGCCCAACAGAGCACACTATTCATAGTAAAGAATACTGTTTCGTTTATCCTAGTAGAGCAGTGGTGGCAAGCATCACAAGAAGTAGATGATGGTCAGATGATCGTTTATCCTAGTTAATTATGCACGTAATAATTTACTTTGGTGTGTGGAAATTTCATGTGTGTACTAGCCACCTATGTAATTGGATGTTTAATTTGGTTGTGCAATCATGTTCGTATTAGTATATATGTTATTGTTTTGTATGCAATCACATCGCACACGTAACATACTAGGGAAACCGTTTCTGTTGTCTTGGTTCAACGCAAACAGTTCGTCCGAGTGAATTGTATGCCATATATCACACACACCTTTATCTGGCTGACCATTTCTGTAGCGTTCCCTAATCACAAACAGTTCATCCGAGCGAACTATATGCCGTATATCGCACAAACCTTGATATGGTTGCCCATTTCTGTTGTTTTGCTTCATCGCAAACAGTTCTTATGGATTAACCATATGTTACGCATCGCACACGCAGCTATAATATGAACCGTGTTTTATATATCCGCCATCGCAAACATTTTGCGTATTTTTGAGGGGTTTTTTACATCACCGTTTGTGATTAATGCATCACACACAGTTTCGTCGAAGGGTCTCTTATTGTAGTGTCGCATTAGCAACATCCTGCAGTAGTGATTGGATCAACATTATAAATGATAGTTTCATATCTGGCGATAATGGTTCTTTGATTTCTTCTTTAATATGGGGATGATATTTAAACCACTTGTCCTTAGAGAGATCAACATGAGTAGCAAATGATTCACAAAAAGAGGCTACTATCTCAGAGTCAAGACCATATTTAGTGCTAAACTTGTGAAAAGCATCGGTATTCATAAAAGATTTAACACAATCAAACTCAAGCTTAATACCTGACTCTTTACCTTCATTGAGTTCCCCATCTTCAGAGTTGCGTTTAATTCTTTCTAAAAGATCCCACCTAAATTCAATAGTCTTCTTCATAAAAGAACCAGCACAAGAAGTATCGAGCATGGATTGATCATTACGAGAAAGCCGAGCATGAAAATTCTGAATAATAATTTCTCTCGAGAGCTCATGATTGGGGCATGAATATAACATTGACTTAAGCCTCCCCCAAGCTAGAGCAATACTTTCTTCTTCATGAGGCCAAAAATAATATATGTAATTCCGATCAGGATGAACTAGATGCATATGATAAAACTTTTGGTGAAATTCCAATTTCAATCGATTCCAGTTCCACGATCCAATATCATCGCATAGCCTATACCATGTAAATGCTTTTCCCATCAAAGATAAAGGGAAAACCTTCTTCTGAACTTCATCTCCGGGTAAACCTGCAAGCTTAAATAATCCACAAATTTCATCCACATATATAATGTGCAAGTCGGGATGTTTCGTTCCATCTCCTACAAAAGGATTAGCTAGCAGTTTCTCTATCATACCCGAAGGAATTTCATAACTAATATTTTCAGTAGGTGTAGTAGGTTGAGGGGCAACTCTTTGTGTTTCCGGTCGAGGTGAAGATACCCCAAACAAGCCCCTCAAATGATTGTTTTCCATAGTGACAAGTGACAATAAATTTCAGCACGTAATATAAATTTTACCTTAACGATTTCCACTTACCAAGAGCGCTTCACTCCCCGGAAACGGTGCTAGAAAAGAGGCTTGATGACCCACAAGTATAGGGGATCAATCGTAGTCCTTTCGAGAAGTAAGAGTGTTGAACCCAACGATGAGCAGAAGGAAATGACAAGCGGTTTTCTGTAAGGTAATTTCTGCAAGCAATGAAATTGTCTGTAACAGGTAGTTTGATAGCAAGATAATTTGTAACGAGTAAGTAATGGTAACGGTAAATAAAGTGCAGTAAGGTAGCCCAATCCTTTTGGGGCAAAGGACAGGACAAAACAGTATCTTATAATAAGCAAAGCGTTCTTGAGAACACACGGGAATTTCATCTAGTCACTTTCATCATGTTGGTTTGATTCGCGTTCGCTACTTTGATAATATGGTATGTGGGTGGACCGGTGCTTGGGTGCTGTTCTTACTTGAACAAGCCTCCCACTTATGATTAACCCCCTCGCAAGCATCCGCAACTATGAGAAAAGTATTAAGATAAAATCTAACCATAGCATTAAACATATGGATCCAAATCAGTCCATTACGAAATAGCGCTTAAACTAGGGTTTAAGCTTCTATCACTCTAGCAACCCATCATCTAGTAACTACTCCACAATGCATTCCCTTAGGCCCAAAGATGGTGAGGTGTCATGTAGTCGATGTTCACATGACTTCTCCCGTGGCCTCAAGAACAAAAGTAACTACTCACAAATAATATTCATGCTCAAGATCAGAGGGGTATTAAATAGCATAATGAATCTGAACATATAATCTTCCACCAAATAAACCATATAGCATCAACTACAAGATGTAATCAACACTACTAGTCACCCATAGGTACCAATCTGAGGTTCCGGTACAAAGATTGAACATAAGAGATGAGCTAGGGTTTGAGATGAGATGGTGTTGTTGAAGATGTTGATGAAGATTGGCCTCCCAAAGATGAGAGGGTTGTTGGTGATGACGATGGCTTTGATTTCCCCATCCGGGAGGGAAGTTCCCCCGACGGAATAGCTCCACCGGAGGGCAAAAGTGCTCCTACCCAAGTTCCGCCTCGAGACGGTGTCGCTCCGTACCGAAAGTCCTCTCCTTATTTTTTCTAGGTCAAAAGACCTTATATACCAGAAGATGGGCACCGAAGGTGGGCTGGGTTGCCCACCACCCACCAGGGTGCGCCTGGGGGACCTGGCGCGCCCTGGTGTCATGTGGGTACCAGGAAGCCCCCCTCTGGTAGTTATTTCTTCCAATATTTATTATTTATTCCAAAATAATTCTCCGTAAAATTTCAGCTCATTTGGAGATGTGCAGAATAGGTATCTCTCACATAGCTTTTTCAGGTCCAGAATTCCAGCTGCCGGTATTCTCCCTCTTTGTGTAAACCTTGCATATTATGAGAGAAAAGGCATTAGAATAACTCCATAAAGTGTTATTATTCATAAAAAATATAAACAACAGTAGGAAAACATGATGCAAAATGGATGTATCAGAGACCATCCGGTTGAAGGCTGGGAGGCAGGTGGAAGGCTACCGGCAACGCTGGGTCTTCATGGACGCGTGCCGGACTAGCCTGCTCCTGATGATTCCGGCGGACCGGCCCTAGCAGAGCCCGGGATTGGGGAACGAGAGACTCACCGACCCGAGGGTGGATCCTGTTCTGGAGCGGATGGCCGCGCATGGGGCCGCGGGACTGACGGGGCCTATGATCGTCCAGGAGTATCTGCAGCAGTGCATTGCGCCGCTCCAGGGGCACACACGACCCTTGTGAGAGTACACCAGCGTGAGGGACGCGATGAGGCTACACGCTGGCGGCCTGACGCCTGAGGAGCTAGATGGGGCCCTGGCGATCCTGCTCAGCAGTGTCCTAGAGGACCTTCCCAAGGGAGCACTCCCGTTGTACTGCTACCGGGAGAGGGTAGAGCTGGTTGCGGTGATGTCCATCTTCGACCAGTGGGGGCTTGCGCCGAACTGCCATGACAGGCCCCGCGGAAACCACTTCATGGTGGTGATGGATCCCAGCGAAAGCAGCAGTGACGAAGACTCGGAGGAGACTGCGAAGGAGGATGATGTCGGCCGGGTGTCGCCGCACTCCCACCGTAAGCTCCTTTGTGACTTTGAGGAGGACGACACCACCGATGAGCAGCCCCCAGCGGCATCCCCTCGGCCTGCCAATGCGGCTAGAGGGGCGGGGTCCGACACCGTGGCTACCCAGCCACCAACTGGGGGCAACCTTGGCAAAGAGGTGGCCGAGCCTCCATCAGCCGAGACCCTCCGGGGGGCTTCCCAGGTCCCCAAGGAGGGCGACAGCATGGCCAGGCTTGCATGGAGTTGCCCCGAGGGCCCAGAAGGCAGTGGCGACGCGCCGGCCTCCATGGAGAACAAGAGGAAGTGGGCCGCGACAGACGAGTAAGTACACGGGTTACCCTTGCGTTGTGTGTCTGCAATTCCGCCCGGCCCAGGCTAACCCCTTGCTTGCGCAGGCGTCAGGGTGATGACCAAAAGAGGAAGACGGCCAAGACGAAGGTGGCCTTCGCCCCGAAAGCGGCGCCGGCATCCGACAGAAGCCCCGAGGGTCGCGTGGAAGCTTCGCGCCGCTCCGGCACCACAACGGGGCCCTCGGGCGCCGAGGAGGTGCCCAAAACCCCCCGGGAGCCACAAGAAGGCTCGATCGCGAAGGCCACAACAGACCGGCCCCAGGCGCTACTCTCCGGCGGCGAGGGCTCGCCTCCCACGAGGCCTGCCACGGAAGAAGACGCAGCAACGGGGAAGAATGAGGTTCCCCAGCCCCCGCCAACTACCCTCGTCACCGTTATGGAGAGCGGTACGGACACACCATGGGGCATCCTCAGGCCGCACCCACTCACGCCACTCCAGAGGTCAACTCGGTGGATCCCCCAGGCGTGCTGCGACTGCCAAACGCGGGGGAGGGCCCAGAGCCCCTGTACCCCAGGCGAATATCGTCGGGGTCTTCTCGACCATGGCGGCTGCGAGCATCAAGGCGCCGAACCCAAGCCTGACCCTCGCGCTCATGAGCTACAACGCCTTGCTCAGGCGCGGGGCCTTAACTGACGCTCAGGTTGTGCTTGATCGGCTCGGGGCAAACTTCCAAGACGCTGAGGCGTGCCTCGCCAGGGAACGCCTGAGGCTCACCGAAGGGTGGCGCCAGCTCGACGTAGCCGCGAAGGAGGGCCAGCATCAAAATGAGGCGATCCGCGCAGAGAGTGAGAAGAAAGCCGCCGAGGCGAAGGCGGCTTGCGAGACCATGCTCGCGGATGCTGAGTCGACCGCCAAGCACCGTGAAGAAGCGGAGGCCAGCCTAATAGTGTTCCAGGAAGAGTGGGCCGCGCAGTCATGGCTATTCAAATCACGGGAAGAAGACCTCAAAGCCCGCGAGGCAAAGCTCGCGGACCATGAATCCAACTTGGCGAAGACGTTGACCGAGCAGGCCGTTAAGCGGAAGCGCCTAGAGACACTAGGGCGCCAGGTCCGCTCAAGAGCCCACGCAAAGCACGTCTCTGAAGCCAACGCCCAGCTAGAGGCCAAGGAGAAGAAGATCCAAGCGGATGCTAACGCCAAGACAGATGTCGAGTGCTCGAGGCTCGCCGGAAAGCACAGCGAGGAACTGAAGCTGCAGAAAGACACCTTCGAGGCGGAGCGCGTGAAGCTCCGGCGCAAAATCGCCGAACTCAAGGCGGCACTTGACGTGAACCGGGGGTGGTCGCCTGGATGCCCCACGGCGCCTTCCTCCCTCGAGCTCCGAGCCCGCAGCGCCCTCCGCTCCATCTACGGGGAAAAGCTCGAGGCTCCTCTTGTGCCCCCGCGACGCTGATTATGCTAAATTCTGATACGTCTCCAACGTATCTATAATTTTTGATTGTTCCATGCTGTTATTATCATTCTTGGATGTTTTACATTCATTTTATAGCAACTTTATATCATTTTTTGGGACTAACCTAATGACATAGTGCCCAGTGCCAGTTGCTGCTTTTTTGCTTGTTTTTTACTTCGCAGAATATCAGTACCAAATGAAGTACAAATGCCACAAAACTTTTTGGAGATTTTTTCTTCCCAGAAGACAACTTGGGAGCCAAGGAAGCACCAGAGGGGAGGCCCATGGGGCCCACCCACCTGGGCGCGCTAGAGGCCCCTGGCACGCCCTGATGGGTGGTGGGGCCCATGGAGGTCCTCTCCACCGCCTCTCAGCTCTATAAATACCCAAATATTCCAGAAACATTAGGGGAGTTGATGAAACACAATTCCAGCCGCCCCAAGTTCCAAAACCACGAGATCCAATCTAGAGCCCTATTTCGGCACCTTGCCAGAGGGGAACACGCTCACGGAGGGGTTCATCATCCTCATTGGCACTCCTCCGATGATGCGTGAGTAGTTCACCGCAGACCTACGGGTCTGTAGGCAGTAGCTAGATGGCTTCTTCTCTCTTTTTGATTCTCAATACAATGTTCTCCTCGATGTTCTTGGAGATCTATTTGATCGAATGACTTTTTGCGGTGTGTTTGTTGGGATATGAATTGTGAGTTTATGATCAGATCTATCCATGAATATTATTTGAGTCTTCTTTGATCTCTTATATGCATGATTATTGTAGCCTCATATTTCTTCTCCGGAACTTTGGTTTGGTTTGGCCAACTAGATTGATTTTTCTTGCAATTGGAAGTGGTGCTTTGTGATGGGTTCGATCTTGTGGTATCCTCACCTAGTGACAGAAGGAGTAGCGAGGCACACATGTATTGTTGCTATTAAGGATAAAAACATGGGGTCTATTCCTACATGAATAGATCTTGTCTACATCATGTCATCGTTCTTATTGCATTACTCCGTTTCTCCATGAACTTAATACACTAGATGCATGCTGGATAGCGGTTGATGTGTGAAGTAATAGTAGTAGATGCAAGCAGGAGTCGGTCTACCAATCTTGGATGTGATGCCTATATACATGATCATTGCCTTGGATATCGTCATAATTATTTGATCTTCTATCAATTGCCGGACAGTAATTTGTTTACCCACCGTATGCTATTTTCTCGAGAGAAACCACTAGTGAAATCTACGGTCCCGGGGTCTATTTTCTATCATATTGTTTTCAGATCTATTATTCCAAAAACCCAAAAATACCTTGCTGCACTTTTTCTTTATTTATTTTATTTTGTGTTTTTGTTAGATCTATTTATCCAATCTCATACAATTTTATCTATCTCAATACCGAGGAGGGATTGTCAACCCCTCTTACGCGTTGGGTTGGAACTATTTGTTGTTTGTGTGCAGGATCCATTTACATAGTGTTGCTTGGTTCTCCTACTGGATTGATAACCTTGGTTTCATAACTGAGGGAAATACTTACCGTTGTTGTGATGCGTCATCCTCTCCTCTTCAGGGAAATACCAACGCATATACAAGCAATTAGGAAGAGTTCCTGGCGCCCTTGCCGGGGAGACATCATCAACATCTATTAGGTTCCTAATCACAAATCTCATCTCTTTGCAATTTACATTATTTGCCATTTGCCTCTCATTTTCATCTCCCCCACTTCTAAAACATTTTTGCGAAAAGCACAAAAATATTTGCCTTTTTATATGCCTTCTTTCCGTTTGCCTTTTGTTCGTTCGATCTTTTGTTCTTGTGTTATCTTGCTTGCCTACTATGTCGTTATGGTTAGTTCCTCCTCTATTGCGTGTACTCTCAAGAACGAAGTTCTCAATTTTAAGCAAAGAGGGGGAGAGAATTTAAAAGATGCTTGGTATAGGATTTGCAATGCTCATAATAGGTCTATTCGTAAGCAATCTACCGTTATTCTTCTACACAGTTTTTACGTGGGCATTACCACTTGGTATAGATTCGCTCTTGACACTATTACCGGTGGGAATTTCTTGATGTGTCCCTCTTTGGATGCTTTTAATGCTATGGGAGATTTAGTGGGTGCACCACCTATTCCTATTAATGAAACGATCTTAACTCTCGAGCATGTTATGCAAAGGCTAGATGCTATTGAGAAGAAGATGATTACCGAAGAACAAGTTGAAAATTTGGATAATAGAATCCACAACCTTGCTAATAAAATAGGTTCAAAGGCAGAAGATGCTTTTAAATTATTAAAAGTAAAGGGACCCGTAGTTAACGAAAGAGTAGAAGAGAGCCCCACTCAGATTGATAAGTTGGAAGAAATTTTTAGTAACTTGGGCTCAGCTTTTTCTTCCATTAAAACCAGTGAAAATACTCCTATAAAAATAGCAAGTCTACACATGCTACTAAGAACAAGGGTGCCACCTCTAGCAGTAACAACGAAGATCTTAAAATGATTAGTGTTCATCCCGATTTTGTGGAAGTGCTAAAAAAAACCTACCTTCAAAAGTGAACCTTCTAATTTCCCTTGGAGCTTAATTTTTGAGAATATGCATGTTAGATCTAAGAATAATGATGGATGTTTTATTGAGGAGTTAGAAACCAAAGATGACAATACTTGAATCTATGCATTATGCCTAGCTAGGGGCATAAAACGATAGCGCTTGTTGGGAGGCAACCCAATGAATAAAATTTATTTTTGTCTTTTTATTTTTGTTCTTGAGTGTTTGCACAATTATGCTACTGTTATGCTTGTGTTTTTTATGTTTTAATTAGTGTTTTTGCCAAGTAAAACCTTTGGGATCATGTTGGGTGATAGTTGATTTGATCATGTTGGAAAACAGAAACTTTTGCATCCAGTATCAGCATTTTTTAAATTAACAGTAGTAACTAAAACTTCTGATTTTTTTACACACTATTTATAAACCAATTTCCTACATTTTCCTAATTTTTCATAATTTTTGGACGTACATAAGTATGAGTAAAATTCGTTTCTTTTCAGATTGTTCTGTTTTTGACAGATTCCGTTTTCGTTGCATTATGTGCTTATTTTGAAGAATCTATGGATTATATCGGGGGGTATAAGCCAAGGTAAAGTTAGAATACAGTAGGTATAATGCAATAAAAAATATGAATGGGTTTGCAACAGCACTTAAAGTAGAGATTGGTTTTCTTATACTAACGGATCTCACGAAGGTTTTGTTGAGTTTTGTGTGATTGAAGTTTTCAAGTTTTGGGTGAGATCACGAAGGATGAAGGAATAAGGAGTTTCAAGAGCCAAAGCTTGGGGATGCCCCATGGAACCCCAAGGTAATATTCAAGGAGAACCAAGCAACTAAGCTTGGGGATGCCCCGGAAGTCATCCCCTCTTTCTTCTAACGACCATCGGTAATTTTACTTGGAGCTATATTTTTATTCGTCACATATCATGAGTTTTGCTTGGAGCGTCTTGTATTATATGAGTCTTTGCTTGATTTGCTTTTTAGTTTGTCACAATCATCCTTGCTGGACACACCTATTTGAGAAAGCCATAATGATGCTATGATTTGTTAGAATTGCTCTATGTGCTTCATGTAAATTTTTTTAGCTATGGAATCGCTCTAGTGCTTCACTTCTATCTTTTTGCACACGGTGGTGCTTTAATTTTTGAAGAAATAATCTCATGCTTCACTTAGATTAATTTGAGAGGTAGTAAATTTTTGAAGAAATTCTCTCATGCTTCACTTATATTATTTTGAGAGAGAAAAAAATTATGCTCATGTTCTTCACTTAAATTTGTTTGAGAGCTTGCTATAAGCAATGGTAATATATGAAATTAGTCCCAAAGTGATAGATATTCAAGATGGATATAATAAAAAAATTCATGAAATATCATTGGACAAAATAAACTTGATTCTTTCTAATAGTTTTGAGATATGATGATAGTAATATGTGAGTCATGTTGGTGAGTAATTATGCTTTAGTAAGAATATTGGTGTTAAGGTTTGTGATTCCCAATGCAAGCATGGAAGTCAATAGTTACACAATGAAATTGCATCCTACTTGTGGTGCATTATTTGGTGTTAGTTATGCTTAATGCTCGTTTATGAGAATTTTTGTTTCTTGGTTGGTTGCTTCTCAATCTATTTGCTAGCCTCAATTTGTACTAAGTGAGAATACTACTTGTGCATCCAAAATCCTTAAACCAACTTATGCCATATGAGTCCACCATACCTACCTATATGCGGTATTTCTGTGCCGTTCCAAGTAAATTTGTATATGCCAACTCTAATTTTCAAAATGAATTTCCTTTTTGTGTGCCCGTACCGCTCATGAAGCGGCAAGGGGTGGCCAATATTTTTCCATGCTAGATGTGTAATTCTCAAGATGAGTGTTTATTCACTTATCATTACATGAGAGTATGGCAGTAATAGGGATGCCCAGTCCTGAAATGAAAAAGAAATTTACTTTATGTTGTCAAATAATAAATTCCTTGGAAAGTGTTGGTATGGAAGGCACCCATGGATACGGCTAGCCATGGATTGTGAAAGAATGGTGGAAAAAGGAATAAACTTTATTTTATGTTTGGGAAATGCCTATGATGTATTTAGCATGGAAAGTATTGGGAATTCTCGGTCGTTTTCGTTGACAGGAAAAGCATGCCTCTCAAAATATTTTATCTCTCAATTTAAGCTTTGAGCTCTGGCACCTCTACAAATCTCTACTTCCCTCTGCGAAGGGCCTATCTATTTACTTAATGCAATTTTTATTTTTATTTGAGTCTTCATCTTCTCTTATAAAGCACCAACTAGAGAGCACTATGATCATACTTGTGCATTGGATGTAGCTAATATTCGAGTGTATTTCATGAATGGATCAATGATTGAGCATGATGGGCTAGGGATAACTTTCTTTAGTGTTGATATTTTGAAAGACATAGTTGCTTGTTGATATGCTTGAGTATTGAAGTTTTCATGTCAAATATAGACTATTGCTTTGAATCATCTAAAAGTCCAAATGTCCATGCTACAAAAGAAGAGAATATGTGATGAACATGTTAGGCAGCATTCCACATCAAAAATTCTATTTTTATCATTTACCTACTCGAGGACGAGCAGGAATTAAGCTTGGGGATGCTGATATGTCTCCAACGTATCTATAATTTTTTATTGTTCCATGCTGTTATATTATCATTCTTGGATGTTTTACATTCATTTTATAGCAACTTTATATCATTTTTTGGGACAAACCTATTGACATAGTGCCCAGTGCCAGTTGCTGTTTTTGCTTGTTTTTTACTTCGCAGAATATCAGTACCAAACAAAGTCCAAATGCCACGAAACTTTTTGGAGATTTTTTTTCTGCCGAGAATACAACTTGGGAGCCAAGGAAGCACCAAAGGGGAGGCCCGTGGGGCCCACCACCCACCTGGGCGCGCCAGAGGCCCCTGGCGCGCCCTAATGGGTGGTGGGGCCCATGGAGGTCCTCTGCACTGCCTCTCAGCTCTATAAATACCCAAATATTCCAGAAACCCTATGGGAGTCGACGAAACACAATTCAGCCACTGCAAGTTCCAGAACCATGAGATCCAATCTAGAGCCCTATTTTGGCACCTTGCCGGAGGGGAGCACGATACGGAGGGGTTCATCATCCTCATTGGTGCTCCTCCGATGATGTGTGATTAGTTCACCATAGACCTACGAGTCCGTAGGCAGTAGCTAGATGGCTTCTTCTCTCTTTTTGATTCTCAATACAATGTTCTCCTCGATGTTTTTGGAGATCTATTTGATGTAATGACTTTTTGCAGTGTGTTTGTTGGGATCCGATGAATTGTGAGTTTATGATCAGATCTATCCATGAATATTATTTGAGTCTTCTATGATCTCCTATATGCATGATTATTATAGCCTCGTATTTCTTCTCCGAATCTTTGGTTTGGTTTGGCCAACTAGATTGACTTTTCTTGCAATGGGAAGAGGTGCTTTGTGATGGATTCGATCTTGCGGTGTCCTCACCCAGTGACAGAAGGGGTAGCGAGGCACGCTTGTATCATTGCTATTAAGGATAAAAAGACGGGGTCTATTCCTACATGAATAAATCTTGTCTACATCATGTCATTATTCTTATTGTGTTACTCTGTTTCTCCATGAACTTAATACACTAGATGCATGGTGGATAGTGGTCGATGTGTGGAGTAATACTAGTAGATGCAGGCAGGAGTCGGTCTATTAATCTTGGACGTGATGCCTATATACATGATCATTGCCTTGGATATCGTCATAATTATTTTCTCTTCTATCAATTGCCCAACAGTAATTTGTTTACCCACCGTATGCTATTTTCTCGAGAGAAGCCACTAGTGAAATCTATGGCCCCCGGGTCTATTTTCTATCATATTCTTTTCAGATCTATTATTCCAGAAACCCAAAAATACCTTGCTGCACTTTTTTTTAATGTTTTTGTCAGATCTATTTATCCAATCTCATACAAGTTTATCTATCTCAATACCAAGGAGGGATTGACAACCCCTCTTACGCGTTGGGTTGCAAGTATTTGTTGTTTGTGTGCAGGATCCGTTTACATAGTGTTGCTTGGTTCTCCTACTAGATTGATAACCTTGGTTTCATAACTGAGGGAAATACTTACCGTTGTTGTGTTGCATCATCTTCTCCTCTTCGGGGAAATACCAATGCAGATACAAGCAATCAATTCTCCTCCAAGCTCGTGGAACGACTCGAGGACGGGGCCCAGAAGGTGGATGGCATCTTGGAGGAAGAGAGACATGACCGCTTCTCTTTAGCGGCGACTCGTGTCTTCAGCCATCTCCTCCATGGCAACCCCGACTTCAACTTCGGCAAGGATAGGGCTCGTTCCCGAAGAACTCCGCGACGGCTTCGCGGAGGCCGTGGAAAACCACGTGGACGCGCTGCTTGGGAAGTTGTCCTGCATCAGCGGCAAGGGGTCTGGCGATGCTGTGGTGGATGACGGCAATGGCGATGACGTTTCTTCTTAAAGCTTACCTTTATCATACTGTGATAGGCCAATTCTGCCTCGCGGAGGCATGAAGTAGTGGTTTTATTTATTTAAACACTTGATGCTTGCAATGAATGTTCGTGATCTCATGAGGCTTCCTCTCCATGCTCATTTTTTCCTTTTTGCTTGCCTTTGTGCTCTCCGTCGGCAGGGCCATGCCCCCTCGCAGGCCTCAGCCGTTGCTGGGGTGTCAGGTCACGATGCCTAGACTAGACCAGGAGGTGAGGGGCACCAGGAGCTGGTAAGAACCCCTGAGGCGCGATGCTTAGGGAACCCACCTTTGATGCCCAAGCGGCCCGCGCGAAGGAAAACGCCAGCATCAGCAAGGCTGCCTCCGGAGGTGCTTAAACTTAGTTTTTTCGGCGCTAAACTGCTCACTGCTTGCATAGTGCGCCTCGCGAGGCCTCTCGAGCGATCCGTTCCTGAGGGGACCTGCGTACAAAAATTTCACCTCAAGGTAGCAGCGTGCGCTCGATGGCCTGTTCACGGGCATTATGCGAGGAGACGAGACACCAAGTGCCTTAGTGGGGTGACGTGCAGAGGAGCAGGCCCGCCAGCTAGAGCCCGACTGCTTGGATTTTCCAGTGCTGCTGGAACTGACCCGAGCGCAGGCACCGTGTCCAGCCCCCGCTCGCGTGAGGCCCGGGAAGATGCCGCGAGCGCGCACCGTGCGAGAAGACGAATGGTTGCCGTGTCCGGCATGGATCAGCCTGAAGTCGGCGTGGCCCGTGGGGCGACCTCACTTGATTATTCCGCCAACGCAGAGCATGGGGCTTCCACTGGGCGTGGGCATGATCGAGGTTCGATCGTTTCACCAGCGCGGCGCATGGGGCTTCCACTGGGCGCATGATCGAGGTTCGACCGTTCTGCTAGCGCGCTTCCACTGAGGCGTGGGTGGGAACTCTATTGAGAGTCTCCAGGGTGTGTGCAGTCCTGTTTTGTTCATATGCATGGGGGCCACGGCAGAACTAGTGGAGGTATTGGGCATCCCAGGCGTTAGACACAGGGTCCCCGTTCTCCATTTGCAGCTAGGCTGCATCAGGCTCGAAGCCATGGGCAGGTCCGTAAGGGCTCTCCCATGCGGGTGGCCTTGTGTGATCCGCGGGCCAGTCGCCACGCGGGATGCCGTCTGGTAGGCCCTCGAGCGCCCGGTCCCATAGGTACCTACATGTTGACTAATTCTGTGGAAAAGAAGGGGGCATCACGCGCCCACCGGCCCGCTCATGATCATTGCGTGACGGGGGAGAGGCACCAAGGACCCCAAGGTGGTGACGTGCGTGGGAACCGGCCCGTGAGCCAGAGCTCGGTCACTTGGGTTTGGCGACGCTGCAGGGACGGACCCGAGCACAGGCGCCGTGCCTAGCCCCCAGCCATGAAACGGTCAGGAGGGGGTCGCAGACACGCGTCGCCCTCGGCGACACATCAAGCATTCAATAACAAAAGCGACATAAGCCCATCAAAATGTAGACAGGTTCATTACATGACCAAAAAGGGTGAGGCGGCTGCCGGGACGGACCCTTGCCAGCTCGAGGACAATGCAGCCCATGGGGCGCCCTCAATTTTGAACAAACCAAAAAGTCACCTGGCAACATGCTTTGTAGGAGCGTCTGGCTACTTGACAACGCGTGTCGTGGAGGTTCGCCACTTAGGGGCCGATGGGCTCCTGAGACCTTGGGAGCTCACGAAGGGCTAAAGGCCCGCGAGGCGCAATAGTGAGCCGCGCCAACCTTTGGAAAGTGGCGCCCATATTCTCCAGACTGAAGGGCAGGCGGGTGTAGTTGGTGCGAGGCCCCTGCACAGGCCGACGCGTGATGGCCAAAAGAGGTCCTGGGAGCACACCCTGTTGAGGCTCGCAAAGTCGACGCACATGCGCACCCTGCCGCCCTTCTCGGGGGCGGTAACTGGGTTGGCAGGACGCGCAGGGCGACGCTCGCCTCGGATGGCCCGGGCTTCTCACAGCTTGTAAATCTCCTGGGTGATGAACTCTTGTGTCTGTGGCACCTGGCATCGTTCTCCTTGCTCGATGAGGCGTGCGTTAAGGCATTCCTCCAAATGGTGCCCGAGCACCTCCCTTGGCACACCAGTCCGGTCAGATGCTCTCCAGGTGGAAGCACCCGAGCCTTCCCGAAGGGAGGCATCGGGCGCGCCTTCCTATGCAGGAGGAGGGCAAGCTCTGATCGCGAGGGCGGGGCCCTAGCCGCTGCCACCACCCGACACGCTCTTTGCGTCAGAATGATCTTTGGGGAGAAGCTTCTTCTTCTTCATGGGAGCGGCCCCGGGAGGACCGGCGGCGTCCTCTCCGTTCGAGTGCTCGGCCGTAGCGGCCTTGTAGGCCCGCTCGAGGGAGCAGACTGCGTCCTTCTCATTACAGGCAACAATGATGATGCTGCTGCAGCCAGCCATCTTGAGGACGTTGTTGCCATGGTGGGTCGCCACCATGAACTTGGCGAGTGCAGTGTATCCCAGGATGGCGTTGTACGGGAGGTTGATGTGGGCCACATCGAAGTCGATGAGCTCGGTGTGGTAGTTGTCGCGGGTGTCGAAGGTTACAGGGAGGTGCACTTGCCCTAGGGGACGGTAGGCCCATCTATCACCCCGGAGACGGGCCTGGTTAGCATCAGCTGGTCGAAAGGCACCTGGAGCGTCTCGAAGGTCCCGATGGAGATCATGTTGAGGCCGGCGCCTCCGTTAATGAGGGTCTTGGTGACCGCAACGTCCCTGATGGTGGGGGTGCACAGCATGGGGAGCTTGCCTACGGCGGCCGTGGACTTGGGGTGATCCCTAGCATCGAAGGTGATGTCGCGCTGCGCCCAGCTAGGCGGCGGCGCAGCCTCGCGCCCCCGGAGGGCGGCATTCGTCTTATAAGAGAGCGGCTTGAGGTTGCGTCAGGTGATGGGGGCCTGGGCCCCACCGAGGATGCATGCCACTGCATGGGGCCCCTGGTGACCTCCGGTGCCCCCGCCGAGCGAGGTGAAGCATGCGACGAACTGGCCACAGAGCTCATCCCAGGAAGAGATCGAAGCCTTGGGGAGGCCCATGAGCGCAAGGTGCCTCGGAGGGCCATGGGGAGGTAGTTCTCCATGACCTTATCGTCACTGCCTGCTGCCAGAATGCTATGCGCGTAGAGCCGCAGGAACTCCGAAGGGTTGGGGGCACCATCGTAGCGAGGTAGCAGCTCCGGCCTGAACCTCATGGGCCAATCCACTCGTCGAAGCTCGTGGGTGAAAGCGCGGCGGCCCACGCTACCCGAGGGAATCCCACGAGCGGGGGCGAGCGCCGAGCGCCTGATGCGCTGGTGGGGAGCGTCGGCCATGGAGCTGACGAGCGGAACCGAGTAGGACGAAAGAACAGCAGTGCACCCCTACCTGGCGCGCCAAATGTCGGAATCGGGGCTCCAAGGACCCAAGAGGTTCCAACTCTGGGGTGCTCTTGTTCCTACCGCCCAAGTCCACCCTCATGACCTCACGGCGACGCCGCGGCGAGCACGAGCTGAGGAAGAAGAACGATGAACACGACAGTTACCCAGGTTCGGGCCACCTTGCGGTGTAAAACCCTACTCCTGCTTGTCTGGATTGCTTGGGGGAGAGAGAGTACAATGGTGTGGCTCCAGTTAGCGGGGGGCTCTACATCCTCCATGGTGGCAGCCTGCCCTCCCTTTATACTGCCTCTGGTCCTCTTCCCCCAAAAACACATAGCGGGAAGGGTTGCCACAAAGGCCAGTTTGAAGGGGGGCAAGGTTGCAGCTTATCCTGACCAAAGGTGGTCTTCGCCTGCAAAAGCCTCTGGTGGGCTCGGGAATGACATCCGCCCTGGGGCATCCGTCGTCTTGGTCTTCTTGCACCGATCAAGCAACCTTTCGAGATTGCTTTGGGAACTGGTGGCGGGCCCTGTTCCCTTAGCACGAAAGAGGAAAGCCTCCTCATCCGCGGCTGCTGGCACGGCCTCTGGCATTGCTTGTCGCCTGGCGCGTCACCCATGTGAAGACTCTGGACCGCGAGACCGGACTTGGCGGCTCCTGACTTGTTTGCCTCGGTGAGGGGCCTCGGGAGACTGCCTCGCGAGAGGGCCTCGTGAGGTTCCTCACGGTGCCTCCGACCCGTCTGGGGCGCCTGCTGACGTGTGCCTCGTGAGACGGGGGGCTCGCGAGGGTCTTGCTATGAAGCTCAGTGGTGGGCCATCCGCCGGGCCC
This sequence comes from Thinopyrum elongatum, assembly GCA_011799875.1. Lineage (NCBI taxonomy): Eukaryota > Viridiplantae > Streptophyta > Magnoliopsida > Poales > Poaceae > Thinopyrum > Thinopyrum elongatum. The sequence continues at coordinate 466,550,264 of CM022298.1, forward strand.
AAGGCATGCGCCGCGCACTGGGCTGTAGGCAGACGGGCCTGGGTACCCCCAGTCCCACAGGCCCGACAGTCTTGTCCTACCCACTCAAACCCCTGGTTTGATCCAGCAAACAGAAAATTCTCAGAACCATCTTATCTCCCTTACCAAGATCCACCCCCCCCCCAAAAAAAGAATTCTTGCTCCAGCGTCATCGCATACGTCAAATCATAGTTCAACATTTAAACTAAGCTTGATGATGGGTGGTTGTCATATCGTATGCGCATACTATATCGATGTTGTAGGTAATCACTTGTCTATTAGATATGCCCATCAGCTTCCTATTTAAGGTAAGCATGCACATGGGCTCCCTATCTCGACCCAGAACAACAAGTTCTTGCCCCCCACACCAGCCAAAAAGACCGCTGATAGTCCCCCACTCTCCCAGGCCCAGGCGACTTGTCCAACCCCCTCGAACCCCCACCTTTAACCAATGAACAAAAGGTTGTCGAGAAAACCTCCTCTTTCCCCTACAAAGATCCATCCCCATTCACACTCCACATGACCTGGTCCGAGGGCACTAGAGTTAGTAGGGTTCACGGGGGTGGTTGCGCACTAAAATCCCCTCCTCTCTTCCTTCCTCCTCTCTCTCTCTCTCCAAGAGTTAGGGGTTGAGGCTTCACTAACGGTACACAAAAACCTCGGTGCCCTTGTGAAATGTTTGCGTCATTAAAAAAGGGTTCATACTATTAAAAATGTTTTGTAAAATTTGGAAAAACAATGTTCATTTGTTTCAAAATATGTTCATCATTTTTTTAAATGTTTAAGCAATGTAAAAAAATCACATAACATAAAAATATATTTCGTACCATTCAGAAAAATATTGTGACATTTTAAAAAGGAAAATAGTAAAAACATGATGTCAGATTTTTAAGCATGGCAAATGATACGTCTCCAACATATTGTCGGTGAAACAAACCCCAGGTATGTTGCCTAGACTGTACACAGGCTTGGAGGCAAGCTCGCAACGTCCAAGTCCAGACCAAGCAAGGAGAGATCAGCCCTTTGAGGAATCAAAGGGCAGATCAAGAGGACCAAGACAAGCTAAATGAGCAAGACACCACTAAGGAGAAACCTCCCTTGCCGGGCAGGCGAGCCTGGCAAGGACGAGGTGGCCCCGAAGTCAAGCCTCAAGACCATCCCGGCAGGCCTGCCAGGCGCGACCAAGGCAAACTACCCCGCCAAGGCTCCACCGCTCCACCTCACAGCAACGCAAGTCATCGATCGGTGCGGTGTCAAGCCCCCAAGTGACTAAGTGGCTATTATTTGGCACGTGGCAGCCACTTCCTATGGAAATCACCTCCAAATGACACCCGTCCAGAGACATGTCAAGCAGACGGGCGAAAAGGTGGCCGAGCAGCCCGGCAAGGCTTGCCGGACATGCCATGATGTGACACTAAGCGGCGCATTTAATGCGCTCTACTCTGGCTGCAGAGTTAGGTATGATAGCACTGTTCGCTATCTAATTAGTACACAGTGATTTGCCATTGTGGTGACCCCTTGATCTATAAAAGGAGGGCCATTGCAACCATAGAAAGGATTCGGACCATTGTACACTCGACGCGCGTAGTTGCCCTCGCCCCGAGGCAACCCTGCCGGGCAAGAGCGCTGCGTTTCCACCACAACCCAACATCAATCCACCAAAGCAGGAGTAGGGTTTTATGCCTCGCGGCCCGAACTTGGGTAAAACTACCCGTGTGATCTCTGCCGTGTTGTGCTACATTATCCGCTCTTTGTGCAATGTGCTCATCCCCCCTGCCGAACCACAAGGGGCTGATGGCCCCATAGGTGGTCGTGGTTTCCCACGACATCTTTGGTGCGCCAGGTAGGGGGTAGCGCTTGTGCGAACCCGAGAAGCGTACGCAGCGCGTCATCTTCATCATCTTCTTCATCGACGGCTCCATCGTCCATGGCGCCCAAGAAGAAGCCCGGTGCTGCAGCCCATCCGTCCACTTCGAAGGCCCCGTCGCACGGGGCCGCCGACGCCGCAGGGGCCACAGGGACGCACGGAGACATCGACGTTGCGGGGGACGTGGCCGGCGCAGGCGGCATCGTCACCACCTCCACTTCGACTGAAACGAGGGCAGAAGGCACCGGGGAAGGACAGCACCAACTGCATCTCAGCGGCCATGCTCCATGAGGTACGGGTGGAGAAATCATTACGTCTGCACCTCTCCGCCAAGCTGAAGGGCACAGCCGCAGCGGTGGCACTCGCTCTGGGGCGAATCGCAACTCTCTGGTCGGACCCGCCGCGGGCACGGCCGCAGGGCGTGCGCCACTCCCGGAACAAGCTGACCCAACCAATGCGCCAAATGGAGCCGCTGGCCCTCAAGCGCCTCCACCTCGTCACCACGCCACCTTGGCGACAGGCTCACGACGACGAGAACACGGCGCAATGACGACAACACGGCGTAGCTACTACGAGCACCATGAGGAGTCGGGCGACGCTACGGTCTACGTCGTCATCCATGCCAAGCACCGCTTCGGAGGCTATGGTGTGGGCCCAGCTGCTGTTGAGATTTCCGCCGGCAGCCGATCAGATGGATGAGTGGAGAGCCACCATTCAAAGCCTGAATGGTTTCACCGAGGCGGGAGGATCACAACGAGCTGGCTCGCCACGGCCTCCCCAGGTGACGACAACGGTCCGCGCTACTGGCCGTGCCAAAGGGGCCACCCCCATGGTGCAGTCCCCTCCACGGCAGCCTGCGCAGGGGTCATGGCCGGAGCCACGCGATCAAGAACCCGACGATGTCTCGATGGCTTCGTCCGGCCCTCGAGCACGTCGAGATCAGCGGCAGGCCCAGGAAGACAGGCGAGGGGAAGGCGCCGCGACACCCATCACTAGTCTGATAGGCGCAACGGCCCCGACGTCGATGAGCCTACACCCGGTGAGGGTGGGTACCTACCTTTCAAGGTTGGGTGCCCCGCCTTTAATCATGAACTACGGTAAGTCCGTTGGCCATCTTCTCGCACATTCAAGCAAGAGATACCAGAGAAGTGTGTGTTTGGAGTTCCCTCCGGCAAGCTACTTGGCTTCTTTGTGTCCCATCGGGGGATAGAGGCCAACCCCGACAAGATCAAAGCTATCGAGCAGATTCAAGCACCCAATACAGTCAAGGACGTGAGGCGTTTGACTGGATGCGTGGCTGCACTGAGCAGGTTCATTTCTAACTCTGCCGAGTGCGCCCTGCCGTTCTTCAAAATCTTGAAGAAAGCAGGACCCGTGGAGTGGACTCCAGAGGCAGATGCTGTGCTCCAAGATTTGAAGACCTATCTTTCCTCTGTGCCCACCTTGGTTGCTCCCAAACCACAAGAGCTGTTGCTGCTATACTTAGCGGCAACCAATCAAGTGGTTAGTGCAGCACTGGTGGCACAGCGGGAAGTGGATGACGCGGCAGCCACAACCACAGTCCCCTCTGAAGAGGAAAGTGAACCCGTCCCGGCATGACCAGAGTCAGTCCAGAGCGAAGAAAGGCAGGGCAGGGGAAGCAGTTCTATGGTTGCGGCAAGGAAGAAAGTGGTGCAGCGCTCAGTGTACTTCGTCAGCTCCCTATTACAAGGAGCTAGATCGAGGTACTCTGGTGTGCAAAAGTTGATTTTTGGCCTCATCATGGCCTCAAGGAAACTGCGCCACTACTTCCAAGCCCACGAGATCACAGTTGTCACCCGCTTTCCCTTGCAACGCATACTCCGAAACCCTGAGGCCACCGGCAGGATTGTGGAATGGGCTTTGGAGTTGTCCAGCTTTGGTTTGAAGTTTGAAAGCATGTCAACTATTCAGAGCAGAGCACTAGCAGAGTTCATCGCAGAGTGGACACCAACTCCTGATGAAGAAGTATTGGAGACGGTCATCCCCGACAACGAAGTGCCCCAAGAATGGATTATGTATTTCGATGGTGCCTTCTCCCTACAAGGTGCAGGGGCTGGCATGCTTCTTGTTGCCCCCACTGGGGAGCACCTTAAGTACGCTATCCAGATGCACTTTCCCCAGGAGAAGGCTACCAATAATACTGCAGAGTACGAAGGGCTCCTTGACGGGCTCAAGATTGCAACAGAACTGGGAATCAAGAAGCTGATCATCCGCGGAGATTCAAAACTTGTGGTGAGACAAGTCAACAAGGATTACCAAAGCCCATTGATGGAGGCATACGTCAAGGAAATGAGAAAGTTGGAGGAGCGCTTTGACGGATTGCAAACAAAGAACGTGCCCCGTGCGGAAAACAGCATTGCTGATCATCTGTCAAAGTGCGCTGCACAAAAACTCCCTGTGGAACCAGGGACTTTTGTTCTTCATCTGACTCAGCCCTCCGGATCCCCGGCAACAATGGCCAGAAAGAGGAGGAAACTGGACTTCGGCAAGCCTCACCCGACAGAGCCTCCCGAGGGTCCCGGCAGAGAGGTTGGCGGGAACAACTCCCCTTCGATCAGTGAGCTGCACCATCCCGCCGGACCACCGGTCCTTGCGGTCGAGAAGTGCGCTCTTGCGAATGAGTAGGTGCCGCTGGTCCTTGTTGTCGAGCCCCTGGCCCCAACCTGGGCACGGCACATAGTCCATTTGCTCCAAACTGGAGAACTCCCCGAAGAGCAAGAAGAAGCTGAAAGAGTAGCCCAGAGGGCCAGTATGTATCAGTTCGTTGATGACACGCTGTACAGAAGGAGACCCAACGGTGTGAAATTGAAGTGCATTTGCCGGGAGGAAGGAAAGGAACTATTGGCCGAGTAACACAAGGGTATGTGCGGCTCACACATTGGATCAAGGGCTCTAGTTGGAAAAGCCTTCCGGCAAGGTTTCTATTGGCCCACAGCCCTCCAAGATGCAGTTGAGCTCATCACCAAATGTGAAGCCTGCCAGTTCCACTCCAAGAACATCCATCAGCCTGCCCAAGCTCTTCAGTTGATCCCTTTGTCATGGCCCTTCTCGGTCTGGGGGCTCGATATCTTGGGCCCCTTCCCCTGTGCTACCAGGGGCTTTGAGTTCTTGTTCGTCGCTATCGACAAGTTCACAAAGTGGCCAGAGGTGGAGCCCGTGAGAAAGGTGACCGCATAGTCAGCTATCAAGTTCTTGAAAGGATTGGTGTGCCGCTTCGGGGTGCCTGCCCGAATCATCACCGACAATGGCACCCAATTCACGAGCCGCGCCTTCATGCAATATGTTCATGCCCTCGGAAGCAAGATCTCCTTTGCCTCTGTCGCCCATCCCAGAAGCAACGGACAAGCTGAGAGGGTGAATGCTGAAGTGCTGTGAGGTCTCAAGACAAGAACCTTTGATAGACTGCAGAAGTGTGGCAGGCGATGGATCGACGAGCTGCCGGTGGTTCTTTGGTCCCTCAAAATGACACCAAATCAAGCTATCGGGCAGACTCCCTTCTCCCTAGTTTATGGGGCAGAAGCAGTTATCCCCAAGGAACTCATATTCGGATCTCCTCGAGTGCTTGCCTATGATGAAGTAGCGCAAGATCAGCACTGGCGTGACAACACTGTGCTACTCGAGGAGAACCGTCTCCGGGCTGCTACGAGTGCCGCACGCTATCAGCAAGCCTTGCGTCACTATCACAGCCGCAGGGTTCGTGCCTGGTGTTTTGAGGAAGGAGACCTTGTCCTTAGGCGTGTTCAGTCTGCCAAGGGTACAAACAAGTTGACGCCAAAGTGGGAAGGCCCTTACCAGGTAGTACGAGTCACCAGACCTAGCACAGTCTATCTGGAGACCGGAGATGGCATTCAGTTGCAAAACTCATGGAACATTGAGCATCTCCGTAAGTTCTACCCGTAAGGCGCTGCTGTCGGGCCCTGCTCGGCAGCCACCCTTTTCTACAGGCCTTGCCGATGTTGCATGTAACCCCTTGTACAAAGCCAGGCACAGAACCTGAGCAACAGAAATAAACGAAGCGCTGGGGGGGCCCAAAACTTGCATGCATGCATAAGCATATCATGAGCATAGCATGATCATATAGATGAGGTCGCATGAGGCATTGTTTTCATCTGCATTAAGTTGCAGGGTTCTTGCCGTGGACTTGGTCCCAAAAAGAAGAAATGAAGACGAGCCTACGTGATGATCCTCGGCAAGCCAAACAGATAAGTTCTCTTCTTATCCTTACGTGTTCTGTAAGTAGAAACTTGTGCATATGAAACTTGTGCATTCGAAACTTAGGTGCTCCAATCCTTTGACTCGAACATTGATTCGGTCAGGATGGTCGCAGTGGCCTTTGGCGGAGAAGGCTTGGAGGGGGCTGGTCCCTCTTTGCGATTTGTGCCTGGCAGGCTTAGCCCCACGGCAACAATTCGAGGGTACCGGCAGGATAGCTTGCCGAAGATAACTTGTTTACTTGAACGTATAGAGGCATTTCACCTCTGCATGGGTATGATGCATGCACAAGTGTCCGGCAAAGCTTGTCTTTTTCATTAATATGCTGATGAAGAAGTACAGATCTTACAGAACACCAATATGGATAAAGAAGATTACATTATTTAGACTAAAGTTTGGCAAGTGCCTACATATTTTAGATTGAAAAAAGATAAGTGCCCTGTGATGCCCTTTCTTGCCCTTCTCCTCCCAGGCACTGCGGCAGAAGGTGAAGAAGGCAAAAGGGGCACCTGGGCAGAAGCCAAGCCTGACCCCGTCAGGCCCCTTTGGCGAGGGGCCTAACAAGAACAGGAGGGCGCGGGCGAAGGTGATGGTGAAGAGAGCGGCAGGGACAGCCCACCAGCCGCCACCACCAGGGCCAGCAAGACGCGGCAGGGCTAACGGAGCTGCAGCCCGCGAGGAAGATTGTTGGGGTCCAGCTGGAAGGCTGCTGGAGGAGCTCGGGACGCCATCCACACCTATGCATCCAACTCCCTGGCAAATCACCTTGCCGGGAATGGGGTGCAGGTGCAGATGGTGGTGTTGCCGCCTGACGGTGACGGTGCGGCTGACGATCAGCCGGAGTCAGAGCTATTGCCCTCCCTGTTGTCATCACTGTCACTGTCCTCCTCGTCACTCTCGCTCGAGGAGGAGATTTCGTCATCGGTCGAGCTCTCCGCGCAGCACCCTAAGCGAGCACCCGAGCACCCGAAGACCTTGAAGGAGAGCAGGTCGGCCTCCATTAATTTAAAATGGAGGACGTGCACCTCCGACAAGCTATGGGTGCGAGCAAAGGTCTTCCAGCCACGTCGAAAGAACATGACATGAGGGGCAGGAAAATCCACATCCACCCGCATGCCGCCGTTCCCGCAACCTCTCATGTGCAGCTTCAATGTGCTCGGCTGTTCAAACTCCATCGCCCTCGCGAATGGAGTGGGGAGACGGAGGCGGCCGCGCGGGGGCTTGTACAATCTGATGATGAACTCTAGGGGTTGGTCTTTGACATGGCCTTCCATCAGGGGAGGGGCAGCTGGTGGGGGCGCAATCAGAGCGCCACCTAATCCTCCTCGGCCTCGGGTGCCACGACGACCATGACCTCGCCCCCTCCCACCTCCTCTCGTGGCGGGCTCCACCCCCACATCTTCGGAGGAAGGAGAAAGACGCTGTCGAGCAGAAGTTCTCGTCGCCGCCACTGGAGCAATGCCGCGCCCCCGACCTCTCTCCATGGTGGGCGAGGACTGCTGCAAGAATGGAGGGAGAAGGATGTGTGGAAAAATGCCTTGCCCCACGTTCCCTTTTTATAGGCGAGCGGGGCAGGGGGCTATATTTTTCCATGAAGGTAGCCGCCCCGTTCGCTCAGTCCGGCTCCTCCTCGCCATTAACGGCTCGAGGAATCAAGGCCGACCCCCTGCACCAACCTGCGACGCCTGGCTTTCTGCCACGGCGCTCATTCCCGCGCCCTCCGCATCCACCACCAACTTTGTGCAGTGCATGCAATACACGTGGAGGAGGCGCTTGGGGCAGGAAGGATAATGGGGTGGCGGTTACCGCCCCGTGAACGTGGGACGTGGGTACCCCACGGATCATGGCCCATTATCTATCCCACTACAATTGGTGTTACGTGACGCGCGGGAAAATGGAAACTGATCCAAGCTCAGGTTAATGAAGAATCAAAGAAGACCTCAAAGGACAAATCACCGCAAGCCTCCTCGCCCATATACTTGACAGGACCTACCCCAACGACGCTCGGCAGTGTGTTCAGGCCAGGCCCAGGGGCTCCTGTTGGTGCAACAAACCCCAGGTATATTGTCCAGACTGTACACAGGCTTGGAGGCAAGCTCGCAATGTCCAAGTCCAGACGAAGCAAGGAGAGATCAGCTCTTTGATGAATCAAAGGGCAGATCAAGAGGACCAAGACAAGCTAAATGATCAAGACACCACTAAGGAGAAACCTCCCTTGCCGGGCAGGCGAGCCTGGCGAGGACGAGGTGGCCCTGAAGTCAAGGCTCAAGACCGTCCCGGCAGGCTTGCCGGGCGCGACCAAGGCAAACTACCCCGCCAAGGCTCCACCGCTCCACCTCACAGTGACGCAAGTCATCGATCGGTGCGGTGTCAAGCCCCCAAGTGACTAAGTGGTTGTTATTTGGCACGTGGCAGCCACTTCCTATGGAAATCACCTTCAAATGACACCCGTCCAGAGACGTGTCAAGCAGACAGGCGAAAAGGTGGCCGAGCAGTCCGACAAGGCTTGTCGGGCATGCCACGATGTGACACTAAGCGGCACATTTAATGCGCTCTGCTCTGGCTGCAGAGTTAGGTATGATAGCACTGTTCGCTATCTAATCAGTACATAGTGACTGATTTGCCATTGTGGTGACCCCTTGATCTATAAAAGGAGGGCCATGGCAACCATAGAAAGGATTCGGACCCTTGTACACTCGACGCGCGTAGCTGCCCTCGCCCCGAGGCAACCCTGCCGGGCAAGAGCGCTGCGTTTCCACCACAACCCACTATCAATCCACCAAAGCAGGAGTAGGGTTTTACGCCTCACGGCGGCCCAAACCTGGGTAAAACTGCCTCTGTGATCTCTGTCGTGCTGTGCTACGTTCTCCGCTCTTTGTGCAATGTGCTCATCCCCCCTGCCGAACCACAAGGGGCTAATGGCCCCATAGGTGGCCGTGGTTTCCCACGACACATATTTATAATTTTTTGTTGTTCCATGCTATTATAGTATCAATCTTGGATGTTTTATATGCAATTGTAAGCAATTATATATCATTTTTTGGGACGAACCTATTAACTTAGTGCCCAGTGCCAGTTGCTATTTTTTTGCCTGTTTTTGGTTTTCCAGAATATCAGTACCAAACGAAGTCCAATTGCCACGAAAAATTTTGGAGATTTTTTCTAGAAAAAAGAGACCCTGGAAGCTTTGGGGGGAGACCAAAAGATGAAGGAGGTGCCCATAGGTCACCAGGGAGCGCCAAGGGGGTGGACGCGCCCTGGTGGCTTGTGGGGCCAACGTTCACCCTTTTGACCTAATTCCGCCTCTATAAATTCTCTAAAATCGGGAAACCAACAAAGAGCCACCAAAAACCCTTTTTTCGCCACCACAAGTTCCTGTTCTCGAGAGATCCCACATGGGGGCCTTTTCTGGCACTCTGCCAGAGGGGGAATCAACCATGGAGGAGCTCTACATCAACCTTGTTGCCCTTCCGATGGTGTGTGAGTAGTTTACCACAGACCTACGGGTCCATAGCTAGTAGCTAGATGGCTTCTTCTCTCTCTTTGATCTTCAATACAATGTTCTCCTTGATGTTCTTGGAGATCTATTCGATGTAATCACCTTTTGTGGTGTGTTTGTTGGGATCCGATGAATTATGAGTTTATGATCAGATTATCTATGAATATTATTTGAGTCTTCTCTAAACTCTTTTATGCATGATTATTATAGCTTTGTATTTCTCTCCGATCTATTGATTTGGTTTGGCCAACTAGATTGATTTTTCTTGCAATGGGAGAGGTGCTTTGTGATGGGTTCGATCTTGTGGTGCTCAATGCTGGGGAACATTGCATGGAAAACAAAAAAATTCTACGCACACGCAAGGTCTATCCATGGAGATGCATAGCTATGAGAGGGGAGAGTGTGTCTACGTACCCTTGTAGACCGTAAAGCGGAATCGTTTATTAACGTGGTTGATGTAGTCGGACACCTTCGCAATCCAACCGATCAAGTACCGAACATACGGCACCTCCGCGTTCAGCACACGTTCAGCTCGATGACGTCCTCGCCTTCTTGATCGAGCAAGACAGGCAAAGTAGTAGATGAGTTCCGGCAGCACGACGGTGTGGTGACGGTGATGGTGAACTTGTTCTCGCAGGGCTTCGTCGTGCACTGCGGAAAACTAGACGGAGGACCAAACTGTGGAGAGGGGCACCGCACATGGCTAAGAGATTGTCGTGGGTTTGTGTGGCAACCCCTCCCTCATATATATATAGGTGGGGGAGGGGAGGCAGCCAGGAGGCACCCCAAGGGTGGCCGCCGGCCCCCTTGGGCTCCTGCTCTATGGCACCCCCCCTTTCCTTGTTTGCACAAGGGGGGAAGGAAAGGGGAGGAGAGGAAGGCAGGGGGAGGCCGACTCCCCCCTTTCCTTTTCTCCCCAAAGGCCTACGGCCAGAGGAGGGGTGCGCCAGCCCCTTGTGGGCTGGTGTGCTCCCCTCTTTTGGCCCATATGGCCCATTAACCTCCCGAGGCTTCCCGGAACCCCTTCCGATGATCCGATGATTACCCGGTACACTCCGAAACCTTTCCGGTGACCAAATAGCATCATCCTATGTATCAATCTTTACCTACAGACCATTCCAGAGCTCCTCGTCATGTCCGTGATCTCATCCGGGACTCCGAACAACATTCGGTCACCAAATCACATAACTCATATAATACTATATTGTCAACGAACGTTAAGCGTGCAGACTCTATGGGTTCAAGAATGATGTAGACATGACCGAGACGCCTCTCCATTCAATAACCAATAGTGGGACCTGAATGCCCATATTGTTTCCTACATATTCTACACAGATCTTTATCGGTCGAACCTTTATGACAACGTACATAATTCCCTTTGTTTGTCGGTATGTTACTTTCCCGAGATTCGATCGTCAGAATGTTCATACCTAGTTCAATCTCATTGCCGGCAAGTGTCTTTACTCGTTTCATAATACATCATCTCATGACTAACTCCTTAGTCATTTTGCTTGCAAGCTTCTTATGATGTGTATTATCGAGAGGGCCCAGAGATACCTCTCCGATACTCGGAGTGACAATTCCCAATCTTGATTCATGCTAACTCAAGAGACACCTTCGGAGATACATGTAGAGCATCTTTATCATCACCCAGTTACGTTGTGATGTTTGATAGCACACAAGGCATTCCTCCGGTATCCGGGAGTTGCATGATCTCATGGTCGAAGGAACATGTATTTGACATTAAGAAAGCAGTAGCAATAAACTGAACGATCATATGCTAAGCTAACGGATGGGTCTTGTCCATCACATCATTCTCCTAATGATGTGATACCATTATCAAATGACAACTCATGTCTATGGTTAGGAAACCTTAACCATCTTTGATCAACGAGCTAGTCTAGTAGAGGCTCACTAGGGACATGGTATTTGTTTATGTAACCACACATGTATTTAAGTTTCCAGTCAATACAATTCTAGCATGAATAATAAACCTTTATCATGAATAAGGAAATATAATAATAATAACAACTTTATTATTGCCTCTAGGGCATATTTCCATCAGTCTCCCACTTGCACTAGAGTCAATAATCTAGTTCACATCACCATGTGATTAACACCCATTGTTCACAACGCCATGTGACTAACACCCAAAGAGTTTACTAGAGTCAATAATCTAGTTCACATAGCCATGTGATTAATACCCAAAGAGTACTAAGGTGTGATCATGTTTTGCTTGTGAGAGAGGTTTTGCCCATATTTAGATCCATATGTGTTTTGCAAATTTCTATGTCTCCAATGCTCTGCATGGAGCTATACTCTAGCTAATTGCTCCCACTTTCAATACGTATCTAGATTGAGACTAAGAGTCATCCGAATCGGTGTCAAAGCTTGCATCAATGTAACCCTTTACGACGAACTCTTTATCACCTCCATAATCGAGATACATTTCCTTAGTCCTATTAGGTAACTAAGGATAATTTTGACCGTTGTCCAGTGATCCACTCCTGGATCACTATTGTACCCCTTTGCCAAACTCATGGCAAGGCACACAATAGGTCTGGTACACAACATGGCATACTTTATAGAACCTATGGCTAAGGCATAGGGAATGACTTTCTTTCTCTCTCTATCTTCTGTCGTGGTCGGTCTTTGAGTCTTACTCAATGTGCTTTGTGAAATTCCTATTAAGCGTCTTGATCTATCCCTATAGATCTTGATGCCCAATATATAAGCAGCTTCACCGAGGTCTTTCATTGAAAAATTCTTATTCAAGTATCCTTTTATGCTATCCAGAAATTCTATATCATTTCCAATAAACAATATGTCATCCACATATAATATCAGAAATGATACAGAGCTCCCACTCACTTTCTTGTAAATACAGGCTTCACCATAAGTCTGTATAAAATCATATGCTTTGATCACATCATCAAAGGGTATATTCCAACTCCGAGATGCTTGCACCAGTCCATAGATGGATCGCTGGAGCTTGCACACTTTGTTAGCACCTTTAGGATCGACAAAACCTTATGGTTGCATCATATACAACTCTTCTTTAAGAAATCCATTAAGGAATGCAGTTTTGACGTCCATTTGCTAGATTTCATAATCATAAAATGCGGCAATTGCTAACATGATTCAGACAAACTTAAGCATCGCTACGGGTGAGAAAGTCTCATTGTAGTCAACCCCTTGAACTTGTTGAAAACCTTTCGCGACAAGTCGTGCTTTGTAGACAGTGAAATTACCATCAGCGTATGTCTTCCTCTTGAAGATCCATTTATTTTCAATGGCCTGCCGATCATCGGGCAAGTCCACCAAAGTCCATACTTTGTTCTCATACATGGATCCTATCTTAGATTTCATGGCCTCAAGCCATTTATCAGAATCTGGGCTCATCATAGCTTCTTCATAGTTTGTAGGTTCGACGTTGTCTAACAACATGGCTTCTAGGACAGGATTACCATACCACTGGTGCGGAACATGTTCTGGTCGACCTACAAGGTTCTGTAGTAACTTGATCTGAAGTTTCATGATCATTATCATCAGCTTCCTCTCTAGTTGGTGTAGGCATCACGGGAACGGTTTTCTCTGATGTGCTACTTTCCAATTCGAGAGAAGGTACAATTACCTCATCAAGTTCTACTTTCCTCCCACTCACTTCTTTCGAGAGGAAATCCTTCTCTAGAAAGGACCCATTCTTGGCAACAAAGATCTTGCCATCGGATTTGTGGTAGAAGGTGTACCCAATAGTTTCCTTAGGGTATCCTATGAAGACGCACTTCTCCGATTTGTGTTCGAGCTTATCAGGCTGAAGCATTTTGACATAAGTGTTGCATCCCCAAACTTTAAGAAACGACAACTTAGGTTTCTTGCCAAACCATAAATCATACGGTGTCATCTCAACGGATTTAGACGGTGCCCTATTTAACGTGAATGCGGTTGTTTCTAATGCATAACCCCAAAATGATAAAGGCAAATCGGTAAGAGACATCATAGAACGCACCATATCTAATAAAGTACGGTTACGACATTCGGACACACCATTACGCTGTGGTGTTCCAGGTGGCATGAGTTGTGAAACAATTCCACATTGTTTTAAATGAAGGCCAAACTCGTAACTCAAATATTCGCCTCCATGATCAGATCGTAGAAACTTTATTTTATTGTTAAGATGATTCTCCACTTTACTCTAAAATTCTTTGAACTTTTCAAATGTTTCAGACTTGTGTTTCATCAAGTAGATATACCCATACCTACTCAAATCATCTGTGAAGGTCAGAAAATAATGATACCTGCCGCGTGCCTCAACACTCATTGGACCGCACACATCGGTATGTATTATTTCCAATAAGTCATTAGCTCACTCCATTGTTTCGGAGAATGGAGTTGTAGTCATCTTACCCATGAGGCATGGTTCGCAAGTATCAAATGATTTATAATCAAGTTATTCCAAAAGTCCATCCGCATGGAGTTTCTTCATGCGCTTTACACCAATATGACCTAAATGGCAGTGCCACAAGTATGTTGCATTATCATTATTAACTTTGCATATTTTGGCATCAATATTGTGAATATGTGTATCACTACGATCGAGATTCAACAAGAATATACCATTCATCAAAGCTGCATGACCATAAAAGATATTACTCATATAAATAGAACAACCATTATTCTCTGACTTAAATGAATAACCATCTTGCAATAAACAAGATCCAGATATAATGTTCATGCTCAACGCTGGCACCAAATAACAATTATTGAGGTCTAAAACAAATCCCGAAGTTAGATGTAGAGGTAGCATGCCGACGGCGATCACATCGACCTTGGAACCATTCCCGGCGCGCATCGTCACCTCGTCCTTAGCCAATCTTCGTTTATTTCGCACTCCTGTTTCTAGTTACAAATATGAGCAACCGAACCAGTATCAAATACCCAGGTGCTACTATGAGCATTGGTAAGGAACACTCAATAACATGTATATCAAATATACCTTTATTTACTTTGCCATCCTTCTTATCTGCCAAGTATTTGGGGCAGTTTCGCTTCCAGTGACCATTTCCCTTGCAATAGAAGCACTCAGTTTCAGGCGTGGGTCCATCTTTGGGCTTCTTCACGGGAGCGGAAACTTGCTTGCCATTCTTCTTGAATTTTCCTTTCTTTCCCTAGCCTTTTTTCTTGAAACAAGTGGTCTTGTTAACCATCAACACTTGATGCTCCTTCTTGATTTCTACCTCCGCGGCCTTAAGCATTGTGAAGAGCTCGGGAATTGTTTTCGTCATCCCTTGCATATTATAGTTCATCATGAAGCCTTTGTAGCTTGGTGGTAGTGAATGAAGAACTCTGTCAATAACACTCTCAACTGGAAGATCAATCCCCAGCTGAGTCAAATGGTTATGATACCCAGACATTTTGAGTATGTTTTCACTGACAAAACCGTTCTCCTCCATCTTGCAGCTATAGAACTTGTTGGAGACTTCATATCTCTCAACCCAGGCATTAGCTTGAAATATCAACTTCAGCTCTTGGAACATCTCATATGCTCTGTGATGTTCAAAATGTCTTCGAAGTCCCGGTTCTAAGCCGTAAAGCATGACACACTGAACTATTGAGTAGTCATTAGATCGAGTTTGCCAGGCGTTCATAACATCTGCAGTACCTCCTGCAATAGGTCTCTCACCTAGAGATGGATCAAGGACATAATTCTTCTATGCAGCAATGAGGATAATCCTCAAGTTACGGACCTAGTCCGTGTAGCTGCTACCATCATCTTTCAACTTAGCTTTCTCTAGGAACGCATTAAAATTCAGGGGAACGGTAGCACGGGCCATTAATCTACAACATAGATAGGCAAAACTATTAAGACTAAGTTCATGATAAATTAAGTTCAATTAATCAAATTACTAATGAACTCCCACTTAAATTAACATCCCTCAAGTTATCTAAGTGATACATGATCCAAATCAACTAACCCATGTCCGATCATCACGTGAGATGGGGTAGTGATCAATGGTGAACATCTCTATGTTGATCATATCTACCATATGACTCATGTTTGACCTTTCGATCTCCAGTGTTTTGAGACCATGTATGTACATGCTAGGCTCGTCGAGTTTAACCCAAGTATTCTGCATGTGCAAAATTCTCTTACACCCATTGTATGTGAACGTAGAGTCTATCACACCCGATCATCATGAGGTGCTTCGAAATGACGAACTTTGGCAACGGTGCATACTCAGGGAAAACACTTTTATCTTGAAATTTAGTGAAGGGATCATCTTATAAGTCTACCGCCGTTCTAATCAAAATAAGATGCATAAAGGATAAACATCACATGCAATCAAAATATGTGACATGATATGGCCATCATCATCTTGTGCTTTTGATCTCCATCTCCAAAGCATCGTCATGATATCCATCGTCACCGGCTCGTCACCTTGATCTCCATTGTTGCGTCGGGGTCGTCTCGCCAACTATTGCTTCTACAACTATTGCTAATGTATAGTGATAAAGTAAAGCAATTACATGGCGCTTGCATTTCATACAATAATTAAGAGACAACCCTAAAGCTCCTACCGGTTGTTGATATTACAAAACATGATCATCTCATACAACAACATATATCACATCATGTCTTGACCATATCACATCACAACATACCCTGCAAAAACAAGTTAGACGTCCTCTACTTTGTTGTTGCAAGTTTTACGTGGTTGCTATGGGCTTCTAGCAAGAACCGTTCTTACCTACGCAAAACCACAACGGTGATTATCAAGTTTGTTGTTTTAACCTTCTTCAAGGACCGGCCGTAGTCAAATTCGATTCAACTAAAGTAGGAGAAATAGACACCCGCCAGCCACCTTTATGCAAAACAAGTTGCATGTCAGTCAGTGGAACCGGTCTCATGTGCGTGGACATGTAAGGTTGGTCCGGGCCGCTTCATCCCACAATGCCACCGAATCAAAATAAGACGTTGGTGGTAAGCAGTATGACTATCATCGCCCACAACTCCTTTGTGTTCTACTCGTGCATATCATCTATGCATAGACCTGGCTCATGACGCCACTGTTGGGGAATGTTGCATGGAAAACAAAAAAATTCTACGCACACGCAAGATCTATCCATGGAGATGCATAGCTACGAGAGGGGAGAGTGTGTCCACGTACCCTTGTAGACCGTAAAGCGAAAGCATTTATTAACGCAGTTGATGTAATCAAACACCTTCACAATCCAACCGATCAAGTACCAAACGTACGGCACCTCCGCTTTCAGCACACGTTCAACTCGATGACGTCCTCGCCTTCTTGATCCAGCAAGACAGGCGAAGTAGTAGATGAGTTCCGGCAGCACGATGGTGTGGAGATGGTGATGGTGAACTTGTTCCCGCAGGGCTTTGCCGTGCACTGCAGAAAACTAGATGGAAGACCAAACTGTGGAGAGGGGCGTCGCACACAGCTAAGAGATTGTCGTGGGTTTGTGTGGTGCCCCCTCCCTCATATATATATAGGTGGGGGAGGGGAGGCAGCCAGGAGGCGCCCCAAGGGTGGCCGCCGGCCCCCTTGGGCTCCTGCCCTATGGCGCCCTCCCCTTTCCTTGTTTGCACAAGGGGGGAAGGAAAGGGGAGGAGAGGAAGGCAGGGGGAGGCCGACTCCCCCCTTTCGTTTTCTCCCCAAGGCCTGCGGCCAGAGGAGGGGCGCGAGAGCCCCTTGTGGGCTGGTGTGCTCCCCTCTTTTGGCCCATATGGCCCATTAACCTCCCGGGGCTTCCCTGAACCCCTTCCGGTGATCCGATGATTACCCGGTACACTCCTAAACATTTCTAGGGACCAAATAGCATCGTCCTATATATATCAATCTTTACCTCCGGACCATTCCGGAGCTCCTCGTCACGTCCGTGATCTCATCCTGGACTCCGAACAACATTCGGTCACCAAATCACATAGCTCATATAATACTATATCGTCAACGAACGTTAAGCGTGCAGACCCTATGGGTTCAAGAATGATGTAGGCATGACCAAGATGCCTCTCCTGTCAATAACCAATAGAGGGACCTGGATGCCCATATTGGTTCCTACATATTCTACGAAGATCTTTATCGGTCGAACCTTTATGACAACATACATAATTCCCTTTGTCTGTCGGTATGTTACTTGCCCGAGATTCGATCTTCAGTATCTTCATACCTAGTTCAATCTTGTTACCGGCAAGTCTCTTTACTCGTTCCATAATACATCATCTCGTGACTAACTCCTTAGTCATTTTTCTTGCAAGCTTCTTATGATGTGTATTACCGAGAGGGCCCAGAGATACCTCTCCGATACTCGGAGTGACAAATCCAAATCTCGATTCATGCCAACTCAACAGACACCTTCGGAGATACCTGTAGAGCATGTTTATGATCACCCAGTTACGTTGTGACGTTTCATAGCACACAAGGCATTCCTCCGGTATCCGGGAGTTGCATGATCTCTTGGTCGAAGGAACATGTATTTGACATAAAAAAGTAGTAGCAATAAACTGAACGATCATATGCTAAGCTAACGGATGGGTCTTGTCCATCACATCATTCTCCTAATGATGTGATCCCGTTATCAAATGGCAACTCATATCTATGGTTAGGAAACCTTAACCATCTTTGATCAATGAGCTAGTCTAGTAGAGGCTCACTAGGGACACGGTATTTGTTTATGTATCCACACATGTATTTAAGTTTCCGGTCAATACAATTCTAGCATGAATAATAAAAATTTATCATGAATAAGGAAACATAATAATAATAACTTTACTATTACCTCTAGGGCATATTTCCATCACTCAATCCTAGTGACAGAAAGGGACATGACACGTATTGTATCGTTGCCATTAAGGATAAAAAGATGGGGTTTATTCATACTAATTGAGTTACTGTTGTCTACATCATGTCATATTTCTTAAGGCGTTACTCCGTTCTTTATGAACTTAATACTCTAGATGCATGCTGGATAGCGGTCGGTGTGTGGAGTAATAGTAGTAGATTGTAACACCCCCAGTAATTAGCAAACGTAAACCCCTGCTAATTATGCCATGTCATCATGCTTCACTAAGCCACAATGCCACCTGTCAAGTTTAATTTCAAGTTTTAAAATAAAGTCAAGTAATTATTATTTTCAAACAGTAAAACTAAAATGTTCATAATGTTGCAAATAATCATTGGCTAATTTTCATGGTGAAACCAACATTTCAAAAAATACCTAATTGCCCTTAAACAATTAAAAGAGGGTCCAGAACAATATTTAAAAAAAATCTAAATAATGAAAATTACAACTGTTTTAAATAACCCCCAAAACTTTTGTGGCAGTGCCTAAAAATGCAACACTAATTTCGGACTGAAAGCACAACTGCTCCCTGGGTGATTTTGGTAATTAATGTCAACATATCTCTTGTTGGACTAATACTTTCACCTAGTGTATTTCAGATGAGTTCAACCATGGCGTGGTAAGGACAAGAGGATGTGGAACCCCTTCAAAATGCTAAGGACAAAGATTGGCAAAAGCTCAAGACTCTTCATTTCTATTTTAGTGATCTAAGATCACATTGAGTCCATAGGAAAGCCAATACTATTAAAAGGGGATGATGTGTTGCTTAATGGTCTACTTGCTCAAAGTGCTTAGTGATATTGCTCCAAAAACCATCAGCCACGTTCTCATTTCCACATTTGTCCAAAACTCAAAGTCAAACTCGGCCCCACCGATTTGATCTACCCGGTGCCACCAAGTTTAGTTGACATAGCCACTGCCAGAAACCCTAGACGATTCGGTCACACCGATACGGATCTCGGTCTCACCGAGATGGCCTTGCAAACTCTCTGTTGCCTGTTGCAATTATTTCGGTCTCACTGAAATGTGCAATTGGTCCCACTGAGTTTGTTTGACCAACTCTCTGTATGCTCTTTGCTGAAATCGGTCTCACCGAGTTCAAGCAATCGGTCTCACCGAGATGAAGTTTTTCCCTAGCCCTAGCACATCGGTCCCACCGAGTTGTTCCAGTCGGTCCCACCGAGATTCCTAACGTTCACATTTTGAACTCAATCGGTCTCACCGAGTTCTTCTATTCGGTCTGACCGAGTTGGGTCAAATGTGTGTAACGGTTGGATTTTGTGTGGAGGCTATATATACCCCTCCACCCCCTTCTCCATTTGAGAGAGATCCATCAGAACGTGCCTACACTTTCACTACTCATTTTCTGAGAGAGAACCACCTACTCATGTGTTGAGACCAAGATATTCCAATCCCACCACAAGAATCTTGATCTCTAGCCTTCCCCAAGTTGCTTTCCACTCAAATCATCTTTCCACCATAGCCAAATCTGTGAGAGAGAGTTGAGTGTTGGGGAGACTATCATTTGAAGCACAAGAGCAAGGAGTTCATCATCAACACACCATCTATTACCTTTTGGAGAGTGGTGTCTCCTAGATTGGTTAGGTGTCGCTTGGGAGCCTCCGATAAGATTGTGGAGTTGAACCAAGAAGTTTGTAAGGGCAACGAGATCGCCTACTTCGTGAAGATCTACCCGAGTGAGGCAAGTCCTTCGTGGGTGTTGTGGGAAACCACGGCAACCTATGGGGCCATGAGCCCCTTTTGGTTCGGTGGGAGGATGGGCACGTTGCACAAAGAGCGGAGAAGCGTGCGCAGCACGGCAGAGATCACACAGGCAGTCTTTACCCAGGTTCGGGCTGCCGTGAGGCGTAAAATCCTACTCCTACTTTGGTGGATTGATGGTGTATAATGGTGGTGGACGTAGCGCACTCGCCCGGCAAGGTCGCTCTGGGGGCGAGAGTGGCTACGCGCATAAGAATATGCGAGGGTCCAACCCTTTCTACGGTCGCCATGGGCCTCCTTTTATAGTTTAAGGGGTCACCACAGTGGCAAATCAGTCTTTGCATACTGATTAGATAGCTAACAGTGCTATCATATCTAACTCTGTAGGCTGACAGAGCGCATTAAATGCGTCGCTCAGTGTCACATCACAGCCCGCCCGGCAGGTCCTGCCGGGCTGTTTTGCCAGCTTCGGGCCTGCTCGTTTGACACGTCTCAGGACAGGTGTCATATGGAGGTGTTTGCTGTAGGAAGTGGCTGCCATGTGGCAAGATGCAGCCACTTAGTCACCTTGGAGCTCGACACCGCTTTGATTAATGACTTGCGTTGCTTGTGAGCTGGAGCGGTGGAGTGGCTTGCCTCCGCCAGTCCCGGCAGGCCTGCCGGAACAGTCTGGGAGCTTGCTTCCGGGGCAAAACCCAACCCTGTCGGGCTCGCCTGCCCGGCAAGGTAGGTCCTTCCCTTAGCGATGCCTTGTTCCTCTGGCTCACCTTGGCCTTCTTGACTTGCACTTGGATCCTTCAAAGGAATTGATCCTCCTTGTTTGGTCTGATCTTGGTCTTGTAATCTTGTCTTCGAGCCTGTTGGCTTGCTGTCCGTGCACAGTCAGGGGAAAACATATACCCCTGTCTATGTTCCCCGACATAAGCCCCCGGGCCTAAGCCATATGTGTCACTGGGCACGTTGGGTTAGGCCCCAAACAGTGCACAGACACGTGGCAAAAAAGGGTTGCTCCCATCATGGTTCGTCATGATGACCAGTCAATCCAACGTCCACTTCGTGCAATTACTGCGAGTCGTGGGGTCGTGGGACTGTTGCAGTTAATGTAAAACTGTAACTTCTAAAGCGTCGCGTCCCCACTCCACGCTTTTTCCCCTTAAGATAGGAAAACACGGAACGGCACGGTTCACTTGTCGCCTGTCCTGCCCTCCCATCATCTTCCTCCGCAAGCCAAACAACTGCCCCTCCTTTCTCTCCCTCGCCCGTCGCCGTTCCCCCCACTTGATTCCTGCCCCCGTTCGCACCGGCATCCGCGGGAATGGGGAAGAAAACTGCAGCAAAAGGGAAGCAGACGGCCGCGGTGAAGGAGATGGTCGCCGAGGGAAGCAAGAGGGCGACGGAGCTGGACAAGAAGCGGAGGGGAGACGTCATCTTCTTTCCATTGAACCTGGATGGCCCGGTTCTGCAGGCAAGGTACAGGTACCTGTGGGGGAGGGAAGTCCCGAAAGGGCACGCCGCACCCAATGTTTTGGCGGAGGGGGAAGAGGATCCGCCAAATTCATACCGATTCTTCTGCGCATATTTTATTTGCGGCCTCTGCCCTTCTTTCTCTGATTTCTTTGAGGCGATGATGACGATTTATGGATTCCACCTCCTGGACTTCGCGCCAAATGCAATGGCGACCATGGCCATCTTTACCCATTTGTGTGAGAACTTTGTTGGAGTCGCCCCCAATGTTGATCTGTTCAGGCATTACTTTGTCCCGCGGGTGGAGAACAAAACTCACCACTCTGGGAACATCAGCTGGATGACACGGGGGGCAAGGAAGTCCTGGGATTATATCCCTGGTCTGCAGCACGAGAGGTGGGATGAGTGGAGAGGAGACTGGTGCTGGATTCAGGATGAGGAAGCCCCAGAGTTCTGCGAAGCACGGACAATGTGTGTCGAGCGCAGCAAGGAATGGAGCGCATTCGGCCTCACCAATGATAGGCTTCGCCCGGCAATAAATAGGATCACCTGCCTGAAGGCTGCCGGGCTAACCATTGAACACGTGGGGGCAGATTTCCTCCTTCGTCGCATCTCGCCACTGCAAAAGAGGGACAGACCTGCCTGGTTGTATGGTGATGCTGGGGACAGGATGAGATTGCTCCCAGGTTTGGCCAATAACTTGTCTGTTTATGGCCACGCCTGGTTGTGTGACCAGCTGTTTGGCCGTTTCAAGCTGTTCAAGCTCCCGGCAACCGTTAGCCCTCTGAATGTCAATTTAGCCCGGGACAAGATCTTGAAGTGGATGCCGGATTGCAACGCTCATGGGGTGGCAGGTGATTGGTGGTTGCCCAGTCTTGACGAAGAACTTGAATGGTCCAACGCCCTGGGTGGAGACCAATGTGTACAAACACACCTCCACCGTGGAGGCAGCATTTATCAATAGGAGGATTGAGGAGGACAAAGCTGCCCGAATTGCTGCAATGGCAAGGGCTACAAAGGTCGGGAAGGGAAAAGCTGAGGATGAGAGTTCCTCCCATGGTGGTAGCGAGGCGCAGGCCACAGAAGAGGTTGCCAGGGAAGACCTTGCCGGGGATGAGATTTCCGGGCTTGAGGCTCTAGCTACCGCGGTAGCAGAGCTCCAAAAGGAGGAGGAGGCTGCTGAGGCAGTGGAGCCCGAAGCGGAGTGGCTCACGGCTGGTCTTCAAGCCCCCAAGCCGATTTTGGATCAGCTTCCCTGCAAGCGTGCTACTAACTGGGGAACGGCGACCCCAAATCCAGCGCCTACCGCCAAGAAGGTGAAGAAGACCACCACCAGAAATACCAAGATAGACGTGGCGTGCCGCCAGTCTCCTCGCATTGCCGGGATCAAAGCTTCTCCCTCCAAGCAATCGGTGGATGTGGAGGGCGATTCTAGCTCTCATTCTGGCTCGAGCTCTTCACAGAGCTCATCTTGGAGCCCCCAGCGCTTCAGCAGGGTTTGGGGCTACCGGAAAGCTCCGCCCCTCCATCCCAGAAGAGAGGCAGAGCATCCCGCCGCCCATGGAATTTGATTTGAGCTCCATGCTTATTGATGAGGAGTAAGGAAGATTTCCCTTTTCGTGATAACTTTAGTATACTTGATTATCTTTGCTGGCTGACCTTTTGTTTTGCTGTCATTGGCAGGGAGGAGGAGGAGGAAACGGAGACCCTCATCCATCGGTCGAAGAGGCTCCGGCGTGCTGGGTCACCGAAGATTGTGGATGGCTTGGGTTTGGTGGGGAGCAATGCGGAGGATCCCGCACCGATCCCCCAGCCTAGCCCCCGGCCTAAAAGTGGAGGGCTGGTTCCTCCTACTGGGGGCAACGGAGACGAACTTCCCACCCCTCCAGCTAGAGGAGGCAGCAAGACAACACGGGATGAGCCCTCCCTGGAAGGGTATGTTCCTCCCGCTGACCCAGCCAAAGGATCCCTGGCGAGACCCTCCGTGGATGAGCCCGCACAGAGCATCGCCGTGGCTGCCGCGGCAGGGGCTGGAGTTCATGGCCCGGCAACTGATGCTGCCGGTGAAACTGAGGCCCCTGTCCGGCAGGCTTCTCCGGGTACTTAACTTCCACTCTACTACTTCTTTCTCTTATGTATCCCCTCTCCCTATATCCCGGTAATCTAAAACTTCTGCCTTTTTTGCCATTCACTTGTCCTTTCATCCGCAGTCTTCCAGGCCGAAGAGCCAGAACTGCTGGAAAAGGTGGCCAGCAAAGGGAGAGCTGCCGCGAATGAGGCCGCCGAAATCGCCACCGCGGAGGGACAAGGCCCCGCTGCCGGGAGTGTTCAAGATTCTTTGGCGGTGGCAGAACATACTTCTGAAAGTGCCCCAGAGGTGGGAGTGGTGGTCGAGGGGAAGATTCCCCTCCGAACCATGGATCCCCTTCCCTTTTCTGGACCCATGGTGGGGACCTCACCATCCCCCTCAAGCCAGTTGGCGCTGGTGTTGGTGCAGCCCGGGATTGGAGCCCCCGGCCCGTCGGCATCAACGAACATGGAGCTTGATGAAGAGCTCAAGCAAATCCTGGCGTCGCTGCACCAAGGGGTTGAAGAATCGGGCGATTCTGTTGCCGTTGCAATGGATTTGTCCTTCCTGGAGTCCGTGGCGGCGGGCATCAAAGAAATGCAGCCCCGACATGACCAGAAGTGGCAGGCGCTCAAAGAGCAGCGCGAGTCCGCCAACAAAGTGGACCAAAAGCTGAAGGACAAGTGCCTGGAGCTGCGCGAATGGCATGGCAAGCAGTTCCAGGTACTTATGAGGCAGCAGGAGGCGATCCTGATGACGAGGGAAGACGTCATAGCCCGTGAAGTGCGCCTGGCAGATCGCAAGGCACGTCTGGACGCCAGACAACAAGAGATTTCTCTCTGGGAGGAGAAGCTTGGAGCCATCCTTCGCGCCAAAGATGATGATCTAGAAGCCCTTGTGCAGCAACGCACCAAGGAGTTGGAGGACAAGCATAAAGCTGCCCTGGACATCCTCACAACTGATTCTGATGTTCGACTGAAGAAACTCACTGATGATCTTGCTGCCGCATCCGCTGCCAGGACTAACCTTGATCGACAGGTGACTAAGCTGACTGAGGAGCTTGCCGGGAGCACCAAGGAGGTGGAGGCTCTCAAGGAGGAAGCGCGAAAGGCGGAGGTCCTTCTGAGCGATGTGCAGTCGCAGCTTTCCTCCAGGACCCAAGGCCTTAAAACCGCCAACGGCACCATCACGGATCTGAAGGCCAGGATCGGCACCCTGGAAAGCGCGGCAGAGTCCAACAAAGCCCACCAGCAACAGCTGTCCAAAGATCTAGACACCGCCCAGCGCCTCCGGAAGGATGCAGAGGATAAGCTGACGAACCAATCCTAGCAGGTGAACCTCTGGATCAGGAGCATGATTGACATCGCTATGCACCTTGCTGCCCAGACCGTAGCGATGGGCATGGACGGGCCAGCTTTCTTGATCAACAGGCAGGAGTCCCTAGTGCCAAGCTGGGAGTTTTCTTCAACAAGCTGATCGAAAAGCTGAGGGTGCATGAAGAGGGAAGGGCCAAGCGCTTCGCGACCGAGTCCCGGAAGCTTGCTCACGATGCCCTCCTCATGGTCCTGAGCAACATCGCCTCCCGTCATCCAGACCTCGACCTTGCCAACGGATTTAAGGAGCCGCTGATGGGTGCTGATGTTTCAGCTGCCAAAGAGAAAGCTGCCCCTTTGGCCGCCAGGGCCCTTCACGTCCCAACAGCTTCACACAGACGCCAGGCTTGACTCCGAGCTATTCTTGTCATCGTGCTATCCTGTAACAAAACATGATGTATGCTTCGTGTTTAGGTGTCGTACTGTTTATGTTTGCGTGGAGCTGATGTCCCCTGCTTAATCTTAAACGCATGTTTATCCCTCTGAGCTTATATGCTTGTGTTTGTACGATTAGTCCCTATGCATGTTTTGGTTGCTTGCCGGTATCATATTGTCGCGATTGTCGTAAGGGTCCAGCCCTTAACATTCATCTTGGTGTGGATGCGTCCCGGCAAGTTTTTCCTTGGTAGCTCTCGACGCAGCTGCTCGTTCTGTGAGCAAGGCTCGGGACAGAACAAGGGTGCAAACAAAGAACTAGCCAAGGTTCCATCACTCGAAGGATTTCATAGTATGAACACTTACTAAAACCGAGGGATAAACGGATGCAAAAATCTAGGATTCATCAAAAGGAAATGATTGCGTGGACTTAGCTTTTGTTCTTGCTCCTTCCCATCCTTTCCAGTTGCGTGCGCTTGGCGTGCTCGCGATACCCGAAAAGACGGAGGCCAAGCGAATAACTCTCTGGTTCCCGGCAGGGACCAACATACGTCAAGCGTGTCTGGCGGGCGGCAGGATATGGTGCCGGGCTTTCCCGGCCCCTCTTTCTCTCCTCCACTCTTTTCAAACAATCTAACAGCGGCTGGCGTAAGAGTCCCGCCAGTGCAGACGGCCTTGCCGGAGCATACTTGCTGGGGCATCGATCAATGGATTCATACCAGCGTTTTACTCAGGGTTTCCCTAAGCAGGGTAAATGTTAAACCGAGTATCGCGCGATACTCATCGACATTGATGATGCCAGGGCCAGAGCACCTCGATTGCCGAAGAGGGAGAGATATGGAAAGAGGATCCTCGTTCACGCGCGCCTTGCCCCTTCTCCCCGGACGGCGCCCGAGCGGTGGTCACGTCGCCTAGGCCGCCTGGGGGGAGCATACCACCGCCAGCACCGATCTTCACCGCGGCCGCGACCGCGGTGGGATGAGATGACGACCAAAGCAGGTGCGGGGACGGCCCCACTCTCCCGCTTTGTCTTCATATCTCCATGAGCACCACCGACGCCAAAAGCTTTGGCTGGGCTGCAATGGAGACAACACGCTGCCAACGCTCTCAGGTTTGCGCAAGTGATCCCCCTACCTGGCGCGCCAAAGATGTCGTGGGAAACCATGGCTACCTATGGGGCCATGAGCCCCTTTTGGTTCGGTGGGGGGATGGGCACATTACACAAAGAGCGGAGAAGCATCGCGCAGCACGGCAGAGATCACACGGGCAGTCTTTACCCAGGTTCGGGCCGCCATGAGGCGTAAAACCCTACTCCTGCTTTGGTGGATTGATGGTGGATAATGGTGGTGGACGTAGCGCACTCGCCCGGCAAGGTCGCTCTGGGGGTGAGAGTGGCTACACGCGTATGAATATGAGAGGGTCCAACCCTTTCTACGGTCGCCATGGGCCTCCTTTTATAGATTAAGGGGTCACCACAGTGGCAAATCAGTCTTTGCGTACTACTTAGATAGCTAACAGTGCTATCATATCTAACTCTATAGGCTAACAGAGCGCATTAAAATGCACCGCTCCGTGTCACACCACAGCCCGCCTGGCAGGTCCTGCCGGGCTGTTTTGCCAGCTTTGCGCCTGCTCGTTTGACACGTCTCAGGACGGGTGTCATATGGAGGTGTTTGATGTAGGAAGTGGCTGCCATGTGGCAAGATGCAGCCACTTAGTCACCTTGGAGCTCGACACCGCTTTGATTAATGACTTGCATCGCTTGTGAGGTGGAGCGGTGGAGTGGCTTGCCTCCGCCAGCCCCGGCAGGCCTGCCGGGACGATCTGGGAGCTTGCTTCCGGGGCAAAACCCAACCCTGCCGGGCTCGCCTGCCCAGCAAGGTAGGTCCTTCCCTTAGCGATGCCTTGTTCCTCTGGCTCACCTTGGCCTTCTTGACTTGCACTTGGATCCTTCAAAGGAATTGATCCTCCTTGTTTGGTCTGATCTTGGTCTTGTAATCTTGTCTTCGAGCCTGTTGGCTTGCTGTCCATGCACAGTCAGGGGAAAACATATACCCCTGTCTGTGTTCCCCGACAGTGGGCGATGGCCATGGTGGGATAGACAAGGTTGCTTCTTCGTGGACCCTTCATGGGTGGAGCCCTCCGTGGACTCACGCAACCGTTACCCTTCATGGGTTGAAGTCTATATCAACGTGGATGTACGATAGCACCACCTATCGGAACCACGCCAAAAATCTCCGAGTCTACATTGCGTTTGCACACTCCAATCCCATCCCTTTACTTTCTTGCAATTAGCATGCTTTATATTTTCCGCTGCATATACTCTTGGCATGCTTGCTTGAAATGTATTGTGAATGCTTAAACTAGTACTAAAACTCCACCTCAACTTGAAGAACTTAAAAATTGCCACTTTTACTTGTTGAGGGTCTAATCACCCCCCTAGACACCTCTTCTCGATCCTTTCACGGACCAAGTTCCATATTTTACAAAACCTATTTGCTATTTGAAATAAATGCAAAACAGAAATGATAAAAGAAAACAGAAAAAAAGGAAAAACTTATTGTGCAGTTGAGCCAACCAGCTACAGTGCAGCCGAGCCTGCAACGGCTGGACTTTCTTCAACCTCCTGTTCATCCACGACACGCTGGACGCCGGTCGTGCGTCCGCGTCCTTGATCGCTACGTGCTAGCCATCCCGTGTGCCCCGGTGATGACCCACAAGTATAGGGGATCAATCGTAGTCCTTTCGATAAGTAAGAGTGTCGAACCCAACGAGGAGCAGAAGGAAATGACAAGCGGTTTTCAGCAAGGTAATTTCTGCAAACACTGAAATTGTCAGTAACAGGTAGTTTGATCGCAAGATAATTTGTAACGAGCAAGTAACGGTAATGGTAAATAAAGTGCAGCAAGGTAGCCCAATCCTTTTGTGGCAAAGGACAGGCCAAAACAGTCTCTTATAATAAGCAAAGGGTTCTTGAGGGCACACGGGAATTTCATCTAGTCACTTTCATCATGTTGGTTTGATTCGCGTTCGCTACTTTGATAATTTGATATGTGAGTGGACTGGTGCTTGGGTGCTATTCTTACTTGAACAAACCTCCCACTTATGATTAATCCCCTCGCAAGCATCCGCAACTACAAGAAAAGTATTAAGATAAAATCTAACCGTAGCATTAAACATATGGATCCAAATCAGTCCCTTACGAAGTAGCGCATAAACTAGGGTTTAAGCTTCTGTCACTCTAGCAACCCATCATCTAATAACTACTCCACAATGCATTCCATTAGGCCCAAAGATGGTGAAGTGACATGTAGTCGACGTTCACATGACACCACTAAGGGAATCACAACATACATATCATCAAAGTATCAAACACATATCAAATTCACATGATTACTTGCAACATGACCTCTCCCATGACCTCAAGAACAAAAGTAAATACTCACAAATGATATTCATGCTAAAGATCAGAGGGGTATTAAATAGCATAATGGATCTGAACATATAATCTTCCACCAAATAAACCATATAGTAATCAACTACAAGATGTAATCAACACTACTAGTCACCCACATGTACCAATCTGAGGTTCCGGTACAAAGATTGAACACAAGAGAAGAACTAGGTTTTGAGATGAGATGGTGCTATTGAAGATGTTGATGAAGATTGGCCTCCCAAAGATGAGAGGGTTGTTGGTGATGACGATGGCTTCGATTTCCCCCTCCGGGAGGGAAGTTCCCCTGGCGGAATCACTCCGCCGGAGGGCAGAAGTGCTCTTGCCCAAGGCGGTGCTCCGTCCTGAAAGTCCTCCCCTTATTTTTTTTTCTAGGTCAAAAGACCTTATATACTAGAAGATGGGCACCGGAGGTTGGCCGGGTTGCCGACAACCCACCAGGCCACGCCTGGGGGGCTGGCGCGCCCTGGTGTCTTGTGGGCACCAGGTGGCCCCCCTCCAGTAGTTATTTGCTCCAGAATTTTTTATATATTCCAAAATAATTCTTCGTAAAATTTCAGCTCATTTGGAGAAGTGCAGATTAGGTATCTCTGACATAGCTTTTTCAGGTCCAGAATTCCAGTTGTCGGCATTCTAGCTCTTTGTGTAAACCTTGGATATCATGAGAGAAAAGGCATTAGAATTACTCCATAAAGCATTATTATGCATAAAAACATTATAAATGACAGTAGGAAAACATGATGCAAAATGAACGTATCAACTCCCCCAAGCTTAGACCTCGCTTGTCCTCAAGCGAAAGGAGAAATCAAAAATCATGTCCACATGTTTAGAGAGAGAGGTGTCGATAAAAACAAAATATGGACATAGTAGCATCATGCTTATTATTACAACAACAACAACAACAACAAACTTTGTCATATAACTTCTCATTAACAAGTAACAATTCATCACAACATCGAAGTAAAAAGCATAAACTTTATTGGAAACCAACAAACTATGTTCTTAGTCAACTTTGCAACTACAATTCATCATATTTTCAGGAAGGGTCACGTATCGGAGCCTTTTGGCAAGTCCACATACTCAACCATCATTTAATCTTCTATGATTGCTAACACTCACAACATACATATGAGCAAAAAGTTTCAACCGCACACATAGAAAAATAGGGGCTTATGGTTTCGCCACCCAACTTATTCACCTCATGGGTGATGTCAATAATAATAACTCATGATCATTCACATTCAACTGGATATATGTGCCTAGATCTTTCCTCACCACATGATGCTTGCCAAAGAGAAAAATAAAAAGATTATAGAAGAATACTTTGACTCTTGCATAAAAGTAAATACATAAGAGTAAAAGATAGGCCCTTCGTAGAGGAAAGCAGAGGTTGTCATGCGCTTTTTGGTTTTGTATGCATAATCTTTTAATGCAAAAGAATGTCATGTTATATTGCCCCTTATGATAGCAACCTTTTTTATGCAGTCCGTCGCCTTTATTACTTTGCCATCACAAGTTCGTACAACGCTTAATTTCTCTTGCACTAAATGATCAAACACATTTAGAAGGAATTTTTATTGCCTTATTGCACCGACGACAACTTACTTGAAGGATCTTACTCAATCCATAGGTAGGTATGGTGGACTCTCAAAACATGAGTTTGGGTTTAAGGTTTTTGGATGCACAAGTAGTATCTCTACTTAGTGCGGATTTTTGGCTAGCAAAGATGTTGGGCAAGCACCACATGTTGAAGGATCTATGACAATATAATTTCTATGTGAATATGAACAAACATAAATCATTATGTTGTCTTCCTTTTCCAATGTCAGCAATTTTAGCATATAATATTTAATAGGAGCTCACAATCATAAAAGATGTCCAAGATAGTATATTTTCATGTGAATCTTCTCTTCCCTTATTAACTAGCTGGGTGACCAGCGCATTTGCGCAGCTAGATTAGCTATATATTATAAAATTTATGTTTTACTTTATATTTATATTATAACCTTAAAATGTTGATTGGCTGGTACATGGAAACTTTAAAATATAGAAAATCATGTGCGCATATTTCCATTGCCAATTACAGTTTAAATCAGGTGCACAATTCGAATTTACTAAATAATGTTTATAAGTTACTTCTAAGAAACCTCGTATGTAACAAAGACCATTGTTGAGATGTAATATTGTAACTTCCTTACATCTTTTTATCTTCCTTTTCGGCTACCTCTTATCCCATTAGTGCCCGTAGAAACCTTTTATTACCGACGATGAAACATAATTAACGTCCTCCATCCATCTCATCTTGAGCGACAAAATTTCTCATAAATGTCAGATGTTTTCAAGCATGTTTATTTCATTTCGATTGTCACTGTCGCGTTTCCATGAATACTTTTCTTCCCGCTCATGCTTGGCTTAAGTTGCTCTCTCCAATCATTTTTTATTCTTATTGCATGAAATATGTATTGCCCATATTGCCATGTTTCATTGTTGTAATCTTTCTGCAACAGTCGTGAAACTATATACCTCAGTCATCTAGTTAATACACTTACTCATACACATGTCATATTGATATCCCGTTATTCTTACCAAGTGGCATCATATCATGTACGTGATTCTTGTGTGTATATATATATATATTCTAAGTCTAATGTAATAGTTCTCACTACTTTAACAGTGTGAACTTCGTAATAGACCAGTGGGGTAGTTCATGCATACCAAGGGTTGTCTCTGTCCTTGACCTCTTTGCCTATTACCTTATATACAACATGTGCATGTTGATACAGCGAACATGAGGTGTGTTTTATATTATTATATACGTCATCACTATATTTTCGATCCTACCAAATATAAATTATATTGTTTATTTATTTGAACATTTACGGGACAAATCATTTTGACATAGAATTGTTAAAAAAATTAGCTATTTGTAGGACTCAAATGGAGTTAAATCAAATTATCAAATTTCACCTAATTCTAATATTGAACCGTTCATATTTTAATTGTACTTATTACCTTTACATATATTATTTAAACAGTAGTTTCTTATGGCATTCATATAGAGTATGAATAAATATCGGAGTGCTAATTTATTTTGAGAAAATAACCTTTTTTTATACTTTCAACTGAGTAAGAGTAAAAAAAATCAAAATTTGTGTAGAAAATATAATTGCATTATTAAATTCAACTTATAATTTTTGTATAAGTTAATTCTGAAATTTAACCACTTACGGGCATCATGTAGAGAATGTACAAATAAAATTGCTAATGCCATGTATTTATCGGTGTATATTTATCAAAAAGTAGATGAGGTGTTTCGCTCGCTTGCTTGTTATATATAAGCTGTCTTTTTTATTCTACCGTGTAACATAGTTTTTTCTAATCGTATATGTTGTACATAACTAAACTAGTTCGACGAATTCCGCTGGATTTTTTTATCTCACGTGTTATATGGGTTGACTTGAGCCTTGAGATTTCAGGTTTTGATCTTGTAAGAGGTCTGATAGGCAAATCGTTGCATCTCTTTCCCTCTTTCACTGGCAGATATAGTCATATCATGCATGCATGTCTATACTATGGTTGTAGGCAAGGTTAGCTAATACGCATGCATGCATGCATGCAGATGCATGTCTACTTGCAAGCGTATACGTATTTCTTTGCGTCTCTAATTGCCGCACGTCCGAGTCTTCCATCCTTCCAAGCTCGATTGATTTTTTTTTCCTCGCCGTGTCATATACTAACACGTACAAAGACTTCCTATCCCACACTACTTCTTTGGTCTCCTAGTCCCATACGTGATTCTGATTTGCACTTTTTCATCGGCATATATATACGTGAGTTCTAAAAAAATTGTACGTGACAGATTCCTATGTTCCAAAAAAGGCATATACAAATATTTGTATGTAACGTTCACATCTTTAAATCTTAGTCGTTAATCTAAAAACTTAATGGTAGAGATAATTTAATCTATGTGGACGCACGTGATGGCTTGTCTGACTCTTGCTTTAAGTATATAATAGATTCTTTCAAGAGTTGTATCATTGACCAATGCTATGTTTGTCAACTTTTAATAAATTTTACCACTTATAGTTTTCCTTATGTGATGTCATTACTTACCATAAGATTAGCATATGATCTTTTTCATTATTTCTTTTTATTTTGATTGCAACATAAAAGGAAAGAAGCAAAATCTCAAACTATTATATAACTCTCACTCGATTACATAGATAGATTGATCACGAAACTAGCACTCGAAAATAGATCATACTAAACTTTTATTCAACTAAATCAAAACATAGCTAAGGATCGAACTAAAATAGGTAAAGGTAATAAAAGTGATGGTGATACGATACCGGGGCATCTCCCCCAAGCTTGGCACAAGCCAAGGGGAGTGCCCATACCCGTGTACTCAAGTCTCCTTTGGTGGGGAAGATGATGAAGGTGGTGATGATGAGGTAGTAGGTTTGTCCTCCGGCTTCCAGGGCAAGGGCTCACCATCAAAAGAGGATGCACGAGTCTCCTGAGTCCTGCAACTGGCAGCTAAATTCATACCTTTAAATCTTGCTTCATACTCGAAAACTTGGTTTTGAAGATCATAGATTTTGCTTTGCGGAAAATTAATTTCCTCGTTGAAGGTGAAGACGATGTCCTTCATAGATCGGCCATCCACCATGTGATCACGGGTGAATTCCGTGATCATGGAGTGATTGGCGCTGAGTCCACGCTCCATCCCTTGGCACTTGAAGATATCTTGTTCCACCGCCTCGAGCCTGGCCTCCACGCTCCCCATCCTCTTGGGCCCTTGAACAACCCGGATGTGGAGCACCCCCTCACGCATCTCAATGGCTTGAGGGTGCTTCATCATCACCGGTAGGTAAGGGTTGATGACCTTCTCAAAGAACTTGTCCTTGGAGGAGCTTGGTGGAGCCATGGGAATCTAGATCTGACAGGAAAACAACACGAAACAAGAATAGGGGATTTTTCTATGATGCGCTGGTCAAATCATCCGGGGGTATATATAAAGATCTTTTATCTTGGGAAACAAGTGTATGGAAGGAAAACGGAGTCGGGAAGGTGCCCGAGGGGCCCACAACCCACTAGTGCGCGCTAGGTGGGGCAGGCGCGCCCTGGTGTATCGTGGTCACCTCGGCTGCCTTCCTGGTTATTTCTTATTTTTCTATTTTTTCTAATATTCCAAAACTGGCAGAAAATATTTTTACGGATTTTTCGAAGTCCGTTTACTTACCGTATCACGTACCTCCATTGGAGTGTTCGGGAAGGTTTTTTTTATGTGTTCCTCCGGTGTCATGGTTTGGATAATATTGCTTTCAACATTAATAGGCGTACCTGACATATAGTGTTTAATTCTTTGTCAATTGACCACCTTCGGGTTAGTACCTTCAGCATTATTAATCTTGATAGATCCAGAGCGATAAACCTCTTCGATAACATATGGTCCTTCCCATTTGGAAAGAAGTTTTCCTACAAAAAATCTAAAACGAGAGTTGTACAAAAGAATATATTCTCCAACTTTGAATTCCCGCATTTGGATTCTTTTTCATGCCATATTTAACTTTTTCTTTGAATAGTTTGGCATTTTCATAAGCTTGAGTTATCCATTCATCTAGTGAGCTAATATCAAATAACCTCTTTTTACCGGTAAGTTTGAAGTCATAGCTGAGTTCTTTAATTGCACAATATGCTTTATGTTCTAATTCAAGAGGCAATTGAAGCTTTTTCATAAACCATTTTATATCGAGACATACCCATAGGATTTTTATAAGCTGTTCTGTAGGCCCAAAGTATATCATCCAATTTCTTAGACCAATTCTTTCGGGGCCTATTGACAGTTTTTTGTAATATTAGTTTTATTTCTCTATTGCTAAGTTCAACTTGACCACTAGATTGAGGATGATAGGGTGATGCAATTCTATGGTTAACATCATATTTAGCAAGCATTTTACGGAAAGCATCATGAATAAAGTGTGAACCACCATCAGTCATTAAATATCTAGGGACTCCAAACCTTGGGAAAATAACTTCTTTAAGCATTTTAATGGAGGTGTTATGATCAGCACTACTAGTTGGAATAGCTTCTACCCACTTAGTACCATAATCTACAGCAACCAAAATAGGTGTATACCCATTAGAGGAAGGAAAAGGTCCCATATAATCAAAACCCCAAACATCAAATGGTTCAACAACAAGTGAATAATTCATAGGCATTTCCTTACGCTTACCGATATTACCAATTCTTTGACATTCATCACAAGACAAGACAAACTTACGGGCATCCTTGAAAAGAGTAGGCCAGTAAAAACCAGATTGTAATACCTTGTCCGTAGTTCTATCTCTCGCATGATGCCCTCCATAGGCTTCGGAGTGACATTTCCGTAGGATTTGTTCCTGTTCATGCTCAGGTACACAACGTCTAATAATACCATCTACTCCTTCTTTATAAAGATGTGGGTCATCCCAAAAGTAATGTCTTAAATCTTAGAAGAATTTTTTCTTTTGTTAGTATGTGAAACTAGGTGGTATATTTATAGCAACAATGTACTTAGCATAGTCAGCATACCAAGGAGTGTTACGAGAAGCATTTATTACAGCTAGTTGTTCATCAGGAAAGCTATCATCAATAGGTAGTGGGTCATCAAGGATATTTTCTAACCTAGACAAGTTATCAGCCACGGGGTTCTCAGCTCCGTTCCTATCAGTGATATGTAAATCAAATTCTTGTAGCAAGAGAACCCACCTAATGAGTCTAGGTTTAGCATCTTTCTTTTTCATAAGATATTTTATAGCAGCATGATCAGTGTAACCTTCGAATCAACAATGTAAGATCTGAATTTATCACAAGCAAACACTACTGCTAAAAATTCTTCCTCAGTAGTAGCATAATTTCTTTGGGCACTATCTTGAGTTTTGCTAGCATAATGGATAACATTTAATTTCTTATCAACTCTTTGTCCTAGAACAGCACCAACAGCATAATCACTAGCATCACACATAATTTCAAAAGGCAGGTTCCAATCAGGTGGTTGAATAATAGGTGCAAAAGTTAAGGCTTTCTTAAGTGCTTCAAAAGCTTCTACACAATCATCATCAAAAACAAAAGGAACATCCTTTTGTAAAAGATTAGTAAGAGGCCTAGAAATTTTAGAGAAGTCTTTAATAAACCTCCTATAGAAACCAGCATGACCAAGGAAACTATGAATACCTTTAATATCTTTAGGACATGGCATTTTCTCAATTGCATCAACTTTACCTTTAACCACCTCAATACCTCGTTTATAGATTTTATGCCCCAAGACAATGCCTTCATTAACCATAAAGTGGCACTTCTCCCAATTCAAGACAAGATTAGTTTGTTCACATCTCTGCAAAACTCGATCAAGGTTACTTAAGCAATCATCAAAAGAAGTTCCATAAACGGAAAAATCATCCATGAAAACCTCCACAATCTTTTCACAAAAATCAGAGAATATAGCAGTCATACATCTTTGAAAGGTAGCAGGTGCATTGCATAAACCAAAGGGCATACGTCTATAAGCATAGGTTCCAAAAGGACAAGTAAAGTTGGTTTTCTCTTTATCAGGTTGTGATACAGATATTTGAGAGAAACCATAATATCCATCAAGAAAACAAAAGTGTGTGTGCTTAGATAATCTTTCTAGCATTTGATCAATGAAAGGCAGAGGGTAATGATCTTTTCTAGTAGCTTTATTTAATTTTCTAAAATCAATTACCATTCTATAGCCAGTAACAATTCTCTATGGGATAAGTTCATTTTTATCATTAGGAACAACAGTAATACCTCCCTTCTTAGGGACACAATGAACATGACTTACCCATCTACTATTAGCTATGGGATAGATTATACCTGCTTCTAGAAACTTTAATCTTTCAGTTCTTACCACTTCTTTCATCTTAGGATTCAATAGTCGTTGGTGATCAACAACGGGTTTAGCATCAGTTTCCATATTAATCTTGTGCTGACATAGAGTGGGACTAATGCCTTTAAGATCATCAAGAGTATATCCAATAGCAGCACGATGCTTCGTCAGAATTTTTTATAATCTTTCTTCTTCATGTTCTGAAAGCTTAGCACTAATAATAACAGATATATCTTTTTCTCATCAAGATAAGCATATTTCAAAGTGTCAGGCAGTTGCTTTAATTCAAACACAGGATCACCTTTAGGTGGAGGAGGACCTCCTAGAGTTTCAATAGGCAAATTGTGTTTTAGGAGAGGTTGTTGTTCAAAGAATATTTTCTCTATTTCATTTCTTTCACGCAAGTGCATATCATTTTCATGGTCGAGCAAATATTGTTCTAGTGGATCAGTAGGAGGCATGACAATAGAAGCAAGATCAATTATTTCATCCTTACTAGGTAATTCTTTATTACGAGGTTGTCTACGAAACTTAGAGAAATTAAATTCATGAGACACATCACCAAAACTAACACTAACAGTTTGTTTTTCACAATCTATCTTAGCATTGACAGTGTTCAAGAAAGGTCTACCAAAGATAATGGGACAAAAGTCATCTTGTGGGGAACCAAGGACTATAAAATCAGTAGGATATTTTATTTTTCCACACAAGACTTCAACATCTCTAACAATCCCAAGTGGTGTGATGGTATCTCTATTAGCAAGTTTAATAGTATCATTCATAATTTCTTGGTATAAGGTAAAAGGAATAGCACTCACACTAGCACCTAAGTCACATAAACCATGATAGCAATGATCTCATATTTTAACTGAGACAATAGGCATGCCAACCACAGGTCTATGTTTATCTTTTTCATCGGGTTTGGCGATTCTAGCAGCTTCATCACAGAAGTAAATAACATGCCCATCAATATTTTCTACCAAGAGATCTTTAGCCATAGCAACACTAGGTTCTACTTTAATTTGCTCAGGGGGTTTAGGTGCTTTAATATTACTTTTGCGAACCACTATTGATACCTTAGCATGTTCCTTTATCCTAACGGGGAAAGGTGGGTTTTCAATATAAGCAGTAGGCACAACCGGATCCACATTGTAAATGATAGTCTCATCTTTAGCTATAACTGGTTCTTTAATTTCTTCTTTAATAGGTGGGTGATATTTAAACCACTTCTCCTTAGGGAGATCCACATGAGTAGCAAATGATTCACGGAAAGAGGCTACTATCTCAGAGTCAAGTCCATATTTAGTGCTAAACTTGTGAAAAGCATCGGTATTCAAGAAAGATTTAACACAATCAAACTTAAGTATTATACCAGACTCTTTACCTTTGTCGAGCTCCCAATCTTCAGAGTTGCGTTTAATTCTTTCTAAAAAATCCCACCTGAATTCAATGGTCTTCTTCATAAAAGAACCACTACAAGAAGTATCAAGCATGGATTGATCATCACGAGAAAGCCGAGCATAAAAATTCTGAATGATAATTTCTCTAGAGAGCTCATGATTGGGGCATGAATATAGCACTGACTTAAGCCTCCCCCAAGCTAAAGCGATACTTTCTCCATCATGAGTCCAAAAATTATATATATAATTCCGATCACGATGAACTAGATGCATAGGATAAATTTTTTGGAGAAATTCCAATTTCAATCGATTCCAGTTCCAAGATCCAATATCATCGCATAGCCTATACCATGTCAATGCTTTTCCCTTCAAAGATAAAGGGAAAACCTTCTTCTTAACTTCATCTTCGGGTAAACCTACAAGCTTAAATAATCCACAAATTTCATCCACATGTATCTGATGCATATCGGGATGCTTAGTTCCGTCTCCTGCATAAGGATTAGCTAGCAGTTACTCTATCATACCCGAAGGAATTTCATAACCAATATTTTCAGTAGGTACAGTAGGTTGAGGGGCAACAAATTGTGCTTCCGGTCGAGGTGAAGATACCCCGAACAAACCCCTCAAAGGATTGTTTACCATAGTGACAAGTAACAATAAATTTTAGCACGTAATATAAATTTTTCCTTACCGATTTCCACTTACCAAGAGCGCTTCACTCCCCAGCAATGGTGCCAGAAAAGAGTATTGATGACCCACAAGCATAGGGGATCAATCGTAGTCCTTTCGATAAGTAAGAGTGTTGAACCCAACGAGGAGCAGAAGGAAATGACAAGCGGTTTTCAGCAATGTAATTTCTGCAAGCACTGAAATTGTCGGTAGCAGCTAGTTTGATAGCAAGATAATTTGTAACGAGCAAGTAAAGGTAATGGTAAATAAAGTGCAGAAAGGTAGCCTAATCCTTTTGTGGCAAAGGACAGGACAAAATGGTATCTTTTAATAAGCAAAGCCTTCTTGAGAACACACGGGAATTTCATCTAGTCACTTTCATCATGTTGGTTTGATTCGCGTTCGCGACTTTGATAATATGGTATGTGGGTGGACCGGTGCTTGGGTGCTGTTATTACTTGAACAAACCTCCCACTTATGATTAATACCCTCGCAAGCATTCGCAACTACAAGAAAAGTATTAAGATAAAATCTAACCGTAGCATTAAACATATGGATCCAAATCAGTCCCTTACCAAGTAGCGCATAAACTAGGGTTTAAACTTCTGTCACTCTAGCAACCCATCATCTAATAACTACTCCACAATGCATTCCCTTAGGCCCAAAGATGGTGAAGTGACATGTAGTCGACGTTCACATGACACCACTAAGGGAATCACAACATACATATCATCAAAGTATCAAACACATATCAAATGCACATGATTACTTGCAACATGACTTCTCCCGTGACCTCAAGAACAAAAGTAATTACTCACAAATGATATTCATGCTCAAGATCAGAGGGGTATTAAATAGCATAATGGATCTAAACATATAATCTTCCACCAAATAAACCATATAGTAATCAACTACATGATGTACTCAACACTACTAGTCACCCACAGGTACCAATCTGAGGTTCCGGTACAAAGATTGAACACAAGAGATGAACTAGGGTTTGAGATGAGATGGTGCTATTGAAGATGTTGATGAACATTGGCCTCCCAAAGATGAGAGGGTTGTTGGTGATGATGATGGCTTCGATTTCCCCCTCCGGGAGGGAAGTTCCCCTGGCGGAATCGCTTCGCCGGAGGGCAAAAGTGCTCCTGCCAATGATCCGCCTCGAGGCAGCGGCGCTCCGTCCCGAGAGTCCTCCCCTTATTTTTTTTTCTAGATCAAAATACCATATGTACCAGAAGATGGGCACCGGAGGTGGGCTGGGCTGCCCACAACCCACTAGGGCGCGCCTGGGGGCCTGGTGCTCCTTGGTGTCTTGTGGACACCAGGTGGCCCCCCTCCGGTAGTTATTTGCTCCAGTATTTTTTATATATTCCAAAATAATTCTCCGTAAAATTTCAGCTCATTTGGAGAAGTGCATATTAGGTATCTCTGACATAGCTTTTTCAGGTCCAGAATTCCAGCTGTCGGCATTCTCCCTCTTTGTGTAAACCTTGCATATCATGAGAGAAAAGGCATTAGAATTACTCCATAAAGCATTATTATGCATTAAAACATTATAAATAACAGTAGGAAAACATGATGCAAAATGGACGTATCACCCGACGGTGGATAAGGTGCCCCCGCACCCTCCCTGGACGAACCCTAGCCGTCTCCCCCTCCATCTCACGCTGCTCTGTCCTTCCCCCCCCCCCCCCCCCCCGCCATGGCCGCCCCTATTGTCGTCGCCGCCTCATCGTTGACGCGCTTTGATGCCTCCCCGCGCCGCCATCGAAAGTCCGGGATGAGCACCATCATCGTCTGCATCAACTATGGGGACCCATTCGACCAGAGCCTCGCTCCATCGTCTCCATCGTCACCTTCTTCCTCCTTTGTCGCTGTCGCCATGGCCTTCGATTCACGCTACCTCGACCTCCCCAGGCTTCCCCGAGCCATCATAGCGCCTCGCTCTGAGCCCAGCCTCCTCTTTATATCCCCTAGAACTCGAACTCATGCTCTAGCACGCCTTGCCACCTTAGCCGAACCTCACGGCCGCCGTTTGCCTCGCCGTCGCGGCCGCTGGCCTCCGAGCTCCCGCCCGAGCACTGCCTCCAGCTCCTGGGAATCATCGGAGCTCAATGCGACCACCAGCTCCCCTCCAAGTGCCCCCTAGCCCCGGGTTCGAGCTCACCCGACTCCGGCTGCCGCCGACGTCGAAGCCCTGCCCATCTCCGGCCAGACCAGCCGCTCCCACCACCCTCATTCGATCGTGCATGCTCCCAGCAACATGTGGCCGCAAACCGCGTGCGATTTGATGCCCTGTAGCGACCACATGGTGGGCATCCGCCATCAGTTTGGTCGTCCCCAGCATGACTCCAGCCGGCTGACATGTCCGGCGTCATTAGATGCTAATGACACTAATTAGGTTAGCCCTGTGAGAATGACAGTCGGGCCCAACCGTTAAGTAAACTCGACTTAATTTTCTATTAGGATTAGTTTAATTCCCGTGGCCCCACGCGTCAGCTTTGACTCTGCTGACATGGACATTAACTGGGCCCAGTCGTTAGTGATTGTGGCTAGCTCACACATGGCCCCCACTTCACCTTTTGACACAGTCAACGTTGACCCTGTTGACCTGCTGACTGTGCCGTTGACTACTAACTGGGCTTTGACTAGCCCCACCAGTTAGTGGCTAGGGCTAGCTCTGTCTGTGTATAAAAAGGAATTGCACTGTTTAAATTCGAAGTAAAGAATCAAAGGAAATTCACAAAATGATTAAAACTTTGAAAAATAATAGAAAATAAACCGTAAGTCAGATGAAAATAATTTATATATGAAAATTGCTCAGAAAAATATAATGAACCCGAATATGCAATATGTTCATCTGTCATATGCCTCTAACATGATGAACATGAATACTTCCCCTCTGATTCATTTGTCCGGAAATTGCCAAAGATGTTTTCCCTCGTCGTCTGTATCGTGTAGCACTGCGATAGGTCACCCTAGCACTGCATATTGCCATGTCATGCATCATGATGCATCTGTTTGCTTTATAGTTATTTTTTTCTCCCCCCCCCCTCTTCTCTCCGGTAGACATCGAGATTGACGATGCTGTCGTGTATGACTACGCCCCTGATGTCCAGCCACTCTCAGCAGAGCTTCCAGGCAAGCAAACCCCCCCTGATCATTCCTATATCGCACATTCCTTCTCTCTCATGCTTGCATTAGAATTTGCTACTGTATTTGATTGCTCCTATTCTGATGCATAGCCTAATTTTGTAACCTGCTATTGTTACCTACCTGTTTATCCTATATGCTTAGTATAGGTTGGTTAGTGATCCATCAAGGACCCCTCACCTTGTCCCTGTTGCCCCTTTTTCATCACAGATGACTCGATCAACGTGATCGACGTCCAGAGCCCGACACGTCACCCCACCCCCCTTTAGTTGTACGACTCTGCAGAGCAACTGTCAAGTGTCGAGGGTGATACCTCGTAACTCACTCCTGATGATAACTCTGTAGTGTAGCTAATCGGTCATGGTCTATCGAGGGTGATTCCTCCTTCACCACTCCCGATGACGACTTTGTCGTGCAGCACCTCAAGTGTGAACCATTGAGGGTGATTCCTCCAAGTTCACCTTCACAGTTGCATCAAGTGGATTCCATCGAGGGTGATTCCTTGGATTCCCCGTTGGTGTTTTGGACACACGGTTACTTTGGCTTTACCCCCAGAACCATGTTGAAGTTGGGTTGGCCCTGAGGGGTACCCATGAGAGAAATGTGAAGTCGGGTTGAGGGTACCCGCGAGAGATCTGGAGTCGGGGTGATCTGGAGGACACCCGCGAGATAATTACGCGGCACGGTCGGGCATTCTTAGCCCTTGTCGTAAGTCTGTGAGACGGGGCGACGGGACCACATATCATGGGTCATTGATCGTTACCGCATGCTCCCAAGACACTAACGGTTTGGATATGTGATCCGAGTAGGCCTCTGACCTTTTCGCACTGACCACCACGCGGGAATTAGTATGGGCACTCTGCATCGTACGTTTCGCCAAAATCTCTTCGGATGTCAGTGATTGAGTGGCACGCGCTTGGGTGGTCCGCATAAACACCTGCTTTATATAAAGAGGTAGCCACGACTGATCCCGACCGTCCACGCAACATATAGGAGTGCAAATGGCAATTGGCCCAAGACCCTTGCGCGCTTAGGATGTAGACCAGCGTGCTGGCCTCTCTATTGAGCCTAGGTAGGGCTAAGGTGTGTCGATCAGCCGAGGCCGGTCATGACCTTAAGGTGTGTTCGGCCGGAGTTAATCAAGCGTGTTGGGTAAGTTTGTGCACCCCTGCAGGGAAGTATATCTATTCGAATAGCCGTGTCCACGATAATGGACGCTCGGAGTTGTATCCCGATCTATACAACTAGAACTGGATAATAGCGATGTGAAATGGATATGATGGCTCCGGGATTTCTTTCTCACAGGTAGTTGAGAAAGGATCTCTGGGCGTTACTAAATACACTTGCTACTTTATAATATGCTAATCTGCACTCTTCTAATGCTTCAAGATGCTGCAAGATGCTAGTCTTCGATAGGCTAGGCTTTCCCTCTATTCTGGCATTCTGCAGTTCATTCCAAAGATATAGCCCCATTCCTTTGATACTGATGCATACTTAGTATAGATCTGATGTAAGTCTTGTGAGTACTTTGGATGAGTACTGACGGTTGCTTTGCAACCTCTTTTCCCCTATACCCAATTGCTGCGATCAGATGACGGATCCCAGGAGCCAGCTGATCCAGTCAATGACTACTACTACCCCGACGGTGCCTACTACTACGTGGAGACCGCCGATGACTAGGAGTAGTTAGGAGGCTCCCAGGCAGGAGGCATTGCCTTTTCGATCGTTGTTGATGTTTGTGCTAGCCTTCTTAAGGCAGACTTGTTTTAATTATGTCTGTACTCAGGTATTGTTGCTTCTGCTGACCCGTTTGTTCGAGCTTATGTATTCAAGCCCTCGAGGCCCCTGGCTTGTAATATTAAAGCTTATATGACTTAAATTTGGGTTTAGAGTTGTGTTGTGATATCTTCCCATGAGTCTCTGATCTTGATCGTGCGCATTTGCGTGTATGATTAGTGCACGATCGAATCGGGGGCGTCACATAGATGCAGGCAGGAGTTGGTCTACTTGTCTCGAATGTGATGCCTATATACATGATCATTGCTTTAGATATCATCATGATTATTTGCTTTTCTATCAGTTGCCCAACAGTAATTTGTTTACCCACTGTATGCTATCTTCAAGAGAGAAGCCTCTAGTGAAAACTATGGCCCCCGGGTCTATCTAAACAATATATTAAAATCCAATAATGCCGCGCTTTTATTTATGTTATTTTATTTTGTGTTTTCATTTATCCATCTATCACTACGAGATTTGATCTTTGCAATTAACTGCCAAGGGATTGACAACCCCTTGATTGTGTTGGGTGCAAGTATTTGTTATTTTGTGTGTAGGTGCTGCTAACGAGTTGTTGCGTGGTTCTCCTACTGGATTGATAACCTTGGTTTCTAACCGAGGGAAATACTTATCTCTACTGTACAGCATCATCCCCTCCTCTTCGGGAAATCCCAACGCAGCTCACAAGTAGGAGGAAGAATTCCTGGCACCGTTGCCTAGGAGACATCACCAACATCTATCAAGTACCTACGCATAAACTTTCATCTCCTTGCATTTACTTTATTTGCCATTTGCCTATCATTTTCATATCCCCCACTTCTAAAACGTTTTTACAAAAAATACAAAAATATTT
Organism: Thinopyrum elongatum; assembly: GCA_011799875.1. Taxonomy (NCBI): domain Eukaryota; kingdom Viridiplantae; phylum Streptophyta; class Magnoliopsida; order Poales; family Poaceae; genus Thinopyrum; species Thinopyrum elongatum. The sequence goes on from CM022298.1 coordinate 466,594,942, forward strand.
TTTGATTGCCTTTTTTGCTTGTTGCTTGCTTGAAGTTGTTATTATGGCTGATTTTGGCATGGAAAAAAGTGAGGATGGTAAATATCCTAGAGTTGTAATTTCCACCAATTTAGATGCTAAAACTTTTGTGGTGGGACATGGGAATATTATAGGAAAAAGTATTATCCAAGAATTCTTTAATTGCACTCGAAGTTTGGCTTGTGACGACGTTCCTATTCTTAAAAGAAGCAAAAATTATGCCGAAGTTGTTTCTGCACTTTTTCTTAAACTTGAGAGAAGATTTATCCATACCCATCCAACTTTTCAAAGATTGTTTTATGAGTTGACGGTTATAAAAAATCCTAAGGCTAAAAAGATAGCTACTCTTATCCTCATGAATGAATTTGATTTCATAGTTTGAGAAGCTAGAGAAATTTTTTATTTTTACGGCATGAATCATGAAAAACCGGTGATAGATGAGATTTTATGCAACAATGATTATTTGTTGAGATATTTATTTGGCGATGATCACACTTTCAAGGAGAATACCAAAAAGTAAGTCCCTCCTTTAAATATAATCCAACAAGTTTTCAGTAGTATTAACAAACATTATTCTTGGGTTGTAAAAGGGAATCAAGAGGGATTCAAGGATGAACAACTTAGTGATGCCAAAATATCTATGGATGATGTGTTCCATATTGTCTTCGAAAAGCCTCCCGAAAAGAACACATCTTTGGATAAGAATGTGAAAGATGACAACACTTGAAACTATGCATTACGCCTAGTTAGGGGTGTAAAACAATAGCGCTAGTTGGGAGGCAACCCAATAGTTATTTTATTTCTTATTGTTTATTTTTTCTATTTTTTAGTGTGCACACAATTATGCTACTGTTATGGTTGTGCTTTTGTGTTTAAATTAGTGTTTGTGCCAAGTAAAGCCTTTGGGGTGATTTGGATGATAGTTGATTTGATTCTGTGAAAAAACATAAACTTTTGCACCCAGTAGAAGAATTGTTTAAATTCACTGGAAACTGATTTTGATATGAATGTTTTACACATGATTTCTATACAAACTTCCCACGTTTTCCAAATTTTTCAGAATTTTTAGAGTTACATAAGTATGCGCATAATTCAGATTGCTACAGACTGTTCTGTTTTTGACAGATTCTGTTATTGTTGCACTGTTTGCTTGTTTTGATGAAACTATGGATTGAATCGGATGGTATAAGCCATGGAGAAGTTAGAATACAGTAAGTATAATGCAATAATAAAATATGAATGGGTTTACAACAGTACCTAAAGTGTTGATTTGCTTTGTTATACTAATGGATCTCACGAAGGTTTTTGTTGAGTTTTATGTGCTGAAGTTTTCAAGTTTTGAGTGAGATCGTGATGGATGAAGGAATAAGGAGTGGCAAGAGCCTAATATTGGGGATGCCCGAGGCACCCCAAGGTAATATTCAAGGACTCCCAAGCAACTAAGCTTGGGAATGCCCCGGAAGGCATCCCCTCTTTCTTCTACCAACCATCGGTAATTTTACTTGGAGCTATATTTTTATTCATCACATGATATGATTTTTGCTTGGAGCGTCGTGTATTATATGAGTCTTAGCTTTGTTTGCTTTTTAGTTTGTCAGGAGCATCTTTGCTTGACACACCTATTTGAGAGGGATACACATTTTTCGTGATTTGTTAGAATACTATATGTGCTTCACTTATATCTTTTGAGATAGGTAGTTGCTCTAGTGCTTCACTTATATCTTTTAGATCATGGCGGTGATTATATTTTGAAGAAATAGATGCACTCTCATGATTCACTTAAATTATTTTGAGAGTTGATAATAGTAATGGTAATTTGCACAAGATATGAATTTGGTCCTAATGTGATTGATATTCAAGAAGGATATAATAAAAACTTTCATGTAGATCACTGAATATGATAAGTTTGATTCCTTGCAATAGTTTTGCGATATGAAGATGATAATATGTGAGTTATGCTAGTGAGTAATTGTGGTTTAGTAAGAATATTGGTGTTAAGGTTTGTGATTCCCTATGCATGCACGTAAAGTAAAATAGTTATGCAACGAAGTTATATCCAACTTATGGTGCATTATTCAGTGTTAGTTATTCCCAATGCATGTTTATGACCGTTTTTGTTTTCCGATTAGTCACTTCTCAATCTATTTGCTAGCCTCCATTTGTACTAAGCGGGAATGCTACTTGTGCATCCAAATCCTTAGACCTAAAGTTGTGCCAAATGACTCCACCATACCTACCTATATGCGGTATTTACATGTTGTTCCAAGTAAATTTGCATGTGCCAACTCTAATCATTCAAAACAGTTATCCGTTTTCTGTGCCCGTACCGCTCATGGAGCAACAGGGGGTGGTCAATATCTTTCATGCGAGATGGGTTATTCTCATGATGAGTGTTTATTCACTGTTCATTGCACGAGAAAATGGCAGGTAATAGGGATGCCCAGTCCCAAAATGAATTAAAATGAAAAAAAACTCCCCCTTGGAAAGTTGAAAGTTTGGAAGGCACCCATGGATACGGCGAGCCATGGATTGTGAAAGAATGGTGGAGGGGGAGTAAACTTTATTTTCTTTTTGGGAACCGCCTATAATGTGTCTAGCATGGGAGATATTGGAAACTTTTCGTCATGACATTGACAGGAAAAGCATGCCTCTCAAAATAATTTATCTCTGTTTTAAGCTTTGAGCTCTGGCACCTCTGCAAATCTCTACTTCCCTCTGCGAAGGGCCTATCTATGTTACTTTTATGCAATTTTTATTTTTATTTTGAGTCTTCACCTTCTCTTATAAGCACAAACTGGAGAGCACTATTGTCATACTTGTGCATTGGGTGTAGTTAATATTGAGTGTGTTTCATGAATGGATCAATGATTGAGCATGACGGGCTAGGGATAACTTTCTTTAGTGTTGATATTTTGAAGGGTTTTTTACATCTGTGCCCCTGGTTCCTTAGCCATACTCATTCATCCCCATGCTCTTAGCATTTGTTCACTTTTCCCCACTCCCTTGTCTGAAACCCTTAGAAATGGTCACAAACGGTGGATGTCGTCGGGTCTGTGCTTTGACCGTTAACTCTGATGAGTGGGGCCACGTAGGCGTGCATGCAACTGACTGCGGTCGTGGGGTAGCACGTGTCCATGGAACATGCCAAAAACTTCCCATCGTATAAGAGGGGAACCACCAACGGGCGCATCGCCCCTACCATTTTCCCCCAAATCTCCTCCCTGCCACATCGTCTCCCTCTCCCCCACCGCGTTGTCTCGCTCTCCTCCACCGCACCGTCTCGCTCTCCCCCACTGCATCCTCTTCCTCACCTTCATCGCCTCCCTCATACCGATGGTGGACGCTCGTGGCCACACCGGCGCAGCGGCTGGAGATCTACAGGGCGCGGTGACCACGGCAGATGCAGTGCAGGACGTTGGCAGCGTCCACGGTGCTGCGGGGAAACTCGCAACCGCTGTCGCGGCTTTGGATGTGGAGAAGGAGGTGGCGGGCTCCGCCTCGGCGCTGCCGGAGCTGAAGGTGATGGCATCGAGCGGAGCAGTCCATCCAGATGCACAGCCCGGCGAGGAGAAGGTGGTAGAGGAGGTACTTCCATTTGCTTGTACCGTAGTTGCAATATTCCTATTTAGATTGTAGAGTTACTTTCATTGGTTGGGTTGTGATTCGTAGGGTAGTACATATGGTTAGAGTAGTTGGTTTGAGGGATGGGGTTTTCTGTATGGGGGGATGGGGGGTTTTTGTATGGGAGTTTTTTGGATTACATTCGTTGCAAAAATGCTAGACAGATCTTAATGAGAGATAGGGATCTCTGTGCTTAAATGCTACTGGTGATAATTAGATTTTTTTTGAATGCTACACAGATTGGGGTTTTGAATGCTACAGACATGTATGCTTAGATTTGTTTTTGAATGCTACACAGATTGGTGTTTTGAATGTCATATGCCCAAATGGAATGCATTAATTTTGATGTACCTATCAATTGATTAAGAACTTACTTGATTCATCAGTATATAAATTTGTCCACAATATGTAGTTATATTAGCTTTGTTGTTCAATGTGTGTGCATGACAATGGAAAATGCAAATAGGATCATGAAGGAAATATGCCCTAGAGGCAATAATAAAGTTGTTATTTTATATTTCCTTATCCATGATAAAGGTTTATTATTCATGCTAGAATTGTATTGATTGGAAACTTAAATACATGTGTGAATACATAAACAAATACTGTGTCCCTAGTAAGCATCTACTAGACTAGCTCGTTGATCAAAGATGGTTAAGGTTTCCTAACCATGGACATGTGTTGTCATTTGATAACGGGATCACATCATTAGGAGAATGATGTGATGGACAAGACCCATCCGTTAGCATAGCATAATGATCGTTCAGTTTATTGCTATTGCTTTCTTCATGTCAAATACATATTCCTTCGACTATGAGATTATGCAACTCCTGGATACCGGAGGAATACCTTGTGTGCTATCAAACGTCACAACGTAACTGGGTGATCATAAAGATGCTCTACAGGTATCTCCGAAGGTGTTTGTTGAGTTGGCATAGATCAAGATTAGGATTTTTCACTCAGAGTTTCGGAGAGGTATCTCTGGGCCCTCTCGGTAATACACATCATAAGCTTGCAAGCAAATGACTAAGGAGTTAGTCACGAGGTGATGTATTACGGAACGAGTAAAGAGACTTGCCGGTAACGAGATTGAACTAGGTATGAAGATACCGACGATCGAATCTCGGGCAAGTAACATACCGATGGACAAAGGGAATTACGTATGTTGTCATAACGGTTCGACCGATAAAGATCTTCGTAGAATATGTAGGAGCCAATATGGGCATCCAGGTTGCGCTATTGGTTATTGACCGGAGAGGTGTCTCGGTCATGTCTATATAGTTCTCGAACCCGTAGGGTCCGCATGATTAACGTTCGTTGACGATATAGTGTTATATGATTTGGTGACCGAATGTTGTTCGGAGTCCCGGATGAGATCATGGACATGATGAGGAGTCTCTAAATGGTCGAGAGGAAAAGATTGATATATAGGACGATGGTATTCGGACACCGGAAGTGTTTCGGGGGGGTACCGGGTACTTATCGGGTCACCGGAAGGGGTTCCGGGCACCCCCGGCAAAAGATATGGGCCTTATGGGCCAAGAAGGGAAACGCACCAGCCACAAGGGGCTGGTGCGCCCCCATATAGGCTGGCCTAAGGAGGAGAAGGAAAGGGGAGAAGGGAAAGGAAACTGTGGATTAGGATTCCCACTTCCTTCCCTCTCCCCCCCCCCCCCCCCCCCCCCCTCTTTCCTTCCCCCTCGGTTATATATGGCAGGGGAGGCGTAGCTTGGGAGGGACTCCAAGTAGGATTCCTCCTACTTGGGCGCCTCCAATGGCAGTTCCTCCCTCCCTCCCACCTATATATATGTGGGAGGGGGCGCCTAGCACATCCCAGACAATCGCCTAGGACACCCCAAACAATTGCCTAGCCGTGTGCGGCGCCCCCCTCCACCGTTTACACCCCCGGTAATATTTTCGTAGTGCTTAGGCGAAGCCCTGCGGAGATCACTTCACCATCACCGTCACCACGCCATCGTTCTGACGGAACTCATCTACTACCTCGACACTTGCTAGATCAAGAAGGCGAGGGACGTCACCGAGCTGAACGTGTGCAGAACACGGAGGTGACGTGTGTTCGGTACTTGATCGGTTGAAGCGCGAAGAAGTTCGACTACATCAACCATGTTGTGAAACGCTTCTGCTTACGGTCTACGAGGTTACGTAGACACACACTCCCCCTCGTTGCTATGCATCTCCATGGATAGATCATTGTGTGTGCGTAGAATTTTTTTTGTTTTTCCATGCAACGTTTCCCAACAGTGGCATCATGAGCCATGTCTATGCGTAGATGATTTGCACGAGTAGAACACAAAGAGTTGTGGGCGGTGATCGTCATACTGCTTACCACCAACACCTTATTTTGATTCGGCGGTATTGGGGATGAAGCGGCCCGGACCAACCTTACATGTCCACGCACATGAGACCGGTTCCACCGACTGACATGCAACTAGTTTTGCATAAAGGTGGCTGGCGGGTGTCTGTTTCTCCTACTTTAGTTGAATCGAATTTGACTACGGCCGGTCCTTGAAGAAGGTTAAAACAGCAAACTTGACGAATCACCGTTGTGGTTTTTGCCGTAGGTAAGAACTGTTCTTGCTAGAAACCCGTAGCAGCCACATAAAACTTGCAACAACAAAGTAGAGGACGTCTAACTTGTTTTTGCAGGGTATGTTGTGATGTGATATGGTCAAGACATGATGTGATATATGTTATTGTATGAGATTATCATGTTTTGTAAGATATCAGGCAACCGGCAGGAGCCTTATGGTTGTCTCTTTATTGTATGAAATGCAAACGCCATGTAATTGCTTTACTTTATCGCTATGAGTTAGCAATAGTTGTAGAAAAAATAGTTGGCGAGACAACCACGGCGCAACGATGGAGATCAAGGTGTCGAGCCGGTGACGATGGAGATCATGACGATGCTTTGGAGATGGAGATCAAAAGCATGAGATGATGATGGCCATATCATGTCACATATTTTGATTGCATGTGATGTTTATCTTTTATGCATCTTATTTTGCTTAGAACGGCGGTAGCATTATAAGATGATCCCTTCACTAAATTTCAAGGTAAAAGTGTTCTCCCTGAGTATGCATCGTTGCTACAGTTCGTCGTTTCGAGACACCATGTGATGATCGGGTGTGATAGACTCTACGTTCACATACAATGGGTGTAAGACAGTTTTGCACATGCAAAATACTTGGGTTAAACTTGACGATCCTAGCATCTACAGACATGGTCTCGGAACACTGGAGACCGAAAGGTCAAACGTGAGTCATATAGTAGATATGATCAACATAGAGATGTTCACCATTGATGATTGCCCCATCTCATGTGATGATCGGACTTGGGTTAGTTGATTTGGATCACGTATCACTTAGACAACTTGAGGGATGTTGATTTAAGTGGGAGTTCATTAGTAATTTGATTAATTGAACTTTATTTATCATGAACTTAGTCCTGATAGTATTTGCAAATCTATGTTGTAGATCAATAGCTCGCGATATAGCTCCCTTATTTTTGATTTGTTCCTAGAGAAAAATAAGTTGAAAGATGATAGTAGCAATGATGCGGACTGGGTCCGTGATCTGAAGATTATCCTCATTGCTGCACAAAAGAATTATGTCCTTGATGCACAGCTAGGTGACAGACCTATTGCAGGAGTAGATGCAGACATTATGAACGTTTGGCAAAGCTCGATACGATGACTACTTGATAGTTTAGTGCACCATGCTTTACGGCTTAGAACCGGGACTTCAAAAACGTTTTGAATGCCACGGGCATATGACATGTTCTAAGAGCTAAAATTGGTATTTCAGACTCATGCCCGTGTCAAGAGGTATGAGACCTCTGACAAGTACTTTGCCTACAAGATGGAGGAGAATAGCTCAGCCTGTGAGCATGTGCTCAGAATGTCTGGGTACTACAATCGCTTGAATCAAGTGGGAGTTAATCTTCCAGATAAGAAAGTGATTGACAGAGTTCTCTAGTCACTATCACCAAGCTACTAGAACTTCGTGATAAACTATAATATGCAAGGGATGATGAAAACGATTCCTGAGCTCTTCGCGATGCTGAAATCGGCGAAGGTAGAAATCAAGAAAGAGCATCAAATGTTGATGGTTAACAAGACCACTAGTTTCAAGAAAAAGGGCAAAAGGGAAAGAAAGGGAACTTCAAGAAGAATGGCAAGCAAGTTGCCACTCCCGGGAAGAAGCCCAAAGCTGGACCCAAGCCTGAAACTGAGTGCTTCTACTGCAAACGAAAAAGTCACTGGAAGTGGAACTACCTCAAAAAAAACTTGGCGGATAAGAAGGATGGCAAAGTGAACAAAGGTATATTTGATATACATGTTATTGATGTGTATTTTACTAGTATTCATAGTAACCCCTGGGTATTTGATACCGATTCAGTTGCTAAGATTAGTAACTCAAAACAGGAGTTGCAGAGACTAGTTAAAAGTGAGGTGATGATATGTGTTGGAAATGATTCCAAGGTTGATATGATCACCATCGCACACTCCTAGGATTAGTGTTGAACCTAAATAAATGTTTTTTGGTGTTTGCGTTAAGCATGAATATGATTAGATCATGTTTATTGCAATACATTTATTCATTTAAGTCAGAGAATAATTGTTATTCTGTTTACATGAATAAAACCTTCTACGGTCATACACCCAATGTGAATGGTTTATTGAATCTCGATCGTAGTGATACACATATTCATAATATTGATGCCAAAGGATGCAAAGTTGATAATGATAGTGCAACATACTAGTGGCAATGCCATTTAGGTCATATTGGTGTAAAGCGCATGAAGAAACTCCATGTAGATGGACTCTTGGAATCACTTGATTATGAATCATTTGATACTTGCGAACCATGCCTCATGGGCAAGATGACTAAAACTCCGTTCTCCGGAACAATGGAGTGAGCTAATGACTTATTGGAAATAATACATACCGATGTATGCGGTCCGATGATTGTTGAAGCAAGCGGTGGGTATCGTTATTTTTTTACCTTCACGGATGATTTGAGCAGATATGGGTATATCTACTTAATGAAACACAAGTCTGAAACATTTGAAAAGTTCAAAGAATTTCAGAGTGAAGTGGAGAATCATTGTAACAAGAAAATAAAGTTTCTATGATCTGATCGCGGAGGCGAATATTTGAGTTACGAGTTTGGCCTTCATTTAAAACAATGTGGAATAGTTTTCACAACACACGCCACCTGGAACACCACAGCGTAATGGTGTGTCCGAACATCGTAACCATACTTTATTAGATATGGTGCGATCTATGATGTCTCTTACCGGTTTACCACTATCGTTTTGGGGTTATGCATTAGAGACAGCTGCATTCACGTTAAATAGGGCACCGTCTAAATCCGTTGAGACGACACCGTATGAACTGTGGTTTGGCAAGAAACCTAGGCTGTCATTTCTTAAAGTTTGGGGTTGCGATGCTTATGTCAAAAGGCTTCAGCCAGATAAGCTCGAACCCAAATCGGAGAAGTGCGTCTTCATAGGATACCCTAAAAGAACTATTGGGTACACCTTCTTCCACATATCCGAAGGCAAGGTCTTTGTTGCTAAGTTTGGGTCCTTTCTAGAGAAGGAGTTTCTCTCGAAAGAAGTGAGTGGGAGGAAAGTAGAACTTGATGAGGTAATTGTACCTTCTCTTGAATTGGAGAGTACCACATCACAAGAAAACAGTTCACGTGATGCCTACACCAACCAGAGAGGAAGCTAATGATGATGATCATGAAACTTTAGATCAAGTTACTACAGAATTCGTAGGTCGACCAGAACATGTTCCACACCAGAGTGGTACGGTAATCCTGTCCTAGAAGTCATGTTATAAGACCATGGCGAACCTACGAACTATGAAGAAGCTATGATGAGCCCAGATTCCGACAGATGGCTTGAGGCCATGAAATCTGAGATAGGATCCATGTATGAGAACAAAGTGTGGGCTTTGGTGGACTTGCGTGATGATCAGCAAGCTATTGAGAATAAATGGATCTTCAAGAAGAAGACTGACGCTCATAGTAATGTCACTATCTACAAAGCTCAACTTGTCGCAAAAGGTTTTTGACAAGTTCAAGGAGTTGACTATGATGAGACTTTCTCACCCGTAGCGATGCTTAAGTTTGTTCGAATCATGTTAGCAATTGCCACATTTTATGATTATGAAATCTGGTAAATGGACGTCAAAACTACATTCCTTAATGGATATCTTAAAGAAGAGTTGTATATGATGCAACCAGAAGGTTTTGTCGATCCTAAAGGTGCTAACAAAGTGTGCAAGCTCTAGCGATCCATCTATCGACTGGTGCAAGCATCTCGGAGTTGGAATATACGCTTTGATGAAAGTGATCAAAGCATATGATTTTATACAGACTTTCGGTGAAGCCTGTATTTACAAGAAAGTGAGTGGGAGCTCTGTAGAATTTCAGATATTATATGTAGATGACATATTGTTGATTGGAAATGATATAGAATTTCTGGATAGCATAAAAGGATACTTGAATAATAGTTTTTCAATGAGAGACCTCGGTGAAGCTGCTTATATATTAGGCATCAAGATCTATAGAGATAGATCGAGACACTTATAGGACTTTCACAAAGCACATACCTTGACAATGTTTTGAAGAAGTTCAAATTGGATCAGTCAAAGAAAGGGTTCTTGCCTGTGTTACAAGGTGTGAAGTTGAGTAAGACTCAAAGCCCGACCACGGCAGAAGATAGAGAGAGAATGAAATTCATTCCCTATGCCTTAGCCATAGGTTCTATAAAGTATGCCATGCTATGTACCATACCTGTTGTGTACCTTGTCATGAGTTTGGCAAGGGGGTACAATAGTGATCCAGGAGTTGATCACTGGACAGCAGTCAAAATTATCCTTAGTTACCTAAGAGGACTAAGGAAATGTTTCTCAGTTATGGAAGTGATAAAGAGTTCATCGTAAAGGGTTACGTCGATGCAAGCTTTAACACCGATCTGGATGACTCTGAGTCTCAATCTGGATACATATTGAAAGTGGGAGCAATCAGCTGGAGTAGCTCCATGCAGAGCATTGTAGACATAAAAATTTGCAAAATACATATGTATCTGAATGTGGCAGACCCGTTGACTAAACTTCTCACACAAGCAAAACATGATCACACCTTAGTAATCTTTGGGTGTTAATCACATGGTGACGTGAACTAGATTATTGACTCTAGTAAACTCTTTGGGTATTGGTCACATGGCGATGTGAACTATGGGTGTTAATCACATGGTGATGTGAACTAGATTATTGACTCTAGTGCAAGTGGGAGACTGAAGGAAATATGCCCTAGAAGCAATAATAAAGTTGTTATTTTATATTTCCTTACTCATGATAAAGGTTTATTATTCATGCTAGAATTGTATTGATCGGAAACTTAAATACATGTGTGAATACATAAACAAATATCGTGTCCCTAGTAAGCCTCTACTAGACTAGCTCATTGATCAAAGATGGTTAAGGTTTCCTAACCATGGACATGTGTTGTCATTTGATAATGGGATCACATCATTAGGAGAATCATGTGATGGACATGACCCATCCGTTAGCTTAGCATAATGATCGTTCAGTTTATTGCTATCGCTTTCTTCATGTCAAATGCATATTCCTTCGACAATGAGATTATGCAACTCCCGGATACCGGAGGAATACCTTATGTGCTATCAAATGTCACAACGTAACTGGGTGATCATAAATATGCTCTACAGGTATCTCCGAAGGTGTTTGTTGAGTTGGCATAGATCAAGATTTGGATTTGTCACTCCGAGTTTCGGAGAGGTATCTCTGGGCCCTGTCGGTAATACACATCATAAGCTTGCAAGCAAATGACTAAGGAGTTAGTCACGAGGTAATGTATAACGGAATGAGTAAAGAGACTTGCCGGTAATGAGATTGAACTAGGTATGAAGATACCGACGATCGAATCTCGGGCAAGTAACATACCGATGGACAAAGGGATTACGTATGTTGTCATAACGGTTCGACCGATAAAGATCTTCATAGAATATGTAGGATCCAATATGGGCATCCAGGTTCTGCTATTGGTTATTGACCAGAGAGGTGTCTCGGTCATGTCTACATAGTTCTCGCACCCGTAGGGTCCGCACGCTTAACGTTCGTTGACGATATAGTGTTATATGAGTTGTATGATTTGGTGACCGAATGTTGTTCGGAGTCCCGGATGAGATCACGGACATGACAAGGAGTCTCAAAATGGTCGAGAGGTAAAGATTGATATATAGGACGATGGTATTCGGACACCGGAAGTGTTTCAGGGGGTACCGGGTATTTATCGGGTCACCGGAAGGGGTTCCGGGCACCCCCGGCAAAAGATATGGGCCTTATGGGCCAAGAGGGGAAACGTGAAGGAAATATGCCCTAGAGGCAATAATAAAGTTGTTATTTTATATTTCCTTATACCATGATAAATGTTTATTATTCATGCTAGAATTGTATTAACCGGAAACTTGATACATGTGTGAATACATAGACAAAACAAAGTGTCCCTATTATGCCTCTACTTGACTAGCTCGTTAATCAAAGATGGTTAAGTTTCCTAACCATAGACATGTGTTGTAATTTGATGAACGGGATCACATCATTAGGAGAATGATGTGATGGACAAGACCCATCCGTTAGCATAGCATAATGATCGTTAAGTTTATTGCTATGGCTTTCTTCATGACTTATACATATTCCTCTGACTATGAGATTATGCAACTCCCGAATACCGGAGGAACACCTTGTGTGCTATCAAATGTCACAACGTAACTGGGTGATTATAAAGATGCTCTACAGGTGTCTCCGAAGGTGTTTGTTGGGTTGGCATAGATCGAGATTAGGATTTGTCACTCCGAGTATCGGAGAGGTATCTCTGGGCCCTCTCGGTAATGCACAACATATGAAGCCTTGCAAGCAATGTGACTAATGAGTTAGTTACGGGATGATGCATTACGGAACAAGTAAAGAGACTTGCCGGTAACAAGATTGAACTAGGTATGATGATACCGACGATCGAATCTCGGGCAAGTAACATATCGATGACAAAGGGAATGACGTATGTTGTTATGCGGTTTGACCAATAAAGATCTTCGTAGAATATGTAGGAGCCAATATGAGCATCCAGGTTCCGCTATTGGTTATTGACCGGAGATGTGTCTCGGTCATGTCTACATAGTTCTCGAACCCGTAGGGTCCGCACGCTTAACGTTCGATGACGATTTGTATTATGAGTTATGTGATTTGATGACCGAAGATTGTTCGGAGTCCCGAATGAGATCGCGGACATGACGAGGAGTCTCGAAATGGTTGAGAGGTAAAGATTCATATATTGGAAGGCTATATTCGGACATCGGAAAGGTTCCGAGTGATTCGGGTATTTTTCGGAGTACCGGGGAGTTACGGGAATTCACCGGGAGAAGTAATGGGCCTTATTGGGCCATACAGGAAAAGAGGAGGCAGGCCAAAGGGGAGGTGGCGCGCGCCCCCCCATGGGTCCGAATTGGACTAGGGGAAGGGGGCGGCGCCCCCCTTGCCCTTTCCTACTCCCTCTCTCTTTCCCTCTTTCCTTCTCTCCCACTCCGAAAAAGGAAAGGGATTCCTACTAGGACTTGGAAGTCCTAGTAGGACTCCATACACTTGGCGCGCCCCTAGGAGGGCCGGCCTCTCTCCCTCCCTCCTTTACATACATGGGCAGGGGGCACCCCAAAGGCACACCAAGATTTGTCTTAGCCGTGTACGGTCCCCCCTCCACAGTTACACACCTCAGTCATATCGTCGTAGTGCTTAGGTGAAGCCCTGGACCGGTAACTTCATCATCACCATCGCCACGCCATCGTGCTGACGGAACTCTCCCTCGTCCTCAACTGGATCAAGAGCTCGAGGGACGTCATCAAGCTGAACGTGTGCAGAACTCGGAGGTGCCATACGTTCGGTGCTTGATCGGTTGGATCACGAAGACGTTCGATTACATCAACCGCGTTAAGCTAACGCTTCCGCTTTCGGTCTACGAGGGTACGTAGACACACTCTCCCTTCTCGTTGCTATGCATCTCCTAGATAGATCTTGCGTGAGCATAGAATTTTTTTTAAATTGCATGCTACGTTCCCAACAAAATGCACCAGCCACAAGGGGCTGGTGTGCCCCCATATAGGCCATCCTAAGGAGGAGAAGGAAAGGGGATAAGGGAAAGGAAAGTGTGGATTAGGATTCCCACTTCCTTCCCTCTCCCCCCCCCCCTCTTTCCTTCCCCCTCGGTTATATATGGCAGGGGGGGGCGGCTTGGGAGGGAATCCAAGTAGGATTCCTCCTACTTGGGCGCCTCCTATGGCTGCTCCTTCCTCCCTCCCACCTATATATATGTGGGAGGGGGCGCCTAGCACACCCCAGACAATCGCCTAGCACACCCCAGACAATTACCTAGTCATGTGCGGCGCCCCCTCCATCGTTTACACCCCCAGTCATATTTTTGTAGTGCTTAGGCGAAGCCCTGCGGAGATCACTTCACCATCACCGTTGCCACGCCGTCGTGCTGACGGAACACATCTACTACCTCGACGTCTTGCTGGATCAAGGAGGCTAGGGACGTCACCAAGATGAACGTGTGCAGAACATGGAGGTGCCATGTATTCAGTACTTGATCGGTTGAAGCGCGAAGAAGTTCGACTACATCAACCGCGTTGTGAAACGCTTCCACTTACGGTCTACGAGAGTACGTAGACACACTCTCCCCCTCATTGCTATGCATCTCCATGGATAGATCATTGCGTGTGCGTAGAAAAAAAAATCATGCAACGTTTCCCAACAGATCATAGTATGGATAATATGATCAATGTGTCATGTGTGCATATCTAAATTATCAGTTGGCTTTTGTATTTACTAGTAATGGATGTAATTGTATATTCAGGAGGATGATTCTGTGGGGAATAATAGGAAGCTGGGCCTTACTGGGTTCGACCCGTACGATCCAGAGTATAGTGACGACGAAGAATATGAGGTAACCCTACTTGAAATTTAGATTGTTCATTTAGTTCCTTTGACATGGTGTATATGAATCTATAATGTATTAATGTAATTCATTCATGTGTGCAGTATGAGTCTGGAGAAGATGTGTAGAACGGCAACGTCGCGTCCTTCACAGCGAAGGAGATGGAGAAGATCAAGGCCATGGGAGTTGCTTCCTTCTACAACCGCAAGATCAAGAAGTGGCACTGCCCCTACTGCACCACCAAGCCAAAGCCAAAGGATGGCCGCTTCAATCACCTTGTGTCTCATGCAAAGGATGTAGCGATTCGCGGGGAGGACTACAAGATCAGGGGGCAGCATGCTGCCCTCGCGAAGGCCCTGACTCCGGTGTGATGTGATGATGTTTTATCTTTTACTTTTGGTAAACTGAATGTGGCTGTTTGATAAACTTTGTGTGGTGGTATCTAAACTTTGTGTGTGATCTATGGTAGTAATGTATTATGCTATCTATATTTGTCTGTCCTTAAATTTGCCTGTGGTGTATGGTATGTTCTGTTTAGATGTTGTGAGCTATGAGTTTAGCTGTTGCAATGATCACACATGCTGCTTCAGTGTTGCTTCACTGATCAGACATGCTGCAAAGAATAAGCAAAAAGACAACATTTGAATGAAGATAGTCCACCATTTGATCAAGTATTGCAATAACAGATCAAATATTCCAAAAATAGATCAAATATTCCAATTTGAATTTGAGGCAAAATTTGAATTTGAACCAACACTTGAAGTCCATTGCCCTGTGGTGTGATGTTGCAAAGTTTGCTGAACTATTATAAACGTTAGGTGATCAATCCGATCTCTTTTGCGTGGTAAAACTTATAGTCATGAGAAATGTGCTCCAAATGAGCTCCATTTGTAATCAAGTTTTTTTTGGACCTACTCCAAATGAGCCAAATATTTTTTATTAACACCTATTAAATGTATATAGTGTAGATTCGAAGTCTCACTATTTATTGAATTAATCTTCATATTTTTACTTTTTTTAAATATGCTTTAATAGAAAACCATTAAAAAACACGTTTAAAATATGAAAATGGAAAACTAAGTTCACATCCTTCTTATTCACTTTGAAATCAAGCTTTGGTGATTTTTTTAAAATTTTTAAATTTTTCAAAAACCTAAGGGAACCCTACCTCCTCTCCTTGAACTCTCTGCAACGTTGTACGTGATAGCTCATATGTGTGAAGGTTTTTTCATGAAAATGTCCATAGACCAAGTTTATGATTTTTGGTTGGTAACATGTCACATAAGACAACATTTTGCGCAGGTTTTATATTTTTTTTATATTTTTTTTAATTAATGAAGCTCATTTGACCTCGATCGTGCCACCTAGGTTTTTTTTGAAAATTTCCGTATACCAAGTTTAGTATTTTTCCTCGTTAGTGTGTCTTATAAAACGATGAATGGCAAAGGTTTCATTTTTTCTATTTTTTTTAATTAGTTATGCTCAGTCAAAGCCTAGATAACCCTGTTGACCAGCTCAAAACCCCTCTAAACCCCACGGGGTTTCGTCTAACCCTAGCTCTGAACATCAGCCGTCCGATCATACACTAGCGCCAAGCGACAGCCCTCAGATGTGGTCTTCTAGAAGGGCTGGCTGTGTGCAAGCTCCGCGCCGTTGGATCAGATGGACGGCTCCGCATTGTTGGATCATGGGGTGATCCACAAGATATTCTCCCATTGGTTGTGCTCGCCCACCATTGACTCCGCGAAAAAAAATGTAGTTATTGGGCCTAAAATGAAACCAAGCTCTGGTTGGGCCGTCGCATTGGCTCTGTTTTTTTTTTGCTTCACCCTTGTTTTGATTGCACCTACAGAGATTGAGTTCCTGATGCCGCGGTGCGTGTGAAAATGAGCTAGTTCACATTTGACCCCATTACTGCCACGGCGAAATAACACGTCGCACTACGGCTATTTGAGCCACCTTCCTCTCACATCCCTCATCTATCTCCCATCCTCTGCCATCTGCCCTTCTTGTTCTTCAACCCCATCTTCTTCGACCCCTTCTCCTTCTTCACATCCCTCAGCCATGCAGTACACCGGACCAACCTACCACTTCCCACCCACCGTGCCGGAGAGGCTCTACCCTGCCGGCGTGTACGTTGAGCGTACACTACGTGTGTGGGCGATATCAAGGTGGAGGACCGCCAGGGGCTTCACCGAGTTCTTCCTCATGGCCGGCTACCGCCACCTCCCACGGGGATCTCCAACGATGTTCCGCGTCGAGGTGGTCATCCAAAACAGGGTGGTGGTTGCTATCCTTGCCCACTTCACCAACCCCTTCGACGCCTTCTACCTCGTCGACCGCGTGTTTTGGTGTGGCTGCGAGTTCATCGCTTTCACCACCCACAACATCTTCACGGAGTACAGCAACATCTTCCCCACCGCGGCGTCGCATGCACACTCTGCCGTACCCCATCGACAACACCCTGGAGGAGCAGTGAAGGGCGCCTGGAGGAGCGAGGTGGAGGAGGAGCGAGGTGGAGAAGGCAACGGCTAGGGTTTAGAACCCTCTATCTTTTTTTTTGAATCTATGTTATGTTATTAAGTTGTAATTGAACTATATGATCGTGCTCTGGGCTTGTTGGCCCTATATATGTTATGTTATTAAGTTCTATTATTAAGTTTTCCATCTATCCTATTATTAAGTTCTTGCTAGTTTGTACCTTTTTTTTTGAATTATTGATTGTTTTTTGAGAGAGCTCGCCTTGTTCGTAAGCACCTAGTGCATGCATAGCTACACAAGCCACCACCACGTCGAGGAAGCCACAAAGAATTAAGATATGTAGCCACCTAGTGCATGCAGCCAAAAATAATAAAATTATATTGTTCAATTTATTTGTCGTAGCAAAACGGGCGCAGATGCAAGTGGATCGAAAAGGATCAAACGATGTTCTAAATCGAGAAGACACGCATCAGCGCATGCAGGCAGCAACCATCGCTATGTCCGTGGCGGCTGGCGTGCATGAAAGCGGCTCGGTCGGCATGCATCGGCGCACGTAGGCTAGCTGCATGGATGCATAGCAAGCTAGCTAGATACGTCGTGCATGCATTGCAGGCTTCTGTCGTGGCGGCGCGCGCAGGTGTTCCATGCAACGGCCCAACAGTCCAACGAAACCACGGCCCAACGATCGAACGGCACCACCGTCCAAGGCCGCCCCACTTGTCAGGTCCAACGGGTGACAAAGTCCAGCGCGGCCCCACTCGTCAGAGTTAACGGTCAAGCCATTGACCCGATGGCAACGTCTAGTTTGCCCATTTGTGAGGGTTTCAGCCAAGGGAGTGGGGAAAAGTGAGCAAAAGTTAATAGTGTGGGGATGAATGAGTATAGCTAAGGAACCAGGGGCACAAATGTAAAAAACCCTATTTTGAAAGGCATGATTATTTGTTGGTATGCTTGAGTATTTATATCTTTATGTCAAACTATAGACTATTGCTTTGAATCACTCGAATCTCAATATTCATGCCACAAAAAGAAAGATTAAATGATGAATATGATAGGTAGCATTCCACATCAAAATTTCTATTTTTATCATTTACCTACTCGAGGACAAGCAAGAATTAAGCTTGGGGATGCTTGATACGTCTCCAACGTATCTATAATTTTTTATTGTTTCATGCTATTGTAGTATCAGTCCTGGATATTTTATATGCAATTGTAAGCAATTATATATCATTTTTTGGGACTAACCTATTAACTTAGTGTCCAGTGCCAGTTGATGTTTTTTGCCTGTTTTTGGTTTTCCATAATATCAGTACCAAACGAAGTCCAATTGCCACAAAAAAATTAGAGATTTTTTTCTGGACAAAAGAGACCCTGGAAGCTTCGGGAGGAGACCAGAAGATGAAGGAGGTGCCCACGGGGCACCAGGGCACGCCCTGGTGGCTTGTGGGGCCCATGTTCACCCTTTTGGCTTAATTCCACCTCTATAAATTCTCTAAAATCAAGAAACCAATAGAGAGCCACCAGAAACCCTTTTTCTGCCACCACAAGTTCCTGTTCTCGAGAGATCCCATCTGGGGGCCTTTTCTGGCACTCTGCCGCAGGGGGAATCAACCACGGAGGGGCACTACATCAACCTTGCTGCCCATCCGATGATGTGTGAGTAATTTACCACAGACCTACGGGTCCATAGCTAGTAGCTAGATGGCTTGTTCTCTCTCTTTGATCTTCAATACAATGTTCCCCTTGATGTTCTTGGAGATCTATTCGATGTAATCACTATTTGCGGTGTGTTTGTTGGGATCCAATGAATTGTGAGTTTATGATCAGATTATCTATGAATATTATTTGAGTCTTCTCTAAACTCTTTATGCATGATTATTATAGCTGTGTATTTCTCTCTGATCTATTGATTTGGTTTGGCCAACTAGATTTGTTTTTCTTGCAATGGGAGAGGTGCTTTGTGATGGGTTCGATCTTGCAGTGCTCAATCCCAGTGACAGAAAGGGACATGACACATATTGTATCATTTTCATTAAGGATAAAAAGATGGGGTTTATTCATAGTAATTGAGTTTACTTTGTCTACATCATGTCATCTTGCTTAAGGCGTTACTCTGTTCTTTAATACTCTAGATGCATGCTGGATAGCGGTTGATGTGTGGAGTAATAGTAGTAGATGCAAGCAGGAGTAGGTCTACTTGTCTCGGACGTCATGCCTATATACATGATCATTGCCTTAGATATCGTCATGATTATTCGCTTTTCTATCAATTGCCCAACAGTAATTTGTTTACCCACCTTATGCTAACTTCAAGAGAGAAGTCTCTAGTGAAAACTATGGCCCCCGAGTCTATCTAAATCATATATTAAAATTCAAAAATATATTACTGCACTTTCATTTACGTTATTTTATTTTTGTGTTTTTATTTATCCATCTATCACTACGAGATTTGATCCTTGCAATTAACCGCCAAGGGATTGACAACCCCTTGATTGCGTTGGGTGCAAGTATTTGTTATTTTGTGGGTAGGTGCTGCTAACGAGTTGTTGCGTGGTTCTCCTACTGGATTGATAACCTTGGTTTCTAACTGAGGGAAATACTTATCTCTACTGTACTGCATCATCCCCTCCTCTTCAGGGAAATCCCAATGTAGCTCACAAGTAACAGCAAATACGACGTTTTTCATTGCAATTTGTATTGACACGATGATGGCAAATTTAGTAGGCAAGCACGTCAATTTTCTGGAAAAAAATGAACTAGGGTGGATTTGCCATGCTTGCCAACTAAGAGCATCTACAACTACTATTGGCTAAGCCGGGTCCCTATATGTCTATGGACGCTCCTACGGACAGTGACCTGGCGGGCCTCAAATCTTGGCATGTGCAACCACAATCCTTATTTTCAACACACCAAATCCATGCAAATGCATGCATGTTGACCATTTTGGACAAACATAGTTTAATGCACACAACTACAATTTTTTTTGTACTTAATAATACATAATTCAAACATAGTTCAAACATAAATATTATTCATGGTGCATAATTGATAAATTAAAAGCAAAGTTTACTAATTTTCTGTGTGGACCCACATATGCTCCACAAGATCATCCAGAAGTTGCATATGAAGTTGTCGATCTCGCAGTTGTGGATGCATCTCCAGAAAGTTAGGAATGCTCTCTGCCTCTTGTTCCGGGAGGTAGACCTGAACACCGGGCTTCTCAAAATCATGCATGCGCGTTACCCCTTCACCCTGATCCTCGACAATCATGTTGTGCAAGATTACACAACATGATGAGCTGCCAAAGTGTCTCCGGTTCCCACATCATCACAGCTTCACAAACAATACACCAACGAGCTTGGAGCACTCCAAATGCCCTCTCCACATCCTTCCTAGCTCACTACTGAAGGATGTTGCTAACGCAACACTACAATCAGAGACCCTTTGATCAAATTGTGTGTGATGCATTAATCACAAACGATGATGTAAAAAAACAGTCAAAAAAGATGCAAAACATTTGCGATGGCGGATACATCAAACACGGTTCAGATTTTAGTTGCGTGTGCGATGCGGGGCATACGGTTTAGTTCAATGAACTATTTGCGATGAGGCAGAAGAACAGAAACGGGCAGCCAGATGAAGGTGTGTGCGATATACGACAAACAGTTCACTCGGATGAACTGTTTGTGATTAGGCAACACAAAAGAAACGGTCAGCCAGGTGAAGGTGTGTGCGATATACGGCATATAGTTCACTCGAATGAACTATTTGCGTTGAGCAAAGAGAACATAAATGGTTCAACTTAACAAGATGTGTGTGATACGCGGCAAATAGGTCTGTAATCGGAAATGTGTGGGTAGACCGATAACAACACAGACGATTCCTGTTAACAAGCCGTGTGTGTTGTGACCAAACGATTGCTGGTATACAATTGTGAGTGATTGATGAAATCATCACCGACGGGTTCCATTGTTTAGTCCGTGTGCGATGTGATTTGCTCTGTCTACAGAACATCAACATATATACTTATAAGAACAGCATTGCATAAAAGAACAGCATTGCATAACCAAATTAAGCATACAATTACATAAGTGACTACACACATAACATTTCCACACACCAAAGTAAGCAATTACATGCATACTAAACTAGAAGAAATGAGCATCTAATCATCTACATCTTGTTGCGACGATGCTTGCCATTGCTCTGCTTCCGGCAGGATCCCTGGTCGTGAATGGTTAATAAAATCTAAGTCTATTGCATATTAAGGTCAAAATAGTACCACCAATATATGAGCCTCATATGATGCCATTTCAACGATTGTACCACAAAAGCCCGAAATATTACAAGGTTCAAATTCCAGAGTTACATGGCTCAAATTCGAAGATTACAAGGTTCAAACTAATATTAGAAATGAAATTCAGCTCATTCAGGTGCAAACGCCCGTGCTGATCAGCTGAACATGGATATAAGAGAGGTTCAAACTAAAAATACCAAAAGTAAGACTTGTTTCGAAACCTTGTCATTTCTGCAAAGGGATCAGCCGCTGACAAGTCATGTATGGGGTTGACACAATGACTTCCGATTACTCTGTCATATGCAGTTCCAATACGAAATTCAGCTTTTTTGGAGCCTTTTCCATTCTGCAGTAGCTGTCGGCGCTGATCAACAAACCATTCATTTTTTCGATATAAATGCATGCCCAACCTCATTACCTTCAGCACCCTTGCTCTGACAATAAAGAACCTGGCAAATATAATCTCTGGTAAGGTCCCTCGGTAGGTGTCGTGGTAATTTCACGGCAGATGTCCTCATAGGACTTAGTCGCGAGGCCATCACATCAGGTGGTTGATCGAAGGGGTTAGGTGGACACGAGGGGGACGAGGATTTACCCAGGTTCGGCCCCTCTTGGAGAGGTAAAAGCCTACGTCCTGCTTTGGTTGTATTGGTGATGATCTTGATTACAAAGGTGCTCTTGGCAAGCCTAGTTCTCGAGAGGTTGTAGCTTATTATGTCTAACTCGGGGCTCCCCCTTTATATATAGGTTGAGGCCCGTGGCGTACATTAGAGTCCTGAGCCGGAATATGGTCCGTGCCCAAGTCTATCTTGCCTTCTAAGTAACGAAAGTTCATATGGCGGTTTACAATTGGGCCTAAGCCGGTGCCTTGTAGGCCGGCCCACAGAGTAGGCGGCTTAATCTCCCAGGCGAGTCTCCTGGGCGAGTCTTCTGGTAAGCCACAGACCACCTGGCCTAGCCCTTTTGTGAGTCGCCGCTTCTGTTGACCCGCCCCTGGATGGGTGGGTCATATCCTTGGGTTATATCCCCAACATTAGCCCTCAGGTTGATTTGAATATGTTCATGTCAACCTTCTGGACCCTTCTTGATTCTGGCGGGTCTTTCGCTCGTGTCGGCTTATGATCCGGCTCATCAATGTCTTTCCAGACTTGCCTTTTTCCTTTCCTCTTGAAAATCTTCGTGACGTCATCCAGTCAATCGTAATGAATCTTTTATGACGTCATCCATACCTTGAGTGGGTCTGATAGGCATGGTAATCGAGGCGTCTGTTTGGCACTGTAGATCCTTATTTTTCGCGCCTGCCTTTTCCCCTTCTGGTTTCTTTTAAATACCCCCCTCAGGGCCTCATTTTTCAGTTGCCGCTTCGACGTGTTCTTCCACCTCCCGATGCCTGCGCCCTTCGAGGTTATGTCGCCATCCACCTTCAAGCTCGCCGGTCATCAGGAACTCAGGCCCTCTCCGGAGAGCCTCCGACGGTCGTCTCCTGCCGTGCGCCGCTGCTGGTCACCGCCGACCAGGTACATACCACCATCCCCCCTAGGTCACCTCTCCATTGCGAACTAGCTCTGCACCTCGGCCGCATCGCCATGACTGTCGTAGACCCCCAGTTTAGTCGCTCTACCTAGGAAAAACGAACCCCTTCGCCGGCCACGGACGAATCTCAGATCTGGTGTACCTTCACTTTGGTAGAAAATGCGATCTGACCTAGTTCCTTTCCCAGCATATGAACTCGTCAAGAACTGAATTATTCCCCTTTAAACGGAATATTTAGATCCAAAATTTCCTCAACTTCATTTGAAACTTGTTGTTGCCACACTTGTAGAAATTTGCGTGCTCCATCGTAGGATCAGCCGCCTCTGTAACTAGGGCGACTTAAATTGTTACGCACCATAAGATGCTAGCGCTTGTCTTAGTATGATTTCTGTAAGCTGAACTCTAAGAATCCTTGCACTTGTGATGTAGACTAATCACTGTCCCTATTTTAAATAGCCTAAATGATAAAGCGGCTCATTACTTGTCCTCTTAAGCCGCCCGCCATGTGATGTCCAGTTATAAATCACCTCTGACGTTCTTTTATGCTTTAAATCATATCTAGGCCACTTGAAAACATGTCGAGAACCAAAACCAAGGAACCGAATGTCTGCAACTGGGTCGCTTCCCAGGTCTCGGATATCGTTATGCAGGATTACATAAGCCAGGGACTCTTGTCAGCATCAGAGGCTGCCACCTGCTGGGTTCCAATGGGCGAGTGTCGCCCAACACCCAAAGACGGGGAGGTCATCATCTTTACTGACCACCTGCTAAGGGGTTTTTCCCCACCCGGCTCAAAATTCTTTAGAGACGTTCTCCACTTTTACGGTCTACACCCACAAGACCTTGGCCCTAACTCCATCGTGAATTTTTGCCAATTTCAAGTCATGTGTGAGGTCTATTTACAAGTAGAGCCGTCAGTGACTCTCTTCAGAGAGTTTTTCTACGTCAACAAACAGTGCGAATCTGCAAAGGGCCTTAGCCTGGAGCTTGGAGGAATTTCCTTCCAAAGGCGAAGGGACACTATTTTCCCTGCTGCTCAACTACCGAGTCATCCAAAGGGTTGGAACAAGACTTGGTTTTACTGTAAGAATACTGCGCCACAGGGTGAAAATCCTCTGTCGGGCTATCACCCAACCTGGCTCTCTCTTTCGGCGGTTTACCCTGGCTGGCTTACACCCGAGGAACGGGCACAAGTAAGCGGCCTTTGCTCAAAGGTAGGCGCACTAGTGGCCAATGGGTTGACAGGGATCGACCTGGCACACTGTTGGATCTCTTGGCGGATAATGCCATTGAGCCACCGTCTCAGCTTGATGCATGCCTATAATGGTGAAACGACTGATCCTCAGCGGAGCAGCCCGACCAATTTTACGGAAGAAGAAGCTGATGAAGCAGTAAGATCTCTGATCAAGGTCCCTCCATCAGATAGCGGCAAATTTGGGCTAGCTCCATTTTCTGCGTCTAACCCGCCACCCCCTGTAAGTGTTGAAAATGATGTTTTTACCCTAGCTTTACGCGCCCTTCAAGCATATAATCCTTTGATGTTTTGCTTGGCAGGAGAACGATCCTTTCTGGACTAGACGACCAATGGTGAAGAAGACATCTGCTAAGCGTCGTAAGGCTGTGGCGAGTGAAGACCCAAAACAGAAGAAAAGGGCCAAGACCATCTCTAATCCGGAGGCTTCTGAAGAGTCGCCCGAGGATGACCCAGCTCTTAATGAATTGCTTCAAGATGATGATTTAGAGGTAAGCTTCCTTCTCTCTGATTAACTTGTTTCCCTTTAACCATGTTTATACAAATCCAACTGTCAATGCTTTCCTAGGATGACGCAAGTGAGAGCCGGGCCAAAAATGTTGAGGTAATCCCTATCTCATCTGATTCAGATATTCATGTTCCCAAGAAGCTGAGAAGAATAGTGAGAAAAGTGCCCTTTTCTCATCCACTTGCTTACTTGGACCCTAATTTCTTAATAAAGAAAACACAGTATGCCGGCTCATCATGACGAGGGGCATGTGGTGACTCTGGTGCCATGATGGGCGGTTCAGATTCTGCACCAAACCCTCCCAAGCGTGCCAATGAGGTGCCTCACAGTCCAACTCCCTCTTGCCCTCAAGCCGGCTTATTTAAACAGCATCTTAACTCATCTGATTCGGACTATCAAGAGTCACCATTAACGTCAGAAGACTCGTCAGTATCTCAGTTGGCTCCAATGATTATCAAGCCCGGGTAAGTATGCATGTGATCAGGTCATATTTTTTTGACCAAGTTTTGGATGTATTTCAACATTGTTATACACCTTGTGACTTTGTAGAGCCAAGGCTAAGAAGAAGAAGTCTAGCGAGTCTGGCTCGACATCAGATCCAGTCGAGGCTCATGTAGAAACTGCCAAGGACCAAACTGAGGAAACTCATGAGGTCTTGGAGCAAGATAACCTGCCACCAGGTGACGGCACAGAGGGTCAATCAAAGAATGTCAACAATCAGCCGGAGGTTAACCCGTTCTCTCCTGCTTGTGAGTTGTCAAAAATAGCGGCTGATGAAGCAACGACATCTCCTTCCCAGGACGACCTTACCATTACCAGAACTGAGTTCAAGGCTCCTGAGCCATCACAAACTTTGGCGATAGTGGTATCCAAAGGCGAGTCACAAGCTTCAATCAAAGGGAAAGAGAAACTGGAGCTATCAGACTTGGAGGGGCTGAATGCCGCAGAGCTTCATGAGACGTTTTTGACTCGGCTGTCTGAGAGCCGGAATATGGAAGCCAACATGGTCAACATGCTTATACAAAAATATGACGTATGTCTTGAGCCTTGAGAATTTACCACTTAGATATTTATATCCGTGATAGCCGTCCAAACCTGGATACGAATAAGACACTATTGATTTGTATGCAGAGTTGTAATAGCATAGTTGTTAGACATATAGTAGCCCCCAAGGGCCGGCTTGCTTCTTCAGAAGTAGCCGGGTCTTTGTAATATTTGAAAATTGCTTCTGTAGCCCCCAAGAGCCGGTTAGCTTCTTGGAACCAGCCGGGTCTTGAAGTAACCTTTTCCTTCTGAGCTCTTACAAAAGAGCATTGTGATAGTCGCCAAGGGCCGGCTCTTATTATTTGATAAATAAGATTTCGAAAGTGCATTAGCCCTCAAGTGCCATGTAGAGTACTGGTAGTCTTCTTGGGACTGTCACATTGTTTTACTCCGTGTAATTTCTGTGTGTACAGGAGCTGCTGTCTGAAGCACAAGGCAAGTTGACCAGCTACCAAGAAACCTTGAAGGTTGAGCAAAAGTGACGAGCAGACGCCGAATCAATCGCTGCTGACCGAGAGAAAGCAGTGTACGTGGTGGATGAAAAACTTAAGTCCCATCTTGCGGAACATGAGAAAGAGAAAAACTCTCTTATAAAACGTGCACAGGACGTAGAAGGGCGGCTCAAATCCGTAACTGAAGAACTCTCCAGCTTGAAGAAGCATATTTTTCAGATGACTCAAGCTGTTTTTGGTAAGTCGCCAAGTTCTTTGTCCTTGTGATGTTTAGAATGATATGTCAATAGTGAAAAACTGACTTAAACGTTCTCATCTTTGTAGGCAAGAAAAGTATGAGCCTGAAGAAAGAGCCTCTTGTGCAATTGAAAGCGGCTTATACCTTACTTGAGCAGCTATACACTGGAAGTCTGCGTACCATCCACCATATAGTGGGTACAGCAGATATGCCAAAGACGATCAAGGAGACACTCAATCTTCTATCAACATTGCCGAGTCAAGTGAAAGAACTGAAAAGGTCATCATCTCGCACAACCGCCATGTATGCACTTACCCGGGCCAAGGCACACAATGAAGACATGGATGTAGCTGAATTGGCCGACGGCTTTCCAGAGTTCAATTTTGATGGTAAAAAATTTACCTGGGACGATTACACCCGCCTGCGAAAGGAGACCCGGTCCGTGGCAACCAAACTTGCACATGAAGTAAATTTGGATAGGTACCAGGCGGGTTTTGACACGGCGGGTAAACGCATAGAACAAGCCAGCTTCAAGATAGTCAATCTGATTCCTGCCGGACGTAAGGATTGCTTTACCCCTGACGTTGAACCCTCCGAACTTATTGAAGAGGGTGATTTCTTTGAGGGTTTGTCAACCATTGATTGGGATGCTGATGATGTTCATATCGCCGAAGCAGCGAAGACGGCGCAGGGTGATGAGGAGGCGGCTCAAAAGTAGATTGACTTGGCAGATAAAGCTGCTGTTGGCGCAAGCTCAAAATGGAAATACTACTTTATATTTTGAGAGCCCTCCTGTGGCTATGTAATAGGGTAGTAAAAAACCTTTGGATGTGCCATCATGCACAATTCTGACGTCTGTTGAACATGACGGGGTTAACCCGCCTGATTGCCTTTGTTTAAAGGGTTCTGATTCGAATGAAAATCCTTTGGCGACATAGGGCGACTTAGGACCGATGCCTTAAATTCTTGTGACAGGGGTATATGAACCAGATGTGTTAAATGTGCATAATGGCGACTTAACCCAGAATAAGGTAACTTGTAAATGTTTATGATGTAACCGGTGTATAAGGGACCGGGGCTCGTGGCCGATAAACATTAAAGATAACCTGTAATAGAAAATCACAAAAAAAAATATGTTAAGTCGGCTTTTGAGGCTCGACAGACTTTGCTTTCGGAGCTTAAGTCTCACTTCAAAGAAGCGTATGGCATGATAGCCCTTGGAATATCCTCACTGCTGTAAACCGGCTCTCACATGACATAACCGACGTTTGAACTTTGCGAGGTCAGGGTCGCCATAGCGAGTAACCCGGCAAGAGTACGGCGGGTCATCTAATCGGAGAAGCAGCAAATAAACAGGCGGGTTTAACCAAGATGGGGTGGCGTTTTTGTGCCAGTCAAAAGGGTGAGATAGCTAAACTCGTGGAGTTGGAAGCCCCCAAGTGACATATGATCAGAAAAAAAAAGCTAAAGACTCATGCACAGAGATTGAGATGAAACGACAGAGACCCCGAGTTTCGGAGGTGCCAGCTTTATTTATTGATCATAATAGTATATATATATACACATAGGTATGTACAAAGAGAACCTGACACAGAGCTCTAGGTGTAATAAGGCCTTAGGTGAGCTATGTTCCAAGGCCTGGTGGTCTCCTCCTTGGATGTGCGAGATTCCTTGTCAGGACGGAGATCGACCAAGTAGTAGGATCTGTTATGAAGGTTCTTATTGACGATGAAGGGCCCTTCCCAAGGGGGTGAAAGCTTATGCAGATTGGACTGATCCTGAATCAGCCGGAGCACTAAGTCGCCTTCCTGGAAAGTGCGGCTGCGAACTCTACGGCTATGATAGCGGCATAGGTCATGTTGGTATATGGCAGAGCGGGCTGCGGCTAAATCACGCTCCTCCTCCAGTGCATCCAAAGAGTCTTGACGAGCTTGTTCGTTGTCAGCTTCATTGTATGCCGTAACCCGGGGCGAGTCATGACGTATGTCACTAGGTAAAACGGCTTCTGCGCCATAAACCATAAAGAAAGGCGTAAAGCCTGTTGATCTGTTGGGGGTGGTCCATATGCTCCATAAGACAGAGGGAAGCTCCTCAACCCAACAACCCAACGTGCGCTGGAGAGGAACCAGATGCCGAGGCTTGATACCTCGTAAAATCTCTTGATTAGCACGCTCGGCTTGACCATTGGATTGAGTGTGCGCAACAGACGCTACATCGAGCCGGATGTGCTCTCTGTGATAGAACTGCTCCATAGCTCCCTTGGAGAGGCTTGTACCATTGTCTGTAATGATGTTGTGTGGAAAGCCAAATCGGAAGATTAACTTCTTCAGGAACTTGACCGCCGTAGCTGCATCACAATTGCTGATAGGTTCCGCTTCAATCCACTTGGTAAACTTATCGACAGCGACCAAGAGGTGAGTCTTTTTATCTTGGGATGGCTTAAATGGACCAACCATATCAAGCCCCCAGACCGTAAAGGGCTAAGTGATTGGAATCATCCTGAGTTCTTGAGCCGGCACGTGAGCCTGTCGTGCAAACTTCTGACATCCATCACACTTTTTGACTATGTCCTCAGCATCAGCATGAGCCGTGAGCTAGAAAAAACCATGACAAAAGCCTTTGCCACCAAGGACTTTGAGCCGGCATGGTGGCCATAGTCGCCAGAGTGGATCTCATTGAGTATCTCACGGCCTTCCTCAGGTGAAACACAACATTGAAAAACTCCCGTGATGCTTCTCCTGTGTAACTCGCCGTTGACGATGGTCATGGATTTAGAACGCCTGACAATCAGGCGAGCTGTAAGCTCATCATCAGGTAGCACATCATGGGATAAGTAATCCAAGTAAGGGACTTTCCAATCTGGAATAGCATGTAGAGCCGCCACGAGTTGAGCCTTTGGGTCAGGAATAGCAAGATCCTCTTTCCATGGTAATTTGACCGACGGGTTATGGAGGACATCAAGAAAAACATTAGGAGGGACCGGCTTGCGCTGTGAACCTAGGCATGACAAAGCATCAGCCGCCTCATTCTGTCGTCAATCGATATGATCTACCTGATATCCTTTGAAGTGACCAGCAACGTTGGTGACTGCTTGTCGATAAGCCGCCATGAGGGGGTCTTTTGAGTCCCAAGTGCCAGAAACTTGTTGAGCCACCAGGTCTGAGTCACCCAAACACCTGACTCAGCTGAGGTTCATCTCCTTAGCAATACGGAGGCCGTGAAGAAGGACCTCGTACTCAGCTACATTGTCACCTCGAGGGGAAGATAAGACGACTCCATCCCCCGAACCCTCAAGCTGCCTGGATCCGTCAAAGTGTATAGTCCAATACGTATTGTCTGGTCTCTCCTCAGGAGCCTGGAGTTCAGTCCAATCATTGATGAAGTCCACCAGTGCTTGAGATTTGATGGCCGTGCGAGGTACATACTTGAGGTTATGTGGGCCTAGCTCAATAGCCCACTTGGCTATCCGGCCTGTCGCTTCCCTGTTGTGGATGATATCACCTAAGGGAGCTGAGCTAACCACTGTGATATGATGTTCCAAGAAGTAATGCCTCAACTTCCGACTTGCCATAAACACGCCAAAAACCAGTTTCTGCCAGTGAGGGTAATGTTGCTTGGATTCTGTTAAGACCTCACTGACATAATATACTGGCCTCTGAACTAGGTACTCTTTACCCGCCTCCTTCCTTTCCACCACAACTGCTACGCTGACTGCTTTGTTGTTAGCGGCAATGTACAGGAGCATAGGCTCTTTAGTGATTGGAGCAGCAAGGACAGGCGGCTCAGCCAATTGCTTCTCGAGAGCCTCAAAGGCGTCGTCTGCAGCAATACTCCACTGAAAGTTATCTGTTTTCTTCAGCATCTGATAGAGAGGGATTGCTTTCTCACTGAGGCAGCTTATGAACTGACTCAAGGAAGCAATGCGACCCACCAGGCGCTGAACGTCATTGAGATTCTTTGGCTTAGCTAGCGAGGTGATCGCCTTGATCTTCTCTGGGTTGGCTTCAATGCCACGTTCTGAGACCAGGAAACCAAGCAACTTGCCAGCGGGAACACCAAAGACGCACTTGTCCGGGTTAAGTTTCATCTGATATGTATGAAGGTTGAAAAAGGTCTCCTTGAGGTCATCCAGCAGAGTCGCCTTCTTTGCTGATT
The DNA here is from genome assembly GCA_011799875.1 of Thinopyrum elongatum. Classification (NCBI taxonomy): domain Eukaryota; kingdom Viridiplantae; phylum Streptophyta; class Magnoliopsida; order Poales; family Poaceae; genus Thinopyrum; species Thinopyrum elongatum. The sequence continues at coordinate 466,625,583 of CM022298.1, forward strand.
TGACCACAATATCGTCAACATAGGCATGAACATTGCATCCAATCTGATTGTGAAAACAGATCTGAACACAACGCTGATAAGTCGCCCCTGCACTCTTAAGTCCGAAGGGCATGGAGACATAGCAGAAGGCTCCAAAGGGGGTGATGAAAGCCGTCTTCTCTTGATCCTCGATGGCCATCTTGATTTGATGATAGCCAGAATAAGCATCCAAGAAGCAGAGGCTCTCGCAGCCTGCCGTGGCATCGATGATTTGATCAATGCGAGGGAGGGCACAAGGGTCACTGGGACAGGCCTTGTTGAGGTCTGTGTAGTCAATACACATGCGCCAAGTGCCATTTTTCTTGAGAACAAGCACTGGGTTGGCAAGCCACTCAGGATGAAAAACTTCGACGATGAACCCAGCAGCTAGGAGCCGGGCCATCTCTTCACCAATTGCCTTGCGTCTCTCCTCATTAAAACGACGGAGGTATTGCTTGACTGGTTTGAAATTAGGATCCACATTGGCGGTGCTCGGCAAGTCTTCTCGATACACCCGGCATGTCAGAAGGCTTCCATGCAAAGATGTCCCGATTCTCACGGATAAACTCGACGAGCATGCTTTTCTATTTGGGGTCCATGTCGGCCTCAATAGTGAACTTCTTGGATGAGTCGCCCAGGACGAACTCAACGTCCTTGGTATCCTTGGCCGAGGCGGCGGGTCAGCTTCAATGGTGGGCTTCTTGAGAGGTGTCATATCGGCCGGGTCTACGTTGTTGTTGTAGTACTGAAGCTCCTCCGCGGCGCAAGCCGTCTCGGCGTACGTGGTGTCACCTTCTTCGCACTCTAGGGTGATCTTCCTGTCACCACTGACCGTAATGGTGCCATGAGGGCCAGACATTTTGAGCTTAAGGTAGACATAGCAAGGCCGAGCCATGAATTTGGCATAAGCCGGCCGTCCAAAGAGGGCATGATACGGGCTCTTGATTTTAAACACCTCAAAGGACAAAGACTCACATCTGAAGTTGGTGTCTGAACCAAAGGCCACATCCAACTTGACCCGGCCAACTGGGTAGGCCGACTTGCCAGGGACAATTCCGTGAAAAACTGTGGTGGATGGCGAGAGGTCTTTCTCAGACAGGCCCATGCGCCGCAAGGTGTCATAATACACAATATTAAAGCTGCTCCCCCCATCCATAAGCACCTTGGTGAGAGAATAGCCCCCAACTTGAGGCGCCATTACCGAAGCCAAGTGACCTGGATTATCGACCCGGGGCGGGTGATCCTCCCGGCTCCAGGTTATGGGACACTCTGACCATCTCAGGTATTGTGGTACCGCCGGCTCAACCATGTTGATAAGGCGCTTTTTAAGCTTGCGGTCCCTTCTGTCTGTGTTCGTAGTGAACACATGGTACTGACCACCGTTTAGCTGTTTAGGGTTACTCTGATAACCAGATTGATTGCCCTGCTGCTGGTTCCCCGGTTGCTGATTGTTTCCATCGTGTCCCTGATAGTTCCCACCTGAGCCTCCAGGTCCTTGATAACTCTGTTGGAGGTACCCTCAAGATGAGCCGCCGCCGGTAGATCCTGGGTCACCGCCACCACCTCCTTGGTGGTTCTGAAAACGCTATGAATAGGCTTGCATGATGCTGCAGTCTTCCTAAGAATGAGTGGCCGGCTTGTTAGGCAGGCTATGTTTTGGACACGGCCCCTTTAGGGCTTCCTCGAAATTCTTGGGTTTAAAGTTCATTCCACCGCCATTTTTCTTTGGATACTTGTATCCTGCATTAGTGTTTGCGACCAGGTCTGACCCGCCCTCTGGGTTCTTACGCTTTCCATCGTTGCTAATATTATTTTGCTGATGGCCCTTGCCACCGTTGCCCTTCTTCCCCTTGCCGTTCGGAACCTCATCCATGCCAGGGTCTTTGGTAGAATCAGACTCGGCATACTTGGTGAGGGCGTTCATGAGCTCCCCCATATCTGTGACACTTCGCTTGAGCCGGCCAAGCTTCTGGACAAGGGGATCGAAGTGACAGTTCTGCTCCAGTATCAGGACTGCCTGAGCTGCCGTGATGTTGTCTGAGGAGTGGATGATCTCTGCGACCCGGCCCACCCAATGGTGAGCTGAGTCATTGTCGCGCTGGATGCAGTGCTGAAGATCGATGATAGTTTTAGGGCGCTTGCAGGTGCCTTGGAAATTTTTGATAAAACGCTCCTTCAACTCAGCCCATGTGTTGATGGAATTGGCGGGCAAGGTTTTCAACCAAGTACGAGCCGGCCCTTCCAACATCATGGTTAAGTATTTTGCGCATACAGCGTCACTGACATCCAACATGTCCATGGCGAGCTCATAGCTTCCTATCCAAGGCGCCGGCTCAAGATCCGCCATGTAATTGGGAACTTTCCTGGGGCCCTTAAAGTCCTTGGGCATGCGCTCATTGCATAGAGCCGGAGCCAGACAAGGTATTCCAAGGGTCCTTCCAGTAGGGGTCAATTGGGTTGTGACCGGTGGAGACAGAGCCGCCTCATTTGCTGCCTCAGCCACCCGCTGGGCCCGCGCGGAGTCAACGATGTCCTGGGCATTGGGGGCTCCCATATGCGGCGAAGCTCGAGGCAGCTCACGATGTTGACGAGCGTTGCTGGACACAGCCGGTGAATCACCATGGTGACTCCTACTCCGGCTACGACTTGGGGTTGGGGTAGAGTGGAGGAGCTCCCTGCTATAAGAGTAATTGTCCTGCTGGGCCACTGCAGTCTTTAGCATCTCGATGGCGTTGCGCGCTTCTCTCTCAATGGGGGTATGGCCCGTGATAGGGAGCGCTGCCAAGTTGGTTGCCGCGGCAACGAGGTTATCCACCGGGTTGGTAAAATGACCCGCCGGTGTTAGGAAACAATGAGGGGGGGTCTCATGACGTGGACCCGGCTCCCGCTGAGGTTGTAGTGTTGGTTGTGCGGCACGACCCGGCGTGGGCTGAACTCCCAAATTTGGTGGCACGACGGGTGACCCCAGCGCTTCTGTTTCTGGGCCGCGGAGGCGTGTATCTTGAGGGGTGGTGAACAGCTGAGTGAACTCAAGGTTGGGTGGAAGGCGACGATGCCTCCGCTCGTGAACCGCCTCTGAAGCGCTCCGACGTTGCTCCAGGTGCCAGGCCTCGGTCCTTAGTCGCTCGGCCTCGGCCCGCATCTCGGACTGCACACCCGCCAGGCGGATGTTCTCTGCATCTATGTCAGCCTGGATCTTCGTTATCTGATCGTGAAGCTTAGTTATCTCAGCATTGCTTTCAGCCTGGTTCTTCGGCGTCACTGGCGTGGCGAGGAGCGTGGTGAGAGCCGTAGCCAGCTCGGTCAAAGCCGGAGCCGGGGATGGTGCCGACGCCGGGTTGGAGGTTCCTGTCCCAGCCGTGGCAGCCGCCGCTGCCAGGTCAGTCATGAAGGCCGTACTAGCCATGTAGACTGCAGATCGAGCGGGCGGGTCGAAAGAGTCTTGGGCTGGTTCATCCTGAACGTGGCTCCCAAGGAAACCATCGCGAAGCGGGAAGATTGACTCGCCACCGCTTGATGAAAAATCGTCGTCGGAGTGAACGATCGTGTCACCGTCGAAGGCCGAGCCGTCAGAATAGTCGACTCCTTGGGTGAAGCCGACGAGCGCGTGCCTCGGGTGGGCAGTCTGCTTGTCCTGAGCCGGCTTGACAATGTTGGTGAAGATATCCGGCCCAAGTTTGGACCCGCCAGCTTTGCGAGACGTGCTGGTCTTATGGCAGCTCTAGCGACGGTGGGTTGAGTGTGCCGAGCCGATTCGACGATGTCGATGGAGGCGTTCGGCTCGGGCTCAGATCCGCCTGCTTTGCCGATGAAGATGTGGATTCTGCCAAAGGGGACCCGGTACCCGTACTCGATTGAGTCGGCCTCGGGGCCCCAAGTCGAATCGTCGATGTAGAGCTTGCCGTGGTAACTCTTGGTCATCCGGCCGATGACGTACCCTTCGAGTCCCGGAGGAGGACCCTTCAAAAACTCAATACCACCGTGCGACAGCCCCACGGTGGGTGCCAACTGTCGTGGTAATTTCACGGCAGATGTCCTCATAGGACTTAGTCGCGAGGCCATCATGTCAGGTGGTAGATCGAAGGGGTTAGGTGGACACGAAGGGGACGAGGATTTACCCAGGTTCAGCCCCTTTTGGAGAGGTAAAAGCCTACGTGCTTTGGTTGTATTGGTGATGATCTCGATTACAAAGGTGCGCTTGGCAAGCCTAGTTCTCGAGAGGTTGTACCTTATTATGTCTAACCCGGGGCTCCCCCTTTATATATAGGTTGAGGCCCGGGGCGTACATTAGAGTCCTGAGCCGAAATATAGTCCATGCCCAAGTCTATCTTGCCTTCTAAGTAAGGAAAGTTCATATGGCGGTTTACAATTGGGCCTAAGCCGGTGCCTTGTAGGCCGGCCCACAGAGTAGGCGGCTTAATCTCCCAGGCGAGTCTCCTGCGCGAGTCTTCTGGTAAGCCACGACCCACCTAGCCTGGTCCTTTTGTGAGTCGCCGCTTCTGTTGACCCGCCCCTGGATGGGCGGGTCATATCCTTGGGTTATATCCCCAACAGTAGGAGTTCAAAGTAATTTCTGAGAGATGCAGATCTAGGCATTCGATGTGATTGTTATATTGTATCACATTATCCACCACCGGGCCTATTATTATCTGCAAAAGAAGAGAACGTGTTAGTGCCTACATGCAGTTTTGAACACTACTACAGGCCTATTTGGTTTGCAGGATTTGTAAAATGCACCAACGTGCCATCTTTGATCTGACATGATTAACATGGGCATTTGATTACAATCTAGAAAAATGTAGCCTTCTTCACAAGAGGTTGGAGTGGATGATAAATTCCCTAAGAAAACTAGTACAGATGAATCCAAAGGAGAAATGCTAATGGATTGTAACCATATGAATCAAGCAACCAATATGGGGTGGGGGGGATGTATGTCCTGAAAGCCTCCAAAATTCCTTCAGAAATCATAGTACATTGTCATTGTAAACTTGGGAAAAGGTGCCAAAAAATTGAACTCCCTTATGGTTAACATTTAACAGGAAAGGAACATCACCTCGATATACAGCTTCTCCAGGCACGGAAAGCATTTCGGGAAACTGACAACTTCGTGCAGGTTGGGGCCGATAGATTCTAGTGCCAAGACCTTCACTGTGCGCAGAATCTGGGTCAAGCTTTTCTGGATGATAGACGAACATACATATTCAAAATTAGAAATAATGTTGATATCAAGAAGGAGAGGTAGAAGGGGACTGTTGTACTTGAACGGGTGTGGATCCAATAACAAGTTCGGAGTATTTGACAGACGAGTAGCCCACCACTACCAATTTTGGCGCAGAAATGACATTGATTCTTGTTGGACCTTGTTGATCAACTACAAGTAATCTCTCAAGTGAAGGTGTGTCCTCAATGACCATATTGTGGTCCACCTTTTGTGATCTCTTGTTGCAGCACCAGCAACACACATAAATAGTCTGGAGAATCATGGAGGTGGTGCGGAAGCTACTCTACCAATTCATCTTCTGATGACGAAGGAACTCGAGTGCAGTACAGCCGCGGAGCAGGCGCTCCATGTCATCCTTTGGGATGCAGATGGCGATGATCTCGAGGTGCTTCAGTCGTGGTAGAAAAAGAGCAGGCGTGCCATTAAGGGGGGAGGGGAAATGGCAGTTCATGAACTTGGCGAGGCGCAGCATGGGCGCGAGGCGGAGCGCGGACGTTGGCAGTGAGCGCATATGCCCATCATTAAAACTGAGCTCCTCGAGCTGATCTAGGGCGGGGGATCGGAACCACTCATCAAGCTTGGCTCGGTCCTTGCCGTTGGAACGGAACTAGGCCGTGACAAGGCCTCTAATTGGGCCATGGTGACTGCCGAGGATCTGGGAGAACGCATCCAAGCTTTTGCGATAGCCATGGCAGAGCTCGTGGGCGTCGATGAGATCGAGAGGGGTGGAGAGCCATAGGGGGCACCACCACTGGGAAAGGACGGTTGTCCTTGCCCCATATTTGATTGGGAGGAGCGATATGATGATTGTCAACATATCATCGGGGAGGCTGCTGATGAAGTCTAGGCCTACTGGAGTCGCTTGCGGTTCTTTCTCGACCCACCTCCGCTTGTTGGCAGCCTCATTCTCCACCTCGTCCACGGCGACGGCAACCTCTGTCTCCATATTCACGCCATGCTCTGGTGCTTCAGCAGCCCCGGCGTCGCCACTCCCTCTGATGGGGCGCTTCGGTGGCATCCTCATACACTGATGGCTTTGAGGACTGAGAGCGGCGTCGAGGATGCGGGCGGAGAGAGAGGATTGTGTGTGTGGTGAGGATGGGGGTGCGGCCCCTCGGGCGCGCCATTAATACAGACCAGTGGGAGCAAGGCGAGCGGTGGTCAAAGGCTGTCTCGCCTCCTGATGAGCCTGCGCGGCGGACTTCTGGCATTCCTACCATCATTTCACACACCTATACTCGCATGCCTCCCGGTGACACTACGCAGCGAAAACAACTCCCGTCAATTCACACACATGCACGCATGCCTCCCGGTCTGCCTATGCGGCGGACTGCTCGCATGCGTCCCGTCAACTCACGCCTACTCGCATGCCACACGGGGCGCGTGGCGGCACGTATATTTTTTTGTTTTTTGATGATTCATTCTGCCGCTTTACTGCTTAACCGAAGCATGGCACGGTCTAACGCACACGGTCCGAATAAATATTCCGTATGATATATTGGTTGCCAGTTATTAACAATCTCCTGTTTGTAAGAAGATTATATCAAAATTTGTCTCAAATTTGACGAAAAAATACAATATCACAGTCTACTGGTGTCCATATATGACACCACAATAAGTTTCATGAATTTCAACTAAGTTTTGGATTTACTGAGTTTTAAAAATCAATATTCTCAATGTTTTGAAATCTCTTTCATGGGGAAACATGCACCCAGGGACACACATACGATTTTGCAATCCATTTTGCTGCACATGTAGCTTAAATTTGATTTTTGCACATTAAATCCCTAGGAAATCAATCAATGTATAAAATGGGTAGAATGATCTCTGTTTTTTAAAACTTTAACACGACACTCCTTTGGTCACATGTTCACTGCAGAGAAAGTTTGACATGCCTTAGAGTGGAGGTGGTGGTGCGGGATGTGTATCTCTGTGTGTGGGGGGCGTGGGTGGTCTGGCAGTACACTACTAGTCGTGAGCCTCCATGATGTGGGATTATAGATCCTTTTGTGAGTCATGTATATATGCCACATCAAAGTCGTGAATTGGTTATTTAAAGCATTACACAACCCTTTCATACATACATATTCGGGCCACATGCATGCATTGGTGGTCCTGTCGTACACTCCCTCGTGCGGTTAGCAGCGACATGCCCATTCGTTAGCCCGCAAAGGTTTTTAGTTTCCACCGACAACGAGAGGCATCGGACCGAAGGTGGATTCATCTTGGCATGTGTGTTATGGTGTGGATCATGGTGAGATTCCATATCAAAGTTCGGGCACGTGCGTACACATGAGTCCCTCCCACCGGCTCGAAGTGAGGGGGCTACGCATCGTGAACCTCTGTGTAGTGCGTTTCCGGTTTGCGAAGCATATGCCACGTCAAAGTTGTGCATATTGGGTATTCAAACATCACACAACACACAGCAACATGCACGCGATGGTTGCCCTATGACACTCGCTCGCGTGTGACTCTCTCTGTGGGCCCACGAGGTCTTCGTCGATCAATTGAATGTACAATGAGAGAGAGGTTAATTTGACCAACAAGGATGGTTCTTTTTTTGTTTGTGTTATGTATATGCACGGTAGGAGTATGTAGTACATGTCAAAGAGGGGGCAACATGTATACTCTATATATATATGTGTCATAACCTTGCTCCATGTGGGGACTTTCCGGTTCCCGAGGCAGGTGCCACATCAAAATTGTGCATTGGTATTCAAACATCACGCAATACCATACAGGCGGTTGTTTCCCTATAGGAACTCACTCGCGTGCGGCACTTCCATCTGTGGGCCCGCGAGGTTGTCCTCCATCACTTTGACCAACGAGAGAGAGGTTAATTTGACCATCAAGGAATGACGATTCTTTTTGGTTTGTGCTATACAATATAAGTATATATATACCACGCGTCAAATGGGGGTGTAGCACGTACCACGCATCATGAACCTCGCTCTCTGTGGGGACTTTTCAGTTTCCAAGGTATATATATATATATATATGGTGCCACATCAAAGTTGTGCGTTGCGTATTCAAACATCACACAAACACCTCTTTGGGCCACATGTAGACGGTGGTATACGTAGTCCTATATAGGATGCTCACTCGCATGCGACGTACGCTTTGTTCCTGTGGGCCCGTGAGGTCGTCGTCCATCACTTTGACCCAATGAGAGAGAGGCACATTTGACGAACAAGGAGGAGTAATTCTTTTAGGGCTGTGTTAGGGTAGGAGTATATATATAGTACGTGTCGAAGGGGGGATGGGACCAACATATACTAGGTGTCACATGAACCTCACTTTGTGTGGGGACTTTGCGGTTTTTGAGGCAAATGCCACATCAAAAGGTTGTGCATTAGGTATTCAAAACATCACAACCACACACCTCTCCATATATATGTTTTGTCACACATGCAAGCGATGGTGGTTGTCCTGTGGCACTCACTCACGTGGTTATCGGCGATGCTTCCATCTGTCGGCCCGCTTGGTCCATCACTTTCACCGACAGCGAGAGAGGTTAATTATTTTGACTTAGGAGGGGATTAATTTTTTGTTTGTCTCGTGATATAGGTCATGATGTGAGATTACATATATAGTAGCACATGTGTACACATGAATCCATCCCGCTGGATCGAAGGGGGGGCGAGCACACGACACGTCATGAACCTCCTGCTCTATGTGGGGACCTGTGCGATTTTGAACGCATGCACCACATCAATGTTGTGCATTAGGTATTCAACACATATGCATGCATCACGCACATCCATAAATATGTTTGGGACACATGCATGCAATGGTTGTCTTTGGACACTCTCACTCGCTTGGTTATGGGCGGCAAGCCTATATATATTCATGGGCCCGCGTGGACATCCATCATTTCGACCGACGACGAGAATGGTTACCAGGGTGGATTCTTCTTCTTTGGTTCGTGTTACCGTATAGTAGGTCGATCATTCCAGGCCTAATTAAGTTTGAGCGCATGCATGCTACGCATCGTGAACCCTCGCTCAGTGTGGGGATTTATGGTTCCAAAGCATGGTGCCACATCAAATTTGTGCATTGCGTATTCAAACACCACACACACCACTTCCATATACATAATTGGGCCACATGCACAGAGTGGGTTTTGTCTTCAGACAGTACTCCCTCGTGAGGTTATCGGCGACAAGCTAGCCCATTTTGCGGGGCCGTGTGGACGTCCATCACTTTGACCAACAACGAGCGAGCGAGAGAGGTTATATGATCAAGTTGGATTCTGTTTGGTCCGTGTTACAGTACATCTTGGTGAGATGCCCTCACCCCCGACACGTGTGTGTGGGGGGTGGGGGGCTACTTCACACTACCCGCAACCTCCGTGGGGTCGGGGAAGTCCGGTTATTTTGTGAGGCACATGTGCCACATGAAAGTTGTGACTGGTAGTTAAATATCACACCACACCCTTTTCATACATATAGTATAGGGCCACCCGCAGGTGGTTCGTATGTGGTCTCACCCATCTCCCGCCACAAACACACATTTGTGGGTTGGCACACGGTCCACCTTTGTCCGGAAGCGAAAGGGGAAGTTTGACCATATATATGATGGACTCCTATAGGTTTTGTGTTAAGGTAGGGTGAGATTTCAAACCTTACTATCTGGGGGCATGCATTCGTAGTTAGGATTCCCTTACCGCCGACACGAAGTGGGGTTCATAGGGGGTGGCTGACTAGCAATACTGTGCGCTTTGTGCGACAGGTGCCACATGAAATTTGTGCATTGGGTATTCGAACATCAAACCACCCTTTTCATACATATATTTGGTCCACATGCAAGTGTGTTCGTGTTCTGACCCTGTAACACCCCCAGTGTCATACTACAGTAACCCACTGTGATTAAAGCCGATCGTTTTGCTAAACAGTGCTTGATCAACTTCGATTCAAATATCATTTGAAATTCCTCTTTGAAATGAAATTCAATTTGCAAGTGAGATATGGAGTTGCACCAAAGTTGCTGCAAAATAGTTCATCATTTAGCCAAAATTCCATAACATTTAATTGTTAAGGAAAACAACATCACCTAAGAGCTAAGATGGACTGTAGCAATTATTACAATCCAATTTCAGCATTTTAAAGTGCTATTCTATTTGTGAAAAATGCAAATGGATTCCTCTGGCCTCCAAACTTTTTGTCGCACTGCCTAAAAATGCAAACTGTTTAATAGGCTAAGCCCCACATTTTTCTCAGCTCTTTTGGTTTCCCTAAACAATCATTTCTCTGTCTCTGTTTTTAAATAAAAGAGGAAATTTGAATTTATATAAAAAAAGGGGGCCGAACCCCCACCCCTGCTGGGCCTCGGCCCAGCTAGCCGTCGAGCTGGCCGACCCACCAGGCCCACCCATCGCCTCCTTATCCCCTCCCACTCCCGTGACCTAAACCCTAACAATAAACTCCATCCCTCACCCTCCCCCCCGCCCCCCGCCCTCTCTCACCCCCGCGCCCAATCACCGGCAACCCTATCGTAAGCCGGCCCTCGCCGCCCCCTCTCCACACCCTCGACGGATCTCCTAGCTCTTCTACGCAGTCAATCCCCACATCAGGTCCTCGGCAGGGCGCTCACACTCTTACCTATCTCTCATGCGCTCTGCCGTGAAAACGCGAGGACGCTCTCCGCACCGACAGGAAGGTCACCCCCCCCACGCCCCACGCACTCCCCCCCCCCCACTCCCCCGATCCCCTTTTGGATCAGAGCAATGACCCCGGCGCATCCCGACGACCACGCCCCACCAGCCCGCCGCCGCGCTGACCCCGCCGCCACCTCGCTGACGCCGCCCGGCGCTGCCCCGCCGTCGCCAGCGCCCGCCTCCTCAACCCCCCGCCCCGCATGGATCCGGTCGGGGAAACCCAACGCCCCCTGACACCCCGCGCCGCCACATCGCCGCTGGACCCTGCCGGACACCTCCTCGGCCTCTTCCTCATCGGTCACCACCGACCCTCGCCGCCCGTGCATCTACAACGCATGTGAGGCTCCCCGTCCTTCTCCTCTTCCCCTCCGACCGGCCATGAACGCCATCGCCTCGTCCCATCGACGAGCGCCGCCCCACTGCCATGCCCGGAGCTTTGCCCCGCAGGCCCAGTCTGCGCACGCCCGTTGCCCGCTGTCGTGCCTCGCCTAGCCACGACCCCGCCGTCCGCGCACCTGCACCGCGCCGCCCGCACCTCGCGCCGGCCTCGCCTGCTACCCCACTCCGCTCTGCTTCTGCTCTTCTGCAGCCGCGCCCATTGCTCCCCTGCAGTCCGACCGCCCGCTGCCATGGCCCCCTCCTGCTGCGCCGGCCCGCCGCGACCGCGGCCCTCCCCCGCCGCCGCATAGCTCCGGCCGGCCGCCCCCACCTCCCCCGCCCGCTTCCCCGGCCTCCCGTGCGGCCTACTGACCCTGGCCGCCGGCGCCTCGCCGTGTCACGGCCTCGCCCCCATGCCCGGACGGGCTGCGCTGCGCCGTGTCCGCCCCGACGGGTGCCTGCGCCTGATAACCCGCCCCGGCTGGCCTCCTGGGCCAGTGCCAACGGGGCCCCACACCCCTATTAGTGTTAAAAAATTAATAATAATAAATATTAATAAAATTAATTAACTTAATTAAATAATCTTAATTAACCTAATGAACTAGATTAGTTAATTTAAATCAGTAATTAGCTAGATGTGTCAATGACAGGGGCGCCCACCCCGTGTTGACCAATCAAACATTGACTGGTCAACTGGGACCCCCTGGCCCACCTGTCAGCCTTTGGTACACTTCTGTGTACGCAGAGCTGGGTGCACCTAGCATTTTAGTCTTTAATTTCGAATTAATAATAAATCTAGAAAATGTTTAAATCTTTGAAAATTGTTATTAAATAATCCGTAACTCGGATGAAAAAGTTTTATACATCAAAGTTGCTCAGAACGACGAGACGAATTCGAATACGCGGTCTGTTCATCCGCCACGTGTCCCTAGCATAGCAAACATGCAACCATTCCCTCTCTTTCATCTGTCCGAAAAATGCTTAACCCCGGGAAAACTTTCCTGGATGTTATCCCTCTTCGCCGGTATCGTGTAGCACCACGTTAGAACACCCCTAGCCCTGCGTGTTACCCCATCATGCATCTGTGTTGCATCTGTTTGCATTATATTTACTGTTTCTTCCCCCTCTTCTTCTTCGGTAGACCCCGAGACCGCTGTTGATGCCCCTGTGATCGACGACGTCGACGACGACCCTCCTTCCGTTTCAGCAGAGCTTTCAGGCAAGCCCCCCCTTTGATCACTCTGATATCGCCCATTCCATTCTCTCATGCTTGCATTAGATTTTGCTACTGTAATTGATTGCTCCTATTCTGATGCATAGCCTGCTTTTGGTACCTACTATTGTTATCTACCTGCTTATCCTAAACTGCTTAGTATAGGTTGGTTGGTGATCCATCAGTGACCCCCACCTTGTCCTTGTTGCCCCTGCTTCATCATCGATGACTCGATCAACGTGATCGATGACCAGAGCCCGACACCTCACATCACTTCACCCCCTTAGCTGTACGACTCTGCATAGTTACTATCAAGTGCCGAGGGTGATACCTCGTAACACACTCATGATGATAACTCTGTAGTGTAGCTATTCGGTCATGGTCATTGAGGGTGATTCCTCCTTCACCACTCCCGATATGACTTTGTCGTGCAGCCCCTCAAGTGTGAACCTCGAGGGTGATTCCTCCTACGTTCACCTTGATGATTACATCAAGTGGAATCCACCGAGGGTGATTCCTCGGGGTTTCCCCCATGATGTTTGGACACACGGTTACCTTGACTTTACTTGAGACCTTTGTGAAAGTCGGGCGGGCCCAGAGAGCACCCGCAAGATAATTACGTGGCACGGTCGGGCATTCTAGGCCCTTGCCGTAAGTCCACGAGACGGGGCGATGGGGTCACATCGATCGTGAGTCTCTGCTTGTCTTCATGAGCTCCCAACGCACTAATGATTTGGGTATTTGTTCTGAGTTGGCCACTGGCCTTTACGCACTAACCACCACGCGGGAATAGTTATGGGCCTCGGCGTCGTAGTATCAGCCGAAGCTTTGTCAGACGTCCAGTTCAGCATTGCGGCACGGCTGGGCCGGCGCCATGCGGGCAGCCTGGTTCACCCTGCACGCAACGACCCGGAGTGCAACGGGCGATGGGCCCAAGACCCCGGAGTGCTTAGGATGTAGACCGGCGGGGACCTCTCTGCTGAGCCTAGGTAGGGCTGCGACGTGTTGATCTTCCGAGGCTGGGCATTGACTCAGAAAAGTGTGTCCGGCCAGAGTAATCAAGCGTGTTGGGTAACATGGTGCACCCCTGCAGGGAAGTTATCTATTCGAATACCGTGTCCACGGTAATGGACGTTCAGACTTGTATCGTGATCTATTACAACTAGCACTGGTTACTTGAGATATGTGATGGATATGTGGCTCCGGGATTGCTTTCTCGCAGGGAGTCGAGGAAGGATCTCTGGGCGTTAATACTACAACATGTTTGTTAAATATAAACTGCTATTCTGTACTCTTCTAAATGTTGCAAGATGCTTGGAGCTGCTTGAAGATGCTAGTCTTTGATAGGCTAGGCCTTCCCCTCTATTCTGGCATTCTGCAGTTCAGTCCACAGATACAACCCTTCCATATGATACCAATGCATACTTAGTATAGATCTGATGCTTGCGAGTACTTTGGATGAATACTCACGGTTGCTTTGCTACCCCTTTTCCCCCTTCTTTCTTCTTTCCGGTTGTTGCAACCAGATGGTGGATCCCAGGAGCCAGATGCCACCCCCGACGACTACTACTACCCCGAGGGTGACTACTACTACGTGGAGACCGCCGACGACTAGGAGTAGTTAGGAGGTCCCAGGCAGGAGGCCTTGCCTCTTCGATCGTTGCTACTTTTGTGCTAGCCTTCTTAAGGCATCCTTGTTTAACTTATGTCTGTACTCAGATATTGTTGCTTCCGCGGACGCTTGTGACTCGAGCTTTTGTATTCGAGCCCTCGAGGCCCCTGGCTTGTAATATGAAGCTTGTATCTTTTATTTGTGTCTAGAGTTGTGTTGTGATATCTTCCCGTGAGCCCCTGATCTTGATCGTACACATTTTCGTGTATGATTAGTGTACGGTCGAATCGGGGGCGTCATAAGTTGGTATCAGAGCCGACTGCCTGTAGGAACCCCCTTTTCAACTCCTTGGCCGAAGTTGAGTCTAGTCTTTGAAAAATTGTTTTACTAACTTGGTTGTGTGGCTTACGGGCCCACGTCGCCATTGGGTGGTATTAGGATCTTTTATTCCTCGTCTATACTCTGGGAATCTGATCTCTCTTCTATTCGGGTTAAATAATTTTGCTAACTCTAACCCTAGGCTCTCGTAAATACTTTCTCCCGGAGAGCCCCTCACTCTAGATGATTGCTTCAAGATTCTGAAGATACCCTTTGATGTTTTCCCGAGACCCTTGTGCCCTTCGCCATTGCGATCCCTACCAACGATAAATCCTTATGGGTAACTACCTACGTTGTCATTCATACCTTCATCCCTAGTTGCTATTGTTATTACAAGATGTCCTAAAATACTCTTCGATGTTTCGAGAATCCTTTAAGCTTACTGCCCTGTAGTTCCTTGCCGCATGAATACCCTATGCATAATTCCTCACACTTTTCGAGGATTTGTTCATTCCTAGTTGATCAAGTGATTCACAAGATACTTTGAAGTACCATCCGATCTTCCGATAATCCTCTCCAACTATTCCTCTGCAAATACTTATCTGCTTGCATTATGGTTACTTCCATATGCCTAGCAATACTCATTAGCATCCTTTGTCATCATAATTTCGAGCATTTGATTCGATTTGTTTGTGAATGCACGCGATCATCAGTCCTATTTAAAATTCTTCCCTTGGTTCAGACGTCACTCCAGACATGAGCTGGTGTTCGGCAAATCAAGCCTTGATTGATTGTCATTCTGGGTCTATTCAACTTATCCATCCTTAATCAGAGTGTTTGCTTCTGATCCCTTGATTTGGAAATTGTAATTCCGTTGCATTTGAGCTTTGAATTAGTCAGTTGTTTCTATAACCTGATCTCCTTGCATTCTTTCTTCTTCTGGTTGAGTACCGATACTCACATCAGATCCATTGTGGACCACCAGATCTTTTGTTGGGTTTTATCCAACAACGTCCTTCATATTCACTAACCTTGTGAGCCTTTCCTCGGATACATAATGCCTTTGGTAAATTGTATCCCCCGCTCTTGTCACCCATACTCTGCTTCCGGGCTTGAGTTATTTATTCCTAAAGTTTGTGGTATATGTTCCTAAGATGCCCTAGAGGGTTGAACCTATACCTTCCATAATCTGTGTGAACCCGAAGATTATGCGGGTTATATCTACAGGCGTTTCTTCAGATAAATTTTCAATTCTACAACTTCGTCGAAGACGAGAAGCGAATGAAAGGTTAGGCTTTGAAGAAGTGGGAGTCGACCTTGAGCCTTTGTGTTCATGCCCATGGACCCGATGCGGAACTTATCATGTAAACTTCTTGTTATAATAACAATCCCCTTGTGATAAGTTCATCTGGTATCTATATTTGGTCCTTTGCAACCGTGGTTTCGACCATATTGTTCTTCTTTGATCCCATTTCTTGGACAAGTTAAAGTACATGTCTTCTTCAGATCAATTCACCTGTCCAACCTCTACTTTGATCTACCTTCGATTATTACCGTCTGGTATCTCGAGAATATCACAGAACTACATAACTTCTTATGAATTCTTCATCAACTGTTATTTCTCGCCGTTCCAAGTTTCCACGGGTTCTGAGTTGTTAGACAATCGAGAACGCCGATAACTTATTCGAGTCTACACTTTCCTTTCCATTGTTTTGTTTAACCTTTCTTGTAACCTAACATATCTGAGCAGTGGTAATTCCCTGCTTATGTAAACACCTCGATGTACAAACTCTGTCACGACTTGTTACTATTGTTGATGACATTCCGGTAGCCACCGGTGGATGCCGCCTCGTTCAACGAGCAGGAAAATGGTTATGTTCGCCCCTCGCCCTTGGTACCGATGTTGTTGCCGACATAACTGACATGCGATACTCTGACCTACCTTGCTATCGTGACTGTGCAAAATGTCAACGCCCTTTTCTACTTCTAACCCACTTGGTGGGCCCATAACCCATAGTTCCACATGATCGAAACCTGACTCTCCTGTACATCCTATTTTCCAAAATTGTTTCTCGCGCTTGGCTTCGTATGTACATCACGCGCCACCCACCCAGTGATCTATTCTGGTATCATACGCAATGCTTATTCCAACTGCTCTGAACCCCTTTCACCCTCTGTTTCAGGCAATGAACGATTGCCTACCCGGTTGAAGCTTCTTATTGCACCTCCTTACCTTGCTCTCGGCGTCTTTCTTGAATTTCGACTCGAGAGGTGCCTCTATGCCATGTTCACTGAGATAGCCCCCAGGTACCTATCTTGTGTTGAACTCCGTCCTTCCCGAGTCTTTCCCCCTTACTCCACCCCTTAAATCTCGGGACGAGATTTCTTGTAGTGGAAGAGTTTTGTAACACCCCCAGTGTCATACTACAGTAACCCACTGTGATTAAAGCTGATCGTTTTGCTAAACAATGCTTGATCAACTTCGATTCAAATATCATTTGAAATTCCTCTTTGAAATGAAATTCAATTTGCAAGTGAGATATGGAGTTGCACCAAAGTTGCTGCAAAATAGTTCATCATTTAGCCAAAATTCCATAACATTTAATTGTTAAGGAAAACAACATCACCTAAGAGCTAAGATGGACTGTAGCAATTATTACAATCCAATTTCAGCATTTTAAAGTGCTATTCTATTTGTGAAAAATGCAAATGGATTCCTCTGGCCTCCAAACTTTTTGTGGCACTGCCTAAAAATGCAAACTGTTTAATAGGCTAAGTCCCACATTTTTCTTAGCTGTTTTGGTTACCCTAAACAATCATTTCTCTGTCTTTGTTTTTAAATAAAAGAGGAAATTTGAATTTATATAAAAAAAGGAGGCCGAGTGCCGAGGGTGATACCTCATAACGGACTCCTGATGATAACTCTGTAGTGTAGCTATTCGGTCGTGGTCATCGAGGGTGATTCCTCCTTCACCACTCCTGATATGACTCTGTCATGCAGCCCCTCAAGTGTGAACCTCGAGGGTGATTCCTCCTATGTTCACCTAGATGATTACATCGAGTGGAATCCACCGAGGGTGATTCCTCGGGGTTTCCCCCTTGATGTTTGGACACACGGTTACCTTGACTTTACTTGAGACCTTTGTGAAAGTCGGGCGGGCCCGGAGAGCACCCGCAAGATAATTACGTGGCACGGTCGGGCATTCTTGGCCCTTGCCGTCAGTCCACGAGACGGGGTGATGGGGTCACATCGATCGTGAGTCTCTGCTCGTCTTCGCGAGCTCCCAACGCACTAATGATTTGGGTATTTGTTCTGAGTTGGCCACTGGCCTTTACGCACTAACCACCACGCGGGAATAGTTATGGGCCTCGGCATCGTAGTATCAGCCGAAGCTTTGTCAAACGTCCAGTTCAGCATTGTGGCACGGCTGGGCCGGCGCCATCCGGGCAGCCTGGTTCGCCCTGCACGCAACGACCCGGAGTGCAACGGGCGATGGGCCCAAGACCCCGGAGTGCTTAGGATGTAGACCGGAGGGGACCTCTCTGCTGAGCCTAGGTAGGGCTGCGACGTGTTGATCTTCCGAGGCCGGGCATTGACTCAGAAAAGTGTGTCCGGCCAGAGTAATCAAGCGTGTTGGGTAACGTGGTGCACCCCTGCAGGGAAGTTATCTATTCGAATACCGTGTCCACGGTAATTGACGTTCAGACTTGTATCCTGATCTATTACAACTTGAACTGGTTACTTGAGATATGTGATGGATATGTGGCTCCGGGATTGCTTTCTCGCAGGGAGTCGAGGAAGGATCTCTGGGCGTTAATACTACAACATGTTTGTTAAATATAAACTGCAATTCTGTACTCTTCTGAATGCTGCAAGATGCTTGGAGCTGCTTGAAGATGCTAGCCTTCGATAGGCTAGGCCTTCCCCTCTATTTTGGCATTCTGCAGTTCAGTCCACAGATACAACCCTTCCAAATGATACCAATGCATACTTAGTATAGATCTGATGCTTGCGAGTACTTTGGATGAGTACTCACGGTTGCTTTGCTACCCCTTTTCCCCCTTCTTTCTTCTTTCCGGTTGTTGGAACCAGATGGTGGATCCCAGGAGCCAGATGCCACCCCCGACGACTACTACTACTACCCCGAGGGTGCCTACTACTACGTGGAGACCGCCGACGACCAGGAGTAGTTAGGAGGTCCCAGGCAGGAGGCCTTGCCTCTTCGATCGTTGCTACTTTTGTGCTAGCCTTCTTAAGGCATCCTTGTTTAACTTATGTCTGTACTCAGATATTGTTGCTTCCGCTGACGCTTGTGACTCGAGCTTTTGTATTCGAGCCCTCGAGGCCCCTGGCTTGTAATATGAAGCTTGTAACTTTTATTTGTGTCTAGAGTTGTGTTGTGATATCTTCCCATGAGTCCCTGATCTTGATCGTACACATTTGCGTGTATGATTAGTGTACGGTCGAATCAGGGGCGTCACAGACCCTTTTCCCACAGTATTCTTTCTGCCAAATTTACAAACAGCACACAAGTTGGATGCAGAAACCGCCTGTGATTGGGTACGCAACAGACACGATTCGGTCAGACTACCCGTGTGCCACGCCGGTGCTCCTGCAGTCACTCACATTAGCACAGTAGATTGGGCTCCATGAGGCTTGCCTCCCGCTCTCGAAAATATCTACTGCCTCGTGATCTCGAAAATATCTACCGCCTGGAAGGTTTTTATGTTTGATAGCACACGATTAGTATGTGTGGACCGTGTGCAATGTCCGTTACTCCCGCTCTGCTTCAATCCCTTGATTCAAATTTTTAGTAGCCCCGTCATTTTACTCCCGCCTCTGCATCCCTCGCAATCTCAACAATATCTGCTCGCCCTTGATTCAAATTTTCAGTAGCCCCGCCTTGTTACTCCCGCCTCTGCATCCCTCGCAATCTCAAAAATATCTGCCCGCCCTTGATCCAAATTTTTAGTAGCCCCAGCATTTTACTCCCTTCTCTGCATCCCTCGCAATCTCAAAAATATCTGGTCGCCCTTGATCCAAATTTTCAGTAGCCCGACATTTTACTCCCGCCTAGTAAAATTTTGGGTCTTTTACATCTGTATCCCTAACTCGAACCCACTACTCACATTTGCCCCTAATTTGAAAGCCTGCTCAAAAATGCCCCTCCGCCATCAAGTTCCCATATAGAATTGCCCTTCCGTGCCGAGGCTGTTTGACCGGTAAGCAGCCGTTTCTTTGACATTTTTGCCCCTCCGTCCTTACACCTGGGCCCAGGTCACCAGTTCACTCTCTCTCCCTCTCATTCTCTCGCCCGAGCCACACGCTCTCTCTTTCTCCCTCAAATCGCCTCCCACCGTAACCCTAACCCTAGCTCGCTCGATCCCAACTCGCAAAGCTCAATCTACTGATGGCGGTAGTGGTGGAGCTTCAGATTTGACTCTGTGCCGCACTCTGCTACGCCGTGAAGAAGACACCGGCGATGGGATGGATGGGGATAGCAGTTGCGGTGGCGGCGGCAGCGGCGAACAAGGGAGCACACCACAGCCACAGAAGTATGCTTCGGCGGGGTAAGTTTCTCTTCTAATCTGGTGCAGTCTCAATCTGTTTGTAGTTCGATTTGTTCTTGTAGTTTAATTTGTTGACCTAGATCATAGTGCTCATGGCATTGGGATCTGTCTCTGTTTTCCATGGTCATCGTAGGATGGACCCTGATAGAGCAGTTGGGATGGAATGTAGAATGGAAACCACACTTCTAGCTAGTGCTGGCACAAAAGCATCTAATACAGGATTCTCCTTTCCTTTTGTTGCTGACAATCAATGGACTTTTAATCAGTTTAGATCTGCCATATGTGATCAATATCCATGGGATCTATATGATGCAGTGGAATTCAGGTACTAGGACATTGACAAATCAGCTTGGGTCCCTGTCCAGTGTGATGATGAGCTTGGTATCATGTTTGCAATACATGATTCTTTCCCTGCTAAACTAGAAATCAGTGTCATACAAAGGCAGAGAGGAGAGCCAGAGAGTAGAGGAACAAGATCTTAGTCTAGGTCTAGAGGTAAAGGTAGGACAAGCCAATCAAGGGGCAGAAAAACAACAACTCATAGTAGAGACAGCAGTTCCATGCAGGCACCAGGAACACCTACTGTAGAAGTTCCTAGGCATGCAGGTCCCTCTCATAGTAGAGATTCAAGTGACCCCTATACTGAAGAGGGACTACCAGATGATTAGCCAAGTGATGATGAGGATGAAAGGTTGTTTCCACAGTTTGTAACAAGGAAGAAGGGCAAGGAGAAATATGATGAGGGGGAAGATTATGTTCCACCCCCTAAAGGCATGTTTAATGAGGCAGGTGAAGATGAGAAGGAGGAGGACAGGGACATGGGATACTCCGAGACATCTGATGAGGAAAGACCAGATGTGCAATACAATAGAGATGACCCTTCTTTGAAAGAGGGAACAATATTTTCCAGTGCTTTAGACTGTAGAAATGCTCTTGCAACCTTCTCAATAAAGACTCAAAGTGAATTTGTGATAGACAAGAGTGACAGTACTAGGTTGACAGTACATTGTGCTTATAAGAGGTGCCAATGGATGATGCATGCCTCCTTAATGAGACATAGCACACTGTTTCATGTATTAAATATAGCAACTAACAGTGCATTTGTAGTTAGCAGCATTATACTGTATTTTATTTGTTTGTTGCAGCACATAGGTTCTGACATGTGTCTGAACTTTCATGAATGCAGGTTAAGGTGAACAAAACTGCTCATACATGTCCCAGTGTGAACAGGAGAAAAAGATTGAGGTCAGCTAAGAGTAGATGGGTTGCTGATGCTGTGAAGACCTGGGTTTTAGAGGATTCAGAAGTGGGACCAATAGAATTGCAGAAAAATTTGAAGAAGAAGTATGGCCTGGCAGTTCCATATATGAGAGTATTCTATGGGAAGCAAATGGCACTTGACAATATCTATGGTAAGTGGGTTGACTCTTTCCAGTTATTGTATACCTTCAAGGCAGAAGTGGAGAAAGCATCTCCTGGCAGTGTAGTTAGCATTGATAAACACACTGTACAGTACAAACTAAATGGGAAGAGTAGATAGAAAGAGTGCTTTAGAAGAGTATTTGTTTCTTTCAAAGCATGTTGGCAAGGTTTTTTGAATGGATGTAGGCCTTATCTTGCAGTAGATGCCACTGCATTAAATGGCAGATTTAGACGGTAAGTAGTTAGTGCATGTGCTGTGGATGCAGTTGACAAGGAAAAGAGAGAGTGGAGATATCCAGTAAATTTGGAAACTAGGACTTGCAGTTGTAGAAAGTGGCAGTTAACTGGACAGCCTTGCATACATGCTTTGTATTTTCTTACTTCAATGAGAGGCCCAGTAAGTGAGATTGATCAGTATGTACATGAGTACTTTTTTGTTGCTAGGTTCAATGCTACTTATGCTAAAAATTTGCCTGCAATGGAGGGCAAACAACAGTGGGATCTGGTGGATCCTGGGTTTAAATTGTCTGCTCCATTGCAAAACAGGGCCCCTGGTAGACCTAGGAAGACAAGAATTAGGGCAAAATCTGAGGGAAAAGGACTTGGAGGAAGGAGAAAGAAATGTGGCAGGTGTGGAAGGCTTGGCCATCGTGGCACTTACTGCAAGGAATCCATTGACCCAGCTTTGGGGAAGAAGAGCACTGGGGGGCTGAAAATGCAACAGATGATCATTTAGATGCTGAAACTGATGCTGAAAATGCTACAGAGGTTGAAACTGATGTTGCAATTGCTACAGATGCACCAACAGTGTCATCTGCTGTAAGGTGCAATTGCTACAGATGTTCTCATTTCAATTTTTTCTTCATTTAATGTTCTCATTTCATTTATTTATTTTTGCTTCATTTAATGTTCTCATTTCAATTGTATCCCAAGAAAGAACTACAAAAAGGCAGCTGATAGAGGGATGTCACCAGCCAAGAAGAGGCTCAAGTGTGCACCAGATCCTACAGTAGGATCTGTAACTGGAAGCAACCAGCTAAGCAAAGAAGTGAGCAAGATTGTCACCACAAGGAGGAGTTCAAGGCTCTTAACTAACCCTGCTTGCAACACCAGGAGCAAGAAGATGAAAGATCTATGATTGGAATCATTTAGTGTTGTTTTTGTTGTTTAACAACTATTTGTGAACTTGTTAGCTGCTATCTTAAGTGTGTGATGCTGAAATTATGAACTTATGTAATGGTGAACTTGTGAGCTGCTATCTTGAATGTGCAATGCTGATTGTGCAATGATGAATTTATGCTATTTTGTGAGCTGCTATCTTGTGAGCTGCTCGTTTCAAATATTATGTGAGCTGCTATCTTGTGAGCTACTACTTTCAAATATTTTCTGAGCTGCTATTTTGTCACAACAGGTCATTTGGTCAAATATTTCAATCTATGCTATTTCAGTCATTGTTCAAAGCAAGATGCCAAGCAAGATTCTTGAGTCATTTTGAAATAGCAACATCACAGCATTCCCAAATCACAGCATTGTTCTTGGCATACACTACAAACAGAAATCCATTTAGTATGGATTATTAGACCACCCAAAAATAAATGTGACCAAAATGCTAATACCAAGAACTATGATAAATCCTCATGCTTGCATAAGCTCGTTCCTCTTCTTCATCTTCAGCTTCAGTTTCTTGTTCTTCTCGGTTAGATCCACCACCCTCCTCTCTAAATGATGAGCTTTTAGCCAGCTCTTCTCCAATCTTGCATGAAGCTCCTCAAATGCATGAGCAACACATTCGGTCGATAGTGGGTCAATCCAGACAACCCAGTCACATTCATCAAGAAGCTGCAAAATCAATGATCGAATTAGAAAGAGGAGAAAGAGCAGAATCGAATCAAGCTTAAAAGCCAAACACTTACATCAAGAGGGCAGCCGAGAAACCTTCTGCCGGAGCTTGCTCCTCCCGAGGCAACGCGATGAGCAGGAATAAGACCGTGGCCAGGGCACCGCCGTGTCGACCGAACCTCAATGCCACAGAATGTCAAATCGGGGATGTAAAACTCTGATTCAAACTGAACTATCCCGACACCATCAACCTAACAGCAAAAAAACCCCAAATTGATGAACCCTAATTCCGCAATATGCCCATATCTCCCCCAAATCGACACTAAAACTTACATTGGCGGCCACCGACGAGCTCGCAGAAGACATGCCCGCCGTGCCCGACGTACACATCGCTCACCACGCCGTGCCCGACCTGCCCCTCTCTCTTCGACCGCGGAATCGCCCGATCCAGTGCGTGCTCAAAAATGCCCCTGTCATCGCGAGGAAGAAGAAAGAGGGGAGAGAGAGTGAACCGGTTAGTTGGGCCCAGATGTAAGGAAGGAGGGGCAAAAATGTCAAAGAAACGGCACATTAGCGGTCAAACAGCCTTGACTGGACGGCAACGGCTCGGAGGGGCATTTCTATAAGGGCACATGACGGCGGGGGGGGGGCATTTTTCAGCAGGCTTTCGAATTAGGGGTATATCTGATTAGGTGGTTCGAGTTAGGGACATAAATGCAAATGGCCCTAAAATTTTCACTTGCCGCGGTATTTCCTCAAACACCACCTTGCCCCCCCCCCTCCACACACACCATACACACCCCAAAACCTCCACTCAAACAGACACACACCACCCCTCCCTCGCTCGAAACCATCGCCGTCGCCGCCGCCTCCATCCTCAACCTCTGCCTGTGTGCCGGGGAGCTCGAGGAGCCAATGGCCCAAAAGAGGTTTATCACGGCCTCTTCGCCCAACGCCGGCGAGGTGGCCGCCGAGGTGTCCCCGTCGTCCTCCGCGGGCTCTTTATCGATCCGTCGTCGCCGGTCGCCCGATCCTCCCATCGTCGCGCCCCTATGCCGGTTCGAGGACTTCCCCGTCCTCCCTCAGGCCCGACTGCCGACGAGGTCCTACCTCGGGGTCCGGCAGCGGCGGTGGGGGACGTGGGTCGCCGAGATTACGGATCGGGAGACCCACACCCGCCGGTGGCTTGGTAGTTTCCACACAGCCGAGCTCGCGGCCATGGAGTATGACCGTTGGCAAGTCCGCTACCACGGCGCGGCGGCTAGGCTCAATTTCCCCTTCGGCACACGTCCGGTCGACCTCGTCCCGCTGGAGCCAGGGGTGGTGAGCTCGGCTACGGCGCGGGAGGACCGCGAGGCATGGGAGCGCCTTTAGGCCGAGGCCGCCGATGAGGCCTACATACAATAGCTCCGCCGACAGCACCCGGAGCTCGTGGAGGCGGAGCGGATGATGTTTGCCGGCCCGGAGGGCGGCGAGGTTTTTGTGCTCTCCTCCGATGACGAGGTCGAAGGCGGCGAGGACGGCGGCGCGGAGGACGTCAAGGTGGGTGGCGAGGGCGAGGAGATCGACATCGACGAGTGGAGGAGTGTCTTCCCCAACGACCCCGACGACGGCACCGGCCCGGACCCGACTCGTGGCACACCGTACCTGACGAGGAAGGATTGGCTCGACCTCCACTTCGACCGAAAGTAGTTTAGTTTAGTTAAAATTTATGTTTTATGTCCGGTTATACAAAACTATCTATGTTTATGTTTGAATGCATGCTACTTTCGGTTGAACTTGCTTTGAACTTGATCAAATTGAAGTTTACAACGTTAAGTTTAGGGGATCGACTAGAAACGGCCAAAAATTGCTGGAGTATATATACACTCCACTAAGGGTTTTAGTCCGTTAACTTTTAGGGGATCGGTTAGAGATGGCCTCATGCCTTGTTTATTTTAGTTCTTCACAATGTGATGCTCTATATGTGCAACTATTTGCCGTGCAGTTCAATTTCATCAATAATAGTTTCAACAATACCACTATGAATTACGATATTCGGTTGTTGTTAAGGATGTTGCAGTTAACACGCCTTTTCATTTTTTTAACAATAACTAGTGTACTTTAGACCTGCACAATACCAGTTTGAATGACTATATTTGCTTGTTTTTAAATGTTATGCCTGTTGCGGTTAACACACCTTTCCACTTCTTGTTTTGCTTAACTAGCGTGCTTAAACCTACACACTGAAGCTATCATTTGTAGATTATGTTGTCTACCATGGATATATTTGGTTGATGTTTAGTCTGTTGTGCTTAACATGCCTTTATATGTACTCATATAGGACAATATTGTGAATAGCTGTTGTTTTCCATCGAGGTTAGTTTCATCGCATTGCTTATATATACTCACAATTCAGGATATCGGTAGCTGGTACCATATAGCCCGGGGGCTGATAAGGGATTAATCATCGAATCGGACATTTCACTGAATATATCTTTAACCCATTTATCGGTAGATTAACTAGGGACATATTTAATATATCTAAGGCTACATAGAAACATGCATTGTACTGAATGATTAAATATGCAACCCCAGGCTACATAGCAACAAGTAAGAGTGTTACCTTAATGTTCTGATGATGTCTAGATATACATGTAATAAGATCTTATATAATGGGATGGAGGAAGTGTTGTACTACATCATTTTGCAATTGTTTTTTACCTTCTAATATTAACTTGGTGCTTTTAGGTACCTATGTCACTGCCAAAGATCCATACTTCGACCCTTTCTGCGTATGGGGTAATGAGATATTCATGAACCAGCATCAAGTGAGGAAACTGATAAAGATTGTTATTAAAATGGGTCAAAAGATGTCAATCGAACTATTTGTTTACACTTTATGGAAGACAATAGTGAACTACAGGATGGTAAGTAAGAACTTTGTAGCCTTCTTTTTACTGCCCGTAATGAGTTGTGTTAGATGACAATGTCTGAATCTTTTTCCTTTGCAGTAGATCCTGAAGCAGTTTACTCAAGATTACCTCTCAAACTACATGATTGGCGGCCGGCCATCACAAGGGGTTGGACTAGAGTCGTGCGTGCCTTGTGCATCGAGGAGAGCACAATAGGGCCATTCCGCTTCACCTTGTTCAGCAACCAGAATGTCTCTCACCTCTTTCTTTACCATCTTTAATAGTACAAGTATACAACCCTGGTTCATCATTCTTTATTTGGTGCTTATGTAATTCTCGAACATATGTACCTGTGAATCGAATAATGCATTGGTTGTTTGAACCTGATGGATATGAATAAAGCTATAGCCTACTTTCAAATTCAAATTAGGTACAATTTTAAATAGCATCAATTAAATTAGGGTGAAATTAAGCTCTGCAGGTCATTACGGCGCACACGGTCTATAAAGCACAGCGTGTGTGATATACATCATAATCTGACATAGTTCACGGAGAGGAAACGTGTGTAACCATGCACACAGTTGCCATTTGTAAAGCGTGTGTGATGTCAGACAATATCACAAACGTGTGTAACCTATCACACACGGTTTACAATCATGAACTGTTTGTGATGTGCCGGGCATCATAAACGTAGAGCCAGTTTGGTACGTGCCTGGAAAAATCCCATGCCTGGAATGTGCCTGGACTGCGCCTGGTTTTAGGTAAAACCATAGAACTCCGACTGCGATGGTAATGCCAGCACACATGAGTAGCAAGGATGGAGCGTTTGGGATATTCGAGACATCAAAAACAGTTTTATAGGGACAACTATATGCATCAAGGCTCCCTATCCCCGATGGTTTCTGGGTCGTCTTGGAAGGACCCCCCTATCGCACACACTCACTTGGCGACGGTTCAAAATGTCGTCGCGGAAAGGGGTTAAAAACCATTTGTATAGCACCTTGCTGTACCAGTGGCTGCCTCTTGCATTGTTGCAAAGCGGGTTTGTTTGTTGTCTTAGGAATCAAATATGGTCTTCACAAACGCTGTCCACTGAGGATAGATACCATCAGCAAGGTAGTACCCCAAGCTGTAGTTGTGTCCGTTGATGGTATAGTTGCACGGTGGAGTTTCCAGATCACAGAGTCTCTTGAACAAAGGAGATTGTTGGAGCACATTGATGTCATTGCACGAACCTGGATTGCCAAACAAAGCATGCAAAATCCACAAGTCCGGCGATGTCACTGCTTCAAGTATGATGGTGGCTTCTTCGACGTGACCTTGGTATTGCCCACGCAGACCTTTTGGGCAGGTCCTTCATTGCGAGTGCCTGCAATCAACTGAACCTAACATATCTAGGAACCCTCTTGCTGCTCCAATTGCCAACAATATTTTTGCATCATCCACAGTTGGCTCTCTCACGTACTCGAACACCTTCACCACAGTGCTTGCAAATTGCACTGTGGTGTTTAGGACTGTGGTCTCTCCCATCCGGATTTCTGCATCAATTGCATCTGTTGCTTTACCATAAGCAAGCATCTTTAGAGCAGTCGTGCATTTCTATAGAGGAGATAAGGAAAGTTTTTCACACCAATCCTTCCTCAGCTTGAAGTTGTCGTCAGCCTTCTCAACACCTTCCACTACCCACAAGAATATTTTTTTGCTCATCTGGTAGCGATGACGAAAGAAAGTTTCATGGAATGTTGGGACCGCTGTGAAGTAGTCCATGTATAGAATTCGTGGACTGGCAATCCAATCACAGGGAATAACTCTATGGTCCTTGATGGAACCCTCGAAGTTTATGACATGCTCATCTGCCTTCTCCAATTCCTCTTGGATGCTCATCATTTCAGCATCCCCATCGTCCGAATCCGACAACGCGATGAACTTGTTGAATATGAATTCGTCAAGATCATCGTTTACATAGCCATCATTCCACGATGAATCCATTGGTGACCTATAAGTAATGACTGAGAGAATAAAAAACCGGCTCAGACATTTCATCGAACACGTAGAGCGCGAGGTGAAAATATGGGGGAGCTCGACGTACCGGGGCAGCGTCTTGCATCCTGGTCGTCGGCAGTGTGGGTTGGGGTGTCCTGTGGCGAAGCCCTGGTTGACGATGGCGGCGGAACTCCGGTGGCGGCTGGAGGACTAACAGAGAAGAGGAGAGGGCTAGTCGGGCAAGGGAGGACAGATATGGGTGAATCGGCGCGGGCCCTAGCGGTCAGTCTGACGTGGCACCCGGGTGTCCCCATATCCACCCCAGATATGGGTCGGGTATGGGGAGTACCGGTCAGTCTTGGCATTAGGGCCAGATATGGGGCGCCCGGGTCGGTGGCGTTTTTTCGTCCAGGCGTTTGGGACAGGTATGGCGGGTCCGATTGTAGATGCTCTAAACTTGCCATGATTAGAGGACATAATTTGCCAAGAAAAATGTTCGATTTTTCATGGTCAGAAATCTGACATCAGATTGTAGTGGAGTCCTTAAATAAATTCACGTGCTTCAAAAAAATGTTCATGACATTTTTAAGAAATGTTTATACAATATGAAAAGATATTCGTGTAAATTTTGTTTCTAAACTTTTCACACCATTCAAAAAATTTCTTAACATTTAAAAAAAATCTAACACTTAACAAATGTTTTGCAAGTTAAAAACAATGATCATAACATTTATGAAAAAAAATGTGTGTTAAGAAAATTTTCACCGTGTATTAATAAAATGTTCAATGTGCATTTGACAAAGTGTTCAACTTGTACTTTGGAAAAATGTTGAACATGTATCTGATTAATGTTCAACCTATGTACCAAAAGTGTTCAAACTGTATTTAGAAAAGTTGGTATGTGTTTTAAAATGAAGAAAAAATGGAAAGAAAATAAAAAGATGAACAGGAAGAAAGAAAAATGGAAAATGGAAAACAATGAAAACCGATATAGAAAATACACAAGAAAAAATGGGGAAAAACACACATAAGCTTCTAAAACCTGTCAGAGTCGGTTTATAGAAGCTTTTTTTAGGGTTGTTTATAGAAGCTTTCTAGGCTCACAGAAAAATCACAGGAATGCACATGGGCTGGCCCGCTAGCACTCGTGCCAAATGCGAGACGAGCTACCTTCTCGCAAAGAGCGAGATATAGCCCTCGCACATTTTATCTGCTGACCCAATGAAAGATCCATGCGTTTGAACTGGGCTTAATCCGATTACCAAAGGATGGGCTGTATAGGCACAGCCTACCCGAGACACGCCGACTCGAACTATCGGCACCTCAAAAAAAAAACTCGAACTATCTTTGCCCTCGGCGACCGTGGCGGCGGCACCGGATTGCTCACGGGAATCATCGACGTGCATATAGGGAGTCGGCGGTGGCTGGACGTCGCCGGATTCTTGGTAACCACCGGCCCTCCCATCTTGTATCTACATACTGAAAGTGAAGATCACCTTCTTGAATCTTGGTGGATATGTTTGTCAGTCGTCCTGTAGCTGGGCGCTCGTTAAATATTTCATCTCCTCAAGTACGGCAAATCATGGATGCTGCTAGTTCTTGGTTCATTTTCACACGAGTTCGTGGTTTAACTAGTTTCTCTCTTCAAATCTTCGGTTATCAGAACTTCGGCTAAGTTTTCCATCTCCTTGAACTAGATTTTATGATAAAGGATAAAGGGTGAATTTTATTCGATTAAGATGACGCACATCAAGCAGATACAAACACAATGAGCATGAACTTGGCCTCTATATAATTGAGATACACACAATCAACAGCAGCGCGCACACCTAAAATCACACCGACAACTAATAAAATCAAACAAGGTCAAAGTTATACCCTGGTAAAGTAAAAAATAAAGAGTGTTTAAAACAATGATAAAAAAATCTACATCAACAACCATATATGCACTAACCATCTTTTAACATCACGAATACAACGAGAAGGATGCTTCAACGACAAAGCTTTTAAAAAGGAAACAGTGTTGAAGCGCCGCTATCGCCTGGTCTAACCACCAAAGGTCATATCATTAATTTTCACCTTGAAAAACAAGTCGAAGGAAATCCAAACAGTGCCTTCAACAAGGAAATGACGTAAAAACATCATCATTGCCAAATATAACCAAAATGGATCAGACCTCGAGTTTTCACCCCAGAGCTCCAGATCAATGCTTGAGAAGCACCACCAAATCCAAGTTTTCATGTGATTCACAATAACTTTCCATGGTCCAGTAGCTATATCCATAGCATGGCATTTGCGGTGAGATGCCACGCAAATGAAAATCATACTCGCACAAGCATGTAGTTGAGCCGCGACAAGGCTGGTCGTCATCAAGGGCTCCGAGCAGCAAAGGTCGTCGTCACACATTGCAACGGAGATTGAAGGAAGGACACCGCACCGCCAAATCCCGAGTTAAGAGTCGGGATGCTCCGACAGTCCCGCACCCTCATGCTTCGACTTTCTCATTAATGGCAGTAGAATAACTCAGCAAAACATACTCGTCATTGCCGCCGGATATGAAGATCCAAGATACCCGACCCTCTCTCGGCACTCAACTAGCAGAGCAGGAACAAGCCTTAAACTGCGATTCCTGAGCAGAAAACCACCAAATCAGGCCAATCTCCAACGCGCGACCCCATCCTGTCCGCCCGCGTCCGCTTGGGGGTAAACGGACAAAGCAGGCCTTCCAACGCGCGGCCGCAAACGGACCGTCGTCCGTTATCTGTCCGCTTTCGACCCATTCCCGGCCCAAGTTTGGGCCGAGTTTGCGGCCGAACGGACACGCGTGGACGCGAGTGGTGCGTGCCCTTGTCCTGCCCTGGCCCGTCCGTCGGGGAGACAGACCCCCCCCCTTTCTCTTCTTCTACCTCCCTCCGCGCCCCGACATTGCCGCCGCCACCACCCTCCCTGGCCGCGTCGTCTTCCACAAGGGTCGTCCCAACCAGCACCGCGCCATGCCCTCCACACCGGCTTTTTGGAAAAGCATTTGGCCGGTGTTCTCCTTGTTGCCGGTGGGAGAGAATCTACGGCCGTCGGCGTCGCCCGTCGTCCCCAACCTCTTCCGGCCGGCCGTTTGGTGACGCGGGGCGCCCTCCAGCACCACCGACCCCAAAACCTTGCTTTGCTGCCTGCGTGGGGAGCAGGGCGTGCATTATCTAGCCGCTTCCCCAGCACGACCACAAGGCGTTCGACAGATTGCTCACAAGGTACAATGGATAGTGGTGATGAGTTTTTCTTTCACAACTTCATTTGCTCATCGGATGATGAAGAGTTGGTGGTTGCGTTGGTCGTACATGAACACATTAGTAGGAAGCGGCCTCGATACAGGGGATCAATCCCCGGCCATGCTCCGGTGTTGGACCGCAATAGGGAAAAAGCCACACCCTTCTCCATGCTCAAATGCAAGAGAGTGCTCGGAAGGATGTGGAGCGTGCTTTCGGTGTGCTTCAGTCTCGGTGGGCTATCGTTCATAACCCTGCATTGACATGGAGCACGAAGAAGCTTTGGGAGGTGATGACTGCTATGTGATCATGCACAACATGATCGTGGAGGATGAGCGCGATGACTCACACTGGCAACCAGTAGATCTATCAGTTTAATTTCTTGTCATGCAAACAAATTTCGTTTGGGTTGTAAGACTATTTGATATTGTTTTCTTGTCATGCAAACAAATTTTGATTGGGTTTGTAAGACTATTTTGGATGTATAACAATTTGTTATGCTTGATTTGAACCATTTCATATGCATCATTTTTATTTTAATGTGCTGGTGAATGGACGAGATGTGGCCGCGCGTTGGACGCACGGCCGCCGCATTCATAAATTCGGATGGACACGGCCCCACTGCCATCTCCAAACGGACGTCCGTTTGTGGTCACACGTCGGAGTTGGCCTCAGACGCAGCAGGCCGATGATGGGATCGTGGCCGGCGTCCCATGACCAGAGACTGCCGACCCGATCAGAAAATCCACCACCGCCATCGCACATCCATGCCCTTTGTCTCAAGCTGCCGTCCATAGATCACACCTTCAGACCAACATCACCAAGTAGACTGTGACACCCCAAGTGGTTAGCTACAGTAATCCCATGCTAATGATGCCACGTCACCATGATTACTGTTGTTAGACTCGTGTTGATTCAAAACCGATTCGAATTCAAATTTAAAATCAAGTCAAATGGCAAAAGTTTTCCAACATTCAAACCAAAGTGTTCAACGTGTGGCAAATACCCTCTGGTTATTTGTCATGTAGGAACCACACTTTTATAAAGTAGTTAAATGCATCAAAGTATTTAAAAAAAAGTATTTAGAATAATTAATAAATACTTTTATTAATTAAATAATTTGTAAAACTATTTAAATTAAAGTTGGAACATTTTGTCTCAGTAGGATTTATTAAGTTACTAATTTAGCATCAAGTGTTGTATTTTTCTAAAGGTGTTTAATGTCAAAACATTTAAAAGACAACCGAAACAAAAATTTAAAATAATTGAAAGAAAAAATAAAAACAAAAATGTAAAAGGTAATCCCCCCAGCCCCCAGGCCCAACTGGGCCGAAGCCCAGCCAGCCTCTACAGACCCCCCCCCCCCTCTGCCTCTCTCTCTCCCACCCACCCCCGGCCCGACCCATTCCCTCCCCCCCCACCCCCCCCCCCCACGCGCCCCGTCCAGATCGGTCGGGAGGAGAGCCCCCGCCGCCTGCTTCGCCCGCCCCCCCGGCCATCGCCAGCGGTCGCCCTCGCCGCCACGCCGCCACCGTCCCCCCCCCCCGCCGGACCCCGCCTCTCCTCTGCCTCCTTGAGCTTTCCCCCTGCTCGCCCCCCTCCCTGTTCGCCGCCGCACCGGCGCCGCTCCGCACGCGCTCACCGCATCGGGGCCATGCCCTCCCCGTGTCGCTCGCCGCGCCTGGGCCGCATCGGCCTCGCGCACCGCCTGCTCGCTGCGGGCGCGTTGCGTCGCGCCGCCCCTGGCCGCGCTGCTCGCTGGCCGCGCCGGCCCCTGGTCGCCGTTTGCTCCACGCGGCCTCATGCGTTTGCCCTGCCCCGCCCCACCCGGACATGTCCGGTGCCCAAAGGGCCGGCCTGGACATTGTCCGGCCTGACATGTGGGCCCAGTGTTCAGTTTAAAAGAAAAGGAAAAAAAATAGATAAAGTTAATATTAATTGTTTAATTAATTAATTAGTTAAATCAGTAATTAAATCTGTTTAGTTAGTCTAATTAATCTAGTTAACCTAACTGATAATTAACAGGTTAATCTGTTAGTTAGTGCTAGTAGACTATGACATGTGGGCCCTACTGCCCAGTTGACCAGTCAACTTTGTTGACTGTTGACCGTTGACCGGATATTAAAATTAATTCTAGAAAATGCTTTAAAACTTCAGAAATTAATAGATTTTAAATCGTAACTTGGATCGAAAAACTTTGAACATGAAAGTTGCTCAGAACGACGAGACGAAGCCGGATACGCGGTCCGTTCACCCGTCACACGCCCCTAACTTAGCGAACATGCAACCGTCCCCCTCCGGTCATCTGTCTGACAAATGTCCGGAACCGGGAAAACATTCCCGGGTGGATTCCCCCTTCCTCGGTAACGTGCAACCTTACGTTAGGACACACCCGGCACTGCATATTGTCATGTCATACATTGTGTTACCTTATTTGCTTAGTATTTACTGTTTCTTCCCCCTCCTTCTCTCTCGTTAGACGTTGAGACCCCCGCCGACGCTGATGTATACGACTACGTCGACGACGACCCTTCTCTCTCGACAGAGCTTCCAGGCAAGCCCCCCCCCCTGATCAACCCGATATCGCCAACTCCTTCTCTCTACTGCTTGCATTAGAGTAGTGTAGCATGTTACTGCTTTCGGTTAATCCTATTCTGCTGCATAGCCTGTCTTTGCTACTACTGTTGATACCTTACCTGCAATCCTAAATGCTTAGTATAGGTTGCTAGAATTACATCAGTGGCCCTACACTCTTGTCCGTCTGCCATGCTATACTACTGGGCTGTGATCACTTCGGGAGGTGATCACGTGTTTATATTATATACTATTACATACTTATGTTCCTGTTCGGAGATGGGGGCTGAAGGGGCAGGTGGTTCCATCCAGGTAGAGGTGGGCCTAGGTTCCCGACGGCCCCTGAGCGTTACTTTGTGGCGGAGCGACAGGGCAGGTTGTGACCACCTAGGAGACAGGTGGGCCTGGTCCCTGGTCGGCGTCCGCGGTTACTTCAAAATAACACGCTTAACGAGATTGGGTATTTGATCTGAGTCTGGCTACGAGCCTATACGCACTAACCACCACACGGGAACAGTTATGGGTACTCGACGTCGTGGTATCAGCCGAAGCCTCCTAGATGTCAGCGACTGAGCGGCGCGTGCCGGGTTGGACCGCGTAACGCAACTTCCTTTGTAATGGAGGTTGCTAGGTCTGCTCACCGGCCGCCCACGCAACGTGCAGGTGTGCAATGGGCGATGGGCCCAGACCCCTGCGCGCATAGGATTTAGACCGGCGTGCTGACCTCTTTGTTAGGCCTAGGTAGGGCTGCGACGTGTTGATCTTCCGAGGCCGGGTATGACCCAGGAAAGTGTGCCCGGCCAGAGGGATCGAGCGTGTTGGGTAATGTGGTGCACCCCTGCAGGGAAGTTTATCTATTTGAATAGCCGTGTCCCTCGGTAAAAGGACGACCCGGAGTTGTACCTCGACCTTATGACAACTAGAACCGGATACTTAATAAAACACACCCTTTCAAGTGCCAGATACAACCCGGTGATCGCTCTCTCACAGGGCGACGAGGAGAGGATCGTCGGGTAGGTTTATGCTATGCGATCTTACTTGATGCTACACTTGCTACTCTCTTCTACATGCTTCAAGATGGAGGCTGCCAGAAGCGTAGTCTTCGATAGGACTAGCTATCCCCCTCTTATTCTGGCATTCTGCAGTTCAGTCCACCGATACTACCCATTTCATTGATACCATTGCATATGTAGTGTAGATCCTTGCTTGCGAGTACTTTGGATGAGTACTCACGGTTGCTTTGCTCCCTCTTTTCCCCCTTTTTCCATTCTTCTTGGACGTCGCAACCAGATGCTGGAGCCCAGGAGCCAGACGCCACCTTCGACGACCCCTACTACACCGAGGGTGCCTACTACTATGTGCAGGCCGCCGACGACGACCAGGAGTAGTTTAGGAGGATCACAGGCAGGAGGCCTGCGCCTCTTCGATCTGTATCCTAGTTTGTGCTAGCCATCTTATGGCACCTTGTTTAACTTTATGTCTGTACTCAGATATTGTTGCTTCCGCTGACTCGTCTCTGATCGAGCACTTGTATTCGAGCCCTCGAGGCCCCTGGCTTGTATTATGATGCTTGTATGGCTTATTTATTTCTTAGAGTTGTGTTGTGATATCTTCCCGTGAGTCCCTGATCTTGATCGTACACGTTTGCGTGTATGATTAGTGTACGATTGAATCGGGGGCGTCACAAGTTGGTATCAGAGCCGACTGCCTGTAGGAATCCCCCTTTCCAAACTCCTTGGCCGAAGTTGAGTCTAGTCATTACAAAACTTTTACTAACATGGCTGTGCGGCTTACGGGCCCACGTCGCCATTTGGGTGGTATTAGGATCTTTTATTCCTCGACCTATACTCTGGGATTCTGATCTCTCTTCTATTCGGGTTAAATGATTTTACTAATTATAACTCTAGGTTCTCGATACCACTTCCTGCCGGAGAGCCCCTTCATTCCAGACGATCGACTGCTTCACCAGAAGGTTCCGAGGATGCTAGTCGGTGTTTTCCCGAGACACCTGTGTCCACAGCCTTTGCAAATTCCCTACCGCTGTTATATCCTTATGGATAACTACATATACTTGCCGCTCTTGCATTCGTTCCCATTGATCTTGTTATTACAAGATGCCCCGAACTGCTCTTTGTTGTCCCGACAATCCTTTGAGCTTACTGCCTTGCAGTTCTTACCTCATGAATACCCCCCTACGGATAATTCCTCACACTTACCGAGTGTCCGTTCTTCCCCCTTTGTTCATATGACTCACAAGATACATTGAACTACTATTCGATCTTCTGAAAATCCTTAGCAGCTTATTGCTCTGTAAATACTTGTCTGCTTGCATTATGGATGCTTCCCATATGTCTGGCAATATTCATTAGTATCCTTTGACACCGTCATTTTAATCTTATTGATTCAACATGAGTGCGAATGCACGCATTCATTAGTTGATCATTTTAAATTATCTTTCTGGCTCAGACGTCATTTTGAACATGAGCTGGTTCTCGACCAAACTAATTGCCGTCGATCGTACCCTTAGGTCTGTTCAAGTTACCCAACCTTGATCAGAGCGTCTGCTTCTGATCCTTCGTATTGGGATTCTTATTTCCTTTGTTATCTAAGCATCAAATTATTCAGATGTTCTATAATCCGATGCCTTTGCATTCTTTCTTCATCTGGTTGTGTGCCGATGCTCACATCAGCTCCACTATTGACCGTCAGACCCTTTTTCGAATTATTATCCGACAGTGTCCTTCATATTCAATAACTTTGTGAGTCTTTCCTCGGATACATAATGTCTTTGGTAAATTTTATCCTCTGCTTTGTCAACCATGCTCTGCTTCCGAGCTTGAGTTATTTACTCCTGAAGTTTGTGCTATATGTTCCTAAGATGCCCCGATGGGTTGAACCTATGCTTCAATAATCTGTGTGATCCCGAAGATTATGCGGGCCATATCTACTGGTGTTTCGTCGGATAAATTTTCAACTCTACAACTTCTTTGAAGGCGAGAAGCGAATGAAAGATTATGCATTGAAGAAGTGGGAGTCGACCTAGAACCTTTGTGTTCTTGCCCATGGACTCGATGTGGAGCTTGTCATGAAAGCTTCTTGCGAGAATATTTAATCATTTGAATCATTCTTCCGGTGTCAATAAAATGGATCCCTTGCAGTTATGGTCCCGACCATGCTAACCTTATTCAATATATCTAAAAGGAAACCATTCAAGTGCCTCATCTATTTTTGACAAGGTTAAAGTATCTGCTAATGCAAGTCAACGATCCAGTTCAGTTTCTATTCTGATCTTCCTTCGAGTATTACCCCCTGGTATCCCGATAATATCACAGGACTACAATGCTTCTTATGAGACTTCGTCAAGTTTTCCTTCTCACTGATTCAGTATTCCACGGGTTTTTGGCTGTTTGTCAACTGAGAACATCGATAAGTGAATCGAATCCACCCTGTGATTCAATACTCCTAGTAATGTATTGCTGGGAAATTTAAATTCAACTCCTGTCGTTCTTAGCCTGATTGGCTATATCATCATCGTGCTGATTTTAACTGTGCTACCTGCTCCTCATTCCTGGAGCATAACTTTCGACGATGAGCTAATCTTACATCGATCTTCATCGTCATATTTTTTTGCCTTGAACAGCAAGCTTGCTTCCAGGTTTGAGTCGTACCCGTGGTTTCAATAACCTTTCGCTTCGTCATTCCCTTGACTTGATGTTATCGCCGAACGATTACGTCTTCATGAAATCTCTCGACAAATGTGTCATGATCATCATCAGCATTCTAAGCTCTTCCAGGACATTAATTGAATTTATGATGAGAAATACCATCCTTGCCCCTCGATGATTTGTGTTATCATCGACATCATTATTGCATTCCTTCCAACACAAAACTTGTTTTTGTTATGTGTTGTACCTCGAGTTCCTTGCGATCCAACTTATGTTATGTTCTACCTCGAAGTATTACTGTCTTTTATGTCAAGGATGTTGTGAGAATTGCTCCAGCTCTTAAGAATTCTTGGTATAGTGATACTACTCACCATCACCATTCTTTCTTGGTCCCCATGTTGTTTCTAACCGGAATACCGACAACTGAACTATGATGTGTGAATTCAAAACTTCTAGCAGCCCTATTGCTTTGAAGTGAATGGTCGACAGTTCATTCTTAGACTATTGGTTATTGAATCACCGTTCTAACATTGATCGTGCTACTTGGTCCATAAATTCAGGTGCACTTTCGTTCAATGTTTAATTGTATATGTTTTCCTCGAGCATACATCATTATATCATTTGATTTGACAAATGTCAACTCGTTGTTTACATAATTGTCGAAATCCATCTTTTTGGAAACCTCGATGAATTGTCGCTGAGTCCATCAGTCACCTCCTCATCCTCTCCCTGGTTTAATGATGAACTCTTGTTTCGGAACTCGCTTCCATAGTTCATTTCTCAAGAATCTTACAATGACATCTCGGCAATTTGTGTTGCACCTTTCCTTCTCAGGCATCTTGAGTCTGAGGTATCCCAACACCAATCGGATCTGAATCTCGGTCAGATATGATGGTTGGAACATATTCCCAAGAATCATAACATTGGTCTTTGTATGACCCGGTAAGGTGATGACATGCTTAGCACCCCTGGCCGGAGGACCTATTGATATAGTTTCCTTTTTAACAAGGTTATCCGTTCTTCCATGAGGAAATTGTAAGACTTATTCTTGAGATGATCCTAATGGATCCTTTGTGTATCCGAAGTCTGACCTTTACCTGATGACCATGTCGATGCTATCTTGAAGCATGACTATGGTACTCTGACATCAACAAGAGCATTGGAAGCGAAATGCTAAATGTTTCTTGAACAATTATCCAAACACCGTTGTATGGGTACATATCATGATTCTCCTTACCACTATTAACTAATTGTCCATGCCTTTGATCTCCTGACATGTATATCTTGCCCTGCTTAACCTTGGGAAGGATATACTCCTATTACTTGTGTTTAAACAAAGTTTCCTTTCCATTGGTTTGTTTAAACTGATAATCACATTTTCTTTCCATAGGTTTGTTTAACCTTTCTTGTGATCTATAAGATATGAGCAGAACTAAATCCTTGCTTACGTAAACACCTCGTTGTACAACTCTGTCGGTAAGACCCTGTTACTATGTTGTTGATAACATTTCGGTAACCACCGATGGACGAGAACTTTGCCTATTGGTCCGCCTCGTTTCAACGAGCAGAAAAATGGTTCTCTTCGTCCCTCGCCCTTGGTACCAACGTTGTTGCCAATATAACTAGAAGGCTATGCTCTGACCTGCCCTGCTATCGCGACCGTAAAAGATGTCACTGCTCCTTCTACCTTTAACCCGCATGGTGGGCCCATAACCCACAGTTCCACAGGATTGAAACCTGACTCTCCTGTACACCCCTGTTTCTAAAAGTTATTCCTCACACTTGGCTTCGTATTTAATTCACGGGCCACCTTCCTAGTGATAAATTCTGGTACCTGACATAATACTTATTCTCGTTTCTCTGGACCCCTTTCACACCTGGTTCAGACATAGAACGATTATCTATCCATTTGAAACTTCTTACTGTACCTTCTTACTTGCTCTCGATGTGTTTCATTTGTTCAACTCGAGAGATACTCATGTGTTCATTCATGGGATAGCCCCAGATGATTACTCCCTGTAGCAACCTATCATTGACCAGTTGTCCCTTACCTATTCGTAAGTACGATGGAGATCCTGAAGAAAAGAAGGACGACTTCATCATGATGACTTGGAGCAGAGAACTGAAGACATCAATGTAATGGATCGACCTCTTCGAGAAGAGCAACCAAGACCGAGAAGATCCGTTAGGATTTCATAACCAGAACTTTCCCCCTTACTCCCCCGCTTAAATCTCGGGACGAGATTTCTTGTAGTGGAGGAGATTTGTGACACCCCCAGTGGTTAGCTACAGTAATCCCATGCTAATGATGCCACGTCACCATGATTACTGTTGTTAGACTCGCGTTGATTCAAAACCAATTCGAATTCAAATTTAAAATCAAGTCAAATGGCAAAAGTTTTCCAACATTCAAACTAAAGTGTTCAACGTGTGGCAAATACCCTCTGGTTATTTGTCATGTAGGAACTACACTTTTATAAAGTGGTTAAATGCATCAAAGTATTTTTAAAAAAAGTATTTAGAATAATTAATAAATACTTTTATTAATTAAATAATTTGTAAAACTATTTAAATTAAAGTTGGAACATTTTGTCTCAGTAGGATTTATTAAGTTACTAATTTAGCATCAAGTGTTGTATTTTTCTAAAGGTGTTTAATGTCAAAACATTTAAAAGACAACCGAAACTAAAATTTGAAACAATTGAAAGACAAAATAAAAACAAAAATGTAAAAGGTAACCCCCCCAGCCCCCAGGCCCAACTGGGCCGAAGCCCAGTCAGCCTCTACTAGACCCTCCCCCTCCCCTTTGCCTCTCTCTCTCCCACCCAACCCCCGGCCCGACCATTCCTACCCCCCCCCCCCCCCCCGCGCGCCCCCGATCCAGATCGGATCGGGAGGAGGAGCCCCGCCGCCCGTCCCCGCCGTCTGCGTCGCCCGCCGCCCCGGCCATCGCCGACGGTCGCCCTCGCCGCCACGCCGGCCACCCCCCCTGCCGGACCCCGCCTCTCCTCTGCCCCCTGTGAGCTTTCCCCTTGCTCGCCCCCCCTCCCTGTTTGCCGCCGCACCGGCGCCGCTCCGCACGAGCTCACCGCATCGGGGCCATGCCCTCCCCGCGTCGCTCGCCGCGCCTGGGCCGCATCGGCCTCGCTCACCGCCTGCTTGCTGCGGGCGCGTTGCGTCGCGCCGCCCCTGGCCGCGCTGCTCGCCGGCCCCCGGTCGCCGTTTGCTCCGCGCGGCCCCATGCGTTTGCCCTGCCCCGCCCCGCCCGGACATGTCCGGTGCCCAAAGGGCCGGCCTGGACATTGTCCGACCTGACATGTGGGCCCAGTGTTCAGTCTTAAAAGAAAAGGAAATAAAAAATAGATAAAGTTAATATTAATTGTTTAATTAATTAGTTAGTTAAATCAGTAATTAATTCAGTTAATTAAATCTGTTTAGTTAGTCTAATTAATCTAGTTAACCTAATTTATAATTAACCGGTTAATCTGTTAGTTAGTGCTAGTAGACTATGACATGTGGGCCCTACTGCCCAGTTGACCAGTCAACTTTGTTGACTGTTGACCATTGACCGGATATTAAAATTAATTCTAGAAAATGCTTTAAAACTTCAGAAATTAATAGATTTTAAACCGTAACTTGGATCGAAAAACTTTGAACATGAAAGTTGCTCAGAACGACGAGACGAATCCAAAAACGTGGTCCGTTCACCCGTCACACGCCCCTAACTTAGCGAACATGCAACCGTCCCCCTCCGGTCATCTGTTTGACAAATGTCCGGAACCGGGAAAACATTCCCGGGTGGATTCCCCCTTCCTCGGTAACGTGCAACCTTACGTTAGGACACACCCGGCACTGCATATTATCATGTCATACATTGTGTTACCTTATTTGCTTAGTATTTACTGTTTCTTCCCCCT
Organism: Thinopyrum elongatum; assembly: GCA_011799875.1. Taxonomy (NCBI): domain Eukaryota; kingdom Viridiplantae; phylum Streptophyta; class Magnoliopsida; order Poales; family Poaceae; genus Thinopyrum; species Thinopyrum elongatum. Next base: position 466,667,124 of record CM022298.1, read on the forward strand.
CCTTCTCTCTCGTTAGACGTTGAGACCCCCGCCGACGCTGCTGTATACGACTACGTCGACGACGACCCTTCTCTCTCGACAGAGCTTCTAGGCAAGCCCCCCCCCCCCCCCTGATCAACCCGATATCGCCTACTCCTTCTCTCTACTGCTTGCATTAGAGTAGTGTAGCATGTTACTGCTTTCGGTTAATCCTATTCTGCTGCATAGCCTGTCTTTGCTATTACTGTTGATACCTTACCTGCAATCCTAAATGCTTAGTATAGGTTGCTAGAATTACATCAATGGCCCTACACTCTTGTCCGTCTGCCATGCTATACTACTGGGCCGTGATCACTTCGGGAGGTGATCACGGGTTTATATTATATACTATTACGTACTTATGTTTCTGTTCGGAGATGGGGGCTGAAGGGGCAGGTGGTTCCATCCAGGTAGAGGTGGGCCTAGGTTCCCGACGGCCCCCGAGTGTTACTTTGTGGCGGAGCGACAGGGCAGGTTGTGACCACCTAGGAGACAGGTGGGCCTGGTCCCTGGTCGGCGTCCGCGGTTACTTCAAAATAACATGCTTAACGAGATTGGGTATTTGATCTGAGTCTGGCTACGAGCCTATACGCACTAATCACCACGCGGGAACAGTTATGGGTACTCGACGTCGTGGTATCAGCCGAAGCCTCCTAGACGTCAGCGACTGAGCGGCGCGCGCCGGGTTGGACCGCGTAACGCAACTTCCTTTGTAATGGAGGTTGCTAGGTCTGCTCACCGGCCGCCCACGCAACGTGCAGGTGTGCAATGGGCGATGGGCCCAGACCCCTGCGCGCATAGGATTTAGACCGGCGTGCTGACCTCTCTGTTAGGCCTAGGTAGGGCTGCGACGTGTTGATCTTCCGAGGCCGGGTATGACCCAGGAAAGTATGCCCGGCCAGAGGGATCGAGCGTGTTGGGTAATGTGGTGCACCCCTGCAGGGAAGTTTATCTATTCGAATAGCCGTGTCCCTCGGTAAAAGGACGACCCGGAGTTGTAACTCGACCTTATGACAACTAGAACCGGATACTTAATAAAACACACCCTTTCAAGTGCCAGATACAACCCGGTGATCGCTCTCTCATAGGGCGACAAGGAGAGGATCGTCGGGTAGGTTTATGCTATGCGATGTTACTTGATACTGCACTTGCTACTCTCTTCTACATGCTTCAAGATGGAGGCTGCCAGAAGCGCAGTCTTCGATAGGACTAGCTATCCCCCTCTTATTCTGGCATTCTGCAGTTCAATCCACCGATACTACCCATTTCATTGATACCATTGCATATGTAGTGTAGATCCTTGCTTGCGAGTACTTTGGATGAGTACTCACGGTTGCTTTGCTCTCTCTTTTCCCCCTTTTTCCATTCTTTTCGGACGTCGCAACCAGATGCTGGAGCCCAGGAGCCAGACGCCACCTTCGACGACCCCTACTACACCGATGGTGCCTACTACTACGTGCAGACCGCCGACGACGACCAAGAGTAGTTTAGGAGGATCCCAGGCAGGAGGCCCTGCGCCTCTTCGATCTGTATCCTAGTTTGTGCTTGCCATCTTATGGCACCTTGTTTAACTTTATGTCTGTACTCAGATATTGTTGCTTTCGCTGACTCGTCTTTGATCGAGCACTTGTATTCGAGCCCTCGAGGCCCCTGACTTGTATTATGATGCTTGTATGGCTTATTTATTTCTTAGAGTTGTGTTGTGATATCTTTCCGTGACTCCCTGATCTTGATCGTACACGTTTGCGTATATGATTAGTGTACGATTGAACGAGGAGTGTCACATAGACAACGAGGAGAACGACAATTCAGCTGGGGAAAAGAAATTCTGCCGAAGCCGGACATAAGTGCAAGTTGGAACAAAATGTAACATGGCCTTCATCATAATCCTGATCGGTTACAGAGAAAAAGAGAACACTAGTTCCGGCTAACACCTATCACCATTTGGGCCGCCGCCGCACTACAGCAAATTTCTGTTGCTCATCAGAGTGTCGATCAAAGCTCGCCTCGGTCTACACTGTATCTACAGCCGCCATGCCGGAGCAGGACGCCAAATCCACCCATCGTCACCCGTGGTGCAGCTGCAGCTGCAGCAGCCTCGAGTAGGCGCCGTCCGGCCGCGACACGAGATCGCCGTGGCTGCCCTGCTCCACGACGCGCCCGTCCTGCACCACGGCGATGGAGTCCACGCAGCGGATGGTCGACAGCCGGTGCGCGACCAGCACGGTCGTCCGGCCCTTCATGATGCGCCCCAGCGCCTCCTGGAGCACGCACTCGGACTCCGCGTCCAGGGCGCTCGTCGCCTCGTCCAGCAGGAGGATGGCCGGGTCCTTGAGCACCGCGCGGGCGATGGCGATGCGCTGCTTCTGGCCGCCGGAGAGCTGCACGCCGCGCTCGCCCACGGGCGTCCTGTAGCCGTCGGGGAGCGCGCTGACGAAGCCGTGCACGTTGGCCACCTTGGCCGCCTCGACGACCTCCTCCTCCGTCACGCCGTCCTTGCCGTAGGCGATGTTCTCCAGGATGCTGGTGGCGAACAGGACGGGCTCCTGCTGCACCAGGCCGATCTTGAGACGCAGAGACTTCAAGTTGAGCCGACGGATGTCCTTGCCGTCGATCATGACCTTCCCGGCCATGGGATCATAGAAACGCTCTATGAGAGCGATGACAGTGCTCTTCCCCGACCCACTCGCTCCCACGAGAGCCTGGCTCTGGCCAGCTCGGATCCTCAGGCTGAACTCCTTGAAGACCATCACGTCCGAGCGCGACGGGTAGGCGAAGTCGACGTGGCGGAGCTCGATCTCGCCGCGAACCTTCTCCACCTGCTCGGCCTCCGGCTCGTCCGGGTCGATGCGCGTCCTGCTGTTGAGGACGGCGAAGACGGAGCGGACGGACTCGCCGCCGCGGATGATCTCGGGCGCGAGGCTGACGGTCTCGGCGACGGAGTTGGCGGTGATGACGAGCACGACGAAGACCTTGATGACCCTGGAGAAGGTGGAGACGTGGTGGCGGACGAGGTGGGCGCCGTACCAGAGGATGAGCGCCTCGGAGGCGTAGAGGGAGAGCTGCGAGAGGCCGTAGAGCACGCCGGAGACCTGGCTCCGGCGCAGGCTGTGCATCTGGGGCACGCGCAGCTCGCTGCAGAAGAGGGACAGGATCTTGTCCTGCGCGTTGAAGGCCGCCACGGTGCGGATGTTGCTGACGCCCTCCCCGGCGATCATGCTCGTCTTGGCGTGCGCCTTGGCCGTGTCGCCGGCGAACCCCTTCATGGACAGTTGCTGCCAACATAGACACACACACACCATCGTCATTCAACAGTACTCAGCACAAACAACACATGCAAATCGCAACAACAATGAATAATAATGTTATTACTTACTACGTAATCCGTACTAGTGATGAGTAATGAGTGATGATGCGTGGCGATATCCATTTCAGTATGCAAGAGCTGCGGCTGGGCACATGGAGACTGACAGGCTTCATGCACGCGCAGGCACGCACCAGCATGGCATCATGCAATCTTTACGAATCGCAGTACGAAATTATTGCGAGCAATGCAGTTCCGCAGCGGCGCGAAAACAAAAAGGCGCGGCACGGCGCTCTGGTTCTGGCCTTCTGGGGCGGCACTGTCCTTGCGGCACCAGAGCACGGCGTCAGGGCCTGCACTGCATGATCGCCATGTGCGCCACTGCGAGCGGCTTGGAGCAAAGGCCCCAGATTCCCGTGCACGAGGCAGCCGTGCAAGCTCGCAACCGACACTGTCGCGAGCACCCACCGGGACCATGGCACCCAACGAGCAGCAACAGGGCCATGCCCAAACACGACCATCTCATCTCATCCACAACTGAAGAAGCAGCAGCTGGTGCGACAAACATCGCGGGGCCTAGAGCCTAACGCAACGTAAGCGTGGCCCGGAGGTTTCTGGGAGTTGTTTGCGGCGGGTGCTGTAGATGACACGGGCCAGAGAGTGGGAAGCATCTGGCCGGAATTAAACAAGGGATCAGGGAGTGGAGAGCGAGCTCCGGCACATGCCTTGCACAGTAATTTATGGCCACTGCAGTGGCATGGCAACGGCATGGGCCACGAATCCTAGCTACCATCGCATACCATGCTGGTGAATTCAATTGTACTCCCGTCTCCAACTTACTCGGCTGCCGGGCCTGCAACGGCTGCTTGTGCCCAAACCGGCGTGACACCGTGCAGGCCGAGGCTATTGTGCAAAGGAACTTGGCTTAGCGTGAAGAACTACTCAGCTACCTAGGCGTTTTCTCCTCATCCAGCAAACATCTCCAAAAATTACTCCCTCCCCTCGGTTCGGAAATAACTGACATGGTTTTAGTTCGAACTTGAACTAAAACCACGTCAGTTATTTCCGAACGGAGGTAATATATGTCAATTGAGTTTTTACCTGAGCAAAGTTGGCTAGGACAAGGGCAGGGAAGGTGACGAGGATGAGGATGGCGACCCGCCATTCGATGATGAAGCCGACGATGAAGGACACCAGGAGCGATGTCATGTTCTGCAAGATGACCGATATCCGCTCCGCTATCGCCGACTTCACGTCCGCGGCCTCCGTGTTGAGCCGCGCCGCGACCAGGCTCGAGTTGTTCTCCTCCTCGTCGAACCACCCCACATCGTTCCTCAAGATAACTGCATACAATGGTTATAGCTTATAAGTGGTGCCTCAGATCAAACAATGCCAGTTCTCTCTCTGCAGAGATCATGGAAAAGAATACAACTGTTAGGAACAAGCCTGTGAATTTTCACCATACCTGCAAGCATCATTCTCCGCACCCTGGTGGTCAGGTTTTCGCCCATGATGCTGAAGAAGTAATGCTGGATAAGGTACGCGACAACAGCGTAGAACCCGGTTCCGATGTAGATGAACACATACTCCCTAGTCTTGCGCTCCATCGCGTTGGGGTCCCGGAAATAGAACACTTCAATCATGTTGCTCATCACGATAGCAAATGTCGGGCCAATGAAGCCAGACATGATGGATCCGATCGCCCCCAGCACCGTATAGGGCCATTCCGGAGCATTTAGCTTGAGGAGCTTGAAAAAGTATCCTTTTGGCGCTGGGTACTTCCGGTCATTGTCGGCGTTTGAGACCATCTCAATGCGGCCATCCGCACCGGTGCTGTATGAGTAGCTCAGGTTCCTCAAGCTTCCCGACCTGAGGCTCAGTGACCGAGTGGACAGGGAATTACTCAGGCGAGAGGACCGGTTCTTGCGGGTGGATGCCCCATGGAAGTCACGGTTTCTGGCCATCTCCTGGAATCTGATGAGAGCTGCATAAGCACCAGAGCTGCCTTTGGCAAGGAGCTCGTCATGAGTACCAGTCTCAACAACCTGCCCTTGCTGGATCACGGCGATCATGTCAACACTCCGTATGGTTGAGAGCCTGTGCGCAACCACCACAGTTGTCCTACCGATCATTATGCGGTCTAGTGCTTCTTGAACAATACTCTCTGAACCAGCATCAAGGGCACTAGTTGCCTCATCAAGGAGAAGGATCTTTGGGTTCTTCAGCATTGCACGGGCAATGGCAATTCGTTGCTTCTGGCCACCGGACAGCTGAAGTCCTCGTTCTCCCACCTGTTAATAAAGTTGATTTATCATTGGATTCAACAAGTTTTTGGAAGTAAAAAGACCATAGACACGATAAAATTTATACGTACATGATTCAAAACCCAATTAGCATGGTCAGAAGTATGAAGTAAGATTTCATTCTAGTCATGTCAAATCACAAAATATATGTTGTAAACAATAAGACTGCAATTGAGCCAAAAGTACAACCCACCTGAGTGTTGTACCCATTAGGAAGAAGAGCAATGAAGCTATGGGCATTGGCAGCCGAAGCCGCAGCCTCAACCTCAGCCATTGCGGCATCAGGCTTGCCATAAAGAATATTGTCAATGATGGTGGTCGCGAAGAGGGCAGGTTCTTGATTCACCAAACCAATCTGATCTCTCAGCCATTTCAACTGCAGCGACTTGATGTCCGCATTATCGAGCAAAACTTGTCCTGCAACAACAATCACAACCACCAGTTAAACAAAGCCGACTTACATAGTCATTTCGGCGTGCAATTCATGTGCTTACCCTGATTAGGATCGTAAAACCGTTCTATCAGAGACACGACCGTGCTCTTCCCAGAACCGCTGCCTCCGACCACAGCTGCCGTTTTCCCCGCGGGAAAGAAGAGCGAGAAGTCACGGAACACCATGACGTCTGGGCGGGACGGGTAGCTGAAGGACACTTCCTTGAACTCAATGTTGCCATGGACTTCATCCAGGCACCTCCCATCAGTTGAGTCTTGGACTATCGTCGGCCTCTGCCTTATCACCTCCAACAGCTTGTAACCGGCAATCTTCCCTTTGCTGAATGCACCAAGGTTCGAGAACGACTGTCCAAGGCTCCTGCGGTTCATGAATTTGGGTAAATTTTCTCGCCGAAAGCAAGCTGCAGAACTGTGAGAACTGTCCAAAGTCATGACTTACAGGCCACCGACGATTGCGGAGAAGATGGCTGTGAACGCCTTCCCACCGTCTGTCTGGCCACTCCGGATGAACACGCCGGCGTACCAGAACACCAGTGCCCATGACATGCAGGCAATCCCATAAGTACACCCGATGCCAAGCCCCTTCGCCATGCCGGCCTTGTACCCCAGCTTCAGGGTGCTCTGAATCGCCTCCGAGTAGGAATTCAGGGCCTTGGACTCCCCCACGTAGGAGTAGACCGTCCTCACTTGGGCAATCGCCTGCGCAGCAGATGAACACTTCATCGTCAGAATTACACTCGCTTATTTACATCAATCAAAATCGGGTAAAAAAGAAGTACAGCATGATTGACATTTGACAGCAGATGTCTCAAGAAAAGGGCAAAAAAGGACATGAAACAAGAAATCATCCATCGGAAAAGGCCGATTGGATCTACCAAGAAACCGGCAGAAATCCAAAATGAAATCATTCTCAGGGCATGTGCATAGCTGCCGCTGCTCCACATTTGACTCTTTGACCAACACGTCCGAGCTAGAGCCCACAGCTTTCTTCTTCCCCACCCGGCCAGCTTTGGTATCCCTGTGGGATGATAATGGCGATGCAGAAATAGTACCTGCTCGGCTATGATTCCGGCGTTGGCGTACGAGTCCCGGCTCTTGGAGTTGAGCCCGGTGAGGGTGTACGCGTAGAGCCCGCCGGCGAACGCGATGCCCGGGATGACGGCGATGCTGAGCAGCGCCAGCCGCCAGGCGGAGACGAACCCGACGACGAGCCCTGCCAGGAACGTCGCGAGGTAGTGGATGAAGTTGCCGACCTGCGTAGTCATGTGTCCGTCGTTAGTCACACGAGGAGGAGGAGGCCAGAGCTATATGCCTACGGTGCGCTAGAGACCTTCTCGCCGATGGCGTCCTGGACGAGGAGCGTGTCCGTGGAGACGCTGAAGACGACGTCGCCGGTGCGCGCGTCGGTGTCGAAGAAGCCCACGTCCTGCCGCAGCACGGCCTCCAGGTACCGCCGCCGGAGCGCGCCCACCTGGCGCTCGCCCGTGTACATCCAGCACGCGATCTCTGCACGGACACACAGAGCAGACATGCGCGCGCGCGCAGTTAGAACGCAACACCGGCAAGAATGCGCGCCGAGGCGTGAGCAGAGCAGGGCATGAACTCACCCAGGTATGAGGATGCGCAGACGACGAGGCCGAGGTAGACGAAGTAGAGCGAGTACTGCAGCGCGCAGAGTGAAGCAGTCAGATTGAGCGTCAGTAACTAGAGCGAGCATAGAAATGGCAACCGCAGAGAGGATGAGAGATTTCCCGGAAATACGTGCCTTGGACACCTCGTCGGTCATGCGGCGGAGGTGGTGCTGGTTCTTGCCGAACCCGTTGACCAGCTCGCCGAACAGGAGGAAGAACACCGGCATGGCGGCGCCGTGCACGACGGCGCCGGCGCTCCCCGCCGCCATGAGCATCCAGTCGAGCGGGTCGGCGAAGCTGAACAGCTCATGGAACGCCACACTCTGCTCCGCCCTCTTCTTCACCGCCTCGCACCCGCCGCCGCCGCCGCCGCAGCTCGCAGCCCCGGCCGACGCCTCCGCCTTCCCTGTCTCCTCCACCATTATCAGTCCTCTATCTCTCTCCGCCGCGAGCTCCGCAACCACAAGAGCACCCTACCGCCGTGGCATTGGATCTAAACCCACCGAAATGTTAGCACCAGAGCCCCTCCCCCTGCTCCTGCTCCCGGCGGTCCTCGCTATACTGCAAAGCGAGCAGGGCTGTTGCAGTGTGCTAATTTCTGGGGGGTTGGGTACTTGGGTAGTATGCTTGAAAAAAATCGCGCTTTTCGGGGAGGGGGAAATCAAATGTGAGCATAGTTCTACTGGCGATGACACGGTAGGACAGGGCTACAAATACGCATCGGCATTTAGAGAAGCTCGGTTTCCCTATTTTGAAGTGTTAAGAAAATTTTGAAAAATAATTAAGGATGTAGGATCAATTTGTGAAAATCATATTCTTATATTTTAAATATAATTTCAAAACACGGCTAAAATACCCTCTTTCCTAAATGTAAAGTTCGCTTGACTTTTTACGATCTTCAATGATGGTGGGTTAAGAGCATCTATAAGCGGGCCACTCAAACCCTCCTCAAACGTTTGGGCCATTCAAACCGCCTTAAACGTCTGGACGAACAATCCGGTAACAAAATCATCATCCAACCGGACTCCCCAATGCCAGCCCAAACGGCATGGATCCAATGCAAAATGGGAGCTTGAAAAGACGGCGACAATGTACGGAATTGAGCGGGCGAGAGAGAGAGAGAGAGAAGTTGATGCCAGATATGGAGTGTGATTCGTAAATTATGACGATTATGCAACTCTGCTAGAGTGACTTTTTGCCAAAATTGTCATACCAAGGACCAATGTGGCGATTTGCTAGAGTTGCTCTTAGTTGTGTTTATTTATGTTTTGTGTGCGTGAACACTATGTAAATTTTCCACCTCTGGAAAGTGTCTACACTCTACACCAACCATAACATAATTGGCATATCCAAGATGTACTCATGCAAGTGAGTGGTGTACTTTCTGAAGCTTCCAAGTTGTGAATTTGTGCTCCTGTAAAGTGCATGAGGGTTTGGAGTTTGCCCTAAGAACTACCACTAGTGAAGGGTGGGTGGGCATTGGTTGGACGAGGCACTCAAAGACCAGGGTAAGACATTCATGTTCGTTGAGGGGACTGTTGTCCTCCACCTCCCCAAAGGAGATTACCACCTCCAAGTAGTGAACTTCGGGATACATTTTCGTCTCCAACACTTGTGGTTATTGCCTCCTTAAGTTTCATATTGTGATTACCTATTGGTGCAATTGAGTGTCCCAAGTGTTTTGGAGATTGTTGGACAGAAACAGTGAGGGACTAATGTGTTTGCTAGTGCATATAGAGACAATAGGTCCCTGGAGTTCAGAGGAGTTTTCTATAAACCCGGGATATTGTTATATGTGAAGCAGAGAACAAACATCACGCACTAAAAAGAGAAGGTGCCAAAGGCTAGAGGTCTGACATTCATAAGCCATGAACATGTGTTGTTGTGTGTAAGCTTGGTTGGCCGCAAGCATGGATCTAATGCAGAATGGAAGCTTGAAAAGATGGCGACAATGCACGGAATTGAGCAAGAAGAGAGATAGATAGATAGATAGATAGATAGATAGATAGATAGATAGATAGATAGATAGATAGATAGATAGAGAGAGAGAGAGAGAGAGAGAGAGAGAGAAATTGACGAAATATATGGAGTGTGCTCCGTAAATTATGGCGATTATGTGACTCTCCTAGGGTGCCTTTTATTTTTCCCAAAATCGGCATAATAAGGACCAATATGGCGACTCTACTACAGCTGCTCTTAGTTGTGTTTATTTATGTTTTGTATGTGTGAACACTATGTAAATTTTTCCACCTCTGAAAAACGTCTACACTCTAAACCAACCATAACATAATCAGCATATCCAAGATGTACTCCCGCAAGTGAATGGTGAACTTTCTAAAGCTTCCACGTTGTGGATTTTGTGCTCGTGTAAAGTGTGTGGGGGTTTGGAGTTCTCCCTAAGAACTACCAATAGTGAAGGGTGGCGGGCATCGGTTGGCAGAGGCACTAAAACACCTAAGTAAGACATTCATGTTCGTTGAGGGTATTGTTGGCCTCCACCTTCTCAAAGAAGATTAAAACCCCCAAGTACTGAACTTAGGAATACATATTCATCTCCAACACTTGTGGTTATTGCCTCCTTAAGCTTCATATTGTGATTACTTGTTGGTGCAATTGAGTGACCTAAGAGTTTTGGAAATTGTTGATCAGAAACAGTTCGGGACTAATGTGTTTGCTAGTGCACACACAGAGAATAGGTCCCTGGAGTTCAGAGGAGTTTGCTATAAACTCAGGAGATTGTTATCTTCGAAGTAGAGAAGATTGTTAAACTTTGAAGAGTTTGCTACCGACAAGATTGATATAATCTTTGCAGAAGTTTGTCATAAACTTTTGTGAGAGTTATCTATGAAGCAGAGAAGATTGCTAAAGTTCAAAGAGTTTGCTACCGAGAAGATTGTTATAATCATTGGAGAAGTTTGTTGTAAACTTCTGTGAGGGTTATCTATGAAGCTTAGAAGATTGCTAAACTTGAAAGAGTTTACTACCAAGAAGATTGTGTGTCGGAGACGAACCCTAAAAATACTCCTGAGTTGAAGCAATTGCTACGCCTGGCGTCCGAGAGAAATTGACTACAGCAAAGAAGAATGAAGACGAAGAAAAAATGTACTTGATACATCTCCAATGTATCTACTTTTCCAAACACTTTTGCTCTTGTTTTGGACTCTAATTTGCATGATTTGAATGAAACTAACTCGAACTGTGTTTTCAGCAGAACTACCATGGTGTTGGTTTTTCTGCAGAAATAAAAGTTCTCGGATTGGGATGAAATTTTAAGAAGATTTTTTTAAAATATATAAAATTTATTGGCGAAAAGACTTGCTGGAGGGGGGCCACCACCGAGCCACAAGCTCAGGTGGCGCCCCTCCTGAAGGAAATATGCCCTAGAGGCAATAATAAAGTTGTTATTTTATATTTCCTTATTCATGATAAAGGTTTATTATTCATGCTATAATTGTATTGATCGGAAACTTAAATACATGTGTGAATACATAAACAAATACTGTGTCCCTAGTAAGCCTCTACTAGACTAGCTCGTTGATCAAAGATGGTTAAAGTTTCCTAACCATAGACATGTGTTGTCATTTGATAACGGGATCACATCATTAGGAGAATGATGTGACGGACAAGACCCACCCGTTAGCTTAGCATAATGATCATTCAGTTTATTGCTATTGCTTTCTTCATGTCAAATACATATTCCTTCGACTATAAGATTGTGCAACTCCCGGATACCGGAGGAATACCTTGTGTGATATCAAACGTCACAACGTAACTGGGTGATCATAAAGATGCTGTACAGGCATCTCCGAAGGTGTTTGTTGAGTTGGCATAGATCGAGATTAGGATTTGTCACTCCGAGTATCGGAGAGGTATCTTTGGGCCCTCTCGGTAATACACATCATAAGCTTGCAACCAAAAGACTAAGGAGTTAGTCACGAGGTGATGTATTACGGAACGAGTAAAGAGACTTGCCTGTAATGAGACTGAACTAGGTATGAAGATACCGACGATCGAATCTCGGGCAAGTAACATACCGATGGACAAAGAGAATTACGTAGGTTGTCATAACGGTTCGACCGATAAAGATCTTCATAGAATATGTAGGAGCCAATATGGGCATCCAGGTTCCGCTATTGGTTATTGACCGGAGAGGTGTCTCAGTCATGTCTACATAGTTCTCGAACCCATAGGGTCCGCACGCTTAACGTTCATTGACGATATAGTGTTATATGAGTTATATGATTTGGTGACCGAATGTTGTTCGGAATCCCGGATGAGATCATGGACATGACAAGGAGTCTCAAAATGGTCGAGAGGTAAAGATTGATATATAGGACGATGGTATTCGGACACCGGAAGTGTTTCGGAGGGTACCGGGTACTTATCGGGTCACCGGAAAGAAGTTTCGGGCACCCCTGGCAAAGATATGGGCCTTATGGGCCAAGTGAGGGAACACACCAGCCCACAAGGGGCTGGTGCGCCCCTATAGAGGCTGGCCCTATGAGGAGGAGAAGGAAAGAGGGGAGGGAAAGGAAAGTGTGGAGTAGGACTCCCCCTTCCTTCCCTCTCCCCCTCTTTCCTTCCCCCTTGTTTATATATGGCAGGGGGGCGCGGCTTGGGAGGGACCCCAAGTAGGATTCCTCCTACTTGGGCGCCTCCTTTGGCTGCTCCTCCTTCCCTCCCACCTATATATATGTGGGAGGGCGGTGCCTAGCACACAACAGATAATTGCCTAGCCGTGTGCGGCGCCCCCCTCCATCGTTTACACCCCCGGTCATATTTTCGTAGTGCTTAGGCGAAGCCCTGCAGAGATCACTTCACCATCACCGTCACCACGCCGTCGTGCTGCCGGAACTCGTCTACTACCTCGCCGTCTTGCTGGATCAAGAAGGCGGAGGACGTCATTGAGCTGAACGTGTGCAGAACGCGGAGGTGCCGTATGTTCGGTACTTGATCGGTTGGAGCGCGAAGAAGTTCGACTACATCAACCGCGTTATCAAACGCTTCCGCTTACGGTCTACGAGGGTACGTAGACACACTCTCCCCCTCGTTGCTATGCATCTCCATGGATAGATCATTGTGTGTGCGTACAAAAAAATTTGTTTTCCATGCAACGTTTACCAACAGTGGCATCCGAGCCAGGTCTATGCGTAGATGATATGCACGAGTAGAACACAAAGAGTTGTGCGCGGTGATAGTCATACTGCTTACCACCAACGCCTTATTTTGATTTGGTGGTATTGTGGGATGAAGCAGCCCGGACCAACCTTACATGTCCACGCACATGAGACCGGTTCCACCGACAGACATGCAACTAGTTTTGCATAAAGGTGGCCGGCTGGTGTCTGTTTCTCTTACTTTAGTTGAATCAAATTTGACTGCGGCCCGTCCTTGAAGAAGGTTAAAACAGCAAACTTGATAATTCACCGTTGTGGTTTTTGTCGTAGGTAAGAACGGTTCTTACTAGAAACCCGTAGCAGCCACGTAAAACTTGCAACAACAAAGCAGAGGACGTCTAACTTGTTTTTGCAGGGTATGTTGTGATGTGATATGGTCAAGACATGATGTGATATACGTTATTGTATGAGATGATCATGTTTTGTAAGTTATCAGCAACCAGCAGGAGCCTTATGGTTGTCTCTTTATTGTATGAAATGCAAACGCCATGTAATTGCTTTACTTTATCGCTATGCATTAGCAATAATTGGGGAGACGACCACGACGCAACGATGGAGATCAAGGTGTTGAGCCGGTGACGATGGAGATCATGACGATGCTTTGGAGATGGAGATCAAAAGCATGAGATGATGATGACCATATCATGTCACATATTTTGATTGCATGTGATGTTTATCTTTTATGCATATTATTTTTCTTAGAACGACGGTAGCATTATAAGATGATCCCTTCACTAAATTTCAAGATATAAGTGTTCTCCCCGAGTATGCACCGTTGCGAAAGTTCGTCGTTTCGAGACACCACGTGATGATCGGGTGTGATAGACTCTACGTTCACATACAACGGGTGTAAGACAGTTTTGCACATGCAGAATACTTGGGTTAAACTTGACGAGCCTAGCATGTACAAACATGGTCTCGGAACACTGGACACCGAAAGGTCGAACATGAGTCATATAGTAGATATGATCAACATGAAGATGTTCACCATTGAAGACTACTCCATCTCACGTGATGATCGGACTTGGTTTAGTTGATATGGATCATGTATCACTTAGACAACTTGAGGGATGTTGATTGAAGTGGGAGTTCATTAGTAATTTGATTAATTGAACTTAATTTATCATGAACTTAGTCTTGATAGTTTTTGCATATCTATGTTGTAGATCAATAGCTCACGTATAGCTCCCCTGTTTTATTTTGATATGTTCCTAGAGAAAACTAAGTTGAAAGATGATAGTAGCAATGATGCAGACTAGGTCCGTGATCTAAGGATTATCCTCATTGCTGCACAAAAGAATTATGTCCTTGATGCACCGCTAGGTAACAGACCTATTGCAGGAGCAGATGCGGACGTTATGAACGTTTGGCAAGCTCAAAATGATGACTACTTAATAGTTTAGTGCGCCATGCTTTACGGCTTATAACCGGGACTTCAAAAACGTTTTGAACGCCACGGAGCATATGAGATGTTCCAAGAGCTGAAATTGGTATTTCAGACTCATGCCCGTGTCGAGAGGTATGAGACCTCTGACAAGTACTTTGCCTACAATATGGAGGAGAATAGCTCAACCAGTGAGCATGTGCTCAGAATGTCTGGGTACTACAATCGCTTGAATCAAGTGGGAGTTAATCTTCCAGATAAGATAGTGATTGACAAAGTTCTCTAGTCACTATCACCAAGCTACTAGAACTTCGTGATGAAAATGATTCAAGCGATTCCCGAGCTCTTCGCGATGCTGAATCGGTGATGGTAGAAATCAAGAAAGAGCATCAAGTGTTGATGGTTAACAAGACCACTAGTTTCAAGAAAAAGGGCAATGGAAAGAAAGGGAACTTCAAGAAGAATGGCAAGCAAGTTGCCGCTCCCATGAAGAAGCCCAAAGCTGGACCCAAGCCTGAAACTAAGTGCCTCTACTGCAAAGGAAATGGTCACTGGAAGCAGAACTGCCCCAAATACTTGGCGGATAAGAAAGATGGCAAAGTGAACAAAGGTATATTTGATATACATGTTATTGATGTGTTCCCTACTAGTATTCATAGTAGCCCCTGGGTATTTGATACCGGTTCAGTTGCTAAGATTAGTAACTCAAATCAGGAGTTGCAGAATAAACAAGGACTAGTTAAGGGCGAGTTGACGATGTGTGTTGGAAGTGATTCCAAGGTTGATACGATCACCATCGCACACTCCCTCTACCTTCGGGATTAGTGTTGAACCTAAATAAATGTTATTTGGTGTTTGCATTGAACATGAATATGATTTGATCATGTTTATTGCAATACGGTTATTCATTTAAGTCAGAGAATCATTGTTGTTCTGTTTACATGAATAAAACCTTCTATGGTCATACACCCAATGTGAATGGTTTATTGAATCTCGATCATAGTGAAACACATATTCATAATATTGATGCCAAAATATGCAAAGTTAATAATGATAGTGCAACATACTTGTGGCACTGCCATTTAGGTCATATTGGTGTAAAGCGCATGAAGAAACTCCATGCAGATGGACTTTTGGAATCACTTGATTATGAATCATTTGATACTTGTGAAGCATGCCTCATGGGCAAGATGACTAAAACTCCGTTCTCCCGAACAATGGAGCGAGCTAATGACTTATTGGAAATAATACATACCGATGTATGCGGTCCGATGAGTATTGAAGCACCGGCGGGTATCGTTATTTTCTGACCTTCATAGATGATTTGAGTAGGTATGGGTATATCTACTTAATGAAACACAAGTCTGAAACATTTGAAAAGTTCAAAGAATTTCATAATGAAGTGGAGAATCATCGTAACAAGAAATAAAGTTTCTATGATCTGATTGCGGAGGCGAATATTTGAGTTACGAGTTTGTCCTTCATTTAAAATAATGTGGAATTGTTTCACAACTCACGCCACCTGGAACACCACAGCGTAATTGTGTGTCTGAATGTCGTAACCGTACTTTATTAGATATGGTGCGTTCTATGATGTCTCTTACCGATTTACCACTATCGTTTTGGGGTTATGCGTTAGAGACAGCTGCATTCACGTTAAATAGGGCACCGTCTAAATCCGTTGAGACGACACCGTAAGAACTATGGTTTGGCAAGAAACCTAAGTTGTCGTTTCTTAAAGTTTGGGGATGCGACGCTTATGTCAAAAGGCTTCAGCCTGATAAGCTCGAACCTAAATCAGAAAGGTGCGTCTTCATAGGATACCCAAAGGAAACTATTGGGTACACCTTCTACCACAAATCTGAAGGCAAGATCTTTGTTTCTAAGTTTGGATCCTTTCTAGAGAAAGAGTTTCTTTCGAAAGAAGTGAGTGGGAGGAAAGTAGAACTTGATGAGGTAATTGTACCTTCTCTCGAATTGGAAAGTAGCACATCAGAGAAAACCGTTCCCGTGATGCCTACACCAACTAGAGAGGAAGCTAATGATGATGATCATGAAACTTCAGATCAAGTTACTACTGAACCTCGTAGGTCAACCAGAGCACGATCCGCACCAGAGTGGTACGGTAATCCTGTTCTGGAAGTCACGTTACTAGACGAAGGCGAACCTACGAATTATGAAGAAGCTATGATGAGCCCAGATTCCGATAAATGGCTTGAGGCCATGAAATCTGAGATATGATCCATGTAGGAGAACAAAGTGTGGACTTTGGTGGACTTGCCCGATGATCGGCAAGCCATAGAGAATAAATGAATCTTTAAGAAGAAGACTGATGCTGATAGTAGTATTGCTGTCTACAAAGCACGACTTGTCGCGAAAGGTTTTTGACAAGTTCAAGGAGTTGACTGCGATGAGACTTTCTCACCCGTAGCGATGCTTAAGTCCATCCGAATCATGTTAGCAATTGACGCATTTTATAATTATGAAATATGGCAAATGGATGTCAAAAACTGCATTCCTTAATGGATATCTTAAAGAAGAGTTGTATATGATGCAACCAGAAGGTTTTGTCGATCCTAAAGGTGCTAACAAAGTGTGCAAGCTCCAGCGATCCATCTATGGACCGGTGTAAGCATCTCGGAGTTGGAATATACGCTTTTATGAGGTGATCAAAGCATATGGTTTTATACAGACTTACGGTGAAGCCTGTATTTACAAGAAAGTGAGTGGGAGCTCTGTAGCATTTCTGATATTATATGTGGATGGCATATTGCTGATTGGAAATGATATAGAATTTATGGATAGCATAAAAGGATACTTGAATAAGAATTTTTCAATGAAATACCTCGATGAAGCTACTTACGTATTGAGCATTAAGATCTATAGGGATAGATCGAGACGCTTGATAAGACTTTCAATGAGTACATACCTTGACAAGATTTTGAAGGAGTTCAAAATGGATCAGTCAAAGAAGGATTTCTTGCCTGTATTACAAGGTGTGAAGTTGAGTAAGACTCAAAGCCCGACCACGGCAGAAGATAGAGAGAGAATGAAAGTCATTCCCTATGCCTCAGCCATAGGTTCTATACGATATGCCATGATGTGTACCACACCTGATGTGTGTCTTGCCACTTATCTGGCAAAGAGGGTACAAGAGTGATCCAGGAGTGGACCACTGGACAGCGGTCAAAATTATCCTTAGGTGCCTTAAAGAGGACTAAGGAAATGTTTCTTGGTTATGGAGGTGATAAAGAGTTCGTCATAAAGAGTTACATCGATGCAAAGCTTTGACACTGATCTAGATGACTCTAAGTCTCAATCTGGATACATATTGAACATGGGAGCAATTAGATAGAGTAGTTCCATGCAGAGCGTTGTAGACATAGAAGTTTGCAAAATACATACGAATCTGAATGTGGCATACCCATTGACTAAACTTCTCACACACGCAAAACATGATCACACCTTAGTACTCTTTGGGTGTTAATCACATGGCGATGTGAACTAGATTATTGAGTCTAGTAAACTCTTTGGGTGTTGGTCACATGGCGATGTGAACTATGGGTGTTAATCACATGGTGATGTGAACTAGATTATTGACTCTAGTGCAAGTAGGAGACTGAAGGAAATATGCCCTAGAGGCAATAATAAAGTTGTTATTTTATATTTCCTTATTCATGATAAAGGTTTATTATTCATGCTAGAATTGTATTGATCGAAAACGTAAATACATGTGTGAATACATAAACAAATACCGTGTCCCTAGTAAGCCTCTACTAGACTAGCTCGTTGATCAAAGATGGTTAAAGTTTCCTAACCATAGACATGTGTTGTCATTTGATAACGGGATCACATCATTAGGAGAATGATGTGATGGACAAGACCCACCCATTAGCTTAACATAATGATCGTTCAGTTTATTGCTATTGCTTTCTTCATGTCAAATACATATTCCTTTGACTATGAGATTGTGCAACTCCCGGATACCGGAGGAATACCGTGTGTGCTATCAAACGTCACAACGTAACTAGGTCATCATAAAGATGCTCTACAGGTATCTCCGAAGGTGTTTGTTGAGTTGGCATAGATCGAGATTAGGATTTGTCACTCCGAGTATCGGAGAGGTATCTTTGGGCCCTCTCGGTAATACACATAATAAGCTTGCAAGCAAAAGACTAAGGAGTTAGTCACGTGGTGATGTATTACGGAACGATTAAAGAGACTTGCCGGTAACGAGATTGAACTAGGTATGAAGATATCGACGATCGAATCTTGGGCAAGTAACATACCGATGGACAAAGGAAATTACGTATGTTGTCATAACAGTTCGACCGATAAATATCTTTGTAGAATATGTAGGAGCCAATATGGGCATCCAGGTTCCCCTATTGGTTATTGAACGGAGAGGTGTCTCAGTCATGTCTACATAGTTCTCGAACCCATAGGGTCCGCACGCTTAACGTTCATTGACGATATAGTGTTATATGAGTTATATGGTTTGGTGACCGAATGTTGTTTGGAGTCCCGGATGAGATCACGGACATGACGAGGAGTCTCAAAATGGTCGAGAAGTAAAGATTGATATATAGGACGATGGTATTCGGACACCGGAAGTGTTTCGGAGGGTACCGGGTACTTATCGGGTCACCGGAAAGAAGTTTCGGGCACCCCCGGCAAAGATATGGGCCTTATGGGCCAAGTGAGGGAACACACCAGCCCACCAGGGGCTGGTGCGCCCCTATAGAGGCCGGCCCTATGAGGAGGAGTAGGAAAGAGGGAAGGGAAAGGAAAGTGTGGAGTAGGACTCCCCCTTCCTTCCCTCTCCCCCCTCTTTCCTTCCCCCTTGTTTATATATGGCAGGGGGCGCGGCTTCGGAGGGACCCCCAGTAGGATTCCTCCTACTTGGGCGCCTCCTTTGGCTGCTCCTCCCTCCCTCCCACCTATATATATGTGGGAGGGGGGCGCCTAGCACACAACATACAATTGCCTAGCCGTGTGCGGCCCCCCCCTCCACCGTTTACACCCCCGGTCATATTTTCGTAGTGCTTAGGCGAAGCCCTGCGGAGATCACTTCACCATCACCGTCGCCACATCGTCGTGCTGCCGAAACTCATCTACTACCTCGCCGTCTTGTTGGATCAAGAAGGCGGAGGACGTCATCGAGCTGAACGTGTGCAGAACGCGGAGGTGCCGTACGTTCGGTGCTTGATCGGTTGGAGCGCGAAGAAGTTCGACTACATCAACCGCGTTATCAAATGCTTCCGCTTACGGTCTATGAGGGTACGTAGACACACTCTCCCCCTCGTTGCTATGCATCTCCATGGATAGATCATTGTGTCTGCGTAGAATTTTTTTTGTTTTCCATGCAACGTTTCCCAACACCTCCTCCCTAGGGCGCGCCACCAGAGCTCATGGGTCTCACGAGGCTCCGTTTGCTATATCTCCAACTCCATAAATACCGTCTCGTGGAGAAAAAGTTAGAAAGAAGGAATCATCGTGTTTTACGATACGGAGCCGCCGCCACCTCCTGTACTTCGCCGGGAGGGTTGATCTGGAGTTCGTTCGGGGCTCCGGAGAGGGGGATTCGCCGTCGTTGTCATCGTCAACCCTTCTTCACCAACAATTCCATGATGCTCACCGCCGAAAATGAGTAATTCCTTCATAAGCTTGCTGGACGGTGATGGAGTTGGATGAGATTTATCATGTAATCGAGTCAATTTATTAGGGCTTGATCCCTAGTATCCACTATGTTCTGAGATTGATGTTGCTAAGACTTTGCTATGCTTAATGCTTGTCACTAGGGCCCGAGTGCCATGATTTCAGATCTGAACCTATTATGTTTTCACGAATATATGTGTGTTTTGGATCCTATCTTGCAAGTCATACGCACCTATTATGTGTTATGATCCGTAGGCCCCAAGGTGACAACAACTGGGATTCACTCCGATGATGACCGTAGTATGAGGAGTTCATGTATTCACTATGTGTTAATGCTTTGTTCCGATACTCTATTAAACGAGGCCTTAATGTCCACTAGTTTCCTTATGGACCCCGCTGCCACGGGAGGGTAGGACAAAAGATGTCATGCAAGTTCTTATTATAAGCACATATGACTATATACGGAATACATGCCTACATTGAATTGATGAATTGGAGCTATTGTGTATCGCTCTAGGTTGTGACCATTACATGATGAATTTCATCCAACACAACTATCCATTGCTGATGCAATGCCTACGCTTTGCTCATATTGATCTGTGCTAAGTTACTACCATTGCTACTAATGTTACAATCACTACAAAATTGCTAATGTTCCTGTTACCGCTACTATTGTTCCTGTTACTATTACTATCAAAACTATCAAAATATTGTGCTACTAAATACTTTGTTGCAGATATTTAGCTCTCCAGGTGTGGTTGAATTGACAACTAAACTACTAAGGCTTATAAATATATTTTTGTCTCCCCTTGTGTCCAATCTATAAATTGAGTGAAATACTACCCGCGAAGACTGTCGCGATCCCCTATACTTGTGGGTTATCAAGACCTTTTTCTACCGTCATTGCCGGGGAGCATAGCTCTATTTATTAAGTTACTTGGGAGCTGGATATTTGGTCATCACTAGGAAGAATCTTAAAGACGCTAAGACCAGGATCGTGCCCTCCAAGACGAGGGGGAGGTAAGGAACTACCATCCCACTCTACACTTGATTCACCTTATGTTTTAAGTAGGCTTGCGACACCACCACCTGCTATTCATTCTTATATGTCGCAAGTAATTGATGATACTACTTCTTTTATAAATGAAACTTGTGATGATGCTAGTACTTTGCTTGATGAAACTGTGCCACTAGGTGAATTTCTTGATGAACAAATTGCTAAAGCTAAAGAGCGTGAGACTACTGAAACTGATGAAAATTATGATTCACCTGTTATGCCTAGCTCTCCTACTAGATTTGAATTTTCAAAGTACCTGAGGGTTATGTTATGGAACGGGAGATTGCTATATAATTTATTTCTTGTAATGATAGAGATGATCTTAAGAAATTGCTAAGTAAGCTGAAAGAAAAGGCTATGATAGAGAGAATGAAATATGATCCTAAGTTTGCTACTTCTACTGATTATGAATTCTCTGTTGATCCTGAATTAATTACTTTGGTAGAGTCCGGTCCTTTTCATGGCTATGAATCTGAAACTGTTGTGGCACATCTTTCTAAGTTAAATGACATTGCCACCCTATTTTCTCATGAGGAAAAAATTCGCTATTATTATATTCTTAAGTTGTTTCCTTTCTCATTAAAGGGTGATGCTAAAGAATGGTTCAATACTCTTTCTCCTGGTTGTGTGCATAGTCCCCAGGAGATGATATATTACTTCTCTGAAAAATATTTTCTTGCTCATAAGAAACAAGCTGCCTTACAAGAAATATATAACTTTGTGCAATTTGAAGAAGAAAATCTCCCTTAGGCTTGGGGGAGGCTTCTCCAATTACTTAATGCTTTGCCTGATCATCCACTTAAGAAGAATGAAATACTTGATATCTTTTATAATGGACTAATCGATTCTTCTAGGGACTACCTAGATAGTTGTGCTGGTTGTGTTTTCAGGGAACGAATTGTTCAACAGGCTCGGGAATTGCTAGATAATATATTGAGTAATGCTGATGATTGGACACTTCCTGAACCACCACCTTAGCCAACTCCAAAGAAGAGAGGTGTTCTATTCCTCAGTCCATAACATATGCAAGAAGCAAAGAAATCTATGAAGGAGAAAGGTATTAAATCTGAAGATCTTATGAATCTACCACCTATTGAAGAAATACATGGACTTGATATCCCGACACATGTAGTAGAGCTAATTTCTCTTTATAGATTTGATGAGGGTCCATATAATATATCTCCGATTCAATGCTTGGATGAATTTGATAACTTTATTGTGAAGCAAAAAAAAACTTTAATAGATATGTAAGCATTCAACTGAAACATAATGCTATCATGATTGAATGCTTGAGTGATCTGATGTTTAGAACTGCTAACGATGTTAAAGGCTTATGTAAACATGCATATATGGCTCACACTCAGCTAGAATAAGTCTCTAAGTCACAAAATGATTTGCTTAATGAAATGAATAATAAAATGAATGATCGTGTTGTTAGAGTAGTGACTAGAGGAGGTAAAATGACTCAAGATCCTCTATATTTTGAAGGTCATCCTAAAAAAATTGAGCAAGACTCCGAGAGAATTAGTAATGATGCAACTAGTTCACTTAAGAATAAGAATAAGGATAAAACTTTGCGTTCCTCTAGTGAACCTGTCATAGAAAAAACTTATGAGAATCCTAATAATGTTTATGTTTCTGATGATGAGACACAATCTGACAATGAACATTTTTCTAATGATAATGATGATGCTAATGGTGATCATAATGATGCTCAACCAGACAATAGTAAAGAATCTGGTAATGATGTAGAACTAGAACCTGCAATTCTCAGAGTTCTGGGACCGGGGGTACCCAGACCCGTCTGCCTGCGGCCCAGCGCACGGCATCGTTGAAGGCCCAGTACGGCCCAACTCCAAGGCTTCACGAGCAAGACCCTCGTGAGGGCCCCCCACCTCGCGAGGCGAACGACATCAAGGCCTCCTGAGGAGCGGCCTCCCGAGGCTGCCTCCCATGGAGCGGACATCTCTAGGCAGGCACCCCACCTCGCGAGGCGCGCGGTGACGCGAGCCATGACAACCAAGGCCAGCAGGGCGCCAGCGGGCGCAGTCCAGGACAGTTTCCTCTTTGGTGCTAAGGAGGCAAGGACGTATGCGGGTTCCCAAGGAATCCCCCAAAGGTTTCCATTCCAGTGCAACAAGACCAAGACCACGGGCTCGGCAAGACGGAGGTCATCACCGAGCCCACCACTACGTCAGGACCAGAAGCTTTGCAAGCGAAGACCACCTTTACTCAGGATAGGGTGTACTCCTGTCCCCCTTCAAATTGGCCGCTGTGGTATCCCTTCCCGCCTAAGCCATGAGGAAAGAGGACCAAGGCCACTATAAATATAGACTAGTCTCCACCGTAGACGAAGATCAAATCCTTCCGCCATTGAGCTCTCCCGAGGCAGCTCACACTTGTACTAGTTCATACTCATCTTCCTCGCAAGGCAATCCACCACAAAGCAGGAGTAGGGTTTTACATCGCAAAGGTGGCCCAAACCTGGATAAATCACTGTGTTCACTTCTTCCTCCCGCTTGCTCGAACTCGACGAAGCCAGGCCGTGAGGTGGTGAGCAGCGAGTTGTAGCTAGGCAGGATCCTTCGTTCACGCCCCAGAGTTCGAACCTTGTTTGGGTCCGCGGAGACCCGATTCTGACATTTGGCGTGCCAGGTAGGGGCGTATCGAAGTTCTTCCTTCCGCTTTGCTCCATCCTTGCTTCGCCACTCCCATGGCCGATGCCGTCCGCCCCGCCATTCGGTCCGCTGTTCCTGGGAACACCGTGGATGCCCGGCCTTCACTCCTGACCTGCGCAAAGTGCAGTGGCCGGTGAGGTTTAGGCCGGTGTTGCCTCCACACTATGATGGCGCGGCGGACCCCAAGGAGTTCCTCCAGCTATATGCCCAGGGCATCCTGGCGGAGGGCGGCGACGACAAAGCCATGGCAAACTGGTTCCCTCTAGCCCTCACAGAAGTTCCACGTTCTTGGCTCTGCAGCCTCCCGGAGGCCTCGGTGTCCTCTTGGGGAGAGCTCCACAGTCGGTTCGTTGCGCGCTTCGCAGTTCTGGGGCTCCACGCAGTCGCGTGCATCCTCGGCGGGTCCCAGGCGCCTGCATCCGGTCACCGCGCCAAGCGAACGCTGCTCGGCCTCGCGAAGCCACGCGCGGCCCGAGGTCATCATCATCTCCGACTCCAGGGATCACCCCAAGTCTGCAGTCGCTGCTGGTGCACTCCCCATGCTATGCACGCCCACCATCAGCAACGTCTCACTCACCAAGACCCTCATCGATGGCGGTGCTGGCCTCAAAGTCCTCTCCATGGAGACCTTTGACATGCTTCAAGTGCCTTATGACCAGCTCATGCCCACTAGGTCGTTCGCTGGGTTGACCGAGGGCTCCACCACTCCCCAAGGGCAGGTGCACCTTCCGGTCACCTTCGGCACCCGTAGCAACTACCGCACCGAGTTGATCGACTTCGATGTGGCCCGCATCGGCCTCCCTTACAACGCCATCCTGGGATACCTTGCCCTCGCCAAGTTCATGGCGGTGACCCATCCAGGCTAGAACGTCATCAAAATTCCAGGCAGCGGCGACGTCATCACCGTGGCTGGGGACAGGAAAGATGCGGTTCGAGCCCTCTGAAAGGATCGATATGGTTGACTAGAGGGGGGGTGAATAGGCAACTAACAATTTTTAGCTTTTCTTTACCAAATTAAACTTAGCATCAAAATAGGTTGTCTAGATATGCAACTAGGTGAGCAACCTATATGATGCAACAACAACAAGTACACAAGCACGCAAAGGATACAACACAATATAAGCTTGCACAAGTAAAGGTAAGAGATAACCAAGAGTGGAGCCGGTGGAGACGAGGATGTGTTACCGAAGTTCCTTCCCTTTGAGAGGAAGTACGTCTCCGTTGGAGCGGTGTGGTGGCACAATGCTCCCCAAGAAGCCACTAGGGCCACTGTATTCTCCTCACGCCCTCACACAATGCGAGATGCCGTAATTCCACTATTGGTGCCCTTGGAGGCGGCGACTGAACCTTTACAAACAAGGTTGGGGCAATCTCCACAACTTAATCGGAGGCTCCCAATGACACCACGAAGTTTCACCACAATGGAATATGGCTCCGCGGTGACCTCAACCATCTAGGGTGCTCAAACACCCAAGAATAACAAGATCCGCAAGGGATTAGTGGGGGGAATCAAATTTCTCTTGGTGGAAGAGTAGATCGGGGCCTTCTCAACCAATCCCTAGAAAATCAACAAGTTTGATTGGCTAGGGAGAGAGATCGGGCGAAAATGGAGCTTTGAGCAACAATGGAGCTTGGGGAGGGAAGAGATGGTGTTCTTGGGGAAGAAGACCCCCTTTATATAGTGGGGGGAAAGATCTAACTGTTACCCACTCACTCAGCTCGCGAGACGCGGTACTACCGCACACGCTCGTGGTACTACCGCAAGGCGCTACGATACTACTGCATCTTGTTGCGGTACTACTGCTCGTGCAGTAGAAGCCAGGTGAGGTCCTGTTGCACTAGGCAACGAGCGGTAGAACCGCCGGAGCGGTACTACCGCGCGCCCCTGCGGTACTACCGCAGGGCAGGGCTCAACCGGACTGGAAAAAGCACGGACGAAATAAATTACGTCCGTGACTACTTCCGCTGAGTTTGGGACGTGTGAAAATCCGACACAGTACTATCGCTCGCAGGGAGCGGTACTACCGCGTAGGGGCGGAAGTAAAAAATTATTTCCGCGCCTACTTCCGAGCGCGTCAGCGTTCTGGGCTAGAGGCAGCAGTACTACCACTCGCGTGGAGTGGTACTACCGCACATTGCGGTACTACCGCTTCCCTGAGCGGTACTACCGTGGACCCCTGCGGTACTACTGCTCCCTTGAGCAGTACTACCGCACGCCACATAAGCTATAGCACTTGGAAGCCTTCATCTCGCAGAGACAAGGATAAGTGGATGGTGCTCCAATGAAGCGAAGGAAAGGGGGTGCAAAGGAACAGATGTGTACGTGTTGATTCCACCCTAACCTTTCCGAAGCGGACCCCCTCTTAGTAGTACGGCTTTCCTACGACTCAAATTCACCGAAAAGAAACATAGAGAACTGCCGTCTTCGATAGGCTCCGGGGGGCATAGAATCGTCTTGTGCCTAGACATGAGATATCTGAAATGCTCAATGCACACGATTAGTCCGCAAATGCACTGTCATCAATCACCAAAACCACATAGGGAGAAATGTGCCCTTACAATCTCCCCCTTTTTGGTGGATTGATGACAATACGGGATTTGCACATAAGGATATAAAATGAACATAAGCAAACCCAACATCTATAAAATATAGACAGGCTCCCCCTAGATATGTGCACTCTATAGATATGCTTTGGACTGCACAGCACACATACTAGGATCAACACTCCCCCTATATTTTATAGACAAGGCAAAACTTGCAAGAATATAAGTGACAATAAGGATTGAGCAAGGCAAAGAAAGTGAGCATGAAGTAAAGGGCACAATATAACATACTAGACAATAAGATAAGCTTGAGGGCATATGTCTCACACCATATGATAGCATAGGTCTCCTGGTCACACACGCACACCAACACAAACCAACAAAGCAAAGCAACGAAGGTTCAATGAAACGAAAGCAACAAGACTCGCAAATCCTACACTCTCTCCCCCTTTGGCATCGAGACACCAAAAAGGCAGAGAGGACACCTACGACACAGGTGGTAGCTCCCACTGACGTGATCACCCATCAAGCTCCTCATCTGTCTCAGCAGCAGGAATGGACTCCTCATCTAAGTCAGTCCACTGATAGCCCTGCTTCGCCATCCAGGCGGCCTCAAGAGTGATGTTCTTCTCTGACCCGCTCGACACTTGCTCGCCGAGCTTCCTCAAGATCCTCTTGTCACGCTGGCGACTCTCCTTCTGAGCAATGTGGGTCTTGTACTGCCCCTTGGCCTGCATGCAGAACAGAGCCTTCATCTTGGCCTTGAGCTTCTTAGCCCAAGATGGCTCAGCAGAGGGTGGAGCGTAACCCTCAGAACTGTCCTCCGCCTCCTCCTCCTCAATCTCATCCTCCTCAACATCCATGCGGGCAGCCTCAGCCTCAGCCCGGGTAGTGGTGTTGGCCCACTTGTTCTTCTAGCGCAGCCTGATGGGCTCATGGCGAATCCAGTTGGGAGCATGAAACTCTTCACCTGGAAAGAGCTTCTCCCAAGTCGTCGAAATCGGGTAGTGCAAATAAGGTCCATAGATGGGAACCTTACGATGAAACACAGCAAACCGAAGCTCACACCACATGAGATGAGAGACATCAAGTGGTGCAGGTTGTTTGTGACGAGCTTCCTCACAAATGAGCATCATATCCACAAGATAGGCATGCACCTTGTCCTTGTCGCCAATGCAAGGAAAGAGAGAGTTGCGGAAGATCCGGTGCATGATATCAAGGAACGAGTTCAGCACAAAAGACTTCTTGCCACTGGGTAATGACTTCTCAACAAGGAAGGGTTGAAGCTTGTTCTTGGAGGCAGACTCTGGGTTGGCATGTGGGCGGACACCAACGGGCACATCTAGCCCCTCATCACGAACATGCAACAGATCCATGAACTCCTTCCACTCAGCAGACATCCTCTTTCCATTAGTCATCCAAGTCAAGGTCCGCTTCTCGTCCGTATGGAAGTGGACAGAGGCAAAGAACTGAGCCACAATCTTCGGGTCATAGTCCATGTGAAACGTGAGTAACTCCTCAATACCAAACTGCTCCACCAAATCCAGAGGCTCACCAAAGTATGCCCGGTTCTTCCTTAGATGGTCCATATCAAGCCACTGAACGGGTACGTAGATGTTCTGCTTGGCCTTGATCACATCTAGGAAGATGAGATTCTGTTGATTGGTCCAAAACAAGTCATTTCCCCTTGAGAGCTCCCTAGGCTGGACGTAGGGGTTGAGCCTCCTTCGAATCAGAAACTCTGCTTGAGGCATTTCATCCATGCTGATAGTGGGCACCTTGATCTTGGAAGCTATGGTCTTGATGTTGCGTTGGGGGGCATTGGACCCCTCTGGAGCTTATTGGTTGCGAAGGCGCTTTGAGCTTGTATCATGACTAGGATTCGAGCGCCGAGCACCAGGACTGGAGCCACCACCTATGACACAAAACGCAAACACACGAAAAGAGCGAGAAGGATTATTGCAAAGACCAAGGCCAAAACAAACGAAACATGTAGAAATGAGATTGGGTGGTCAAAGCAAAGTAATTTTTAACTCAACGGTAGTACCGGGACAGGATGCGGACGTAAAAATTTACATCCGCTCTAGCCGCGGTAGTACTGCGTCGGGTTGGCACGGTAGTACCGCGCTTAGAGCGGAAGTAAATTTTTACTTTCGCGCGCTAGGAGGTAGTACCGCTCGAGAGGAGCGGTAGTACCGCACGGGGCGGATCTCGCATGAGCGGGCGGTAGTACCGCTCCAGAGGAGCGGTAGTACCGCACGGAATGGATCTTCGCAAGAACAGATCAAGGAACATCCGTAAACTTAGATCGATACTACCGTTGATCAAAACTACATTGTTGCAACACACCAAATAGCATATCTACTGCACTAGCACTCTCCTACAATCTCCTCTTGCAAAGATTTAGCCAAAAATCACAAGAACTACACATGCATCTCCCCAAAACCTAGGTGCACAACAACGGGGCAAAGAGAGAGGGACTAAGGGAGATACCGGGTTCCATGGCAAGAGGGCGAGGTGGGGATCGATCCCACCGGTTGGAATGTGAGGAGAGAGGCCGGAGATGGAGATCCGGCGAGGTCCTCCGGCGCCGTTCTTGGGCAGAAGAGAGAGACGCTGTGAGGGGAAGAGATGAATGGGTATGGGGGAGTTGGAACTCCCCCTGCCCGCTCTTAACCCACACGCGCTCGTGACAGCGCGGTAGTACCGCGGCTCATCGCGCTAGTACCGCCCGGGCGGAAGTACCGCACACAGGGCGGTAGTACCGCTCTTCCAGCGGCAGTAAAAAATTACTGCCGTGATGGAAGCGGTAGTACCATGCCGTGGGCGCAGCTGTGCAAGCACAGGAGCCACCCATCTCCAGCGGTAGTACCGTGGCTTGCCACGGTAGTACCGCAAACCCAAGAAAGTGCTCGTTTCGACAACAACAGAAAAACACGGCCTTTGTAATGCAAACTTCAAGCAGCCGGACACGCAAATGAGCACACACATGAAGCAAAACAAACACAACCATGACTCACAAGAAAGCAAAAAGGCAACAAGGACCAAACACGAACCAAAACCTCTCAAAGAGAAAGGGCGGTGGCCGGAGCCACCTATGTTCGAGTCAATTGGTATGGCACCGCGAAGAATTATCCTTGGGTCCATGACCAAAACTCGTCTTTGAAGCACAAGTACCATAAAAAAATGGCTAATGTGAAAGAGTTGATCAATTTATGCATAATGGGGGAGGGAGAGTTCATTGAGAGAACAACACTCCCCCTATGTCCATGCTTGCACCTAAACAAGACATCAAGATGAGTATGGTGGGGTGTGCAAAGGTTCAAGCCACATTGCTCAAATCAATGATATTTAGCTCATGCCTTAACTCGCGAAATCTTGCTTCATCCAAGGGCTTCGTGAAAATATCTACAAGGTTATCATGAGTGTTGACATAGTTGAGCTCGATCTCCCCTCGCCTAATGTGATCCCGGATGAAGTGATACTGAATCTCAATATGCTTTGTCTTGAAGTGTTGCACCGGGTTGAGGGAAATCTTGATGGCACTTTCATTGTCACACCAAAGAGGCACTTTGTCACAAATGACACCGTAATCCTTTAAAGTTTGCCTCATCCATAGAAGTTGAGCACAACAACTACCGGCGGCCACATACTCCGCTTTGGTGGATGAGAGAGACACACAACTTTGCTTCTTAGAAGACCAACTCACCAAAGAGCAACCAAGAAATTGGCACCCTCCGGAAGTTGACTTCCTATCCACTTTGTCTCCGCCCAATTCGAGTCCGAAAAGCCCACAAGGTTGAAGTTAGCTCCTCTTGGGTACCATAAGCCAAAGTTTGGGGTATGAGCCAAATATCAAAAGATTCGCTTGACCACCACATAGTGGCTTTCCTTAGGAGCGGCTTGAAATCATGCACAAATTCCCACACTCAACATGATATCCAGTCTAGATGCACAAAGGTAAAGCAAGGAGCCAATCATGGAACGATATACCTTTTGATCCACCGCTTTACCATTGGGATCTATGTCAAGTTGGCATTTGACAGGCATTGGAGTGGAAGCCGGCTTGACATCACTTAGCTTGAATCTCTTGAGCATGTCTTGAGTGTATTTGGCTTGGTTGATGAAGGTTCCTTCTCTTCTTTGTTTGATTTCGAACCCGAGAAAGAACTTCAACTCTCCCATCATAGACATCTTGAACTTTGAGGTCATGAGAGCGGCAAACTCCTCACTGAAAGCTTTGTTGGGAGAACCAAAGATAATATCATCAACATATAGTTGGCATACAAACAACTCCCCTTTGACCTTCTTAGTAAAAAGAGTGGGGTCAATTTTCCCAATTTCAAACCCACGATCTTGCAACAACTCGGTAAGGTGCTCATACCACGCACGTGGGGCTTGTTTAAGGCCATAGAGTGCCTTATCGAGTTGGTACACATGATTGGGGAACTCGGGATCCTCAAACCCCGGGGGTTGTTTGACATACACCAAATCATTAATAGGACCATTAAGAAAAGCACTCTTCACATCCATTTGTTGCAACTTAAAGTTATGATGAGAAGCATAGGCAATCAACAAACGAATAGATTCAAGGCAGGCAACGGGAGCAAAGGTTTCACAATAGTCGATACCCTCGACTTGGGAGTAGCCTTGTGCCACCAAACGAGCCTTATTGCGAACAATAATCCCATGAGCATCTTGCTTGTTCTTGAATATCCACTTGGTTCCAATGACATTATGGTTCTCCGTTGGCCTTGGCACCAATCTCCACACCTTGTTGTGCTCGAAGTTGTTGAGTTCTTCATGCATGGCATTAAGCCAATCCGGATCCTCGAGCGCCTCATAGACCTTTTGGGGTTCAACACAAGAAACAAACGCGTGATGTTCACAATAGTTTGCTAATTGTCTATGAGTGCTTACCCCTTTCTTAAGCTTCCAAGCACATTCATCATGAGATGATCTTTGGTAGTGAGCTTGGACGCAATCTTGGTGGCACGGCACTCCAATTCCTCCTCATGAGTGAGTTGAGGAGCGGTAACTTGATCATCTTGAGCGTCGTCTTGAGCTTGTTCTTGATCTTGAGCTTGCTCTTGATCTTGAACTTGCTCGGTGGTAGGAACTTGATCTTGGGCATCACTTGGTGGATTATTACCATCTTGAGGTTGATCTTGCCCTTGATCTTGTTCATTTGGTTGAGGGCCTTCACTTTGTTCTTCGGAAGCGTGTGGGTCTTGGGTTGGTGATGGTTCCACTTGAGTGGAACAATGTCCTTCTCCTTCGGCCACAAGGGGTTCCTCAATGGGTAGGATATGACCAACACCCATTCTTCTTATGGCTTGGGGAGGAATTTCAACACCTACATCACAAGTACCACTTTGCTCCACTTGGGAGCCATTATTCTCATCAAACTCCATGTTACACGTCTCCTCAATGAGTCCCGTGGACTTATTGAGAACACGGTAAGCATGAGAGTTTGTAGCATAACCAACAAATATACCCTCATGAGCTCTAGCTTCAAATTTAGACAAATGAACACCTTTCTTGAGAATGAAACACTTACAACCGAACACCCGGAAGTACTTGAGGTTGGGCTTGTTGCCGGTGAGTATCTCATATGGAGTCTTGTTCAAGCCTTTGCGGAGATAGAGCCGATTGGATGCATGACAAGCGGTGTTGATGGCTTCGGCCCAAAAGTTGTACGGAGACTTGAACTCCGCCATCATGGTCCTTGCAGCGTCCATCAAAGTACCGTTCTTCCTCTCCGCTACACCATTTTGTTGAGGGGTGTAAGGTGCGGAATATTGGTGCTTCATCCCCTCATCACTAAGAAACTCATCCAAGGTGTAGTTCTTGAACTCGGTGCCGTTGTCACTTCTTATCGTCAAGATCTTTGCATTGTGTTGACATTGAGGTTCATTTGCAAAGTCGATGACGGTTTGTTGGGTCTCACTCTTCCTCTTGAAGAAATATACCCAAGTGTATCTTGAATAATCATCCACAATCACCAAGCAATACTTTCTACCCCCAAGACTATCAAAGGATGGAGGCCCAAAGAGATCCATGTGAAGGAGCTCCAAGGGCCTCTTCGAGTAGATGATAGTCGTGGGTGGGTGAGCCTTCTCATGTAGCTTTCCTTCGATACAAGCACTGCAAACACGATCTTTGGCAAAAATAACATTTGTTAGTCCACGGACATGGTCCCCCTTGAGAAGACTTTGCAAAGATCTCAAATTGACGTGGGCTAAACGGCGATGCCAAAGCCATCCCACGTCAACTCTAGCCATTAGGCATGTCGTGGTCTTAGTGGGTCACTCCGAAAAGTTAATCACATAAAGACCGTTCTCGACATGCCCAACAAAAGCTACTTTAAGAGTCTTGCTCCACAAGAGGGCCACGGTATCAATATCAAAGAAAGTGGCAAAGCCCATGAGTGCAAGTTGACGAACGGAAAGTAAGTTGTATGCAAGGGACTCGACAAGCATGAATTTCTCGATCATGAGATCATGAGAAATGACAACCTTGCCAAGACCCAATCCCTTAGAAGATGAGGCATCACCCCACTCGACATTGGTGAGCATATATGAGACCTTGTGCACGTCCACCACCAAGTCCTTGCTTCCGGTCATATGATTTGTGGCTCCACTATCGAGCAACCATGATCCCCCACCGGAAGCAAACACCTACAAGAGATCAATGCTTGGTTTTAGGTACCCATTTTGTAATGGGTCCTTTGATGTTAGTAACAAGGGTCTTAGGAACCCAAATACACCATTCAATGTATTCATAAGAAGAACCAACAAATTTGGCATAAACATGCCCATCACTAGCACGGCATAACACATAAGAAGGGTTAAAGTCGCCGGTTTGTTGGAAGGAGTGGCATTGCCCTTCTTGACACCACCACCCTTCACATTGTTCTTCTTCTCCTTAGAAGCACCCTCTCCCTCCTTCATAAAAGTTTGCTTGAGAGGAGGAGGTCGTTTGGCCTTGTCATTCTTCTTCTTATTCTTCGACTTGGGTGCAAACCCAATTCCCTCCTTGCCCACAACTTCCTTTTGATTGCTCAAAAGGTCGTTGAGGTTCTTCTCACCTTGTATGCAAGACACAAGGCCTTTCTCAAGTTGCTCCTTCAACTTGGCATTCTCCTCCACAAGATGCACATGCTCACAACACGGGTTAGTAGCATTTGCATTATCAATTAAAACAATATATGGAAATGTGGCTTTCTCCTTGGTTAGCTTCACTTGGAGTTGATCATGAGACTCTTTGAGGCTAGCATGAGCACTCTTCAAGGCCTTGTGAGCCTTGTCAAGTATATCAAACTCCTCCTTGAGTCTAGCATGGTCAACCCCAAGTTTGGCCTTCTCGGAATTTAGCACACGAGATACAACAAGAGCATGATCAAGATCTTTCTTTAATTTAGCATGATCATCGTTGTGTGACTCCTCAAGAGCCAAACAATGACCACGCTCTTCCTCAAGTGCATTAGAGAGATCCGATATCTCATCGGCATAGTCACGACTATGCCCTTCCATCTTAGAGATGGTTTCTTTGTGAGCCTCGATCATGTCATTGGCTTCACCAAGTTGTTCCAAGAGAGCAACAAAGTGCTTCTTGGATTTACCCTTGAGCTTACTCATAAAAGACTCAAATTCATTTTCCTCCTCCTTCGTCCCCTCACTTTCATCAATGTAATCTGTCAAGGAAGGATTAGTAATGATGGTGGTTTTGATGTTGGGGGTTACCTTGTTAGTGGCTTTAGCCATGAGGCACTTGGCGGTGATGTTCTCGTTGGGTGAATCGAAGAGGGACACCCGTGGAGTTGTTGCAATGGCAATGGAGGTCATGGCAACCGTCTCACCGTCTTCATCATCATCATCATCCTCATTGTACTCTTCTTGTGCCACCAACCCCTTGGGAGGAGTCTTCTTGGTGAAGTTGTTCTTGTTGGGGAAGGACTTGGCCTTGTCTTTTCGGATAAGCTTGCCACCATTGTCTTCCCTCTTCTCGTACGGGCACTCCGCAAAAAAGTGGCTTACATTGCCACAATTATAGCATGTCCTCACGCGTTGCTTGCCCTTGGCGCCACTTGAGTTGTTCTTGTTGAAGTTGGGCCTTGAGTTCTTCTTGCTCCAAAATTGCCGAGAAGCGAGAGCCATGTGTTCATGATAAGCATATTTTGTATCTTCGGGGCAACACTCTTCTTCTTCCTCTTCACCCCCTTCTTCCACACTAGCCTTGGCCTTCAAAGCAAGGTTGGGCTTCTTTGCTCGTTGAGAATGCAACACCAGATTGTCAGCGGTCTTGTCCAAGATCCTCATTGCAACAAACTCATCCAACACTTCACTTGAGGACAAGGTGTGAAAGTCCGGCCTTTGACGGATGACGAAGGACATGGCCTTATTGTAAGGCATCATGGCCTTGAGAAACTTGCGCTTGATCCAATTGTCATCCATATCCTTGCTCCCATGATCTCGGAGTGAGACCGCGAGAGTGGTTAGTCTTCAGTAAAGCTCTCGAGGTTCTTCATCTTCGATCATTGCAAACTCATCGGCTTCATCTTGCACCACTTCAAAGTTTGAGCGTTGAATACTTGCGCTTCCCTTGTACAAGGAAACAACATGCTCCCATGCTTCCTTGGCCACGGTGAAAGTTCGGAGGTGCGCAATGTCTTCGGGAGGGATGGCTTCTTGTAGGATTAAGAGAGCGGACTCGTTGAATTGATGATCCGCGGCTTCTCTAGGAGTGAAGTTGCTTGGGTCGTGCGGGTAGAAACCTTGCTCAATAATTCTCCAAAGATTAGTAGAACTATGATTTAAATGACGTTTAAAGCGATATACCCAAGAGGCAAAATCCTCATTTTTCACAAGCTTAGGAGGAGGACCAACATGATTCATATGCGTGGAGGGAACCGGTCCTCCATAAATAAGTGGAGGTTCAACTTGGGCAAAGATGCCACTCCCACTTCTACCACTAGGCAAAGGAACTTGATCACTAGTAGCTTCCCCCTTGTTGGAGTTAGCATTCGTCACCTTGTTAGTGGGATCAACCACTTCCAACGGTGCGGTGGATAATTTAAGACCATCAAGAAAATTCTTAAGCATGCCTTTGACCTCGGCCGTCATGGAGGTTTTCAATGTGTCCAAGGCCACATTGAACTCCTCACGAGAGACCGAGGATTCCCCATCGGCCGTAGACAAGGACGAACTCACAACAGGGTGCTCCTCCCCCTCGTCTATGGTGTCGCCCATACTCTTTGGACAGTAAAGTCCTTAATAAAGAGACGAGGCTCTGATACCAATTGAAAGGATTGATATGGTTGATTAGAGGGGGGGGTGAATAGGCAACTAACAATTTTTAGCTTTTCTTTACCAAATAAAACTTAGCATCAAAATAGGTTGTCTAGATATCCAACTAGGTGAGCAACCTATATGATGCAACAACAACAAGCACACAAGCACGCAAAGGATACACCACAATATAAGCTTGCACAAGTAAAGGTAAGAGATAACCAAGAGTGGAGCCGGTGGAGACGAGGATGTGTTACCGAAGTTCCTTCCCTTTGAGAGGAAGTACGTCTTCATTGGAGTGGTGTGGAGGCACAATGCTCCCCAAGAAGACACTAGGGCCACCGTATTCTCCTCACGCCCTCACACAATGCGAGATGCCGTGATTCCACTATTGGTGCCCTTGGAGGCGGCGACCGAACCTTTACAAACAAGGTTGGGGCAATCTCCACAACTTAATCGGAGGCTCCCAACGACACCACAAAGCTTCACCACAATGGAATATGGCTCCACGGTGACCTCAATCGTCTAGGGTGCTCAAACACCCAAGAGTAACAAGATCCGCAAGGGATTAGTGGGGGGAATCAAATTTCTCTTGGTGGAAGAGTAGATCGGGGCCTTCTCAACTAATCCCTAGAAAATCAACAAGTTTGATTGGCTAGGGAGAGAGATCGGGCGAAAATGGAGCTTTGAGCAACAATGGAGCTTGGGGAGGGAAGAGATGGTCTTCCTAGGGAAGAAGACCCCCTTTATATAGTGGGGGAAAAGATCCAACCGTTACCCACTCACTCAGCCCGCGAGACGCGGTACTACCGCACACGCTCGCGCTACTACCGCAAGGCGCTACGGTACTACTGCATCTTGTTGCGGTACTACCGCTCATGCAGTAGAAGCCAGGTGAGGTTCTGTTGCACTAGGCAACAAGCGGTAGAACCGCCGGAGCGGTACTACCGCGCGCCCCTACGGTACTACCGCAGGGCAGGGCTCAACCGGACTGGAAAAAGCACGGACAAAATAAATTACGTCCGTGACTACTTCCGCTGAGTTTGGGACGTGCGAAAATCTGACACGGTACTACCGCTCGCAGGGAGCGGTACTACCACATAGGGGTGGAAGTAAAAAATTACTTCCGCGCCTACTTTCATGCGCGCCAGCGTTCTGGGCTAGAGGCAGCGGTACTACCGCTCGCGTGGAGCGGTACTACCGCACATTGCGGTATTACCGCTTCCCTGAGCGGTACTACCGTGGACCCCTGCGGTACTACTGCTCCCTTGAGCAGTACTACCGCACGCCACAGAAGCTATAGCACTTGGAAGCCTTCATCTCGCAGAGACAAGGATAAATGGATGGTGCTCCAATGAAGCGAAGGAAAGGGGGTGCAAAGGAACAGATGTGTACGTGTTGATTCCACCCTAACCTTTCCGAAGCGGACCCCTTCTTAATAGTACGGCTTTCCTACGACTCTAATCCACCGAAAAGAAACATAGAGAACCGCCGTCTTCGATAGGCTCCGATGGGCACCGAATCATCTTGTGCCTAGACATGAGATATCTGAAATGCTCAATGCACACGATTAGTCCGCAAATGCTCTGTCATCAATCACCAAAACCACATAGGGAGAAATATGCCCTTACACCCTCAAGCTCGCCTACAGGGCCGCGGCGGCCTCACGCCCAGACACCGAAGGCACCCCAAAGGCTGCGCCTGTGAGGAAGAAGCAACTGTTCTCCCAGGACCACGCCGAGATGAAGAAGGTGCCCATCGACGACAGCAACTCGGGTCGCACCTTCATCATCGGCGCCGGCCTCCCCCCGGAGCAGGAGGACGCGCTTGTCGGCTTCCTCCGGGTGAACAAGGACATGTTCGTGTGGAAGGAGTCCGATCTGGTCAGCGTCCCGAGGGAGGTAATCGAGCACCACCTGGCGGTGTGCCCCAATGCTCGTCCGGTGAAGCAAAAGGCGCGGCGTCAGGCGCAGGAAAAGCAGGCGTTCATTTTCCAAGAAGTGCACAAGCTACAAGAAGCAGGGGTCATACGAGAGGTGCGGCTTCCGGAGTGGCTAGCCAACCCAGTTGTTGTTCCCAAGAAGGGCGGAAAGGAGCGCATGTGCGTCAATTTCATGAGCCTCAACAAGGCTTGCCCTCAGGATCCCTTCCCGCTCCCACGCATCGACCAGATTGTGGACACTACCGCGGAGTGTGATCTGTTGTGCTTTCTAGATGCATTCTCGGGCTATCACCAGATCAAGATGGCGGCGGAGGATGTCAAGAAGACGGTCTTCATTTCCTCGTGCGGCATGTACTGTTACACCTGCATGCCCTGTGGAGAAATGCGGAGGCATATGTCCACGACATCGTGGTCAAGTCGCGTGCGGCAAGAACCCTAGTCGAAGACCTGGAGGAAATGTTCG
This sequence comes from Thinopyrum elongatum, assembly GCA_011799875.1. NCBI lineage: Eukaryota > Viridiplantae > Streptophyta > Magnoliopsida > Poales > Poaceae > Thinopyrum > Thinopyrum elongatum. Next base: position 466,705,026 of record CM022298.1, read on the forward strand.
CCAACCTGCGCAGGTTGAATCTGAGGCTTAACCCTGAGAAGTGTGTTTTCGGGGTCCCATCCTGCAAGCTGCTCGGCTTTCTTGTCTCGCATCGAGGGATTGAGGCCAACCCCGAGAAGGTCAAGGCAATTGAAAGGATGCGCCCGCCTCAGACCCTCACAGAAATGCAGAAGCTGGCGGGATGTGTGACTTCCCTGGGGCGCTTCATCTCCAAGCTTGGCAAGCGTGCCCTGCCATTCTTCAAGCTGATGAACAGAAAGGGCTCCTTTGAGTGGACCCCGGAAGCGGAGGCAGCCTTTGAAGACCTCAAGAGGTACCTCACGAGCCCGCCCATCATGGTGGCGCCCCGCTCCCACGAGCCCTTGGTGCTCTACTTGGCGGCCACCCCGCATTCGGCTAGTGCGGCGCTCGTAGCAGTCCGGGAGGAGCGCGTTAGCGCTAGAGTGGGGCCAGGTGGCCCACGCGAGGTCATGGAGTCCCTCAAGCCCTTGTTACCATAGGACGGCGCCCCTGGGGCCCCTGCCCCTCCACCGCCCGATGAGGCGCTTGGGCCCCACGTACCCCGCATGAGGCAAGCCGCCGCCGCCGCCCCACGCCTCATTGAGCATCCAGTGTACTTCATCAGTACGGTGCTATGGGATGCGCGCGCTACCCTATGCAGCAGAAACTCCTTCTCGCGCTCCTGGTCGCTTCAAGGAAACCGCGCCATTATTTCCAAGGCCATCCCATCAAGGTTGTCTCCGCATACCCCCTGGAGAAGGTGCTGCGTAGCCCCAACACTGCTGGCAGAGTCGCCGAGTGGAACATCAAGCCGCAAGCCTTCCAGCTAGAATTCAGTACGACCAGGGTCATCAAGGGGGCGGCGCTCGGCAACTTCGTGGCGGAGTGGACGGATACTTAGATGGCGCCTTCGCGCGGCAGGGCGCGGGAGTCGGGGTCATGCTCGTCTTCCCGACCAAGGACAAGCTCTACTACGACGTCCAGCTTTGTTTCCAGTGTGGCGAGAAGGTCTCCAATAACTTTGCGGAGTACGAGGGCTTGATCGTCGGGCTCAAGGCCACGGATGCTCTGGAGGTCAAGCGCCTCACCATCAAGGGCGATTCCCAGCTCCTCATCAACTTCTCCAACAAGGAGTACAAGCCAAAGGACGAGCACATGGCGGCATACCTGGAGGAGGTACGCAAAATTGAAAAGCGCTTCTTGGGCTTGGAATTGTAGCACGTCTCGCGAGGCGCGAAAAAGGAAGCAGACGACATCGCCAAGCGGGCATCTCGCTGCGAGCCCCAAAACCCTGGCGTCTTCGAAGAGAGGCTCTTCAAGCCATCAGCTGCAACCACGACAGCTGGCGCGACGCTGCCTCTGGAGGCGCTACCGTTGGCACCAGCCATGGGCGCCCCAGCTGATGTCGCTTGAACTACGTCGGTATTTCCCCAAAGAGGAAGGGATGATGCAGCACAACTACGGTAGGTATTTCCCTCAGTTATGAAACCAAGGTATCAATCTAGTAGGAGAACCAAGCAACACTATGTAAATAGTACCTGCACACAAAGAACAAATACTTGCAACCCGACGCTTATGAGGGGTTGTCAATCCCTCTACGGGTAACGGCGCCAGAAATTGTCAAGTTGACGGGATAAAATTTGTGTAGATTGGATAAATAGATCTCGAGAAAACGCCAAATAAAATAAATAGCAAAAAAAGTGCAGCAAGGTATTTTTGGGTTTTTTGGAATAATAGATCTGAAAATAAAAGCAAATAAAAATAGATCTCAAAGCAAATATGATAAAGAATAGACCCGGGGGCCGTAGATTTCACTAGTGGCTTCTCTCGAGAAAATAGCATACGGTGGATAAACAAATTACTGTTGGGCAATTGATAGAAGATCAAATAATTATGACGATATCCAAGGCAATGATCAATATATAGGCATCATGTCCAAGATTAGTAGACCGACTCCTGCCTGCATCTACTACTATTACTCCACACATCGACCGCTATCCAGCATGCATCTAGTGTATTAAGTTCATGGAGAAATGGAGTAATGCAATAAGAACGATGACATGATGTAGACGAGATCTATTCATGTAGGAATAGCCCCCATCTTGTTATCCTTAATAGCAACGATACATGCATGTCTTGCTGCCCCTTCTGTCACTGGGAAAGAACACCGCACGATCGAACCCATCACAAAGCACCTCTTCCCATGGCAAGAAAAATCGATCTAGTCAGCCTAACTAAACCAAAGATTCGAAGAAGAAATATGAGGCTATAAAAAATCATGCATATAAGAGATCAAAAAAAGACTCAAATAATATTCATGGATATAGATCTGATCATAAACTCAAAGTTCATCGGATCCCAACAAACACACCGCAAAAAAGAGTTACATCAAATAGATCTCGAAGAGACCATTGTATTGAGAATCAAAAGAAAGAGAGGAAGCCATCTAGCTACTGCCTACGGAATCGTAGATCTATGGTGAACTACTCACGCATCATCGGAGAGGCACCAATGAGGATGATGAACCCCTCCGTGATGGTGTCTAGATTGGATCTCGTGGTTCTGGAACTTGCGATGGCTGGAATTGTGTTTCGTTAACTCCCCTAGGGTTTCTGGAATATTTGGGGATTTATAGGGCGAAGAGGCGGTGCGGGAGGCCACCGAGGGGAGCACAACCCCCTGGGCACGCCTGGGCTCCTGGGCGCGCCCAGGTGGGTTGTGCCCACCTCGGGCCTCCCCTCTGGTAATTCTTTGGCTATGTTGTGTCTTCTGGTCCAAAAAAATTCTCCAAAAAGTTTCGCTGCATTTGGACTCCGTTTGGTACTGATATTCTGCGAAGTAAAAAAAAGCAAAAAATAGCAACTGGCACTGGGCACTATGTGAATAGGTTAGTCCAAAACAATGATATAAAGTTGCTATAAAATGATTGTAAAACATCCAAGAATGATAATATAACAGCATGGAACAAGCAAAAATTATAGATACGTTGGAGATGTATCAGCATCCCCAAGCTTAATTCCTACTCGTCCTCGAGTAGGTAAATGATAAAAACAGAATTTTTGATGTGGAATGCTGCCTAACATGTTCATCACATATTCTTTTCTTTTGTAGCATGGACATTTGGAGTTTTATATGGTTCAAAGCAATAGTCTAGTTTTGACATGAAGATTTCAATACTCAAGCATATCAACAAGCAACGATGTCTTTCAAAATATCAACACTAAAGAAAGTTATCTCTAGCCCATCATGCTCAATCATTGATCCATTCATGAAACACACTCGCATATTAGCTACATCCAATGCTCAAGTACGATCATAGTGCTCCTTAGTTGGTGCTTTATAAGAGAAGATAGAGACTCAAATAAAAATATAAAATTGCATAAAGTAAATAGATAGGCCCTTCGCAGAGGGAAGTAGGGATTTGTAGAGGTGCCAGAGCTCAAAGCTTAATTTGAGAGATAAATTTTTTGAGAGGCATACTTTCCCGTCAACGAAAACGACCGAGTAATTCCCAACACTTTCCATGCTAGATATATCATAGGCGGTTCCCAAACAGAAAATAAAGTTTATTCCTTTTTCCACCATTCTTCCACAATCCATGGCTAGTCGTATCCACGGGTGCCTTCCATACCAACACTTTCCAAAGAATTTATTATTTGACAACATAAAGTAAATTTCTTTTTCATTTCAGGACTAGGCATCCCTATTACCGCCGCACTCTCGTGCAATGACAATTGAATAAACACTCATCTTGAGAATAACACATCTAGCATGGAAAATACTGGCCACCCCCTATCGCTTCATGAGCGGTACGAGCACACAAAAAGGAAATTCATTTTGAAAATTAGATATGGCACATACAAATTTGCTTAGAACAACACGGAAATACCACATATAGGTAGGTATGGTGGACTCATATGGCAAATCTACGTTTAAAGATTTTGGATGCACAAGTAGTATTTCTACTTAGTACAAGTGGAGGCTAGCAAATAGATTGAGAAGCAACCAACCAAGAAACGAAAAATCATATAAGCGAGCATTAAGCATAACTGACACCGAATAATGCACCACAAGTAGGATATAATTTCATTTCATAACTATAGACTTTCGTGCTTGCATAGGGAATCACAAACCTTAACACCAATATTCTTACTAAAGCACAATTACTCACCAACATGACTCACATATCACTATCATCATATCTCAAAACTATTACAAAGAATCAAGTTTATTTTGTCCAATGATCTTTATGAAATTTTTTATTATATCCCTCTTGAATATCTATCACTTTGGGACTAATTTCATATATTGCAATTGCTTTTGACAAGCTCAAACAAATCTAAGTGAAGAACATGAGCATAAAAAATTTCGTCTCTCAAAATAATATAAGTGAAGCATGAGAGAATTTCTTCCAAAATTTACTAACTCTCAAATTAATATAAGTGAAGCATGAGAGCATTTCTTCAAAAATATTAAAGCACACCATGCTCAAAAAGATATAAGTGAAGCACTAGAGCAATTCTATAGCTCAAAAAATTTAAGTGAAGCATATAGAGCAATTCTAACAAATCATAGCATAATTTTGGTCTATCAAATAGGTGTGTCCAGCAAGGATACTTGTGAAAAAATAGAAAGCAAAACAAGCAAAGACTCATATAATACAAGACCCTCCGAGCAAAACTCATGATATGTGACGAATAAAAATATAGCTCCAAGTAAAATACCGATGGTCGTTAGAAGAAAGAGGGGATGCCTTCCGGGGCATCCCCAAGCTTAGTTGCTTGGTTCTCCTTGAATATTAACTTGGGGTGCCATGGGGAATCCCCAAGCTTAGGCTCTTTTCACTCCTTATTCCTTCATCCATCGTGATCTCACCCAAAACTTGAAAACTTCAATCACACAAAACTTAACAAAACCTTCATGGGATCCGTTAGTATAAGAAAACCAATCTTTACTTTAAGTACTATAACAAACCCATTCAATTTTTTTTGCATTATATCTACTGTATTCTAACTTTACCATGGATTATACCCCCCGATACAATCCATAGATTCATCAAAATAAGCACACAATGCAAAGAAAACAGAATCTGTCAAAAACAGAACAGTCTGTAAAAATGTGAATTGTTATCATACTTCTGTAAATGCAAAAATTCTGAAAAATTGGGACTACAGAGGCAATTTGTAAGTCAATACTGTGTAAAAAATCAGAATTTTTTGTCGCTTCTGTTAATGTAGAAAATTCTGTTACTAGACGCAAAAGTTTCTGTTTTTCAACAGGATCAAATCAACTACCACCAAAGCTATCCCAAAGGCTTTACTAGGCATAAACACTAATTAAAACATAAAAAAACACAATCATAACAGAGACATAATTGTGTGAACACTCAAGAACAGAAACAAAAAGGCAAAAATAAATTTTATTCATTGGGTTGCCTCCCAACAAGCACTATCGTTTTATGCCCCTAGCTAGGCATAATGCATAGATTCAAGTATTGTTATCTTTAGTTTTAGATCCATAGGATGCCCTCATGATTGATTCATATGGTGGCTTAATTCTTGTTCTAGGGAATTGTTCCATACCCTTTCTTAGTGGAAATTGAAATTTAATATTGCCTTCTTTCATATCAATCACAGCGCCAATAGTACGTAAAAACGGTCTACCAAGTATAATTGGACAAGAAGGATTGCAATCAATATCAAGAACAATAAAATCTATGGGCACATAATTCCTATTTGCAAGACTAAGAACATCATTAATTCTTCCTAGAGGCTTTTTAATAGTATAATCCGCCAAGTGCAAATTAAGAGAACATTCTTCAATATCGGTAAGACCAAGCACATCACATAAAGATTTCGGAATTGTGGAAACACTAGCACCCAAATCACATAAAGAAAAACACTCATAGTTTTTAATCTTGACTTTGATGGTAGGTTCCCATTCATCATGTAATTTTCTAGGAATTGAAATCTCTAATTCCAACTTTTCTTCTAAAGCTTTCATCATGGCATCTACGATATGTTTAGTATAAGCTTTATTTTGTTCATAGGCATGAGGTGAATTTATCATGGATTCCAACAAAGAAATACAATCAATCAAAGATCAGTTATCATAATTAAAGTCTTTGTAATCTGATACGTCTCCAATGTATCTATAATTTTTTATTGTTCCATGCTATTATATTATCTGTTTTGGATGTTTTATATGCATTAATATGCTATTTTATATTATTTTTGGGACTAACCTATTAACCTAGAGCCCAATGCTAGATTCTGTTTTTTCCTTGTTTTTGAGTTTTACAGAAAAGGAATACCAAACGGAATAAAACTTTCGCGATGATTTTTCTTGGACCAGAAGACATCCAAAGGACTTGGAGAGGGGGCCAGAAGGTCCTCGAGGAGGCCACAAGCCTGCCAGGCGCGCCCCGGGGGGGCGCTGAGGGATTGTGGGGCCCTCGGAAGTCTCCTAACCCTAATCTTTGCACTATAAATTCCCAAACCACCGGAAGCGTCCACCAAAATACTTTTCCGCCACCGCAAGCCTCTGTTCCCGTGAGATCTCATCTTGGGGCCTTTTCCGGCGATCTGCCGGAGGGGGATTCGATCATGGAGGGCCTCTACATCAACCTTGCTGCCCTTCTGATGATGTGTGAGTAGTTTACCACAGACCTACGGGTCCATAGCTAGTAGCTAGATGGCTTCTTCTCTCTCTTTGATCTTCAATACAATGTTCTCCGCGATGTTCTTGGAGATCTATTTGATGTAATACTTTTTTGCGGTGTGTTTGTTGAGATCCCATGAATTGTGGATTTATGATCAGATTATCTATGAATATTATTTGAGTCTTCTCTGAACTCTTTTATGCATGATTAAGATATCTTTGTATTTCTCTTCGAACTATCGGTTTGGTTTGGCCAACTAGATTGGTTTTTCTTGCAATGGGAGAGGTGCTTAGTTTTGGGTTCAATCTTGCGGTGTCCTCACCCAGTGACATAGTAGGGGTAGCGAGGCACGTATTGTATTGTTGCATCAAGGATAAAAAGATGGGGTTTATATCACATTGCTTGAGTTTATCCCTCTACATCATGTCATCTTGCTTAAGGCGTTACTCCATTCTTATGAACTTAATACTCTAGATGCATGCTGGACAGCGGTCGATGTGTGGAGTAATAGTAGTAGATGCAGAATCGTTTCGGTCTACTTGTCACGGACATGATACCTATATTCATGATCATTGCCTTAGATATCGTCATAACTTTGTGCTTTTCTATCAATTGCTCAATAGTAATTTGTTCACCCACCGTATGCTATCTTCAAGAGAGAAGCCTCTAGTGAAACCTATGGCCCCCGGGTCTATTTTCCATCATATATTTTCAGATCTATAAACCAAAAAACCCAAAAATACCTTGCTGCAATTTATTTAGATTTACTTTATTTTACCTTTTTATTTATCTTTTATACCTATCTCTATTAGATCTCACTCTTGTTCAAGACCGTGAAGGGATTGACAACCCCTTTTTCACGTTGAGTGCAAGTGTTTGTTAGTTTGTGCAGGTGCATAGATTGGAGACTTGCTTGTGCCTCCTACAGGATTGATACCTTGGTTCTTAACTGAGGGAAATACTTATATCTACTTTGCTGCATCACCCTTTCCTCTTCAAGGGAAAAATCAATGCAAGCTCAAGAAGTAGCAGGAAGAATTTCTGGCGCCATTGCCGGGGAGGTTCTACATCAAGCCTTCCAAGTACACATCATAAACTCTCATCTCTTGCCTTACATTATTTGCCATTTACCTATCGTTTTCCTCTCCCCCACTTCTAAAACGTTTTCAGAAAAACACAAAAATATTTGCCTTTTTTATTCGCCCTTCTTTCATTCGTCTTTTCGTTTGCTCGTGTGCTAGATTGCTTGCCTTGTCACGATGTCTCAAGAAAAAACCAAGTTGTGTGACTTTTCCAATACTAATAATAATGATTTTATTAGTACTCCAATTGCTCCCGTCACTAGTGCGGAATCTTATGAAATTAATGCTGCTTTGTTGAATCTTGTTATGAAAGAACAATTTTCCGGCCTTCCTAGTGAAGATGCCACATCCCATCTAAATACTTTCATTGAGTTGTGTGATATGCTAAAGAAAAACTATGTGGATAATGTTATTGTTAAATTGAAGCTATTTCCGTTCTCGGTACGAGATCGTGCTAAAACTTGGTTTTCATCTTTACCTAAAAATAGTATTGATTCATGCAATAAGTGTAAAGATGCTTTTATTTCCAAGTATTTTCCTCCCGCTAAGATCATCTCCCTTAGGAACGACATAATGAATTTTAAGCAACTTTATCATGAACATGTTGCACAATATTATGAGAGGATGAAATTGATGATAAGAAATTGCCCTACTCATGGTTTAAGTTTATGGATGATCATACAAAATTTTTATGCCGGATTGAATTTTGCATCTAGAAATCATTTAGATTCCGCCGCGGGAGGCACTTTTATGGAAATTACATTAGGAGAATCTACTAAACTCCTAGATAATATTATGGCAAATTACTCTCAATGGCATACCGAAAGATCTTTCACTAGTAAAAAAGTGCATGCGATTGAAGAAATTAATACTTTGAGTGAAAAGATGGATGAACTTATGAAATTATTTGCTAGTAAGAGTGCTCCTATTGATCCTAATGATATGCCTTTTTCCACTTTGATTGAGAATAATAATGAATCTATGGATGTGAATTTTGTTGGTAGGAACAATTTTGGTAATAACGCGTATAGAGGTAATTTCAACCCTAGGCCGTTTCCTAGTAATTCCTCTAATAATTATGGTAATTCCTACAACAATTCTTATGGAAATTATAATAAAATACCCTCTGATCTTGAGAATAATATTAAAGATTTCATGAATTCTCAAAAGAATTTCAATGCTATGGTAGAAGAAAAATTGCTTAAGATTGATGATTTGGCTAGGAACGTTGATAGAATTTCTCTTGAGATTGATTCTTTGAAGATTATATCTATGCCACCCAAGCATGATATTAATGAATCTCTTAAAGCTATTAAAATTTCTATGGATGAATGTAAATAAAGAACCGCTAGGATGCGTGCTAAGCGAGATTGGTTTGTAAAAGCGTGTTCTTCTAGTTTTTCTGAAAATAATGATGAAGATATTAAAGTGATTGGTGTGACTCCTATTGAATCTTTGTTTGCTAATATAAATCGTGATAAATATGGGATTGAATATGAGTCAACTTTAGCTAGAAGGCGTCCCAATAATTTGGAGTTTAAAGATCTTAATGAAAAAATTGATAAAAGTGGGACTGGAGAGGTCAAAACTTTAAGTAGCGATGAACCCACTCTTTTGGATTTCAAGGACTTTAATTATGATAATTGCTCTTTTATATATTTTATTACCTTGTTGCAATCCATGTTAAATTCACCTCATGCTTATAATCAAAATAAAGCTTTTACTAAACATATCGTTGATGCTATGATGAAATCTTTTGAAGAAAAACTTGAATTGGAAGTTTCTATCCCTAGAAAGCTTTATGATGAGTGGGAACCTACTATTAAGATTAAAATTAAAGATTATGAGTGCAATGTTTTGTGTGATTTGGGTGCAAGCATTTCCACGATTCCAAAAACTTTATGTGATGTGCTAGGTTTCCGTGAATTTGATGATTGTTCTTTGAATTTGCATCTAGCGAATTCCACTATTAAGAAATCTATGGGAAGAATTAATGATGTTCTTATTGTTGCAAATAGGAATTATGTTCCCGTAGATTTTATTGTGCTTGATATAGATTGCAATCCTACATGTCCTATTATTCTTGGTAGACCTTTCCTTAGAACGATTGGTGCAATTATTGATATGAAAGAAGGAAACATTAGATTTCAATTTCTGTTAAGAAAGGGCATGGAACACTTCCCTACAAAGAAAATTAAGTTGCCATATGAATCTATTATGAGGGCTACTTATGGTTTGCATACCAAAGATGATAATACCTAGATCTATGTTTTATGCCTAGCTAGGACCGTTAAACAATAGCGCTTCTTGGGAGGCAACCCAATTTTATTTTTATGTTTTTTGTTTTTGGTTCTATCTTTTAATAAATACACATTATTACCTCTATATTAATTGTTTTTTGGTGTTTCAATTAGTGTTTGAGCCAAGTAAGACCTTTCGGATCATCTACGGTGATAGTTGATTTGATCTTGGTGAAAAACAGAAAATTTTACGCTCATTGCCAGAAATTTACAAAATCACAGAAATAGGATTTTGATCTGAATTTTTTACACAAGATTGATATATAAATTGCATAAATTTTCCTAATTCGTAGGAATTTTTGGAGTTACAGAATTATACAAAATTTTCAGATTACTACAGACTGTTCTGTTTTTGACAGATTCTGTTTTCTATGTGTTGTTTGTTTATTTTGATGAATCTATGGGTAGTATCGGGGGGTATGAACCATGGAGAAATTGGAATACAGTAGATATAACAACAATATAAATTAAGAATGAGTTCACAATAGTACCTAAAGTGGTGATTTATTTTATTATACTAACGGATCTTATGAGTTTTCTGTTGAGTTTTGTGTTGTGAAGTTTTCAAGTTTTGCGTAAAAATTTGATGGACAATGGAATAAGGAGTGGAAATAGCCTAAGCTTGGGGATGCCCAAGGCAATCCAAGGTAATATTCAAGGACAACCAAGCATCTAAGCTTGGGGATGCCCTCGATGGCATCCCCTCTTTTGTCTTCAATCCATTGGTAAATTTACTTGACGCTATATTTTTATTCACCACATGATTTGTGTTTTGCTTGGAGCGTCTTCTATGATATGAGGCTTTGCTTTTTAGTTTGACACAATCATACTTGCTGTACACACCTTTTGAGAGGGACACGCATTAATCGTGAATTTATTAGAATACTCTATGTGCTTCACTTATATCTTTTGAGCTAGGCAGTTTGCTCTAGTGCTTCACTTACATCTTTTTAGAGCACGGCGGTGGCTTCATTTTATAGAAATTGTTGAACTCTCATGCTTCACTTATATTATTTTGAGAGTCTTAAACAGCATGGTAATTTGCTTAGGTTATGAATTTAGTCCTAATATGATGGAAATCCAAGAGAGAATTTGCTTAGGTTTTGAGCTTGCGTTGATTTTTCCCTTGAAGAGGAAAGGGTGATGCAGCAAAGTAGAGATAAGTATTTCCCTCAGTTAAGAACCAAGGTATCAATCCAGTAGGAGGCAGAAGAAAGTCTCCAATATATGCACCAGCACAAACTAACAAACACTTGCACACAACGCGAAAAAGGGTTGTCAATCCCTTCACGGTCAGGAACAAGAGTGAGATCTAATAGAGATGGGTATAAAAGACAAATAAAAGAGAAAACTAAAGTAAATATAAATAAATTATAGTTTTTGAGTTTTTTTGGTTTATAGATCTGAAAATATATGATAGAAAATAGACCCGGGGGCCATATGTTCCACTAGAGACTTCTCTCTTGAAAGAAAACATACGGTGGGTAAACAAATTACTGTTGAGCAATTGATAGAAAAGCGCAAAGTTATGACGATATCTAAGGCAATGATCATGAATATAGGCATCAGGTCCATGACAAGTAGACCGAAACGATTCTGCATCTACTAGTATTACTCCACACATTGACCGACTCCTGCCTGCATCTAGAGTATTAAGTTCATAAGAATAGAGCAACGCTTTAAGTAAGATGACATGATGTAGAGGGATAAACTCAAGCAATATGACATAAACCCCATCTTTTTATCCTTGATGGAAACAATACAATACGTGCCTCGCTACCCCTTCTGTCACTGGGTGAGGACACTACAAGATTGAACCCAAAACTAAGCACCTCTCCCATTGCAAGAAAAACCAATCTAGTTGGCCAAACCGAACCGATAGTTCAAAGAGAAATACAAAGATATCTTAATCATGCATAAAAGAGTTCAGAAAAGACTCAAATAATATTCCTAGATAATCTGATCATAAATCCACAATTCATCGGATCTCAACAAACACACCGCAAAATAAGATTACATCAGATAGAACTCCAAGAACATCAAGGAGAACATGGTATTGAAGATCAAAGAGAGAGAAGAAGCCATCTAGCTACTAGCTATGGACCCGTAGGTCTATGTTACACTACTCACGCATCATCGGAAGGGCAACAAGGTTGATGTAGAGGCCCTCCGTGATCGAATCCCCCTCTGGCAGGGTGCCGGAAAAGGCCCCAAGATGGGATCTCACGGGAACAGAGGCTTGCGACGGCAAAAAAGTATTTTGGTGGACGCTTCTGATGTTGGGGGAATATTTCTGAATTTATAGAGGTGGAATTAGGGTTGGAGGACACCTGAGGGGCCCACAAGCCCTCAGGGCACCCCCTAGGGCGCGCCCTAGAGGCTTGTGGCCTCCTCGGGACTCTTCTAGCCCTCTCTCCAAGTTACGTAGGTGTCTTATGGTCCAAGAAAAATCATCGTAAAGTTTTATTCCGTTTGGACTCCGTTTTATATTCCTTTTCTGTAGACGTCAAAAATGAAAAAACAGAAACTGGCATTGGGCTCTAGGTTAATAGGTTAGTCCCAAAAATAATATAAAATAGCATATTAATGCATATAAAACATCCAAAACAGACTATATAATAGAATAGAACAATAAAAAATATAGATACATTGGAGACGTATCAAGCATCCCCAAGCTTAATTCTTGCTCGTCCTCGAGTACGTAAATGATAAAAACAGAATTTTTGATGTCGAATGCTACCTAACATATTTATCAATGCAATCTTATTTATTGTGGCAAGAATGTTTAGATCCATAAGATTCAAAACAAAAGTTTAATATTGACATAAAAATAATAATACTTCAAGCATACTAATAAAGCAATCATGTCTTCTCAAAATAACATGGCCAAAGAAAGTTATCCCTACAAAATCATATGGTCTGGCTATGCTCCATCTTCATCACACAAAGTATTTCATCATGCACAACCCCGGTGACAAGCCAAGCAATTGTTTCATACTTTTGGTGTTCTTAAAGTTTTTCAACTTTCACGCAATACATGAGCGTGAGCCACGAATATATCACTATAGGTGGAATAGAATATGGTGGTTGTGGAGAAGACAAAAAGAAGGAGAAAGTCTCACATCAACTAGGCAAATTAATGGGCTATGGATATGCCAATCAATTGATATCGATGCAAGTGAGTAGGGATTGCCATGCAACGGATGCACTAGAGCTATAAGTGTATGAAAGCTCAAAAAGAGGAACTAAGTGGGTGTGCACCCAACTTGCTTGCTCACGAAGACCTAGGGAAATTTGAGGAAGCCCATCATTGGAATATACAAGCCAAGTTCTATAATGAAAAATTCCCACTAGTATATGAAAGTGACAAAATAGGAGACTCTCTATGATGAAGATCATGGTTCTACTTCGAAGCACAAGTGTGGAAAAAGGATAGTAACTTTGTCCCTTCTCTCATTTCTCTCATTTTTTTTGTTTGGGCTTCTTTGGCCTCTTTTTTTGGGCTTTTTGGCCTCTTTTATTTTTTATAAAGTCCGAAGACTCATCCCAACTTGTGAGGGAATCATAGCTTCCATCATCCTTTCCTCACATGGGATAATGCTCTAATAATGATGATCATCACACTTTTATTTACTTACAACTCAAGAATTACAACTCGATACTAGAAAAAAAAATATGACTCTATATGAATGCCTCCGGCGGTGTACCGGGATGTGCAATGATCAAGAGAGACATGTATAAAAAATATGAACGGTGGCCTTGCCTCAAATACTATGCCAACTACATGATCATGCAAAACAATATGACAATGATGGTGCGTGTCATAATAAAATGGAACGGTGGAAGTTGCATGGAAATATATCTCGGAATGGCTATGGAAATGCCATAATAGGTAGGTATGATGGCTGTTTTGAGGAAGGGTATATGGTGGGTTTAATGCACCGGCGAAAGTTGCGCGGTACTAGAGAGGCTAGCAATGGTGGAAGGGTGAGAGTGCGTATAATCCATGGACTCAACATTAGTCATAAAGAACTCACATACTTATTGCAAAAATTTATTAGCCATCGAAACAAAGTACTACACGCATGCTCCTAGGGGGATAGATTGGTAGGAAAAGAACATCGCTCGTCCCCGACCGCCACTCATAAGGAAGACAATCAAAAAATAAATCATGCTCCGACTTCATCACATAACGGTTCACCATACGTGCATGCTACAGGAATCACAAACTTTAACACAAGTATTTATACCAATCCACAATTACTCACTAGCATGACTCTAATATCACCATCTTCATATCTCAAAACAAATGCAAGGAATGAAACTTCTCATCTTATTCAATGCTCTTTATATGAAAGTTTTTATTATGTCCCTCTTGGATGCCCAACATATTAGGAGTAAATTCATAACCTAAGAAAATTACCATGTTGTTTAAGACTCTCAAAATAATATAAGTGAAGCATGAGAGTTCATCAATTTCTATAAAATAAAACCACCGTCGTGCTCTAAAAAGATATAAGTGAAGGACTAGAGCAAACTGCCTAGCTCAAAAGATATAAGTGAAGCACATAGAGCATTCTAATAAATTCACGATTAAAGTGTGTCCCTCTCAAAAGGTGTGTACAGCAAGGATGATTGTGGCAAACTAAAAGGCAAAGACTCATATCATACAAGACGCTCCAAGCAAAACACATATCACGTGGTGAATAAAAATATGGGATTTTTATTTCTGTGCCCCTGGTTCCTTAGCTCTACACATTCATCCCCATGCTCTTAACTTTTGCTAACTTTTCCCCACTCCCTTGTCTGAAACCCTCATAAATGGTCACAACGGAGGATGCCGTCGGGTCAAACCATTGATGTAACATCCCAAATTTTCAATTTGGAATGTTATACATAGGTCATCATATGCATATCATATTTTATTTGCATTTTGATTGTGACCCTAAAAATCCTAAGCAACTCAAGGACCCACGGAGAGAGTTGGGGATTTTATTATTTTCATATTTGAATTTTCTCAAATATTGAAAAGAGGATCATTTTGGTTTTATTTATTTTTCTCTCCAAAATAATTCATATTAAAAACATATGAGAGGAGATAATATGACTTCTCCAAAATAAAAGAAATATTAGAGGAAAAATGTTAAAATCAAATAAATAATTTTATTTGGATTTTATTGTTATTTTATTTGAATTAGAAAAAATATGCATTTTTCAAAATTGCATTTTAGGCCAAGAAAATGTTCACTTTGTTCTAAATATTCTATTTAGACGGTGAAAATTGTTTTTGGCATTTTTTAGATTTTTTTTATATTTTATTAGGATTTTTTTTCTCGGTAGAATCTTATAAATAAATAAAAAACTTTCGCCCGACTGGGCCGAAGGCCTAGCCGAGCCAGGCCGGCGCCGCCTTCCTCCCGAGCGGGAGAGTCTCGCCGCCACACGGACGCCGAGGGAGTCCGAGCCGGACTCCCCATGGCCGCCCCCTCGCCCAAGGAAGCCGCCCCCCTCTTTAAATAGCCGTCGTCCCCCTCGTCCCCACACCACCGCCGTCGCCGCAGCCCGCCACCTCGCCGAGCCGCGCCGCTGCCCGCCGCCGCTGCTGCCGCTGCCCACCGCGCCGCGCCTCGCCTCGCCCCGCCGTCCCGCGCAGCCCCGCCCCGCCCGTCGGAAGCCGCCGGAGCCGCCGAATCTCGCCGCCGTTTTTTTTCGGTTTAGGTAAAAACCTCCGGTTTTTCTTAAAACCCTAGTTCGGTTTTTTTATTTTATTAGATCGATTCGGTTTTCTCGCTTTAGTTCGTTTGCGAATGTTCGTTCGTTTTAACGAACGTTTTCGCCCGTTCGTCTCTGTTAGCGGACGTTCGTCCGATAGATTTTTCTTTTAGGCCAGGGACCTATCCGCGATTACTTTTATCGCAGATTAGCCCCTGATCTTCAAACCCTCGCCGTTTCTAAACCGTTCGTCCAAATCCAGTGAAACCAACGCCAAAATCTTCGTCTCGAACCTCTCTTTCTGTTTAATCAACTTGAACATGATTTTGACAATTTAAAATTTGGTTTCAAGCAGATTTGTTTTCGAAGTTCTTTTGACCGTAGTTTCAGTTCTGTAGCTCCGATTCGATTGATTCTTTTTGCCGATCGAATCTCTTCAGTTGAACTTTCAGATTTGATCTTCTTATTTGAGTTTTACCCTTGCATCTATGCTTGATTGCTTATGTATGCTATTGTTTGTTTGCGATAGAATTCCCGGAGTGCGAAGCGTGCTACTACGAGTCTCTAGGGTTTGCAGATCGTCGGCAAGGCAAGTAACACATTGATCATACTCTTTTCATACCCAGTTTTTATGCATTAGTTGCAAATCCTCAAACACTGCATGATTAGGATGTGATTAACTTGTGGGTATTGGGAAGTAGATGATGAGGTAGAACCTATTGCCCTTTATTATCAAACCCTTGGGAGTTACTTCTACGCTATGCTTATATTGCCATGCTATGCTCGTAGCCGTGGATTGGGTTTTGAGTGTATCCATGATAGATGTGAGATTGTTAATTAATGGTTAACTTAAGGTGGCTACTTAAATACACATCTGGGTGGATTGGTTGCAGGCACCTGGGGATATACCAGTGTTGTCTTTTTGGTTCGCCACCCAGGCTCAAAGGGATCATAAGATTATTCATGCTAGAAACTTCTGTGTGCAACCACAAGCTATTATGGGCTCTAGCATAGTTGAGTATGTTGCATGACCTCTTTCAGTGGTAGGCTAGCAGATGTAGGGGAAAGTAGGTGTAACTGTCTACCCAGAGTAAAGAGTAAATGCTTCTGAAAGACTGTGTCTCGGTTATCCGTTTCTCAAACACCATGTAGTGCGAGAAATCCAGCGGAGGAGATCGAGTCTTGTGGGGAAAAGTGCACAAACCTCTGCAGAGTGTACAAACTAATCATGATTAGCCGTGTCCCCGGTTATGGACATCTTGAGTATCTGGTACTTGAATTATTGATTTGATCTCATCACTCTAAATTAATTTGTTGGGTTTAATGATTACTTTTAATTGGGATTGAGATGGGGATTTACCTTCTCAATGTTTAACAACCACCATGATAGTTAAATAAAACATATTCCTTTGATGTAGGGAAAAATTGGCTTTTCGCCAAACAATATAACCCTAGAGCTTTCCACCAGCCATATATGCATGTAGTGATAGCAATTATCTGTTCCTTGCTCTACTGTGTTATATTGCCAGCATATTCCATGTGCTGACCCGTTTCGGGCTGCAACATATCATGTTGCAGACTTTTTAGACGAAGAGTAAGGTGCGCTAGGTCATTGTCATGCACTCAGCTATGCCGTTGGAGTTGATGGACTCACTTTATCTTCCAAGCCTTCCGCTGTTATCTTATTTAGATGGCCTTAAGCCATATTTATTGTAATAAGTTCTCATTTGAGACATTCGATGTAATAAGTGTGTGATTGCACTCTGTTATAAATCCTTCGAGTACTGTGTTTGTCAGCATTACCGATCCAGGGATGACACTTGAACACAGAGATTTGACCATCTGAGGTCGGATCGCTACAAGATGGTATCAGAGCACACGCTGACTGTAAGACACGACCACTAAGAAAAGCCATAGGTCACTCTTCTCTACTCATTTCTAACTCTCTCCATCTTCTACTCTCTAGGATGGCGGACTCAAGGAACAAGTTTGCACAACCGGATGAAGACACACCCTTTGGGAGACACTTGAAGGAAATCACTAAGTACCTGAACATCGGAATACCAAGCTTCACCGGGACCTACACCGCCACTTTACCAGAAGAGGAGCGTTGGATGATTCGAGTTCAAGTTCCAGGAAGGACGTTCATACCAGTTACCGAGTCAGTAGAGTTTTCCTTTGATGCACCAACCTGGAGTCTAGGTAAGAGCATGGCAGCCCACATCGCCATGGGACGCATCGGTGAAGTTTATCATAAAGATCTTAAGGACACCATCTACCAGATATGTGGGCGCCGAGATGAGCAATGGGAGATGATCAGCACCAGGAGAAACAGGTCCATTGCAGCTTTCATCCAGGAGTTAAACCAGCACATTCGTCGACAGGAGAACCTGATGTGCGCAAGCATGATAGATTTGAAGAAGGTGATGACCAGGAACATGGAGCTAGAAGAGGAACTCAAGTCTACACGCGACGGATACAAGGAGGAAATTGCAATACTAGTGGAGAAGAATGATGACCTGACAACGAAGCTAGGAGTATTCATGGGAGACCCCGCGCCAGGAGGAGATGACAACCATCCCGAGGACTACATCATCATCGACGACACCGACTCCAACCCCGACAGTAGTGATGATGACTATGAAGACGAAGCTGGAGCGGATATCATGGAGTCTTCCACCGATCAAAATTTCTAGATGACCACCATATGATTAGTAGTATTTCCCCATGTATATAGTAGTAGTCCGAGCACTTTTGTAACGATAGTTAGATCGATTGTATGCCCCTGCTTGAATTGATTTGGTGTGATATGAATGTGTTTGTCTCATGTGCATATGGGTAGTGCTTTCTCATTAGACCTCACTCTATTCTAATCTCTCCCCTCTAAACCCATCAGATGCCTCCGAGACGCGACACCGGATTTGCCTTCCCACCGGAGATCACATAGTTGATCCAGCAGCAGAATGCCTTGATGCAGATACTAGTCCAGAACCAAGGCAACAACAACAACACACCGCCCCCACCTCCAGTTGACAACGTAGCCCATTTTCTGAGGTTGCAGCCGCCGGTGTTTTCCAGTAGCACCGAGCCAATAGTTGCTGATGACTGGCTACGCAGGATTGGAAGGGAGTTGACCACCGCAGGATGCACAGATGCTGAGAAGGTGCGTTTTGCCGCACATCAATTGGATGGACCCGCAGCCTCATGGTGGGAGAATTACACAACCACATTCCCTATAGCCAATGTCACCTGGGATCAGTTTCAGCAAGCATTCCACACTGCACATGTCTCAACTGAAGCTATGAGCATGAAGAAGCGTGAGTTTCGCAACTTGCGCCAGGGAAACCGTACTATGGGACAGTACGTGGATGAGTTCAGTAAGTTAGCTCGCTATGCCCCGGATGATGTGGCCACTGATGCCGCGAAGCAGGAGAAGTTTATGGAATGGTTGAATGATGAGATGAGCATGCAGCTGATGGTAGCAACATTCGCTAACTACCAGGAGTTGGTAGACCGGGCTCTTATGATTGAAGGGAAGCAGCAACAGATTGAGAGCCGCAAAAGGAAGTATGGACAAGGGAAGTACAATTTAGGAGCTCAGCAGAAGCCTCGTTTTACCCTGAACTCGGGAGGATATACACATAACCATGGAGGCCATACTCACAATGGAGGAAGTTCGCATAACCATAGTGGCACCAAGAATGGAAACGAGAATGGAGCAGGCAGCAATCAGAACCGCTCTAACCCAGCCACACCCGCCAAGAAGGATCAAAGTCACATTACTTGTTCAAGTGCGGGAAGACTGGACACTATGCCAATGAGTGTCCTGAACCGAAGAATGGTAATGGCAATGGAAGCTCTGGGAAGAAGCCCAACCCTTTCAACAGGGGACAAGTGAACCACGTTAACGTGGAGGAGGTTGAAGAGCAGCCAGATGCAGTTATAGGTAGGTTTTTGGTTAAGTCATTTACTGCAATCGTTCTTTTTGATACTGGTGCATCGCACTCATACATTTCAAGGGGATTTGTGGATAAGTATAAGTTGCCCACTAAAGTTCTTAGGACACCTATGTTAGTAAGCTCACCAGGAGCGGAGTATATGGCAAGTCAAGGATGTTTTCAGATGCCATTGACCATAGGTAGGCACGTGTTCCGCTCAGACTTAATAATTTTGGAGTCACAAGGATTGGATGTGATACTAGGCATGGATTGGCTATCGATGTATGGAGGAAACATCAATTGCGTTAGTAAGTCAATTCTGCTCACCACCCCAGAGGGAAAAAGGATCAAGTATGTATCCAGGCATGCATCAAGGAGAACCCAAATAAATTCCCTCTCAGGAGTTGTTCAGGAGGAAGTGCCAGTAGTGAAGGATTACCCAGATGTATTTCCAGAGGAGTTACCAGGCATGCCGCCGGATCGAGACATTGAGTTTTTGATAGAGCTGTTGCCAGGCACGGGACCGATATCGAAGAGACCATACCAGATGCCCGCAAATGATCTGGAGGAGATTAAGAAGCAGATCAAGGAGTTATTGGAGAAAGGTTACATTCGACGAAGTTCATCACCGTGGGGAGCCCCAGTGCTCTTGGTTGAGAAGAAGGATGGATCATTGAGAATGGTTGTTGATTATCGTGCATTGAATGAAGTGACGATCAAGAACAAGTACCCACTGCCGATGATCATTGGTTTGTTTGATCAGTTGCAAGGAGCTAAAGTGTTCTCCAAGATCGATCTGAGATCAGGATACCACCAGTAGAAGATCTGAGAACAGGATATACCTAAGACAGCCTTCACCACAAGGTATGGGCTATATGAGTATACGGTTATGTCATTTGGATTAACTAATGCCCCTGCCTATTTTATGAGTATGATGAATAAAGTGTTCATGGAGTTCTTGGATAAGTTTGTCGTGGTGTTCATTGATGATATCTTGGTGTACTCGAAGAATGAAGAGGAACACAAGGAGCATTTGCGTTTAGTTCTCGAGAAGCTCAGGGAACATCAGTTGTATGCCAAGTTCAGCAAATGTGAGTTTTGCTTGAAGGAAGTTGGATTTCTTGGACATGTTATATCAGGAGAAGGTATAGCAGTAGACCCCACCAAGGTTCAGTCAGTCACTGAGTGGTTGGCACCCACCTCAGTTGGAGAGATCCGCAGCTTTCTTGGACTTGCAGGATATTATCGGAGATTTATTGAGAATTTTTCTAAGATTGCGAAGCCTATGACGGAGTTACTGAAGAAGGACACCAAGTTCAAATGGACAGATGAATGTGAGGCAAGTTTTCAGGAGCTGAAGAAATGTTTGGTTGCAGCCCCAGTGCTGATTCTGCCGGATATACGCAAGGATTTCCAAGTGTATTGCGACGCTTCTCGCTTAGGACTTGGAGGTGTACTTATGCAGGACGGAAGAGTTGTCTCATATGCCTCACGTCAGCTTCGACCGCATGAGTTGAATTATGCCACGCATGATTTGGAGTTAGCAGCTGTAGTTGATGCACTCAAGACCTGGAGACATTTTCTTATTGGGAACCGTTGTGATGTGTACACGGATCATAAGAGTTTGAAGTACATTTTCACACAGAAGGAGCTGAATCTCAGGCAGAGGAGATGGTTGGAGCTTATAAAGGATTATGATATGAAGTTGCATTATCACCCAGGAAAGGCCAATGTCGTAGCAGACGCTTTGAGCCGGAAGAGTTATGTCAATACCCTCATAAGCGGAGGATTACCAAAGGAGTTAGCCGAAGATCTCTCGGAGCTTCGTTTCGAGATAGTCCCTAGAGGTTTTGTCGCAACAATGGAGGTAACGTCAACATTATTGGGAAAGATTCGAGCAGCTCAGAACGATGATAAGGAAATTGCTGAGATAAAGGAGAGGATGAGCAAAGGAAAAGCCAAAGGTTTTCGTGAGGATGAGCACGACACCTTGTGGTTTGAGGACCGTGTTTATGTACCCAATAATGCGGAGATCAGGAAGTTGATACTATAGGAAGCTCATGACTCGCCATACTCGATACACCCCGGAAACCCCAAGATGTATTTGGATCTGTAGGAGCGTTTCTGGTGGACTGGTATGAAGAAGGACATTACCGAGTATGTAGCCGTATGTGATGTATGTCAGAGAGTGAAAGCAGAACATCAGAAGCCAGCAGGATTACTGCAGCCTATGCCGATACCCGAATGGAAGTGGGATAAGCTTGGCATGGATTTCATCACCGGATTACCCAGGACCCGATAGGGATATGATTCTATCTGGGTAGTAGTGGATCGTTTGACCAAAGTGGCTCACTTTATCCCAGTGAAAACCACCTATACGAGTGCAAAGTTGGCCAAGATATATATGACCAGGATCGTATGTCTGTATGGAGTTCCGAGGACCATCGTATCAGATAGAGGAACACAGTTTACTTCAAAGTTTTGGCACCAGCTGCACCAGACCTTGGGTACCAGGCAAGAGTTTAGTACAGCCTTTCATCCGCAGACAGATGGACAGACCGAGAGAGTCAATCAGATTCTGGAGGACATGTTGAGAGCTTGTGCCCTAGATTACGGATCGAGTTGGGATGACAATTTGCCCTACGCGGAGTTCTCATACAACAACAGCTACCAAGCCAGTTTGAAGATGGCCCCTTTTGAAGCTTTGTATGGAAGGAGGTGCAGAACACCGTTGATGTGGGATGAAGTTGGAGACCGTCAGTTGTTTGGACCAGATTTGATTAAAGAGTCTGAAGAGAAGGTTAAGTTGATTCGGGATAGACTGAAGGTAGCTCAGTCCAGACAGAAGAGTTATGCTGATACCAAGCGCAAGGAGGTAGTCTATGAAATCGGAGACAGAGCATATCTTCGTGTGTCACCTCTGCGAGGAGTTAAATGCTTTGGAGTCAAGGGAAAGTTAGCCCCGAGATTTGTAGGACCATACCGAGTTTTGGAACGTATGGGAGAGGTGGCCTACAAGTTGGAGTTACCCAACGGACTATCAGGAGTTCATGATGTGTTTCACGTTTCCCAGTTGAAGAAGTGCCATGCTGAGATGGCCGATATTCCTCTGAGAGATACAGTACCCCTGGAAGCAAGTCAGTTGGATAGTGATCTGACCTATTAGGAGAAACCCGTCAAGATTCTCGAGTTTGCCAGCAGAGTTACACGCAGCATGGTTATCAAGTTTTGCAAAGTTCAGTGGAACCACCATACCGAGGATGAAGCCACCTAGGAACGAGAGGAAGACCTACGGAAAGACCACCCACACCTATTTTCTAGCCAACCCGAATCTCGAGGACGAGATTCATCTTAAGGGGGGTAGGTTTGTAACATCCCAAATTTTCAATTTTTAATGTTATACATAGGTCATCATATGCATATCATATTTTATTTGCATTTTGTTTCTGACCCTAAAAATCCTAAGCAACTCAAGGACCCACGGAGAGAGTTGGGGATTTTATTATTTTCATATTTGAATTTTCTCAAATATTGAAAAGAGGATCATTTTGGTTTTATTTATTTTTCTCTCCAAAATATTTCATATTAAAAACATATGAGAGGAGATAATATGACTTCTCCAAAATAAAAGAAATATTGGAGGAAAAATGTTAAAATCAAATAAATAATTTTATTTGGATTTTATAGCTATTTTATTTGAATTAGAAAAAAATATGCATTTTTCAAAATTGCATTTTAGGCCAAGAAAATGTTAACTTTGTTCTAAATATTCTATTTAGATGGTGAAAATTGTTTTTGGCATTTTTAGATTTTTTTTTATTTTATTAGGATTTTTTTTCTCGGCGGAATCTTATAAAAAAAACTTTCGCCCGACTGGGCCGAAGGCCCAGCCGAGCCAGGCCGCCGCCGTCTTCCTCCCGAGCGGGAGAGTCCCGCCGCCGCACGGACGCCGAGGGAGTCCGAGCCGGACTCCCCATGGCCGCCCCCTCGCCCAAGGAAGCCGCCCCCCTCTTTAAATAGCCGCCGCCCTCCCCCTCGTCCCCACACCACCGCCGCCGCCGCAACCCGCCACCTCGCCGAGCCGCGCCGCTGCCTGCCGTCGCTGCTGCCGCTGCCCGCCGTGCCGTGCCTCGCCTCGCCCCGCCGTCCCGCGCAGCCCCGCCCCGCCCGCCGGAAGCCGTCGGATCTCGCCGCCGGTTTTTTTTCGGTTTAGGTAAAAACCGCCGGTTTTTCTTAAAACCCTAGTTCGGTTTTTTATTATTTTATTAGATCGGTTCGGTTTTCTCGCTTTAGTTCGTTTGCGAACGTTCGTTCGTTTTAACGAACGTTTTCGCCCGTTCATCTCTGTTAGCGGAAGTTCGTCCGATAGATTTTTCTTTTAGGCCAGGGACCTATCCGCGATTACTTTTATCGCAGATTAGCCCCTGATCTTCAAACCCTCGCCGTTTCTAAACCGTTCGTCCAAATCCAGTGAAACCAACGCCAAAATCTTCGTCTCGAACCCCTCTTTCTGTTTAATCAACTTGAACATGATTTTGACAATTTAAAATTTGGTTTCAAGCAGATTTGTTTTCGAAGTTCTTTTGACCGTAGTTTCAGTTCCGTAGCTCCGATTCGATTGATTCTTTTTGCAGATCGAATCTCTTCAGTTGAACTTTCAGATTTGATCTTCTTATTTGAGTTTTACCCTTGCATCTATGCTTGATTGCTTATGTATGCTATTGTTTGTTTGCGATAGAATTCCCGGAGTGCGAAGCGTGCTACTACGAGTCTCTAGGGTTTGCACATCGTCGGCAAGGCAAGTGACACATTGATCATACTCTTTTCATACCCAGTTTTTATGCATTAGTTGCAAATCCTCAAACACTGCATGATTAGGATGTGATTAACTTGTGGGTATTGGGAAGTAGATGATGAGGTAGAACCTATTGCCCTTTATTATCAAACCCTTGGGAGTTACTTCTACGCTATGCTTATATTGCCATGCTATGCTCGTAGCCGTGGATTGGGTTTTGAGTGTATCCATGATAGATGTGAGATTGTTAATTAATGGTTAACTTAAGGTGGCTACTTAAATACACATCTGGGTGGATTGGTTGCAGGCACCTGGGGATATACCAGTGTTGTCTTTTTGGTTCGCCACCCAGGCTCAAAGGGATCATAAGATTATTCATGCTAGAAACTTCCGTGTGCAACCACAAGCTATTATGGGCTCTAGCATAGTTGAGTATGTTGCATGACCTCTTTCAGTGGTAGGCTAGCAGATGTAGGGGAAAGTAGGTGTAACTGTCTACCCAGAGTAAAGAGTAAATGCTTCTGAAAGACTGTGTCTCGGTCATCCGTTTCTCAAACACCATGTAGTGCGAGAAATCCAGCGGAGGAGATCGAGTCTTGTGGGGAAAAGTGCACAAACCTCTGCAGAGTGTACAAACTAATCATGATTAGTCGTGTCCCCGGTTATGGACATCTTGAGTATCTGGTACTTGAATTATTGATTTGATCTCATCACTCTAAATTAATTTGTTGGGTTTAATGATTACTTTTAATTGGGATTGAGATGGGGATTTACCTTCTCAATGTTTAACAACCACCATGATAGTTAAATAAAACATATTCCTTTGATGTAGGGAAAAATTGGCTTTTCGCAAAACAATATAACCCTAGAGCTTTCCACCAGCCATATATGCATGTAGTGATAGCAATTATCTGTTCCTTGTTCTACTGTGTTATATTGCCAGCATATTCCATGTGCTGACCCGTTTCGGGCTGCAACATATCATGTTGCAGACTTTTCAGACGAAGAGTAAGGTGCGCTAGGTCGTTGTCATGCACTCAGCTATGCCGTTGGAGTTGATGGACTCACTTTATCTTCCAAGCCTTCCGTTGTTATCTTATTTAGATGGCCTTAAGCCATATTTATTGTAATAAGTTCTCTTTTGAGACATTCGATGTAATAAGTGTGTGATTGCACTCTGTTATAAATCCTTCGAGTACTGTGTGTGTCAGCATTACCGATCCAGGGATGACACTTGAACACAGAGATTTGACCATCTGAGGTCGGATCGCTACAATTGACCGTTAACTCTGACGAGTGGGGCCGCGCTGGATTCTGTCGCCCGTTGGACCTGACGAGTGGGGTTGCCTTGAGACACGTCAGATGAGCTTGTCTGAGGGATCCCCTTGTCTGAACCTCGAGCCACTACAGCACCACGCCGATCTGCCTCCTCCGCCGCCGTCATGCCCTCCAACCACTAACCCCATTTCGCCTCCATCGCCGCCGTGCCCTCCGCCAAATCTACCCCCACATCGCCCTCGGGATTAAGCAGCGATGTCGGGGGAGCAGGTTCTCAAGCCCATCGACCGTCGAGAGGATTGGGTCGAATCGGCGGTGGATAATTCATGGATTACACCTGGGTAAGCGTTGTTTCCCCTCTAACTGATATGAATCCCCTTCTCTGGCCCAATTTGACAGCTAGTCGCGTGAATTGATCAAATTTTGCTGAATTGTTCCCGTCCTAACTGTAATTTTTATGAATCGAATAGGATTGATCCTGCGCTTGCTTTCCGACTGGTGGTTAGGATGGAAGTTAGTGTGCTGCATGGTAGAAAACCTCATATATACTGGATTTTTCAATCCAAAGGTGGTAGAAACAAGTATGTCGTTCAAAGATTTGCTCGCAGTGCTCCAAAATTCTTCATATGGGTGGAGCCCTGCCGATGCTGTTGAACTGGAATTTTTCAGCGGTACCGAGCAAAAATTTCTCCCACTAACTTGTGATGAGCATCTTGGATTGCTCTTTACTTTGAATGCTGAAAGACGCTTCGGTAAAATCCTTATCGGGGTGCTTCAGCCACGCAATGAACGTGATAAGGGGAAGGTTGTTCAGAAATCTTCTGTCTCTGCTAATAGCGAGCACCCCGACACTCCTTGTAAGTCAAAACCAAGCAAAGCTAGTGGTTCTGAAAGTCACAATATGGCTGATGCCGCTTCTTGTGCTGCTTCTCCTGTCGCCGCTGCAGCCGATGTAGAGCAAGATGCAGAGCCAGATGAAGAGGTGCCTCGAAATGATGATGAGGATGAGAATATGTTCCCTGATCTTGTAGATAATGTCAGTAAACAAGCAATGGAAGATGAATATCAGGAGGAACCTATCAGCCGTGCTAGATTTGATGACACTGACGATGAAGAGAGGTAGGAGAACATCGACATCCTAGTTTTAGATGAATATGATGGTGAGGACATGCCAACAATTGAGTGGAACAGGGAAAATCCTCAGCTAGCTGTCGGCACCATATTCCAGTCGATGGTGGACTGTCGTAATGCAGTGACTACATATTGCATTCTCACTGAAAATACATATGTGATTGATAGGAGTGAGCCAACAAGGTTCATTGTTCATTGCCCATATGATAGGTGTAGATGGAGGTTGCATGCATCACATATGTTGAGGAGCAAGTTCATTCAGGTTTGTGTATTTCAGTTTATACTGATTCATTTTATTTTCATATCATCGTGTAATGTTTTCTAACAATATCCCTATTTTGTTTGGGTCCCATTTTGTTTCAGATAAAAAAGAACCCACGCCAGCACACTTGTCCACCTGGAGGGGGAGGGGGGAAGGCTAAAACAAAGCTAGCAAAGACTAGGTGGGTGGCAGATGCAATTTTGGATTGGTTGAGAGAAACACCAACACTTGGTCCAACAGCACTCCATGGGAAGCTATTTGAGAAGTACAAGATTGATATACCTTACATGAGGATTTTCTATGCTAAGGAAATGGCTCTTGACAGGATTAATGGTCCTTGGAATGAGAGCTTTCAGTTGCTCTACACATTTAAATCTGAAGTGGAAGCTGCTAGTCCAGGGAGTGTTGTAGAGATTGATAAGCATACAGTTACATACAAAATAAAAGGGAAGTCATTTCAGAAGGAGTGCTTCAGGAGGGCTTTTGTTTGTTTCAAGGCTTGTTGGCAGGGGTTTCTTGATGGTTGCAGGCCCTATTTGGCTATTGATGCAACTGCTTTGAATGGAAGGTGGAGAGGACAACTAGTGGCAGCTTCTGCAGTTGATGGACACAACTAGCTATTCCCAGTTGCATTTGGTGTGATGGAGGCAGAGTCTGAGGAAAGTTGGGTCTGGTTTCTGCAGCAGTTGCGCAACCTTATAGGCACACCCCCAGGTTTAGCTGTACACATAGATGCTTGCAAGGGTTTGGAGAGTACAGTGGAAATTGTATTCCCTGGAGTGGAGCATAGGGAATGTACGTGACACCTAGCGCAGAATTTCAGAAACAAATTCAAAGTTAAAGTTTATGATGAGAACTTATGGCCAGCGTCATACACATGTAGTGAGAGGAAGCATGAGCATCATTTGAGAGTGTTGTATGCTCACAATCCTCTGGTGTAGGAGTACCTAGATGCACATCATGGAAAGTTGTGGTCAAGAAGCAAATTCAATGAAATCTGCAAAGTAGACTATGTGACGAGTAACCTGGCAGAGTGTTTCAATGCAAAGATCAAGTCATTGAAAGGGCTTCTGATATGTCAAATATTTGATAGATTCGGCAGATGATCATGATAAAGATGGCTCTTCGCAAAAGAATTGCAGAAACAGAATATGTTGGCCATCTTATGCTCCCATCTCTTATTAAGTCATTGCATGCCAAGGCAAGAGGACTGAACATGAAATGCATTCGAGCGGCGACACACGAGGCTGAGGTAACATATACTGACAATAAAAATAGGGAATGGAGATATCTAGTTAACCTAGCAACTAGGAAATGCAGTTGTAGGCAATGGAAGCTCCGTGGGAAGCCATGCATACATGCCCTACATCTGATGACTGTTATAGGTGATGAAGATGGTGAAGTTGATCAATACATCTCTGACTATTTTTCTGTTGCCAAATTCAGGGCTGCTTATGCTTCCAATGTGCCTGCACTCTTGGGAAAAGACCAATGGAACATAGTACATCCAGGGTTCAAACTACATTCTCCTGTACTGACTAGACCACCAGGAAGACCAAAGAAGAACAGGATCATAAGAGGTGAAGAGGGTCGTGTAAAAATACAGCGTAAGTGCACAAAATGTGGAACCCTAGGGCACATTGCTAGGCTATGTACCAATACAGTGGATGCTTCATTTGGAGAAGAGGATTAATGGGCAGCAACAAATGCTGAGGAGAATGCAACATTAGAGCAGATTGAAGCTAATACAGAGGAGAATGAAGCAGCAAAGCAGATTGCAGCTAATTCAGAGGAGAATGAAGTCACTGAATTAGCACTGCCAGCAGCTTGGTATGTGTGCAACAACCTTCCCTTTTTGTGCATTTATTCTATTTTTATCGATGGCTTATAATCTTTTTCTGTTTGGCCTAGCTCTAGGAAAATTAGAGGAAAAGGAGAGAAAAGGCCAAGAGAGAAAGAATTCGAATATGAAGCCATGGCTTATGAAGATTTTGAACCCGGTCAACTGGCCAGTGCAAGTTCTCCGTCAGCACCTCGACAGCCACCACCCGAAGTGAAGATCAGAAGGAAGAAGAAAAAGGTGGATATCCCACCTAGGGAAACCAGGAGCAAGGCTATTAAGCCGTCTCGGAACACAAGGAGTAAGGCAAAGATGTGAACTTCGAACGTTGAATGCAAGTTGTAAACTTTGAACTTTAAGGATTTGTACAACTGTGAAAAATTGTAAGGTTTAATAATGCTATTCGTACTTTGATGTGAAAGTTGAGGCAAAATTTGAATTTTAGGTAGAGTTTGAATTTTAGGCAAAATTTGAATTTGAACCAACACTTGAACTCCGATCTGTGGTGTGATGTTGCAATGTTTGCTGAACTATTGTAAACGTTAGGTGATCAATCCGATCTCTTTTGCGTGGTAAAACTTATAGTCATGGGAAATATGCTCTAAATGTGCTATGAAGCTAGGGTAAACTGCCCCATTTGTAATCAAGTATTTTTTGGACCTACTCTAAATGAGCCAAATATTTTTTAGTAACACGTATTCAATCTATATAGTGTAGATTCGAAGTCTCACTATTTATTGAATTAATCTTCATATTTTTACATTTTTTTTAAAATAATGTGATTTAATAGAAAACCATTAAAAACATGTTTAAAATATGAAAAAAGAAACTAAGTTCAGATCCTTCTTATTCACTTTGAAATGAAGCTTTGGTGATTTTTTGATTTTTTTTTAATTTTTCAAAAAACCTACCTCCTTTTCTTGAACTCTCTGTAACGTTGTATGTGATAGCTCATATTTGTGAAGGTTTTTTCATGAAAATGTCCATAGAACAAGTTTATGATTTTTTTGGTAACATGTCACATAAGACAACATTGTGCGCATGTTATATATTTTTTAATTTTTTTTAAATTAATGGTGCTCATTTAACCACAATCATGCCAACTAGTTTTTTTTTGAAAATGACCGTAGACCAAGTTTAGTATTTTTCCTCGTTAGTGTGTCTTATAAAACAATGATTCGCGAAGGTTTCATATTTTTTTGGATTTTTTAAATTAGTTATGCTCAGTTGAATATTGGTCAACCACTAGATAACCCCGTTGACCAACTCAAAACCCCTCTAAACCCCGTGGGGTTTCACCTAACCCTAGCTCTGAACATCAGCCGTCCGATCATACCCTAGCGCCAAGTGACAGCCCTCAGATATGGTCTTCTAGAAGGAATTCTGAGGCCAGGCTGCGTGCAGGCTCCGCGCTGTTGGATCACAAGGACGGCTCCACATCGTTGGATCCTTGGGCGATCCGCAAGACGTTGGTTGTGCTCGCCCACCATTGCCTCCCCTGTCTTCTTTTTCTTCTTCTGCGGCGACCAGAGGAGCCACTCGTCTGCTTCTTCTTCTCCGGCGACTAGATATGTTGAGCTCCACTTTAGCCTCCCACCCCTCGTGGCCCCAGTATGGTCCAGTGCCCATGGAGCGATGCCCTGACTGCCCACGCACCGCGCCACTGAAAAGGTTGACTTCGAGGGAGGACAAGAATGGCAACTTTGGGCGTGAGTTCGTGAAATGCGAGAGCAAGCCAGAGGGGCAGGTTAGATCTCATGGTTTTTCTTTGACCCTTTCTTTTTCTCTTTGCTTCTAATTCTTTTTCGTTGGATCTGAGATTTAGGGTTCATGATTTCATTTCAGATTGTGAAGAAATGCACACATTTTGAATGGATGGATGACTACTTTCGGAGGCTTCAAGGGGAGGGCTTGCTTCAATTCAATGGGGCCGCAACCCGGGAGGTCAATCTGTCGTCAGCTACTCAGAATTTGGTCTCTGAAAGTGCTGCTCTAACAGTTGGGGATGAGGATTTGAAGGGGGAATTAAAGAAGATGAACAAGAACTTGAGGCAGATGATTCAGTTGAACAAGCAGGCAAATCTGATAGCTTTAGGATTTTATTTTTGTATAGTTGCTCTAGGATTTGCTTACTTGCTGGTCATCACTCGTTAGAGATGTTATTTGTGTTGTGTCATGTGCTCTACGATTTGCTTAAGGGTTTGTGGATCATGTGCTCTTTGTGTTGCTTAAACTATGTATCTATCTACATCTCTGAATCTCTGTAGGTGTTATTTTTTGACACTTTCAGTTTCCTCAGACAACACCGAGGGCAAGAGAAACACTTTCAGTTTCGTCAGACAACACCGAGGGCAAGAGAAAAAAAACATAGTTATTGGGCCCAAAATGAAACCAAGCTCTGGTTGGGCCGTCGCATTGCGTTGACTGTCGAAGGCCCACAAAGATTAAAGAGGCCTAGAAAAATAGTGCATGCACTGGCTCTGTTTTTCCTCTGTTTTTTGCTTGATTGTTTTGATTGCACCTACAGAGATTAAGTGCACGTTGGTTACATTACAAGAATAGGTTACATCGTTTGAAATTACACAACAATTGAAATTGCCACCAAGAAGTCAACAATTTCCATTTTGTTTCATGCAATATGGCCAACAACAAGTAAACAATGGGCTACCCTTCATTTCATCCTGCCAAATGGCCACAAACTATTCAAAAGTTAGCTTCTTTTTGTTCATACAATATAGGTATCCTACAATATATATGGGCACCAACAATTCAAAAAATTCAGCTTCTTTTTCTTCTTCTTTTCAACATCAACATGGCTCATCTTTCCAGCTTTAATTTCCTTTTTGACACCTCAACTAGTCCATTAGCCACCCGTGCCAAAACTTGGAACCAATAAAACCTATAATATAAGGGCCAAAATTAATTTCATCATGCCAAATGGCCACAAACTATTAAAAAATTAGCTTGTTTTTGTTTTTTGTTCATACAATATACGGAATAGGGCCACCAACAATTCAAAAAAATTAGCTTTTTCTCCTTCTTCTTTTCAACATCAACATGGCTCATTTTTCTAGCTTTAATTTCCTTTTTGGCACTTCAACTAGTCCATTAGCCGCGCGTGCCAAAACTTGAGCCTAAAATATAAGGGCCAAAATACAAATATTACACAACATGAATATAACAAGACGAATGGGCTACCCTCCAACCATTTTTACAAGGCTAACCCCAAACCTTGCTGGTTTTCATTGAGGGATACCCTTTCATTGATTGATTTAGCAGAAGGGCTCGGCTACGGCACCATATCCATCTAGCGATATCTCACGTCAAATAAGGGTACAACCAACGACATATAAAAGTAGCAAGCAAAACACAGATAACCAACGACATATCAAATAAGGGTAGCAAGCATAACATAGTTCTTAGGGTTCCCAACATGATATAACATGACAAAGATTAAAAGTTCACGGTACAACCAACGACATAATTAAGATAGAAATATATAAAAGATAAAAAGCCCTAACACCCTAGGGCAAGACAAGCTTCACGAGACCGGGCCTTCACCACCATCTTCACTGTTCCTCTTCACTGCTCCTCCTCCATGCCGTCCTCGCCGAGGTAGTAGGGGAGGCTGTGCATACCATTGCGGGTGGGGAAGATGCCGTTGAAGTCGGGGAAGATGTTGTAGGTGGTGAATGCGATGAACTCGCACCCACACCAAAACACCTTGCCGAGGAGGTAGTACCCATCAAATCTATTGGTGAAGTTGACGATGAGCCCTATCGGCAGAGTGCTAGAGTTTGGACGCACTTCCTCTAGTCGGAACATCATTGGCGAGCCCGCCGGGAGGTGGGCGAAGCCCGCACCGAGGAACCACTGGGCAAACTCCTTTGCACCCCTCCAGCGTGAGAACGCCCACACACAGAGCATCGTCTCCACGACGACGCCTGCAGGATACCGCCTCTCCGGCACGATCGGTGGGAGCTCGAAGGTGGGGCTATTGTACTGCATCCTCGCCTCGCTTTGAGAGTGCTCTGGGTTTGGGTGAAGAAGAGAAGGGGGCGGCGCAAATGGATGTGTGGAGAATAGGTGGAGGGGTGGGTGGTTTAAATAGGGAAAGGGGAAGGGAAGGGGAGTGACACCGGCCGCGCTTTGGATTTGCTACGTTCAAACGAGCCGCGTCGATCGATATGCCACTTTAATTGCCAACATGTTTTAATTGCCACATTGAATAGATGCGAGTGGATCGAAAAGTCTGAAATGATGCTCTACATCAAGGAGACAAGCGTGCGAGATGAGATGAACCAGCGGCAGCGACCGTCCTTGCGTCCATGGCGGCTCGCATGCAGAAAGAGGACGGTCAGCGTCCGTGGCGGCTCGCGTGCAGAAAAAGGCCGGTCAGCGCATCGTGGCGGCGGGCATCGGCGCATGCAGGCAGGCTAGCTGGACATGTCATGCATGCATAGTAGGCTTCTGTCGTTGTGGCGCGTGCAGGGCCCAACAATCAAACCATGGCCCAACGGGCGAACAGCGGCACCGTCTGACGCGGCCCCAATTGTCAGGTCCAACGGGCGACACACTCCAGCGCTGCCCCACTCGTCAAAGTTAACTGTCAAAGCACTGACCGACGGCATCCACCATTTGTGACCATTTCTGAGGGTTTTAGACAATAGAGTGGGGAAAAGTGAGCAAATGTTAAGAGCGTGGGGATGAATGAGTATGGCTAAGGAACCAGGGGCACATATGTAAAAATCCCTAAAAATACAGCCTCAAGTAAATTACCAATGCATTAAAAACGAAAGAGGGGATGCCATCCGGGGCATCCCCAAGCTTAGATGCTTGGTTGTCCTTGAATATTACCTTGGTGTGCCTTGGGCATCCCCAAGCTTAGGCTCTTGCCACTCCTTATTCCATACTCCATCAAATCTTTACCCAAAACTTGAAAACTTCACAACAGAAAACTCAACAGAAAACTCATGAGATCCGTTAGTATAATAAAATAAATCACCACTTTAGGTATTGTTGTGAACTCATTCTAAATTTATAATGGTTTTATATCTACTGTATTCCAACTTCTCCATGGTTCATAGCCCCCGATACTACCCATAGATTCATCAAAATAAGCAAACAACACATAAAAAACAGAATCTGTCAAAAACAGAACAGTGTAGTAACCAGAATATTAATCATAATTCCGTAAGTCCAAAAATTCGGAAAAATTAGGACAACTGAGAAAATTCATATATAAATTCTGTGTAAAAAATTCAGAATTTTTCCATTCTCCAGTGAATTTTAACAATTCTTTTATGGACGCAAAAGTTTCTGTTTTTCAGCAAAACCAAATCAAAGATATACCAAAGCATCCCAAAGGTCTTGCTTGGCTCAAACACTAATTAAAACACAAAAACACAATTAATACAGAGGTAATAATGTGTATACTCATAAAAACAGAAAAGAAAAATATTGGGTTGTCTCCCAACAAGCGCTTTTCTTTAAAGCCTTTTAGCTAGGCAATTAGATTTCAATGATGCTCACATGAAAGATAATAATTGAAACACAAAGAGAGCATCATAAAACATGTGACAAACATATTTAAGTCTAACATACTTCCTATGCATAGAAATTTTATAAGCAAAAAAATTATCAAGGCAAGCAAAAACTAGCATATGCAAGGAAGAAAAAGAAGCAATAGCAATCTCAACATAACGAGAGGTAAATTAGTAACATGAAAATTTCTACCACAATATTTTCATCTCTCATAATAATTACATGTGGGATCATATTCAAATTAAACAATATAGCTATCACATAACATATTCTCTACATGATTCACATGCATGCAAAGTTGACACTCTTCCAAAATAGTGGGATTATCATCAAATAAAGTCATGACCTCTCCAAGCCCACTTTTATCAAAAAATTCATAAGGTTGATCATTCTCCAAAGTAGTGGGATCATTATTACCTAGAGTTGACACTCTTCCAAACCCACTTTCAATATTATTGCAAACACTATTATCAATATCATATTCATCACGGGGTTTAAATAAATTTTCAAGATCATAAGAAGAATCACCGCAATCATGATCATTGCAATAAGTAGTGGACATGTCAAAATTAGCATCCCCAAGCTTGGGGTTTTGCATATTATTAGCACAATTGATATTAATAGAATTTATGATAACACCATTGCAATCATGCTTTTCATTCAAGGGGCTATAGTGAATCATTTCATAAATTTATTCTTTTAACACTTCGTCACAATTTTCAGATTCACGAATTTCAAGCAAAGCTTCATAAAGGAAATGTAGTGTACACAACTCACTAGCAATTGGTTCATCATAATTGGATCTCTTAAAAAAATTAGCAAGTGGATGAGGATCCATAAACTTTTTGCTTTCTGATTTTCAATAAATACACGATTATTCCGAGCGAACAAGCAAACAAACCAAGTAAGACATAAAAGGCAAACGAAAAGCAGGCAAATATTTTTGTGTTTTTCTAAAAACGTTTTAGAAGTGGGGGATAGGAAAACGAGAGGCAAATGGCAAATAATGTAAGTGCAAGAGATGTGAGTTTATGATGGGTACTTGGTAGGCTTGATGTAGAACCTCCCCGACAACGGCGCCAGAAATTCTTCCTGCTACTTCTTGAGCTTGCGTTGATTTTTCCCTTGAAGAGGAAAGGGTGATGCAGCAAAGTAGAGATAAGTATTTCCCTCAGTTAAGAACCAAGGTATCAATCTAGTAGGAGGCACAAGCAAGTCTCCAATCTATGCACCTGCACAAACTAACAAACACTTGCACACAACGCGAAAAAGGGGTTGTCAATCCCTTCACGGTCATGAACAAGAGTGAGATCTAACAGAGATGGGTATAAAAGATAAATAAAAGAGCAAACTAAAGTAAATACAAATAAATTGCAGCAAGGTATTTTTGAGTTTTTTTTGGTTTATAGATCTGAAAATATATGATGGAAAATAGACCCGGGGGGCATAGGTTTCACTAGAGGCTTCTCTCTTGAAAGAAAACATACGGTGGGTAAACAAATTACTATTGAGCAATTGATAGAAAAGCGCAAAGTTATGACGATATCTAAGGCAATGATCATGAATATAGGCATCATGTCCGTGACAAGTAGACCGAAACGATTCTGCATCTACTGCTATTACTCCACACATCGACCGAGTCCTGCCTGCATCTAGAGTATTAAGTTCATAAGAACAGAGCAACGCTTTAAGTAAGATGACATGATGTAGAGGGATAAACTCAAGCAATATGACATAAACCCCATCTTTTTATCCTTGATGACAACAATACAATACATGCCTCACTACCCCTTCTGTCACTGGGTGAGGACACCGCAAGATTGAACCCAAAACTAAGCACCTCTCCCATTGAAAGAAAAACCAATCTAGTTGGCCAAACCAAATCGATAGTTCGAAGAGAAATTGCAAAGATAGCTTAATCATGCATAAAAGAGTTCAGAAAAGTCTCAAATAATATTCATAGATAATCTAATCATAAATCCACAATTCATCGGATCTCAACAAACACACCGCAAAATAAGATTACATCGGATAGAACTCCAAGAACATCGAGGAGAACATGGTATTGAAGATCAAAGAGAGAGAAGAAGCCATCTAGCTACTAGCTATGGATCCGTAGGTCTGTGGTAAACTACTCACGCATCATCAGAAGGGCAGCACAGTTGATGTAGAGGCCCTCCGTGATCAAATCCCCCTCCGGCAGGGTGCCGGAAAAGGCCCCAAGATGGGATCTCACGGGAACAGAGGCTTGCGAAGGCGAAAAAGTATTTTGGTGGACGCTTCTGATGTTGGGGGAATATTTCCGAATTTATAGAGGTGGAATTAGGGTTGGAGGACACCTGAGGGGCCCACAAGCCCTCAGGGTGCGCCCCAAGTTACGTAGGTGTCTTCTGGTCCAAGAAAAATCATCGTAAAGTTTTATTCCGTTTGAACTCCATTTGATATTCCTTTTCTGTAAAAGTCAAAAACAAGGAAAAAACAGAAACTGGCACTAGGCTCTAGGTTAATAGGTTAGTCCAAAAAATAATATAAAATAGCATATTAATGCATATAAAACATCCAAAATAGATAATATAATAGCATGGAACAATAAAAAATTATAGATATGTTGGAGACGTATCAGGCACTTACTCGTCCGTGGCAATCCACTTTCTCCTCTTCAGGGCCCGCGGGGATGAGCCGGCGCCGTCTTCAAGCTGCCTCTTCCTCTGGGAGGCATGAGGCCTAGGGATCGGCGCCCTAGGGCTCGACGCGCGGCTCCCCGCGCTTGAGGCAGTGGCCGCGCCCCCGGGTGGAGCGACGCCCCCATCGTTCGGAGGCGCAGGGGCAGGCCGCTGCATGGCGGGCGGTTCGACGCGCCCCTCCGCTGTTGCTAGGGGAGCTTTGGCCTCGGAGCCCTCAGGGCTTGGAGCCACCAGGAGCGGGTTGTCTCGAGGGCCCTCGTGGCCCTCAAGAAGTAACCCCCACTCATCAAAGCACGACATCCCCCTGGCGAAGTCCTTCCCACTCGTGTAGTTGTACAGGGGGAACCCTTCCTGAGGAAGCGCGCGTACTTCCTCGCCAGCCAAGGGGCAGAGTATCCCGCTCAGCATGTTGGGGGCAGCGAAGCCGCCTGGAGCCTCGTGGCGTCCTCGCGACCGGTGAGGGCCCACATTGGGCGGGAGTGGCGCTGGAGGGGAGCGATTCGCCGTCGGATGAACTCCCTCACCACCATTTTTGCCGTCATGCCCGCTGCCCTCAGGTCAGCCATCCTTGCCGTGACCCGAGAGAGCCTCGGGTCATCGATCCTCTCGTGCCTCCACCCAGAGCTCACCTCTGCCGGGGACGACAGAGTTTGGACTAGGCAGCTAAACTGGGATGTGTCGACGTACACCCATTGCCTCCAGAAGCCCTCTACGTCTGGGTGGATCTCCATGTCGATGCCCTCACCCACTGTATTGCTCGCTGCGCGGAACGACACACACCCGGAGCACTGCTCGCCGGTGGTCAGCCGCAGGGAGAAGAAGTGGCGGAGCAGCGCCACCGAGGGAGCAATGCCTATGAAGGCCTCGCATAAGAACGCGAAGGCGGAAAGGAGGATGATGGATTCCGGGTCAAAGTGCAAACCATGGACCTGATAGTGCAAAAGCATGGCATTGAAGAAGTCCGAGAACGGCGGCAGCAGGCCAGAGAAGAGGGCATGGAGGTGAAGAGCAATGGTGGTAGCCTCCAAATCGGTGGAGGGCCGAGAAGCGGGCCAGATCTTCGTCGCCTTCCATTCGTTGGAATCAGCCACGAACACTGGGAGGACCTTGTTCAGCCCTTCATGGTTGAGCACGATGGACCGACCCAGGGCGGGTTCCGGCCCCGCCGGGCGGCCCGCCGCCGTCTTGGCCCTGCTCCTCTCCCTCCGGGGGGCCACGGTGACGCGGTAAGCTGAGGGCGGTGCGAGATCTGACGGGCGTGGTGCAAGCTTGCTTGAGAAGGAAGGAGCGGAAGACGGGCGCGCGACGGAGCAATGATGGCCT
Source organism: Thinopyrum elongatum (assembly GCA_011799875.1). Classification (NCBI taxonomy): domain Eukaryota; kingdom Viridiplantae; phylum Streptophyta; class Magnoliopsida; order Poales; family Poaceae; genus Thinopyrum; species Thinopyrum elongatum. Next base: position 466,743,576 of record CM022298.1, read on the forward strand.
TGCGGGCGCGCCAGGCTTTTGTCAGCCTAGGAGGTTGCCGAGGTGACGTGGGGAAGTGGGGGCGTCCGCGTCCAGTCATGCGCCACGTGTCAAGCCTGGCCCGCAGGCGGTTAGGGCCCACGATGCTTCGCCTTCTCCTCTCTGCCTTCACCTCGAAGCCAGGCCAAGCGCGCCGTTGGCCCAGGGGCTACTGTCGGAGTTCTGGGACCGGGGGTACCTAGACCCATCTGCCTGCGGCCCAGCACACAGCATCGTCGAAGGCCCAGTACAGCCCAACTCCAAGGCTTCACGAGCAAGACCCTCGCGAGGCGAACGAAATCAAGGCCTCTTGAGGAGCGGCCGCCCGAGGTGCGCGGTGACGTGAGCCATGGCGACCAAGGCCAGCAAGGCGCCAGCGGGCGCAGTCCAGGACAGTTTCCTCCTTGGTGCTAAGGAGGCAAGGACGTACGCGGGTTCCCATGGAATCCCCCAAAGGTTTCCACTCCAGTGCAACACGACCAGGACCACGGGCTCGGCAGGACGGAGGTTATCACCAAGCCCACCACTGCGTCATGACCAGAAGCTTTGCAGGCAAAGACCACCTTTAGCCAGGATAGGGTGTACTCTTGTCCCCCTTCAAATTGGCCATTGTGGTATCCCTTCCCACCTAAGCCATGAGGGAAGAGGACCATGGTCACTATAAATATAGACTAGTCTCCACCGTAGACGAAGATCGAATCCTTCCGCCATTGAGCTCTCCCGAGGCAGCTCACACTTGTACTAGTTCATACTCATCCTCCTCGCAAGGCAATCCACCACAAAGTAGGAGTAGGGTTTTACACCGCAAGGTGGCCCGAACCTGGGTAAATCACTATGTTCACTTCTTCCTCCCACTTGCTCAAACTCGATGAAGCCGGGCCGTGAGGTGGTGAGCAGCGAGCTGTAGCTAGGCAGGATCCTTCGTTCACGCCCTAGAGTTCGAACCTTGTTTGGGTCCGCGGATCCCCGATTTCGACAGTAGTTGATCTTGATAACCCACCTCCTAAAAATAAAATATATGATAAAAAGGATTTCATTGCTAGGAAACATGTTAAAGAAAGAGAGCCATGGGTTCAAAAACCCATGCCATTCCCTAGTAAAGCTGTGAAATATAGAGATGAGGAGGCTTTTAATCAGTTTGTTGAAATGCTTAGACTTGTGTTTTTGCGAACACTTTTGACTGATATTTTAAAAATGCCTCCATATTCTAAATATATGAAAGATATTGTCACTAATAAAAGAAAAATACCGGAAGCTGAAATTTCCACCATGCTTGCAAATTATTCTTTCGACGGAAAAGTACCTTAGAAATTAGGAGACCCAGGGGTACCTATTATACCATGCTCCAATAAAATAATTTATGTCAAAATTGTTTTACGTGATTCAGGAGCTGGTGTTAATGTGATGCATTCCTCTTTATATAAAAGACTTGATTTGAGCATATTTTTTAGTAAAGTAACCGATTATATCCTGGGGACAACGCACACAACCAGAGCAAGATTATTGAACCATTCTTAGCATCACCCTTTAATGAGAAAGGAAACAACTTAAGAATATAATAGTAGCGAATCTTTCCTCTTGAGCAAAGGGTGGCAATATCATTTAATTTTGTGAGATGTGCAACAGCTGTTTCTGATTCATAACCATGAAAAGGATCATATTCTACCAAAGTAATAAGTTTAGGATCAACACAGAATTCATAATCCTTATCTGTAAGAAAAATAGGAGAAGTTGCAAACTTAGGATCATATTTCAATATTTTGTTCATGGCCTTTTCTTTAACTATAGCCATAAAACCTTCTATGCCATTACGTGTATCATAAGACATAAGTTCTCTACTAAACTCCTCAAGAAGAGTGTAACCATCAGGAATATCAAGCATCTTAGTTCTAGCAGGAGTACTAGGTGTGGCAAGTGATTCAGGATTTTCTTCAACTTCAGATTCTTCAGCTTTAGCAATATGAGCATCAAGTAATTCAGCAAGTGGCACAGATTTAGTAGGCATAGTGGAAGCATCATCATGAGTATAATCAATAGCAGAAGCATTATCAAATACTTGTGACATATCAGATTGAATAACATGTGGCGGTGTCTCAAGCTGACTTAAAACAGAAGGTGAATCAAGCATGGATCGAGTAGGCGGTTCCTTACCTCCACTCCTAGTAGAGGGCATGATCTTGGTCTTAGAGTCTCTCAGGTTCTTCATAAAGAATCTAAATTGTAGCAAATACCTAACTCCCAAGTGAACTTAATAAATAGAGCTATGCTCCCCAGCAATGGCGCTAGAAAATAGTCTTGATGACCCACAAGTATAGGGGATCGCAACAGTCTTTGACGGTAGTATTTCACCCAAATTTATTGATTTGACACAAGGGGAGCCAACGAATATTTATAAGCCTTAGCAGTTGAGTTGTCAATTCAACCATACCCGAGAAGTCACTTCCTTAGAGCAATTTATTAGTAGCACAATAACTTGATAGAAGTGATGATAGCAGTAGCAATAGTAGCAGTAACAGTAACAACAGTTTTGTAACAAACTAGCAGCAACAGTAGTAATAGTAACTTGAGTAAAGACAATATTAGCAAAGTGTAGGCATTGGATCAGCGATGGATATTTGGATGAAATTCAATATGTAACAGTCACAGCCTAGAGCGATAGACAATAGCTCCAATTCATCAATCATATGTAGGCATGTATTCCATATTTAGTTATACGTGTTTGCAGTAAGAACTTGCATGACATCTTTTGTCCTACCCTCCCGTGGCAGCGGGGTCCTAATGGTAATTAAGGCGCTCCTTTTAATAGAGAATCTGAATAAAGCATTAACACATTGTAAATACATGATCTCCTCGAATTACATTCGTTCTAGGAGAGTATGTCAATTATTGTCACCTTGGGGTCTACGGTTCAGAAGAATAACATGTGCATATAACTTGCAGATAGGATCAAGAACCCAAATATATTGATGGAAACATAATGGGTGCAGATCTGAAATCATTGCACTTGGGCCCTAGTGACAAGCATTAAGCATAGCAAAGTCATAACAACATCAACCATAGAATATAGTGGATACTAGGGATCGAGCCCTAACAAATTGACTCAATTACATAAGGGATTTCATCCATCTCCATCACTGTCCAACAAGCCTATGAAGGAATTACTCACTCCGGTGATGAGCATCATGGAATTGTTGATGGAGAAGGGTTAATAATGACGACGGCAATGAATCCCGCTCTCCGGAGACCCGAACGGACTCCATATCTGCCCTCCCAATGAAGAACAGAAGGTGGCGGCGGCTTCGTAGCATAAAATGCAATGAAACTTTCTCTCTAATTTTTCTCTCAGGAAGAAGGTATATATGGAGTTGGAATTAGATCAGACAGCCACCCATGGGTCCCACAAGCCAGCCAGGTGCTCCCTAGGGGGACGTTTGCCCCTGCCTTGTGGGCAGCTGGTGGCCCCCTCCGGTAGATCTTTGCACCAGTATTTTTTATATATTCAACAAAAAATCTCAATGAAGTTTCGTCCAATTTTGAGAAATTTTATTTCTGCACAAAAAACAACATGAAGGTAGTTCTACTAAAAACATCATCAACCCGTGTTAGTTCCATTCAAATCATGCAAATTAGAGGGCAAAACAAGAGAAAAGGTGTTTGGAAAGGTAGCTATGATGGAGACATATCACTTGCACAACTTTTGTATTAGACATTCTCATGGTTTTTTGTCCCTCTTGGGAAGTTATAAAGCATTGATCCCCGCTCCTTGATCATCATCTAACCCCTCTGAATAGTATGGCTTCCATGTGACTCAAATAAACATAACTAATCACATGAAATTTAAGTATGTTGACTTCTTTTCTATTTTTGTGTTTGTGGAGGGTGGTGGATCTCTAACCACCGTTCTTACATTGGACTAAAATCATGTTCATACAATTGAATAAACATCATTCCTGTTGGGGATATAACCCCACAGCATGACCCGCTCGTTCAGGGCCGGCTTATACAGTGGCGACTTGAGGAAATAGGATCGCTATATGGGCCGCGATAACTATGAAGCCCAGGAGGCGACTCATGGAGCGGGCCAGCTCATGGCCCAATGTTTGGACACTAAAGGAACCAAGATGTTATAAGGAAACTCCCTTACTTGGGAGGTAAGATAAGCAGGAAACAGACTAGGTCACGAGTTGTACTACAACCCGGACTCTGTGTAAGCCCAGGGCCTCGACCTGTATATAAAGGGGAGCCCCTGAGGTAGAAAGACTAAGTTACAAGCTCTCGGGTACTAGGTTAGCCAAGTCACACCCTTGTAATCGAGATCACCATCATCAATATCAATCAAGCAGGAGTAGGCTTTTACCTCGACCGTGAGGGGCCGAACCTGGGTAAAGCTTTGTCTCTCAATTCTGATCAACCCCGTTCAAGCTACCACCTAACAGCGATGGCCTCACGACTAAGTCCTTTTACGAGGACATCTTCCATGACAAAACCATGACAGTTGGCGCCCACCGTGGGGCTATCGCTCGATGGTGTTGAGTTCTTGGAGGGAGCTCTCCCAGGGATCGAAGGATACGCAATCAGCCGCATGACCAAGAGTCGCCGCGGCAAGCTCTACATCGATGATTCAGGCTGAGGCCCCGAGGCCGACTCAATCGAGTACGGGTACCTGGTCCCCTTCGGCAAGATCCACGTCTTCATCGGCAAAATTGGCGGATCAGGGCCCGAGCCGGACATCTGCACCGACATCGTCAAACTGGCTCAACGCTTGCAACCTGCCCGGGCTCAAGCCGGCCAGAACCATGTCTTTGTTGGCTTCACCTAGGGGCTTGATCTCACGGATAACTTCGCGTCTGGTGAAGACACCCTTATCTATTCCAACGGTGAGTCATTGGTTGGGGACACCAAGTCGATCCGCCCACTGTATGATGGTAGACTTGGGGGTTGCTCTGATGACGAGTCGGCCCTGGACGATCATGAGCCGCCCCAAGTGACCACCGTCTACATGACAGGCACGGCACTGACTTTTTACTCCACTGCAGCAGGCACCATGGGAGGAACCGGCGCTGCAGCAACTAATCCAAGTGCGTCAGGACCAGACCAAACTCCGGCTCAAGTCCTCTCTGAGCTGCTTGCTTTGTTGACAGCTCTCCTCGAGTCGCCCGTGGCAACGGAGAATCAGGAAGAATGCAATACAGAGATAGCTAAAATCTGTGAGCAGATGACTAAGGCTCAGGAGGACATCAACGCTGGGAACGCTCGCATGGTGCAACTATGAACCCGGATTCATAATGAAATGGAGGGTCTAAGGACAGATACATGGCGCATAGGCCTTCGGCATAATGCTTCTGAGGTGGTTCACAGGAGGAAACATGAGAGTTTTCTGCCCCATGGCGTCGAGCCCACACGTTTGTTCAACACGCCTGCAGCAGGCGCCGGGACGAGCACCCCCGCTACATCGGTTATACCCCAATTGAACCGGGTTGTCCCCCAAGATGGAGATGGTCGCCCACCGACAGCTCAGCCACACGAGTCTACTCAGCATCGTCAGCTCGAGCCGGCCTAGCACCCGCGGCCTATTCGGACAACTCCAGACCGCTTCGTGACACCGACAGGTCACTTCTCCAATCCTGTTGATAACCTGTTGGAAGCAGCTACTGATACGTATCCAACGTATTTATAATTTTTTATTGTTTCATGCTGTTATATTATCATTCTTGGATGTTTTACCTTCATTTTATAGCAACTTCATATCATTTTTTGGGACGAACCTATTAACATAGTGCCCAGTGCCAGTTGCTGTTTTTTGCTTCTTCTTTACTTCGCAGAATATCAGTACCAAACGAAGTCCAAATGCCAAAAAACTTTTTGGAGATTGTTTTGGACCAGAAGACAACTTGGGAGCCAAGAAAGCACCAGAAGGGAGGCCCATGGGGCCCACCACCCACCTGGGCACGCTAGAGGCCCCTAGCGCGCCCTGATGGGTGGTGGGGCCCATGGAGGTCTCCTCCACCACCTCTCAGCTCTATAAATACTCAGATATTCCAGAAACCCTAGGGGGAGCGATCGAAACACAATTCCAGCTGTTGCAAGTTCCAGAACCATGAGATCTAATCTAGGTCCCTATTCCGGCACTCTGCTAGAGGGGAACACGATCACGGAGGGGTTCATCATCCTCATTGGTGCTCCTCCGATGATGCGTGAGTAGTTCACCATAGACCTACGGGTCCGTAGGCAGTAGCTAGATGGCTTCTTCTCTCTTTTTGATTCTCAATACAATGTTCTCCTCGATGTTCTTGGAGATCTATTTGATGTAATGACTTTTTGCAGTGTGTTTGTTGGGATCTGATGAAGTGCGAGTTTATGATCAGATCTATCTATGAATATTATTTGAGTTTTCTTTGATCTCTTACATGCATGATTGTTATAGCCTCATATTTCTTCTCCGAAACTTTGGTTTGGTTTGGCCAACTAGATTGATTTTTCTTGCAATGGGAAGAGGTGCTTTGTGATGGGTTCGATCTTGTGGTGTCCTCACCCAGTGATAGAAGAGGTAGCGAGGCACGCATGTATCATTGCTATTAAGGATAAAAAGATGGTGTCTATTCCTACATGAATAGATCTTGTCTACATCATGTCATCGTTCTTATTGCATTACTCCGTTTCTCCATGAACTTAATACACTAGATGCATGCTGGATAGTGGTTGATGTGTGGAGTAATAGTAGTAGATGTAGGCAGGAGTCGGTCTACTAATCTTGGACGTGATGCCTATATACATGATCATTGCCTTGGATATCGTCATAATTATTTGCTCTTCTATCAATTGCCCAACAGTAATTTGTTTACCTATCGTATGCTATTTTCTCGAGAGAAACCACTTGTGAAATCTACGGCCCTGGGGTCTATCTTTTATCATATTGTTTTCAGATCTATTATTCCAGAAACCCAAAAAATACCTTGCTGCACTTTTTCTTTACTTATTTTATTTTGTGTTTTCGCTAGATCTATTTATCCAATCTCATACAATTTAATCTATCTTTTTATTGTGGAGGGATTGACAACCCCTCTTACGCGTTGGGTTGCAAGTATTTGTTCTTTGTGTGCAGGTACCGTTTACATAGTGTTGCTTGGTTCTCCTACTGGATTGATAACCTTGGTTTCATAACTGAGGGAAATACTTACCGTAGCTATGCTACATCATCCCTTCCTCTTTGGGGAAATACCAATGCAGATTCAAGACACGTCAAAAGGATTTCTGGCGCTGTTGCCGGGGATACATCATCAACATCCATCAGGTTCCTAATCACAAATCTTATCTCCTTGCAATTTACATTATTTGCCATTTGCCTCTCGTTTTCATCTCCCCCACTTGATAAAAATATTTGCCTTTTTATTCGCCTTCTCTTCGTTTGTCTTTCTCTTGTTTGATCTTTTGTTTGCTTGTGTTGCCATGTGCCTTCTATATGCTTGCATCTTTGCTTGCTAAAAATCTATTGATATGGATCCCCATCCACTTGCTAATCTTTTTAAAAGATCCAATCATGATGAACCAATTGCTAGTGAGTTGAGTGCACTAGATTATCTTTATGAAGTTTTGCTTGAGATTCGTGAATCTGAAAATTGTGATGAAGAAATTTATAAAGTGATTCATGATAGCTCCTTCAATGAAAAGCATGATTGCAATGATTTTACTATAAATTCTATTAATATTAATTGTGCTAATAGTATCCAAAACCCCAAGCTTGGGGATGTTAATTTTGCTATGTCCACTACTTATTGTAATGATCATGATTGGGGTGATTCTTCTTATGATCTTGAAAATTTATTTAAGCCTCATGATGAATATGATATTGATAATAGTGTCTGCAATAATATTGAAAGTGGGTTTGGAAGAGTGTCAACTCTAGGTAATAATGATCCCACTACTTTGGAGAATGATCAATCTTACGGAATTTTTGATAAAAGTGGGCTTGGAGAGGTCATGACTTTATTTGATGATAATCCCACTATTTTGGAAGAGTGTCAACTTTGCATGCATGTAGATCATGAAGAGAATATTTTATGTGATAGTTATATTGTTGAATTTGATTATGATCCAACATGTAATTATTATTAGAGAGGAAAATATGGTTGTAGAAATTTTCATGTTACTAAATTACCTCTTGTTGTATTGAAATTGTCAATGTTTTATTCTTCTTCCTTGCATATGCTAGATTCTTTTTGTCTTGATAATTTGTTTGCTTATAAAATCCCTATGCATCAGAAGTATGTTAGACTTAAATGTGTTTGTCACATGTATTATGATGCTCTCTTTGTGTTTCAATTTTAGTCTTTCATGCGTGCATCATTAAAATTATCACTGCCTAGCTAGGGGCATAAAACGTTGGCGCTTGTTGGGAGGCAACCCAATGAATAAAATAATTTTTTCTCTTTCTCTTTCTCTTTCAGTTTTTATGTGTTCACACAATTATGCCTCTGTTATGATTGTGTTTTTTATGTTTTAATTAGTGTTTGTGCCAAGTAATGCCTTTAGGATGGCTTTGGGTGATAGTTGATTTTATCCTGTTGAAAAAACAGAAACTTTTGTGTCCAGTAGCTGAATTGTTAAAAATCACAGAAGCGACGAAAAATTCTGAATTCTTTACACAAGATTTATATACAAATTGCCTCTGTTGTCCTAATTTTGCAGAATATTTGGAGTTACAAAAGTACAAGTAAAATTTGAGTCTTTACAGACTGTTTTGTTTTTTAAAGATTCTGTTTTCGTTGCATTGTGTGCTTATTTTGATGAATCTATGGATTGTATTGGCGGGTATAAGCCATGGTAAAGTTAGAATACAGTAGGTATAATGCAATAATAAAATATGAATGGGTTTTCAATAGTACTTAAAACAAAGATTGGTTTTCTTATACTAATGAATCTCATGAAGGTTTTGTTAAGTTTTGTGATTGAACTTTTCAAGTTTTGGGTGAGATCTCGATGGATGAAGGAATAAGGAGTGCAAAGAGCCTAAGCTTGGGGATGCCCATAGCACCCCAAGATAATATTCAAGGAGAACCAACCAACTAAGCTTGGGGATGCCCCGGAAGGCATCCCCTCTTTCTTCTAACAACCATCGGTAAATTTACTTGGAGCTATATTTTTATTCGTCACATATCATGAGTTTTGCTTGGAGCGTCTTGTATTATATGAGTCTTTGCTTGTTTTGCTTTTTAGTTTCTCGCAATCATCTTTGTTGGACACACCTATTTGAGAGAGCCAAAATTATGCCATGATTTGTTAGAATTGTTATATGTGCTTCACTTAAATTTTTTCCAGCTATGGAATTGCTCTAGTGCTTCACTTATATCTTTTTGAGCATGGTGTGCTTTTAATTTTTGAAGAAATACTCTCAGGCTTCACTTAGATTAATTTGGGAGTTAGTAAAATTTTCAAAGAAATTCTGTCATGCTTCACTTATATTATTTTGAGAGATGAAATTTTTTCTGCTCATGTTCTTCACTTAAATTTGTTTGAGCTTGTCAAAAGCAATGGCAATATATGAAACTAGTCCCAAAGTGATAGATATTTAAGAGGGATATAATAAAAACTTTCATGAAGATCATTGGACAAAATAAACTTGATTCTTTGTAATAGTTTTGAGATATGATGATAGTAATATGTGAGTCATGTTGGTGAGTAATTATGCTTTAGTAAGAATATGGGTGTTAAGGTTTGTGATTCCCTATGCAAGCATGAAAGTTAATAGTTATGCAATGAAATTACATCCTACTTGTGGTGCATTATTCGGTGTTAGTTATGCTTAATGCTCGTTTATGTAAATTTTTGTTTCTTGGTTGGTTGCTTCTCAATCTATTTGCTAGCCTTTCCTTGTACTAAGTGGGAATACTACTTGTGCATCCAAAATCCTTAAACCCAGTTATGCCATATGAGTCCACCATACCTACCTATATGCGGTATTTCCGTGACGTTCTAAGTAAATTTGTATGTGCCAACTCTAATTTTCAAAATGAATTTCCTTTTTGTGTGCCCGTACCGCTCATGAAGTGGCAGGGGGTGGCCAATATTTTTCCATGCTAGATGTGTTATTCTCAAGATGAGTGTTTATTCACTTGTCATTGCACGAGAGTGTGGTGGTAATAGGGATGCCCAGTTTCGAAATGAAAAAGAAATTTACTTTAGGTTGTCAAATAATAAATTCCTTGGAAAGTGTTGGTATGGAATGCACCCATGGATATGGCTATCCATGGACTGTGAAAGAATGGTGGAAAAAGGAATAAACTTTATTTTATGTTTGGGAACCGCTTATGATGTATCTAGCATGGAAAGTATTGGGAACTACTCGGTCGTTTTTGTTGACGGGAAAAGCATGCCTCTCAAAATATTTTTATCTTTCAATTTAAGCTTTGAGCTCTGGCACCTCTACAAATCTCTGCTTCCCTCTGCGAAGGGCCTATCTATTTACTTTATGCAATTTTTTTTATTTGAGTCACCATCTTCTCTTATAAAGCACCAACTAGGGAGCACTATGATCATACTTGTGCATTGTATGTAGCTAATAATCGAGTGTGTTTCATGAATGGATCAATGATTGAGCATGATGGCTAGGGATAGCTTTCTTTAGTATTGATATTTTGAAAGACATGGTTGCTTGTTGATATGCTTGAGTATTGAAGTCTTCATGCAATTATAGACTATTGCTTTGAACCATCTAAAAGTCCAAATGCCCATGCTACAAAAGAAAAGAATATGTGATGAACATGTTAGGCAGCATTCCACATCAAAAATTCTGTTTTTATTATTTACCTACTCGAGGACGAGCAGGAATTAAGCTTAGGGATGCTGATACGTCTCCAACGTATCTATAATTTTTGATTGTTCCATGCTGTTATATTATCATCCTTGGATGTTTTACCTTCATTTTATAGCAACTTTATATAATATTTTGCGACTAACCTTTTGACATAGTGCCTAGTGCAAGTTGTTGTTTTTTGCTTGTTTTTTACTTCGCAGAATATCAGTACCAAACGAAGTCCAAATGCCACCAAACTTTTTGGAGATTTTTTTGGACCAGAAGACAACTTGGGAGCCAAGGAAGCACCAGAGGGGAGGCCCATGGGGCCCATCACCCACCTGGGCGCCCCAGAAGCCCTTGGCACGCCCTGATGGGTTGTGGGGCCCATGGAGGTCTCCTCCATCGCCTCTCAGCTCTATAAATACTCAGATATTCCAGAAACCCTAGGGGAGCGATCGAAACACAATTCCAGCCGCCGCAAGTTCAAGAACTACGAGATCCAATCTAGAGCCCTATTCTGGCACTCTGCTAGAGGGGAACACGATCACGGAGGGGTTCATCATCCTCATTGGTGCTCCTCCGATGATGCGTGAGTAGTTCACCAAAGACCTACGGGTCCGTAGGTAGTAGCTAGATGGCTTTTTCTCTCTTTTTGATTCTCAATACAAAGTTCTCCTCGATGTTCTTGGAGATCTATTTGATGTAATGACTTTTTGCGGTGTATTTGTTGGGATCTGATGAAGTGCGAGTTTATGATCAGATCTATCTATGAATATTATTTGAGTTTTCTTTGATCTCTTATATGCATGATTGTTATAGCCTCGTATTTCTTCTCCGAAACTTTGGTTTGGTTTGGCCAACTAGATTGATTTTTATTGCAATGGGAAGAGATGCTTTGTGATGGGTTCGATCTTGCAGTGTCCTCACCCAATGACAGAAGGGGTAGCGAGGCACGCATGTATCGTTGCTATTAAGGATAAAAAGATGGGGTCTATTCCTACATGAATAGATCTTGTCTACATCATGTCATCGTTCTTATCGCATTACTCCGTTTCTCCATGAACTTAATATGCTAGATGCATGCGGGATAGCGGTCGATGTGTGGAGTAATAGTAGTAGATGCAGACAGGAGTCGGTCTACTAATCTTGGACGTGATGGCTATATACATGATCATTGCCTTGGATAACGTCATAATTATTTGCTCTTCTATCAATTGCCCAACAATAATTTATTTACCCATCTTATGCTATTTTCTCGAGAGAAGCCACTAGTGAAATCTATGGCCCCCGGGTCTATCTTTTATCATATTGTTTTCAGATCTATTATTCCAAAAACCCAAAAATACCTTGCTGCACTTTTTCTTTACTTATTTTATTTTGTGTTTTTGCTAGATCTATTTATCCAATCTCATACAATTTAATCTATCTTTTTACCGTGGAGGGATTGACAACCCCTCTTACAAGTTGGGTTGCAAGTATTTGTTCTTTGTGTGCAGGTACCGTTTACATAGTGTTGCTTGGTTCTCCTACTGGATTGATAACCTTGGTTTCATAACTGAGGGAAATACTTACCGTAGCTTTGCTGCATCATCCCTTCTTCTTTGGGGAAATACCAACGCAGATTCAAGCCACGTCAGCTACCAACCTTGCCGCACTTCCAATCGCAGGAAATACTCCAGTTGAGAGGGAAGCTTTGCATGCCATCGAGTTGTTGAAAACAACGGTGGCCCAACAGGCAAACTACTCCTACAGTCAGTAGCGACTCCACTCCACCCCTCATCCAAGCCGTAGCAGGAGCCGCCACGCTGAGTCGACGGTAGTTTCCAGCAACGCCCGATGGATACGTGAACAGCAGCGTGACCCGCCCCGTCATGGAACCTTGGATGCTCAGGAGATCGTCGACACGGCCCGCGCGCGGCGGGAAGCAGAAGCCGCCAACGCACCGGTTCACCAATCGCCTCTTGTGACCCCTTTGGCATCGCAAGGGGTTGGATCGAATACCAGGATCATTGGGATCACATGCCTGGTGCCGGCTCTGTGAAACGAGCGTATGCCCAAGGACTTCAAAGGCCCTCGTAAGGTCTCCTATTACATGCTTGACATTGAGCCGGCGGCGTGGATTGAGAGCTACAAGATCGCTATGGACATGCTGGATGTTAGCGACACAGTGTGTGCCAAGTACTTGACCATGTTGTTGGAGGGACCAGCTCATACTTGGTTGAAAAACTTGCCCCCTAATTCCATCAACACTTGGTCGAAGCTGAAGGAGCGTTTCATCAAGCACTTCCAAGGAACCTGCAAGCGCGAAAAGACAATCATTGATCTGCAGCACTATGTTCAACGCGAGGGCGATTCGGCTCATCACTGGTCCCGCCGGGTCACAGATATTATCCACTCTTCTGATGGCATATCAGTTGCCCAGGCCATCTTAATTTTGGAGAAAAAATGCCATTTTGATCCTTTGGTTGAAAAGCTCGGGCGGCTTAAGCGGACGGTTCAGGACATGGGAGATCTCATGGATGTTCTTACCAGATACGCCAAGTTAGATACCACCAAGGATCCAACGTCAAACGACAAAAATGCCGGCAAGGGAAATAAAAACGGTGGTGGTAAGGGACAGCAGCAAAACAACTCCGGGTACACTGGCAACCATGGTAATCAGGGCAATGGTGGCAAGCGCACGAACCCGGAGGGCGGCTCAGATTTTGTTGCCAACACCAATACTAGTTTTAAGGGCTAGAGACGGAATAATTCTGGGAGGCCATTCAATGCGAATAAAGCTCGTAACTTCGAGGAAGCCCTCAAAGGTCCGTGTCCTAAGCATAGTACTCAAGATAAGCTGGCAAGCCACTCTTGGGAGAACTGTTATATTATGCAGCAATATCGCAATCAAGTTTTCCAGAATCACCAAGGTGGTAGCAGTGGAAACCCTAGACAACCAGGGGTAGGTGGCTCAAGTTTTCCAGCACGCGGCTCGTCTGGTAATTACCAGAACCCTAGATTTTAGGGCTCAGGCGGCTCAGGTGCTGAATATCAAGGATCTGGTAACGGTGGGGTTGGACATCAGCGTTCCGGCCAAGGCAACCATCAGAGTAACTAGACAGGTTTTCAGAGTAATCCTAAGGAGTTGAACAGTGGTCAATACCATGTTTTCACCACTAGCACTTGCAAGCGTGATCGCAATTTGCAGCAGCGTGCTGTCAATATGGTTGAGCCAGCGGTTCCTCGGTATTTAAATTGGTCGGAACATCTAGTTATCTGGAGTAGAGAGGATCACCCGCCCCGGGTCGAGAATCCGGGTTGTCTTGCCCTAGTGGTGGCACCTCAAGTTGATGGTTATAATCTCACCAAGGTACTCATGGATGGAGAAAGCAACATCAACATCTTATATTATGACACTTTCAGACGCATGAATCTATCCGATAAACAGCTCCTGCCATCTTCAACCATTTTTTACAGGATTGTTCCTGGAAAGTCCGTTTATCCTATTGGGCGGATTAAGCTGGAAGTGGCGTTTGGGGATGAGTAGTCAGAGTTTTTGATGTTCGAGGTAGTCAAGATTAAGAGCCCATATCATGCCCTCTTTGGATGGACGGCTTATGCCTGTTTCATGGCTCGACCTTGTTACGTACATCTCAAGCTCAAGATGCCTGGACCAAAGGGCACTATCACGGACGGCAACAGGAAAATAGCTCGTGAGTGTGAAGAAGGGGATGTGGCTTATGCAGAGTCGGCCTGCACAGCGGAGGAGTTAAATTTTTACACGTCCAACGTTGACCCGACTGACATGACTCCCCTGGAGAAGCCCACCGCAGAATCTGAACAGCCCCTTAAGTTTAAGTCGGCCAAAGACATGAAGCAGGTCGATTTCGTTCCCGGCGAATCATCTCAGCAATTTACCATCGGGACTGGCATGGATGCCAAATAGGAAATCACGCTCATCGAATTTATCCGTGAGAATCGGGACATCTTTGCATGGAAACCTTTTAACATGCCTGGTGTACCGAGAGAATTCTCTGAGCACCACCTCAATGTTGACCCAAAGATGAAACCAGTCCAACAATACCTCTATCATTTTAACGAAGATAGACGCAAGACTATTGGGGAAGAAGTGGCCCGGCTCCTAGCTGCCGGGTTCATCGTGGAAGTATTTCATCCTGAGTGGTTGGCCAATCCAGTGCTTGTCCTAAAGAAAAATGGCACTTGGTGCATGTGTGTTGACTACACAGACCTTAACAAGGCTTGTCCCAAAGACCCGTTTGCCCTCCCCTGCATTGATCAAATCATCGATTCCACTGCTGGGTGTGAGAGTTTATGTTTCCTGGATGCTTACTCCGGCTATCATCCGATAAAGATGGTTGTTGAGGACCAGGAAAAGACGGACTTCATCACACCTTTTGGGGCTTTCTGCTATGTCTCGATGCCTTTCGGGCTTAAAAGTGCGGGGGTGACTTATCAGTGCTGCGTGCAAAATTGTTTTCACAATCAGATTGGGTGCAACATTCATGCTTATGTCGATGATATTGTGGTCAAATCCCAGAAGAAGGAAACACTACTGGATGATCTCAAGGAAACCTTTGACAATCTTCGGGTTTATATGATATGCTCTATCACACATAAGCCTTATTATATCTTCCTCAAAACAGCCACCATACCTACCTATTATGGCATTTCCATAGCCATTCCGAGATATATTGCCATGCAACTTTCACCGTTCTGTTTTTATGACTTGACCATTCATTGTCATATTGCTTTGCATGATTGTAAGATAGATAGCATGATATTTCCATGGCTTGTCTGTTTTTTGATATCCTTGCTACGCTAGATCATTGCACATCTTGGTACACTGCCATAGGCATTCATATAGAGTCATACTTTGTTCTAGGTATCAAGTTGTAATTTTGAGTTGTAAGTAAATAGAAGTGTAATGATCATCATTATTCATTATTCAAGCATGTCCCAGTGAAGAAAGGATGATGGAGACTATGATTCCCCCACAAGTCGGGATGAGACTCCTGACAAAAAAAGAAAAAAAGTGAGGCCAAAAAGAGACCAAGAAATAAGAAAAAATAGAAAAAAAGAGAGAAAAAGAGAGAAGGGGCAATGTTACAATCCTTTACCACACTTGTGCTTCAGAGTAGCACCATTTTTTCATGTAGAGAGTCTCCTATGTAGTCACTTTCATATACTAGTGGGAATTTTTCATTATAGAACTTGGCTTGTATATTTCGAAGATGGGCTTCCTCAAATGCCCGAGGTTTTCATGAGCAAGCAAGTTGGATGCATACCCTTTCATGTTGAGCTTTCATACACTTATAGCTCTTAGTGCATCCGTTGCATGGCAATCCCTACTCCTCGCATTGATATCCATTGATGGGCATCTCCATAGCCCGTTGATTAGACGCGTCGATGTTAGACTTTCTTACTTTTTTGTCTTCTCTATGTTTACCCCTATCATCATACTCTATTTCACCCATAGTGCTATGTCCATGGCTTGCGCTCATGTATTGCGTGGGGGTTTAAAAAGCTGAAGCGCGTTAAAAAGTATGAACCAATTGCTCGGCTTGAGATCGGGGTTGTGCATGATAAATACTTTGTGTTAAGAAGATGGAGCATGACAAGACTATATGATTTTGTAGGGATAGCGCTCTTTAGCATTGATATTTTGAAAGACATGATTGTTTGTTGGGATTCCTGAGTATTGATGTCTTTACATCAAATTATAGACTATTGCTTTGAATCACTCGTGTCTTAATATTCATGCCATGACTAGATATATGATCAAGATTATGCTAGGTAGCATTCAAAATCAAAAATTATCTTTTTTATCATTTACCTACTCGAGGACGAGCAGGAATTAAGCTTGGGGATGCTGATACATCTCCGTCGTATCTATAATTTTTTATTGTTCCATGCCAATATTATACAACTTTCACATACTTTTGGCAATAATTTATATGATTTATTGGACTAACATATTGATCCAGTGCCTAGTGCGAGTTCTTGTTTGTTGCATGTTTTTGGTTCACAGAATATCCATATCAAATGAAGTCCAAACACGATAAAAATTTACGGAGAATTATTTTGTAATATATGTGATTTTTGGGAGGTGGAATCAACTCAAACAGAAGCCCACGACCTCCACTAACCAATAGGGCGCGCCTGCCCCCCTGGCACGCGGTGGTGCCTAGTGGGCACCCTGTAAGTCGGTTGGGGCTCTTTTTCGGGCGCAAGGAAGCTTATATCCGGAAAAAAATCGTGTTAAAATTTCAGCGCAATCGGAGTTACAGATCTCCGGATATTTAAGAAACGGTTTTCAGCCGGAAAACAGGCACGCGAAACAGAAGAGTACAGAGAGATAGATCCAATCTAGGAGGGGCTCTCCCCCCCCCCCCCCCCCCCCGCCATGGAGGCCATGGACCAGAGGGGAACCCTCCTCCCATCTAGGGGGGAGGCCAAGGAAGAAGAAGGAGGAGGAGGGCTCTCTCCCCCTCTATCCCGGTGGCGCCGGAGTGTCACCGGGGCAAGGGTCGCGACGGCGATCTACACCAAAAACCTTGCTACCGTCAACACCAACTTTCTCCCCCTCTATGCAGTGGTGTAACTGATTGCTTGTATCTGCGTTGGTATTTCCCCGAAGAGGAGAGGATGATGCAGCACAACAATGGTAAGTATTTCCCTCAGTTATGAAAGCAAGGTTATCAATCCAGTAGGAGGATCCACCCACACTATGTAAACAACACCTGCACACAAATAACAAATACTTGCAACCCAACGCGTTAGAGGGGTTGTCAATCCCTCCTCGGTATTGAGATAGATTAAATTTTATGAGATTGGATAAATAGATCTAACAAAAACACAAAATGAAATAAATAAAGAAAAATAGCAGCAAGGTATCTTTGGTTTAATATGATAGGAAAATAGACCCGGGGGCCGTAGATTTCACTAGAGGCTTCTCTCGAGAAAATAACATACGGTGGGTAAACAAATTACTGTTGGGCAATTGATAGAAAAAAAAATAATTATAACAATATCCAAGGCAATGATCATGTATATAGGCATCACGTCCAAGATTAGTAGACCGACTCCTGCCTGCATCTACTACTATTACTCCACACATCGACCGCTATCCAGCATGCATCTAGTGTATTAAGTTCATGAAGAAATGGAGTAATGCAATAAGAACAACGACATGATGTAGACAAGATCTATTCATGTAGGAATAGACCCCATCTTTTTATCCTTAATGGCAACGACACATGTGTGTCATGTCTCCTTCTGTCACAGAGATTGAGCACTGCAAGATCGAACAGATCACAAAGCACCTCTTTCCATGGCAAGAAAAATCAATCTAGTTGGCCAAACCAAACCAAAGTTCCGGAGAAGAAAGACGAGGCTATAACAATCATGCATAAAAGAGTTCAGAGAAGACTCAAATAATATTCATGGATAGAACTGATCATAAACTCACAATTCATCGGATCCCAACAAACACACCACAAAAAGTCACTACATCAAATAGATCTCCAAGAACATCGAGGAGAACATTGTATTGAAGATCAAAAAGAGAGAATAAGCCATCTAGCTACTACCTACGGACCCGTAGGTCTGTATTAAACTACTCACGCATCATCCGAGGGGCAAGGGTGTTGATGAAGGACCCCAACGTGATCGTTGACCCCTCCGGCAGAGTGCCGGATAAGGCCTCTTAATTGGATCTCGTGGTTTTGGAACTTGCGGCGGCGAAAACTGTTTTCTCTCGACTCCCCTAGGGTTTTTTGGATTTTAGAGTATTTATAGAGCTGATAGGCGGTGGAGGGGTGCCTGTGGGCTCCACTACCCACCAGGGCGTGCCCTGGTGCCTTGTGGGCCCCACAAGCCCTCTCTGGTGCACTTCTTGGGCCTCCCGGGTGTCTTCTGGGCAGAAAAAATTCTCCAAAAAGTTTTGTGGCATTTGGACTCCGTTTGTTATTGATATTTTGCAAAGTAAAAAACAAGCAAAAAACAACAACTGGCACTGGGCACTATGTCAATAGGTTAGTCCCAAAAAATGATATAAAGTTGCTAGTAAATGAATATAAAACATCCAAGATTGATAATATAACATCATGGAGCAATAAAAAATTATAGATACGTTGGAGACGTATCAGCCTCCCCAAGCTTAATTCCTGCTCGTCCTCGAGTAGGTAAATGATAAAAATAGAATTTTTGATGTGGAATGTTGCCTAACATGTTCATCACATATTATTTTCTTTTGTAGCATGGACATTTGGACTTTTAGATGATTCAAAGCAATAGTCCATATTTGACATGAGGACATCAATACTCAAGCATAACAACAAGCAACCATGTCTTTCAAAATATCAACACTAAAGAAAGCTATCCCTAGCCCATTATGCTCAATCATTGATCCATTCATGAAACACACTCAAATATTAACTATGCCCAATGCACAAGTATGATAATAGTGTTCCCTAGTTGGTGCTTTATAAGAGAAGAAGGAGACTCAAAAAATAAAAATTGCACAAAAGTAAATAGATAGGCCCTTCACAGAGGGAAGCAGAGATTTGTAGAGGTTCTAGGGCTCAAAGCTTAAATTGAGAGATAAAATTGTTTTGAGAGGCATGTTTTTCCTATCAACAAAAATGACCGAGAATTCCCAATACTTTCCATGCTAGATAGATCATAGGTGGTTCCCAAACATAAAATAAAGTTTATTCCTTTTTCCACCATTCTTTCACAATCCATGGCTAGCCATATCCACGGGTGCCTTCCATACCAACACTTTCCAAGGAATTTATTATTTGACAACATAAAATAATAAAAATTTTCATTTCAGGACTGGGCATCCCTATTACCTTGCCACACTCTCGTGCAATGACAAGTGAATAAACACTCATCTTGAGAATAAAATATCTAGCATAGAAAATATTGCCCACCCCTGCCGCTTCATGAGCGGTACGGGCACACAAAAAGGAAATTCATTTTGAAAATTAGAGTTGGCACATACAAATTTACTTGGAACAGCAAGGAAATACCGCATACAGGTAGGTATGGTGGACTCATTTGGCACAACTTAGTTTAAAGGACTTTGGATGCACAAGTAGTATTCCCACTTAGTGCAAAGAAAGGCTAGCAAATAGATTGAGAAGCAACCAACCAAAAAACAAAAATGATCATAAATGAGCATTAAACATAACTAACACCGAATAATGCAGCACAAGTAGGATGTAACTTCATTGCATAACTATTGACTTTCGCGCTTCCATAGGGAAACACAAACCTTAACACCAATATTCTTACTAAAGCATAATTACTCACCAACATGACTCACATATTACTATCTCCATATCTCAAAACTATTACAAGGAATCAAGTTTATAATATCCAATGATCTTCATTAAAGTTTTTGTTATATCCCTCTTGAATATCTATCACTTTGGGACTAATTTCATATTTTACCATTGCTACTAACAAAGCTCTCAAATAAATTTATGTAACATCCCAAATTTTTAATTTGGAATGTTATACATAGATCATTCACTGCATATCATATTTTATTGCATTTCGTTTTGCGACCCTCGAAAATTCTAAGCAACTCAAGGACCCACGGAGAGAGTTGGGGATTTCACCGTTTTCATATTTGAATTTTCTCAAATATTGAAACAGGGATCAATTTGGTTTAATTATTTTTCTCTCCGAAAATATTTCATATTAAAAATATATGAGAGGAGATAATATGACTTCTCCAAAATAAATGGAATATTGGAGGAAAAATATTAAAATCAAATAAATATTTTATTTGGATTTTTATTGCAATTTTATTTGAATTTAGAAAAATATGCATTTTTCGAAATTGCATTAGAGTCCCAAATAAATGTTTACCTTGTCCGGGAGATTTTTAGAGGACGGGGAAAATTTATTTCGGGAATTTTGGAGTCCGTTTAGTATTTCTTTTATTTGTTTTTCTGCGCGGAATTATTTAAAAAAAAATCCGCCGGACCGAACTGGGCCGAAGCCCAGCCGGCCCAGCCGCCCCGCGCCGCCATCCCGTCCCGTGCCGGAGACGGACTCGCCGGAGGAGTCCGAGCCGCCGCCGTCGCCGCCCTCGCCCCATGCCCCAAGCCACCCTGCCCAGCCCCCCCTCTTAAATACACCGCCCGCCCCGCCGCCCCTGGAGCCCCAAGCCACCGCCGCCGCCTGCCCTCGCCGCGCCGCCTCACTCGCCGCGCCAGCCGCCGCCACACCCCGCCGCCGCCCGCGTCGCGCCGCCCGCCGCACCGCGCCGCCGCACCGCGCGCGCCCCGCCCCGTCGCCTCGCCGCCGCCGCTGTCCCGCCGACCGCCGGAGGTAGCCGCCGCCGCCGTCGGTTTTCGTGAGAAAAACCGATCGGTTTTTGTTTAAACCCTAGATCTAGATTCAGTTTTTTTAAATTCCGGTTTATTCTTTTTAGATCGGTTTTCCGTCGGTTTAGTTATTTAGCGGACGTTCGTCCGTACGTTCGTTTTAACGAACGGTTTTCACCGTTTAACCGCAGACAGCGAACGTTCGTTCGTTAGCCTGTTCGTTAGTTTTCTTTTTCTCGGATTTTCCGCGATTATTTTCGATCGCGATTTCTGATCCGATTTTCGTTTTAGTATAACTTTTCGCTCGTTTGTCGGAATCAGGCGATTCAAGCGCCTAGATCTTCGTCTCGAAGCCCTCTTTCTGTTTAACCAACTTAAACAAGTTTTTGCTACTGTAAAATTTGACTTTAGTCCAGATTAGTAATCGAAGCTTGTTTCTTTCGCAGTTTGAGTTTCGTTGCTCCGTTTGATTCGATTCTTTTTGCAAACCGGAGTTCTTCAGTTGAACTTTCTGGTTAGGTCTTCTCATTTGGGTTTTACCCGTGCATCTTCGCTTGATTGCTTATGTATGCTATTGTTTGTTTGCGATAGAATTCCCGGAGTGCGAAGCGTGCTACTACGAGTCCCTAGGTTTTGCGGATCGTCAGCAAGGCAAGTAACACATTGATCATACTTCTTCGTTACGCAGTTTTTATGCATTAGTTTCGACCCTCAAATATTGCATGATTAGGATGTGATTAACTTGTGGGTACTGGGAAGTAGATGATGAGGTAGAACCTATTGCCCTTTTAATAACAAACCCTTGGGAGTTACTTCTACGCTATGCTTATGTTGCCATGCTATGCTCATAGACGTGGATTGGGTTTTGAGTGTATCCATGATAGATGTGAGATTTTTAATTAATGGTCAACTTAAGGTGGCAACTTTAATACACATCTGGGTGGATTGCTTGTTTGGGCACCTGGGGATATACCAGTGTTGTCCTAGGAGATCCCGGGGATATACCGTGTGATCCTCCTACGGTCCGCCACCCAGGCTCAAAGGGATCATAAGATTATTCATGCTAGAAACTTCCGTGTGCAGCCACAAGCTATTATGGGCTCTAGCATAGTTGAGTATGTTACATGACCTCTTTCAGTGGTAGGCTAGCAGATGTAGGGGAAAGTAGGTGTAACTGTCTACCCAGAGTAAAGAGTAAATGTTTCTGAAAGACTGTGTCTCGGTCATCCGTTTCTCAAACACCATGTAGTGCGAGAAATCCAACGGAGGAGATCGAGTCTTGTGGGGAAAAGTGCACAAACCTCTGCAGAGTGTACAAACTAGTCATGATTAGCCGTGTCCCCGGTTATGGACATCTTGAGTATCTGGTTCTTGGATCATCATATTGAATCCCATCACTCTAAATTAATTTGTTGGGATTAATAATTACTTTTAATTGGGATTGGGAGGGGGATTTACCTTCTCAATGTTCAACAACCACCATGATAGTTAAATAAAATATATTCCTTTGTTGTAGGAAAAAATTGGCTTTTCGCAAAACAGTATAACACTAGAGCTTTTCCACCAGCCAAATATGCATGTAGTATTAGCAATTATTCTGTTCATTGCTCTACTGTGTTATATTGCCAGCATATTCCATGTGCTGACCCGTTTCGGGCTGCAACGTATCATGTTGCAGACTTTTCAGACGAAGAGTAAGGTGTGCTAGGTCGTTGTCGTGCACTCAGCTATGCCGTTGGAGTTGATGGACTCACTTTGTCTTCCAAGCCTTCCGCTGTTATCTTATTTAGATGGCCTTAAGCCATATTTATTGTAAGCAGTTCTCTTTTGAGACATTCGATGTAATAAGTGTGTGATTGCTACTCTGTTATAAATCCCTCAAGTACTGTGTGTGTCAGCATTACCGATCCAGGGATGACACTTGAACACAGAGATTCGATCCATTCGGGTCGGGTCGCTACAATTTAAGTGAAGCACGAGAGCACATATTTCTTCAAAACAATTTTCATCTCTCAAAATAATATAAGTGAAGCATTGAGAGGATATTTCTTTAAAATTTTACTAACTCTCAAAATAATGTTAGTGAAGCATGAGAGTATTTCTTCAAAAATAAAACTACCACCATGCTCAAAAAGATATAAGTGAAGCACTAGAGCAATTCCATAGCTCAAAAAATTTAAGTGAAGCACATAAAGCAATTCTAACAAATCATGGCATAATTATGGCTCTCTCAAATAGGTGTGTCCAGCAAGGGTGACTGTGACAAACTAAAAAGCAAAACAAGCAAAGACTCATATAATACAAGACGCTCCAAGCAAAACTCATGATATGTGACGAATAAAAATATACCTCCAACTAAAATTACATATGGTCATTGGAAGAAAGAGGGGATGCCTTCCGGGGCATCCCCAAGCTTAGTTGCTTTGTTCTCCTTGAATATTACCTTGCGGTGCTATGGGAATCCCCAAGCTTAGGCTATTTTCACTCCTTATTCCTTTATCCATCGTGATCTCAACCAAAACTTGAAAACTTCAATCACACAAAACTTAACAAAAACCTTCGCGAGATCCGTTAGTATAAGAAAAATAATCTTTACTTTAAGTATTGTTACGAACCCATTCATATTTTGTTATTGCATTATACCTAGTGTATTCTAACTTTACCATGGCTAATACCCCCCGATATAGTCCATAGATTCATCAATATAAGCACACAATGCAACGAAAACAGAATAGTCTGTAAACACTCGAATTTTCTTATACTTATGTAACACCAAAAATCTGAAAAATTAGGAAACCAGAGGCAAATAGTGTATAGATTGTGTGTAAAAAATTCAGAGTTTTTCGTTGCTGCAGTGATTTTTAACAATTCTGGTACTGGGCATAAAAGTTTCTGTATTCCAACTAGATCAAATCAACTATCACCTAAGCCATCCTAAAGGCATTACTTGGCACAAACACTAATTAAAACATAAAAAACACAATCATAACAGAGGCATAATTTTGTAAACACACAAGAATAGAAACAAAAAGAGAAATAAATATTTTATTCATTGGGTTGCCTCCCAACTAGCGCTATTGTTTTATGCCCCTAGCTAGGCATAATGCATAGATTCAAGTGTTGTCATATTTAGTTTTTGCAACCTTTATAAGTGTTTTCTTAAATCCGGGAGGCTCTTTACGTTTCCCATTATTCTCAGGAAAAGAGACCATTTTGGGATCTAAAATATCCAACCGCTTATTACACAAGGTAATCAAAGTATTCATGCGATTGAGGTTTCCACTAATATTTTTGAGAGGTTCATTAGACTTTTGTAATGCAGCCAAATTTTTCTGTATATCACACAATTTGTCTAATATTTGAACCCCCTCTTGAGTAAAAGTAAATCCCTTGGGTGGTGGTGGAACTCCCAATATTCCCTCTATTATTTCATAAGCATCATTAGCATCAATCTCAACAAAATTCCCTTTAGCGGCAAAATCCAAAAGTTGTCTATGATGCAAGGTTAAACCTATATAAAAATTATGAAGTAAAATTTTTGCATCTCCTTTTATATTGCAAATACGGTAAGATTCCAATAACCTATACCCAGCATCTTTCAAATTCTCTCCTTGTTTCTATTTGAAGTATAGAACTTCAAAATCCGGTGTCAAAGGAGGGGTAGTAACACTAGACATAATGACGAGGCAAGTAAACAAAAGATCGAACGAGAAAAAGGCAAACGAAAAAGAAGGCAAATATTTTTGTGTTTTTCTGAAAACATTTTAGAAGTGGGGGAGATGAAAATGAGAGGCAAATGGCAAATAAAGTAAATTGCAAGGAGATGAGATTTGTGATTGGGTACCTGATAGATGTTGATGGCGTCTCCCCGGTGCCAGAGATTGACACGTGAATGGAAGACTTGATCCTCCTCGGCAACGGCGCAAGAAATTCTTCCTGATTGCTTGTATCTGCGTTGGTATTTCCCCGAAGAGGAGAGGATGATGCAGCACAACAACGGTAAGTATTTCCCTCAGTTATGAAACCAAGGTTATCAATCCAGTAGGAGAACCAAGCAACACTATGTAAATAGTACCTACACACAAACAACAAAAACTAGCAACCCAACGTGTAAGAGGGGTTGTCAATTCCTCCTCGGTATTTAGATTAAATTGTATGAGATTGGATAAATAGATCTAACAAAAACACAAAATAAAATAAATAAAGAAAAATTGCAGCAAGGTATTTTTGGTTTAATATGATAGGGAAATAGACCCAGGGGCCGTAGATTTCACAAGAGGCATCTCTCGAGAAAATAGCATACGGTGAGTACACAAATTACTCTTGGGCAATTGATAGAAAAGCAAATAATTATGACGATATCCAAGGCAATGATCATGTATATAGGCATCACGTCCAAGATTAGTAGGCCGATATCATCGCATAGCCTATACCACGTCAATGCCTTCTCCTTCAAAGATAAAGGGAAGACCTTCTTCTTGACTTCATCCTCGGGCAAACCTACAAGCTTAAATAATCCACAAACTTCATCCACATAGATTACATGCAAATCAGGATGTAGTGTTCCATCTCCTGCATAAGGATTAGCTAGCAGTTTCTCTATCATACCCGAAGGAATTTCATAAGAAATATTTTTAGTAGGTGCAGTAGGTTGAGGGGCAACTCTTTGCTCTTCCGGTCGGGGTGAAGATACCCCGAACAAATCCCTCAAAGGATGATGTCCCATAGTAACAAGTGACAGTAAATTTCAGCACGTAATATAAATGTTTCCTTACCAAATTCCACTTACCAAAGGCGCTTCACTCCCCGACAACGGCGCCAGAAAAGAGTCTTGATGACCCACAAGTATAGGGGATATATCGTTGTCCTTTCGATAAGTAAGAGTGTCGAACCCAACGAGGAGCAGAAGGAAATGACAAGCGGTTTTCAGTAAGGTATTCTCTGCAAGCACTGAAATTATCGGTAACAGATAGTTTTGTGATAAGATAATTCGTAACGGGTAACAAGTAACAAATGTAACTAAGGTGCAGTAAGGTGGCCCAATCCTTTTTGTTGCAAAGGACAAGCCTGGACGAACTCTTATATAAAGCAAAGCGCTCCCGAGGACACATGGGAATTGTTGTCAAGTTAGTTTTCATCATGCTCATATGATCCGCGTTCATTACTTTGATAATTTGATATGTGGGTGGACCGGTGCTTGGGTGATGTCCTTACTTGGACAAGCCTCCCACTTATGATTAACCCTCTCACAAGCATCCGCAACTACGAAAGAAGAATTAAGATAAATCTAACCATAGCATGAAATATGTGGATCCAAATCAGCCCCTTACGAAGCAACGCATAAACTAGGGTTTAAGCTTCTGTCACTCTAGCAACCCATCATCTACTTATTACTTCCCAATGCCTTCCCCTAGGCCCAAATCATGGTGAAGTGTCATGTAGTCGATGTTCACATAACACCACTAGAGGAAAGACAACATACATCTCATCAAAATATTGAACGAATACCAAATTCACATGATTATTTATAACAAGACTTCTCCCATGTCCTCAGGAACAAACATAACACTCACAAAGCATATTCATGTTCATAATCAAAGGGGTAATAAATATCATTAAGGATCTGAACATATGATCTTCCACCGAATAAACCAACTAGCATCAACTACAAGGAGTAACCAACACTACTAGCAACCCACAGGTACCAATCTGAGGTTTTGAGAAAAAGATCGGATACAAGAGATGAACTAGGGTTTGAGAGAAGATGGTGCTGGTGAAGATGTTGATGGAGATTGACCCCCTCTCGATGAGAGGATCATTGGTGATGACGATGACTTCGATTTTCCCCTCCCGGAGGGAAGTTTCCCCGGCAGAACAACTCCGCCGGAGCCCTAGATTGCTTCTGCCCAGGTTCCGCCTCGAGACGGCGGCGCTTCGTCCCGAAAGCTTCCTTCTGATTTTTTTTTCAAGTCAAAACCCTCCATATAGCAGAAGATGGGCACCGGAGACCTGCCAGGGGGCCCATAAGCCCTAGGGGCGCGCCCAGGGGGGTAGGCCGCGCCCACCAGGCTTGTGGCCACCTGGTGGGTCCCCTCTGGTATTTTCTTTGCCCAATATTTTTTATATATTCCAAAATACTTCTCCGTAAATTTTCAGGACTTTTGGAGTTGTGCAGAATAGGTCTCTCAGATTTGCTCCTTTCAGGTCCAGAATTCCAGCTACCGGCATTCTCCCTCTTTGTGTAAACCTTGTAAAATAAGAGAGAAAAGGCATAAGTATTGTACCATAATGTGTAATAACAGCCCATAATGCAATAAATGTCAACATAAAAGCATGATGCAAAATGGACGTATCAACTCCCCCAAGCTTAGACCCCGCTTGTCCTCAAGCGGAAACCGGAATCGATAATCATCTCCACATGTTTAGAGATAGAGGTGTCGATAAAATAAAATACGGACATGAATAAATCATGATCATCATTAGAACAACAACATATATTGTCATATAATTTCTTATGCTAAAGTAACAATTCGTTCACAAGGTAAAGTATGAAACAAGAACTTTATTGAAAACCAACAAACTATGATCTTGGTCATTGAAACAATTGAAATTTATCATAACATCGGAAAGAGTCAATGTAAGAGCTTTTTTTAGCAAGTTTCACATACTCAACTATCATTTAGTCTTTCATAATTGCTAACACTCACGCGATACTTATGAGGTCAAAGTTTCAATCGAACACAGAGAAAGATAGGGGCTTATAACTTCACCTCCCAACCTTTTACCTCAAGGGTAACGTCAACAATAATAGTTTATGAGTACCTACATCTGAGTGGATATATATATATATATATATATCTGGATCTCCCCCCAACATATGGTGCTTGCCAAAAAGAAAAGGTATAAAAAGAAGAGGTGATGATCACCATGACTCTTGTATAAGGGTAGGAGATAAATAAAAGATAGGCCCTTCGCAGAGGGAAGCAGTGGTTGTCATGCGCTTTTATGGTTGGATGCACAAAATCTTAATGCGAAAGAACGTCACTTTATATTGCCGCTTGTGATAAAGAACTTTATTATGCAGTCCGTCGCTTTTATTTCTTCCATATCACAAGTTCTTATAAAGCTTATTTTCCTCACGGTAAAAGATCATACATATTTAGAGAGCAATTTTTATTGCTTGCACCGATGACAACTTACTTGAAGGATCTTACTCAATTTATAGGTAGGTATGGTGGACTCTCATGGCAAAACTGGGTTTAGGGATTTTGGATGCACAAGTAGTATCTCCACTTAGTACAAAAAGATTTGGCTAGCATAGGATGAGAAGCAAGCTCAACATGTTGGAGGATCCATGACAATATAACTTCTATTCGGATATAAGGAAACAAAACCCATTATGTTGTCTTCCTTGTCCAACATCAACCTTTCAGCATATAATATTTTAATGAGTGCTCACAATCACAAAAGATGTCCAAGATAGTGTATTTATATGTGAGACCTCTCTTTCTTTATTACTTCCTATTAATTGCAACAATGACCAAAACTATGTTTGTCAACTCCCAACAAATTTATGCGACATACTCCTTATATGTGAAGTCATCACTTCCCAAGATCATTATATGATCTTTTTATTTCTTTATTTTATTCTTTATTTCTTTTACTCAAGATCATAGCCAGAAAGCAAAGCCCTAAACTCAAAACTAATCTTTATTATATAACTCTCGGACTCAATTACATAGAGGGAACACAAAGCAAAACTCAAAGCTAGATCATACTAAAATTTTATTCTACTAAACTGAGATATATAACCAAAAGGATCGAACTAAGAAAAACGATAAAGGTAAAGGTGTGGTGGTGATACGATACCGGGGCACCTCCCCCAAGCTTGGCAGTTGCCAGGGGGAGTGCTCATACCCATGTACTTAGGTCTTTTTCTTCGGAGGTGGTGATGACGGAGTTGATGATGTTGTGAGCTTGTCCTCCATCTTCCAGGGCATAGGTTCACCATCATAGAAAGATGAACGAGTCTCCGGAATCGTCAAATTTGCAGCCAAACTCATCCTCTTAAATCTATATTCATACTCACAGTTTTGGTTCTGCAGGTCATAGATCTGGGCTTGGAGATGCTTGTTTTTCTCATGAAGCTTGAAGATGGCCTTCCCAATCTCACTAGCATCCAGATTGTGGTCACGGGTAAAATCCGTGATCATGGAGTGATTGGTGTTGAGTCCGCGCTCCACCATCCATTTTCACTTGAACACTTCTTGCTCCGCCATTTCGAGCCTGGACTCCACGCTTCCGGTCCTCCTTGGCCTCTGAACATCACGGATGTGAAGCACACCCTCGTGCATCTCGATGGCTTGAGGATGTTGCAGCACCTCCGCAAGGTAAGGGTTGATGACCTTCTCGAAAAACTTGTCCTTGGGGGCGCTTGGAGACGTCATGGCGATCTAGATCTGTCAAGAAAAACATCTCGAAACATGAACAGAGGATATTGCCATGGTACGGTGGTCAAAACCTTCGGGAGATTATATAATGAATTTTTACTGACCAAAATTAGTGTACTACAAGAAAACGGAGTCCGGGGGCACACGAGGTGGCCACAAGCCTGGGAGGCGCGCCCGGGGGGTAGGGCGTGCCCCCACGGCTTGTGCCTCCTCGTGCACTTCTCGGACTACTTTTTATTTCCAAAATTTTTAAATATTCCAAAACAGAGTAAAATTGCTTTTGGAAAAGTTTTGGAGTCGGTTTACTTACCGTACCACATACCTATTCCTTTTCGGAGTCTGAAACGTTCTGGTAGATATCACTTATGTACTCCTCAGGTGTTATGGTATTAATAATATTGGTTTCAACATTTATGGGAGTACCTGAGATATAATGTTTGATTCTTTGCCCGTTTACCACCTTCGGATTATTGCCTTCAGCATTGTTGATCTTGATGGCACCGGAACAATAAACTTCTTCGATAATGTAAGGTCCTTCCCATTTAGAGAGAAGCTTTCCTGCAAAAAATCTTAAACAAGAATTGTATAGCAAGACGTGGTCACCTACATTAAATTCACGCTTTTGTATCCTTTTATCATGCCATCTTTTAACTTTCTCTTTAAACAATTTAGCATTTTCATAGGCTTGGGTTCTCCATTCATCAAGTGAGCTAATGTCAAATAACCTCTTCTCACCGGCAAGTTTGAAATCATAGTTGAGCTCTTTAATTGCCCAATAAGCTTTATGTTCTAATTCAAGAGGTAAGTGACATGCTTTTCCATAAACCATTTTATATGGAGACATACCCATAGGGTTTTTATAAGCAGTTCAATAAGCCCATAATGCATCATCAAGTTTCTTAGACCAATTCTTTCTGGATCTATTAACAGTCTTTTGCAAGATCAACTTTATTTCTCGGTTACTCAATTCTACTTGACCACTGGACTGAGGGTGATATGGAGATGCAATTCTATGGTTAACATCATACTTAGCAAGCAATTTACGGAAAGCACCGTGAATAAGTGTGAACCACCATCAGTCATTAAATATCTAGGGACACCAATCCTCGGGAAAATAACTTCTTTAAGCATTTTAATGGAGGTGTTATGATCAGCACTACTAATTGGAATAGCTTCTACCCACTTAGTAACATAATCAATAGCAACCAAAATATGTGTATACCCATTGGAGGAAGGAAAAGGTCCCATATAATCAAATCCCCAAGCATCAAATGGTTCAATAACACGTGAATAATTCATAGGCATTTCCTGACATCTACTAATTTTACCAATTCTTTGACATTCATCACAAGACAAGACAAACTTACGAGCATCCTTGAAAATAGTAGGCCAATAAAAACCAGATTGTAATACCTTGTGTTTAGTTCTATCTCCAGCATGGTGTCCTCCGTAGGCCTCGGAGTGACACTTGCATAGGATCTGTTCCTGTTCATGCTCAGGTACACAACATCTAATAACACCATCTACCCCTTCTTTATAAAGGTGTGGGTCATCTCAGAAGTAATGTCTTAAATCATAGAAAAACTTTTTCTTTTGCTGGTATGTGAAACTAGGTGGTATAAATTTAGCAACAATATAATTAGCATAGTCTGCATACCATGGAATACTACGAGAAGCATTTATGACAGCTAATTGTTCATCAGGGAAGCTATCATCAATAGGTAGTGGGTCATCAAGAATATTTTCTAACCCAGAAAAGTTTTCTACTACGGGGTTCTCAGCTCCCTTTCTATCAATAATATGCAAATCAAATTCTTGCAGCAAGAGAACCCATCTAATAAGTCTAGGTTTAGCATCTTTCTTTTTCATAAGATATTTAATAGCAGCATGATCCGTGTGAACAGTTACTTTGGAATCAACAATATAAGATCTGAACTTATCACAGGCAAATACAACTGCTAATTTTTTTTCTCAGTAGTAGCATAATTTCTTTGAGCACTGTCTAGAGTTTTACTAGCATAATGTATAACATTTAATTTCTTATCAACTCTTTGTCCTAGAACAGCAACAACAGCATAATCACTAGCATCACATATAATTTCAAAGGGTAGGTTCCAATCAGGTGGTTGAACAATAGGTGCAGAAATCAAGGCTTTCTTAAGTATTTCAAAGGCTTCTACGCAATCATCATCAAAAATAAATGGAACATCCTTTTGCAAGAGATTAGTAAGAGGCCTAGAAATTTTAGAGAGTCCTTCATAAACCTCCTATAGAAACCAGCATGACCAAGGAAACTTCTTATACCTTTGATATCTTTAGGACACGGCATCTTTTCAATAGCATCAACTTTAGCTTTATCAACTTCAATACCTCTTTCGGAGATTTTATGCCCCAAGACAATACCTTCATTAACCATAAAGTGGCACTTCTCCCAATTCAAGACAAGATTAGTTTCTTCACATCTCTGCAAAACTCGATCAAGGTTGCTTAAGCAATCATCAAAAGAAGTTCCGTAAACGGAAAAATCATCCATGAAAACCTCAACAATCTTTTCACAAAAGTCAGAGAATATAGCAGTCATACATCTTTGAAAGGTAGCAGGTGCATTACATAAACCAAAAGGCATACGTCTATAAGCAAAGGTACCGAAAGGGCAAGTAAAAGTAGTTTTTTCTTGATCCTCTTGTGACACAGGTATTTGGGAAAAACTGGAATAACCATCTAGAAAGCAAAAGTGTGTATGTTTTGATAGTCTTTCTAGCATTTGATCAATAAAAGGTAGAGGATAATGATCTTTCCTAGTAGCTTTGTTCAACTTTCTAAAATCAATAACCATTCGATAACCTGTGACAATTCTTTGCGGAATCAATTCATTTTTATCATTAGGAACAACGTTAATACCTCCCTTCTTAGGGACACAATGAACAGACTTACCCATCTACTATCAGCAATAGGATAAATTATACCTACTTCCAGAAGCTTTAGTATTTCATTTCTTACCACTTCCTTCATCTTAGGATTCAACCGTCGCTGGTGATCAACAACTGGTTTAGCATCAGGTTCCATATTAATTTTGTGCGGACATAGAGTGGGACTAATGCCCTTAAGATCATCGAGAGTATATTGTGACGCCCCCGGCTCAATCGTGCACTAATCATACACGCAAATGCACACGATCAAGCCTAAGGACTCACAGGAAGATATCACAACACAACTCTAAAACATAAATAAAGTCATACAAGCTTTATATTACAAGCCAGGGGCCTCGAGGGCTCGAATACAAAAGCTCGCATACAAGCGTCAGCAGAAGCATCAGATATCTGAGTACAGATATAAAAGAAAACAAAGATAGGCCCTTAGCAGGGGGGCAAAAGAAAAACACTATGATCGAAAGGCGTAGGCCTCCTGCCTGGGACCCTCTGATCCTACTCCTGGTCGACGGCAAGCTCGAAGTAATAACCACCCTCGGGGTAGAAGTGATAGCTGAAGTCGTCAACCGGGGCAGCGGTCTCAGGGGCTCTGTCATCTGGTTGCATCAAAAAGGATATGGGGGAAAAAGAAAGCAAAGCAACCGTGAGTACTCATCCGAAGTACTCAGCAAGCAAGGATCTACACTACATATGCAACATTATCAAAGGAAGGCTGTATATGTGGACTGGGCTGCAGAAATGCTAGAATAGAGAGGAAAACCTAGTCCTATCGAAGACTAGCATCTTCAGCGGTCTTGCAGCGATAGAAGAGAGTAGAACAGTACAATATAATGTAGCAGTATCATTAAGTAGATCCTTTCTCGACTCCCTGCGAGAAAGCAATCCCAGAGCCATACAGTCATCAACCTTGTCCGGAGATCCCTTCTCGACTCCCTGCGAGAAGCAATCCCAGAGCCATAGTATCCAATTCTAGTTGTATCGATCGGGATACAACTCCGAGTGTCCGTTACCGAGGATCCGGCTATGCATAGATTAGTTCTTCCCTGCAGGGGTGCACCAACTTACCCACCACGCTCGCTTAACTCCGGCCGGACACACTTTTTCGGGTCATGCCCGGCCTCGGCCAAACGACACACCGCAACCCTACCTAGAGCTCAGCAGAGAGGTCCCCGCTGGTCTACAACCTAAGCACTCAGGGGTCTTGGCCATCGCCCTGTGCACTCCGGGTCGTTGCCCACACGGTGAAGCCAGGCACCAACACTACAGGAAGGTGCCGGTCCGTCCGTGCTGCCATGCTGAACTGGACGTCTGACAGAGCTTTCGGCTGATGCATACGATGCAGAATGCCCAAACTATGCCCACGTGGTGGTTAGTGCTATCGGGCCAGAGGCCCACTCAGATCACATATCCAAACCGTTAGTACCTTGGGGGTGCGGTAACGAGCAGAGACTCACGATCGATGTGACCCCGTCGCCCCGTCTCGAGGACTTGCGGCAAGGGCCAAGAATGCCCGGCCACGCCTCGTATCCATCACTCGGGCACCATCCAGGCAACCCGTCTTCACATCACACGCGGGTACCCCTCAGGGTCGTCCCGCCTTTCCAAGTAACAAAAGTACACTCCAAGTATCTGTGTGTCCATATCATCAGGGGGAATCCGAGGTATCACCCTCGTTGGATTCCTACCCGATATATCCGTCAAGGTGAACTCGGAGGAATCACCCTCGCTGGGTTCACACTTGAAGTGTTGTACGACGGCGTCGTTATCGGAAGCGGTGAAGGAGGAATCACCCTTGATGACCACGACCGATTAGCTACCCTACAGAGTTAACATCAGAAGTGCTACACGAGGTATCACCCTCGGCACTCGATAGAAACGCTGCAGTGTCGTTACAACTAAGGGGGGTGATGTGCGGTGCCGGGGTCTAGTCTTCAATCCCGTTGATCAGGTCTTCGGATAATCCAGCGGGGCAGTCGGGATAAGTGGGGTCATTGATAGCTCTCTACCCAGCCTATACTAGACAGTTTAGGATAAGCAGGTAAGGTTTCAATAGCAGGTTACAATAAACAGGCTATGCATCAGAATAGGTAAAGCAGTAGCAGCAGCAATTCTAATGCAAGCATGAGAGAGAAAGAATAGGCGGTATCAGTATGCTCAAAAAGGGGGGTGCTTGACTGGTTGTTCGGCGGCAAAGGCAAGGTTGTCAACGGTGTCGTCGGGCTCCGGAGCTGCGTCGGTACCGGGAACTGCGTCGGGGTCTAACAAGAGAGAAGAGGGGGAGGAAACAATAAATACAAGCAAATAGATGCAACACGATGTATGACATGGCAATACGCAGTGCTAGGGGTAGTCTACCATAGTACTACACGTATCTGACGGAGCGGGAGAATATCTGACGATATTTCCTGGGTCTTTGGATTTATCGGACAAGCGATCCGGAGAGGGAAGTTCCATGTTCATCATGCTAGGGACGTGTGGCGGACAAACGGTCCGCGTATTCGAATTCGTCTCGTCGTTCTGAGCAATTTTCATGTACAAAGTTTTTCGATCTGAACTACGGATTATTTTCTATGATTTTCTAAAGATTTTTAAACATTTTTTGGAATTATTTTAATTAACAGAATTATAGAAAATGAATCATGATGTCATCCTGGCGTTAGCACTGCGTTAGTGGTCAACAGACCAGTTGACGGGTCAACGGGGCCGACGCGGGACCCACTGGCATTGACTGGGCGTTGCCCAGTCAGCATTTGACTGGGTCAACGGGGCCCAGGGGACATGTGGGGGCCACCGGTCAGCGACCCAGAGGGTGGCCCCGAGGCGGCCACGTCGGCGCTGCGGGCGGTGGAGCTCCGGCGACGAGGATCGCGGCGGAGGGGCTCAGGACCTCGCCGGAAACGCGCCACAGGGGGCCGTTTCGAGCGCGGCCATGCTCGTTTGGAAGCGGGAGGAGTGGCGCGTCCAGCTGTGGCCTCAGTTCAGGCTGGGGCGGCCTGCAACGACGGTGGTGGCGAGCACGGGAGACTGCGGCGCTCGGTATCGCGGCGGGAGAGCAGTAGCTAGCTAGGAGGGCTACGCGAGCGCCTAGGGGAAGGAGGAGGGGTGCAGGTGCTCACCGAGCGGCGCACGGAGGCCTTCGGAAGCTTAGTAGAGTCTTACGGCGCCAGAGTTGAACGGCGATGGCGCATGGTGGCCGAAAGGGGATCGGTCACTGGCGTCGATGTAGGCCTCCCCGGCTTTGCCTGAGAGCTCCAAGAGAAGAGGAAGAGGCAGGCGGAGCTTCCGAGCTGCTCAGCTGGTCGCGGGGTCGAAGGTGGCCGCGTCGGATGCGGCGAGCGGCGACGGTGACGGCTCCGTTCGATGAGGTGGAGAATAGAGGGGAGAGCGAGCGACAAGGGAGAGGCCAGAGAGGTCAGGGGGGAGTTGGGTGTGGCCCTTATCCACGGCGCGGGCGCAGCGACGCTGTCGAGCAGCGAGCAGGGGGGCCGGGGGAGCGTGCGCGCGTGTGCGCTCTGCGTGTTCGACAGCGGCCAGGAGTGAGCAGTGGGGGTAGGGGACGGTGCCAGGCGGGCTGGGCCTCCCTGTTCACTCGAGGCCCAGGCACAGTGAGCCTTTTCCTTTTCTTCTTTCCCTTTTCTGTTTTCTGTTTTCTGTTTTGTTAAATGTTTGAGCACTAAAATGTTTTTTGTAAAATATGAGACCTAGCCCATAAATCATAGTGCATTATACCCTAACTCCAAAAACTAGTTTGGGCAAAACATAATTTCAGATTTAATTTAGATTAAATAAAAGGTTAATAAATATTGTCTTTAGTCACTGTTTGAGGATGTTTGAGTCACTTACCCAACTCCAATAATCATGGTTTCAATTTTTGAATTGTCTCTGGAATATTTGCTATTTAATGAACAATTTAGTTTTCAAATTTGAACAACTTTTATTTTCACTTTCAGTTTGAATTTCCATTTGAATTTGAATTTGGAAAGGGATATGTTACTAATGATGATTAAGCACTGTTGATCATGATGACATGGCATAATCAGAAGGGTGATTACTGTAGCTTATTACATGGGGTGTTACAAATCTCCTCCACTAACAAGAATTCTCGTCTCGAGAATTAAGAGGTAGAAGGAAAAAGTTCGGGGTATTCCACACGAAGATTATCCTCGCGTTCCCAAGTGGCTTCATCTTCAGTATGATTTGACCACTGCACTTTGAGGAACTTGGTAACCTTCTGACGGGTTCGACGTTCAGATTCATTGAGGGTGTGGATCGGATGCTCCTTATAAGAAAGATCATCATGCAATTCGAGCATCTCGTGATCCACTGCTCGGTGTGGAGATTCCTTGAAGCATCGACGAAGTTGCGACACATGGAAGACGTCGTGGATATGAGAGAATTGCGGTGGCAACTCCAATTTATATGCCACCTGACCACATCTAGCAATTATGCGGAAAGGACCAATGTAGCGCGGAGCTAGCTTGCCCTTGATTCCAAAACGGTGAGTGCCCTTCATAGGAGTGACAAGCAGATAAGCTTGATCATCGGGTTGATAAGTCAAACCCCAATGTTTGCGATCATAGTTGCTCTTCTGGCGGTCCTGAGCCGCTTTGAGATTTTCCCGAACGATACGGACTTGTTCTTCGGCGTGTTGAATAATATCCGGACCCACGAGCGGTCGTTCCCCAGTTTCTGACCAATTCAGAGGGGTTCAACACTTACGTCCATATAGAACTTCAAAGGGGGCCATTTTCAAGCTGGCTTGATAGCTGTTGTTATAAGAGAACTCGGCATATGGAAGAGATTCTTCCCACTTCTTACCGAAAGAAATAACACAAGCTCGCAGCATGTCTTCAAGAACTTGATTGACTCGCTCAACTTGGCCTTGGGATTGGGGATGATAAGCTGAACTCCAAGTAATATGAGTTCCCATAGCTTCTTGGAAACTTTCCCAGAACTTTGAAGTGAAAAGGCCGCCACGGTCCGAACTAATCTCTTTTGGAATACCGTGGAGTGAAACAATTCTGGAGATATATAATTCTGCTAGCTGGCTAGCAGTGATGGTCTCTTTGACAGGCAGAAAGTGTGCAACCTTAGAGAGTTGGTCGACGACTACAAGAATAGCATCGTGACCCTTCTGTGACCTGGGAAGGCCGGTAATGAAATCCATTTGCACTTTATCCCATTTCCATAAAGGAATAGGTAACGGTTGCAGAATTCCAGCAGGCTTCTGATGTTCTGCTTTAACGCGATGACACACATCACATTCAGCAACATATCGAGCAATATCCTGCTTCATTTTAGACCACCAGTACCTTTGACGGAGATCACGATACATCTTGGTGCTACCTGGATGAATAGACAGCGGGGTATCATGTTCCTCCTTCATGACCTTGTCGGTCATAAGTTCAAAGCGAGGTACGACAATGCGGTTTCTGAAATACAAGGTTCCATCTTCAGACAGCAAGAAATCCCTGTACTTTTCAAGGTGAAGATTTTTCTTCATCAGATCAACTTCAGCATCTTTAGCTTGCGCATTCTTAACAGCTTTCTCAAGATCTGGTTGTATCACAAGGTTATTAAGAGAACCCTGTGGAACAATACGCAGATTCAGCTTGCACAGTTCTTCAAAAAGATGAGGTTGAGCTCGCCTAACCATGAGGTTGTCGCAATAGGACTTGCGGCTTAAGGCATCAGCCATCACGTTAGCCTTGCCAGGGGTATAGGATATACCCAAATCATAGTCCGCAATGGCCTCCATCCATCTTTGCTTACGGAGGTTTAGAGATGGCTGAGTGAACAAGTACTTCAGACTTTTATGATCCGTGTATATCTCGCAACGATTACCGAGAAGGTAATGTCGCCACAACTGCAGTGCATAGATGACAGCAGCTAGTTCTAGATCATGTACCGGATAATTTTCTTCATGTGGGCGCAACTGACGAGAGCCATAAGCAATCACTTTACGCTCTTGCATTAGGACACAGCCTAATCCTTCACGAGATGCGTCACAATAAATCACGAAGTCTTTGCGAGAATCTGGAGCAGCAAGTACTGGGGCAGATGTCAGCTTGTCCTTGAGTGTTTGAAAAATTTCCTGACATTTGTCTGTCCATTCAAACTTAAAGCCTTTGTGAAGCAAATCAGTCAACGGCTTAGCAATCCTTGAAAAAATTCTCGACAAAGCGACGACAATAGCTTGCAAGGCCGAGAAAACTTCTCACTTGCTTGACGTTCTTCGGAGGAGTCCAGTCCAGAATAGCCTGAACTCGTTCCGGGTTAACAGCAATTCCATCCTTGGAAATCACATGACCAAGGTAGGTTACTTCAGAAAGCCAAAATTCACATTTGGAGTATTTGGCGTACAACTGGTGTTCTCGGAGCCTTTCCAGTACAAGACGGAGGTGTTCAGCATGTTCTTCTTTATTCTTCGAATAAACTAGGATATCATCTAGATAAACCACGATGAATTTGTTGAGGTAATCCATGAAGATGTAATTCATCAGACGGGAGAAAGTTGCTGGAGCATTTGTTAAGCCGAAGGACATGACCGTGTACTCGTAAGAGCCATAGCGAGTAACAAATGCAGTCTTGGGAATATCCTCTTCACGGACACGGATCAGATGATAACCCAACCTCAAGTCTAGTTTAGAGAACACCGATGATCCAGCAAGTTTATCATACAAATCATTGATCCGAGGAAGCGGATATTTGTTCTGGATTGTGGCTTGGTTAATGGGCCGATAATCCTGAACCAATCGGTTAGTTCCATCCTTCTTCTTAATGAAGAGTGAAGGTGCTCCCCAAGCAGAGGAACTGGGGCGGATGAAACCTTTCTTAAGTGACGTGTCGATTTCTTCCTTAAGCTCGAGAAGATGATGCGGAGGCATCTTATAAGGACGCTTCGCAATAGGGGTAGTGCCGGGCTTAAAGTCGATGATGAACTCAACAGCTCTAGCAGGGGGTATTCCTGGAAGTTCCTCTGGAAATACATCTTGAAAATCATGAACCACTGGAACATTCTCGATGCCTTCAAGAGGTGAAGCATTCAATGCATTCAGAACATATATTTGAGTCTCAGCATCCTGAGCTATTCAGGCTGAGTATTTGACTGTCTGGCCAGAAGGGTGTGTGATGTAGACTGTTTCAGCGACACAGTCAATCAAAGCTTTATGAGGCTTCAACCAGTCCATTCCCAGAATAATGTCTATGTTGGAGGTCTTGAGAGCAATGAGTGAAACGGGGAACATCAATCCTCCGATCACAATGTGGTTACCGTGGCTTACCATGGTAGTTTGCCAATTAGCCCCAGGTGACTGGATTACTAATGGGGTGGACATCTCCTCGAAAGGTATATCATGGCTTCGCGCAAAACTTTCGGACATGAAGGAGTGTGATGCTCCAGAATCAAAGAGGACTGAAGCTGGGATTGAATTCACTAGAAGGGTGCCCATCACAATTTTGGGGTCCTGTCGAGCTTCTTCCATGTTGACTTGGTTGACATGGACAAGCTGATTAGCAGGTAGTCTGGCATTACGATTCCTGGAATGATGGGTCTGATGGCCCTTCCTATGACCAACAGGATGACGTGATGCATTCTGAGGGTGACCCTGATGACAGTTGAAAGCACGGTGCTCTGGCTGTCCACACTTGCGGCATAAACCATCATTATGGAGAGGAGCTATGGCATTGGACTGTCCACCCTGGATCGTTAGCTGTCTTGGCGGCGGAGGCAGACGAGGTGCAACATAAGACAGCCTTGGTGTTGGAGCAGGTCGGTGATGAACATTATGTGGGATCCAGACTTGACGTTTCTGAACAGGTCGACCCAAAGACGAACCAACATCACGAGTGCGCTTGAGCGACTCCTGGCATTTAGTCAGAGCTGTTTCAACTTGGAAAGATTTGCTGACAAGCGTTGCGAAGTCTGTGCAATCATGGACTGCAAGTGCGAGGTTTATGTCAGTACGCAGTCCTTCACGAAATTTATCCTGCTTACATGCGTCAGTGCAGACATCATCTTCAGTATAGCGGGACATTTCAAGGAATTTCGTCTGATATTCATCCACAGTCATGATGCCCTGTGAGAGTTTGCGAAACTCCTGCTTCTTCTGGTCCATCAGACCTTGAGGAATGTACCGTGCATGAAAAGCTGACTGAAATTCCTGCCAAGTGGTTACTGCTTCAGCAGGCAACATACCCTTGTGGCTTTCCCACCATTGAGCAGCTGATCCCCTCAGGTGATACGTCGCATAGGTGACATAACTGTCAGGGATAACATTGGCCGACTTCATCTGGAAGGCAATGTCACGGAGCCAACCATCAGCATCCATTGGATCAGTCGAGCTGCAAAAAGTGGACGGATTGAGGCGCACGAATGTGGCAGTGTTATTGGGGTAGGCTGTTGATGAGCATTCTGGTTTGGAAACTGAGCCAATATCCCAGTCATAACTTGACGGTTCAGTTCAAACTGCTGCATCATTTCGGCAATATAAGGTGGAGGTGGGGGATCGTCAGCCATCCTGCCAATTCAACAGGGGCAGTTTAGCAAGAAAAACTACATGTGAATGGAGTTATTCATGATGTAACACGGGAAAGAACAGGAAAGGCATTAGATATATAATAGTAGTCATCAAAGACATACCAATCCATGCACAGAGTTAGATTCAAATGGATAGTACGAGCTCGGGATCGCTCGCAGCTAGACAAACTAGGCGGCGCGCAGGCACGCGGTGAGGATTACAACAACATGACATAGCAAAGGCTACAACACATCGGAGAAAACTGCTGAGGCGAGGAATCTGCAAGTGACAACACAGGGTGCCCTCGATAAGAGGATCCTGCAAGCAGAACCTGGCCCGCAATCTTGAAGGAAGGGGGGAAAATTTCAGAACACCGGGTGGATGTGATCACGAGAACCTAATGTTGGAGTTAGTAAAATTTTAACCCGAATAGAAAAGAGATCAGTCCCAGAGTATAAACGAGGAATAAAAGATCCTAATACCACCCAATTGGCGACGTGGGCACGTAAGCCACACAACCAAGTTAGTAAAACAGTTTTCGGTTACTAGACTCAACTTCGGCCAAGGAGTTGGAAAGGGGGGTTCCTACAGTCAGTTGGCTCTGATACCAACTTGTGACGCCCCCGGCTCAATCGTGCACTAATCATACACGCAAATGCACACGATCAAGCCTAAGGACTCACGGGAAGATATCACAACACAACTCTAAAACATAAATAAAGTCATACAAGCTTTATATTACAAGCCAGGGGCCTCGAGGGCTTGAATACAAAAGCTCGCATACAAGCGTCAGCGGAAGCATCAGATATTTGAGTACAGATATAAAAGAAAACACAGATAGGCCCTTAGCAGGCGGGGCAAAAGAAAA
The DNA here is from genome assembly GCA_011799875.1 of Thinopyrum elongatum. Taxonomy (NCBI): domain Eukaryota; kingdom Viridiplantae; phylum Streptophyta; class Magnoliopsida; order Poales; family Poaceae; genus Thinopyrum; species Thinopyrum elongatum. Next base: position 466,785,499 of record CM022298.1, read on the forward strand.
ACACTATGATCGAAAGGCATAGGCCTCCTGCCTGGGACCCTCCGATCCTACTCCTGGTCGATGGCAAGCTCGAAGTAATAACCACCCTCGGGGTAGAAGTGATAGCTGAAGTCGTCAACCGGGGCAGCGGTCTCAGGGGCTCTGTCATCTGGTTGCATCAAAAAGGATATGGGGGAAAAAGAAAGCAAAGCAACCGTGAGTACTCATCCGAAGTACTCAGCAAGCAAGGATCTACACTACATATGCAACATTATCAAAGGAAGGCTGTATATGTGGACTGGGCTACAGAAATGCCAGAATAGAGAGGAAAACCTAGTCCTATAGAAGACTAGCATCTTCAGCGGTCTTGCAGCGATAGAAGAGAGTAGAACAGTACAATATAATGTAGCAGTATCATTAAGTCTCAACCTCACCCAGAGATCCTTTCTCGACTCCCTGCGAGAAAGCAATCCCAGAGCCATACAGTCATCAACCTCGTCCGGAGATCCCTTCTCGACTCCCTGTGAGAAGCAATCCCAGAGCCATAGTATCCAATTCTAGTTGTATCGATCGGGATACAACTCCGAGGGTCCGTTACCGAGGATCCGGCTATGCATAGATTAGTTCTTCCCTGCAGGGGTGCACCAACTTACCCACCATGCTCGCTTAACTCCGGCCGGACACACTTTTCCGGGTCATGCCCGGCCTCGGACAAACGACACACCGCAACCCTACCTAGTGATCAGCAGAGAGGTCCCCACCGGTCTACAACCTAAGCACTCAGGGGTCTTGGCCATCGCCCTGTGCACTCCGGGTCGTTGCCCACACGGTGAAGCCAGGCACCAACACTACAGGAAGGCGCCGGTCCGTCCGTGCCGCCATGCTGAACTGGACGTCTGACAGAGCTTTCGGCTGATGCATACGATGCAGAACGCCCATACTATGCGCACGTGGTGGTTAGTGCTATCGGGCCAGAGGCCCACTCAGATCACATATCCAAACCGTTAGTACCTTGGGGGTGCGGTAACGAGCAGATACTCACGATCGATGTGACCCCGTCGCCCCGTCTCGAGGACTTGCGGCAAGGGCCAAGAATGCCCGGCCACGCCTCGTATCCATCACTCGGGCACCATCCAGGCAACCCGTCTTCACATCACACGCGGGTACCCCTCAGGGTCGTCCCGCCTTTCCAAGTAACAAAAGTACACTCCAAGTATCTGTGTGTCCATATCATCAGAGGGAATCCGAGGTATCACCCTCGTTGGATTCCTACCCGATATATCCGTCAAGGTGAACTCGGAGGAATCACCCTCGCTGGGTTCACACTTGAAGTGTTGTACGACGGCGTCGTTATCGGAAGCGGTGAAGGAGGAATCACCCTTGATGACCACGACCGATTAGCTACCCTACAGAGTTAACATCAGAAGTGCTACACGAGGTATCACCCTCGGCACTCGATAGAAACGCTGCAGTGTCGTTACAACTAAGGGGGGTGATGTGCGGTGCCGGGGTCTAGTCTTCAATCCCGTTGATCGGGTCTTCGGATAATCCAGCGGGGCAGTCGGGATAAGTGGGGTCATTGATAGCTCTCTACCCAGCCTATACTAGACAGTTTAGGATAAGCAGGTAAGGTTTCAATAGCAGGTTACAATAAACAGGCTATGCATCAGAATAGGTAAAGCAGTAGCAGCAGCAATTCTAATGCAAGCATGAGAGAGAAAGAATAGGCGGTATCGGTATGCTCAAAAAGGGGGGGTGCTTGACTGGTTGTTCGGCGGCAAAGGCAAGGTTGTCAACGATGTCGTCGGGCTCCGGTGCTGCGTCGGTACCGAGAACTGCGTCGGGGTATAACGAGAGAGAAGAGAGGGAGGAAACAATAAATACAAGCAAACAGATGCAACACGATGTATGACATGGCAATACGCAGTGCTAGGGGTAGTCTAACATAGTACTACACGTATCAGACGGAGCGGGAGAATATCTGACGATATTTCCCGGGTCTTTGGATTTATCGGACAAGCGATCTGGAGAGGGAAGTTCCATGTTCATCATGCTAGGGACGTGTGGCGGACGAACGGTCCGCGCATTCAGATTCGTCTCATCGTTCTGAGCAATTTTCATGTACAAAGTTTTTCGATCCGAGCTACGGATTATTTTCTATGATTTTCTAAAGATTTTTAAACATTTTCTGGAATTATTTTAATTAACAGAATTATAGAAAATGAATTATGATGTCATCCTGGCATCAGCACTACGTCAGTGGTCAACAGACCAGTTGACTGGTCAATGGGGCCCACGCGGGACACACTGGCAGTGACTGGGCGTTGCCCAGTCAGCATTTGACTGGGTCAACGGGGCCCAGGGGACATGTGGGGGCCACCGGTCAGCGACCCAGAGGGTGGCCCTGAGGCGGCCAGGTCGGCGCGGCCGGCGGTGGAGCTCCGGCGACGAGGATCGCGGCGGAGGGGCTCGGGACCTCGCCGGAAACGCGCCACAGGGGGCCGTTTCGAGCGCGGCCGTGCTCGTTCGGAAGCGGGAGGAGTGGTGCGTCCAGCTGTGGCCTCAGTTCGGGCTGGGGCGGCCTGCAATGACGGCGGTGGCGATCACGGGAGACGGCGGCGCTCGGTATCGCGGCGGGAGAGCAGTAGCTAGCTAGGAGGGCTACGCAAGCGCCTAGGGGAAGGAGGAGGGGTGCAGGTGCTCACCGAGCGGCGCACGGAGGCCTTCGGAAGCTTAGTAGCGCAGTACGGCGCCGGAGTTGAACGGCGACGGCGCACGGTGGCCGAAAGCGGATCGGTCACTGGCGTTGATGTAGGCCTCCCCGGCTTCGCCTGAGAGCTCCAAGAGAAGAGGAAGAGGCTGGCGGAGCTTCCGAGCTGCTCAGCTGGTCGCGGGGTCGAAGGTGGCCGCGTCGGATGCGGCGAGCGGCGACGGTGACGGCTCCGTTCGATGAGGTGGAGAACAGAGGGGAGAGCGAGCGACGAGGGAGAGGCCAGAGAGGTCAGGGGGAGCGGGGTGTGGCCCTTATCCACGGCGCGGGCGCAGCGACGCTGTCGAGCAGTGAGCAGGGGGGCCGGGGGAGCGTGCGCGCGTGCGCGCTCTACGTGTTCAACAGCGGCCAGGAGTGAGCAGTGGGGGTAGGGGACGGTGCCAGGCGGGCTGGGCCTCCCTGTTCAGTCGAGGCCCAGGCATAGTGAGCCTTTTCCTTTTCTTCTTTCCCTTTTCTTTTTTCTATTTTTCTTTTTCTGTTTTGTTAAATGTTTGAGCACTAAAAGGTTTTTTGTAAAATATGAGACCTAGCCCATAAATCACAGTGCATTATACCCTAACTCCAAAAACTAGTTTGGGCAAAACATAATTTCAGATTTAATTTAGATTAAATAAAAGGTTAATAAATATTGTCTTTAGTCACTGTTTGAGGATGTTTGAGTCACTTACCCAACTCCAATAATGTTGGTTTCAATTTTTGAATTGTCTCTGGAATATTTGCTATTTAATGAACAATTTAGTTTTCAAATTCGAACAACTTTTATTTTCACTTTTAGTTTGAATTTCCATTTGAATTTGAATTTGGAAAGGGATATGTTACTAATGATGATTAAGCACTGTTGATCATGATGACATGGCATAATCAAAAGGGTGATTACTGTAGCTTATTACATGGGGTGTTACATATATCCAATAGCTGCACGGTGCTTCTTCGGAGTTTTCAATAATTTCTTTTCTTCATGCTCTCAAAGGTTAGCACTAATAATAACATGATATATCTTTTTCTCACCAAGATAAGCATATTTCAAAGTATCAGGTAATTGTTTAAGATCAAATATAGGATCACTCTTGGGTGGTAGAGGATCTCCAAGAGTCTCAACAGGCAAATTGTGTTTCAAAACAGGCATTTGTTTAAAGAAAATCTCATCTAATTCTCTTCTTTCATTCATGAACATATCATTCTCATGATCCAGCAAATATTGTTCTAAAGGATCAGTAGGAGGCATGGCAATAGAAGCAAGACCAATAATTTCATCTTTACTAGGCAATTCTTTTTCATGGGGTTGTCTACGAAATTTGGAGAAATTAAACTCATGAGACACATCCCCAAAACTCACGCTAACAGTTTCTTTCTCACAATCTATTTTAGCATTAACAATGTTCAAGAAAGGTCTACCAAATATAATGGGACAAAAATCATCTTGTGGGGAACCACGAACTAGAAAATCAGTAGGGTATTTTATTTTCCCACACAAGACTTCAACGTCTCTACCAATCCCAATTGGTGATATAGTGTCCCTATTGGCAAGCTTAATAGTGACATCAATATCTTCTATTTTAGCAGGTGCAATATCATTCATAATTTCTTGGTATAAAGTAAAGGGAATTGGACTCACACTAGCACCCAAATCACATAAGCCATGATAACAATGATCTCCTATTTTAACAGAAACAACAGGCATGCCAACAAAAGGTCTATGTTTATTTTTATTATCGGGTCTAGCAATTCTAGCAGCTTCATCACAGAAATAAATAACATGCCCAACAATATTTTCTACCAAGAGATCTTTAACCATAGCAATATTAGATTCAACTTTAATTTGTTCAGGGGGTGTAGGTGTTCTATTATAACTCTTATGAACCACAGCTGAAGCTTTAGCATGCTCCTTTATCCTAACAGGGAAAGGTGGTTTCTCAATATAAGCAGTAGGAATAACAGGATCAACATTAAGTAATAGTTTCCTCTTCAGCCTTAATGGTTTCTACTATTTTCACTTCAATGGTAGGATGATATTTAAACCACTTCTCCTTAGGGAGATCAACACGAGTAGCAAATGATTCACAGAAAGAAGCTACTATCTCAGAGTCAAGTCCATATTTAGTGCTAAATTCACAAAAAGCATCGGTTTCCATAAAAGATTTAACACAATCAAACTTAAGGTTTATACCTGACTCCTTACCTTCGTTGAGTTCCCAATCTTCAGAATTGTGTTTAATTCTTTCCAAGAGATCCCATTTTAATTCAATAGTCTTCTTCATAAAAGAACCAGTACAAGAAGTATCGAGCATGGATTGATCATTACGAGAAAGCCGAGCATAAAAATTCTGAATAATAATTTCTCTTGAGAGCTCATGATTGGGGCATTAATATAACATTGACTTAAGCCTCCCCCAAGCTTGAGCGATACTTTCTCCTTCACGAGGCCAAAAATTATATATATATAATTCCGATCACGATGAACCAGATGCATAGGATAAAACTTCTGATGAAATTCCAATTTCAATCGGTTGTAATTCCAAGTCCCAATATCATCGCATAGCCTATACCACGTCAATGCCTTCTCCTTCAAAGATAAAGGGAAGACCTTCTTCTTGACTTCATCCTCAGGCAAAACTGCAAGCTTAAATAATCCACAAACTTCATCCACATAGATTAGATGCAAATCAGGATGTAGTGTTCCATCTCCTGCATAAGGATTAGCTAGCAGTTTCTCTATCATACCCGAAGGAATTTCATAATAAATATTTTCAGTAGGTGCAGTAGGTTGAGGGGCAACTCTTTGCTCTTCCGGTCGGGGTGAAGATACCCCGAACAAACCCATCAAAGGATGATGTTCCATAGTAACAAGTGACAGTAAATTTCAGCATGTAATATAAATGTTTCCTTACCAAATTCCACTTACCAAAGGCACTTCACTCCCCGGTAATGGCACCAGAAAAGAGTCTTGATGACCCACAAGTATAGGGTATCTATCGTAGTCCTTTCGATAAGTAAGAGTGTTGAACCCAACGAGGAGCAGAAGGAAATGACAAGCTGTTTTCAGCAAGGTATTCTCTGCAAGCACTGAAATTATCGGTAACAAATAGTTTTGTGATAAGATAATTCATAATGGGTAACAAGTAACAAATGTAACTAAGGTGCAGCAAGGTGGCCCAATCCTTTTTGTAGCAAAGGACAATCCTGGATGAACTCTTATATAAAGCAAAGCGCTCCCGAGGACACATGGGAATTGTTGTCAAGTTAGTTTTCATCATGCTCATGCGATTCACGTTCGTTACTTTGATAATTTGATATGTGGGTGGACCGGTGCTTGGGTGCTGTCCTTACTTGGACAAGCCTCCCACTTATGATTAACCCCTCTTGCAAGCATCCGCAACTACGAAAGAAGAATTATGATAAATCTAACCATAGCATGCAACATGTGGATCCAAATCAGCCCCTTACAAAGCAAAGCATAAACTAGGGTTTAAGCTTCTATCACTCTAGCAACCCATCATCTACTTATTACTTCCGAATGCCTTCCCCTAGGCCGAAATCATGGTGAAGTGTCATGTAGTCGATGTTCACATAACACCACTAGAAGAAAGACAACATGCATCTCATCAAAATATCGAACGAATACCAAATTCACATGATTACTTATAACAAGACTTCTCCCATGTCCTCAGGAACAAACGTAACTACTCACAAAGCATATTCATGTTCAAAATCAGAGGGGTAATAAATATCATTAAGGATCTGAACATATGATCTTCCACCGAATAAACCAATTAGCATCAACTACAAGGAGTAATCAACACTAGCTACTAGCAACCCACAGCTACCAATCTGAGGTTTTGAGACAAAGATCGGATACAAGAGATGAACTAGGGTTTGAGAGGAGATGGTGCTGGTGATGATGTTGATGGAGATTGACCCCCTCTCGATGAGAGGATCATTGGTGATGATGATGGCTTCGATTTCCCCCTCCCGGAGTGAAGTTTTCCCGCCAGAACAGCTCCGCCGGAGCCCTAGATTGCTTCTGCCCAGGTTCCGCCTCGAGACGGCGACGCTTCGTCCCAAAAGCTTCCTTCTGATTTTTTCCTGGTCAAAACCCTCCATATAGCAGAAGATGGGCACCGGAGACCTGCCAGGGGGCCCACAAGCCCTAGGGGCGCGCCCAGGGGGGTAGGGCGCGCCCACCAGGATTGTGGCCACCTGGTGGGTCCCCTCTGGTATTTTCCTCGCCCAATATTTTTTATATATTCCAAAATAATTCTTCATAAATTTTCAGGACTTTTGGAGTTATGCAAAATAGGTCTATCAGATTTGCTCCTTTCCGGTGCCCTTCTTGGGCCTCCCGGGTGTCTTCTAGGCAGAAAAAATTCTCAAAAAAAAATTGTGGCATTTGGACTCCGTTTGGTATTGATATTCTGCGAAGTAAAAAACAAGCAAAAAACAACAACTGGCACTGGGCACTATGTCAATAGGTTGGTCCCAAAAAATGATATAAAGTTGCTAGTAAATGAATATAAAACATCCAAGATTGATAATATAACAGCATGAAACAATAAAAAATTATAGATACGTTGGAGACGTATCAGTAACCTCTCTATTCCCGCTGCAATTATCTACTTAAACATGGTACTCAACACTATATATCATTATCCAATGATATGTGGTTATCCTATGATGTTTGAGTAGATCTGTTTTGTCCTATGGGCTGATTGATGATCATGATTGGTTTGAGTTGTATATTTTAGTTTGGTGCTGTTCGATGGTGCCCTTCGTGTCGCGCAAACATGAGGGATCCCCGCTGTAGGGTGTTGTAATGCGTTCATGATTTGCTTATGGTGGGTGGCGTGAGTGACTGAAACACATACCCGAGTAAGTGGGTTGTTGCGTATGGGAGTAAAGAGGACTTGATACTTAATGCTATGGTTGGGTTTTACCTTAATGATCTTTGGTAGTTGCGCATGCTTGCTAGAGTTCCAATCATAAGTGCATATGATCCAAGTACCGAAAGTATGTTATCTAATGCCTCTCCCTCATATAAAATTGCAATAATGATTACCGGTCTTGTTATCAATTGCCTAGGGACAAATAACTTTCTTGTGTGACAAAAGGCTATCTACTAAACTAGTAACTTTTATTGTCTTGGAATTTATTCGTAGTTTTATTCTCGCAAAGTACTTCTAATTTTATTCTTGTTCTAGGTAAAGCAAACGTTAAGTGTGCTTAGAGTTGTATCGGTGGTCGATAGAACTTGAGTGAATATTTGTTCTACCTTTAGCTCCTCGTTGGGTTCGACACTCTTATTTATCGAAAAAGGCTACAAACGTTCCCCTATACTTGTGGGTTATCAGATATCCTCAATGAGATTCACTCTGGTGATTGTGGTCATCATGCCGGCTCAAGGTTCCTGGTGGCAAAGGCGTTTCAGCATGGTTTTTAGGCTCATGGCTCATGCAGATGCTGAGGATATAGTGCGTAAGTGTGATGGATGCCAGAAGTTTGCGCATCAAGCTCATGTTCCTGCTCAAGAACTTCGGATGATTCCAATCACTTGGCCGTTTGCCATCTGGGGGCTTGATATGGTTGGACCGTTTAAATGATCCAAGGACAAGAAGACCCACCTTCTGGTTGTTGTTGATAAGTTTACCAAGTGGGTTGAAGCAGAGCCAATGAGCAATTGTTATGCAGCCACAACAGTTCAGTTGCTGAAGAAGTTGATTTTTCGCTTTGGTTATCCACACAACATCATCACTGATAATGGAACTAACTTGTCCAAGGGGGCTATGAAGCAGTTTTGTCAATGAGAGCATATCCGACTCGATGTAGCATCAGTAGCTCATCCTCAGTCCAATGGGCAAGCAGAGCGTGCTAATCAGGAAATTTTACGAGGTATCAAACCAAGGCTCATGGTTCCTCTGCAGCGTACTCTGGGTTGTTGGGTCGAGGAGCTCCCCTCAGTCCTTTGGAGCATATGGACTACTCCCAATAGATCAACAGGCTACACGCCTTTTTTCATGGTTTATGGTGCAAAAGCGGTATTACCAAGTGATATTCGTCATGACTCCCCTAGAGTGGCGGCTTATGTTGAAGCAGATAATGAGCAAGCTCGACAAGACTCTCTTGATGCCTTGGAGGAGGAACGTGACTTTGCTACATGATGATCTGCTATATATCAACAAGACCTATGTCACTATCATAGTCGTAGAGTTCGTACCCGTAGTTTTCAGGAGGGCAACTTAGTGCTCCGGTTGATCCAAGAACAAGCCGGTATGCATAAGCTTTCATCTCCTTGGGAAGGGCCTTTTGTCATCAGCAAGAACCTCAACAATGGGTCATATTATCTGATATACATACGTGAACATAATAAGTCACGTACATCTGAGGAGGAGACCAACAGGCCTTGGAATATTGCTCATCTCCGTCCTTACTACACTTAGAGCCACTGGCTCCAGCTTTTGTACATACCTCTGTGTATATATCTTTTATGATCAGTATTAATAAAGCCGGCATCCCCGAAACTCGGGGCCTCTGTCGTTTAATCCCATATATTGTGCATGAATCTTTATTTTTTGATCATAGGTCACTTGGGGCTTCCAACTCATCGAGTTTAGCTATTAACATCCCTCTTGACTCGGCATCTGCCAATATATATATATATATATATCATGGTTAAACCTGCATGTTCGCTTGATGCTCATCCACCAAGATGACCCGGCGTACTCTTGACAATCAATCTATTATGACTCTGAACTTGTCAAGGTTAAAACCCCGGCATAGGTCATCTGAGAGCCGGCCTACAAAAAGCTAGGATAAACCATAGGCTATCAAGCAGCTTCATTGAAGCAAGACTCGTGCCTCGAAAGCTGATCTTTTTGTCGTGCCTCGAAAGCCGGCTTAACATTTATCTTTATGTATATTCAAACCTCTCTTTTACAGGTTTATTTGCTCCTTGATCACACATTGTATTGACAATAAGTCGCCGGGCCAACATTACAGTGGCTTATACTGATCAAGATTGAGCTCTCGGCGGCCATGAGCCGCCCGGGTCATTCGTACTCCGGATAAAACAATCAGATATTGATATCCACCATGAGTCGTTCAAATATACATACAGATTGCATATTGTTGGATCAAGAGTGCGGACAAATAACTATTATCGGCGGCTCAAAATATGACCCACCACATCATTGATTCAAGCAATAGGTCAGTATCATGATACTGGCGGGTCAACGAAGCACCACACCAGTCAAAATCTTTATACTCAAAGTATCAAAAGTGCGCGAGGGCACCACAGATGATGCTAAAGTTTTACTACCCTATTACATAGCCATAGCTGGGCTCAATATGTCACCAAAGCTTTTTCAGAGTCATCTACTCCTGTAAGCCAGCTCCTATGCCCTCCGGGTTGTCGCTTTCTGGGTTGACACCTTCTTGACGATCTCCCGCCTTTGATGCCTCCGGGTTATCCTGCACCATCTCTTCTTCTTCTTCTTCTTCTTCTCCGATCTGAAGGTTGTTCATATCCCAGTCGATAGTTGTTAAAGCTTGGAAGATGGCATCGTCTTGTAAGATAATTGACAGATCAACATCAGGAGCGAAGATATGCTTACGCCGTGCAGGAGTCAGGTCAAAAAGTTCAAAGGTTGGCGGTTTAATCCGCGCATTTTCTTCATCATAAGCCGGCTGATACTTGCTCAAATCGAGATCTCCAACCAGTTGACTCGCCAGGACGCGAGTTTCCTTTACACAACGAGCATAGTCTGTTGCAGAAAACTGACTACCATCAATGTTGAATTTCGGAAACCCGCCAGACATCTCAAAGGGATCCATCTCTGGCAAGTAAGCTTTGGCACGACTTAGAGACATCATTGCGCCAGCTCGGGCGGCTGATTTCTTCCACTCCTCAATTTGCTTGGGGATATTCGAGAGTTGTTTTAGCACATCTCTTATAAATTGCGGCGGCTCTTTTCCACCCTTCACAGCCATTATGGTAAAAGGCTCCCTGCATAAAGCTGCTCAAGAAAGGTGTATACAACCTTTAACTTCACTAGAGGCATTTGGCGAAGATTTCCACTTCTGCTACCTGCAAAGTTTGGACAGTCTAAGATTACAACATTTCCATCTTACAACAGGAGTCGTCAGGCGAGTCATTCCTACATATATAAAGAGTTGCTTACCAAAAATAGCTATTGTCATCTGGGTAATATGGCGCTTCAACATATCTAGCTCCTCAGTGACTGGCTTAAGCCGGCCCTCTGCTTCCTCAGCATGTTTCAACAACACTGTTTTCTCCTCCTCATGAGAGGTCTTCAAGGAGCTTAAGTTTTCAGAAGCAATAAGCACTGATTTTTTCAATAAAGCAGTTGATGATTTGGCCATCTCACACAACCTCTTCTCAGTTTTGAGCAACCCCTGTAAGCTGGCAGCCTTCAATTCAGCTAGATTTAGCATATCCTGTTATAACCAGCACAGTCAATATGGATAAATATTAAGCCCCGAGTCAGCAAAATTGCATGACCCGGCCATTGGGGATTACAAGAGGCAGAAATTATTCTATACCTAAGTCCCAAGCAGTTGCCACCAATCTACATGGCACTTGGGGGCTAATGCAAGTCATTTTTTCATGTACAAGGAACAAACCCGCTCTTTCATAGAAATGAGTCGGACCTTGGGGGTTACACGGTGTTCAATTTTTTTTACTTGACAACACCGGAAGACCCGGCCCTCTCAAAAGAGATGAGTCGGCCCTTGGGGGCTACATGTCACTTCATTCTATATAAAGGATATATTCTCAAAGAACCGGCTTGTTATTTTCATAACAACCCGGCCCTAGGGGGCTACATCTCAAATCACAAAATCCTACTTAAAATCTCACACATATTTATTCTTTCCTTTGTCGAAGACTTGGGGGCTACATAAGTATATATAATATTTAAAGGAGGGGAATTTTCATACCTCATATTTCCTTTTTAGCATGTTCACCATGCTTGCTTCCATATCCCGACTTGAAGATAGCCGGGTCAAATAACCTTGATGAAGCTCGTCTGCACTAAGATCTTCAAAGTTAGGCAGCTTTGCCTTTCCCTTTTCAAATGCGGCGGACTCATCTTTAGTCACAAATTTGGCTAGCACATTTGAGGCTTCTGGAGCTTTAAAAGCTTCTCCAGTGATGTTGATCTCATCATCGACCATTGGGGATGATGGAACAACGTCTTCAGTCGCCTTTATTGGGCTAGAGGCATGAGCTGGGCTTGGTGGGTTAGCATTATCAGCCGCACCATCCAGGCCGACTTCAATGACAGGCGGCTCATTCTGCTGCGGTGGCTCAACCCTTTGATCAAGATGGCCTTCTGGCGACTCAGTTTGGGCCTCAAGGGTCACCAAGAGTCGGTCGCCTAACTTAGGAATTTCTGGAGCCGAAGATGACTCACCAATTTTCCTCTTTTTGGCTTGGGCCCTGCAGTCACATGAATATGCTTAAATAAATATAGCAATGACTATGAAGTATGAATTATTGGAAATACTTACCCTAGCTTGATGACAAAGGGTGGGACCTTTGAAGCAGTTGAGTCTCCAGATGATGGTGGCGACTCCTAAGAATTTGAATTAGATGGGTTAAGAGGTTGCCTAATAAGGCTGGCTCATGGAAGAGATGAGGTTGGACTATGAGGCACCTCGGTACGTCGCTTGCGGGCGACTGGTGCATCAGATAAGCCGGCAACCAGTTCTCCAGAACCACTCCGAGTCTGGCGTTTTGGCGTACCAACATGCTGCAACTTCTTCAAAAGAAATTGTGGATCTAAGTGAGCATATGGATGAGAAAGCGGTACTTTCCTCACAGTCTGTCTTGTTTTCTCCATAGATAAGTGTTCCGGGCTAGATGAAATTGGAATTACCTCGACGTCGCCAGCTCGACTTGTTTCAATGTTATCCTAAGAATAAGGGGCGTCAGCAAGTGATACGTCTCCAATGTATCTATAATTTTTGCTTGTTCCATGCTCTTATATTATCATTCTTGGATGTTTTACAATCATTTTATAGCAACTTTATATCATTTTTTGGGACTAGCCTATTGACATAGTGCCCAGTGCCAGTTGCTGTTTTTTACTTCACAGAGTATCAGTACCAAACAGAGTCCAAACGCAATGAAACTTTTTGGAGAATTTTTATGGATCAGAAGACACCTGATGGGCCAAAGAAGTACCAGAGGGGGGCTCCGAGGGGAGCACAACCCACCAGGGCGCGCCCAGGTGGGTTATGCCCACCTCGGTGGCCTCCCGCGCAGCCTCTTCGCCCTGTAAATACCCAAATATTCCAAAAACCCTAGGGGAGTCGATGAAACACAATTCCAGCCACCGCAAGTTCCAGAACCACGAGATCCAATCTAGACACCATCACGGAGGGGTTCATCATCCTCATTGGTGCCTCTTCGATGATGCGTGAGTAGTTCATCATAGACCTACGGGTCCGTAGGCAGTAGCTAGATGGCTTCCTCTCTCTTTTGATTCTCAATACAATGGTCTCTTGGAGATCTATTTGATGTAACTCTATTTTGCGGTGTGTTTGTTGGGATCCGATGAACTTTGAATTTATGATCAGATCTATATGCATGAAAGTTATTTGAGTTTTCTTTGATCTCTTATATGCATGATTACTTATAGGCTCGTATTTCTTCTTTGAATCTTTGGTTTAGTTAGGCCAATTAGATCGATTTTTCTTGCCATGGGAAGAGGTGCTTTGTGATGGGTTCGATCGTGCGGTGTTCTTTCCCAGTGACAGAAGGGGCAGCAAGACACGCATGTATCGTTGATATTAAGGATAACAAGATGGGGGTTATTCCTGCATGAATAGATCTTGTCTACATCATGTCATCGTTCTTATTGCATTACTCCGTTTTTCCATGAACTTAATACACTAGATGCATGTTGGATAGCGGTCGATGTGTGGAGTAATAGTAGTAGATGCAAACAGGAGTCGGTCTACTAATCTTGGACGTGATGCCTATATAATGATCATTGCCTGGATATCATCATAATTATTCGATCTTCTATCAATTGCCCAACAATAATTTGTTTACCCACCGTGTGCTATTTTCTTGAGAGAAGCCACTAGCGAAATACGGCCCCCGGGTCTATTCTTTATCATATTTGCTTTGAGATCTATTTTTATTTGCTTTTGTTTTCAGATCTATTATTCCAAAAAACCCAAAAATACCTTGCTGCACTTTTTTGCTATTTATTTTATTTTGCATTTTATCGAGATCTATTTATCCAATCTACACAAATTTTATCCCGTCAACTTAACAATTTCCGGCGCCGTTACCCGTAGAGGGATTGACAACCCCTCATAAGCGTCAGGTTGCAAGTATTTGTTCTTTGTGTGCAGGTACCGTTTACATAGTGTTGCTTGGTTCTCCTACTGGATATATACCTTGGTTTCAAAACTGAGGGAAATACCTACCGTAGCTGTGCTGCATCATCCCTTCCTCTTTGGGGAAATACCGACGTAGTTCAAGCGACATCAAAAGGAATTTCTGGCGCCGTTGCCGGGGAGACATCATCAACATCTATCAGGTTCTTAATCACAAATCTCATCTCCTTGCAATTTATATTATTTGCCTTTTGCCTCTCATTTTCATCTCCCCCACTTCACAAATTTGCCGTTTTATTCGCCCTCTTTTTCGTTCGTTGTTTTCTCGTCAGATCTCTTATTTGCTTGAACTTTTCATCATGAGTGATTTTGGTATGGCAGAAACAGATGATGGCCTAACTCCTAAAATTGGACAATCTGGATGCTAAAACTTTTGTTTTGGGGAAAGGGAACATTATGGGAAAAGAACATATCCAAGAATTTTTTAATTGTGTTGGAAATTTGACTCTTGATGATACTCCTATACTTAAAAGAACTAAATCTTATGCGGAAGCTATTTCAACACAAGTTCTGAACTTGAAAATAGATTTATCCATACCCACCCTACCTTGCAAAGATTGTTTTATGAGCTACCCGTTATAAAGGATCCTAAAGCTAAAAAGCAAGTTACCCTTGTTCTTATGAATGAATTTGAGTACATAGTACGGGAAGCTAGGGAATTTTTTGATTTTTATGGTATGAACCGTGAAAAACCGGTGATAAATGAGATCCTTTATAATAGTGATTATATGTTGAGACATTTTCTTGGAAATAATCAAAAAAATTATGAGAATCTCAAAAAGGAAACCCCCGTTTTAGATATAATCCAACAAGTTTTCAATGATGTTAATCAACAATATTCTTGGATTGTTGCCGGAAATCAAAGGGGATACATAGATGGGCAACTTGATAGTGCTAAAATTTCTATGGATAATGTGTTTCAAGTTTTTTTTTCAAAACCTCCTGACAAGAACACATCTACGGAAAATAAGAAGAAAGATGACAATACTTGAATCTATGCATTATGCCTAGCTAGGGGCATAAAACGATAGCGCTTGTTGGGAGGCAAACCAATGAATAAAATTTATTTTTGCCTTTTTCTTTCTATTCTTGAGTGTTTGCACAATTATGCCTCTGTTACGATTGTGTTTTTTATGTTTTTGTTAGTGTTTGTGCCAAGTAAAGCCTTTGGGATAGCTTGGGTGATAGTTGATTTGATCCTGTAGAAAATAGAAACTTTTGCATCCAGTAACATAATTGTCTAAATTCACAGAAGTGAGACAAAATTCTGAATTTTTTACACAAGATTGACTTACAAATTTTCTATGTTGTACTAATTGTTAAGAATTTTTTGAGTTACAGAAGTATGATAACAATTCACATCTTTACAGGCTATTCTGTTTTTGAAAAATTCTGTTTTCTTTGCATTGTGTGTTTATTTTGATGAATCTATGGATTTTATCGGGGGGTATAAGCCATGGTAAAGTTATAATACAGTAGGTATAATGCAATAACAAAATTGGAATGGGTTTTCTACAGTACTTAAAGTAAAGATTGGTTTTCTTATACTAACGGATCTCACGAAGGTTTTGTTAAGTTTTGTGTGATTGAAGTTTTCAAGTTTTGGGTGAGATCACGATGGATGAAGGAATAAAGAGTGAAAAGAGCCTAAGCTTGGGGATGCCCCATGGCACCCCAAGATAATATTCAAGGAGAACCAAGCAACTAAGCTTGGGGATGCCCCGGAAGGCATCCCATCTTTCTTCTAACGACCATCGGTATTTTACTTGGAGCTATATTTTTATTCATCACATATCATGAGTTTTGCTTGGAGCGTCTTGTATTATATGAGTCTTTGCTTGTTTTGATTTTTACTTTGTCACAAGTATCCTTGCTGGACACACCTATTTGAGAGAGCCAAAATTATGTTATGATTTGTTAGAATTGCTCTATATGCTTCACTTAATTTTTTTGAGCTATGGAATTGCTCTAGTGCTTCACTTATATCTTTTTTAGCACGGTGTGCTTTATTATTTTTGAAGAAATGCTCTCATGCTTCACTTAGATTTATTTGAGAGTTAGTAAAATTTTGAAGAAATTCTCTCATGCTTCACTTATATTATTTTGAGAGATTAAATTTTTTACGCTCATGTTCTTCACTTAAATTTGTTTGAGCTTCTCAAAAGCAAATGCAACATATGAAGCTAGTCCCAAAGTGATAGATATTCAAGAGGGATATAATAAAAACTTTCATGAAGATCATTGGACAAAATAAACTTGATTCTTTGTAATAGTTTTGAGATATGATGATAGTGATATGTGAGCCATGTTGGTGAGTAATTATGCTTTAGTAAGAATATTGGTGATAAGGTTTGTGATTCCCTATGCAAGCACGAAAGTCAATAGTTGTGCAATGAAATTACATCCTACTTGTGGTGCATTATTCGGTGTTAGTTATGCTTAATGCTCTCTTATGTGATCTTTCGTTTCTTGGTTGGTTGCTTCTCAATCTTTTTGCTAGCCTCTACTTGTACTAAGTAGAAATACTACTTGTGCATCCAAAATCCTTAAACCCAGTTTTGCCATATGAGTACACCATACCTACCTACATGCGGTATTTCCATGCCGTCCTAAGCAAATTTGTATGTGACATCTCTAATTTTCAAAATAAATTTCCTTTTTGTGTGCCCGTACCGCTCACGAAGCGGCAGGGGGTGGCCAATATTTTCCATGCTAGATCTGTTATTCTCAAGATGAGTGTTTATTCACTTGTCATTGCATGAGAGTGCTGTGGTAATAGGGATGCACAGTCCCGAAATGAAAAAGAAATTTACTTTATGTTGTCAAATAATAAATTCCTTAAAAAGTGTTGGTATGGAAGGCACCCGTGGATACGGCTAGCCATGGATTGTGAAAGAATGGTGGAAAAAGGAATAAACTTTATTTTCTGTTTGGGAACCACCTATGATATATCTAGCATGGAAAGTGTTGGGAATTACTCGGTCGTTTTCGTTGATGGGAAAAGTATGCCTCTAAAAAAAATTATCTCTCAATTTAAGCTTTGAGCTCTGGCAAGTCTACAAATCCCTATTTCCCTCTGCGAAGGGCCTATCTATTTACTTTATGCAATTTTATTTTTATTTGAGTCTCCATCTTCTCTTATAAAGCACCAACTAAGGGGCACTATGATCATACTTCAGCATTGGGTGTAGCTAATATGCGAGTGTGTTTCATGAATGGATCAATGATTGAGCATGATGGGCCAGGGATAACTTTCTTTAGTGTTGATATTTTGAAATACATGGTTGCTTGTTGATATGCTTGAGTATTGAAATCTTCATGTCAAAACTAGACTATTGCTTTGAACCATATAAAACTCCAAATTTCCATGCTAAAAAAGAAAAGAATATGTGATGAACATGTTAGGCAGCATTCAACATCAAAAATTCTGTTTTTATCATTTACCTACTCGAGGATGAGTAGGAATTAAGCTTGGGGATGCTGATACGTCTCCAACGTATCTATGATTTTTGCTTGCTCCATCCTGTTATATTTTCATTATTGGATGTTTTACAATCATTTTATAGCAACTTTATATCATTTTTTGGGACTAACCTATTGACATAGTGCCCAGTGCCAGTTGCTATTTTTTGCTTGTTTTTTACTTCGCAGAATATCAGTACCAAACGGAGTCCAAACGCAGTGAAACTTTTTGGAGAATTTTTCTGGATCAGAAGACACCTAATGGGCCAAAGAAGTACTAGAGGGGGGCTCCGAGGGGAGTACAACCCACCAGGGCGCGCCCAGGTGGGTTGTGCCCACCTCGGTGGCCTCCCGCACCGCCTCTTCGCCCTATAAATACCCTAATATTCCAAAAACCCTAGGGGAGTCGACGAAACACAATTCTAGCCGCCGCAAGTTCCAGAACCACGAGATGCCATCTAGACACAGTCACGGAGGGGTTCATCATCCTTATTGGTGCCACTCCGATGATGCGTGAGTAGTTCATCATAGACCTACGGGTCCGTGGGTAGTAGCTAGATGGCTTCCTCTCTCTTTTGATTCTTAATACAATGGTCTCTTGGAGATCTATTTGATGTAACTCTTTTTTGCTGTGTGTTTGTTGGGATCCGATGAACTTTAAGTTTATGATCAGATCTATATCCATGAAAGTTATTTGAGTTTTCTTTGATCTCTTATATGCATGATTACTTATAGCCTCTTATTTCTTGTTTGAATCTTTGGTTTAGTTAGGCCAACTAGATCGATTTTTCTTGCCATGGGAAGAGGTGCTTTGTGATGGGTTCGATCGTGCGGTGTTCTTTCCCAGTGACAGAAGGGGCAGCAAGACACGCATGTATCGTTGATATTAAGGATAACAAGATGGGGGTTATTCCTGCATGAATAGATCTTGTCTACATCATGTCATCGTTCTTATTGCATTACTCCATTTTTCCATGAACTTAATACACTAGATGCATGTTGGATAGCGGTCGATGTGTGGAGTAATAGTAGTAGATGCAAACAGGAGTCGGTCTACTAATCTTGGACGTGATGCCTATATAATGATCATTGCCTGGATATCATCATAATTATTCGATCTTCTATCAATTGCCCAACAATAATTTGTTTACCCACCGTGTGCTATTTTCTTGAGAGAAGCCACTAGCGAAATACGGCCCCCGGGTCTATTCTTTATCATATTTGCTTTGAGATCTATTTTTATTTGCTTTTGTTTTCAGATCTATTATTCCAAAAAACCCAAAAATACCTTGCTGCACTTTTTTGCTATTTATTTTATTTTGCATTTTATCGAGATCTATTTATCCAATCTACACAAATTTTATCCCGTCAACTTGACAATTTCTGGCACCGTTACTGATGTCTACTACGCAACTTTATTCTTGTAGACTCATGTTGGGCCTCCAAGCGCAGAGTTTTGTAGGACAGTAGCAAGTTTCCCTCAAGTGGATGACCTAAGATTTATCAATCTGTGGGAGGCGTAGGATGAAGATGGTCTCTCTCAAACAACCCTGCAACAAAATAATAAAAAGTCTCTTGTGTCCCCAACACACCAAATACAATGGCAAATTGTATAGGTTCACTAGTTCGGTGAAGAGATGGTGATAAAAATGTAGTAAAGATAGTAGATATTGATTTTTCTAATAGGAACAATAAAAAACAGCAAGGTAGCAAGTAACAAAAGTGAGCACAAATGGTATTGCAGTGCTTGAAAATGAGGCCTAGGGTCCGTACTTTCGCTAGTGCAATCTCTCAACAATGCTAATCTAATTGGATCATATAACCATCCCTCAAAGTGCGATGAAGAATCACTCCAAAGTTCTTATCTAGCGGAGAACATAATAAGAAATTGTTTGTAGCTATTCTTTCCGATCGATCTATCCAAGAGTTCGTACTAAAATAACACCAAGTTATTCTTTCCGATCGATCTATCAAGAGTTCGTACTAAAATAACACTAAGTTATTCTTTCCGATCGATCTATCAAGAGTTCGTACTAAAATAACTCCAAAGCAAATTCAGATTCATAATACTCAATCCAACACAAAGAACCTCAAAGAGTGCCCCAAGATTTCTACCAGAGAAACAAAAGATGAGAACGTGCATCAACCCCTATGCATAGATTTACCCAATGTCACCTCGGGAATCCGCGAGTTGAGTACCAAAAGATATCTCAAGTGAATCAATATAATACCCCATTGTCACCACGGGTATTCATATGCAAGACATACATCAAGTGTTCTCAAATCCATAAAAGTATTCAATCCAATAAAACGAAATCTCAAAGGGAAAACTCAATTCACAATAAGATAGAGAGGGGAAAACACCATATGATCCAACTATATTAACAAAGCCCGCGATACATCAAGATCGTGACATCTCAAGAACACGAGAGAGAGAGAGAGATTAAACACATAGCTACTGGTACAAACCCTCAGCTCTGAGGGTGGACTACTCCCTCCTCATCATGGTGGCCGCCGGGATGATGAAGATGGCCACCGGTGATGATTTCCCCCTCCGGCAGGGTGCCGAAACGGGGTCTAGATTGGTTTTTTGTGGCTACAGAGGCTTGCGGCGGTGGAACTTCTGATCTAGGGTTACCCCTGATGGTTTCTCTATTTATAGGAATTTTTGGCGTTGGTTTCACGCTAAGATGGGCCTCGAGGTGAGCACAACCCACCGGGGCAAGGGCAAGGGCCCAGGCGCGCCCCGGTGTCTTGTGCCCTACTCCTTCACCTTCTGGTCCTTCCACGAAGCTTCGGGGATCTCTTTTGTTCAAAAAAAATTGTCAAAAAATTTCAGCTCATTTGGAGGACTTTCATTTCTGCACAAAAAAACAACACCACGGTAGTTCTGCTGAAAACAGCATCAGTCCGGGTTAGTTCCATGCAAATCATACCAAAACCATATAAAATTATTGTAAACATGGCATGAATACTTCATAAATTATAGATACGTTGGAGACGTATCAGCATCCCCAAGCTTAATTCCTACTCGTCCTCGAGTAGGTAAATGATAAAAGAAATAATTTATGAAGTGTGAGTGCTAGCAAAGTGCACAAGTTTGATCAATGATAATTTCAATCACTTTTCCTAGCATCATAACAGCAATTCTTTCTCATAAAACTTCTCATGTTAAAGTAGCAATTAAAAACAGATTTTTTTTTTGATGTGGAATGCTACCTATCATATTTATCATATACTCTTTTCTTTTGTAGCATGGACATTTGGACTTGAATGATTCAAAGCAATAGTCTATAATTTGACATGAGGACATCAATACTCAAGCATATCAACAAGCAACCATGTCTTTCAAAATATCAACACTAAAGAAAGCTATCCCTAGCCCATAATGCTCAATCATTGATCCATTCATAAAACACACTCGCATATTAGCTACATCCAATGCTCGAGTACGATCATAGTGCCCCTTGGTGCTTTATAAGAGAAGATGGAGACTCAAATAAAAAATAAAAATTGCATAAAGTGCATAGATAGGCCCTTCGCAGAGGGAAGTAGGGATTTGTAGAGGTGCCAGAGCTCAAAGCTTAAATTGAGAGATAAAAGATTTTGGGAGGCATACTTTTCCCGTCAACGAAAATGACCGAGTAATTCCCAACACTTTCCATGCTAGATATATCATAGGCGGTCCCCAAACAGAAAATAAAGTTTATTCCTTTTTCCACCATTCTTTCACAATCCATGGCTAGCCGTATCCACGGGTGCCCTCCATACCAACACTTTTCAAGGAATTTATTATTTGACAACATAAAGTAAATTCATTTTTCATTTCGGGACTAGGCATCCCTAATACCTTTGACGTACTCTCGTGCAATGACAAGTGAATAAATACTCATCTTGAGAATAAAACATCTAGCATGGAAAATATTGGCCACCCCCTGCCGCTTCATGAGCGGTACGAGCACACAAAAAGGAAATTATTTTGAAATTTTAGAGATGGCACATACAAATTTGCTTAGAAAGGCACGGGAATACCGCATATAGGTCGGTATGGTGGACTCATGTGGCAAAACTAGGTTTAGTGATTTTGGATGCACAAGTAGTATTCCCACTTAGTACAAATGGAGGCTAGCAAATAGATTGAGAAGAAACCAACCAAGAAACGAAAATTCACATAAACGAGCATTGAGCATAACTAACACCGAATAATGCACCACAAGTAGGATGTAATTTCATTGCATAACTATTGACTTTTGTGCTTGCATAGGGAATCACAAACCTTAACACAGATATTCTTACTAAAGCATAATTACTCACCAACATGACTCACATATTATTATCTCCATATCGCAAAACTATTGCAAGGAATCAAACTTATCATATCCAATGATCTACATGAGAGCTTTTATGATATCCTTCTTGGATATTCATTATATTAGGGCTAATTTCAAAGCTTGTGCAAATTTTCATCACTATTATCAACTCTCAAAATAATATAAGTGAAGCATGAGAGTGTTCGACAAACTACTCCAAAAAGAAATAAGTGAAGATCAAATGAGTAGTTAAGTAAATAGGTAGCTATTTGAGGACTCTCTCTTATTTAAAAAATTTCAGATCTAAGTATTTTATTAAAACAGCAAGCAAAACAAAATAAAATGACATTCTAATAAAAGCACACATCATGTGAAGAAGCAAAAAACTTAGCCTCAACCGATACTAACCGATAATTGTTGATGAAGAAAGGTGGGATGCCTACCGGGGCATCCCCAAGCTTAGATGCTTGAGACTTCTTGGAATATTAACTTGGGACGCCTTGGGCATCCCCAAGCTTGAGCTCTTGTGTCTTCTACATTCTTCTCATAACACGGTTTCCCTAATTCTTAAAAACTTCATCCACACAAAACTCAACAAGAACTCGTAAGATACGTTAGTATAAATCAATGCAACACCTTATCATTCTCTACTGTAGCAAATCACTAAAATTATTATTTAACATTGCATACTAAATGCCTCTGCATATTTAATACTCCTATCCTCAAATAGAATCATTAAACAAGCAAACATATGCAAGCAATGCAAACATAACAGCAATCTGTCTAAACAGGACAGTCTGTAAAGAGTGCAATATTCATCATACTTACCTAACTCAAAAAATTCTAAAAAATTACCATACTGTATAAAATTTATTATATCTTCCTATGCAAAAAATTTCAACCTTTTATCACATTCTGACTTTTTTAGAGAATTTTTGCAACAGCGATAAACTTTCTGTTTTGAAACCGCAACTCATATACTTGCAAAATAAGCATGGAAAAGGCTATACTTGACATTTTTATTGAAGTAAAAGATGCAAAACATTATTACAGATAACAGAAAGCAAATACTAATAAAATAAAATGACGCTCCAAGCAAAACACATATCATGTGACGAATGAAAACATAGCTCCAAGTGAGGTTACCGATAATGTTGAAGACGAAAGAGGGGATGCCTTCCGGGGCATCCCCAAGCTTAGTTGCTTGGATCTTCCTTGAATATTACCTTGGGGTGCCTTGGGCATCCCCAATCTTAGGTTCTTATCACTCCTTGTTCCCCTCATATCCATATCTCACCCAAAACTAGAAAACTTCAATCACACAAAACTTAACGGAACTTCGTGAGATGGATTAGTATGATAAAACAAATCATTCACTTGGGTACTGTCAAAGACAAGATTATAATTGTTCTCACACAATGCCTACTGTACTATACAATTTCCATAGTTTATATTAAGCAATATAAGCCATAGAAACCATAAAACAAGCAAACTATGCATTGCAAACAGAATCTGTCAAAAACAGAACAGTACGTAAAGATCTGAATTAAGGTCATACTTATGTAACTCCAGAAATTCGTAAACATTAGGAAAATGTAGGAAATTTGTACGCCTATCAACTTTAAAAAATTCAGAATTTTTGCATGTTCCAGTAAAAGACAGGAATTTCTGCACTCGATGCAAAAGTTTCTGTTTTTGCACAGAATCAAGTCAACTATCATCCACACTATCCCAAAGGCTTTACTTGGCACTTTATTGAAACAAAAGCTATAAAACAAGATTAATACAGTAGCCTAACCATGTGAACACACAAAAACAGTAGGTAAAATTGTTGGGTTGTCTCCCAACAAGCGCTTTTCTTTAATGCCTTTTAGCTAGGCATGATGATTTCAATGATGCTCGCATAAAAGATAAGAATTGAAACATAACAAGAGCATCATGAATCATAAGTTCCTCTCTCATAATAATTTTCAGTGGCATCATGAATATAACCATCGCATAAGGCATTCTTTTCATGATCCAAGAGCATAGAAATTTTATTACTCTCCACATAAGCAAATTTATTCTCATGAATAGTAGTGGGAGCAAATTCAACAAAATAACTATCATGTGCTTGAAAATTAAAATCATGATGATAAGTTTCATGGTTATCATTATTCTTTATATCATACATATCATCACTATAATCATCATATATAGGAACTTTGTTGTCATAATCAATTGCAGCCTCTTCCAAAATAGTGGATTCATCACTAAATAAAGTCATGACCTCTCCAAATCCACTTTTATCAATATTGTGAAAAGATTCAACACCCTCCAAAATAGTGGGATCATTAACTAGAGTTGACACTCTTCCAAACCCACATTCATCAACATAATCATCATAAATAGGAGGCATGCAATCATGATAATAAACTTGCTCATCAAAACTTGGGGAACTAAAAATATCATCTTCATTAAACATAGCATCCCCAAGCTTATGGCTTTGCATATCACTAGCATCATGGATATTCAAAGAATTCATACTAGCAACATTGCAATCATTCTCATCATTTATGCAAAACATTTTATTGAATTCTTTTTCTACCAATTGAGCACAATTTTCCTTTCCATCATTTTCACGAAAGACACTATAAAGATGAACAATATGATGCAACCTTAATTCCATTTTTTAGTTTTCTTTTTATAAACCAAACTAGTGATAAAACAAGAAACTAAAATATTCAATTGCAAGGTCTAAAGATATACCTTCAAGCACTCACCTCCCCGGCAATGGCGCCAGAAAAGAGCTTGATGTCTACTACGCAACTTTATTCTTGTAGACTCGTGTTGGGCCTCCAAGCGCAGAGTTTTGTAGGATAGTAGCAATTTTCCCTCAAGTGGATGACCTAAGGTTTATCAATCCGTGGGAGGCGTAGGATGAAGATGGTCTCTCTCAAACAACCCTGCAACAAAATAATAAAAAGTCTCTTGTGTCCCCAACACACCAAATACAATGGCAAATTGTATAGGTGCACTAGTTCGGCGAAGAGATGGTGATAAAAGTGTAGTAACGATAGTACATATTGATTTTTGTAATAGGAACAATAAAAAACAGCAAGGTAGCAAGTAACAAAAGTGAGCACAAACGGTATTGCAATGCTTGAAAATGAGGCCTAGGGTCTGTACTTTCGCTAGTGCAATCTCTCAACAATGCTAATCTAATTGGATCATATAACCATCCCTCAAAGTGCGATGAAGAATCACTCCAAAGTTCTTATCTAGTGGAGAACATAAGAAGAAATTGTTTGTAGCTACTCTTTCCGATCGATCTATCCAAGAGTTCGTACTAAAATAACACCAAGTTATTCTTTTCGATCGATCTATCAAGAGTTCGTACTAAAATAACACTAAGTTATTCTTTCCGATCGATATATCAAGAGTTCGTACTAAAATAACACCAAAGCAAATTCATATTCATAATACTCAATCCAACACAAAGAACCTCAAAGAGTGCCCCAAGATTTCTACTGGAGAAACAAAAGACGAGAACGTGCATCAACCCCTATGCATAGATTACCCCAATGTCACCTTGGGAATCCGCGAGTTGAGTACCAAAACATATCTCAAGTGAATCAATATAATACCCCTTTGTCACCATGGGTATTCATATGCAAGACATACATCAAGTGTTCTCAAATCCATAAAAGTATTCAATCCGATAAAACGAAATCTCAAAGGGAAAACTCAATTCACAACAAGATAGAGAGGGGAAAACACCATATGATCCAACTATATTAACAAAGCCCACGATACATCAAGATCGTGACATCTCAAGAACACGAGAGAGAGAGAGAGAGAGATTAAACACATAGCTACTGGTACAAACCCTCAGCCCCAAGGGTGGACTACTCCCTCCTCTTCATGGTGGCCGCCGGGATGATGAAGATGGCCACCAGTGATGATTTCCCCCTCCGGCAGGGTGCCGGAATAGGGTCTAGATTGGTTTTTCATGGCTACAGAGGCTTGCGGCGGCGGAACTTCTGATCTAGGGTTACCCCCGATGGTTTCTCTATTTATAGGAATTTTTGGCGTTGGTTTCACGCTAAGATGGGCCTCGAGGTGAGCACAACCCACCGGGGCACGGGCAAGGGCCCAGGCGCGCCCCGGTGTCTTGTGCCCTACTCCTTCACCTTCTGGTCCTTCCACGAAGCTTCGGGGGTCTCTTTTGTTCCAAAAAAATCATCAAAAAGTTTCAGCTCATTTGGAGAACTTTCATTTCTGCACAAAAAACAACACCACGGTAGTTCTGCTGAAAACAACGTCAGTCCGGGCTAGTTCCATGCAAATCATACCAAAACCATATAAAATTGTTGTAAACATGGCATGAATACTTCATAAATTATAGATACATTGGAGACGTATCAGTTACCCATAGAGGGATTAACAACCCCTCATAAGCGTCGAGTTGCAAGTATTTGTTCTTTGTGTGCATTTACCGTTTACATAGTGTTGCTTGGTTCTCCTTCTGGATTGATACCTTGGTTTCATAACTAAGGGAAATGCCTACCGTAGTTGTGCTGCATCATCCCTTCCTCTTTGGGGAAATACCGACGTAGTTCAAGCGACATCAGCAAGTTGCATAAACAAACGACCAAGTGAGTCAAGTTCTACCTCCGACTCATCTCCAGCGGGCGGCTCATCATTGCCGACTGGTGCGTTCACTTGTTTAGCTAGTGCAGGTGCCGGCTTGCGAGCCTTCTTCCTTTTCTAGAACGGGGAATCGGCTTGCACATTTTGATAAATAAAAAGTGAGCCCGACCCAAGCAAAGATCAATAAGCTGGATAAATGAGTATAAGCATACTCACTTGAGGTGTTGGATTAAGCTTGCAGAAAGGATTAAGCCATGTTCAGTTGCATGCATCTTGGGGCTCCCCTAGCTGTCTTTTTACAGCCTAGTTTATATCCTCAGCTGATAAGTCAACCCGGCTGAAGCGTTGCACATCGTTTAAGTGCCAGTATAATTGCACATTAAGTCGCCCCACCGATTTAATGGCTGAATTCTCTAGCTGATCCAACACCGGGTCAGGTCGATCCCAGTGAGGCCGTTTGCTGACAAAGCCCTCAATTTAGAGTATATATAGGTGACTTCTTGACGCTCTTCTTTAGAAGGCCAACCCAGAAGGATTTCAGTTGCATAAAGTCAATCCAGTCTATAACCCGACAATGGATTTTCGTCGGCTGGGGAAGTGTTCTTGCAATAGAACCAGGTTTTATTCCATCCCTTCGGATGACTCGGTAGCTTAGCTTTTGGAAAAGAGCAGTTGTTTTACCTCTGCACACACACTCCACCAAGCTCAATGCTAGGACCATCTGCAAATTCGGTCTGATGATTGATATAGAAGAATTCCCTGAAGATAGGGACAGTCACCTCTGTCTGAAGATAAACCTCGCAGAAGACTTGGAATTGGCACAGGTTGGTCAAAGAGTCGGGAGCAATATCTTGAGGGTGAAGGTTGTAGAAGTTAAGGAAATCCTGGAAGAATTTTGACCCGGGCGGTGAGAAGCCCCTATGGAGATGATCCGCAAACATGACGACTTCTCCTTCGTCAGGTTGGGTGCTTTCTTCCTCAGGTGCCTGCCAGCCAACTACTTCTTGAGCCGGCAATAGACCTTGTTCCACAAGATCATCAAGCACAAGTTAGGAAACTTGGGATCTGACCCAATTGCAGGCCTTATCGGATTTGGCCATGATAAGGCGCCTAAAGGGTTAAAACTGCAGGGAAAGTATGAATGGCGGGTCATTTTGTGAATGATAAGTCACTGTTTGGTTCATATGAAGAATTGTCAGTACAAGATTGCTACAGCCACTAGACGAATCAACATGATCATTCAATTGCTAATGAGTCGTCAAAATTACTCAAAATATTGAGTCAGCCAAATAAAAGGTAGCTATCACTATCAAGATTAGGCGAGTTACAAGCAATGATGATAAGCTGGCAAAATAATGAATTTGTTGTGATTTGGGGCGAGTCAGCACGATCGTTTCTATTACTGACGGGTCGCCAAGCTACTAAAAGTGTTGAGTCGGCAGGATAAGGGACAGCATGTTTATTCAAGCTATGGTTAAAAAGCTACACGGACAATGATGAGCCGGCAAAAACATAAGCCGACTCGCCCTATTCAAAGGACTCATAATTTTCCTGCTAAGTGTTGGTCAGAAACAGTTTTCTGATGAAGTAGTTACAACTACAGATCTACAAAATCATTCAAAAAAAGAGATATTTGCCAGACCTAAAAAGTACAGTACAAGCACCGGCTAATCTATTGAAAGTATTTGAGAATGGTGCGAAGTCTTCTAAATACAAAAATGGTGTCGCAAATACCACTAGAGTGTTTCTATGGACAGTTCAGAGGAATCTAGATCTAATAGCGAAAAAATGGTGGATATTGATGAACACTGACAAACTCCGACGAACTATGGAAGAGATAATCTAGATCTGATGAGGAAGTCTCGGCATACCTGGCTGCAATGGAGAACGGCAGAGAGGTTCTGGCGAGCTCCGACGATGACCTGGGTGGCGTCGTGGTCCTGGATGAGGCGGCCGGTGAGGTCAAGCGAGCACGACGTCGTTCCGGATGCGGGAGAGCTCGGGCGCGAGGAGGAAGAAGAAGAGTAGGGGGCGAAGCGGTAAAAGTGAAAATAGGCACCTTTGGGTATATTTATAAGGGAAAAGACAAGAGAAGAGGCAGGCATGAGAATATAGGAGGCGCAGTAACTTTTCGAGTAAGATGACGCCTCGATTTTCGGACTTGACGGAAATACATAAAAGATTTGTTGTGATATCACAGTTGGGCTCCTGAAATTCTGGAAGATGACGTCACAGTTCAAAGAGGTAGAAAATGACAAGTGTGAGAGTGTTATAAGCCGGAACATATGAGCCGGCCACGACACAGAAGTTTATTTGGAGTTATCTTCACCTTGAAGATTGACAGGAATAAATTCAAATCAACTTGGGGGCTAATGTTGGGGATATAGCCCCACAGCATGACCTGCCCATTCAGGGTCGGCTTATACATTGGCGACTTGAGGAGATGGGATCGCTATATGGGTCGCGGTAACTATGAAGCCCAGGAGGTGACTCATGGAGCGGTCCGGCTCATGGCCCAATGTTTGGACACCAAAGGAACCAATATGTTATAAGGAAACTCCCTTACTTTGGACGTAAGATAAACAGGAAACAAACTAGGTCACGAGTTGTACTACGACCCGAACTCTGTGTAAGCCCAGGGCCTCGACATGTATATAAAGGGGAGCCCTTGAGGTTGAAAGACTAAGTTACAAGCTCTAGAGTACTAGGTTAGCCAAGTCGCACCCTTGTAATCGAGATCACCATCATCAATATCAATCAAGCAGGAGTAGGCTTTTACCTCGACCGTGAGGGGCCGAACCTAGGTAAACCTTTGTCTCTCGATTCTGATCAACCCCGTTCGAGCTACCACCTAACAGCGATGGCCTCACGACTAAGTCCTTTCACGAGGACATCTGCCGTGACAAAACCACGACAGTTCCCCTAATCACTTGTCACTATTACAAAAACACACTCAGGGGAAAAGATATCCTTTCACTGAGAGCTACAATTACATCGACGTGAATTTTTTTAAAATGATATATTGTGGAACTCGCTTTGGGTTCTAAAGTAACAAGATTCACCCCTAGCTTTTGATATCCTACCTATCCTTATAATACGGCTTGTCATATACTAAATCTGACGCCTTCAACCAAAGGGGACAAAAAAAGATCTCTAGTCTTCTAGCTTCAAGCCATCGTTCAACATAAAATTTGTACGAGTTAATATCTAGTAGTTTAAAAAATCTAGGACTACACACATGTTTATATTTAGTAGCATAGTCCCTTAATCATTTGTAATGGATCATTAACACGCATCATGAGGGCAATAGATGCACTTTCAGCATCCTTTGTGTAAAGGTTGCGATCTTTAACATATTTCACGGTTTGTATATGCAAGATATACATTACAAATAATCATTAAAATTCTTATATTTCTATTAAAAATGGTGAGGTTACCTTAAACTTGTCTGACACCACATTACTAAATTTGAATAAACAAGTTTTTCGAAAAGGCTACTCGTACATATAGCCATTTTGGATAAAGGCATGTGCTTATTGCATTATTGGCCTATTATCACCTACCTTGAGATTCTCTTAATTTTTTGTTGATGATCTCTTTGATATTGATCATGTTATGTATACCTTTTCTCCTGTCTAAATAAGTCATATTTCAAGTAAAATGATTACTTATATCTCCCAACACTAGCCCTGTCTGCCACATACTCATGCTCTTTTTTGCATCGCCGCCATAACCTGCTACCACAACAAGCTCCTTGGCTTCATCATCCCAATCGTCGATCCCTCTATCACCCGCCTCAATCTCTTCTCATGGTTTCCATCTCTCCACGAGATGACACCCCACCTACATCCTGTCTTGGACGGGTTTGACACGTTCTTTTTAGGAACCGGCATGAGTGTTGTCTTTTCATTAAGGAGAAGAAGAAGTCATATGCACACAACTGGAATATTTTGAAGGGTACTTGCCAAAAACTTACTTAGGACTACAAACATTGCCCACCTAACCTATGCCTCACTTTCCTGGGGCGGAGCAAAGCCATCTCCATTTGTGTGATATCCTTGAGAGCCAAAGACACCACCTCAATGTGGTTCAAGAGCATACCCCTGAAGATGTGGTGATTTTGTCTTCCCAGATGTCCCACAAGGTGTAAATAAGAATTCCACTACGTCTCCACTTATTTTACTTTGGCACCGAGGTTACTGTCAAGTCCCACTATTCAGAGATCCCTATCGTTGGCACAGTCTCATGGGCGTCTAGGATGATCTCGCCCTTCCATGCCTTAGCGTGACCCCATACGACTTTGGAGAAAGGTGAAAGTGCAATTGTCACTCAATTACGATTTTGTTTTTGATCACAATACGATTTGTAAGAACTAATGTCGGTTATGAAGTTTATCTTAGGACATTGGCTTCTACATTTGGTCTACGGACATCGGTAACCCCATATATCCAAAAAGGGCAAAAGACGGTGTTCTTCGGTGTCTCGGAAAGTTTTTTGGTTACTCTTTGAGTCGTAAGAACATCCGTACTATTAAGAGGGGTTGTGAAGATTAGGGAGTTGGGGAACTCAAACATTTTTCCACATACAACTTTCCCTGTATATTCCATGTCCATCGGAAGAAGTTTATCACCGAAGAAATACCCACCTCTAGAGGACCGGGCGTCCGAAACCCTTTTTGTCCAGGTGCCCGGTGGCACAAGAGAGATTGAACATGGACTCAATACTGTTTGGGTGCTCGGAGTCACAGCAGTCTAGGTGCATGGGGTCTCGTGTATGTCTCTGGTCGGTACGGGTGCCCGAGGTCTTGAATCTCCGGGTGCCTGGCCACCCTTGCCCGCCTGTCGCCTGATCTGTTTGGGTGTCTGGGGACTTTGTTCCCGAGGTTCCTAGATTAGGGTGTATTTTCTCTGGAAGGTCCGGGTACCCGAACCCCTTTAGTCCGAGTGCAGGAGTAGCGGGTGTGCAAAAACTATTTCTTCCGTGGGGTTATAAATACCCCTCTTCTTCGTCCTTCCAACCCTAATCTTCCTCGAGCTTTTCCCCTCGCCAAACCAGGAAAAGCTCGAGATCTCCTTCCCCATCCACCCAAACTCTCTCATACTTTGGGGATAGGAGGAGATTCACCCAATCTACATTCCTACCAAACCGATTTGTGTTCCCCCGACTCTTTTTTTAATTAACTTGTTAATCTTGGTTGCTTGGACACACTAGACGGAAGAGGTCACTGCGGAGCGACATTCCATTGTGGTGAAGCTTTGTAGTGGTGTTAGGAGCCTCCAATTTTGTTGTGGAGATTTGAAGGAAATATGCCCTAGAGGCAATAATAAAGTTGTTATTTTATATTTCCTTATTCATGATAAAGGTTTATTATTCATGCTAGAATTGTATTGATCGGAAACTTAAATACATGTGTGAATACATAAACAAATACCGTGTCCCTAGTAAGCCTCTATTTGACTAGCTCGTTGATCAAAGATGGTTAAGGTTTCCTAACCATAGACATGTGTTGTCATTTGATAATGGGATCACATCATTAGGAGAATGATGTGATGGACAAGACCCATCCGTTAGCTTAGCATAATGATCGTTCAGTTTATTGCTATTGCTTTCTACATGTCAAATACATATTCCTTCGACCATGAGATTATGCAACTCCCGGATATGGGAGGAATACCTTGTGTGCTATCAAACATCACAACGTAACTGGGTGATCATAAAGATGCTCTACAGGTATCTCCGAAGGTGTTTGTTGAGTTGGCATAGATTGAGATTAGGATTTGTCACTCCGAGTATCGGACAGGTATCTATGGGCCCTCTCGGTAATACACATCATAAGAAGCCTTGCAAGCAAAGTGACTAATGAGTTAGTTACAGGATGATGTATTACGGAATGAGTAAAGAGACTTGTCGGTAACGAGATTGAACTAGGTATGAAGATACCGACGATCGAATCTCGGGCAAGTAACATATCGATGGACAAAGGGAATTGCGTATGTTGTCATAACGGTTCGACCGATAAAGATCTTCATAGAATATGTAGGAGCCAATATGGGCATCTAGGTTACGCTATTGGTTATTGACCGGAAAGGTGTCTCGGTCATGTCTACATAGTTCTAGAACCCGTAGGGTCCGCACGCTTAACGTTCGTTGACGATATCGTGTTATATGAGTTATATGTTTGGTGACCGAATGTTGTTTGGAGTACTGGATGAGATCACGGACATGACGAGGAGTCTCGAAATGGTCGAGAGGTAAATATTTATATATAGGACGATGGTATTTGGACACCGGTAGTGTTTCGAGATGTATCGGGAAAGTATCGGGTCACCAGAAGGGGTTTCGGCCCCCCCGGGAAGATATGGGCCTTATGGGCCAAAGGAGGGGACAGACCAGCACACAAGGGGGCTGGCGCGCCCCTCCCATGGCTGGCCGGCCCTAAGGGGTAGGAAAGGGGAGGGTTGGCCCCTCCTGCCTTTCCCTCCTCAGGAGAGAAAGGAAAGGGGGGGCGCCACCTCCTCCTTCCTTCCTCCCGCGCTCCAAATAAGGAAAAGGGGGGCGCGGCTTGGGAGAGACCCCAAGTAGGATTCCCCCTACTTGGGCACCCCCCTTGGCTGCTCCTCCCTCCCTCCCACCTATATATATGTGGGAGGGGGGCGCCTAGCACAGAACAGACAATTGCCTAGCCGTGTGCGGTGCCCCCCTCCACCATTTACACCCCCGGTCATATTTTCGTAGTGCTTAGGCAAAGCCCTGCGGAGATAGCTTCACCATCACCGTCACCACGCCGTCGTGCTGCCGGAACTCATCCACTACCTCGCCGTCTTGCTGGTTCAAGAAGGCGGAGGATGTCATCGAGCTAAACGTGTGCTGAACGCGGAGGTGTTGTACGTTCGGTGCTCGATTGGTTGGAACGCGAAGAAGTTCGACTACATCAATCGCGTTGTCAAACGCTTCCACTTACGGTCTACGAGGGTACATAGACACACTCTCCCCCTCTCATTACTATGCATCTCCTTGATAGATCTTGCATGTGCGTACAATTTTTTTTGTTTTCCATGCAATGTTTCCCTAGAGTGGCATCAGAGCCAGGTCTATGCGTAGATGATATGCAAGAGTAAAACACAAAGAGTTGTGGGTGGTGATAGTCATACTGCTTACCACCAATGTCTTATTATGATTTGGCGGTATTGTGGGATGAAGCGGCCCAGACCAACCTTACATGTCCACGCACATGTGACTGGTTCCACCGACAGACATGCAACTAGTTTTGCATAAAGATGGCTGGCAGGTGTCTGTTTCTCCTACTTTAGTTGAATCGAATTTGACTTTGGCCGGTCCTTGAAGAAGGTTAAAACAGCAAACTTGATGAAACACCGTTGTGGTTTTTGCCATAGGTAAGAACAGTTCTTGCTAGAAGCCCGTAGCAGCCACGTAAAACTTGCAACAACAAAGTAGAGGACGTCTAACTTGTTTTTGCAGGGCATGTTGTGATGTGATATGGTCAAGACATGATGTGAAATACGTTATTGTATGAGATGATCATGTTTTGTAAATTATCGGGAACCGACAGGAGCCTTATGGTTGTCTCTTTATTGTATGAAATGCAAACGCCATGTAATTGCTTTACTTTATCTCTATGCATTTGCAATAGTTGTAGAAGCAATAGTTGGCGAGATGACCACGACACAACGATGGAGATCAAGGTGTCGAGCTGGTGACGATGGAGATCATGACGATGCTTTGGAGATGGAGATCAAAAGCACAAGATGATGGCCATATCATGTCACATATTTTGATTGCATGTGATGTTTATCCTTTATGCATCTTATTTTGCTTAGAACGGCGGTAGCATTAAAAGATGATCCCTTCACTAAATTTCAAGATAAAAGTGTTCTCCCCGAGTATGCACCATTGCCAAAGTTCGTCATTTCGAAGCACCACGTGATGATCAGGTGTGATAGACTCTACGTTCACATACAACGGGTGTAAGACAGTTTTGCACATGCAGAATACTTGGGTTAAACTTGGCGAGCCTAGCATGTACAGACATGGTCTTGGAACACTGGAGACCGAAAGGTCGAACGTGAGTCATATAGTAGATATGATCAACATAGAGATGTTCACCATTGATGACTACCCCATCTCACGTGATGATCGGACATGGGTTAGTAGATTTGGATCACATATCACTTAGATAACTTGAGGGATGTTTACTTAAGTGGGAGTTCATTAGTAATTTGATTAATTGAACTTAATTTATCATGAACTTAGTCTTATAGTTTTGCATATGTATGTTGTAGATCAATGGCCCGAGCTACCGTTCCCCTGAATTTTAATGCGTTCCTAGAGAAAGCTTAGTTGAAAGATGATGGTAGCAACTACACAGACTGGGTCCGTAACTTGAGGATTATCCTCATTGCTACACAGAAGAATTATGTCCTTGATGCACCGCTAGGTGAAAGGACTGCTGCAGGAGCTGAAGCTGATGTTATGAACGTCTGGCAAGCTCGATCTGATGACTACTCAATAGTTCAGTGTGCCATGCTTTACGGCTTAGAACCGGGACTTCAAAGACGTTTTGAACGTCATGGAGCATATGAGATGTTCCAGGAGTTGAAGTTAATATTTCAAGCAAATGCCCGGGTTGAGAGATATGAAGTCTCCAACAAGTTCTATAGCTGCAAGATGGAGGAGAATAGTTCTGTCAGTGAACACATACCCAAAATGTCTGGGTATCATAACCACTTGACTCAGCTGGGAGTTGATAGTGTTATTGACAGAGTTCTTCAATCACTGACACCAAGCTACAAAGGCTTCTTGATGAACTATAATACGCAAGGGATGAATAAAATGATTCCTGAGCTCTTCGCAATGCTTAAGGCCGCGGAGGTAGAAATCAAGAAGGAGCATCAAGTGTTGATGGTTAACAAGACCACTAGTTTCAAGAAAAAGGGCAAGGGAAAGAAAGGGAACTTCAAGAAGAATGGCAACTCCCGGGAAGAAGCCCAAAGCTGGACCCAAGCCTGAAACTGAGTGCTTCTACTGCAAAGGGACTGATCACTGGAAGTCGAACTGCCCCAACTACTTGGCGGATAAGAAGGATGGCAAAGTGAACAAAGGTATATTTGATATACATGTTATTGATGTGTACCTTACTAATGCTCGTAGTAGCGCCTGGGTATTTGATACTGGTTCGGTTGCTCATATTTGTAACTCGAAACAGGAGCTGCGGAATAAACGAAGATTGGCTAAGGATGAGGTGACGATGCGCGTCGGAAATGTTTCCAAGGTCAATGTGATCGCCGTCGGCACGCTACCTCTACATCTACCTTCGGGATTAGTTTTAGACCTTAATAATTGTCATTTGGTGCCCGCGTTGAGCATCAACATTATATCTGGATCTTGTTTATTGCGAGACGGTTATTCATTTAAGTCAGAGAATAATGGTTGTTCTATTTATATGAATAATATCTTTTATGGTCATGCACCCTTGAAGAGTGGTCTATTCTTGTTGAATCTCGATAGTAGTGATACACATATTCATAATATTGATACCAAAAGATGCAAAGTTGATAATGATAGTGCAACAGACTTGTGGCACTGCCGTTTAGGTCATATTGGTATAAAGCGCATGAAGAAACTCCATACAGATGGACTTTTGGAATCACTTGATTATGAATCATTTGATACTTGCGAACCATGCCTCATGGGCAAGATGACTAAAACTTTGTTCTCCGAAACAATGGAGCGAGCTAATGACTTATTGGAAATAATACATACCGATGTATGCGGTCCGATGAGTGTTGAGGCACGCGGCGGGTATCGTTATTTTCTGACCTTCACAGATGATTTAAGTAGGTATGGGTATATCTACTTAATGAAACACAAGTATGAAACATTTGAAAAGTTCAAAGAATTTCAGAGTGAAGTGGAGAATCATCGTAACAAGAAAATAAAGTTTCTATGATCTGATCGCGGAGGCGAATATTTGAGTTACAAGTTTGGCCTTCATTTAAAACAATGTGGAATTGTTTCACAACTCACGCCACCTGGAAC
The DNA here is from genome assembly GCA_011799875.1 of Thinopyrum elongatum. Classification (NCBI taxonomy): domain Eukaryota; kingdom Viridiplantae; phylum Streptophyta; class Magnoliopsida; order Poales; family Poaceae; genus Thinopyrum; species Thinopyrum elongatum. The sequence goes on from CM022298.1 coordinate 466,822,132, forward strand.
ACCACATCGTAATGGTGTGTTGGAACGTCGTAACCGTACTTTATTAGATATGGTGCGATCTATGATGTCTCTTACCGATTTACCACTATCGTTTTGGGGTTATGCATTAGAGACAGCCGCATTCACGTTAAATAGGGCACCGTCTAAATTCGTTGAGACGACACCGTATGAACTGTGGTTTGGCAAGAAACCTAAGCTGTCGTTTCTTAAAGTTTGGGGTTGCGACACTTATGTCAAAAGGCTTCAGCCTGATAAGCTCGAACCCAAATCGGAGAAGTGCGTCTTCATAGGATACCCTAAAGAAACAATTGGGTACACCTTCTACCACAGATCCGAAGGCAAGATCTTTGTTGCCAAGAATGGAACCTTTCTAGAGAAGGAGTTTCTCTCGAAAGAAGTGAGTGGGAGGAAACTAGAACTTGATGAGGTAATTGTACCTTCTCTCGAATTGGAAAGTAGCACATCAGAGAAATCCGTTCCCGTGATGCCTACACCAACTAGAGAGGAAGCAAATGATAATGATCATGAAACTTCAAATCAAGTTGCTACTGAACCTCGTGGGTCAACCAGAGCACGATCCACACCAGAGTGGTACGGTAATCCTGTCCTGGAAGTCATGTTACTAGACCAAGGCAAACCTACGAACTATGAAGAAGCTATGATGAGCGCAAATTCCGAAAAATGGCTCGAGGCCATGAAATCTGAGATAGGATCCATGTATGAGAACAAAGTGTGGACTTTGGTGGACTTGCCCGATGATCGGCAAGCCATAGAAAATAAATGGATCTTCAAGAAGAAGACTGACACTGATGGTAACATTACTGTCTAGAAAGCTCGACTTGTCGCGAAAGGTTTTCGACAAGTTCAAGGAGTTGACTACGATGAGACTTTCTCACCCGTAGCGATGCTTAAGTCTGTCCGAATCATGTTAGCAATTGCCGCATTTTATAATTATGAAATCTGGCAAATGGACGTCAGAACTGCATTCCTTAATGGATATATTAAAGAAGAGTTATATATGATGCAACCAGAAGGTTTTGTTGATCCTAAAGATGCTAACAAAGTGTGCAAGCTCCAGCGATCCATCTATGGACTGGTGCAAGCATCTCGGAGTTGGAATATACGCTTTGATGAAGTGATCAAAGCATATGGTTTTATACAGACTTACGGTGAAGCCTGTATTTACAAGAAAGTGAGTGGGAGCTCTGTAGCATTTCTGATATTATATGTGGATGACATATTGTTGATTGGAAATGATATAGAATTTCTGGATAGCATAAAAGGATACTTGAATAAGAATTTTTCAATGAAAGACCTCGGTGAAGCTGCTTATATATTGGGCATCAAGATCTATAGAGATAGATCGAGACGCTTAATAGGACTTTCACAAAGCACATACCTTGATAAAGTTTTCAAGAAGTTCAAAATGGATCAGTCAAAGAAAGGGTTCTTGCCTGTGTTACAAGGTGTGAAGTTGAGTCAGACTCAAAGCCCGACCACTGCAGAAGATAGAGAGAAAATGAAAGTCATTCCCTATGCCTCAGCCATAGGTTCTATCATGTATGCTATGCTGTGTACCAGACCTGATGTGTGCCTTGCCATAAGTCTGGCAGGGAGGTACCAAAGTAATCCAGGAGTGGATCACTGGACAGCGGTCAAGAACATCCTGAAGTACCTGAAAAGGACCAAGGATATGTTTCTCGTTTATGGAGGTGACGAAGAGCTCGTCGTAAATGGTTACGTTGATGCTAGCTTCGACACTGATCCGGATGACTCTAAGTCACAAATCGGAGACGTATTTATATTGAATGGTGGAGCTGTCAGTTGGTGCAGTTCCAAGCAGGGCGTCATGGCAGGATCTATGTGAGAAGCGGAGTACATAGCTGCTTCGGAAGCAGCACATGAAGGAGTTCATATCCGATCTAGGTGTAATACCCAGTGCATCGGGTCCAATGAAAATCTTTTGTGACAACACTGGAGCAATTGCCTGTCGGGGAACGTAGCATGCAATTTCAAAAAAATTATACGCTCACGCAAGATCTATCTAGGAGATGCATAGCAACGAGAGGGGGAGAGTGTGTCCACGTACCCTCGTAGACCGAAAGCGGAAGCGTTTGACAACGCGGTTGATGTAGTCGAACTTCTTCTCGTTCCGACCGATCAAGCACCGAACGTACGGCACCTCCGAGTTCTGCACACGTTCAGCTCGATGACGTCCCTCAAACTCTTGATCCAGCAAAGTGTCGAGGGAGTAGATGAGTTCCGTCAGCATGATGGCGTGGTGACGGTGATGGTGAAGTGATCCGCGCAGGGCTTCGCCTAAGCACCGCGAGAATATGACCGAGGGTGTAATCTGTGGAGGGGGGCGCCGCACACGGCTAACAGATGTTGTTGTGTCCTTTTGGGGCGCCCCCTCTCCTCAATTTATATATGTGTAGGGGTTTGGAGTAGAAGGAATAGTACCACATGAACAGTAACCGTGAATATTACACACGTGGACTTGGACTCCAAGTCCAATCCTATTCCTACTAGGACACCTTCCCTTTTTGCCTTCCCTAGCCACATGGGCTTTTGAGGACTTAGTGCGCCTAGCCCAATAAGGCCAGGGCACTTCCCCTTAGCCCATGCCAGCCCTTGGGATGTGGTGGACCCACTTGTGGACTTCCGGACCCCTCCGGAATCCTCCGGAACCTTCTGGAAGCTTCACGGTACAACACCGAAAAAACTGTACTTTTTTCCGGAACCCAAAATATGACTTCCCATATAAATCTTTACCTCTCGACCATTTTGAGACTCCTCGTCATGTTCGTGATCTCATCCGGGACTCCGAACAACATTCGGTCACCAAATCACATAACTCATATAATACAATATCGTCATCGAACGTTAAGCGTGCGGACCCTACGGGTTCGAGAACTATGTAGACATGACCGAGGCACATCTCCGGTAAATAACCAATAGCGGAACCTAGATGCTCATATTGGCTCCCACATATTCTACGAAGATCTTTATCGGTCAAACCGTTATGACAACAGACGTTATTCCCTTTGTCATCGGTATGTTACTTGCCCGAGATTCGATCGTCGGTATCTTCATACCTAGTTCAATCTTGTTACCGGCAAGTCTCTTTACTCATTCTATAATACATCATCCCGCAACTAACTCATTAGTCACATTGCTTGCAAGGCTTATTATGATGTGTATTACCGAGAGGGCCCAGAGATACCTCTCCGATACTCGGAGTGACAAATCCTAATCTCGATCTATGCCAACCCAACAGACACCTTCGGAGATACCTGTAGAGCATCTTTATAATCACCCAGTTACGTTGTGACGTTTGATAGCACACAAGGCATTCCTCCGGTATCCGGGAGTTGCATAATCTCATAGTTGAAGGAATATGTATTTGACATGAAGAAAGCAGTAGCAATAAAACTGAACGATCATTATGCTAAGCTAACGGATGGGTCTTGTCCATCACATCATTCTCCTAATGATGTGATCCCATTATCAAATGACAACTCATGTCCATGGTTAGGAAACTTAACCATCTTTGATTAACGAGCTAGTCTAGTAGAGGCTTACTAGTGACACGGTGTTTTGTCTATGTATCCACACATGTATCAAGTTTCCTGTTAATACAATTCTAGTATGAATAATAAACATTTATCATGATATAAGGAAGTATAAAATAACAACTTTATTATTGCCTCTAGGGCATATTTCCTTCAGTCTCCCACTTGCACTAGAGTCAATAATCTAGTTCACATCGCCATGTGATCAACACCCAAAGGGTTTACTAGAGTCAATAATCTAGTTCACATCGCCATGTGATTAACACCAATAGTTCACATCGCCATGTGACCAACATCCAAAGGGTTTACTAGAGTCAATAATCTAGTTCACATCATCATGTGATTAACACCCAAAGAGTACTAAGGTGTGATCATATTTTGCTTGTGAGAGAAGTTTAGTCAACGGGTCTGCCACATTCAGATCCGTATGTATTTCATAATTTTCTATGTCTACAATGCTCTGTATGGAGCTACTCTAGCTAATTGCTCCCACTTTCAATATGTATCCAGATTGAGACTTAGAGTCATCTGGATCGGTGTAAAAGCTTGCATCGACGTAACTTTTTACGACGAACTCTTTATCACCTCCATAACTGAGAAATATTTCCTTAGTCCTCTAAGGATAATTTTGACCGCTGTCTAGTGATCTACTCCTGGATCACTATTGTTTCCCTTTGCCAAACTCATGGCATGGTACACAAGAGGTTTGGTACACAGCATGGCATACTTTATAGAACCTATGGCTGAGGTATAGGGAATGACTTTCATTCTCTCTCTATCTTCTGCCGTGGTCGGGCTTTGAGTCTTACTCAACTTCACACCTTGTAACATAGGCAAGAACCCTTTCTTTGACTGATCCATTTTGAACTTCTTCAAAATCTTTGTCAAGGTATGTGCTTTGTGAAAGTCCTATTAAGCATCTCGATCTATCCCTATAGATCTTGATGCTCAATATGTAAGCAGCTTCACCGAGGTCTTTTATTGAAAAACTCTTATTCAAGTATCCTTTTATGCTATCCAGAAATTCTATATCATTTCCAATCAGCAATATGTCATCCACATATAATATCAGAAATGCTACAGAGCTCCCACTCACTTTCTTGTAAATACAGGCTTCATCATAAGTCTGTATAAAACCATATGCTTTGATCAACTCATCAAAGCGTATATTCCAACTCCGAGATGCTTGCACCAGTCCATAGATGGATCGCTGGAGCTTGCACACTTTGTTAGCATCTTTAGGATTGACAAAACCTTCTGGTTGCATCATATACAACTCTTTAAGAAATCCACTAAGGAATGCAGTTTTGACATCCATTTGCCAGATTTCATAAAATGCGGCAATTGCTAACATGATTCGGACAGACTTAAGCATCGCTACGAGTGAGAAAATCTCATCGTAGTCAACACCTTGAACTTGTCCAAAACCTTTTGCGACAATTCGAGCTTTCTAGATAGTAACACTACCATCAGCGTCTGTCTTCCTCTTAAAGATCCATTTATTCTCTATGGCTCGCCGATCATCGGGAAAGTCCACCAAAGGCCACACTTTGTTCTCATACATGGATCCTATCTCAGATTTCACGGCCTCAAGCCATCTGTCAAAATCTAGGCTCATCATAGCTTCTTCATAGTTCGTAGGTTCACCTTGGTCTAGTAACATGACTTCCAGTACAAGATTCCTGTACCACTCTGGTGCGGATCATGTTCTGGTTGACCTACGACATTCTGTAGTAACTTGATCCGAAGTTTCATGATCATCATCATTAGCTTCCTCTCTAGTTGGTGTAGGCATCACGGGAACGGTTTTCTCTGATGAACTACTTTCCAATTCGAGAGAAGGTACAATTACCTCATCAAGTTCTACTTTCCTCCCACTCACTTCTTTCGAGAGAAACTCCTTCTCTAGAAAGGATCCATTCTTAGTAACAAAGATCTTGCCTTCGGATCTGTGATAGAAGGTGTACCCAGCAGTTTCTTTTGGGTATCCTATGAAGACGCACTTCTCCGATTTGGGTTCGAGCTTATCAGGCTGAAGTTTTTTTTACATAAGCATCGCAACCCGAAAATTTAAGAAACGACAGCTTAGGTTTCTTGCCAAACCACAGTTCATACGGTGTCATCTCAACGGATTTAGATGGTGCCCTATTTAACGTGAATGCAGCTGTCTCTAATGCATAACCCCAAAACGATAGTGGTAAATCGATAAGAGACATCATAGATCGCACCATATCTAATAAAGTACGGTTATGATGTTCAGACACACCATTACGCTGTGGTGTTCCAGGTGGCGTGAGTTGCGAAACTATTCCACATTGTTTTAAATGAAGGCCAAACTCGTAACTCAAATATTCGCCTCCGCGATCAGATCGTAGAAACTTTATTTTCTTGTTACGATGATTCTTCACTTCACTCTGAAATTCTTTGAACTTTTCAAACGTTTCAGACTTGTGTTTCATTAAGTAGATATACCCATATCTGCTCAAATCATCTGTGAAGGTCAGAAAATAACGATACCCGCCGCGAGCCTCAACACTCATCAGACCGCATACATCGGTATGTATTATTTCCAATAAGTCTGTAGCTCGCCCCATTGTTCCGGAGAACGTAGTCTTAGTCATCTTGCCCATGAGGCATGGTTCGCAAGCATCAAATGATTCATAATCAAGTGATTCCAAAAGTCCATCTGCATGGAGTTTCTTCATGCGCTTTACACCAATGTGACCTAAACGGCAGTGCCACAAATATGTCGCACTATCATTATCAACTTTTCATCTTTTGGCATCACTATTATGAATATGTGTATCACTACGATCGAGATTCAATAAACCATTTACATTGAGTGTATGACCATAAAAGGTTTTATTCATGTAAACTATTCAACAATTATTCTTTGACTTAAATGAATAACCGTATCGCAATAAACATGATCCAATCATATTCATGCTCAACGCAAACACCAAATAACATTTATTTATTTAGGTCCACACTAATCCCGAAGGTAAAGGGAGTGTGCGATGGTGATCTTATCAACCTTGGAATCACTTCCAACACACATCGTTACCTCGTCATTAACTAGTCTCTGTTCATCTTGCAACTCCTGTTTTGAGTTACTAATGTCAGCAACTGAACCGGTATCAAATACTCAGGGGCTACTATGAACACTAGTAAAATACACATCAATAACATGTATATCAAATATACCTTTGTTCACTTTGCCATCCTTCTTATCCGCCAAATATTTGGGGTAATTCCGCTTCCAGTGACCATTTACTTTGCAGTAGAAGCACTCAGTTTCAGGCTTAGGTCCAGACTTGGGTTTCTTCCCGGGAGTAGCAACTTGCTTGCTATTCTTCTTGGAGTTCCCTTTCTTGCCTTCGCCCTTTTTCTTGAAACTAGTGGTCTTGTCAACCATCAACACTTGATGCAATTTCTTGATTTCTACCTTCACCGATTTCAGCATCGCGAAGAGCTTGGGAATCGTTTTCGTCATCTCTTGCATATTATAGTTCATCACGAAGTTCTAGTAACTTGGTGATAGTGACTAGAGAAATCTGTCAATCACTATCTTATCTGGAAGATTAATTCCCACTTGATTCAAGCGATTGTAGTACCCAGACATTCTGAGCACATGCTCACTAGCTGAGCTATTCTCCTCCATCTTGTAGGCAAAGTACTTGTCAGAGGTCTCATACCTCTTGACACGGGCATCAGTCTGAAATACCAATTTCATCTCTTTGGAACATCTCATATGCTCCGTGGCGTTCAAAATGTTTTTGAAGTCCCGGTTCTAAGCCGTAAAGCATGGTGCACTAAACTATCAAGTAGTCATCATATCGAGCTTGCCAAACGTTCATAACGTCTGCATCTACTCCTGCAATAGGTCTGTCACCTAGCGGTGCATCAAGGACATAATTCTTCTGTGCAGCAACGAGAATATTCCTCAGATCACGGACCTAGTTTGCATCGTTGCTACTATCATCTTTCAACTTAGTTTTCTCTAGGAACATATCAAAAATAAAACAAGGGAGCTATACACGAGCTATTGATCTACAACATAATTTGTAAATACTACCAGGACTAAGTTCATGATAAATTAAGTTCAATTAATCATATTACTTAAGAACTCCCACTTGGATAAACATCCCTCTAGTCATCTAAATGATCACGTGATCCATATCAACTAAACCATGTCCGATCATCACGTGAGATGGAGTAGTTTTCAATGGTGAACATCTCTATGTTGATCATATCTACTATATGATTCACGTTCGACCCTTCGGTCACAGTGTTCCAAGGCCATATCTGCATATGCTAGGCTCGTCAAGTTTAACCCGAGTATTCTGCACGTGCAAAACTGGCTTGCACCCGTTGTATGTGAACGTAGAGCTTATCACACCCGATCATCACGTGGTGTCTCGGCACGACGAACTGTCGCAACGGTGCATACTCAGGGAGAACACTTATACCTTGAAATTTAGTGAGGGGTCATCTTATAATGCTACCGCCGTACTAAGCAAAATAAGATGCATAAAAGATAAACATCACATGCAATCAAAATATGTGACATGATATGGCCATCATCATCTTGTGCCTTTGATCTTCATCTCCAAAGCACCGTCATGATCTCCATCGTCACTGGCTTGACACCTTGATCTCCATCGTAGCATCGTTGTCGTCTCGCCAACTATTGCTTCTACAACTATCGCTAACTCATAGTAATGAAGTAAAGCAATTACATGGCGATTGCATTTCATACAATAAAGCGACAACCATAAGGCTCCTGCCAGTTGCCGATAACTTTTACAAAACTTGATCATCTCATACAATAACGTGTATCACATCATGTCTTGACCATATCACATCACAACATGCCCTGCAAAAACAAGTTAGACGTCCTCTACTTTGTTGTTGCAAGTTTTAGGTGGCTGCTACAGGCTTCTAGTAAGAACCGTTCTTACCTACGCATCAAAACCACAACGATTTTTCGTCAAGTGTGATGTTTTAACCTTCAACAAGGACCGGCCGTAGTCAAACTCGATTCAACTAAAGTTGGAGAAACAGACACCAGCCAGCCACCTGTGTGCAAAGCACGTCGGTAGAACCAGTCTCATGAACGCGGTCATGTAATGTCGGTCTGGGCCGCTTCATCCAACAATACCGCCAAATCAAAGTAAGACGTTGGTGGTTAGCAGTATGACTATTATCGCCCACAACTCTTTGTGTTCTACTCGTGCATATCATCTACGCATAGACCTGGCTCGGATGCCACTGTTGGGGAACGTAGCATGCAATTTCAAAAAATTTATACGCTCACGCAAGATCTATCTAGGAGATGCATAGCAACGAGAGGGGGAGAGTGTGTCCACGTACCCTCGTAGACCGAAAGCGGAAGCATTTGACAACGCGGTTGATTTAGTCGAACTTCTTCTCGTTCCGACCGATCAAGCACCGAACGTACGGCACCTCCGAGTTCTGCACACGTTCAGCTCGATGACGTCCCTCGAACTCTTGATCCAGCAAAGTGTCGAGGGAGTAGATGAGTTCCGTCAGCACGACGGCGTGGTGATGGTCATGGTGAAGTGATCCGCACAGGGCTTCGCCTAAGCACCGCGAGAATATGACGGAGGGTGTAATCTGTGGCGGGGGGCGCCGCACACGGCTAACAGATGTTGTTGTGTCCTTTTGGGGCGCCCCCTCTCCTATATTTATATATGTGTAGGGGCTTGGAGTAGAAGGAATAGTACCACATGAACAGTAACCGTGAATAGTACACACGTGGACTTGGACTCCAAGTCCAATCCTATTCCTACTAGGACACCTTCCCTTTTTGCCTTCCCTAGCCACATGGGCTTTTGAGGACTTAGTGCGCCTAGCCCAATAAGGCCAGGGCGCTTCCCCTTAGCCCATGCCAGCCCTTGGGACGTGGTGGACCCACTTGTGGACTTCCGGACCCCTCCGGAATCCTACGAACCTTCTGGAAGCTTCACAGTACAATACCGAAAAAACTGCACTTTTTCCGGAACCCAAAATATGACTTCCCATATATAAATCTTTACCTCTCGACCATTCCGAGACTCCTCGTCATGTCCGTGATCTCATCTGGGACTTCGAACAACATTCGGTCACCAAATCACATAACTCATATAATACAATATCGTCATCGAACGTTAAGCGTGCGGACCCTACGGGTTCGAGAACTATGTAGACATGACCGAGACACCTCTCCGGTCAATAACCAATAGCGGAACCTGGATGCTCATATTGGCTCCCACATATTCTACGAAGATCTTTATCGGTCGAACCGTTATGACAACATACGTTATTCCCTTTGTCATCGGTATGTTACTTGCCCGAGATTCGATCATCGGTATCTTCATACCTAGTTCAATCTCGTTACCGACAAGTCTCTTTACTCGTTTCGTAATACATCATCCCGCAACTAACTCATTAGTCACATTGCTTGCAAGGCTTATTATGATGTGTATTACCGAGAGGGCCCAGAGATACCTCTCCGATACTCGGAGTGACAAATCCTAATCTCGATCTATGCCAACCCAACAGACACCTTCGGAGATACCTGTAGAGCATCTTTATAATCACCCAGTTACGTTGTGACGTTTGATAGCACACAAGGCATTCCTCCGGTATCCGGGAGTTGCATAATCTCATAGTCGAAGGAATATGTATTTGACATGAAGAAAGCAGTAGCAATAAAACTGAACGATCATTATGCTAAGCTAACGGATGGGTCTTGTCCATCACATCATTCTCCTAATGATGTGATCCCATTATCAAATGACAACTCATGTCCATGGTTAGGAAAGTTAACCATCTTTGATTAACGAGCTAGTCTAGTAGAGGCTTACTAGGGACACAGTGTTTTGTCTATGTATCCACACATGTATCAAGTTTTCGGTTAATACAATTCTAGTATGAATAATAAACATTTATCATGATATAAGGAAATATAAAATAACAACTTTATTATTGCCTCTAGGGCATATTTCCTTCAGTACCTTGGCGAAGGAATCCAGGTTTCATAAGAGAACCAAACACATCAAGAGACGCTTCAACTCCATTCGTGAAAAGGTCAAGGATGGAGACATAGAAATTTGCAAAGTACATACGGATCTGAATGTGGTAGACCCGTTGACTAAGCCTCTTCCGCGAGCAAAACATGATCATCACCAAGACTCCATGGGTGTTAGATTCATCACAATGTAATCTAGATTATTGACTCAAGTGTAAGTGGAAGACTGAAGGAAATATGCCCTAGAGGCAATAATAAAGTTGTTATTTTATATTTCCTTATTCATGATAAAGGTTTATTATTCATGCTAGAATTGTATTGATCGGAAACTTAAATACATGTGTGAATACATAAACAAATACCGTGTCCCTAGTAAGCCTCTACTTGACTAGCTCGTTGATCAAAGATGGTTAAGATTTCCTAACCATAGACATGTGTTGTCATTTGATAACGGGATCACATCATTAGGAGAATGATGTGATGGACAAGACCCATCCGTTAGCTTAGCATAATGATCGTTCAGTTTATTGCTATTGCTTTCTACATGTCAAATACATATTCCTTCGACTATGAGATTATGCAACTCCCGGATACCGAAGGAATACCTTGTGTGCTATCAAACGTCACAACGTAACTGGGTGATCATAAAGATGCTCTACGGGTATCTCCGAAGGTGTTTGTTGAGTTGGCATAGATCGAGATTAGGATTTGTCACTCCGAGTATCGGAGAGGTATCTCTGGGCCCTCTCGGTAATACACATCATAAGAAGCCTTGCAAGCAAAGTGACTAATGAGTTAGTTACATGATGATGTATTACAGAACGAGTAAAGAGACTTGCCGGTAACGAGATTGAACTCGGTATGAACATACCGACGATCGAATCTCGGGCAAGTAACATACCGATGGACAAAGGGAATTGCGTATGTTGTCATAACGGTTTGACCGATAAAGATCTTCGTAGAATATGTAGGAGCCAATATGGGCATCCAGGTTCCGCTATTGGTTATTGGCCGGAGAGGTGTCTCGGTCATGTCTACATAGTTCACGAACCCGTAGGGTCCGCACGCTTAACGTTCGTTGACGATATAGTGTTATATGAGTTATATGTTTTGTTGACCGAATGTTGTTCGGAGTACCGGATGAGATCACAGACATGGCGAGGAGTCTCGAAATGGTCGAGAGGTAAAGATTGATATATAGGACGATGGTGTTTGGACACCGGAAGTGTTTCGGGACGTACCGGGAAAGTATCGGGTCACCGGAAGGGGTTCCGGGCATCCCCCCCCCCCCCCCCCCCCCCCCCCCCCCCCCACCCCCCCGGGAAGATATGGGCCTTATGGGCCAAAGGAGGGGACAGACCAGCCCACAAGGGGGCTGGCGCGCCCCTCCCATGGCTGGCCGGCCCTAAGGGGAAGGAAAGGGGAGGGGTGGCCCCTCCTGCCTTTCCCTCCTCAGGAGAGAAAGGAAAGGGGGGGAGGGCGCCACGTCCTCCTTCCTTCCTCCCGCGCTCCAAATAAGGAAAAGGGGGGGCGCGGCTTGGGAGAGACCCCAAGTAGGATTCCCCCTACTTGGGCGCCCCCTTGGCTGCTCCTCCCTCCCTCCCACCTATATATATGTGGGAGGGGGGCACCTAGCACAGAACAGACAATTGCCTAGCCGTGTGTGGCGCCCCCGTCCACCGTTTACACCCCCGGTCATATTTTCGTAGTGCTTAGGTGAAGCCCTGCGGAGATAGCTTCACCATCACCGTCACCACGCCATCGTGCTGCCGGAACTCGTCCACTACCTCGCCATCTTGCTGGATTAAGAAGGCGGAGGACGTCATCGAGCTGAACGTGTGCTGAACGCGGAGGTGCCGTACGTTCGGTGCTCTATCAGTTGGAACGCGGAGAAGTTCGACTACATCAGCCGCGTTGTCAAACGCTTCCGCTTACGGTCTACGAGGGTACGTAGACACACTCTCCCCCTCTCGTTGCTATGCATTTCCTTGATAGATCTTGCGTGTGCGTAGATTTTTTTTTGTTTTCCATGCAACATTTCCCTAGAAGATTGCCCTAACCTTGTTTGTAAAGGTCCTGATTGCCCCCTTCAAGGATCGCTAGTGGATTCACCACATCTTGCTTTATGCGATGGCGTGGAGAAGAATATGACGAGTCCTTGGGACGCTTGGGCAGCATTGTGCCTCCACACCCCTCCAAGGGAGAGATACCTCCTCCAAAGGGAGGGAACTTCAGAAACACATCATCTGCTCCATCGACTCCACTTGCGGTTATTTCGGTCCTTTACTTTGTGCAAGCTATTACGGTGTGTTTACTCTTGCTTGCTTGTGTTGCTTGTTGTGCTTGTCATATAGGTTCTCCACCTAGTTTGCATATCTAGACTGCCTACTTTTATTGTTGAGCCTAAAATCTGCAAAAGAGATTAAAAAAAATTAGTCGCCTAATCACCCACCTCTAGTCGACTATATCGATCGTTTCAAAAGGGCACCCCATGCAGATATGCCTAGCAGTTCTAGGTCCTTGTAAGCATAACATACATCTCGGATCGTGGGGCCACCCATGGATATCCTGCGTGTAAGCCATGAAGATTCTTCCATGGAGCACCAACCAAGAAAAGAATTTGCACTTGGGCTCCACATGCACCAACCAAATCTTTGTCGCGTGAACCTAGGGAAGGATCCCTAGAATTGGACGACACGGGGAGAGGTAGACGAGTAGTTGTCGTTTTCTGTCCAGTTCCACCTGATGGCGTCATTTTTGTTTGAAGCGAAGTTGAGCGGATGAATGTAGGCGTGCCGCGGCGATTTTGAAAAGCTCATGGGCGTAATATTTCAAGGGGTCCTTGCGAGGCAAGTTATCATGTCAAAAAAACGTCTTGGCCCCATTTCTGATGGTGATAGTTGTCGATGCATTGTCAATTTGGGTGAATTCAAGTTGTTGTTTTACAGGTGTCTTCTCTTTTACAGCCGCATGCACACACAAAATCAAAATTAGAACACAACTTTTTTCTATCATTGAACAATACCCTTGTAATTTTTGGATTTGGGGTATTCCGCACATACTTGAGTAAGTTATTCGGTACAATCGCAAAATGTTTGAATCTACGAAAACTATTATCCATAACTAGGGCTAGATTAACGAGCTGCTCGGCTCGTTTGGCTCGTTATCGTTAAGCTCATTATCGTTAAGCTTGTTATCATTAAGTTCATTAATATTAACGAGCTAAAACCTCTGTTCAGCTCGGTTCGTTATGGGCTCATTATGCTCGCGAGTGTTCACGAGTGCTCGTTAAGGTAATAAATAACACACCATGATCTCATAAAACATTCACAATAGAAAAAATTAAACAAGGACGTTAAGATAATAAACAACATAGAAGAATCCAATGATCCCATCAAAAGTTCAGAACGACATAAATTAAACAAGGACGTTTGGTTCCTGGCGGTTGGCTCCTGGTGGACTCTAGGGTCTCCTGACGGCTGACTCCTAGGTCTAGGAGAAGTGCCGAAGTGGGCCAGGGTGCTAGGCCCCTAGGCTGGGCTAACTAGCAACTCTTTTGTTAGTGGATGATTTGAACTAGGGGTCTCATGTCAAACTTTTGAAAATTAGCGAGCTAAACGAGTTAGCTCGTGAAACTCGTTTGCTCGCTCGTTAAGCTCGTTAATATTAATGAGCAAAAAATATTGTTTGGCTTGGTTCATTAACTAACGAGCACAAGCCGAAACGAGCCGAACTATCGAGCGTTCATTATGCTCGCGAGCTTCGAGCTTTTCGTCCAGCCCTATCCATAACATCCATTAGAAATGGAAGGGCCGTTTGTGACATTTTTTTCTCTACAATTCGATGACATGAATCCAATTAAATTCCTTCAAAAGAACGAAGAGCGCAGTTGATCGGAATGTCATGACGCAATATCAGAAGCAGAGTCAGTGGTTCATACAACTCTCTCCAATGTTTTATACTAGTACGTGAACACAAGTTGAAGTTGGATAGAAAATTCTAGTCAACCACCAACATGTACTGCTCACGATCAGATTCAGATGCAATGATCCATGGATAGAATAACCAGGGTAAAACGAGTCGTCTCCCTCCCCGCAAGAACAAAAATAAAACGAGTCGTCTCCCTCCTGCATCCGTCTGCATGTGAGTCATACGTATGAAAGTGGCATAGCTCGAAAAAAAGCTCACCAATTCAAACTGTTATCCGGTTGTTAGATCTAATCGCGTCGGCTAAGCGCCTTGCGCGGGGAAGGTATCAAAAGGTGCCATGTGAATACGGGATTAGCGGAGCAAAAAAGGAGATTAACTTAGAGTCGGAAGACCGAAGGGGCGTCTGCCGGTGGGTGGCGTCGCATGAGGTTATTTTATCCGGTCAAAGGATCCTAGGGAAACGCTGGCGGCGAGAGGGAATCGAGGCCGGCCGTCGGATTGGTCAGAGCCGCGCGGGGCGACGGCTGCGATCGACGCCCCGGCGGGTTTGTGGCATCATGGGAGTTCTGTGCCTGTGGTGGGGGCTGCTCTGCGCTCGGTGCTCGATCGCCGGGCAGTTACATAACTCGGTAGGCGCCAAGTCTGTGACTCCTGAATGGATGCTTCAATGCTTCACGCCGATCTCTCCCTCGGCGTCGCCGTCGGGTATTATCGCTTGCCATTGCGAGTCGCCAAGCTGCGGCCAGGAACAAGGCTGTGTTGACGTACGTACGCGTGGTGCCTTCGATTTCACTGTGAAGGTGCACAAGTAACGTCTTATATTTTGATACGGGGTAGTAGTACATGACGCTAAACTAAGGTCCTAGCAAATGCAGCATACGGTGCTGTGCATATATTGCACCCATAATTACTTCTAGGACGAACGATCAAAGAAAAAGGTAGTAGTATTGTGCTGTGGTACGTACTACAACTCTACAAGTCTACAACGCATGCCTTTACACAGTGTGTGTACAAGAGCGCTGTAGAAGTGATAAATGTACAGGAACCACTGACCGAGTGAGGAGGGAGGGAGCATCTATCTAGTTAAACCAACAAGCCGTACGTACGATCCGTCTTTACTCTGTGCAACGCAAGAAGGTGCCAGTCACTGCAACGCAATGTCCCCTCGAGTCGAAATAAAGAAAGGGGTCGAGACGAGCGGTAGAAGCGCATTGAAAAACACGCCAACAAAATTCCGCGCTGGATACTTAATCAAGATCTGACCCTAGTTTGTAACAATTTCGGGATATGACCCTTTTGCTACCGCCAGAGGCCACGACGGTATTAAATAACTCTACCGCCAAACAGGCTGGCGGTAGCCTGTACAACTCTATCACCAAAGTGTCCGGCGATAGGTACGAGCATACACTGTGTTCCATACTTAAAAAAAAAAAATTGATAGGATGTGCAACCCTATCGTCAGGGATCTTGGCGGGAGGCTAGGTAGGCTATTATACCCTACCGCCATGGACCCTAACGGTAGCAAAAGAATCAGATCTCAATTTTTTTACAAACTAGAGCCAGATCTTGATTAAGTATCAGAAAAGGGTCGAAACACGAAATTTAGCCACAACACGCATCACGGGAGGATAGTACGCGCGTGCCGTGCGGCCGAATAGTACGCGCGTGCCGTGCGGCCGAGCGAATGCCAAGTAGACTAGACAACCTTGCAGAGATACCGGGATACCAGGGTTGAAAACCTCCGATTTGTTTCGCCACGAAATGGGGAGCTTCTGCACCTCACATAATATTTTGTTCGCATACATTAGCCATTAGGGACCGCCCTGAAGGTGAAGGGAGCTATAGCGTGGCGCTCCTTTGGATGCACGATGCCGCTTGCCGAAACAAACATCGCCGCTGCGGAGCACTGCGTGTATGTGCTATGGACCACTGCAGTGGGTGCTCCGGCCAAGTGAAACAGTACGCGTAGAAAGGAAACCCGCATGGTGCCAAGCCGTAGTGTGAAACAGTACGCTCGTGCTCCCCTCTGCCTTCTTTACCGTATCTCGCATTCTCCTGTAATTTGCGTGCTTCCCCTGTATCTTGAGCGTGGTCTGCTTCTTGTCCTTTTAACGCCCGGTACATGTACTCTCTCCGTTCTGATTTACTCGTCGTGGTAGTTCACGACGAGTAAATCGGAACGGAGGGAGTACATGGCTTGAGGTGCCAGTCAGATACATACGCAATCTTTAAAAAAAAAAAGATACATACGCAAGAAAGCGGCCACATCACCTTGGCCACCGTACATAACTTGCGTATCTAGGTATGCATTTAATTAATTTGGTTATACTACTACTCCGGAAGCTTGTTTCATGTCACAAGTCTTGTCTCGGTGAACAGGATTACAGTTGGTTGGATGGGACGGACGGAGGCCCAATGTGGGCACGGATGATTAGGGCATTTCCAGGGAACAAGATGGCGAGAACGGGGAAGAGGACGCACGCACTGATTCCTGGTTTCTCACCTTTGCCGCCGCATGGATCCACGCGCGCCATTTCTTTTCTCCTTTTCGAGGCTGACGCACCGAGTAAACAACGCCGGTAGCCCTGTAGCACTGTCTGTCTGTAGCCATCCTTTTTCCTACGCGAGGGCCGCCTCGAAGGGCCCAAAGTTCAAGATGAGCAGAAACAGTAAACGCCAAACGTGAATCTCTAGGCAGCGCCGGCCATAGGCTCTTGGTTTGCACCACACGGTTTAGGCCAACACCAGCGCAGGAACTCAAACGGACGTTCGCTTGACCCGGATTCTGTTCGTTTGGGGCAGGCAATAGGATCGTGTCCAGGTCTTTTGTGGGATGCGATGGCCGTGCGCTGGGCGCACGGCCGCATCCTTTGGCCGCATCCTGTCCATCACATTTTTCAAACGCAAATATTCGAAAGTTCATGCCAGCGGCCCTAGTTCACGCCGACAACACAACCCGCCTACACGACCTCGCCGGCAACACAGCCAGCGGCCGGCAACACAGTCAGCCTCCAAAATGAATAGTTTTGTCGCCGGCAACACAGCCAGCGGCCGGAAACACAGCCAGCCTCCAAAGTGAATAGGTTTCTCGCCGGCACACAGCCAGCGGCCGGCACCCATGCCAGCCTCCAAAAAGAATGGCCACGGCCGAACATACCACCTAGTTCAGGCCGTCGGCGTCGAACATCTCCTTCTGCCTGGCCTTGAACCAGCTCCTCGTCTTCTCGCTCATCTTAGACAAGTCCACGCTCATGATCGCTAGGGCCACCTCCTTTGCTTTGGTTGCGGCATTGGTGGCCTCGATGTCGAGCTGCCTCTGCCTGGCCGTGACATTGGCGGCCTCGATGTCGAGCTGCCTTTACCGGGACGCCTCCTCCATGTCGATCTTCCTCTTCTTGGCCGCCTCCTCCATCTCAAGCCTCTTCCTTCGAAGCTCTACGTATTGCTTCATTTGCACGTCCTTGCTTTGTCGCTTTTTCTCGTCCGTCACATCCTTTTGAGACATCATGCCGTGTAAAGTCTCATGCAAGGCCATGGATGAAGCATCACGTATGTCGTCCATCTTGGAGTTGGTCTTGCCCCTCGGCCTCTTCAACGCCTCACCATCTCCACCTCCGGCCAACGCGGCCGGCTTCTTGCCTCTCTTCCTTTGAAGTTCACGGTATTGATCTTTGAACTTAGGGCAATTGTTGATGAGCGTCCAACAATGCGTAAGAGTGAATGGCTTGTCATTGTGCTGGGCCTGGAATGCTTCCAAAGATTGAAATGCCTACACAAGGCCGTAGCAACGAAAGATAAGAGAGCATACCATGTCCCCAATGCCGAGACCACTCACAGGACGTGCTTCAACGCTCTCAAGTGCGGCACAATACTTGTTGCATTCTTGTTGGATGAACAACCACCTCTTTTGAATCGAGGTGATGCCACGGTCGCTCGTAAATTGGTAGGGCGGAAACAACTTTCTTTCATGGAATGTTTTGTGAACTCTTGTCCAAAAAACAAGTCCCTTTTGTTGCGCACCGATCCTCGGATCTTGGCCAACCTCCATCCAACTTTGGCAAATCAACTTGTCCTCCTCTTGTGAGTATGATCCCTTACGAATCCTCTTCTTCCTCTTTTGTGCTTCCGCTCTTTGGGTGAGCTCGTCGATGAACAATGGCTCGCCCCCAATATCAATGCCATCATCTTCTTCATCACCATCACGTTCGCAATAGATGTCATCATCTTCATCACTTCATGCCACGAGTCTCCATGGTCGTAGTCAGCATGGTCGTGGGCCTCGTCTTCATCGGCCATGTACTGGGCGCGGCCATCCTGACTTTGGGTCTCGTCGGGATCGTAGGCAGCGCCATGCCCACCCTCGTAGATGACATTCTCCATGAACTGTTTGTAGAAGGGGTCGTCAACCATTGGCGTTGGTGTTGGCATTTCGTCAAATAGGACGCGGGGCGACGGCATGGTGCCCGTAGACGGCGGCCGTGCTTGTTTTCTTTGCATCTTGACGGACGGCCGGCCGCCGCTGCTGGACCCCGGCGTGACGTTGAGGTCGATGACGGCCGAGGGGCGTGGGGTGGACGGCGCTATCACGCCAACGTCCGGCGACCCCGAAAAACGGGTCTGGCCTTCGTACCTTGGCGGAGGAAAATCGGGCGACAAAGGCGTGGTCCCCGACGTCGGCGAGGGGCAGTGCGGAGGCCTGGTGACCGACGAGCCTGTGCTCGCCGGGCCGACGGGCGCTGCAGAGAAACCCGCCGGACGGCAAATCCAAACCATGAGGAGGGCGTGCGCTTTGTTGACGATGTCCTCCTTCTCGTCGACCTCGGCCTTGCGCCGCGCGGCCTCCAAAGCAGCACGCACGGCGGCGAACTTGGCTGCGGCGTTCTTGCCCTTGACAACCGCCCTCCGGTTCCTTCTCTTCGCCGATTCCGCGTCCATCTTTGCGAGCTCCGCCGGCGTGAGTTCCGACCGCGGCTTCTTCGGACCCTTGGCCGCCTTCTTCTTCACCTTTCCGGGCGGGTCGACGTCCTGGCCGCCGGAATTCGGCGGGGCATCGGCCATGGGCGGGGAGGGTGGTGGGCGGGACGTGGGAGGGTTTGGGGGGAAATGGCGCGAAATGGGGCGCCGGGCTAATGCTTTGTGCCACCGACGGGCGGGCCAGGGGAGGACAAGCGCGCGCGTCCCGCCCGTCCGCGCGCTGTCCGTTTCATCTCAAAATCGGCCTAAACTTGGGTCGGGGATGGGTCGAAAGCGGACAGAAAACGAACAAAAGTCCGTTTGCGCCCGCGCGCTGGGCCGTCTGGTTTGTCCTTTTTACCCAAACGGACTCACCCGGGTAGGATGGGGCCGCAAGCTGAAGTTGGCCTTACATGCCACGGTGGTGAACTCCTTCTCCCCGGCACGACCTTGTAATTTATTTTGGCCCACGTAACAAATACTCCCGCTTGATCAGAGGAGGATGCAGTACGTACCTCAAGATAATTGATCCGTAGAGGAGAGCGTTGTAAATTTCTCGTATAAACATACCCTAGGCCTCTCTGATCCATATTAATTATCGCTGTTTTAGTACAACTTTGAACGAATTGACACTTTTGTATCTTCTGACTCTCTGTCTCGTTGGCATCACAAAAAAGACGAGGTGACAAGGAAAGCTTGGCGTCACACGCGCGGTCAGGGCTGTGACCGGCAAGGGAATAGGAGGCCTTGGGCCAAAATGGTTAGACCAACTGCTAGTCTAAGTGGCCCAACTCACACACGACAAGTTAAATCAAGCAGTTACGTGATTGGACACGACTGTGATACGATGGCCCATCCGACATTTACGAACCTGTTTTTCTCTACTGAAAACCAGTTTCCCTCCTGTCATTTTTTTTGGAGGCAAATCTCCCCCCTGTCTTTACGAGAAAAGATTATGTATTTTGTCTCTGGCATATAGGAATAACCAAATACATCATATATTATTAAATAATAATACTAGTAGAATGGCCTGTGCATAAATGCCGGCTATATTTTCAACTGTCTGACCATTATTTGAAACAACAAATTTGTCGTTTCACAAAATCATGCAATAGCACATTCTACGTTCATGAAATGAATTCAATCTAGTATTAACTAAAACCATTGGCACATGCAGTCCATATTTTGAATGTTATGACTTATAACTAAGAATTACAATAGAATTAAATATAGTTTGAAGAAACTAACTTTTGTACTTATTTCCTCCCAATAATGTGCGGGTTTCACAGTGGATAATTATTATAAGTAACAATAGAATCCTATTTATGAGGTGAATAAATCAAAAGTGATTACAAGCCTAAATGCAATAGCACGTCCTTGTCCTTAATTGTCACATCCCAGATTTCTCCCAAGTCTAAATGTTAAAAAAAATCAAAGAAAAAACCTTTTTAGAATGGAATGTGATTGCTTGTTATAGTTAGAAGTTAAATAGGAGTTTTTTATTGGACTAAAATGTGGCTCAAAGAAAACTTTTCTAAATATTAAGAACCCTAAATTGTCATTTAGGGATTATTTATAAAAACTAGAAATTGAGCTCACATAATGCTTGTGACCTTTGATAGATATTTTGGGTTGGAAATAATATCCGTAAACCCCTAGGATTTATTTGGAACCACAAAGGAATTTGGAAATTAAATTTAACCATAAAGGAATTTAGGGAATAAATTGATATTTCAAAATAGGGTGACAAATTAAATATTTAATATGGGCATAAAATTATTTTATTAAAGCCCAGTTTGAGCCTATGATAAAATTTTCCCAAAAATATTTGTAGTGAATTCGATTTTTGAATCAATTCAAAAATCAATTGGGTATATTTCATGTAAGGCTATATATTTTATTTGGCAGGAAATAAATTTCCATAGGCCCTAGTTAAATGTTTAATCTTCTGTTAGTATTCTTAGTTGGTTTAGAGCAAGTTTGATTTTTTGAAATAAATTTGAAATAAAAAAAACAGAAAAAAAGGAGAAAAAGAAATGAAAGGTAAAAGAAAATAGTCTAGCCTACCAGCCCAACTAGCGTAACCTAACAAACCCCGGCGTGCAGCGCAGCAGCACCAACAACGACCCAACCCACCTAAGCCGACTAGCCGTACCAGACGCGGTAAAGTCCGTCGGCTGCCCCAACTCTGGTGTGGAGGCGTGTGAGGGTTATAGGGAGCGGTGTGCCCGTCGTGCGAGGTAGATGGCGTGGGAGGTGGAGCCCGCCTCGCTGCCGACGTGGCGGAGGTGGTGACGCAGGCCTTAGACGAGGAAGCCATCCGTGCCTGCATCCACCAGAAGCTGCAAAGGAGGAGCACACATGCCCTCGTCTGAGAGCAAAACCGAGGTGGTCCGTGTCATGGTCGGACTACCCCCAAAAGAGGAGAAGGAGGACCGTGACATATCAGACAACTGCGACGATGCGTAGATCCGGCTCGATCCATTTTATGTCTTCGAGTGTTACTTCCGTGACAAATACGCCAAGGACGACGACAAGGGCAGCGCCAAACATGGATAATCTTTCTTCATAGCTTAGTATGTAGCAGACACGTCAATTTTTGTACTCCGATGACAATGTATTGATGCAACAGCCGGACGTGATGTGTGAGATTATGTAGAGGTAGTTTACGAATTACGATGCATGTGGTTGTATGGTTTTGCAGATTTACTAATGAGGTACCTGGTTGTGGAATCGGACATTTGAGGGGTCACCTGTCATTGTCCGCAGACATGTCTGGACGTGTCTGTGAACGTTTAGGAATCCTGAGTAATACAATTCTTTCACCGCAAAAAAAAGGTCTGACTATTGATTTATTTTATTTTCAGAAAGATACTAAAAAAGAACGTAAGATTCTCATTTCACCTTTGTTCCCATCACCTCTTCGTCCAACCTTTCATGTATATGATAATCAATCACCTTAATTTACTTACCTTCTGAACTAATTTCACTTTAATTTACTTACCAAACTTCTAATCAAAATATAAGGTAGTTGACGGTCAGAATTTGATGAACATTTAGTTATACAATCGCATTATTATTGCAGGTAAATAATAAGCTAACGTATTAGAATATTTATATTTCGTTGCAACGTACGGGCATTGTTCTAATAGAAATAAAAAGTCCGGCCATAGATGCTCTAAACCTAGACCAGCTCATTCAAACTTGAATAGTTTGCGGTCCTACTTACCTACGGAGTGTGATGCTATTTACACCACGAAGTGATGGAGGTATCCACTCAGTGTAAGTGTTATCGTTCGTCCAAAGATGGCAGGATGCTGCCTGTTCCTGCCAAGCGTGCAGCCGAGCAAAACCAAAACCACAAGAAAAAGGGTGAGCAGTGAGTAGAATGGATCGGTGACAAGAAAGAGCATCCTGTGCATGCACGCAGGAACCATACATATATGGCTGGCACGAGGGCCCGATGAGACCGGGTGGTCCACGATAGGGCCCGCCCGCAGAACCTGTCCGGCGCCGGCCAGGCCGACTCCGACTCCGACCCAGGCCCAGCCCAGACCGTATTTTTTTTTTCTTTTCGATAAAACGGATACCGCACTTTGTTCTGCACGGCGGCACGTGCAGCGCAAATGGCTCAGGCAGCGTCCCCTGCGGTGCATCCCGTACTCCGGCAGCGGCGCATGGCACATTGGCACGGCACGCGGCCAGGCGTGCTCCGGGTCCAGTAATAACATGGCAATCGCGTGCGTTCGTTCTGGCAGCAGGCGGGAGCTTGGGACTGCAATCTACCGACTGTCATCGAGCTGTGCTCTGCCTGGAGCCCTGGAGCACTGGTGCGGCCGCCGCAAACGCGCCCGGGCGTGAACGACCAGCGCCGCTCAATTCACACGGGCACTACCTTGGTTGATTAATCAAATGGAAGCTCCGCTCAAGGAAATATTGGCTTTTGATAGTATCAGGAGAGTACTTGCTTGGTGAGTATGGGCAATGGGGTATTTGAACCGTATATACGATCGCGTACGGTTCATGATGGCCTTCTCGATCGCGCTTGCATCAGGGACATCCGTGGAGCCCTCATGCAGTACGTCCATCTTTGGAGGCGGCTGCCTCACGTCACTCTTTACAAGGCGCTGGACACCCGAAATCATTAATTAAGGAGTACTCGTTCCAAAGATCACTTCTATCTTCTTAGGTTGCGACAAATGGCGCACTCGCGCTTGCATCAGGGACATCCGTGGCGCCCTCATGCAGTACGTCCATCTTTGGAGGCGGCTGCCTCACGTCACTCTTTGCAAGGCGCTGGACACCCGAAATCATTAATTAAGGAGTACTCGTTTCAAAGATCACTCATGTCTTCTTAGGTTGCGACAAGTGGCGCGCACCCGGGAGTTTTCCCTTTTTTGTAGATTCGTTTATTCAGAACGTTTTATCTTTTTAATCGTGCGTCCAAATCTCGAACCGTTTTCACCGTTGGATTCCTCGCGTCGAGACCTTCAAAACAAGATCCTATGTTGATAGATAGGTTTGACGAACTTTTTTTTCACGAAAAAACCGGACGAAAAAACCGAACCGGGAGCACGGGTTTTTTCCCTTTCCGAAAGAGGCACGCCCGTGCCTCTCGCGAAACCACAACTGTGTCTCTCGTGGAAGCAAAACCGTGCCTCTCGCGGAAGGAAAAAAAAGAGAAAACGTGTTTTTTTTTCGTTTCCGAGGAGGCACGGTTATGCCTCTCGCGAAAGCACAACCATGCCTCTCGCGGAAGCAAAACCGTGCCTCTCGCGAAAGAAAGAAAAAACAGAAAACACGTTTTTTTTTCGTTTCCGAGAGGCATGGCCGTGCCTCTCGTGAAAACACAACCGTGCCTTTCGCGGAAGCAAAACCGTGCCTCTCGCGGAAGGAAAAAAAACTGGAAAATCTGTTTTTTTTTTCGTTTCCGAGAGGCACGGCCATGACTCTCGCGAGAGCATAACCGTGCCTCTCTCGGAAGCAAAACCGTGCCTCTCACGGAAAGAAAAAAAACAAAAAACGTGTTTTTTTTTCTTTTCCGAGAGGCACGGCCGTGACTCTCGCGAAAGCAAAACCGTGCCTCTCGCGGAAGCAAAATCGTGACTTTCGTGAAAGGAAAAAAAGAAAACGCGTTGTTTGGCACAAAAAAATTTTTGGTCCAAAAGTTTAGGAAGACCGGTGGAAAACCGAAACGTCGAAAAAACCCGAAAAAAAAACCGTTTAAAAAGTTGAAAACGCGTGCGGAAAAATAAAAAAACAAAATCCGAAGGGAGCGTCCAGAGCGCGACACGTGGCGGGCGGCTGGGAGCGCGCCAAGTGGCGCTGATCGTTGCAAGGCTTCCGAAGGAGCGCTCGTTAACTAGTTGCTCTCCTGGACACCCTCTCTTGGGGCTGGACCGCTTCCGATATCTATTGGGCCGGTTCTTACTACCTCGCCACATGGCTGCCCTTCGGCCGGATCTCCTATTTAACGCCCTACACGCTAGGGTACCATGGTTGTTCTTTTTCCCCTAAAAAAATAACCAATCCTAATTGACGAAACCACTAATTAAGAAGTAATTCTTGCAACGATCACTCTTATCTTTCAAGGTTGCGACAAATGATGCACTGCATGTGTGTCATTCGTCGCAACCTGGAGGTTTTCACTTCTTTCTTTGATTCGTTTATTTAAAACATTTTATCTCTTAAACCGTGTGTCGGGGACGAATCCACGATCACCTATGGGACCCAGGGAAGGACCCCTTTACGTTCGGCAGGGAGAGACGGTCGCACGAAGAGCAGATCTAGCGAAGAACACGACAGCACACGCGAGAGATTTACCCAGGTTCGGGCCGCACGGATGCGTAAAACCCTACTCCTGCTTTTTGGTGTATTATCTGGATGATTGTTCTAGCTCCAAGAGCGCTACAGTACAGAGCAGCTGCGTACAACACTGGAGTTCTCAATCTCCGAGTTCCTAACCTCCCCTCCATGTTGCCTATGGGCCTCCTTTTATACGCACAAAGGGGTCACCAACAGGTGGCAAATAGTAAAGGTAGAGGTGGAAAGTTGCTACAGTAAGGCCATTATTACTAGGATGACATGTCCTACCTACCACTGACGGCAGGGGACAAGGGCATTAAATGCCCATGCCTTAACTGTCCAGATACATGTATCTGGACGTCTTGGACGTGGGAAAAGCCTATCCCACCTGCTCCTGCACCGCTAGCTACAGAGCATCGCCGTCTACACAGTGCCCTGCCACGCACGCTTGGAAGGATCCAGAGCGCCACGCTGGCAGAGGCACTGGAGCAGCAGCACAGTAGCACAGTGGTACAGTAACGCTTGCCGCGGCAAGACCTTGCCGCACTTGATAGCTTGCCGCAACCAATAGCTTGCCGCGCAAGGTAACTTGCCGGGGCAAGTACCTTGCCGCAGCTGCTATCTTGCCGCAGCCAATACCTTGCCGCAGCCAATGACTTGCCGGGGCAAATACCTTGCCGTGGCAAGTACTCTGCTACAGCAAACCTCAGGCTGGGCCTCAACTGTCCCTCCCGGCAAGCTCCTCTTGCCGGGGCCTTGACTCTTGCTTTGTATACTTTGTTCTTGAATGGCTTAATAATCTTGAGCTTCTCTCTGGCTGTCCTCCCGTAAGCCTGGCCGCGGGATGCTGCTACTGCCCGTGCACAAGTACGGGGTACTAGGGTACCCCTATTCTAGTACACCGACAGGAGCCCCCGGGCCTGGGCCACACACGGTGACGGGCGTTGTTGGGCCAGGCCCAAACAGTGCACGGGCACGCGTGGCTGGGATAAGCCGAAACATCTCTACGCTGTTTAATTGCACGCTCTCCCACGCGTCGCGCGTTGAATGCGGAGCGTGGGAAGCGTGCGCAGTTATCTCGAATGACGAAGAGGCGGATGGTTCCGCATCTTTCCCCATAAAAGGAGGGACCTGCAGAAGCACTCACACACTCCTCTCACCATTCTCGATCTCCAAATCTCCGCCTTCTTCTTCCTCCGCTCCAAAACAAAGCGGTTTCGCAATTCTCCGCCACCGCGCGCGTCCGCATCTCCCTCGGACCTCAGCTCCGCCTTCGCCATGCCTCCCAAAGGAGAAAAGGGGAAGACGGGGAAGTCCTCAAGGACGGAGACCCAGGCGCAGTTGAAGAGGCAGAAGTACGCGCTCTTCGCTCCGACGCTCACGGGGGCGGATCTGAAGGCCAAGTTCCAAGGCATGTGGGCCGTGAGGACCAATGCGCATCCGGCCACCCGCGTTCGTCCAGCCACCGACGAGAGCGAAGTGAGCAAGTACCCCTTCTTCGCTTGCTACTTTTGGTGCGGGCTCTGCCCGCCGTACTCGGATTTCTTCAGCGACGTCATGTACACCTTCAATCTCTGTCTGCTGGATCTCACACCGAATGCTGTATCCACCATGGCAATATTCGCGCATCTGTGCGAGAACTTCGTCGGCGTCGCACCCAACACCACGCTGTTCAGGCATTACTTCACTCCCCGTGCTAAAAAGGGGGAGCCTCTCACTGCCGGCGTCTCGTTCGTTTCAAGATTGGGCGCCAAGGAGCATTATCTGAAGGGGGATCTCCGCCCAAGATGGGGAGAAATCCGGTCTGAATGGTGTTGGATCATTGACGACGACCCGCCACCATACTGTGAGCTTCGCAAGACCCCAGCAGCGCGTGGCACGGACTGGAGCGATCTGGATCCCCAGGACAAGAAGCTGGAGATTGCCGCTACCAGGATCATACGGCTCAGGGAGGCCGGGCTCACCATAGGGATGGTTGGCGCAGACTTCCTCCGCCGCCGCATTGCTCCTCTGCAGCAGAGAGGAAGGCCGGCCTCTGATTGGAAGAACCCAGCCGATATCATGCGGCTGCGCCCTGGACTGATCAACAACTTCACAGTTCTGCAGCACGACTTCTTCATGCGAGAACTGTTCAAGCAAGAGACAGATCCAGAGAAGCGCGACAAGGCGTTCACGCTGCCGAAGCACATCGTGCCCCTTTGCAACAACTCCGCATTGAGTGCAATCATCGCTATGGTGCCGCTCTGCAATGCGCACAGCGTTGAAGCAACTTGGGACGTGCCGCTCGAAGAAGACGTGCGGCGATTCTTTGACTCCACGGTCGAAAAGCAGGTCCGGGTGGAGGAGTGGCTCGTCCGCAACACCACTGAGCAAGAAATAGAATTCATTGCTCGAAGGGTGGAGGAGGACAGGCTCGCCAGGGAAGCTGGCAATTTTGGTTATACTTTGGCGGAGCTCGACGAGGCACAAAAGGAGAGCTTTGCCGAGCAGGGGATGCTTGCCGGGGAGGGCGAGCTCGCTGCACCCGGCAAGGATGTCGGGCCAAGCCAGCTTGCCGACGAGTCAAGCAGCTCGGAGGATGAGGGCTCCTCTTCCGAGGAGGGCATCGAAAGCCCACCGCAGTCAGAGTCCCCAGCCCTTCTGAGGAGGAAACGCCTCCGCAGGCTTGGCGAAGTGGCTGAGCGGCAAGAAGTTCAACAACCGCCGGAGCGCCGTTCGACGCGCTCGACCGCGGCAAGGGCTGGTGCCGCGGGAGCATCTCACGCGGCCCCGGCAACTGGAGCAGGGTCATCAAAGACCGCTGCTACTACCTCTGCCAAGCGGCCAAGGAGCCCAGCTCCCCCTCCTCCCCCTCCTTGCACGGAGGCGGACTTTGATTTTTCCGCTCTCAGCGAAGAGGACGACGAGGAAGAGTAAGTTCCCTTGCCGCGACCCTCAATCTTTGTAAGATTTTGTTTCTGTCCTCACTTGTCGCACTCCGGCCTTGCTTCCGCAGGGAGGAAACCTTGGCGGAGAGGATGAGGAAGAGAGCTAAGGTCTCGACGAGCAAGACCGTGGTGGTTGTCGAAGATGAGCCCACGGCAACCACCGGGGGAGCGTCTGAGACCATCCCGACCAACTCGGAGCCCAGCCCTCATCGCAGCCCCCAGCGTAAGTATTCCAACTACCTTTCGCTCGCGGTCGCTGAGGAACAAGCATTTGTCGCTGACATCTTTGGGCGTGTAGGAGAGGAGCAGCAAGTGGAGCCATCTGAAGGTACTCCAGAAGTACCACCCCCCTCGACCACACCGCCAAGGAGAGGATCTCCGGTAAGGGCTCCCACTAGCGAGCCGAGCCACGAAGAGGAGCCGGTAAGCGCCAAGCACCAGCGCTGGCGACCCCACCCCAATGACAAACGTTGACGGGGGAGGGGAGCCCACCGCTCCTGAGCTCAACACGGGTAAACCCACTTGCCGCAAAACTCTTTCTGCTTTCTTTCTTTTGTCTTCTTGGATTTCTTCCTGAAGCTCTTTTTGCTTTACTTCTCGGGTTGGCAGAGCCCTCCTCGGTAGAGCCAATGAACATTGACTCTTCTGCCGAGGAGAACACCGCAGGGGCCGTCGACGACGAGGCCGCCAAGGCCGCCGCTGCCAAGGCCGACAAACTGGCAGCCGACAAGCTTGCCGACGAAGAAGCTGCCAGGGCTGCCGAAGAGGCCGGCAAGGCCGCCGAGGATAATACCGTCGAGGCGCCCACCGATGAAGCCGCCAAGGCTGCTGAAGCTGAGGCCGCCCAGAAGGCTGCTGAGGAGGCCGGCGAGGGAGCCGGTGGTCGTACTGACGGCCCTGAGGCCACAGGAGCGCCAGGCGCTACTCCGACCACGGGTCCCTCAACCACTGAAGAGGCGGCAGCGCCCAACTCGCCTCCGCCAAGCAAATACATCCGGGTCGGCGAGAACGTCTACGTCAGCCTCCCCTGGACAGCGGGCTCCAGAGCGCCAACCGAGGAGGATGTTGTGGACGAGGAGATCCTTGCCGCTGCCGGGCTCCAGCTTGTGGATGCGCCAAGCGCCAGCAGCAGCAGCACGTCTGAAGAGGAGCAACTGCTCCAAAAGCTGCTGAATCTTCATCGCGCCCGACGGGAGAAGCTAGCTTCCAGGGAGGCGCTCATCGAGAAGGCCGAAGCTGACATGTTGAGGCGCGCGGAGATCTTGGCGGACGCCCGCGCGCGATCTCTTAATGCGTTAGAGGTCAAGCGGGCACAGCTGGCCGAAGAACGGCAGGCCCTCCTCCTGATGAAGCAAGATATTGAACAAAAACAGGAGGAGACCGCCAAGGAGTTGTCTGCTCAGGCCGGTGATCTGAACCAGCGGAAAGTGGACCTCGATGCCCACGAAGAGGAACTTGCCGAGCGTGAGAAGAAACTTGCCGAAACCCTCCAGCAGAAAGACGAGGAGGTGGCAAGACTTGTCGCAGAGCGGACCCAGGGGCAGGCACAAAAACACCAGAAGGAAATCGAAGCCTTGGCCCAAGAGTACGCCAGCAAGTTGGTGGAGGCCACCAACGCTGTCGCTGCTGCAGAAGTGAGCAGGAAGGAAGCGGAGGAGAAGGTGGCAAGACTAGAGGCCGCCCTCAAGGCAAACGGTGACAAGCTCTCAACGCTTGAAAGTGATAGGGCAAAGGTGACCCACACTTTGGCGGAGATGCAAGTTACCATAGCCAAGAAGAACGATCTGCTTGCCGCCGCCAACGACTCCATAGCAGACCTGAAGCTGAAGCTGACCACACTGAAGGAGACGCTCGACACCACCAGAAAGCGCGAAGGGCTTCTAATGACAGAGCTCCAGAAGGAAAAGGGTCTGCTTCAAGACGCTATTGCAACCCACAAGAAGTTCAGGGATAACGTGGGGATCTTCACAGACAGGCTTGCCAGCGCCGCCGAGGGCATCGACAAGGAGCTGACTGCCCTGAAGGTGCCGGACTTCGGGTACTCCACCGACAAGAACACGCAAACTAGCGTCAAGCTAGCCGAGTTCTTCGACGGAGTAGTAGAAGCACTCCAACAGCTCCAAGTCAATCAAAAGGCTCAACTGGCCGACGAGTCACGCAGGCTTTGCCGGGGAGTTCTCCGGAGGTTGTTGGTGAAGATAGCATACAGAAACCCGGGCGTCGACTTCAACAACATCTTCAAAAGCTTGCCGAAGGGATACGACCCCGCGCCACTAGAGGCCCTTGTCGCGCCCATCGTGGAGAGGGTGGACCATATCCAGAGAGTCGAAGGCGAGCACCGCAATTAGAGAGCCCATTCTTCTCCCTCCTTGCCGCCGCTAGACATGTTAAAGAACAATCTGTTTAAGCCGCGGCAACTTATCTTGTAATATGACTTGCAATATTTTGGAGTTAATGCATGTCATCTCCCTTGAGCAATTTCTTTCTTTGTGTGTACTTGCCCTACGCTTATAGGGAACTTGCCGGTGCGCGCACCATTGCCGCGAGCGCTGGGTGCGGGACTTCAGCAGCCTGCTGGCGGTGCCGCTGTCGGCAAGCAACCTTGTCGCGCTCAGTGCAGCCACTTAGGTTGTTGAGCGGACTCGAAACAAGATAAGGGCGCGACCGATTACGCTTAGGTTCCATCGCGCACAGGTTTTCCATACAAAGAGTAGTATCGTTCAAGGAAAATAACCTTGAAAATAAAAAAGAATTTGATTGCTCAAACTTTGGCACTTAGCTTTGTCGTTGATCTCTCCGCGGCAAGGTCTTGTCACTGCTTGCCGCTGTCTTCTTCCCGACAAGGCAAAGTTTCTTTGAACGACGCCTGGTCCATATCATTATCCCATCCCCCCTGGCAAACTTGTGCGCGAGGGAAGCTTCTGTCTCTTTGAGAAAAAGAAAGAAGAGAAAATAAAGATATAGGAGCTTGGCGGCTCGTTAATGCTTACCGGGGAGGCTGTACTGCACAGTATGTCAGATAATCATGCAAAATAAAAGTAAACATGAAATCGTCAAAAACTGCGAAATACAAAAGCTTTATTTATGCACAGGGTCTATGCCTGGCTTTGTACAAAGGATTACATGCAACAGCGGCAAGACTTGTACAAAAGGTGGTTGCCGGGGAAGGGCCCGGCAACCGCGCCTTATGGGTAAAACTTACGAAGATGCTCAATGTTCCAGGAGTTGATCACTGGAATGCCATCCTCGGTCTCCAGGCGGACAGCGCCCGGCCTGGTGACTTGTTTCACCCGATAAGGGCCTTCCCACTTCGGCGTCAACTTGTTTGAATTCTTGGCCGACTGAACGCGCCGAAGAACAAGGTCGCCTTCCTCGAGACTTCTGGCATTAACTTTGCGGCTATGGTAGCGACGCAAAGCTTGCTGGTAGCGAGCAGCTCTCACAGCAGTCTGAAGACGATCCTCCTCGAGGAGCACAACGT
The DNA here is from genome assembly GCA_011799875.1 of Thinopyrum elongatum. Lineage (NCBI taxonomy): Eukaryota > Viridiplantae > Streptophyta > Magnoliopsida > Poales > Poaceae > Thinopyrum > Thinopyrum elongatum. The sequence continues at coordinate 466,853,836 of CM022298.1, forward strand.
CATCTTGCCGCAGTTGCTCTTGCTCAAGCTCATCGTAAGCGAGCACTCGAGGTGACCCGTATACGAGTTCCGTGGGGAGAACTACCTCTGCTCCATAGACTAGAGCAAAAGGCGTCTGGCCAGTAGCTCGATTTGGCGTCGTCCTGATCGACCAAAGAACCACTGGCAGCTCTTCGATCCAGTTCTTGCCGCACTTGCGCAGCCTGTCGAAAGTTCTCGTCTTGAGCCCACGCAGCACTTCAGCATTTGCCCTTTCAGCTTGACCGTTGCTTCGCGGGTGAGCAACAGAAGCGAAACAGACCTTGGCGCCAAGGTCTTCGACATACTGCATGAAGGCGTGGCTCGTGAACTGGGTACCGTTGTCGGTGATGATCCTGTTAGGAACACCAAAGCGACAAACAATTCCCTTGAAGAACTTGATGGCTGATTGTGCTGTCACCTTCCTCACTGCTTCCACTTCCGGCCACTTCGTGAACTTGTCGATGGCCACATACAAGTACTCGAAGCCCCCGGTGGCACGGGGAAAGGGGCCGAGGATGTCGAGCCCCCAGACCGAAAATGGCCAGGAGAGAGGGATTGTCTGGAGAGCTTGAGCTGGCTGATGAATCTGCTTGGAATGAAACTGGCATGCTTCACACTTGGTTACTAGTGCAGTTGCATCCTGGAGGGCGGTGGGCCAAAAGAAACCTTGCCGGAAAGCCTTTCCAGCAAGGGCTCTTGACCCTATATGATGACCACATATGCCTCCATGAATCTCCGCCAACAGCTCCTGTCCTTCTTCCCGGGGAATACACTTCAATTTCACACCGTTTGGTCTTTTTCTGCACAGCATGTCATCGACAAATTGATACATATTGGACCGACGGGCTACTTTCTCCGCTTCTTCCTGCTCTTCGGGAAGTTCTCCTGTCTGAAGGAAACGGACGATCTGCTGCGCCCACGCTGGAGCCTGCGGCTCGACAACGAGGACTAAAGGCATTTCTTCTGCTGCGGGAACATCAGGCCCTGCGGCAAGAGCTTGTCGCTCTACCAAAGCCGGCCGTTCCCCGACGAGCTTGGCGGGAACAGCTGCTTCAACGACAAGAGCCTGGGGCCCTGCTGGAGCGTGCTGTCCTTCAACAAGCTCGTCGGGAGCAGTTGCTTCAACGACGGAAGCCCAAGGCCTTGTCGGAGCATCTTGCTCCTCTTCCCTTTGATCAGGAGCACCTGCTTCAACGACAAGGACCCGAGGTCTTGTCGGAGCAAGTTGCCCCTCTGCATCTTGCCTAGGAGCGCCCGCTTCAACGACAAGAGCGTGAGGCCTTGTCGGAGCAAGTTGCCCCTCTGCATCTTTGACGCTGGCTTTGGCAGCCTTCTTGCCGGCGACTTCGGGGAGCTCTGCCGGGAAGTAGTCGCCAGAAGCCAACTTCCTCTTCCTGCCTTGCCCAACTGATGGCGTCACGGGTGGCTGAGTTAGTTGGAGCACAAAAGTGCCTGGTTCCACAGGCAATTTGAGTGCGGCGCGCTTTGACAAACCATCGGCAATGTCATTCTCAGCACGTGGGACGTGCTCCATTTGTAGGTCGTCAAAGCGTTCTTCCAACTTCCTCACCTCATCTACATAAGCTTCCATCAATGGGCATTGGTAGTTCTTGTTCACTTGCCTGACGACAAGCTGCGAATCTCCCCTGACAATAAGCTTCTTGATCCCAAGGTCTGCCGCGATCCTGAGACCGGAAAGCAACCCCTCATACTCTGCAGTATTGTTCGTCGCCTGTTCCTTGGGAAAGTGCATTTGGACCACGTACTTGAGGTGCTCTCCGATGCGTGCGACAAGCAGTACGCCAGCACCGGCGCCTTGCAGCGAAAAGGCACCATCAAAGTACATAAGCCACTCTTTGCTTGTCTCCTTGCCGGGGAGAGTCGTCTCTGGGATTTCTTCGTCTGGCGTTGGTGTCCATTCTGCGACAAACTCTGCCAAAGCTCGGCTCTGTATGGTTGATGTACTCTCAAACTTGAGACCAAAGCTCGACAACTCCAACGCCCACTCGACAATCCTGCCTGTCGCTTCTGGATTTTGCAAAATCCTTTTCAGCGGGAAGCGAGTGACGACGGTAACTTCATGTGCTTGAAAGTAATGGCGCAGCTTTCTCGAGGCCATGAGAAGGCTGAAAAGCAGCTTCTGCACACCAGAATACCTTGACCTAGCTCCCTGCAGAAGAGAGCTGACAAAGTAGACCGGGCGCTGCACCATTTTCTTCTTTTGTATCACTTCGCCTGACTGCGCAGACGAATCCTTGTCGGCACCAAAACTTGTCGGGGGAGCCCCCAGCTTGTCGCTGGACGTGCTTGCCGCAGTTACTGCCTCCTCATCCACCTCTCTCTCCGCTACTAGCGCAGCACTAACCACTTGATTGGTTGCCGCTAGATACAGCAACAACTTCTCTTGTGGTTTAGGTGCGACAAGTATTGGAGGAGAGGAGAGGTATCTCTTCAAGTAGCGTGTTGATGCGTATGGTGACCCTGCGCATCTCGAGATCGATGCGCAAGTTCATTATCCAGGGAGCGCCTGGCACCTGGGGCGTCAGGACGCTGCCTGTCACGGGCTTCTTGCGAAGGCCGCGGCGTCTGAACCGGCGCAGGCGTTCTAGAACTCGCAGCACCGTTTCTGGAGCTTGCAGGGCCAGCAGCAGCGAGCAGCGCTGCGTTCCCAGACCCAGCAGCGCCAAGATTGGCGTTGTTGGCCCGGTTTTGGACAGGTGGAAGTAATGGGAGCTCTCGCTCTCCAGTCCCTCCAGCAGCCGCAATCACGTCGGCACCCTCCTGCATGGGAGCAGACGGGTTGGACGTAGACGCACCGATGGCCGAAGTCTTCTTTTTTGGAGCCATAAGGCGGAGGATGGCCCAAAAACTAACGCGCAAATCGCTAGATCAGGTTCACACAACCCCCCCCCCTACCTGGCGCGCTAAAGATGTCGGGGACGAATCCACGATCACCTATGGGACCCAGGGAAGGACCCCTTTACGTTCGGCAGGGAGAGACGGTCGCACGAAGAGCAGATCTAGCGAAGAACACGACAGCACACGCGAGAGATTTACCCAGGTTCGGGCCGCACGGATGCGTAAAACCCTACTCCTGCTTTTTGGTGTATTATCTGGATGATTGTTCTAGCTCCAGGAGCGCTACAGTACAGAGCAGCTGCGTACAACACTGGAGTTCTCAATCTCTGAGTTCCTAACCTCCCCTCCACGTTGCCTATGGGCCTCCTTTTATACGCACAAAGGGGTCACCAACAGGTGGCAAATAGTAAAGGTAGAGGTGGAAAGTTGCTACAGTAAGGCCATTATTACTAGGATGACATGTCCTACCTACCACTGACGGCAGGGGACAAGGGCATTAAATGCCCATGCCTTAACTGTCCAGATACATGTATCTGGACGTCTTGGACGTGGGAAAAGCCTATCCCACCTGCTCCTGCACCGCTAGCTACAGAGCATCGCCGTCTACACAGTGCCCTGCCACGCATGCTTGGAAGGACCCAGAGCGCCACGCTGGCAGAGGCACTGGAGCAGCAGCACAGTAGCACAGTGATACAGTAACGCTTGCCGCGGCAAGACCTTGCCGCACTTGATAGCTTGCCGCAACCAATAGCTTGCTGCGCAAGGTAACTTGCCGGGGCAAGTACCTTGCCGCAGCTGCTATCTTGCCGCAGCCAATACCTTGCCGCAGCCAATGACTTGCCGGGGCAAATACCTTGCCGTGGCAAGTACTCTGCTACAGCAAACCTCAGGCTGGGCCTCAACTGTCCCTCCCGGCAAGCTCCTCTTGCCGGGGCCTTGACTCTTGCTTTGTATACTTTGTTCTTGAATGGCTTAATAATCTTGAGCTTCTCTCTGGCTGTCCTCCCGTAAGCCTGGCCGCGGGATGCTGCTACTGCCCGTGCACAAGTACGGGGTACTAGGGTACCCCTATTCTAGTACACCGACAGGCACGAAGAGCAGATCTAGCGAAGAACACGACAGCACACGCGAGAGATTTACCCAGGTTCGGGCCGCACGGATGCGTAAAACCCTACTCCTGCTTTTTGGTGTATTATCTGGATGATTGTTCTGGCTCCAGGAGCGCTACAGTACAGAGCAGCTGCGTACAACACTGGAGTTCTCAATCTCCGAGTTCCTAACCTCCCCTCCATGTTGCCTATGGGCCTCCTTTTATACGCACAAAGGGGTCACCAACAGGTGGCAAACAGTAAAGGTAGAGGTGGAAAGTTGCTACAGTAAGGCCATTATTACTAGGATGACATGTCCTACCTACCACTGACGGCAGGGGACAAGGGCATTAAATGCCCATGCCTTAACTGTCCAGATACATGTATCTGGACGTCTTGGACATGGGAAAAGCCTATCCCACCTGCTCCTGCACCGCTAGCTACAGAGCATCGCCGTCTACACAGTGCCCTGCCACGCACGCTTGGAAGGACCCAGAGCGCCACGCTGGCAGAGGCACTGGAGCAGCAGCACAGTAGCACAGTGGTACAGTAACGCTTGCCGCGGCAAGACCTTGCCGCACTTGATAGCTTGCCACGCAAGGTAACTTGCCGGGGCAAGTACCTTGCCGCAGCTGCTATCTTGCCGCAGCCAATACCTTGCCGCAGCCAATGACTTGCCGGGGCAAATACCTTGCCGCGGCAAGTACTCTGCTACAGCAAACCTCAGGCTGGGCCTCAACTGTCCCTCCCGGCAAGCTCCTCTTGCCGGGGCCTTGACTCTTGCTTTGTATACTTTGTTCTTGAATGGCTTAATAATCTTGAGCTTCTCTCTGGCTGTCCTCCCGTAAGCCTGGCCGCGGGATGCTGCTACTGCCCGTGCACAAGTACGGGGTACTAGGGTACCCCTATTCTAGTACACCGACACCGTGTGTCCAAATCTTGAACCATTTTTATCGTTGGATTCCTCGCATTGAGATCTTTAAAACTAGATCCACAGTTGAAAGGTTTCGGCATACTTTTTTTTTCACAAAAAAGAACGAAAAAATCAAACCGAGAGCACTTTTTTCCTTCTCCGAAGAGGCACGACTGTGCCTCTTGCGGAAACAAATCCGTGCCTCTCATAAAACGAAAAAAACATGTTTTTTCTTTTCTAAGATGCACGAGTGTGCCTCTCACAGAAACAAATCAATGCATCCACGAGAACTAAGTCCGTACCTCTCGCGGAAGGAAAAAAAGAAAACCTTTTTTTTTCTTTTTCGAGAAGAACGACTGTGCCTCTCGCGAAAATAAAAAAAATGTGTTTCCCCCCCTTCTGAGAGGCACGTCCGTCCCTCACGCGGAAGCAAATCCGTGCCTCCACAGAGAACTAAATCCGTGTCTCTCGCAGAAGCGGAAAAAACCAAAATGTATTTTTTTTTCGAGGGGCACGACTGTGTCTGTCGCGGAAGCAAATGTGTGACTCCACGAGAAGTAAATCCGTGCCTCTCGCAGGAAAAAAAGAAAACATATTTTTTTCCTTTTCTGAGAGACACGTTGTGCCTCTCGTGTAAGTGAAACCATGCCTCCATGAGAAGAAAATTCGTGCATCTCACGAAAGGAAAAAAAACGAGTTTTCCCCGCAAAATGAAATTCAAAATAAATAAATTTGCTCCAAAACCTAAGAAAACCGGGGGGAAACCTAAAAAAACACCTAAAAGCCGAAAGCACGTACAGTAAAAAAAGTAAAATACGGAGGGAGCGCCCAGAGAGCGACACATGGCGGCGGCCGGGAGCGCGCCTAGTGGCGCGCTCCCAACCCACCCAAAGTGACCCTTGCAGGAGCTTTCGAAGGAGTACCCACTGATTAGTTGTTGCGCGAAGGCGCCAAAAATAGCTCCGGCCTTTGGGCCGGCCAACTAGCTCCTTCTTGGTTTTGGGATGGTTCTAGAAACTTCCCAAGCCGGGTTTTTTCTTTCAGTTTTTTTTCTTTTTCATTCTTTCCTTACTTTTTTCACTATCGTCTTATCTTTACTTTTCTGATTTTCCTTTTTTCATGTTTGATTATCTTTTCTTTTTCCTATTTATTTTAATCTGAATTTTTATTCTTATTTTTCATCTTCCTTTTGCAAACATCTTGTCAAATTCATGAGCATTTTTTGAAATCGTGAAGATTTCAATAAATCATGAACATTTTCCGAATTCATGAATATCTTAGCGAAATTGTGAACTTTTTCCAGTTTTGAACAAATTGGCAAACATTTTTTAAATCATGAGTTTTTTGAATTCGTGCACATTCTATAACTTATAAACAATTTTTCAAACCTGTGAGTATAGATTTTGAATTGTCTATCACTCTTAGAAATTGAGGAACAATTTTTTAAATTTGATGTACATTAAATTTTTATGGACATTTTAAAATTGCATGAACATTTTTAGAATTAACATTCATTTTTTAATAGATTAATTTATTTTAATTCACAAACATTCTTACATTTTGTGAATAGTTTTAAAAATTCATTAATATATTTTGAATTCATGAACATTTGTTAAAGTTCTTAAATATTTTTTGAATACATGAACATTTTTTGATTGCCCTAGCATTTTTGTTATCAAATCGTGAACTCTTTTTAAATATATTTTTTAATAATCTCAAACTTTTTTGGTATCAGTGAACAGTTTATGATTTCCTGAACATTTTTTTCAAAATGCAGAATCTTTTTCAAATCCCACATTATTTAAAGAATAAAAAAACAAAGCAGAAAATAAAAATAAAAACAAAAACAAAAACAAAAACAAAACGAAAATACAGGGGGCGTCCCGCCCGGCAGATGGGCCTGCCAAAAACAAGGTGTGAGGGAAAGGGAGTGCGCCAATTAGGAGGTCCCCGGGTGAAACTAACCAAGGGTTACCCCTTGCAAGGTTTGCTTTCTTAACATGCGTGTGCGTCAAGTGGTGCATCCAAACGCCACCACATATCGCGTGTTTGGCGCTCTCTCTAGATTTTAGAGGGTTTTCTTTTTTGCTTCTCAGTTTTTGCTTGGTTTCTCCTAGGTTTTATAGTAATTTTTATTTTTGCGAAGCCAGATGTGATTATCGATTTTTTTTAAACTATGTTGCGCTTCTCTTGGAAGCACATATTTGCTTGAGCGAGGAGCACACTGTGCTTCTCGGACAAATAATGTGTTTCCACAAGAAGCACACATATTCCTGTTTTGTTCTTTCTTTACTTTTTCATTACCGTTCTATCGGTACTTTTTTATTTTCATTTTTTCATGTTTGTTTTTCCTTTTATTCTTATTTACGTTTCCTTTCTTTCATTTTTCTTGTTGCTTTTCCGTTTCTTTTTACTTTCGTTTTTCATTTTGCGAACATCTTCTAAAATTCATGATCACATTTGGAAATATTGAACATTCTTATAGAGCATGAATATTTTCAGAATTTGTGAACATTTTCGAAAATTATAAATAATTGGCACACATTTTTTAATCATTAGCACTTTTTGAACTCTTGAACATTCTATAAAATTGTGCATAATTTTTCTAAACTTGTGAGAATTGTTTTTCAATTGACGTCATTTTTTAAATTTGAGGAACATTTTTTGATATTTGTTGAACATTTGTTTTGTTCCAATGAACATTTTTGGAATGCATGAATATTTTTAGAGTTGAAGGTTATTTTTTGAATAGATGAATTTTATAATTAGGGAACATTTTCTATAAATTCATTTAGAATTTTTCGATGCAATAAGATTTTTTATAAAAACTCACAAATAATTTTTGAATACGCGAACATATTTTCTTTTTCCAAATCATTTTTGTTTTCGAAATCATGAATTTTTTAATATGCAAACATTTGTAAAATCATGAATATTTTTTCGAATCAGCGAACATTTTATGATTTTTCTTGACCATTGATTTCAAAATTCACAATATTTTCGAAATTCCAAATTATTTAAAGAAGAAAAAAAGTAAAATAGATAAGAACTCAAAAGACAGCAAAGCAAAATGACAAAAGGGGCGTGCATCCCAGCACATGGGCCGGCCCAAAAGAGGGCACGGGAAAGGAAGTGCACTCTGTTTGGTTCGCGAGTGTATAACGCGCCAAATAGGAGGTCCCGGGAGAACCTAACCGAGGGTTACTCCTTGCGGGGCCCCCGGAAGGGTCACTTTCTTGACATGTGTGCGCGGTAAGTGGTGCCCCTAGCCGCCGTCACGTGTCGTATGTTTGGCGCTTTCTCTGGATTTAGTTTTTTATTTTATTTTTCTCTACGCGTTTTTGGGTTATAGATGGGTCTGTTTTTGCTTGGTTTCCCTAGGTTTTAGAGCAATTTTTATTTTTGCAAAGCACAACTGTGCTTCTTGAGAAAAAAAAAAGGTGCTTGCACGAGAAGCACATTGTGCTTCTCGAGGAGAAATTGCACTTCCACAAGAAGCACACATTTTCTTCTCGTGAAAGTACAGATTTGCTTTTGCGAGAAGCATAATTGTGTTTCTCATATAGGGAAAAAAATCTATGCTTCCACATAAAGCACAAATTTGCTTCTGGTGAAAGCACATATTTGCTTCTGCGATAAGTATAGTTTTGTTCTCGAGAAAAAAAAATCTATGCTTCTCAAAAAGAAAAGGAAGAAGTGAAAACAGCAAATGCTTTGGGGCTCCGGTGTTTTTTCTTCCATTTTTTTTCTCATTATTTGTTTCTTCAGTTGTCTTTTTTTGTTCTTTTTACCGGGTTTTTTTTTCTGTATTTGTTTTTTCTTCCTTTTCTCCGATTTTCACGTGAAACTAAAGTTCGTCGAAACCTATTAACATAGCATCTAGTTTTGAAGATCTCGACGCGAGAAAACCAATGGTGAATACGGTGTGACATTTGAGCACACGGTTCAAGAGATAAAATATTTTGAAAACATGAATCTACAAAAAGGGAAAACACCAAGATTGCGATAAGTGTTGCACATGTTGTGCGCCACTTGTCAGCACCTCAGAAGATGGGGTGACCTTTGCAAAAATGTTTGTGATTTTGAAAAAAAATGTTTAGAAAATAAAAAAATGTTCATGATTTTAGAAAAATGTTAGTGTATTCAGAATATGATCGTAAGTTTGAATAAAATTTCCTGAATTCAAAAATTGTTCACCGACTAAAAAAAATCACAAAACGGTGAACATTTTTTGAATGCACTTATTCAAAAGGTTTTTGTATTAAAAAAAATGTTCACCCATTCAAAAATTTGCCACATACTTCCATGAAAAATAATTATGCAAAAATAGAAAATTAATCCTAGGGGGGCCAGCTGCATGACATTCTTTAGGCCTTTCATGGCGTCAAAAATCGTGCTAGAAGTCACGACAAGATTTTTTTGACGATTCTTCGGGTGAGTCCGTCTCAATGGGAGGTCGACTTGGGCGAGCGGTAGTTTCGCGATCGTGCGCGGTCTTGTGTCCGGGACTTCATATTATAGCCCCCCAGTCCGAAAATACTTGTCCAAGGAATGGATGTATCCAGATGTATTTTAGTTCTAAATACATCCATTTGTATCTATTTCTACGACAAGTATTTTCGGACAGAGGAAGTAGAACTCAATTGATGGATGCGAGACTCGTGGTAGTTGGAGGCCCGCGTATGCGCTAGTATGTAGCTAGCTAGTTGAGACTTTGCATGCGAAACTCTATTCTATCGATGTGAGACTCTCGCTCACTACAACATCAATATGTTCTCTACTCACAACATCTCTAGCAGATCCCTTGTATCGCTCCGCAGCCCGCTCGCTATGAGGTACTATCTGTGAATATTCTTTTTTACAGTTCCGTTATGCGGGGTCTGTTCGACCGCCGACCGCGCGAGCCCGCAAAACGCGTTTTCAGCGAACTGTAAACACGTGATAAGGGTCAGCGATATAGAGGGTGTACTAGAGATGTGTAACACCCCCGGTGATTAGCAACAGTAATCACTTTTGATAATGACATGTTAGCATGATCAACTGTGCATAATCATCATTAGCATCACATTGCATTTCAACTCCTAAGTCAAATTCAAAATTTAAATGAAAGTGGAATATGAAAGTTGTCCAACATAGGAGCTAAAATGTCAGATAAATAACAAATATTCCAGAGGCTATTCTAAAATTGAAACCAACATCATTGGAATTGGATAAGTGACTCGAACAACCTCAAACAGTGGATAAAGATAATATTTAATAACCATTTATTAAATCTGAAATAAATATGGAATTATGTTTTGTCCAAACTAGTTTTAGGTGTTAGGGAATGATGCACTGGTATTTATGAACTAGGTCTCATGTTTTGCAAAAACCATTTTGAGGCCTGACTATTTACTAAACTGCGAAAGGAGAATAAAGAAAAAGATAAAAGAAAAATGAAACAGAAAAGAAGAAGAAGGACCCCCCCCCTCCGGCCCAACTGGGCCGAAGCCCAGCCGGCCGGCCCACCCGCGCCCCCTAGCCTATACCCCCAGGGACGCCCGAACCCTAGCGTCACCCACCCCCATTCCCCTCGCTCCTCTCCTCCCCCCCCCTCGTCTGGATCGGGATCTCCCGATCCCGTCCGCCCCGTCGCCTACGCCGTCGCCGACGCCGCCCCGTCGCCGCCTCCCCCTCGTCAGCCCCCACCTCCCGATCCAGATCGGGATCGGGATCGCGGGAACGGCCCCGTCGCCGACGCCTCTCGCCGACGCCGCCCCGCTCCCGCGCCGGTCGGCTAGCGCCGACGCCGCCGCCACACCGACGTCGCCCCGTCCTCTCCTCTTCCCCGACCAGCCGCCTGGCGCTCGGTCGCCCCCTCCCTCGACTGGATCCGGATCGGGGCAAATCCCCGATCCCGTCGCCCGCGACGACCTCGCCGCCGCCCGGAGCCTGCGCCTCCCCGCCGGCCTGCCTCCCCGTCGCCGTCGTCCCCGTCGACCACCCCGACCTCCCGCTGCCCCGTCCCTACGAGCACGGTGAGGCCTCGGGCCTCTTCCCCCCCTCTCTGCTCCCGCACCTCGCCGCGCGCACCGCGCCCCCGTGCCGCCGCTCACCGCGCTGCGCGCATGCTCACGCGTCGCCGCGCCCCGGCTCGCGCCCGACCGCGCTGCGCGCGCCCCGCTCGCGCCCACTCCAGCCGCCGCTGCCGCTCGACCTCTCGCCTCTGCCTCCGCTCGCCGCGGCCACCCGCGCGCGCGCGCGCCCCCACACCTCGCCCGCGTCGCTCGCCGTGGCCCCGAGCTCACCACCGACCCGTCCGGCCGCGCCTCGCCGGCGCCCGTGGCCAGCGCCCGGGCGCACCCTGGACGCGCCCGCTCGGGCTGCGCCTGCGCCGCGCCCGCACGCCTGTGAACCCCCCCTGGGCCACTGCCCAGTGGGGCCCGAACCCCCTGTGCCGCTGACAACTGGGGCCCACCCCCCTAAAAACGATTTTAAGAAAATAAAAATAAAAATAAATAAAATAATTAATTAGTTAATTAATTAGTTAATTAATCCTGATTAGGTTAATCTAATTAACTAATTAGTGTTAATTAATCAGTAATTAAATTAATTAAACCTAATTAACCTGACAGCCTATGACAGGTGGGACCCACCCTGTCAGGTGGCTGCTGACGTCAGCATGATGTCATGCTGACGTCATCAATCACTGTTTCGGATAATGTTGAATTAAATAATTAATTAAATTTCAGAAATTAATAAAAACTTTAGAAAATCATATCTTTTAAACCGTAACTCCGATGAAAATATTTTATACATGAAACTTGCTCAGAACGACGATACGAGCCCGGATACGCCCTCCGTATTCCCGTCAGACGCCCGCAGCTATAAGAACATTGAACTTTTAGACCGATTTCAGTAAATGAATAGTGCCCAACTTTAATTAAATAAATCCAAATAAATTCCTAAATTAACTAAATCATTTAGTTAGGCAGTAGAACACCCCGGCATATCATTTAGGCATGTCATACATATTGTTTGCATTATTGCCGTGAATTTATTGTTTCTCTCCCCCTCCTTCTCTCTCGATAGACGCCGAGACCGACGACGCTGCACCAGGTTACGACTACACTACCGACGAGCAGCCCGTTGACGACCTCCCTCTCTTGCCAGAGCAACCAGGCAAGCCCCCCCCCCTTGAGCATTCCAGATATCGCCCATTCTATTCTCCTGCTTGCATTAGATTTCGCTACTGTTAATGTATGCTCCTATTCTGATGCATAGCCTGCTGTTGTAACCTGTTCATTGCTACCTTACCTGCCTATGATAAACTGTTTAGTATAGGTTGGTATGAACCATCTGTGACCCCACCACCTTACTTTGTCGCCCCTGCTTGTTCATCGACGACTCGATCTACGTGATCGTCGATCAGAGACAGACGCCTCACTTCACACCCCCCTTAGTTGTACGACTCTGCTTAGTTACTATCGAGTGCCGAGGGTGATACCTCGTAACGCACTCCTGATGAATACTCTGCAGCATAGCTGTTCGGTCGTGGTCATCGAGGGTGATTCCTCCTTCTCCATGTCCGATACGACTCTGTCGTGCAACCCCTCAGTGTGAACCTCGAGGGTGATACCTCTTACGTTCACCCTGATGATTATGACCACACGGTTACTTGACCTCTTTCACAGGCGGGTCCACCCTGGTGGGTACCCGCTGGGGATCTATGATTTCGGGTGTGCCGGAAGGGCACTCGAGTGTGACATTGTGGCGGAGCATCAGAGACTCTGATTGTCTCCGCTTGATACTAATTGAGCCTATTGCATTTGGGTGTGTGATCTGAGTGGGTCGACGTGCCCTATACGCACTGCCACCACGCGGGATAATGGTTATGGGGCCCTCTGCGATGTACGTTTCGCCGAAAGCTTATCAGACGTCACGATTCACCGTGCGGGCTGATCGTCGGGATTGGGCTGGATACTTCACTGGCGAGTTCAGTGTCGCGCCTGCACCCCGGCCAGCCACGCAACGCGCAGGGTGCCCAGGGCGATGGCCCGAGACCCCTGGGTGCATAGGTTAGTCCGGCGTGCTGACCTCTCTGCTGAGCCTAGGTAGAGCGCTGCTTCGTGTTGATCTTCCGAGGACGGGCATTACCCAGCAAGTATGTCCGACCAGAGTTGATCGAGCGTGTTGGGTAACAGTAGTGCACCCCTGCAGGGATGAATCTTCTATCGATAGCCGGTCCTACGGTAAAGGACGCTCAGTTTGTGTATCTCGATCTACTACTTAAACTGGATACTTGTTACTTAATTGAAGCTTCGGGATTACTTTCTCGCTGGGAGTCGAGGAAGGATCTTTGGGCTGTACTTCAACATGTTTGTTAAATAAAATGCTATTCTACTCTCTTCTACTGCTGCAAGATGATGGCTTTGAGAAGATGTTTGAAGATGCTAGTCTTCGATAGGACTAGGCCTTTCTCTCTATTCTGGCATTTCTGCAGCCCAGTCCACATATACAGCCTTTTCTCCATTGATAATGTTGCATATGTAGTATAGATCCTTGCTTGCTGAGTACTTCGGATGAGTACTCACGGTTGCTTTATTTTCTCTTTTCCCCCATATACCCCACCTTGATGATACACCAGACGATGGAGTCCAGGAGCCAGACGCCACCACCGGAGCCTACTACCAGACGGGTCCAGAGGGCACGTACTACTGGATCGAGCCATCTGACCAGGAGTAGGATCGGAGGCTCCCAGGCAGGAGGCCAACGCCTTTCGATCTAGTGTCGCTGTTTGTGCTAGCCTTCTTAAGGCAAAACTTGTCTAACTATGTCTGTACCCAGATATTATTTGTATGACTGACTTATGTATTCGGATCTTCGGATCCCTGGTCTGTAATATTGTGGACCTCCGTTTATTTGTGTTTAGAGTTGTGTTGTGATATCTTCCCGTGAGTCCCTGGGTTTGATCGTACACGTTTGCGTGTATGATTAGTGTACGATTGAACCGGGGGCGTCACAAGTTGGTATCAGAGCCGACTGCTTGTAGGAAGCCCCCTCCAAATTCCTTGGCCGAAGTTGAGTCTAGAAACCGAGAAACTAATTTATTAACTTGGCTGTGTGGCTTACGGGCCCACGTCGCCAACTGGGTGGTATTAGGATCTTTTATTCCTCGTCCATACTCTGGGACTCTAATATCTCTTCTATTCGGGTTAAATAAAATTTTACTAACGCCGACACTTAGGATCTCGTAAATCCCGTCTACCCGGAGAGCTGGATATCTGTGCGATTGCTCTGTCGTTGATCTGATTAGTCTGATAATCATTTTCCTTTCCATTGTTTTGTTTAACCTTTCTCTCCGAGATCGGTTATACTTCTCATTGTCATTTGACAAGTTTGAATTTCCTCTGTTTCAGATGGACCGTTTGTTTCCACCGCGTCCTACGACACAGCTTGTGCTTCGCACTTGGGCTCGTAATACCCCTGGGTTTCCAGCTGTCCTAATCGCTCTCATGACCAGACTTGGCTACCGCTGGTACCCTGAGTTCATGGTTTACGAGGATTACCGCGAGTTTAATCAGGAACAGTACTATGCTGAAGTTCGGATTTATGATCGGCAGAATGACTCAGACACCGAGCTACACCTTTTTCACGGATTAGGCGTGACGATTGAGATGGCAGTACATGATGCCGCCTACTCTGCTGTCGCACGTCTTCGAGGACAGTTCAGTGATATCTTGGATGACTCTGAGTTCCGATACATTCCATATGCCCCTACTGGAGATGCTACCGGATACTACACAGCTATCTGTGCCCCGTACGAGCCTCGCCGATATGACCACCGCGTTCTGATTCAGTGCACTCATGCTCTGGATCGCACTGTTCGGGCTCTTGCCGTCGAGTTGGTTGCCACCCGAGCACGTCTTTACGATGCTATGACGCAGTTGATGCCCGCTGTTCGTGCAGGGATACATCCGGAGCACATCCTTTACCCGCGCAGGACTCAGATGTATGCTGGTATTGACTGGCCTGCTGTTGGAGGTCACACACCTACACGTGGACCTCTTCTTACAGTTCGAGACCGGGTTCTGCATCAGAGTGCACATGGAGCACAGGATCCTTCCGCGACGAATATTCGTCGTCCGCACTCGCAGTTACCCCGTTACAGTGGTTTTCTCCGACGTTGATGTAGCCTTTGCTATGTCTCGTTGTGTACTTCCTTACCGCGTGCCTGCGCGCCGCCTAGTATGTCTAGCTTTTAATTTGCGCCGTTATGCTGTCCGCATGTACCCGACTTTGTGTATGGATCTGTATGTCTTAATCGACTACTGTTATGTATCTATTACACTGCTTAAGGTATTGTCGTGCTACATCATACTTGTCGCTAAACACTCGCAATTGCTTTTACTAAACTACCCCCTGTTGATACGTAGCAGGATGGTTAGACCAGGTGGTCGTGGTCATGGTCGTACCCCTGAACGTCCACCACCGCCAGACTATATGGCCGCTATGATGCAACAGTTCGAGCTCAACCGCCAGTTCATGGTTGGAATCATGGCTCAGTTTCCGCATCAGAACAACCAGAACCAGAACCCAGCTTCAGTAACTTTGACAGAGTTTACGCGACTCAACCCAACGCAGTTTCGCAACTCTGACAAGCCCCTGGATGCCGATGACTGGCTCCGCGACATCACTCACGAGATGGAGTCTGCTAATGTCGCCCCCGCCAACTTTGTCACCTTCGCGGCCTTTTTCTTAAAGGGCCCCGCTGCTCAATGGTGGGACACACACAAGCGTACTCTGCCTGTTGGAACAGTCATCACTTGGTATGAGTTCCAGGCTGCTTTCCGTACACGTTACATCCCTCAAGCAATTATGGAACGCATGAAGACCCAGTTCCGCAACCTCACTCAGGGCAATAAAACCGTCGAAGCTTATCAGTGGGAATTTCTTGATCTCTCCCGCTATGCTGAAGAAGACATCGCCACAGATGCTCGCAGACAGGAGAAGTTCCGTAATGGACTACACCCTGACCTCAAGCTTGCACTAGCTGCTCAAGACATCAATGACTTCTCAACTCTAGTGAACAAGGCTATTCTCGTTGAGACCGCTCAGATGGAACACAAGGACTCGCAGAAGCGCTATCGTGATGCTGGCTCATCTTCGGGCTCAGCACCGAAGCGTAGAGTTTGGATTCCCAACAACGCGTTCTGTCCCAATGCCTCTGCGCCAAGGAACAATGCTGCACTACGTCTGCCTCCTCCACCACCGAGGCCGTCAAAGGCTCAAGCTATTCAGAACAATGCCCCTCTTCGTCCTGAAGATGGTTTGTGTTTCAAGTGCCGCAAACCAGGCCACCAGGCTAAAGACTGCCGCCAGACTCAGAATCAGTTAGATTTTCCTCGTGCTGGCCGTGGATATGGCCGTGGCAACAATCAGACCCGCAACTATAATACTGGGTCTGCTTCACGTGGTCGTGGTCAAGCTTACAACATTGACATTGAAGAAGTCCAGGATTAACCTGCTACTGTGATGGGTACCCTTCTTGTTAATTCAGTACCTGCTTCTGTATTATTTGATTCAGGAGCATCGCATTCATTCATGTCTGAAGCATTTGCATTATCTCATGACATTGCATTCGAAAAGATGAACCTGCCAATAGTTGTCCGTACCCCTGGAGGCCAATGTCAAACCACTATGATGGCACATAATGTCCCTGTTGAAATCGAGGAATTTGAATTCCTAGCTTCCCCTATTATCCTGAAGTCTTCCACCATAGACCTCATACTCGGAATGGATTGGTTGAAAGCTCACATTGCTTCGATCAATTGTGCCACTAAAGTCGTCCAACTTCTTCACCCCTCCGATGAGATAGTGAACTACACTGCCCGAATTACTCGAGACGCTGAAGCTGAGGTATATGTTATGAATGCTTTGAACGCCTCACCTCTGGAAGGGATCGAGAACGTTCCTGTCGTTCGAGATTTTCCAGACGTCTTTCCGGAAGAACTTCCAGGAATACCCCCGGCTAGAGCTGTCGAGTTCGTCATCGACTTGAAGCCTGGCACCGTTCCTATTGCCAAGCGACCTTATAAGATGCCTCCGCATCACCTTCTTGAGCTTAAGGAAGAAATCGACAAGTCACTTAAGAGTGGTTTCATCCGCCCCAGTTCCTCCGCTTGGGGAGCACCTTCACTCTTCGTTAAGAAGAAGGATGGAACTAACCGATTGGTTCAGGATTACCGGCCCATTAACCAAGCCACAATCCAGAATAAATACCCACTGCCCCGGATCAATGATCTTTATGATCAACTCGCTGGATCATCGGTGTTCTCTAAACTCGACTTGAGGTTGGGTTATCACCAGATTCGTGTCCGTAAAGAGGACATTCCCAAGACTGCATTCGTCACTCGTTATGGCTCCTATGAATACACCGTCATGTCATTTGGCCTAACGAATGCCCCAGCTACGTTCTCCCGTCTGATGAATTATATATTCATGGATTACCTCGACAAATTCGTCGTGGTATATCTAGATGATATTCTGGTCTATTCTAAGAATAAAGAGGAACATGCTGAACATCTCTGCCTTGTTCTAGAAAGGCTCCGAGAACACCAGTTGTATGCCAAGTATTCCAAATGCGAATTTTGGCTTCCTGAAGTAACTTACCTTGGACATGTGATTTCCAAGGATGGGATTGCTGTTAACCCCGAACGAGTTCAGGCTATTCTCGACTGGACTCCCCCAAAGAATGTTAAGCAAGTCAGAAGTTTTCTCGGACTCGCTAGTTATTGCCGTCGATTCGTTGAGAACTTTTCCAAGATTGCAAAACCATTGACATATCTGCTTCACAAAGGTGTTAAATTTGAGTGGACAGAAAAATGTCAAGAAAGCTTTCAGACACTAAAAGATAAATTGACATCTGCCCCAGTACTAGCACCCCCGGATTCCCAAAAGGATTTCGTGATATACTGTGATGCATCTCGTCAAGCATTAGGCTGTGTCCTAATGCAAGAGCGCAAAGTGATTGCTTATGCCTCCCGACAATTGCGTCCTCATGAAGAAAATTATCCCGTGCATGATCTTGAACTTTCTGCGGTTATCTATGCCTTGAAGCTATGGCGACATTACCTTCTCGGTAACCGTTGCGAGATATACACGGATCACCAAAGCTTGAAGTATTTATATACTCAACCAGATCTGAACCTTCGTCAACAAAGATGGCTCGAAACAATTGCCGATTATGATATGAATATTTCATATACCCCCGGCAAGGCTAATGTAATGGCCGATGCTTTGAGTCGCAAGTCCTATAGTAACAATCTTATGGTTCAAGAAACACAACCTCTTCTCCATGAAGAGCTTTGCAAATTGAACCTCCATATTGTTCCACAGGGTTATCTCAATACCCTGGTTGTCGAACCAGATTTAGAACACGGCATTAAGGTTATGCAAGGGTATGACACTGAAGTTGAAAAGATCAAGCGATACCTCGAGAAAGGAAAGCCGTCGGAATTCCATCTTGACGCAGATGGGATCCTATTTTTCCAACACCGTCTCTTCGTACCCAAGTTCAAGAATGAGAGGGAAAACGTTATGAAGGAAGCTCATGACACTCCCTTGTCCATTCACCCTGGTAGCACAAAGATGTACCGTGACATTTGTCAAAGATTCTGGTGGCCTAATATGAAGCGAGACATTGCTCGTTATGTTTCTGAGTGTGACGTTTGCCGCCGCGTTAAAGCCCAACATCAAAGGCCCGCAGGAGCTCTGCAACCCCTGGAAATTCCTGAATGGAAATGGGACAAGGTCCAAATGGATTTCATTACTGGTTTTCCCAAATCCCAGAAGGGTCATGATGCTATTTTTGTTGTCATTGACCGATTCTCTAAGGTTGCCCACTTTCTGCCTGTTAAGGAGACAATCACTGCTAGCCAGTTAGCAGACTTGTATGTTTCCCGGATTGTGTCACTCCACGGTGTTCCGTTGGAGATCAGTTCTGATCGTGGCAGCCTCTTCACCTCCAGATTCTGGAATAGTTTCCAAGAAGCTATGGGAACTCATCTGTCTTTCAGCACCGCTTTTCACCCTCAGTCACAGGGTCAAGTTGAACGAGTGAATCAAGTGCTCGAAGATATGCTTCGAGCTTGCGTCATCTCCTTCGGTAAGAAATGGGAGGAATCTCTCCCGTATGCCGAATTCTCTTACAACAATAGCTATCAAGCTAGTCTGAAGATGGCACCGTTTGAAGTTCTATACGGTCGTAAGTGTCGAACCCCTCTGAATTGGTCAGAAACTGGGGAATGCTCACTCGTCGGACCGGACATTATTCGGCAAGCTGAAGAACAAGTCCGTATTGTTCGTGAACATTTGAAATCTGCTCAGTCTCGTCAGAAGAGCAACTATGACCGTAAGCACCAGGAATTAGTCTATCAACCTGGCGAACAAGCTTACCTTCGTGTCACTCCATTGAAAGGCACTCATCGGTTCGGAATCAAAGGCAAGTTAGCCCCTCGCTACATTGGCCCGTTCCGTATTCTTGCCCGTCGAGGAGAAGTGGCATATCAGTTGCAATTGCCGCCAAACCTTTCTCAAGTACATGACGTCTTTCATGTATCCCAACTCCGCCGCTGCTTCAAGGATCCTATTCGAGCTGTGGATCATGAAGTGCTTGAATTACGGGAAGATCTGTCTTATCCAGAACATCCCATCCGTATTCTTGATCAAGCTGAGCGTCGAACACGTCAAAAGTCAATCAAGTTCCTCAAGGTTCAGTGGTCAAATCATTCTGAAGATGAAGCCACTTGGGAACGCGAGGATCGTCTTCGCGAAGAATACCCCTCTTTCTTTCAGTCTTCCTCTTAATTCTCGGGACGAGAATTCTTAGTACATGAGGAGAGTTGTAACACCCCCGGTGATTAGCAACAGTAATCACTTTTGATAATGACATGTTAGCATGATCAACAGTGCATAATCATCATTAGCATCACATTGCATTTCAACTCCTAAGTCAAATTCAAAATTTAAATGAAAGTGGAATATGAAAGTTGTCCAACATAGGAGCTAAAATGTCAGATAAATAACAAATATTCCAGAGGCTATTCTAAAATTGAAACCAACATCATTGGAATTGGATAAGTGACTCGAACAACCTCAAACAGTGGATAAAGATAATATTTAATAACCATTTATTAAATCTGAAATAAATATGGAATTATGTTTTGTCCAAACTAGTTTTAGGTGTTAGGGAATGATGCACTGGTATTTATGAACTAGGTCTCATGTTTTGCAAAAAAACAATTTTGAGGCCTGACTATTTAATAAACTGCACGATAAGGAGAATAAAGAAAAAAGAAAAAGAAAAAATGAACACAGAAAGAAGCCAGAAGGACTCCCCCCCCCCCTCCGGCCAAATGGGCCGGAAAAGCCCAGCCCGGACGGCCCACCCGCGCCCCATAGCCATACCACAGGGACGCCGAACCCTAGCGTCACCCACCCCCATTTCCCCTCGCTCTTTCTCCCACCCTCGTCTGGATCGGGATCTCAGGGATCCGTCGCCCTTCGCCTACGCCTGTCGCGACGCCGCCCCGTCGACCGCCTCTCCACCTCGTGTCAGCCCCCAAACTCACGATCCAGAGCGGGAGTCGGGATCGCGGGAAACTGCCCGACGTCGACGACGCCTCCTCTGCCGAGCCGCCCCGCTCTCCGCGCCGGTCGGGCTAGCGCCGCCGCCGAAGCACACGACCGTTCGCCACGTACCCTCTGTCCCTTTCAACCCGACCAGCCGCACTGGCGCTCGGGAGCACACCCCCTCCCTCGACTGGACCGGATCGGGCAAATCCCCGATCCCGTCGCCCGCGAAGACCTCGCCGTCGCCGGAGCCGCGACCTCCCCGCGGCCCTGCTCCCCTCGCCGTATTACCCGGTCGACCACACCGACTCCGCTGCCCCCGTCACCTACGCCAGCACGGGGAGGCCTAGTGGCCTCTCACCCATCCTTCTCTGCTCCCGCACCTCGACCGCAGAGACCGCGCACCACGTGCCGCCGCTCAAAAGAGACTGAGCGCAGCTAACGAGTCAGCGACGCCCCGGCTCGCGCCGACAGTCGATGCGCGCCGCCCCGCTCGCGCCCAACTCCAGCCGCCGCCTGCCGCTTCCTCTCGCCTCTGCCTCACCAGCTACGCCGCCGGCCACCCGCGCGCGACAAGAGCACCCACAACTCGCACCGCGTCGCCCGGAAGTGGACCAGAGTATAAAAAAGAAACGTCTACCCTATCCCACGTTCCTATTTGGGTGAACCAAACAAACTTGAGCACTTAGTGGCAACGTTGCCCGAACGCCCCTTCTTATTCCGTGCCCATAATTCTCCGAATTAGTTGTAGGACGGACATCTATCAACTCCTCATTCTATCCAATGTAAGCCAGCGGAAGGAAGGCGGACCGCGCATCGACGGCGCAAGTGGCAAGAGATAAGGGAGCAAACTGGACAGAGGCCAGCTCGGGCTGAGCCTGAGCAGAGCAATCGCTACGCACTGTGAACCCCCCAAACGCATGGAAATGAAAAGTGGGGAACATAACAGTGCCGGATCCGTATCTTTATACCGTCCACGTCATCCAAACGGAAAGTGACTTCACACGCTTAGTCGCCCACAAAACTCTACTGGTTCCACAATAGCCTTTAAACCCAGCCTTAATACCCGATACTCAGCCGAACACCCCCCCGTGCGCCCCCCCCTGTGACGTACAAAGGGGCCCACCCCCTAAAAAACGATTTAAAAGAAATAGAAAATAAAAATAGAAATAAAATAAAATAATTAATTAAATAATTAATTAGGTAATATATTAGTTATTAATCCTGATTAGTTAATCTAATTAACTAATTAGTGTTAATTAATCGTAATAAATTAATTAAACCTAATTAACCTGACAGCCTATGACAGGTGGGACCACCCATGTCAGGTGGCTGCGACGTCAGCATGATGTCATGCTGACGTCATCAATCACGTTTCGGATTAATGTTGAATTAAATAATTAATTAAATTTCAGAAATTAATAAAACTTTAGAAAATCATTATTTAAACCGGAACTCCGATGAAAATATTTTATACATGAAACCTTGCTCAGAACGACGATACGAACCCGGATACGCCCTCTGGTATTCCCGTCGGTTGCCCGCAACTATAAGAACGTGGAACAATAGAACGATTTCGATAAATGAATAGTGCCCAACTTTAATTAAATAAATCCAAATAAATTCCTAAACTAACATAATCATTTAGTTAGGCAGTTAGAACACCCCGGCATATATTAGGCATGTATACATATGTTTGCATTATTGCCGTGAATTTATGTTTCTCTCCCCCTCCTTCTCTTCGATAGACGCGCGAGACCGACGACGCGCTGGCACCAGGTTACGACGACACTACCGACGAGCAGCCCGTTGACGACCTCCCTCTCTTGCCGAGCAACCAGGCAAGAGCCCCCCCCCCCCCTGAGCATTCCAGATATCGCCCATTCATTTCTCCTGCTTGCATTAGATTTCGCTACTGGTAATGTATGCTCCTATTCTGATGCATAGCCTGTGTTGTAACCTGTTCATTGCTACCTATACCTGCCTATGATAAACTGTTTAGTAAGGTTGGTATGAACCATCTGTGACAACCACCCTTACTTTGTCGCCCTGTGTGCATCGACGACTCGATCACGTGATCGTCGATCAGAGACAGAGCCTCCTTCACCACCCCCCTTAGTTGTACGACTCTGCTAGTTACTATCGAGTGCGAGGGTGATACTCGTAAAGCCACTCCTGATGAATACTTGCAGCATAGCTGTTCGGTCGTGGTCAGTCGGGGTGATTCCTCCTTCTCATGTCCGATACGATCTGTGTGCAACCCCCAGTGTGAACCGAGGGTGATACCTCTTACGTTCACCCTGATGATTATGACCACACGGGTACTTGACCTCTTCAAGGCGGGTCCACCCTGGTGGGTACCGCTGGGGATCTATGATTTCGGGTGTGCCGGAAGGGCACTAGAGTGTGGACATTGTGGGGAGCATCAGAGACTCTGATTGTCTCGCGCATACTAATGAGCCTATGGATTGGGGTGTGTGATCTGAGTGGGTCGACGTGCCCTATACGCACCTGCCACCACGCGGGATAATGGTTATGGGCCTCTGCCGATGTACGTTTCGCCGAAAGCTTATCAGACGTCACGATTCACCGTGCGGGCTGATCGTCGGGATTGGGCTGGATACTTCACTGGCGAGTTCAGTGTCGCGCCTGCACCCCGGCAGCCACAGCAAAGCGCAGGGTGCCCAGGGCGATGGCCCGAGACCCCTGGGTGCATAGGTTAGTCCGGCGTGCTGACCCTCTCTGCTGAGCCTAGGTAGAGCGCGTGCTTCGTGTGTTGATCTTCCGAGGACGGGCATTACCCAGCAAGTATGTCCGACCAGAGTTGATCGCGACGTGTTGGGTAACAGTAGTGCACCCTGCAGGGATGAATCTTCTATCGATAGCGGTCCTACGGTAAAGGGACGCTCAGTTGTGTATCCGATCTACTACTTAAAACTGGATACTGTTACTTAATTGAAGAGTCGGGATTATTTTCGGGAGTCGAGGAAGGATCTTTGGGCTGTACTTCAACATGTTTGTTAAATAAAATGCTATTCACTCTCTTCTACTGCTGCAAGATGATGGCTTTGAGAAGATGTTTGAAGATGCTAGTCTTCGATAGGAATAGCCTTCTCTCTATTCTGATCGCATTTCTGCAGCCCAGTCCACATATACAGCCTTTTCTCCATTGATAATGTTGCATATGTAGTATAGATCCTTGCTTGCTGAGTACTTCGGATGAGTACTCACGGTTGCTTTATTTTCTCTTTTCCCCCATATAACCCCCTTGATGATCACCAGCGACGATGGAGTCCAGGAGCCAGACGCACCACCGGAGCCTACCTACCAGACGGGTCCAGGAGGCACGTACTACTGGATCGAGCCACTGACCAGGAGTAGGATCGGAGGCTCCCAGGCAGGAGGCCCACGCCTCTTGATTAGTGTCGTGTTTGTGCTAGCCTTCTTAAGGCAAAACTTGTAACTATGTCTGTACCCAGATATTATTTGTATGACTGACTATGATTCGGATTTCGGATCCCTGGTCTGTAATATTGGACCTCCGTTATTTGGTTTGTTGAGTTGTGTTGTGATATCTTCCCGTGGAGTCCCTGGGTTTGATCGTACACGTTTGCGTGTATGATTAGTGTACGATTGAACCGGGGGCGTCACAAGTTGGATCAGAGCGACTGCTGTGGAAGTCCCCCTCCAAATTCCTTGGCCGAAGTTGAGTCTAGAAACCGAGAAACTAATTTATTAACTTGGCTGTGTGGCTTACGGGCCCACGTCCAACTGGGTGGTATTAGGATCTTTTTATTCCTCGTCCATAACTCTGGGACTCTAATATCTCTTCTATTCGGTTAAATAAAGTTTACTAACGCCGACACTTAGGATCTCGTAATACCGTCATACCGGAGAGCCTGGATATCTGTGCGATGTTCGTCGTTGATCTGATTGTACTGATATCATTTCCTTTCATTGTGTTTTTTTAACTATTGAGTTAATAATTTCTTGTATTGATCGATTTGACTTCTAAGAATGTATTGGGAATGTTTAATTGTTTTTTAGATGGACCGTTTGTTTTCCACACGCGTCCTAAGACACAGTTGTGCTTCGCACTGGGCTCGTAATACCCCTGGGTTTCCAGCTGTCCTAATCGCTCTCATGACGGACTTGGCTCCGCTGGTGTACCCTGAGTTCAGGTTTACGAGGATTACCGGCGAGTTTAATCAGGACATTACTATGCTGAAGTTCGGATTATGATCGGCAGAATGACCTCAGACACCGAGCTACACCTTTTCACGGATTAGGCGTGACGATTGAGATGGCAGTACATGATGCCCGCCTACTCTGCTGTCGACTCTTCGAGACAGTTAGGATATCTTGGATGACTCTGAGTTCGATACATTCATATGCCTACTGGAGATCTAACCGGATACTACACAGCTATCTGTGCCCGTACGAGCCTCGCCGACATGACCCACCGCGTTCATCAGTGCATCAGCTCGGATCGCACTGTTCGGGCTCTCGCCGTCGAGTGGTTGCCACTCGAGCACGTCTTTACGATGCTATGACGTCAGTTGATGCCCGCTGTTTGGTGCGGGATACGATCCGGAGCACATCCTTTACCCGCGCGGACTTAGATGTGATGCTGGTATTGACTGGCCTGCTGTTGGAGGCACACACCTACACGTGGACCTCTTCTTACAGTTTCGAGACCGGGTCTGCATCAGAGTGCACATGGAGCACATGATCCTTCCGCGACGAATATCGTCGTCCGCACTCGCAGTTACCCCGTTACAGTGGTTTTCTCCGCACGTGATGTAGCCTTTGCTAGGTTCGTCGTGTGTACTCCTTACCGCGTGCCTGCGCGCCCGCCTGTATGTCTAGCTTTAATTTGCGCCGTTATGCTGTCCGCATGTACCGATTTTGTGTATGGATCGTTAGTCTTAATCGACACTGTTAGTGTCTATTACGCTGCTTGAGGTATTGTGTTTACATCATACTTGTCGCCAAACACTCGCAATTGTTTTACTAAACTACCCCCGTTGATACGTAGCAGGATGGTTAGACCAGGTGGTCGTGGTCGTGGTCGTACCCCTGACGTCCACACCCGCCAGAGACTATATGGCAGCTATGATGCAACAGTTCGAGCTACAACCGCCAGTCATGGTTGGATCATGGCTCAGTTTCCGCATCAGAACAACCAGAACCAGAACCCAGCTTCAGTAACTTTGACAGAGTTTTACGCGACTCAACCAACGCAGTTTCGCAACTCTGACAAGCCCTGGATGCCGATGACTGGCTCCGCGACATCACTCACGAGATGGAGTCTGCTAATGTCGCCCCCGCCAACTTTGTCACCTTCGCGGGCCTTTTTCTTAAAGGGCCCCGCTGCTCCAATGGTGGGACACACCACAAGCGTTCTTGCCTGTTGGAACAGTCATCACTTGTATGAGTTCCAGGCTGCTTTCCGTACACGTTACATCCCTCAAGCAATTATGGAACGCATGAAGACCCAGTTCCGCAACTCACCCAGGGCAATAAAAAGTCGAAGCTTATCAGCGGGAATTTCTTGATCTCTCCCGCTATGCTGAAGAAGACACGCCACAGATGCTCGCAGACAGGAGAAGTTCCGTAATGGACTACACCCTGACCTCAACTTGCACTAGCTGCTCAAGACATCAATGACTTCTCAACTCTAGTGAACAAGGCTATTCTCGTTGAGACCGCTCAGATGGAACACAAGGACTCGCAGAAGCGCTTCTGTGATGCGTCATCTTCGGGCTCAGCACCGAAGCGTAGAGTTTGGATTCCCAACAACGCGTTCCGTCCCATGCCTCTGTGCCAAAGAACAGCTGCAAAAGTTACCTCTCCACCACCGAGGCCGTCAAAGGCTCAAGCTATTCAGAACCATGCCCCTTTCGTCCTGAAGATGGTTGTGTTTCAAGTGCCGCAAACCAGGCCACCAGGTAAAGACTGCCGCCAGACTCAGAATCAGTTAGATTTCCTCGTGCTGGCCGTGGATATGGCCGTGGAACAATCAGCAGCAACTATAATACTGGGTCTGTTCACGTGGTCGTGGCAAGCTTACAACATTGACATTGAAGAAGTCCAGGATAACCTGCTACTGTGATGGGTACCCTTCTCTGTTAAATCAGACTACTGCTTCTGTATTATTTGATTCAGGAGCACGCATTCATTCATGTCTGAAGCATTTGCATTATCTCATGACATAACATTCGAAAAGATGAACCTGCCATAGTGTCCGTACCCCTGGAGGCCAATGTCAAACCACTTGATGGCACATAATGTCCCGTTGAAATCGAGAGGAATTTGAATTCCTAGCTTCCCCTATATATCCTGAAGTCTTCCACCATAGACTCTATACTCGGAATGATTGGTTGAAAGCTCACATTGCTTCGATCAATTGTGCCACTAAAGTAGTCCAATTCTTCACCCTCCGATGAGATAGTGATACATGCCGAATTACTCGAGACGCTGAAGCTGAAGTGAGGTATATGTTATGAATGCTTTGAACGCCTCACCTCTGGAAGGGATCGAGAAACGTTCCTGTCGTTCGAGATTTTCCAGAAGTCTTTCCGGAAGAGAATTCCAGGAATACCCCGGCTAGAGCTGTCGGGTTGTCATCGACTTGAAGCCTGGCACCGTTCCTATTGCCAAGCGAACTTATAAGTGCGCTCCGCATCACCTTCTTGAGCTTAAGGAAGGAGAAACGACAAGTCACTTAAGAGTGGTTTCATCGCCCAGTTCTCCGTTGGGGAGCACCTTCACTCTCGTTAAGAAGAAGGATGGAACTAACCGATTGGTTCAGGATTACCGCCCATAACCAAGCCACAATCCAGAATAAATACCCACTGCCCCGGATCAATGATCTTTATGTCAACTCGCTGGATCATCGGTGTTCTCTAAACTCGACTTGAGGTTGGGTTATACCCAGATTCGTGTCCGTAAAGAGGACATTCCCAAGACTGCATTCGTACTCGTATGGCTCCTATGAATACACCGTCATGTCATTTGGCCAACGAATGCCCCAGCTACGTTCTCCGTCTGATGATTATATATCATGGATTACCTGACAAATTGTCGTGGTATATCAGATGTATTCTGGTCTATTCAAGAATAAAGAGGAAAACCTATGAACATTTCCTGCTTGTTCAGAAAAGGCTTCCGAGACACCAGTTGTATGCCAAGTATTCCAAATGCGAATTTTGGGTTCGAAGTAACTTACTTGGACATGTGATTTCCAAGGATGGGATGTGTGTAACCCGAACGAGTTCAGGCTATTTCGACTGGACTCCCCCAAAGAATGTTAAGCAAGTCAGAAGTTTCCGACTCGCTAGTTATTGCCGTCGATTCGTTGAGAACTTTTCCAAGATTGCAAAACCATTGACATATCTGCTTCACAAAGGTGTTAAATTTGAGTGGACAGAAAAATGTCAAGAAAGCTTTCAGACTCTAAAAGATAAATTGACATCTGCCCCAGTACTAGCACCCCCGGATTCCCAAAAGGATTTCGTGATATACTGTGATGCATCTCGTCAAGGATTAGGCTGTGTCCTAATGCAAGAGCGCAAAGTGATTGCTTATGCCTCCCGACAATTGCGTCCTCATGAAGAAAATTATCCCGTGCATGATCTTGAACTTTCTGCGGTTATCTATGCCTTGAAGCTATGGCGACATTACCTTCTCGGTAACCGTTGCGAGATATACACGGATCACCAAAGCTTGAAGTATTTATATACTCAACCAGATCTGAACCTTCGTCAACAAAGATGGCTCGAAACAATTGCCGATTATGATATGAATATTTCATATACCCCCGGCAAAGCTAATGTAATGGCCGATGCTTTAAGTCGCAAGTCCTATAGCAACAATCTTATGGTTCAAGAAACACAACCTCTTCTCCATGAAGAGCTTTGCAAATTGAACCTCCATATTGTTCCACAGGGTTATCTCAATACCCTGGTTGTCGAACCAGATTTAGAACACGGCATTAAGGTTATGCAAAGGTATGACCCTGAAGTTGAAAAGATCAAGCGATACCTCGAGAAAGGAAAGCCGTCGGAATTCCATCTTGATGCAGATGGGATCCTATTTTTCCAACACCGTCTCTACGTACCCAAGTTCAAGAATGAGAGGGAAAACGTTATGAAGGAAGCTCATGACACTCCCTTGTCCATTCACCCTGGTAGCACAAAGATGTACCGTGACATTTGTCAAAGATTCTGGTGGCCTAATATGAAGCGAGACATTGCTCGTTATGTTTCTGAGTGTGACGTTTGCCGCCGCGTTAAAGCTCAACATCAAAGGCCCGCAGGAACTCTGCAACCCCTGGAAATTCCTGAATGGAAATGGGACAAGGTCCAAATGGATTTCATTACTGGTTTTCCCAAATCCCAGAAGGGTAATGATGCTATATTTGTTGTCATTAACCGATTCTCTAAGGTTGCCCACTTTCTGCCTGTTAAGGAGACAATCATTGCTAGCCAGTTAGCAGACTTGTATGTTTCCCGGATTGTGTCACTCCACGGTGTTCCGTTGGAGATCAGTTCTGATCGTGGCAGCCTCTTCACCTCCAGATTCTGGAATAGTTTCCAAGAAGCTATGGGAACACATCTGTCTTTCAGCACCGCTTTTCACCCTCAGTCACAGGGTCAAGTTGAACGAGTGAATCAAGTGCTCGAAGATATGCTTCGAGCTTGCGTCATCTCCTTCGGTAAGAAATGGGAGGAATCTCTCCCGTATGCCGAATTCTCTTACAACAATAGCTATCAAGCTAGTCTGAAGATGGCACCGTTTGAAGTTCTATACGGTCGTAAGTGTCGAACCCCTCTGAATTGGTCAGAAACTGGGGAACGCTCACTCGTCGGACCGGACATTATTCGGCAAGCTGAAGAACAAGTCCGTATTGTTCGTGAACATTTGAAATCTGCTCAGTCTCGTCAGAAGAGCAACTTTGACCGTAAGCACCAGGAAATAGTCTATCAACCTGGCGAGCAAGCTTACCTCCGCGTCACTCCGTTGAAAGGCACTCATCGGTTCGGAATCAAAGGCAAGTTAGCCCCTCGCTACATTGGCCCGTTCCGTATTCTTGCCCGTCGAGGAGAAGTGGCATATCAGTTGCAATTGCCGCCAAACCTTTCTCAAGTACATGACGTCTTTCATGTATCCCAACTCCGCCGCTGCTTCAAGGATCCTATTCGAGCTGTGGATCATGAAGTGCTTGAATTACGGGAAGATCTGTCTTATCCAGAACATCCCATCCGTATTCTTGATCAAGCTGAGCGTCGAACACGTCAAAAGTCAATCAAGTTCCTCAAGGTTCAGTGGTCAAATCATTCTGAAGATGAAGCCACTTGGGAACGCGAGGATCGTCTTCGCGAAGAATACCCCTCTTTCTTTCAGTCTTCCTCTTAATTCTCGGGACGAGAATTCTTAATAGATGAGGAGAGTTGTAGCACCCCCGGTGATTAGCAACAGTAATCACTTTTGATAATGACATGTTAGCATGATCAACAGTGCATAATCATCATTAGCATCACATTGCATTTCAACTCCTAAGTCAAATTCAAAATTAAATGAAAGTGAAATATGAAAGTTGTCCAATATAGGAGCTAAAATGTCAGATATATAGCAAATATTCCAGAGGCTATTCTAAAATTGAAACCAACATCATTGGAATTGGATAAGTGACGCGAACAACCTCAAACAGTGGATAAAGATAATATTTAATAACCATTTATTAAATCTGAAATAAATATGGAATTATGTTTTGTCCAAACTAATTTTAGGTGTTAGGGAATAATGCACTAGTATTTATGAACTAGGTCTCATGTTTTACAAAAACCATTTTGAGGCCTGACTATTTACTAAACTGAGAAAGGAGAATAAAGAAAAAGATAAAAGAAAAATGAAACAGAAAAGAAGAAGAAGGACCCCCCCCCCTCCGGCCCAACTGGGCCGAAGCCCAGCCGGCCGGCCCACCCGCGCCCCCTAGCCTATACCCCCAGGGACGCCCGAACCCTAGCGTCACCCACCCCCATTCCCCTCGCTCCTCTCCCCCCCCCTCGTCTGGATCGGGATCTCCCGATCCCGTCCGCCCCGTCGCCTACGCCGTCGCCGACGCCGCCCCGTCGCCGCCTCCCCCTCGTCAGCCCCCACCTCCCGATCCAGATCGGGATCGGGATCGCGGGAACGGCCCCGTCGCCGACGCCTCTCGCCGACGCCGCCCCGCTCCCGCGCCGGTCGGCTAGCGCCGACGCCGCCGCCACACCGACGTCGCCCCGTCCTCTCCTCTTCCCCGACCAGCCGCCTGGCGCTCGGTCGCCCCCTCCCTCGACTGGATCCGGATCGGGGCAAATCCCCGCTCCCGTCGCCCGCGACGACCTCGCCGCCGCCCGGAGCCCGCGCCTCCCCGCCGGCCTGCCTCCCCGTCGCCGTCGTCCCCGTCGACCACCCCGACCTCCCGCTGCCCCGTCCCTACGAGCACGGTGAGGCCTCGGGCCTCTTCCCCCCCCCTCTCTGCTCCCGCACCTCGCCGCGCGCACCGCGCCCCCGTGCCGCCGCTCACCGCGCTGCGCGCATGCTCACGCGTCGCCGCGCCCCGGCTCGCGCCCGACCGCGCTGCGCGCGCCCCGCTCGCGCCCACTCCAGCCGCCGCTGCCGCTCGTCCTCTCGCCTCTGCCTCCGCTCGCCGCGGCCACCCGCGCGCGCACGCGCCCCCACACCTCGCCCGCGTCGCCCGCCGTGGCCCCGCGCTCACCACCGAACCGTCCGGCCGCGCCTCGCCGGCGCCCGTGGCCAGCGCCCGGGCGCACCCTGGACGCGCCCGCTCGGGCTGCGCCTGCGCCGCGCCCGCACGCCTGTGAACCCCCCCCTGGGCCACTGCCCAGTGGGGCCCGAACCCCCTGTGACGCTGACAAATGGGGCCCACCCCCCTAAAAAACGATTTAAAAGAAATAGAAAATAAAAATAGAAATAAATAAAATAATTAATTAAATAATTAATTAGTTAATTAATTAGTTAATTAATCCTGATTAGGTTAATCTAATTAACTAATTAGTGTTAATTAATCAGTAATTAAATTAATTAAACCTAATTAACCTGACAGCCTATGACAGGTGGGACCCACCCTGTCAGGTGGCTGCTGACGTCAGCATGATGTCATGCTGACGTCATCAATCACTGTTTCGGATAATGTTGAATTAAATAATTAATTAAATTTCAGAAATTAATAAAAACTTTAGAAAATCATATCTTTTAAACCGTAACTCCGATGAAAATATTTTATACATGAAACTTGCTCAGAACGACGATACGAACCCGGATACGCCCTCTGTATTCCCGTCGGATGCCCGCAACTATAAGAACGTGGAACAATTAGACCGATTTCGATAAATGAATAGTGCCCAACTTTAATTAAATAAATCCAAATAAATTCCTAAACTAACTAAATCATTTAGTTAGGCAGTAGAACACCCCGGCATATCATTTAGGCATGTCATACATATTGTTTGCATTATTGCCGTGAATTTATTGTTTCTCTCCCCCTCCTTCTCTCTCGATAGACGCCGAGACCGACGACGCTGCACCAGGTTACGACTACACTACCGACGAGCAGCCCGTTGACGACCTCCCTCTCTTGCCAGAGCAACCAGGCAAGCCCCCCCCCTTGAGCATTCCAGATATCGCCCATTCTATTCTCCTGCTTGCATTAGATTTCGCTACTGTTAATGTATGCTCCTATTCTGATGCATAGCCTGCTGTTGTAACCTGTTCATTGCTACCTTACCTGCCTATGATAAACTGTTTAGTATAGGTTGGTATGAACCATCTGTGACCCCACCACCTTACTTTGTCGCCCCTGCTTGTTCATCGACGACTCGATCAACGTGATCGTCGATCAGAGACAGACGCCTCACTTCACACCCCCCTTAGTTGTACGACTCTGCTTAGTTACTATCGAGTGCCGAGGGTGATACCTCGTAACGCACTCCTGATGAATACTCTGCAGCATAGCTGTTCGGTCGTGGTCATCGAGGGTGATTCCTCCTTCTCCATGTCTGATACGACTCTGTCGTGCAACCCCTCAGTGTGAACCTCGAGGGTGATACCTCTTACGTTCACCCTGATGATTATGACCACACGGTTACTTGACCTCTTTCACAGGCGGGTCCACCCTGGTGGGTACCCGCTGGGGATCTATGATTTCGGGTGTGCCGGAAGGGCACTCGAGTGTGACATTGTGGCGGAGCATCAGAGACTCTGATTGTCTCCGCTTGATACTAATTGAGCCTATTGGATTTGGGTGTGTGATCTGAGTGGGTCGACGTGCCCTATACGCACTGCCACCACGCGGGATAATGGTTATGGGGCCCTCTGCGATGTACGTTTCGCCGAAAGCTTATCAGACGTCACGATTCACCGTGCGGGCTGATCGTCGGGATTGGGCTGGATACTTCACTGGCGAGTTTAGTGTCGCGCCTGCACCCCGGCCAGCCACGCAACGCGCAGGGTGCCCAGGGCGATGGCCCGAGACCCCTGGGTGCATAGGTTAGTCCGGCGTGCTGACCTCTCTGCTGAGCCTAGGTAGAGCGCTGCTTCGTGTTGATCTTCCGAGGACGGGCATTACCCAGCAAGTATGTCCGACCAGAGTTGATCGAGCGTGTTGGGTAACAGTAGTGCACCCCTGCAGGGATGAATCTTCTATCGATAGCCGGTCCTACGGTAAAGGACGCTCAGTTTGTGTATCTCGATCTACTACTTAAACTGGATACTTGTTACTTAATTGAAGCTTCGGGATTACTTTCTCGCTGGGAGTCGAGGAAGGATCTTTGGGCTGTACTTCAACATGTTTGTTAAATAAAATGCTATTCTACTCTCTTCTACTGCTGCAAGATGATGGCTTTGAGAAGATGTTTGAAGATGCTAGTCTTCGATAGGACTAGGCCTTTCTCTCTATTCTGGCATTTCTGCAGCCCAGTCCACATATACAGCCTTTTCTCCATTGATAATGTTGCATATGTAGTATAGATCCTTGCTTGCTGAGTACTTCGGATGAGTACTCACGGTTGCTTTATTTTCTCTTTTCCCCCATATACCCCACCTTGATGATACACCAGACGATGGAGTCCAGGAGCCAGACGCCACCACCGGAGCCTACTACCAGACGGGTCCAGAGGGCACGTACTACTGGATCGAGCCATCTGACCAGGAGTAGGATCGGAGGCTCCCAGGCAGGAGGCCAACGCCTTTCGATCTAGTGTCGCTGTTTGTGCTAGCCTTCTTAAGGCAAAACTTGTCTAACTATGTCTGTACCCAGATATTATTTGTATGACTGACTTATGTATTCGGATCTTCGGATCCCTGGTCTGTAATATTGTGGACCTCCGTTTATTTGTGTTTAGAGTTGTGTTGTGATATCTTCCCGTGAGTCCCTGGGTTTGATCGTACACGTTTGCGTGTATGATTAGTGTACGATTGAACCGGGGGCGTCACAAGATGCTCTCAGGCGGTGGTGCGCGATAGTTAGAGAAGCCGTATGCGCGAGTAGAGACCCTGTTGAGATCATGCGCAGTAGTTGTATGTATGAGTAGCTACTGAGCAATCGAGTTGGAGAGAAGTGCACGATAGTTGGAGGCTTTTGCGACCGGGCGTTGCCTCTCTATAGGAGCGCGATGTTGATGAGGCGCGCTCGATAGTACCTAGTACTTTATCTCGCAACCGGTTGCGAGCCCCTCTTGATACACAATACGCCGTATTACACCCCTCGCGTGCGATATGTATTTGTGACCCCGGTCGGTTGCGAGGAGCCCCTCTCCCTGTTGCTCCGTAGCGTAGTACACCCATCTTAGCAGTGGCTGCCTCTCGATGTACAATACCCGTTGCTACTATCCAATACCCCCACCGCAACCGGTTGCCTCTCGATGCACAGTGCCCCGTCAGCCATAGCGCGATACCCCCACGCCCCAGCTGGTTGCCTCTCGATATAGTATCCCATGGCGACCATAGTGTGATGCTCTCAGCCCAGTCGGTTGCCTCTCGATGCACAGTACCCCGTTGTTGTCGCGCCATACCCTCATACAGTCATACTCAATCAGTTGCCTCTCGATGTGCAATACCTCGTTGTTGCGTACGCGCTATACCCCCACACTCGGCCGATTGGATGTACAATACATCTTTGTTGTGTACGCGCGCGCGATAGCCCCCAACCGGTTTGCTTCTTGAAGTACAGTACCCCGTTGGTGTGTACGCATGGGCCATAGCCCAGGATGGGTTGTCTCTCGATGCATAGTATCCCGTTGTTGCCCTAGCGTGATACCCACACCCCAACCGGTACACCGACCGGTCAGACGTTGCCTCTCGATATTGTGTCTGTTGTTGCGTACGTAACGGGATACGCCCACCCATTGCTCGCCATCAGGCGTTGCCTCTCGATGTACAGTAGTCCGATGCTGACGTACGTACGCGCGCGAGACGGTTGAGCCCCGGACATTCCCTCTCGATGTATAGTATCCTGATGTATGCAACATGGTTGTATGCGCGAGGGCGACCGGCCAAATGTTGTACTTTGCGCGATTGTTTGAGACCCCGGCTGACCCCGGCCAAATGTTGTCCTGACCATATGTCCCACGCTGAAAAATCGTACGTCCACAGGATTTAAACAAGACTTCCTTGGCCCGTGGCCAAATTTCTTGAACTAAACATTGTTGAGTATGTGCTTATCCACGATGAGATGGGCCAATTTCTTAAACTAAACGTTGCCTTTGCCCGATTCTCATTGCTGATTACTGAATTACCCTCGTACATGCTTATCCATGGCAAGATAGGATCTACAAGTTGTGTCAGTAGTCTCTCGATCTCTCTCGATCAGTCTGGCTATGTTAATTAGTAGGAGTAGTTGTGTGCCTACTCTCTCTCTCTCTTTGTGTGTGTGTTGTACTATATTTACCCAAGTGTACACCCTTACATACTTGACACGGTCTTATATGTATGATACTTACACAATATGATTAGTATGGTATGAACCGCTTCTTCCTTAGTCACGAGCCATCGTTGGAGACCAGCATGTACATACACGATTAGGACCGAACAAATAGACTTCAACCTGGTGGGTTATAGATGTCATAATCCCATTAGGAGGAAGCATTTTTTTTCTCGAAATAAGAAGGCACTATGTTGTGCATGGCCATGAAACTGGTGGTTCCCTACTGTCAGTCTCTGCATGTACAATCCTCTTCTGATGGCTTCCATTTCTTGACTATGTTGACAATGCCGACGGCGACGTCGCTGTGAGCGCACCAAGGTAGGGGATTAAGACGAGGCCTTGTACGGGAAATGACCTAGAGCCAAGGAAGACGTGGAAGTGGAGTCCCGAGAGGAGGGGAGTATGATGGTTGACTTGTTTAGGTGTGGGGTGGGGTTGTCATCGCTGGAGGATAACAGAAGATGCGGGGGTAGAGGGATGGACTGGCGGCGGTTTAGGGTAGGGTGTGAGGTGATGAGGTGTGGGTGCTAGCACCACCAGTCATGGGAGGCAGGAGTAGGCGGTCTAGCCGGTGCTAGTTTGGTCAGCTGGGGGAAGAAGACAGGTGATTGAAAAAGCACAACAGCCATTGGATTGATTTCCAACGACTACAACTGACAAATTACTATTACTATTAGAATTTATAGCCTTTTTGTTGGCGACCCGACTAACAGAGAAGAAGACTAAAATTTATTAGAATGCCCAAATACATCCCTCTTGAAAGAAGAGTAAAAGTTATTAGAAGGCCCAAATTCATCCCTCTTGAAAGAAGACTAAAAGTTATTAGAAGGCCCAAATTCACCCCTCTTGAAATATTAGGAGCTGGTTAAAGGGTCGATATGGTTGACTATGGGGTGGGGGGGGTGAATAGGCAACTACCAATTTTTAGCTTTTCACTACTAGGGAAAACCTTATACACGAAGGATTATCAGTAGCGCTGGTTAAAATGAGGCGCTACTGCTACTTAACATAAGTAGCGCGTGGACACTAAGGGCGCTACTGCTATTTACGTAGTAGTAGCGCGGCTCTAGGAAAACACGCTACTACTATAATTGCCACACTGTTACCGACAGGCTAGGTATAGTAGTAGCACGCTTCCAAAACACACGCTACTGCTAAGTAGATAACAGTAGCGCGTTTTCGGGGGAGAGCGCTACTGCTAAGTTTGAACCGTGCCACATGGCGGGCCTCACATAGCAGTAGCGCATTTTGCAGGAGCGCGCTACTACTACGTTTTTAGCAGCAGCGCGTTTTCCCAACCCTCACTGTTGCTAAGGTGCAGCAGCCACCTTTTCCTAACCCCTCCCCCTCCCCCATCCTCTCTTCCTTTCACTTTCCCCTAGCTCCCACCTCCTCTCTCCCTCACTTTGCTTCTTCCTCACTACTTCTCCACCCATTACTCTCTTTCTTCTACCTCTCTTTCTCTCTCTTTAATGCTCCTAGCTAACTACACCACCTCCATTAATGCAACTCCTTTCTCTTTTCCTCCCCCTCCACTAGTTAGAGTCATCTCCTTCCCCAACTAGCTAGGTAGATCTACCCATTTAATGAAGTGACCTATGTACCTTCCTAACTAGATCTAGCCATGTCAAGAAGTAAGCTTTGTCCACTTTTGATCATTCCCTAGGTGTGTGGCGACACCGATCGACATCATCATCACCGTGCTCGATCTCAAGATAGGTGATTAAAAATTTGCGCTTTTGCAAGAATGGAAATATGTGTATGTGTGCGATATGACATAATCGGGCGATATGATGGAAATTGTGTGTGTGGCATGAGTTGCCGCCAAATTGTGCTTGAGTTGCCTATGTTTTGCCGAAATGTCGATTTATTTCCGTTTCGGCGAATTTCGGGCAAACTCTATATGTCCTATTTTTAGGGAAGTTCATGCCGAATTTTTGTATGACTTTGATGCATGCATGCATTTTATAATCAATTTGTTTATTATTACCGCGCAGGCGTTCATGATGGTCAGTGGAACGATGGTGGAAAGGTGGTTGCGATCGGCGGTGCAGGACATGAATGAAAATAACTGGACAGAGATTTTATGTCCGTGTCGAAGATGCAAAGGAGGAGTTTGGCTCGACCCCTATGAGGATGGTCGTTTGATGGCGCACCTGCTCATGACTGGTTTCATGGATGGCTATACTCGGTGGATAATTGAAGATGATGATGATGATGATAAGGACGCCGACGGGGCAGCCAATGATGACACGGGGCAAGACGAAGAGATGACCGATAATGGCGGCGGATAAGGGGCCGGACATGGTGGCGGGGAAGAGGCTAGACATGGCGGCGGAGAAGAGGCCGGACATGGCGGCGGAGAAAACATGGACTACACGCCGCCGACTTTGTCGCTACTAAGTTCAATCGTGCGGGACCCTCATGTTTGAGACCTGCTTCGCAAGGAGACGAGTACTGACAGAGCTGCTTCTAGAGAGGAGGCCAAGCTGGAGCAACTGGTGGTAGACTTGAAAACTCCATTGTATGATGGTTGCGATCCCGAGGTGACCCGCTTGAGTTTCATGCTCAAACTTTTGAAGACGAAGGCTAAAAATAAATGGACCGACACTAGCCTCGATGAGCTTCTCAAGTACCTAAAGGATGTTCTTCCCGCGGGGAATCTATGTCCTACTAGTGTGGATGAGGCCAAGAAGATCGTGTGCCCTCTTGATCTGCCGCACGCTAGATACCATGCATGCATCAACGATTGCATCATTTATCGGAAGGAGCACGCGGAAAAAACCAGCTGTCCGGTGTGCAATGCTTCTCGATACAAGAAGGTCGTAAAGAAATCTCCCCAGAAAGTTGTATGGTACTTACCGATCACTCCCCGTCTGCAGTGTTATTTTGTAGATCCCAAGGAAGCAAAGCTAATGCGTTGGCACGCGGAGAGGAAAAAGCCCGACGATGGAGATGATCCGAAGCTGAGACACCTCGCGGATGCAAGCCAGTGGAGAGTGTTGGGGATATAACCCCATGGTGTGACCCGCCCAGGAGGGGCCGGGTTACACTGTTGGCGACTCAGTAAGGAAGCCTAAGCAGGCCCAAGAAGCCAAGACATGAAGCCCGGAGGCGGCTTACGAGGTGGGCCAACCAAAGGCCCAAGACCCAGAGATGGCGCGTAACCCGGAGGTGTAAGCCGCCCGACGGTGACTTGCCTAGCAAGGCAAGGCAACTTAGAATTAGGGTTGGTCACGTAGTGTGACCCAACCTAGACTCTTGTAAGCCCAGGGCCTCGACCTATGTATATAAAGGTGAGTCCCTGCGGCGGGTTAAAGTTAAGTTACAATCAATCGAGAGCTAGGTTAAGCGGTTCCGCTCCCTTGTAATCGATACTCAAGCAATAGCAACAAGAGCAGGAGTAGGCTTTTACCTCCGCCGTGAGGGGCCGAACCTGGGTAAACTCGTGTCCTTCGTCCTGCTCAACCCCTTTAAGCTAATCACCGTAGCCATGGCCTCGCACCTAAGTCCTTTCACGAGAGCATCTGCCGTGACAAAACCACGATAGTTGGCGCCACCATGGGGCCAGTGGACGGTGGTTTCAAGTTCTTGAAGGGCTTTTTCCCAGGGATCAAGGGATACACCGTTGTTAGGATGACCAAGAGTCACCACGACAAGCTCTACATCGACGACACAGGCTGGGGCCCCGAGGCCGACTCAATCGAGTATGGGTACCGGGTCCCCTTCGACGGTATTCATGTCTTCATCGGAAAGATCGGCGGATCTGAGCCTGAGCCGGACACCTCCACCGACCTCGTCGAGTCGGCTCGGCGCACGCAACCCGCTCGGGTTCAACCTGGCCGGAAGCGTGTTTTCGTCGGTTTCACGCATGGCACGGATCGTGCAGAGGATTCTGTGTATGGAGGAGAGACTCTCATCTATTCAGGTGATGAGTCCTCCACCAGAGAGACGGAGTCAATTTACCAGCTTCAAGACGGCGGGCTTGGGGGCTATTCCGATGGTGACAGTATTCCGGACCCCTATGAGCCGCCGCTTCGGGCTGCTATCATCATGGCTGGCATAGGGCCGGCTCTGAATTCATCAACTACTGCAGCTATGACATCTGGATCAACCGCTGCTGAGGCAGCAGGGGCAGGTGGCTCAGACTGGCTGCCGGCTCAAGTTTTGTCATATCTCTTGGGCACTTTGACAACTCTGCTAGCGACAGAGGTTACTGTGGCCAATCAGGCGGAATGCAATGTAGAGATTGTAAAGGTTCGGGATGAGATAACCAAAGTCTAAGAAGATATCATAGCTGAGAACATCCAGACGGCTGCGCTAAGGGCTCAGATTGACGCAGAGGCGGAACGTGTGAAGGCTGAGGCCTGGCGCCTAAGTTTGAATCAGGATGCATCCAATGCCGTATTCCAGAGAAGGTACCAAAGTTGCCTGCCACCGTTGTTTGACCCAAGGCGTTTGTTTAACACTCCTGGAGCGGGTCCAAGTACTCCGGACGCCCGGGTGAATCCCCAATTAAACCCGGACGTGCCTGGAAGTTGGGCGGCGGCTGAACCTCGCCAGCCTGAGACAACATGGAGGGAGGAGCGGGCACCTAACCCGCCCCCCAATCAAACACCGCCTCAACGTTTTCTGATGC
Source organism: Thinopyrum elongatum (assembly GCA_011799875.1). Classification (NCBI taxonomy): domain Eukaryota; kingdom Viridiplantae; phylum Streptophyta; class Magnoliopsida; order Poales; family Poaceae; genus Thinopyrum; species Thinopyrum elongatum. Next base: position 466,893,957 of record CM022298.1, read on the forward strand.
CACCGCCAGGGAACTTTTCTAACCCGGTGGATAACATGTTAGTGGCGACCCGGCTGGCGGCTATTCTGATCGACGGTGAGTCACCGATTGCGGTGGAGACCCGGAACACGGCTGAACTCCTTCAAATAGCTGTTGCACATCAGGCGGCTTACTCGTACAGCCGTGATCATTTTCACTCGACCCCTCGCCCCAGTCGAAGTTACAGCCGGCGTGTTGAGTCACCGGCGGTTTCCAGTAGCGAACGGCATCGTAACCCGCCTCGTTATGATAACCCGCCCCACGATGATAACCTACTAGTCAATGCTCAGGCGATCGTGGATGAAGCCAGAGCTCGTCGTGAGGCAGCGGCGGCGGCCCAGCAGGGGGCTTATCAGCAGCCTCCGGTGAGCCCTTCAGCTTTAGTAGGGGCTGGGACGATTTCCAGGATGGTTGGAGTGCCATGTTTAGTACCGGCTTTGCGTAATGAACGTCTGCCTAAAGATTTCAAGGGTCCTCGCAAGGTGCCTAATTATAAAGCTGATCTCCCTCCAGAGGGTTGGATTGAAAGTTATGAGTTAGCCATGGAGATGTTGGATGTCAATGATGCGGTCTGTGCCAAGTACTTTACTATGATGTTGGATGGGCTAGCCCGCACATGGTTAAAAAGTTTGCCCGCTAATTCTATCAGTTCATGGGTAGAACTGAAGGCATGTTTCATCAAGAATTTTCAAGGTACATGCAAGCAGCCTCTAACGATTATCGATCTGGATAACTGCGTGCAGCGTGAGGATGAATCGGCCCACCATTGGGTCCGGCGGGTCTCTTCTATTATTCACTCGTCGGATAGTATCGCGGCGGGTCAGGCGGTTCTGGTCTTGGAGAAGAACTGTCACTTTACCCCTCTTAAGCAAAAGCTCGGGCGGCTTAAGCGTTATTGCACTGACATGGGCGAGCTCATGGCGGCTCTCATTAAGTATGCAGACTCTGATAACACAAAGGACCCTGGATCTAATGATGAGAAATCCAACAAGGGCAAGAACAATGGCAATGGTAAGGGTCAGCAGCAAAATGTGGCAGGGCATAATGGCAACAACTAGGGTAACGGTGGTAAGCACAGACACCCTGATGGCGGGTCAGATCTAGTAGCTAACACCAACACTGGGTACAAGAACTAGTGCCGCAATGGTAATGGTAAGCCGCCCTTTGGCGGTGCAAAGGCCTTTAATCTTGAGGCGGCGCTTAATGACCCGTGCCCGACGCACAGTCTTCCCAACAAGCCATCCACTCATGCCTGGAAGGATTGTTGGGTTATGCGAGAGTTCAGGAATTATAGCCTCAGTCAAAATCATGGCAATAATAATGGGCCGCCCGGCGGGTCAGGATCCGGTTCTCAGGGGTCCGGTTTTGGTGGTGGTGGTTCAAATTCTGGCTATCATAATCAAGGTAACTAGGGTGGTCATAACCAACAGTCTGGTCAGGGTAACCAGCAGCAAGGTAATCAGTCAGGATATCAGAGTAATCCAAAGCAGCTCAATGGTGGCCAATACCATGTTTTCACCACAAGTCTTTGGAAACAAGATCAGAAAGTTCATAAGCGGGCGGTTCATGCGGTAGAGCCGGCATTTCCGCAGTATTTGAGATGGTTTGAGCACACGATATCGTGGAGCAGGGCGGATCACCCGCCGCGGGTTGATAACCCGGGTCAATTAGCCCTTGTGGTAGCCCCCCCAGGTTGGCGGCTATAGATTCACTAAGGTACTCATGGATGGTGGCAGCAGTATTAACATCATGTACTATGACACTTCCCGTCGGATGAATTTAACTGACAAGGATTTTAAGCCATCTTCCACAGTCTTCCATGGTGTGGTGCCTAGTAAGTCAGCATATCCTGTCAAAAAAATTGCCCTGGAAGTAGGCTTTGGTGATGATTATGATTATAGAGCAGAGACAGTGTGGTTTGAAGTGGTCAAAATCAAGAGTCCGTATCATGCTTTATTTGGACGGCCGGCTTATGCTAAGTTCATGGCTCGTCCTTGCTATGTTTATTTACAACTCAAGATGCCAGGGCAAAAGGGCACAATTACGGTCCATGGTGATCAGAAAGTCACCTTGGAGTGTGAAGAAGGAGATGCAGCTTATGCAGAGTCGGCTTGTGCTACTGAGGAGCTTAAGTTTTACAAGGATAATGTTGACCCGGCTGATATGACCCCTCTGAAGAAGCCCACTACTGAACAAGACCCTCTGTTGAAGTTTAAGTCGGCTGACGATACTAAGCAAGTTGATTTTTTCCCTGGCGACTCATCTAAGCAGTTCACTGTGGGGGCTAATATGGATCCTAAATAGGAAATCACGCTCATCAAGTTCATCCGTGAGAATCGGGACATCTTTGCATGGAAACCTTCTGATATGCTGGGTGTACCGAGAGAATTCGCTGAGCACACTCTTAATGTGGATCCTAAGTTTAAGCTGGTCAAGCAGTTCCTCCGTCGTTTTAATGAAGAGCGGCGTAAGGCTATTGGAGAAGAGGTAGCCCAGCTCTTAGCGGCTGGGTTTATCGTGGAAGTTTTTCACCCGGAGTGGTTGGCTAACCCTGTGCTTGTACTTAAGAAAAACGGCATATGGCGTATGTGTGTCGATTACACACATCTCAACAAAGCTTGTCCAGCTGATCCGTTTGCTCTCCCTCGTATCGACCAGATCATTGACGCAACGGCGGGTTGTGAGAGTTCATGCTTCCTGGATGCTTATTCTGGTTATCATCAGATCAAGATGGCAGTTAAAGACGAAGAGAAGACATCCTTCATCATACCTTTTGGGGCTTTCTGCTATGTTTCTATGACTTTTGGGCTCAAGAGTGCCCAGGCGACTTATCAGCGCTGTGTTCAGAACTGCTTTCACATTCAGATTGGGTGCAATGTTTATGCTTATGTGGATGATATTGTGGTCAAGTCTAGGAAGAAGGAGACTCTCCTGGATGATCTGAAAGAAACTTTTGACAATCTCCGGGTTTACAAAATGATGCTTAACCCGGCTAAATGTGTCTTTGGTGTGCCTGCAGGTAAATTGCTTGGCTTCCTGGTCTCAGAACGGGGCATTGAAGTTAACCCGGAGAAGATTAAGGCCATCACTTCACTCTCTAAGCCAGCATGTGTTAATGACATCCAGCCCTGGCGGGTCGTATTGCGGCTTTGAGCCGGTTCATAAGTCGCCTGGGAGAGAAGGCAATCCCTTTATACCAGATGATGAAAAAGACGGACCACTTCATCTGGAGCGATGCTGCTGATCAAGCATTTGAGGCCCTCAAGAAACAGTTAGCTGAGCCGCCCGTCCTGGCTGCGCCTATAGACAAAGAGCCTTTGCTCCTGTATGTGGCGGCTAATATCAAAGCGGTCAGCGTAGCAGTTGTCGTAGAGCGCAAGGAGGCAGGGAAAGAGTACCCAGTATAACGGCCGGCTTACTATGTCAGTGAGGTCTTGACTGAATCCAAGCAAAGATACCCACATTGGCAAAAACTGGTGCTTGGGGTGTTCATGGCGAGTCGCGAGTTGAAGCATTATTTCCTTGGGCATCCTATTACGGTGGTCAGTTCTGCTCCTTTGGGGGATATTATTCAAAACAGAGAAGCCACCGACCGGGTTGCTAAGTGGGCAATTGAGCTCGGACCTCATAATTTGAATTATGTGCCAAGAACAGCCATCAAATCTCAAGCTTTGGTGGATTTCATCAATGATTGGACAGAATTGCAGACCCCTGAAGAGAAACCTGACAACACATATTGGACAATCCACTTTGACGGGTCCAGGCAGTTGGAGGGCTCGAGGGCTGGAGTCATTTTGACTTCCCCATGGGGTGATAAATTCTGTTATGTTTTAAGGCTAATGTTTCCTTGTACTAACAATGTAGCTGATGATGAAGCTTTACTCCATGGTCTTCGCATGGCTAAGGAGATGAATTTAAGCCGGGTCAGGTGCCTGGGCGACTCAGACCTCATGGCTCAGCAAGTCTCAGGCAAGTGGGACCCCAAAGACCCGCTCATGGCGGCTTATCGCCGGGTAGTTGATAATATTGCTGGTCACTTTAAAGGATATCAGGTGGATCACCTTGATCGATGGAAGAACAAGGCGGCTGATGCACTGTCATGTCTTAGGTCTCAACATAAGCCGGTGCCCCCTAATATATTCCTCGATGTGTTACACAATCCTTCGGTCAAGTTACCGTCTGAAGAAGACCTTGTTGTCCCTGACCCAGAGGCGCAGTTGGTGGCGGCTCTTCACGCTATTCCTGACTGGACATTGCCTTAACTGGCTTATATGACCCGGGGCGAGTTACCCGAGGATGAAACTTCAGCACGGCAGATCACCAGGAGGTCTAAGTCTATGACTATTATCAATGGCGAGTTACACCGATGCAGTGTGACAGGCGTGTTCCAACATTGTGTTTCTCCTGAGGGCCGGGAAATTTTACGAGAAATTCATGAAGGCGATTGTGGTCATCTTGCCGGCTCAAAATCTTTGGTGGGCAAGGCCTTCTGTCATGGGTTTTGTTGGTTAACGGCTCATGCTGATGCAGAGGATATTGTTAGCAAGTGTGATGGGTGTCAGAAATTTTCCAGACAAGCTCATGTGCCGGCTCAGGAATTGCGGATGATCCCAATAACATGGCCGTTTGTGGTTTGGGGGCTTGATATGTTTGGACCGTTCAAGAGGTCTAAGGACAAGAAGACCCACCTTTTGGTGGCGGTTGACAAGTTTACCAAGTGGGTTGAGGCAGAGCCAGTTAGCAAGTGTGATGCAGCGACTGCAGTTCAGTTTGTCAAAAAGCTGATCTTCCGTTTTGGTTATCCTCACAGTATCATTACTAATAATGGCACTAATCTGTCTAAGGGTTCTATGAAGGAGTTTTGTCAAAGAGAGCATATCCACCTTGATGTTTCCTCGGTGGCTCATCCACACTCTAATGGTCAAGCAGAGCGGGCTAATCAAGAAATTTTGAGAGGTATAAAACCCCGGCTTATGGTTCCCTTGGAATGAACGCCGGGTTGTTGGGTTGAAGAGCTTCCCTCAGTCCTTTGGAGTATCAGAACCACCCCCAACAGATCAACATGATATACGCCTTTCTTCATGGTTTATGGCGCAGAGGCGGTTCTTCCAAGCGATATCCGTCATGACTCGCCCAGGGTGGCGGCTTACGTTGAAGCTGATAATGAGACGGTGCATTAGAACACACTTCATGCTTTGGATGAAGAACGTGATCTTGCAGCAGCCCGATCGGCGATTTATCAACAAGACCTGTGTCGCTATCATAGCCGCCGAGTCAAAACTCAGGCATTTCAAGAGGGCAACTTAGTGCTCCGACTGATTCAAGATCATACGGGCATGCATAAGCTATCCCCACCTTGGGAAGGAGCTTTTGTGGTCAGCAAGAATCTCAACAATGGCTTGTATTATCTCATTGATATACGTGAGCGCAAGAAATCGCATACTTCTGAGCAAGAGACCAACAGGCCGTGGAACATTGCTCACCTTCGGCCTTACTATACTTGAGTCATTGACTCTCATCATTGTATATACCTTCATTGATGTACATACCTTTTTATGATCAGCATAATAAAGCCGACATCCCCAAATTTCGGGGCCTCTGTTGTTTCGTTTCAAATTTTCTGAGCAAGAGTCATTATTGACGAGTTAGGTCATTTGGGGGCTTCCTGCTCAATGAGCATAGCTTTTATAACCCTCTTGATCGGCTTTCATGCCATGTTATAGGTCACTTGGGGGCTTCCTGCTCAATGAGCATAGCTTTTATAACCCTCTTGATCGGCTTTTATGCCATGTTATAGGTCACTTGGGGGCTTCCTACTCAATGAGTATAGCTTTTATAACTGTCTTGATCGGCTTTCATGCCATAGGTCGCTTGGGGGCTTCCTACTCAATGAGTATAGCTTTTATAACCCTCTTGACCGGCTTTCATGCCATAACTGGGTTAAACCTGCCTGTTTGCAACTTGCTACTCCGCTAGGTGACCCACCGTACTCTTGACATCCAATCTTTTACATAAGACCCTGAACTCGTCAAGTTTAAAACGGCGGCTTATGTCACGAGAGAGCTGGCTTACAATGAGCTAGGATAAACTCACCCGTCTACTGTAGTTTCTCCGCTATGTGGCCCGTTCGTACTCTTAATAGTTAATCTTTTCAATAAGACCCTGAACTAGTTAAGGTTTAAACGACAGATTTATGTCACGTGAGAGCCAGCTTACGGGATGCCAGGCTTTCATGCCAAGCTTCTTTGAAGCAAAAAATTGAGTTTTTTCAAAAACCAATCTGTCTTGGTCGTGCCTTACAAGCCGGCTTCACAAATATCTGAGTTATACATACTCTTTATCTCTGTTTTGCAGAAATTTTTGATGAGAAGTTGCTGCATCATATAGTTCTGGGTTATAGTGCTCTTTGTTGAGTTTCATGAGGCTATAAGCCGCCGAAGTGATTTTTGCAAAGACTGGATATGACTATAAGTCACCATGGATTGATGGGTTATTTAACTCGCCCTGGATTGTGACTATAAGTCGCCAGTAAAAGACAATGATGGATCTTCTACAGATCAGTACTTTGATAAAAGTTCAGCAATATTGAAGGACCAGATGTGCATATATATATATATATGACAAGATCAAAGAGATTAGGTTGCTGCAGCACAGTTGGCATAAGATGCTCGAAGGCATGACAAGGTAGAGTAGATAACTGTTTTCAACTACACTATTACATGGCTACAGCTGAGCCCAAAGTTTTTTCATCAAGTTTACAGGAGTGGCATCACTCCTCTAAGCTGGCCTGTGTACCGTCTGGGTTAGACCCCACCGGGTTACTATCATCATGGCGTCTTGAGGTCGAGGCCTCCGGGTCATCCCGTGTCGGCTCTTCGTCGTTTATCATCTGAAGATCACTCGACGTCCAGTCGATGCCAATTAATGCCTCAAAAGATGCCTCATTGTTAAGAATAAGAGAGGGGTCAAGATCAGGAGCGAAGATATGCTTACGGCTTGGCGGAGTCAGATCTACAACATCATGGGATGGCGGCTTAATCTTAGCATTGTTGTTATCATAAGCCGACTGGTACTTGTTCAGATCCAGTTCTTGTGCAAGCTTACACGCCAAGGGCCGCATCTCTCTGACACATCTGTTGAAGTCCTTCTCTTCAAAGATAGACCCATCATCGTTGAACTCCGGACACCCAGCAGCCATTTCTTCCGGGTCTAACTCTGATTGCCAAGCTTTGGCTCGGCTTAGAGCAACAATGGCTCCTGCGCGGGCAGCTGATAATTTAAGCTCTTCAATTTGACTTGGCACTGTTGAAAGATGATCCAGCACAGTCTTGATGAGGGTTGGAGGTTTTTTGCGATTTGATAAGGCCACAAGGCTGCGCAGAGTTCCAGCGTATAACTGCTCAGTCAATGAATAAACCGCCTTCAACTTCAACAGCATGTTTTGACCAAGACTAGCACTTCTAGCGCCTATTAAGTTTTTGCACAAGAGTTGCCAGGTGGGTTAGAGATCATATATTATGAGTCGCCAGGCGAGTTAAAGAACCTTACAGCAGATGATGAGTTGCATGTTAAACTTACCAAAGATGGCGGCTGCCATTTGAGATATGTGCTGCTTTAAGCCGATTAACTCTTCAGTCACCGGTTTAAGTTGAGCCTCATCATATTTTGCTCTGTTTAGAAGATTGGTCTTCTCAGTTTCCAAGGCGGCACTTTCTTCATCAAATTTGGCCTTGATCTTCTCAATATTTTCCAATGATGATTTTAGGCTTAATTCAGCCTTGGCGCGTTCACTTTGCTGCGTCTCCAGATTTTTCTTCAACTTGGCGATGTTTGACTCGCCCAAACACAAAGCTTCCTGCCAAGGGTCACAAGCAATGTTAAGATGGTTAAGTTCATATTCAGTAATGGTATTCAAGTCCCAAGCACATTGCAAGCAATATACTTGGCACTTGGGGGCTAATGTAGGTCAATTCAAATTATATTTTGACCCGGTTCAGTAATAGGCCGGCCCTTGGGGGCTACATTCTTTTATAGTGAGGAATCACGAGACCCGTGTTATCTTTTCAAGATAACCCGGCCCTTGGGGGCTACGCGCGGTTCTTTTCAATGTTATTTTGAGAGACCCGGCTCATCTTATTACGACAAGCCGACCCTTGGGGGCTACGCGTGTTTTTATTTTAAAGTGGATATGTTGAAGGCCCGACTCATCTTTGAAAGATGAGCCGGCCCTTGGGGGCTACACTTTGGAAATTTTCACAAGTCTCAAGCACACTCAGAGCTCTTCCTATACTTAAGACTCGGGGGCTACATGTGTGTGTGTGTGTACTACTAAGGAGTGATTAAACGCATTCATACCTCATAATTCTGCCGCATCAGATTGACTAAGCCGGCCTCCATGTCTCGGCTTGTATGCATGTGGCTTAAGTAGCCCGCGTGCAGCTCACTAGCGCTGAAGGTTGTATAGCTCTCCAGGTCCAGCTTGGCTTTACCATTCTCCAGTGAGGGTATTTCTTCCTTAGCTGAATGTTTAGCCAGCACGCTGGAGACCTCGGGCGCTTTAAAGGCTGACCCGGTAATAGTAATGTCGTCAACATCAGCAGCAGTAGGGCTCTTGTCAGTTGACTTGGCAGGAGTGGGCGGCTTAGGACTTGGCGGGTCATGGCTGGTTGCCAGGTTAACCTCAGTATCCATAGGATCAAAGGTTGCAGCGTCAGTCTGTGGAGGCGGATCATCTTGCTGGTTGATAGGATCTTTAGGATTTTGAATTGAAGCCTCAGGGGCCTCCAGCACCTACTTCTCCGGCTTAGAAGCCTTGGGGTCCTTGGACGAGCCGCCAACTATTTGTTTTTTGCCAGCCTTTGCTTTGCCCCTGTGACAAGAACACAAGAGTTTATGAGTATACAACAACAAGTGTTTATCAACAAATGAAGATACTTACCCCTGGGCAACAACGAAGACAGGAAGCTGCGTTCCAGTTGAATCGCCGGATGATGGTGGTGTTCCCTGATAGTTTGAGTCAGAAGAGTTAAGAGGTTGCCGCATGAGGCCGGCTCATGGAAGAGATAGAGTTGAGCTATGAGGCACCTCATTACGACGTTTCCGGGGAGCCGGAGTATTGGATAAGCCGGGCATGAGATCCTCAGTGCTGCCACTCCGGGTCAGACGCCTCGACTCATGTTGTTGTTTCTTCAAAAGAAAGTCGGGGTCCAAGTGAGCAAGAGGATGAGAAAATCCTACTTTCCGGATGACCCGCCGAGTTTTCTTTCTTGGCAAGGGTTCTGAGTCGGATGAGACAGGGATTACCTCTGCTTCGGGGGCCTAGCTTGTCTCCGCGTCGTCCTGAGAGGAATCAACATCAATAAGTTGCATGAAAAGGAGACCAAGGGAGTCAAGTTCTACCTCTGAATCATCCAGCTCGAGTAGTTCTTCTACTGTCTTCTTCTTACAATGACCCAGAGCGTGAGTCTTCACTACTTTAGTCTTCTTACGTGGTGGAGCGTCCATTATCTTCCTTTTCTAGAAGGCATGACTTGCCTGCATATATATACATGTTGGCAGTGGTTTAGAAGAGGTAAAAATATAAAGGATGAATGAATGAGAGGAACATTTAATAAAAGTACTTACGGGAGGGGCCAGGTTAAGAGGCAGAAGGGGTTCAGCCCCGCTTTATTGCAATTCTCTTGAGGCTCTCCAAGCAAGGACTTGAACATTTCGTTAACCTCCTTGTCAGCCAAAGATTTTTGGTTGTAACGCTGTGGGTCCTTCACATCACCAGTGTACTCACACATTAAGCCTCCACGCCGGCTCAAAGGCAAGATCCTCCAGGAGACCCAACAGTGGACTAGATCAACTCCAGTTAAGCCGTTGGCTATTAAAGCCCTTATCTTTGAAAATGTGGGGGCATACCGGGCGCGCTCTGCGGCAGTCAATCGACCTGGAAGCTCGGTGCTGGTGCTGAGCCGGTAGGGGCGATAACCCGGCAAGGGATTTTCTCCAGCTGGAGAGGTGTCTCTGCAATAAAACCAGGTATAATTCCAATCCTTGGGGTGGCTGGGCAGTGCAGCTGAAGGAAAAGTTACATCTCTCCGCCTTTGGATAGAAACACCTCCAAGTTCCAGACTGGGCCCGTCTGTCATTTCAGTTTGGCGGTTGATATAAAAGAAATCCTTGAAGAGATCAACAGTGGGCTCTTCTTAATGGTACACCTCACAGAATACTTGAAAGTTGCATATGTTGGAGATGGAGTTGGGACCAATGTCTTGAGGATGAAGATTGTAAAAATGTAGAACGCCCCGGATTTTTTTTGACTCGGGTGGTGAAAATCCATGGAGGAGGTGATCCAAAAAAATAACAACTTCACCCTCTCTGGGTTGAGGAGTAGTTTCAGGGCTGGGAACCCGCCAGTGAATAACCTCTTTAGTTGGCAACACTCCCATGTCGACATACTCATTTAGTGAAAGTTCAGAGACTCTAGAAGCAGCCCAGTCGCAAGAAGTGGGAGTCTTAGTCATGATTGGCCGGGTTAAAGAGCTGTGACCAAGGAATAAAGATATGGCGGGTTAAAATTTGCAATGGTAAGCCGCTCAAGTGGTTACATGGTGTTTCAGAAATAATGAGCTAATTATGATTAAAAGACTACGCATTACAGTGAACAGTTAAGAAGTTTTCAGCCTCCCTAGCCATGGATTGAAGTGACTATCAAGCTATGAGAATGTGGCGGGTTAAGTTCTGAAATTATGAGCCGGCGACATGTTGGCCGGTTAAGTGAAAGAAGCAGTTCCTGGAGTTCTTGGCGGGTTACAAATTCAGTGTTAAGCCGCCCAAAAGGTGAAGGGCGGGTCAATTGTCTATGGATTTAAGGCTGCGGAATTTTGCTAAGTGTGGGATAAACAGTTTTCACAGATCACAACTATATTTACGGATCTACAAATGACGCAAAAAGAAAATAATTGCTAGACCTAAAAGAGGCAGCGGCGGAAGAACTAGTAGGTTGTATATTGATTCTAAAGAGGAATCAATCTACACGAGATATAAGGTGAAGGCTAAAACTGCTACCGCATTACTCCTACTTCATTTTGGATCAAAATACCGGTTCTAGCCAGAGAAACAAGATGGACCTAGATGAATGACGATGAACTCTATGAACTCGTATGACCTAATGCGGATTTGAGAAAAGGGAAAACCGGAACCTGAAGGTGCCGGAGAACGGCGGAAGCGTGCGGCGGAACTCTGCTCGCAATAGGTTGATACAGCAGCCACGACAAGGGGCAGTCAGCGTCGTTGGACTGGCGCGACGGAGCTCCGGTCGCGATGGTCCTTCAGAGGAAGAAGAAGAAGTGGAGGCGACGGGGGTAAAGTGGAAAAGAGATGGACCCCTGTGCCTATTTATAAGGGAAAATTGAATAGTGAAACGGCAGGCCCGAAGATCGAGGAGGCGTTATAATTATCACAACAGAGAAGGCGCCTCGATTTCCAGAATGGCTGTTTAATGCAAAGAGCCGTTGTGATGTCATGAGGTTTTTCTGAAATTATGAAGATGATGTCATCCTTTTTTGTATGGCAGGTTATGAAGATTTATTCAAGGTTGAAGTTTTATAAGAACCAAAGAAGACTCGCCAACCGAGGAGTGAAGATTGACATGAACAGGTTCAAATCAATCTGGGGCCTAATGTTCGGGATATAACCCCACGGTGTGACCCACCCAGGAGGGGCTGGGTTACACTGTTGGTGACTCAGTAATGAAGCCTAAGCAGGCCCAAGAAGCCAAGACATGAAGCCCGAAGGCGGCTTATGAGGTGGGCCAACCAAAGGCCCAAGACCCGGAGATGGCGCATAATCCGGAGGTGTAAGCCGCCCGACGGCGACTTGCCTAGCAAGGCAAGGCAACTTAGAATTAGGGTTGGTCACGTAGTGTGACCCGACCTGGACTCTTGTAAGCCCAGGGACTCGACCTATGTATATAAAGGCGAGTCCCTGCGGCGGGTTAAAGTTAAGTTACAATCAATCGAGAGCTAGGTTAAGCGATTCCGCTCCCTTGTAATCGATACTCAAGCAATAGCAACAAGAGTGGGAGTAGGCTTTTACCTCCGCCGTGAGGGGCCGAACCTGGGTAAACTTGTGTCCTTCGTCCCGCTTAACCCCTTTAAGCTAATCACCGTAGCCATGGCCTCGCACCTAAGTCCTTTCACGAGGGCATCTGCAGTGACAAAACCACGACATAGAGCGTTCAACGGCGAATATCAATATTTCGCATGTGATGCAAGGAACATCATGCTTGGTGCGTGTACCGATGGCATGAATCCGTTTGGCCAGAACACCAACCATAGCACATGGCCCGTGTTTGTATGGATGTACAACCTCCCCCCTGGTTGTGCATGAAGTCAAAGTACATACACATGAGCCTGCTGATTCAAGGGCCAAAACAACCGGGAAATAATATTAACCTGTACCTGGGACTACTTCAAGAGGAGTTAGACACATTATGGAAAACACCGGCCAAGACATGGGACGCCAGCAAAGGCGAGTATTTCTATATGAGAGCCGCACTAATCACGACGGTGCACGACTATATCGGTTACGGATATGTCGCAGTCCAGGTGTGCCACGGATATTGCGGATGCACGCAGTGCATGGATGATACGACGTCTCAGTAGCTAACGTCAATGAAAGATGGCGGGTCTGGGAAAATCATGTACATGGGGCATCGAAGATGGCTCGAGAAGGATGACCCGTGGAGAAACCATGGAGATCTATTCAATGGTGAGGCTGAGCATCGAGGACCTCTATGTCGCAGGCCAGGTGTGCCACGGATATTGCGGATGCACGCGATGCATGGATGATACAACGTCTCAGCAGCTAACGTCAACGAAAGATGGCGGGTCTGGGAAAATCATGTACATGGGGCATCGAAGATGGCTCGAGAAGGATGACCCATGGAGAAACCATGGAGATCTATTCAATGGTGAGGCTGAGCATCGAGGACCTCCACGTAAGTGGAGCGGTGCCGAAATCGATGAGCTGTTGAAAAACTGGGAACAGTGCCCCGCGCCGGGAAAGACGATGAAAAAGGCACCGGAGCCGCTGCTGAAGGTATGGAAGACGAGGTCTGTTTTCTGGGACTTAGAGTACTGGCACAAACTCGACACGCCTCATTGCCTTGATCAAATGCATATCTGTAAGAATGTCCTTGAGAGCTTGCTTGCGACACTGATGAACATGCCGGATAAGACCAAGGATGGGCCGAAGGCAAGAAGAGGCTTGCAAGATTTGAAAATCAGGGCAGATCTGCACATGCCGCCCCGTAAAAAGTCAAAGGAGACAGAGATGGAGACGGAGGCGCGGGAGAAGAAGGGCAAAAAAGTGAAGGAAGAGGATTATTGCCCCCCTTCTTGCTTCACCTTAAGTTCGGCTGAGATCGATCAATTCTTCAAGTGCCTTACCAGAATCAAAGTTAGTTCCGGTTACTGCAGGAAGATAAGCAAATTTCTAGACACGAAGAAGAAAAGGTTCAGCGGGATGAATTCCCATGACTGTCATGTGATGATGACGCATATACTAACTGTTGCCCATAGAGGGATAATGGACAAGCACGTCCGTGACACGCTTATTGGTCTCTGCAGCTTTTTTGACGTCATCTCTCGAAAGTCGATCAGTGTGAAGCAGCTCCGAAGGCTACAAGAAGAGATCGTTGTGATACTAAATGAGCTTGAGATGTACTTCCCACCCGCGTTCTTTGACATGATGGTGCATCTGTGTGTCCACATTGTCGGGGTACACAAACAGGGTGTATGTTTCCCTTGACTTGTGCATGGAAGAAAGGCCTCCACCCCGGTAGCCAGAGCTTGGCAAAGGAATAGCTACACCAACATACAAAGCAAGGCCAAGCCAGAGAAGCAGCTCTTTGTGAAATCAAAGAGCGGATCAAGACGACCAAGACAAACAAGACAACAGAGCATCACCTTGGAAAGGCCTCCCCTGCCGGGCAGGAGAGCCTGGCCGGGTCAAGGCCGCCCCAAGGACAAGTCCAAGATTTCCCCGGCAGGCTTGCCGGGTCCGCCAAGGGCAAATCTCCCTACCAAGGCGCCACCGCTCCACCGCACTATAACGCAAATCAGTTATCAATGCGATGTCGAGCCCCCAAGTGATTAAGTGGCTTCCACCAAGCACGTGGCAGCCCATTGGAAGACAGATTACCCTCATATGACACCCGTCCTGAGGCGTGTCAAGCAGATAAGCAGGAGATGGTTAAGCGGCACGGCAGGCTTGCCGGGCTTCAACCTCAACATGACACCTAGTAGTGCATTTAATGCACTTTGTCCTAACTGCCAGAGTTAGGTATGATAGCACTGTTAGCTATCTAATCATAGGATAAAGACTGTTTTACCATTGTGGTTACCCCTTGAACTATAAAAGGAGGTCTAAGGCGACCTAGCAAAGGATTCAGACCCCCGCATACTTGTACGCGCGTAGCCACTCTCCCCGAGGCCCCCTTGCCGGGTTTGAGCGTTACATTTTCGTCGTGTCTCTCCATTCAATCCACCAAAGTAGGAGTAGGGTTTTACGCTTCACAGCAGCCCAAACCTGGGTAAAAACCACCAGTTTCACCACCGTTGTGTTGTTTCATGGCTTCTGCTCTTTGTGCAACGTGATCTTTCCCCTTGCCGAACCACAAGGGGCCAATGGCCCCATAGGTGATCGTGTTCTCCCATGATATCTTTAGCGCGCCAGGTAGGGGGGTCGCTTGTGTGAACCCGAGGTTGTGCACAGCGCGTCGAGCTTCATCATCATCTTCATCATCGCCCTCTTCGACAACGGCTTCAAAGAAAAAGAACAGTGCCACTCCCTAGCCTCATTCTTCCCAGATTCCATCGCTTGCCTTCTGCCGCAGCGGCGACGAGGGTAAAGGACGATGGCGCTATGATGGCCATGGTCAGCACAGATGGCGTGCCCACTGTGCTACCCGCAGCCAGAAGAAGGAGCGATACGTACAACGACATCGCCCTCCTCGTGTCCTCCTGTCAAGCGCGTCCAATCCCGACGAGTATCATTTGGGCGAACAGACGAGAAAATGGTGCGTACCCGACCTCCCTCTCACTTCTCGCTCACCAATGACTGGGCTGCACTGTGATGATGCCGCTAGTGTCGATAAGCTCGCGTGGAGCTCGGTCCTGCATTTGTCCCGCCAAGGGTAAATCCTAAGCAAACGCTGATGCAAATCCGTTGGCTGGCACCCCCAGCAAGCGAACCCCGGCAAGGCTTTCTGTGCCATCGTGTCCCTCACGTCAGCTGCTGAGAGGTCATTGGAAGTGAAGGAAAAGGAGGGAGGGGCCGGTTCTTCTCCTTTCTCACCATATATCGTTAGTTGCAAGCACTTTTGAATCCCCCAGCTCGTGCCAGGGTTGGGTACGTAACTAATGGACTACCAAGTCCTTCTCTTGTGCCCCTTCCCGTTCTTTTGCTTTTGCAGAACAAAAACAGGTGTGTGGGCACAGTCTCCTTAGGAGACGCGAAAAGAAGAGGCAGCCACGAGTGGAAGAGGAGACGAAGTGCACAATCAAAAGGACATCCTGGCAGGGAGAAAACATAAATAAAAGCTAAGTTGGCCTGCTTGTTGGTTTTTCTTCAAGAGCTTGCGCTTGCCTACCCCTCGGACAACCAAGGTTTCATATGATAAGTCCTTTTGTACGACGGAACCTTACTGTATTTGTCTGCACCCTCGCTTTGTTTCGAGCCTGCTCAACAAAGTGGGTGGCTGCGTCAAAGGCTGTTAAGGAAAAACTCAGCGGCAACATGTCTTTGCCAGTAGAATGCTAAGGACCCGTTCCTCAAAGCAATCGCGGTAGCATACTGTTAGCGGGCAACCAAAGTACAAAAGGGAAACTAATCATACGTATACCAATGGGTAAACAAAAGAGGGATAGCGCTCTTTTGCATATAAACATCAGTTCAACGAGCGTTAAAACGAGAACAATACGGAATCTAAGAACGAGATACATGTTATGTCTTATTACAGGACACCAGGGCAATAAAGATAGTTCAAGGCTGAGACTGATGACCTCCGGGGACTCTTGGGACGGGAAGAACCTTATTGGCAAGGGGACCAGCCTTCGCCTCGGCAGCAGAAACGTCGACTGTGAATGAGCAGCGCCCCTTCGCATTACCTTTTTATTGGGAACATGCGCGGGGGTTGGCTCTTCACTATCTTTCCTCAGGAAGTTACCGTTTTACAGGCGCACTACCCATTAACTGCTACAGTCACCACGACCTGCGGTAATTACGCGTAGTGGACGTTGGATTGACTGGTCATCATAATAACCGCTGCATGGGCAGCATTCCTTCGACACGTGTCCGTGCACTGTTTGGGCCTAACCCAACGTGCCCAGTGACATGTATGGCTCAGGCCCAACGGCTTCTATCGGGGTACACAAACAGGGGTGTATGTTTCCTGTGACATGCGCATGGACGAAAGGCCTCCACCTCGGCAGCCAGAGCTTGGCAAAGGAATAGCTACACCAACATACAAAGCAAGGCCAAGCCAAAGAAGCAGCTCTTTGTGAGATCAAAGAGCGGATCAAGACGACCAAGACAAACAAGCCAGCAGAGCATCACCTTGGAAAGGCCTCCCCTGCCGGGCAGGAGAGCCTGGCCGGGTCAAGGCCGCCCCAAGGACAAGTCCAAGATTTCCTCGGCAGGCTTGCCGGGTCCGCCAAGGGCAAATCTCCCCGCCAAGGCGCCACCGCTCCGCCACTCCACCGCACTACAACACAAATCAGTTATCAATGCGGTGTCGAGCCCCCAAGTGATTAAGTGGCTTCTACCAAGCACGTGGCAGCCCGTTGGAAGACAGATTACCCTCATATAACACCCGTCCAAAGGCGTGTCAAGCAGATAAGCAGGAGATGGTTAAGCGGCACAGCAGGCTTGCTGGGCTTCAACCTCAACATGACACCTAGCAGTGCATTTAATGCACTTTGTCCTAACTGCCAGAGTTAGGTACGATAGCACTGTTAGCTATCTAATCACAGGATAAAGACTGTTTTGCCATTGTGGTTACCCCTTGAACTATAAAAGGATGTCCAAGGCGACCTAGCAAAGGATTCGAACCCTCACATACTTGTACGCGCATAGCCACTCTCCCCAAGGCCACCTTGCCGGGTTTGAGCGCCGCATGTTCGTCGTGTCTCTCCATTCAAGCCACCAAAGCAGGAGTAGGGTTTTACGCTTCACAGCAGCCCGAACCTGGGTAAAAACCACCAGTTTCACCACCGTCGTGTTGTTTCATGGCTTCTGCTCTTTGTGTAACGTGATCTTTCCCCTTGCCAAACCACAAGGGGCCGATGGCCCCATAGGTGATCGTGTTCTCCCACGACACACATTGTGGACAACATAATAGACCTGGGGCCGTCATTCCTGCACAACATGATGCCGTTCGAGAGGATGAATGGGGTCATCAAAGGATTCGTTCGTAACATGTCCTGTCCAGATGGAAGCATCATCCAGGGCTATCTGACACAAGAGTGCATCTCTTTCTGCGAGAATTATCTATATGGCGGAGACCAGCGTGGTGTTGGTTTGCCCGTTAATAATCACCTTGGGTGGCTCGAAGGAGAAGGTCACTCCAACGATCACAGGGAACTGCATGTGGGTTACTCGGATCGACGCAATGACTTTGACATAGCAAACTTAGTAGTGCTACATCACCTAGACGTGGTAGATCCTTTCGTGACACTGCACAAAGAAACCATCGCAAAGAAGTATCGTGACCGGGGGCTATGCAGGACAAACGCCAAAGTTACTAGAGAGCACAACTCCACTTTCCTGCATTGGTTCAAAGAGCATATTCTTGATAACCCCCCGGAAGAGGGCTCTAAGGACGGATTGCTCATATACGCCTTAGCACATGGCCCCGCGGCCAACCTCACGACCTATCAGGCATACGATATCAATGGATACACGTTCTACACAGAGGCCAAAGATATGAATAGTGATTTTGAGAACTCAAGGGTGATGATGGAATGCGACCGGCGACAACGCCGCAACTGAGAGATTCTACGGAAGGGTCGAGGAGATCTGGGAGCTTGACTACTCTGGACTGCACAATGCGATGATGTTCCGTGTCAGATGGGCTAAGAATGTCGAAAGAGAAAACCGGTATTTCACTACCATGTCTATACCCGACGCCAAGAGCGCTACCGTGAACGCCATCACAAAAAATGAGCCATGGGTACACGCTAAGCACGTGACACAATGCTTCTTCATAACCGACCCGAGGAATCCTAGCCGTGTTGTCGTGAGGAGAGGCAAAAGGAACATCATTGGAATGGATGGAGTCGCCAGCGAGGAAGACTACGACCAGTACGGCAACCCGATGAGGGAAGATGACGATGACAATGAAGCATACGTCAAAAGAAGAATCAATACTACATTACCTAAGAAAGATCGTACTCCATGGAAAAGGAAAAGTCACAACAAGGGGATCAATTATTCGTCAATGAACAAGAAGGGAAAGAAGCTCACTCAAAAACGAAAACATCGACGCTGAGAAACCATGCATCATTTATATATATGTATTTATTTTGTGTACGAACTTAATCATTATCGGTGAAATGATGTGTAATATAAACCGCCGCCTGAGTTATATACATTGTATCTGATCCGATCCCCTTCTTCCCAGCTCGGTCTTCTTTCGGAAAAGAAAATAAAAAGAAAAATGAGAAAGGAAAGAAGAAAATGAAAAGAAAATTACAAGGAATAGAAAAGAAAAAGAAAAAGGAGAAAAGAAAATAAAACAAAAAAAATAAAAGAAAAGAAAAGGCAGAAAGGAAAAAATAAAATGAAAATGGAAGGAAAAAAAGATAG
This sequence comes from Thinopyrum elongatum, assembly GCA_011799875.1. Classification (NCBI taxonomy): domain Eukaryota; kingdom Viridiplantae; phylum Streptophyta; class Magnoliopsida; order Poales; family Poaceae; genus Thinopyrum; species Thinopyrum elongatum. The sequence continues at coordinate 466,912,833 of CM022298.1, forward strand.
GAATAGCAATAGCGCATTTTTTCTAAAAGGCACTACTGCTAAGTCAAAGTAGCAGTAGCGCGTTTCTGGATACCCGCTATAGCTAAGTTAGCTGTAGCACGGTTTGTCTGGATACGAGCTAGTGCTACTTTGACTTAACCGCACCGCGCGGGCCTCTCTGCCCCAATTCCCCCATTCCTCCCCTTTCTTCTCCTCACGCCGTTGCCGGAGCCCACGTCGCCCTTGCCTCCTCGCGCCATCGCCAGAGCCCATCCTCGCCGCGGCTGACTTCTCCTCGACGTCGCCGCGCACCTGCCTCCTCCTCCTCGACCTCACCGGCGCCTGCAACCTCCTCAACGCCGCCGTCTCCCCGACCCCGCCTCGCCTCCGACCATCCTCGATGCCGCCGTCTCCCCTGACCCCCCTCTGTAAGCCCCCACCCATCCCCTGACCTCTCCCCTCCCCTCTTCTCTGCTCTCCGCTCTCTCTCTCTCTCTGCCTCTCTGCCATATGTACTCTAGCTAGGTTATTTTGTGCAATATTAGTGCCATATGAACCCTAGATTAGTGCTAGGTTAGTGCTTATTTTTTAGTGCTAGTTAGTATGAACCCTAGGTTTCAAACTGTTGCTATTTTTAGTTAACGCAATTGCTGCTATTTAATTTTTTGAGTTAAAGCAATTGTTGCTATTTAAAAAAACCAGAATTGATTAACACTAGTTAGTATGAACCCTAGCTAGGTTTCAAATTAGGTAGTATGAACCCTAGGTTAATTAGTATGAACCCTAGTTAATTAGTATGAACCCTAGTTAGGATTAACCCTAGTTAGTATGAACCCTAGGTTTCAAATTAGGACAGAAATTTAGCTAGGTTTTCTATATAGGACAGAAATTTATCTAGGTTTCAAATTAGGATAGAAATTTAGGTAGGTTTGAAATTAGGACAGAAATTTAGGTAGGTTTCAAATTATGACAGAAATTTGACAAGTGCTGAATTTACTTCAAATTTGACAAGTGCTGAATTTAGTTTCAAATATTGTGAAGAAAAAGGACTTCTTGCATTTTTCTTCAAGTTCTATATTTTTCTTCCTGTTATATGCAAATTTGAAGTGGACATGTGATTTGGAAATGTGATATTTGGAATTTGGACATGTCATATTTGGACATTTGATATTTGGAAAATGATGGTTATGTGTAGGGTAAATGATCCGAGTGGCCTATGTTTCACCAGAATGTTGATTCATTTCTGTTCTAGTGAATTTCAGGCGCTCGATGTGTCCAATTTTTAGCAAAGGTCATGCCGAAATTTCCCGTGAAATTTGGCATGACTTGTGCTAGAAAGTAGGCATATCGAGTGCCAGGATTTGCTGCGACGGGAATGAAACGACATTCCGGCAAACCATAGACCTTTTTTAATGTCATTACTCATTTTATTACAGTTTAAGAATTAAACAAGGAGACTTAATCGTAGGAAACATGTCGAACAACGAAGAAACCGGGCCTTCTGACCACGATGCAGACGAGATGGATTATGAGGGTGAACATAACTACCTCGACTATTTGGCGACTAAGCCCAGTCAAGGTTTGCAGGGCTGCCTCGATGATGGTACTGACACCGACATCGACACCGATGGCACCGGCACCGATGGCGGCGCCGAGACCGGTGGGGAAGGTACTGGCGGGGAAGGCACCGGCGCCGAAGCCGCTAACGAAAAGAAGAAGCAGAGGATACGAAAACCTAACAAACTCGGCATCGGATGTTGCTGATCACAAAGATGGCCCCTGGCAAGTTTGAGCCATTAAAGCCGGAAGAACCTCACAAGTGCTACGGGAACCAACTCGGATGCACCCTACAGAAAATCCAGACAAGACGACAGATGATTTTCCCATGCCCAGCTTCGTCGGGAGCAACTCAGTGAACATCACAACCGCACCATCACCTGCTCACGCAACCGCGCCTGCTCCCGCACCCGCACCCGCACCCGCTCATAGCAGCCCGTCCTCTGTCTCTGGCGTGCTAGGCGGGCCTTCGTCTTTGGCTGAGCTCGACGCCCTCACGGTAATTACACGTCGCACAAACATATATCTAGAATATTCTATTTTCGTTGCCTTTCGGATGTTTTACGCCGTAGACATGTATTTGCAGGCTGACGAAACCCTATGCACCGTACTCTACTTGATCAAAGGCCAGAAGGTGGACGTGGGAAAGGCGGTGATAACGAAGCCCTTGGAACTCAGGTTCCATAGCCAGCAGATCCCTGTTGGCCACTCCATGGTTAACTTGTCGAGTGTGAAATTGGGGCACGAGGATTTGCCTCCTCCAGTATGGCTCGGGAGAGAGGACGATGAGACCCCGATGTGGCTTGGAAACTGCAAGGGTTGGATGCTGCTATGGCCGAAGAATCTTCTTCGTCTGAAGGCGGGAAGAGCACACCAATAACCACACATCAGCAAGCAGGTATGGACACCACCACCCCGCCTACGCAATTACCAGCGCCCGTAGTGCCGGGTGAGAGTGGCGGACAACGCAAGGAAGGGGGTCCAATAGTGGATGATGTAATCGCCCCCGTAGAACAAAGATTGGATGATGAGATGGACGAGGATGACCCTCTTCGGTTCCTCAATACATGTGCCTATGACGACAACATAGAAATGATGAGTCGGCCATATGACGACTCGGGCTATCAGCATGCTGATGAGGAGATGGATGATGTGCCCGGGCAGGAACATCCTAGCAGTGTTGATTGCAAGAAGTCTTTCTTCATGCAATCCTCACAGGACACGCCTAAAGATTCTGCCTCAACGCAGGCTCAACTAGCCGAGGGTCGTATAGTGCTTAGCTCGACAACACTGGGGCAGGGCTTAAGGAAGGGTCTGGAAGGTCAGCCCAAGAAAAAGGAGAGGAAGAGACCGCCGAAGAAAGGCTCTGCTGCCTACAAACAAGCAAGAGCACATAGCAGCCAGACGGCGGATTTTGCAGAGCGTGGACCCGTCGAAGGTGTGGCCATGTTCCATGTCACGGGCGAGCCGATCCTATCGCCAAAACCGCTAGAGGCCATATCAGGGGATCTCAGGAGACTACACGACCATGTGCTGTCAACTGAGATAAGCCTACTAGCCTCGAAGGATCCAGAATATCTGACATACGCGGTTCGTGTGCCTAAGGGGAAGTGCTATGTCGACACACGGCCCGCGGAGGTGTTCTTCCTGCAGTTTGACCATATCTTCGAGATGTTTCTGACAAGGCGGCTTGATTTTACAATCGTCCGCCTTTTTGCGCTACATATGAACTCCGTCATGAAGAGAGAACAAGTCTCACAAATCTGTGTGGCGGATCCATACTACATGCACGAGTCCTTCTTGAGTCTCGACGACTTTGAGCGTAAAACTGCTAGGTAGTACCTCGAAAACTTCATGATAAGGAATAAGGACTACGAAATTGTCCTCCTGCTATCATCCAAAGTAAGTTAGTGCCAGACAACCCTTTCGTACATTTCAATCATTCCTTCTCGCTCATATGGAGAATAATTTGAGGTGTTTTTCCCCCGCAGCAACGGGCGTGCCATCCTTATCGTTCTTTAACCGTGAGCCTCCCATGCCGTGTATTTTGACTATATCGCAAGCTGACGTCCGAACTCGCATAGGCATGCAACATCAGGACCTCACGCCATTCAAGAAGCTAGGGTGCATCCTCGATGATATGGATGGATGGAACTTCTAGTGATTTACGATGCTGCTGATGATGATATGTGTCGGTTGAACTTGTATACTTTCTGTAGCGATGAAACTTTGTGATGTCCACGGTCCCTGCCAAACTTGCGTAACGTTACTTTGTTAGTTTGGGTACGATGACCTGCGTACCTCTAGTTAATTAGTTTGCGTACGATGAAACTGCGTTGATTATTTATGTTTACTATATGTTGCATCTATTTGCTAACCCTTTCTGTTGCTCAAGTATATTTTGTTGCATATGATTGTACATTCTCTTGATGAATATGCATCTCTAATAGGTACCTAGATCCTTGATGGCGAAGAAGCAGTGCTATGTCGTGTACATAGGGAAGGTTCCGGGAGTGTACGACGAGTGGCTTGAGTGTCAGGCGCAAGTAGAGCGGTTCTCGGGCGCCAACCATAAAGGCTTCAAAAGCAGACAAGAAGCAGAAGCTAGTTACTTGAGGTTCACGCTAGCGCGAGAGAGGAATCATAACCGCCGCCTCATGTACTGCATAGTTTCGCTCTCACTCATAGTGATAGCTCTTCTCGTATATATCGTTGTTTAGATGGATGACGATGTAGTTGCAAGTATTCGAGACATGTCATAACTTGTATCGCTATTTCGAGATGATGACGAGAGACAACATTTTAAGTTGGATGATGATGACATGATCGATTTGATGAGACTATTTGTATGTGTATAATATGATCAGATTTGTATGTGTATGATATGCTAGAGACTATTGTATAAAACCTGTACAAATACGAAGGAAAATATGCAGCATATTTTTTTTCAGAAACTAATAACAGTAGCGCGGGGTATGACTTTAGCAGCAGCGAGCTCTTAGCAGTAGCACTTTTTAAACAAGGGCGCTGCAGCTATTAGCAGCAGCACATTTCTGCAACAAACGCTACTGCTACCCCTAGATAGCAGTAGCGCGGGCCAATACGCGCTACTGCTAAAAAATAGCTGTAGTGCCGTATCAGTAGCGCGGCCACCCGCGCTACTGCTAGGCATTTGACCCGTGCTACTACTAGGCTTTTCCCTAGTAGTGTTTCTTAACAAATTAAGATTAGCAACAAATAGGTTGTCTAGATATGCAACTAGGTGAGCAACCTATATGATGCTAGCAAGAATAACAACGCAAGCAAGCAAAGGATACAACACAAATAAAGCTTGCACAAAGTAAAGGTAAGAAGTAACCACAAGTGGAGCCGGTGGAGACGAGGATGTGTTACCGAAGTTCCTTCCCTTTGAGAGGAAGTACGTCTTCATTGGAGCGGTGTGGAGGCACAATGCTCCCCAAGAAGCCACTAGGGCCACCGTATTCTCCTCACGCCCTCACACAATGCGAGATGCCGTGATTCCACTAGTGGTGCCCTTGAAGGCGGCAACCGGACCTTTACAAAAAGGTTGGGGCTCTCTCCACAACCGAATTGAAGGCTCCCAGCAACACCACGAAGCTTCACCATAATGGAATGTGGCTCCGAGGTGACCTCTACCGTTTAGGGTGCTCAAACACCCAAGAGTAACAAGGTCCGCAAGGGATTAGTGGGGGAATCAAATTTCTCTTGGTGGAAGTGTAGATCTAGGCCTTCTCAACCAATCCCTAAAGAATCAACAAGTTTGATTGGGTAGGGAGAGAGATCAGGCGGAAATGAGCTTGTGAGCAACAATGGAGCTTGGGGGAGGAAGAGGTAAGTCAACTTGAAGAAGATGACTCCCTTATATAGTGGGGAAAGAGATCCAACCGTTATGCACCCACAGCCCGTGCACAAGCGGTAGTACCGCTCAGGTGAGTGATACTTCCACTGGTACGGAAGTTCCAGGCGATGCGTTCAACTGGTAGTGCCGCCGGAGCGGTACTACCGCTCCCACCAGCTGTACTTTCGCTTAGTATTGAACAACAGCAGGAACTAGCGATACAAGAGAAAGGCAGGGCGGTAGTGCCACCCTGGGCGGTACTACCACTAACAACTGCCACTCTACTTCCGCTTGAGGGACAGAGCTTTCCAGAAGGCAGAAAACAAGCGGTACTCTGTGAGGTAGAAGACCGTGGTAGTTCCACCGGAGCGGTACTACCGCGTCGCGGGAGTGGTACTTCCGCTTTGCTGTAGTATGCCCAGTAAACCTGCGGTAGTGGAGTGGTAGTCAGAGCCATAGTACCGCTGGAGCGGTACTACAACACTGAACTGCCACTCTACTACCGCGCATTTACAAAACACAAAGAACTAGCGGAAGTGAGGGTAGCATTGCTCTGTGGCAGCACTGCTGGAGCGGTACTACCACTGAGCAGAGCGGTACTACCGCTTAGGATGATGTGGAAAGCCCAAGCACAAGGGAAGGCCAAGCTCAAATGCCGAGAAGGAAGGAGGGTGCAAAGGGACTGTGTACGTGTTGATTCCACCCAAACCTTTCTGAAGTGGACCCCCTCTTGATAGTACGGTGTTCCTACAACTCAAAACCACCAAAAATGAAATGAAGGAAAAACACCGTCTTTGCAATAGCTCCGAGGGGCACAAATCGTCTTGTGCCATATGATAGATTATCTGAAATGCTCAATGCACACGATTAGTCCGCAAAAGCATTGTCATCAATCACTAAAACCACTAAGGGAGAAATATGCCCTAACAATCTCCCCCTTTTTGGTGGATTGATGACAACACGAGATTTGCACAAATATAGAGCAAGAAACTATGCAATCCCAACATCTACAAACACTACAAAAAACACTTCCGTGATTATATGAGTTTGTCACAGTAGGTCACGTTTTCTGTCATGCATGTTCATCCATGACGATTTTATGACAGAATCAAGATAGTCATACCTGTGCTGTCGTAGAAGTGTTCCATGACAATACTCAAATTATCATCACGGAAGTGTCCACTTCCATGATGATAAATGGCGCGTCATGGAAGTGCTTTCGTCAAGGGTAACCGACACGTGGCATCCACCGCAACAGGTCGCCGTTATGCTATCGGGTTCGGTTTTGGATCAGATAACCCGTTAACAGCCAAGACCAATGGATATTTTCCACGTGTAAATTTCTCATTGGCCGGGTGAACCACATGTCAGCTCCCTGTTGAGACAGATGTCAACCGTCCAATGGAGAGGATGCACCTATGATACGTCGACATGTGGCGAGGCCCCAACAGTGGCCCATTTAGGTTAAAAAGGCTGGCCCAGCCAAAGGCCCACAATATTTTGTCAGACACTAGTTGGCCGGCCCGTTAACAGCCTGGCATACTTTAGGTGAAATTACGGCCCATATCAGATTTGTCCCGTTCACGGCTTGTCGTGTCTTGGCCAAATTATGGCCCACATCAGATACGACCCTTTAAAAGCCTGCAATATTATGGGTCAGTTTATGGCCCATATCAAAACCAGCCCGTTAACAGCCTGCAATAGTTTGGGACAAATTACGGCCCATAACAGATATAGCCCGTTAATAGCTACTGTGCCTTTGGGCCCATTGGGGGCCTGATTTGCTCTTCGGCCTCTTAATGGCCCGTTTAACAGTTCGGCATATTAGAGCATATTACATCCCCTGGGCATCAAAGTTCGCCGCCAGTGATAATAAAGGGCAACCAGACAGCAGATTACATACACTAGGCATCAAAGGTTGCCACCAGTGGAAGTAGACACGCCGACAAAATAATAGACAGAACCGACAGAACTTCAATACAGTTCAAGAAAGGTTAGCCATGCCCAGGAGCTGCAGCGCAAGCAGCTTAGCAACCTAATGATACTGCGCTTGTTTAACGCTTATATCCACCAACTCAAGCTGCATAGCATCAATAGATGTCCTGTACTTATGGTTAATCTTGCATAGAGATTGGAGTTCCAGTCGGATTTGAGCGGAAGCATGTCTTTCTTCTTGAATTTCAGACTGAAGAAGTCGAACAGATTCAGGCGGCGACTTCATCTAGCTTGTGTCACTGCTATTAGCGAGTAAGTTTGCACTACATCAAGACAAGACTTTGGGGTTGTATCGCTATCCTCAAGATGTGTTGCCTTCTTCTCTGGAATATATGTTAGAGGGACAAGCAATTGGTTTGTCTCATTATCATTGTGGCAGTTCTTCCTAGCATCAGTGATGTCACCCTGAAAGAGAAACAAGTAGGTAGATAATAGGTTTTGCACGTATAAGCATTAGTGCTGTCAATTCATCTCATTTCTTAGTCAGAAATAAAGAGACACAGTTTAAAATAGCATTAACATAATAGGCATTGTTCATAGTTAAGACGGCAGGAAATGACATTGTGCAGGAGAGGTCAGCTTCACCACACCACTGGATTACAGATCAAGAACACAAGCATACATGTAGTGCTAAACAACATATAAGCATGAATGGCGAGTGTACTATCAATTTATCCCATTTTAGATTGGTGAATAAAGAGACATGATTTAAATAACATTAACATAATATGGCATTGTTCATAGTTAAGACATATATATAGCAGGACATGACATTGTGCTGGAGTTGGCAGTTTCACCACACCACTGGATTACAGATCAAGAACACAAGTATACATGCAGTGCTAAAGAAGATAACTTGCTATGTTTAGTTTAATTTACATGGTATGAATAAGGAACTCCTAGGTTGTATAACTAAAAACTGAAATTGAGAAGGACAAACTTATGTTTATGTTCTTCTTAGTAATAAACATTGAACATGCAATTTGATGCAAACGCCAAAAATAAATAGCATTTGAAGTCATGGCTATCCAAATATACACAATAAAGTTTGAAGGCTCGAGGAGGACAAACTTATGTTAGTAGTGAAGACCGGCTCTATAAAGCCCTCGTCCATATTGACGCGGGGGGGGGGGGGGGGGGCAATTCAAGAAGTTTACCACAGACTCTTCTTCATGAGCATTGCCTTTGTTCTACATTTTGTTAAGAGTAAATATAGATGTGATAATATAGGAACAAATGGAGATTATTTAAGCTAAGATGCAAACTATAAATGTAAGTACAGCATACAGGCAAAAGGCACTTACAAGAGCAATGCAGAGCTAAACTTCTTCAGTAGCATTGGTTTTATTCAACATTTTGGCAAGAGTAAATATAGATCTGATGTGTAGAAAATGGAGGGCAAGGGAAAATACACTGCAAAGTGTACATGAACAACTAGCTGACAATATAAGTACAGTGATTAAGGACAACAGATACTTACAAGAACAATGCAGAGCTAAACTTCTTCATAAGCATTGGGTTTATTCTATATTAATGTAAGCATTAATATAGATCTGATAATTTGGAGCGAACAATGGATAAGCAAGCTATAATGCACAATGATGTCACATAATCCACCAGGTATGAATGTAAGTACAATGATAGGACAACATGTACTAACAAGAGCAAAGCAGCGAGCGGTATAGTTGTGATATCCTAGGTTTTGCGATGTTGGTTCTATAGCCAATATAAGTGGGGTGCTATCTGATTTCTCCGGTACCACCACCTTTTTCAAGGACTTTGCTTGTACTCCTCCAAGTTTTGCAATCACTCTCTTCCTTTTGGATGTCTGAAACACAAGAACAACATTTGAATTGAAAAACAAGGTATGACACAAATGGAATAGGTATTGATAATGGATGGGCATGGCATCTTCACATATATCATGAGTAAACTAAGAAGATGGCGGTGCAACGAAGCAGAAGAAATGCAAGATACCTTATGCAAGATACGTGCAACCAATAAAACCTTGCCAAATTAGAACAGGCACCTTATTGGGTGAACATGATAGGCCATCTGCCTTTGACTCCTTGAGCTCAGAATAGTCATTAGGATCATATTCTGGATATGAATCTGTAGGTCGGGAGCATGTCGGTTTCATTGCATCCAGAATGGACCTCAATCCCTTGATGCCAAGTTTGTTACCAATTGAACTGTTCCGCAATATTATTCTGATGTGCGCATTCTAATATTCATTGTGATTACATACAATAACTGAGAAGCATGAAAACATAAATAGTAGTGAGATTATCTTTGTAATGCAAAGGATATTCTAATATAATAGGGGATCCCTGTAAACCCTTGTGTGCTATTACTGGATTCTGATCAGAGAGCCCATGTGTGCTGTAATATGGTGCGTACATTAATATAATCTGGCACAACTACAGAAAAAATAGGCTCCCTGTTGGGAGCTCCAGATGTAAGGATAGTTGGCAGATGATAGGTTCATAATATACCATATAGAAAGTTTATTGCCACACCATGATAACGAGAGGGCACAACCACTAGGCAGATCATAGTGTAGATAAAAGGGGTACACCATAACCATCACAAATAAATCGGGAAAGCAGAAGAGGCTGGAAAATACGGGATTGTATTGCCGCTACTAATTTAAAGCCTATCAATCACCTACAGGACATCTCTATTCATCTGAAGGTGCACTGGTGTTACTATCAGTCTAGTCTATCAAAGACCGCACATCTCCCACCATTTCCTAGATATTATGGCAGACCAACTCGAAGTGCTGAAATCATCTAGCAGAAGCGGCCCAATAGAGCCGTCGACTGCAGATGTCCCTGCTCCCCTTCTTGACAAGGAACATACCGTACTTACTAAAGAAGAACAGAAGAGGAACATGTTAAAGAATAGAAGGGGAAGCATATTATTGAGATTCCGCTTCTTTCTATACAATGTTGGTTGCCCACCCATGATGAATTAGAGCGCCCAAAGAAATACATTTGGAAACTCAAGTGGGAGCATTAGCTGACCAATTAAATGTCTGCCTGTTACCTAATGTCAGTATCATATCACATTCGTATTTGAAGAAGTAAGCTTTGGACATATGATTGGTGTGTTGTTTAGCTTCAAGAGTGGACTTCTGCTAGTATGACACAAAGCACCTACACAGATCATAGTGTAGATATAATGGGAAAACCCTAAGCATCATGAGTAAAATCAGGAAAGTGGAACTTGCTGGAAAATATGGCCTAGTATTGCCGGTACGGCTTCGGATACCAGCTCTCTTCAACTGAAGGCACATTATTGTTACTATCAGTCTAACTCTAAAAGGCGACACAACTCCCAGCATTTCCTGGATATCATGGCAGACCAACACGAAGAGTTGAAAGCATCCATGACAAGCGACCGAATAGACATGTGCACTTCAAATGTCCCTGCTCCTCTTCACTACAAGGAACATACTGTACTACTATTATACTCCCTTCATTCCTAAATATAAGTCTTTGTAGAGATTCCTCCATGGACTACATACGGAGCTAAATGAGTGAATCTACACTCTGAAATGTATCTATATACATCCATATGTGATCCATGGAGGAATCTCTACAAAGGCTTATATTTAGGAACGGAGAGAGTACTTATTAAAGAAGAATAGAAGAGGAACATGCTAAAGAAGAGCAAGCAGGCTTTGGATAATAAAATGTTCGTTGCCCACACATGATGAACCAGAGATCATAGAGAATGCAACTCCCTGCTGTCTTTCTATATGTGGCACATGTGCTTTTCGAAATTAAAGAAGGAACATTAGCTGACCAATTAAACGTTCTCTGTTTTAGTAATATCAGCATCATATCAGATTTGTATTTGAGCAACTAAGTTTGGAATTATGAGTGGCATGTTGTTTAGCTTGATGGGTTGAGGAGCAGTGCTAGCACGTCTCGAAGCACCTAGGATGATGGTACTGAATACTATAAAGGGAATGTCTACATGCAAGTCACCTGACTATCGTCATTTGGGCCAGTCAACCATTTCAGGTGGTTGGATGAAGATCCTATGTCTCCTAACCCTTCTTCTTCCTCGCCTCTTATTCTTCCTCGCCTTGTCATTTGGGCATTAATATAATCTGGCACAACTACACAAAAAATAGGCTCCCTGTTGGGAGTTCCAGATGTAAGGATAGTTGGCAGATGATAGGTTCATAATATACTGTATAGAAAGTTTATTGCCACACCATGATAACGAGAGGGCACAACCACTAGGCAGATCATAGTGTAGATAAAAGGGGTACACCATAACCATCACACATAACTCGGGAAAGCAGAACTGGCTGGAAAATATGGGATTGTATTGCCGCTACTAATTTAAAGCCTATCAATCACCTACAGGACATCTCTATTCATATGAAGGCGCACTAGTGTTACTATCAGTCTAGTCTATCAAAGACCGCACATCTCCCACCATTTCCTGGATATTATGGCAGACCAACTTGAAGTGCTGAAATCATCTAGCAGAAGCGGCCCAATAGAGCTGTCGACTGCGGATGTCCCTGCTTCCCTTCTTGATAAGGAACATACCGTACTTACTAAAGAAGAACAGAAGAGGAACATGTTAAAGAATAGAAGGGGAAGCATATTATTGACATTCCGCTTCTTTCTATACAATGTTGGTTGCCCATCCATGATGAATCAGAGCGCCCAAAGAAATGCATTTGGAAACTCAAGTGGGAGCATTAGCTGGCCAATTAAATGTGTGTCTGTTAACTAATGTCAGTATCATATCACATTCGTATTTGAAGAAGTAAGCTTTGGACATATGATTGGTGTGTTGTTTAGCTTCAAGAATGGACTGCTACTAGTACGACACAAAGCACCTACACAAATCATAGTGTAGATATAATGGGAAAACCCTAAGCATCACGAGTAAAATCAGGAAAGTGGAACTTGCTCGAAAATATGGGTTAGTATTGCCGGTACGGCTTCGGATACCAGCTCTCTTCAACTGAAGGCACATTATTGTTACTATCAGTCTAACTCTAAAAGGCGACACAACTCCCAGCATTTCCTGGATATTATGGCAGACCAACACGAAGAGTTGAAAGCATCCATGACAAGCTACCAAATAGACATGTACACTTCAAATGTCCCTGCTCCTCTTCACTACAAGGAACATACTGTACTACTATTATACTCCCTTCGTTCCTAAATATAAGTCTTTGTAGAGATTCCTCCATGGACTACATACGGAGCTAAATGAGTGAATCTACACTTTGAAATGTATCTATATACATCCATATGTGATCCATGGAGGAATCTCTACAAAGATTTGTATTTAGGAACGGAGAGAGTACTTATTAAATAAGAACAGAAGAGGAACATGCTAAAGATGAGCAAGCAGGCTTTGGAAAATAAAATGTTCGTTGCCCACACATGATGAACCAGAGAGCATAGAGAATGCAACTCCCTGCTGTCTTTCTATATGTGGCGCACGTGCTTTTTGAAAGTAAAGTAGGAACATTAGCTGACCAATTAAACGTTCTTTGTTTTAGTAATATCAGCATCATATCACATTCGTATTTGAGCAACTAAGTTTGGAATTATGAGTGGCATGTTGTTTAGCTTGATGGGTTGAGGAGTAGTGCTAGCACGTCTCGAAGCACCTAGGATGATGGTACTGAATACTATAAAGGGAATGTCTACATGCAAGTCGCCTGACTTTCGTCATTTGGGCCAGTCGACCATTTCAGGCGGTTGGATGAAGATCCTATGTATCCTAACCCTTCTTCTTTCTCGCCTCGTCATTTGGGCATTAATATAATCTGGCACAACTACACAAAAAATAGGCTCCCTGTTGGGAGCTCTAGATGTAAGGATAGTTGGCAGATGATAGGTTCATAATATACCGTATAGAAAGTTTATTGCCACACCATGATAACGAGAGGACACAACCACTAGGCATATCGTAATGTTGATAAAAGGGGTACACCATAACCATCATAAATAAATCGGGAAAGCAGAACTGGCTGGAAAATACGGGATTGTATTGCCGCTACTAATTTAAAGCCTATCAATCACCTACAGGACATCTCTATTCATCTCAAGGCGCACTGGTGTTACTATCAGTCTAGTCTATCAAAGACCGCACATCTCCCACCATTTCCTGGATATTATGGCAGACCAACTCGAAGTGCTGAAATCATCTAGCAGAAGCGGCCCAATAGAGCTGTCGACTACAGATGTCCCTGCTTCCCTTCTTGACAAGGAAGATACCGTACTTACTAAAGAAGAACAGAAGAGGAACATGTTAAAGAATAGAAGGGGAAGCATATTATTGAGATTCCGCTTCTTTCTATACAATGTTGGTTGCCCACCCATGATGAATCAGTGCGCCCAAAGAAATGCATTTGGGAACTCAAGTGGGAGCATTAGCTGACCAATTAAATGTTTGTCTGTTAACTAATGTCAGTATCATATCACATTCGTATTTGAAGAAGTCTTCTTTGGACATATGATTGGTGTGCTGTTTAGCTTCAAGAGTGGACTGCTGCTAGTACGACACAAAGCACCTACACAGATCATAGTGTAGATATAATGGGAAAACCCTAAGCATCACGAGTAAAATCAGGAAAGTGGAACTTGCTGGAAAATATGGGCTAGTATTGCCGGTACGGCTTCGGATACCAGCTCTCTTCAACTGAAGGCACATTATTGTTACTATCAGTCTAACTCTAAAAGGCGACACAACTCCCAGCATTTCCTGGATATTATGGCAGACCAACACGAAGAGTTGAAAGCATCCATGACAAGCGACCAAATAGACCTGTACACTTCAAATGTCCCTGCTCCTCTTCACTAGAAGGAACATACTGTACTACTATTATACTCCATTCGTTCCTAAATATAAGTCTTTGTAGAGATTCCTCCATGGACTACATACGGAGCTAAATGAGTGAATCTACACTCTGAAATGTATCTATATACATCCATATGTGATCCATGGAGGAATCTCTACAAAGACTTATATTTAGGAACGGAGAGAGTACTTATTAAAGAAGAACAGAAGAGGAACATGCTAAAGAAGAGCAAGCAGGCTTTGGATAATAAAATGTTCGTTGCCCACACATGATGAACCAGAGAGCATAGAGAATGCAACTCCCTGCTGTCTTTCTATATGTAGCACACATGCTTTTCGAAATTAAAGTAGGAACATTAGCTGACCAATTAAACATTCTCTGTTTTAGTAATATCAGCATCATATCAGATTTGTATTTGAGCAACTAAGTTTGGAATTATGAGTGGCATGTTGTTTATCTTGATGGGTTGAGGAGCAGTGCTAGCACGTCTCGAAGCACCTAGGATGATGGTACTGAATACTATAAAGGGAATGTCTACATGCAAGTCGCCTGACTTTCGTAATTTGGGCCAGTCGACCATTTCAGGCGGTTGGATGAAGATCCTATGTATCCTAACCCTTCTTCTTTCTCGCCGGTCTTCCGCCGCCCCCGGCCATCCCTCTAGCCAACCCCCCCACCCGCATCGAGTTTTGCCTCCGGCGAGGCCCCACCATAGGCCGACGACCACCCCCCACAACCACTGTCCCCACCCGAAACCCTAAGATAGATAATGGGGCAGCCTTCCGGCGAGCCCCTTCCTTCCCTCTGGCGAACTCTCAAAAATGGACTGACCCCAAGTTGAAATCCAGTCGACTGTCTTTTAAGCTAATGTGGAATATAAAAGGGGAAAACCATAAGCATCGCAAGTATAGTGGTGAGCGTGCCATGGTGGATCTGAAGGTGCAAACCGGACAAAGGCAACTTCGCAACCAATGTTTGCTTTCAACTAACAAGTAAGATTCTAAGTGATGGACAAGAAATCACAATAAAGCAGTGGCGATCTATTTTCTTGCTGATTTAAATAACTTGAGCAGATACGAAAGAGTACCGCCTCTGGTGTGGCACCGTGTAAGCATCTGCTGAGACATTGAGGGTGTTGCAGTAGCGATGGCTGTCCCGGTGTGGAAGCAGATCTAGGAGGGCAGACGGTGGCGGTGGGGGAAATATCCCGGCGCGGTGGATGAGACGGTCATAGGAGTGGCCTCGGCAAGGTGGATGACGGTGCGGATGAAGCGAGAGGACGCGATGCAAGGATCCTGGTACGAAGCCGTGGATGAGAGAGGTTGATCTATTGTAATGGACAATGACGTCGGGGTATCAGCTCCGGCATGGTGGAGGAGGACGGCGGTGGATGGGGTGGCGGACGGGGAAGACTGGGGTGGAGAGGGTGTTTTGGCGCCCACGGAGTACGGATGAGGAAATGGAGGGAGAGAGGTAGGGGGAACCATGTCTTCGGGACGCGCTTGTCTCAAATGCGAGGAAATTTACAAACTTAGCCCCCTTTTAAAATTTCCGACATCACAACAATATTGGTCGGTTGGGGATAGAACGGTAATCTCGCATACACTGAATATTTGTCGACGGAGATTTCGGCCGAGAGTTTGTTTTGGTGCCCACCCTGTATGAATCTGGGTGAGAGGCGATTTCGGTCGAGGAGAGACTGTGTTTTGGCGCCCGCCGTGTATGAATCCAGGCTGAGAGGCGGTTATGTCACGTTTGAGCGAAATTACAAACCTGACCCTATCTACACCTATACAAATCAAGCCAATTGGTTTTGCGTGTCAGGGATAGGCAGTAATTTCCATCTCCCCGATTTTGGTTTTGGGCGGTTACGACCGAGTACGGATTGCGTGTTTCGCCGATTCATTCAAATTTTGGGAGAAAAAGCTTGCACATTTACCGTGCCAACTCAATTCGAATCCATTTTGTATTTTTTTTTCGGGTAGGATCCATTTTGTATTTCAATACAAATCTATATACATTATTTTTTATATATATTTCAAAAGCACAACACGCTTTATACATAAATATGGTATACAAATGGCATGATCTCAGATTCATAAGGTTGAATCCATCTTAATTTGAATTTTCAAATATTTGGAACCACTTTATGTTGAATTCCAATGTATGCATTCCTCGCTAACTGTCTCCAATTAATGTGTGTTTCATGCGGGATTTTTTTACTTCTCAAACACGTATAATGTGTTTAACACACGCAACATATAGTGTAATCCCATTTAGACATTAATTTCACATAAACCATGCATTGTCTCTAATTAAAAAAAATCTATGGATCACTAATATTGATAAACTAAATGACATTACACGTGTCCCCAAATTCAAATGAATATGCATGTTTGATAGACCAATTTTCGTTATGATATTACCGATGTCCTGGTCTCTAGTTTAAATATTTGAATCCCCTTTAATTCATATATTCATCTCATATAGCTATCACTCATGCCTTATGTTAAAAATATTCCCTAGAGACAATAATAAAATGGTTATTATTATATTTCCTTGTTCATGATAATTGTCTATTGTTCATGCTATAATTGTATTAACTGGAAACCGTAATACATGTGTGAATACATAGACCACTCCATGTCCCTAGTGAGCCTCTAGTTGACTAGCTCGTTGATCAATAGATGGTTGTGGTTTCCTGACCATGGACATTGGATGTCGTTGATAACGGGATCACATCATTAGGAGAATGATGTGATGGACAAGACCCAATCCTAAGCATAGCACTAGATCATGTAGTTCGTCTGCTAAAGCTTTTCTAATGTCAAGTATCATTTCCTTAGACCATGAGATTGTGCAACTCCCGGATACCGTAGGAATACTTTGGGTGTATCAAACGTCACAACGTAACTGGGTGACCATAAAGGTGCACTACAGGTATCTCCGAAAGTGTCTGTTGGGTTGGCACGAATCGAGACTGGGATTTGTCACTCCGTATGACGGAGAGGTATCTCTGGGCCCACTCGGTAATGCATCATCATAATGAGCTCAATGTGACTAAAGAGTTAGCCACGGGATCATGCGTTACGGAATGAGTAAAGAGACTTGCCGGTAACGAGATTGAACAAGGTATAGGGATACCGACGATCGAATCTCGGGCAAGTATCATACCGGTAGACAAAGGGAATTGTGTACGGGATTGATTGAATCCCCGACATCGTGGTTCATCCGATGAGATCATCATGGAACATGTGGGAGCTAACATGGGTATCCAGATCCCGCTGTTGGTTATTGACCGGAGAGATGTCTCGGTCATGTCTACATGCCTCCCGAACCCGTAGGGTCTACACACTTAAGGTTCGATGACGCTAGGGTTATAGGGAAAGTTTTTACGTGGTTACCGAATGTTGTTCGGAGTCCCGGATGAGATCCCGAACGTCACGAGGAGTTCCATAATGGTCCAGAGGTAAAGAATAATATATAGGAAGTGAGGTTTTGGTCACCGGATGTGTTTCGGGCGTCATCGGTAATGTACCGGGACCACCGGAAGGGTCCCGGGGGTCCACCGGGTGGAGCCACAAGCCCCGGAGGCTTGCATGGGCCAAGAGTGGGAAGGGACCAGCCCCTGAGTGGGCTGGTGCGCCTCCCACCAAGGCCCAAGGCGCAGCAAAAGGGGAGAAGGGGGAAACCCTAGGCGCAGATGGGCCTAAGGCCCACCCTAGAGCGCGCCCCCCCTCTCTCCCCCTCTTGGCCGCCCCCCTCCAACCCATCTAGGGCTGCCGCCCCCCTAGGGTGGGAACCCTAGAGGGTACGCACCCCCTCCCCTCCTCCTATATATAGTGGGGGTTTTGGGGCTGCCGGGGACACGAACCTCTCTCCCTCTTGACGCAGCCCTACCTCTCCACCTCCTCGCCTTTCGTAGTGCTTGGCGAAGCCCTGCTGGAGAACCATGCTGCTCCAACACCACCACGCCATCGTGCTACTGCTAGAGTTGTCTTCCCCAACCTCTCCCTCCTCCTTGCTGGATCAAGGCGCGGGAGACGTCACCGGGCTGCACGTGTGTTGAACGTGGAGGCGCCGTTGTTCGGCGCTTAGATCGGAATCGACCGCGATATGAATCGCTGCGTGTACGACTCCTCCAACCGCGTTCTTGCAACGCTTCCGCATCGCGATCTTAAAGGGTATGAAGATGCACTCCTCTCTCTCTCTCGTTGCTAGTCTCTCCATAGATTGATCTTGGTGATGCGTAGGAATTTTTTTTGAATTATTACTACGTTCCCCAACAGTGGCATCATGAGCTAGGTCTATGCGTAGATTCTATGCACGAGTAGAACACAAGTAGTAGTGGGCGATGATTTGTTCAATTTGCTTACCGTTACTACTCCTATCTTGATTCGGCGGCATTGTGGGATGAAGCGGCCCGGACCGACCTTACACGTACGCTTACGTGAGACAGGTTCCACCGACTGACATGCACTTGTTGCATAAGGTGGCTAGCGGGTGTCTGTCTCTCCCACTTTAGTCGGATCATATTCGATGAAGAGGGTCCTTATGAAGGGTAAATAGCAATTGGCATATCACCGTTGTGGCTTTTGCGTAGGTAAGAAACGTTCTTGCTAGAAACCCATAGCAGCCACGTAAAACATGCAACAACAATTAGAGGACGTCTAACTTGTTTTTGCTGGTATGCTATGTGATGTGATATGGCCAAAAGGATGTGATGAATTATATATGTGATGTATGAGATTGATCATGTTCTTGTAATAGGAATCATGACTTGCATGTCGATGAGTACGACAACCGGCAGGAGCCATAGGAGTTGTCTTAATTTATTGTATGACCTGCGTGTCAATGAAAACGCCATGTAATTACTTTACTTTATTGCTAACCGTTAGCCATAGTAGTAGAAGTAGTAGTTGGCGAGACAACTTCATGAAGACACGATGATGGAGATCATGGTGTCATGCCGGTGACGATGGTGATCATGCCGCGCCTCGAAGATGGAGATCAAAAGCGCAAGATGATATTGGCCATATCATGTCACTTTATGATTTGCATGTGATGTTTATCATGTTTACATCTTATTTGCTTAGAACGATGGTAGCATAAATAAGATGATCCCTCACTAATAATTTCAAGAAATGTGTTCCCCCTAAGTGTGCACCGTTGCGAAGGTTTGTTGTTTCGAAGCACCACGTGATGATCGGGTGTGATAGATTCTAACGTTCGCATACAATGGGTGTAAGCCAGATTTACACATGCGGAACACTTAGGTTGACTTGACGAGCCTAGCATGTACAGACATGGCCTCGGAACACGAGAGACCGAAAGGTCGAACATGAGTCGTATAGTAGATGCGATCAACATGGAGATGTTCACCATTGATGACTAGTCCGTCTCACGTGATGATCGGACATGGCCTAGTCGATATGGATCATGTATCACTTAGATGACTAGAGGGATGTCTATCTGAGTGGGAGTTCATTAAATAATTTGAACTCATTATCATGAACATAGTCAAAGTGTCTTTGCAAATTATGCTGTAGATAGCTCGCGCTGTAGCTCCCCTGTTTTATTGATACGTTCCTAGAGAAAAGTAAGTTGAAAGATGATGGTAGCAATAATGCGGACTGGGTCCGTGATCTGAGGATTGTCCTCATTGCTGCACAGAAGGCTTATGTCCTTAATGCACCGCTCGATGCGCCACCCCCTCAAGCGTTGTCTGTAGATGTTTTGAACATCTGACAGGCACGTTCTGATGACTACTTGATAGTTCAGTGCGTCATGCATTACGGCTTAGAATTGAGGCTCCAAAATGTTTTGAACGTCACGGAACATATGAGATGTTCTAAGAGCTGAAATTGGGATCTCAGGCTCGTGCCCGCGTTGAGAGGTATGAGACCTCCAACAAGATTCTTTGCTTGCAAGATGAAGGAGAATAGCTCAATCAGTGAGCATGTGCTCAGATTATCTGGGTACTACGATCACTTGAATCGAGCGGGAGTTAATCTTCCAGATAAGATAGTGATTAATATAGTTCTCCAAGTCACTGCCACCTAGCTACTAGAGCTTCGTGATGAACTAGAACATGCCAGGGATGGATAAGATGATCCCTGAGCTGTTCGCGATGTTTGCAACCGCGAAGGTAGAAATCAAGAAGGAGCATCAAGTGTTGATGGTTAGTAAAACCACTAGTTTCACAAAGGGCAAGGGCAAGAAGGGAAACTTCATGGATGGCAAGTCAGTTGCTGCTCCAGTGAAGAAACCCAAGGTTGAACCCAAACCTGAGACTAGGTGCTTCTGTTATGAGGAGAACGGTCACTGAAGCAGAACAACCCTAGATACTTAGTAGATAAGAAAGCTGGCAACGTCGACAGAAGTATATTTGATATACGTGTTATTGATATGTACCTTGCTAGTACTCCTAGTAGCACCTGGGTATTGGATACCGGTTCGGTTGCTAAATGTTAGTAACTCGAAATAAAAGCTACGGAATAAACGGAGGCTAGCTAAGGGTGAGGTGACGATGTGTGTTGGAAGTGTTTCCAGGGTTGATGTGATCACCATCGCACACTCTCTCGGGATTAGTGATGAACCTAAATAAATGTTATTTGGTGTTTGCGTTGAGCATGAACGTGATTAGATCGTGTTTATTGCAATACGGTTATTCATTTAAGTTAGAGAATAATGGTTATTCTGTTTACATGAATAATACCTTCAATGGTCATGCACCCAATGTGAATGGTTTATTGAATCTCGATCGTAGTAATACACATGTTCATAAAAGATGCAAAGTTAATAATGATAGTACCACATACTTGTGGCACTGCCGCTAAAGGTCATATTGGTGTAAAGCGCATGAAGAAACTCCATGCTGATGGATCTTTGCACTCACTCGATTTCGAATCGGTTGAGACATGCGTACCATGCCTCTTAGGCAAGATGACTGAGACCCCATTTCCGGTATGATGGAGCGGGCTAGTAACTTATTGGAAATAATACATGTTGATTTATGCGGTCCAATGAGTGTTGTAGCCTGCAGTGGATATCGTTATTTTCTTACCTTCACTGATGATTTGAGTGGATATGAGTATATTTACTTAATGAAACACAAGTCTAAAACGTTTGAAAAGTTCAAACAAATTCAGAGTGAAGTTTAAGATCATCGTGACAAGAAGATAAAAATGTCTATGATATGATCGTGGAGGTGAATATCCGAGTTACGAGTTTTGTATACAACTTAAGACAATGTGAAAGTTGTTTCACAACTCACGCCACCTGGAACACCATAGTGTGATGGTGTGTCCGAACGTCGTAGTCGTACTCTATTGGATATGGTGCGTACTATGATGTCTCTTATCGATTTGCCACTATCGTTTTGGGGTTAAGCATTAGAGACAACTACATTCACTTTAAATAGGGCACCATCTAATTCCGTTGAGATGACACCGTATGGTTTGGCAGAAACCTAAGCTGTCATTTCTTAGAGTTTGGGAATACGACGCTTATGTCTGATAAGCTCAAACCCAAAGCGGAAATGTGCATCTTCATAGAATACCCTAAGGAAACATTTGGGTATGCCTTCTATCTCAGATCCGAGGGCAAAGTATTTGTTGCTAAAAATGGGTCCTTTCTCGAGAAAAGGTTTCTCTCAAAAGAATTGAGTGGGGGGAAGATAGAACTTGATGAGGTTGTTGAACCTTTGTTTCAACCAAAGAGTAGCGCAGCGCAGAAAGATGTTTCTATGGAGCCTACGTCAGTTGAAGAGGAAGTTAATGGTGATGATCATGAAGCTTCGGATCAAGTTACTATCGAACCTCGTAGGTCGACAAGGACGCGTACTGCTCCTGAGTGGTACGGCAACCCTGTCTTGGAGGTCATGTTGTTGGACAACAATGAACCTACAAACTATGGAGAAGCGATGATGGGCCCGGATTCCAACAAATGGTTAGAGGCCATGAAATCCGAGAAAGGATCCATGTATGAAAACCAAGTATGGACTTTGGTAGACTTGTCCGTTGAATGGCAGGTCGTTGAGTACAAATGGACCTTTAAGAAGAAGACAGACACTGATGGTAAATGTTACCATTTATAAAGCTCGACTTGTCGCAAAGAAGTTTTCGACAAGTTCAACGAGTTGACTACGATGAGACTTTCTCACCCGTAGCGATGCCAAAGTCTGTTGGAATTATGTTAGCAGTTGCTGCATTTTTCGATTATGAAATCTGGCAGATGGATGTCAAAACATCGTTCCCTTGAGGAAAGGTTGTATGTGATACAACCAGAAGGTTTTGTCGATCCTAAGGATGCTAAAAAGTATGCAAGCTCCAGCAATCCTTCGATGGACAGGAGCAAGCATCTCGGAGTTGGAATATACACTTTGATGAGGTGATCAAAGTTTTTTGAGTTTATACAAAGTTTATGAGAAACTCGTATTTACAAGAAAGTGAGTGGGAGCACTATAGAATTTCTGATGAGTATATGTGGATGCCATATTGTTGATCGGAAATGATGTAGAATTTCTGGAAAGCATAAATGGTTGTTTGAAAAGAGTTTTTCAAAGGAAGACCTGGATAAAGCTACCTAATTGTTGGGCATCAAGATCTATAGAGATAGATCAAGATGCTTGATGAGACTTTCAATGAGTACATACCTAGACAAGATTTTGAAAGAGTTCAAAATTGATCAGTCAAAGAAGGAGTTCTTACCTGATTTGTAAGGTGTGGAGTTGAGTGAGACTCAAAGCTCGACCACGGCAGAAGAAAGAGATAGGACGAAGGTCGTCCCCTATGCTTTATCCATAGGCTCTGTATAATATGCCATGCTGTGTACCGCACCTGTGTGTGCCTTGCCATGAGTCTGTCAAGGGGTACGAGAGTGATCCAGGAATGGATCACTGGACAATGGTCAAGATTATCCTTAGTAACTAGAGGACTAAGGAAATATTTCTCGATTATGGAGGTGATAAAGAGTTTGTCGTAAAGGGTTACGTCGATGCAAGCTTTAACACCAATCCGGATGACTCTGAGTAGCAATCCGGATACGTATAGTGGAGCAGCCATTTGGAATAGCTCCAAGTGGAGTGTGGTAGCAGTGTCTACAGTATGACATAGAGATTTGCAAAGTACACATGGATCTGAATGTCGCAGACCCGTTGACTAAAGACCTCTCTCACATGCAAAGCATGATCGAACCCCAGAACTCACTGGGTGTTAGATTCATAACAATGTAAATCACATGGTGATGTGAACTAGATTATTGACTCTAGTGCAAGTGGGAGACTGTTGGAAATATGCCCTACAGACAATAATAAAATGGTTATTATTATATTTCCTTGTTCATGATAATTGTCTATTGTTCATGCTATAATTGTATTAACTGGAAACCGTAATACATGTGTGAATACATAGACCACTCCATGTCCCTAGTGAGCCTCTAGTTGACTAGCTCGTTGATCAATAGATGGTTGTGGTTTCCTGACCATGGACATTGGATGTCGTTGATAACGGGATCACATCATTAGGAGAATGATGTGATGGACAAGACCCAATCCTAAGCATAGCACTAGATCGTGTAGTTCGTCTGCTAAAGCTTTTCTAATGTCAAGTATCATTTCCTTAGACCATGAGATGTGCAACTCCCGGATACCGTAGGAATGCTTTGGGTGTATCAAACGTCACAACGTAACTGGGTGACCATAAAGGTGCACTACAGGTATCTCCGAAAGTGTCTGTTGGGTTGGCACGAATCGAGACTGGGATTTGTCACTCCGTATGACGGAGAGGTATCCCTGGGCCCACTCGGTAATGCATCATCATAATGAGCTCAATGTGACTAAAGAGTTAGCCACGGGATCATGCGTTACGGAACGAGTAAAGAGACTTGCCGATAATGAGATTGAACAAGGTATAGGGATACCGACGATCGAATCTCGGGCAAGTATCATACCGGTAGACAAAGGGAATTGTGTACGGGATTGATTGAATCCCCGACATCATGGTTCATCTGATGAGATCATCGTGGAACATGTGGGAGCCAACATGGGTATCCAGATCCCGCTGTTGGTTATTGACCGGAGAGATGTCTCGGTCATGTCTACATGCCTCCCGAACCCGTAGGGTCTACACACTTAAGGTTCGATGACGCTAGGGTTATAGGGAAAGTTTGTACGTGGTTACCGAATGTTGTTCGGAGTCCCGGATGAGATCCCGGAAGTCACGAGGAGTTCCGGAATGGTCCGGAGATAAAGAATAATATATAGGAAGTGAGGTTTTGGTCACCGAAAGTGTTTCGGGCGTCACCGGTAATGTACCGGGACCACCGGAAGGGTTCCGGGGGTCCACCGGGTGGAGCCACAAGCCCCGGAGGCTTGCATGGGCCAAGAGTGGGAAGGGACCAGCCCCTGAGTGGGCTGGTGCGCCTCCCACCAAGGCCCAAGGTGCAGCAAAAGGGGAGAAGGGGGAAACCCTAGGCGCAGATGGGCCTAAGGCCCACCCTAGGGCGCGCCCCCCCCTCTCTCCCCCTCTTGGCCGCCCCCCTCCAACCCATCTAGGGCTGCCGCCCCCCCTAGGGTGGGAACCCTAGAGGGGGCACACCCCCCTCCCCTCCTCCTATATATAGTGGGGGTTTTGGGGCTGCCGGGGACACGAACCTCTCTCCCTCTTGACGCAGCCCTACCTCTCCACCTCCTCGTCTTTCGTAGTGCTTGGCGAAGCCCTGCTGGAGAACCACGCTGCTCCAACACCACCACGCCGTCGTGCTGCTGCTGGAGTTGTCTTCCCCAACCTCTCCCTCCTCCTTGCTGGATCAAGGCGCGAGAGACGTCACCGGGCTGCACGTGTGTTGAACGCGGAGGCGCCGTTGTTCGGCGCTTAGATCGGAATCGACCGCGATCTGAATCGCTGCGTGTACGACTCCTCCAACCGCGTTCTTGCAACGCTTCCGCATCGCGATCTTCAAGGGTATGAAGATGCACTCCTCTCTCTCTCGTTGCTAGTCTCTCCATAGATTGATCTTGGTGATGTGTAGGAATTTTTTTTGAATTATTACTACGTTCCCCAACACCTTATATCTCTCTCTAGACCTGTACGCCTTCACCATCTCTCGGGTATCTCTCGTGCTACTTGTATATCGATAAAAGTCTTTTATCTTCGTAACACTCTAACGGTACTCTCTCCCGACCTTTACTCTATCTCTCTCTAAGTATATCTCGCTCCTTGCTATCTGTCTCTAACTACGATTCTCCCTGTAAAATCTCTTTCTCTCACACAAACACAAACTTCGCCTCCCGGGGTCTCATTTCTCTCTACTATCCCCTCTATGCCACTCACACACATCCTCTCACTCTAGAGATGTCTCGCGCTCCCTATGTCTCAATAGCTACGACTCTCCCTCTTAAATATCTCTCTCTCTCTCACAAACACAAACTCCGTCTCCCACGTTCTCATATCTCTCCACCATTCCCTTGTATGCCGCTCACACACACCCTCTCTCCCTAGGGATATCTCGCGTTCCCTAATATATCCCTCTAGCTATGACTCTCCTTGTGAAATATCTTTCTCTCTCGCAAACACAAAACTCCGTCTCTCGGGATCTCATTTCTCTCTAATATTCGTTTGTATGTCACTCACATGCACCCTCTCTCTATCTCTGTCACACCCACACACATAACTCAACCTTCTGATCCACTCAATTCTTATCTCTAACACACACACTAGCTGATCTCCCTCTAGCTAGCATATCTATCTCTCTATTTCTCTGTTTCTCCATCAACCTTCTTTCTCGCCCGCACTCTTGCTTCCTATCACGCACACTATATCTGTTTCTCTCTACATGCAGTCATGCACCCTCTTTCTATCTTTCTCTCACACACACATAACTCACCCCTCTGATCCACTCGACTCTTATCTCTAACACACAAACTAGACGATGTCCCCCTAGATAGCATCTCTATCTCTCTATCTATCTGTTTCTCCGTCAACCTTCTTTCTCGCACGCACTCATGCTTCCTATCACGTAAACTATATTTGTTTCTCTATACATGCATCTATAGGTCAATCTCTTTTGCACACACATTATGTCTTGCTCTCTCTGCTTGCCATAGATGCGTGCTCCAACCCATGCCCCTCTCTCTTAAAGACAAAACAGATGCTCAATCATCGGGCCTTCTTCCCTCCACTCCCACATGCATGCATATTGTCATACCGATACATCTCTCCCATCCCGTTGATCTTATGACTTATGTCTCCTTTTTTTATCTTGATCATGCGCATGCGCGCACACACACCCCACATATACATGTATACCTCTCGCACATGCATGTTTAAGGTCTCATATGTCTCCATACGTAGTTAATTACCCTCAGCCCTCACCCCACATCAAATCTTTCTCTTCTTGTGTGTACATGACTTCCGTCTGGATGGGTCTCTTCTCTAAAACACACAACCACACTTAACTATCTCCTTCTAGCTCCCCCTCTCTCACTCCTTCCCTCTATCACTGAAACCAATAAGACTATCCCTTCGTTTAATTCCCGCCTACGTGCACCATCGATAGTAGTCTTCCTTGGTGTCTCTCAAACAAACACGTTATCTCGATGTCCACTCCTCTCACGCGCACACGCTCTCTCTTCCCTCTTTACGGGCATGTTCTCTCTCACACCCGCCTCGCTGGAGGCCTCTGCCATACACATCACCTCTCTACAATGAAGCCACACACACTTAATTACTTTCCTATCGAAGACTCCGTTTCACACTGATGTCTACTACACAACTTGTTCTTGTAGACTCGTGTTGGGCCTCCAAGCGCAGAGTTTTGTAGATCTAAGTATTTTATTAAAACATCAAGAAAAACAAAATAAAATGACATTCCAAGAATATCACGCATCATGTGAAGAAGCAAAAACTTAGGCTCAACCGAGGCTAACCGATAATTGTTGATGAAGAAATGTGGGATGCCTACCGGGGCATCCCCAAGCTTAGATGGTTGAGACTTCTTGAAATGTTATCTTGGGATGCCTTGGGCATCCCCAAGCTTGAGCTTTTGTGTCTCCTTAATTCCTTTTATATCACGGTTTCTCTAAATCTCGAAAAACTCCATCCACACAAAACTCAACAAGAACTCGTGAGATAAGTTAGTATAAATCACCGCATAAACTTATCATTCTCTACTGTAGTAAATCACTAAAATTATTATTTAACATTGCATACTAAATGCATTTGCATATTTAATACTCCTATCATCAAATAGAATCATTAAACAAGCAAACATA
Source organism: Thinopyrum elongatum (assembly GCA_011799875.1). Taxonomy (NCBI): domain Eukaryota; kingdom Viridiplantae; phylum Streptophyta; class Magnoliopsida; order Poales; family Poaceae; genus Thinopyrum; species Thinopyrum elongatum. Next base: position 466,940,343 of record CM022298.1, read on the forward strand.
TGCAAACAATGCAAACATAACAGCAATCTGTCTAAACAGGACAGTCTGTAAAGAGTGCAATTTTACTCACAATTACCTAAGTCTAAAAATTCTGAAAAATTGCCAAACTGTAGAAAATTTATCATAGCTTCTTTTGCAAAAAAATTCAACATTTTATCACATTCTTACTTTTCTCAAGAATTCACGCACTAGCGTGCAACTTGCTGTTTTCAAACAGCAACACATAGACTTGCAAAATAAGCATGGCAAAGGCTATACTTGACATTTTTATTGAAGTAAATGATATAAAACATTATTATAAATAACATAAAGCAAATTCTAATAAAATAAAATGATGCTCCAAGAAAACACATATCATGTGACGAATGAAAATATAGCCCCAAGTAAGATTACCGATAATGTTGGAGACGAAAGAGGGGATGCCTTCCGGGGCATCCCCAAGCTTAGTTGCTTGGATCTTCCTTGAATATTACCTTGGGGTGCCTTGTACATCCCCAAGCTTAGGGTCTTGTCACTCCTTATTCTCCTTATGTCGATATCTCACCCAAAACTTGAAAACTTCAATCACACAAAACTTAACGGAACTTCATGAGATGGGTTAGTATGATAAAACAAATCATTCACTTGGGTACTGTCAATGACAAGATTCATAATTGTTTACACAAAATTCATACTGTACTCTACAATTTCCATAATTTATATTAAGACATATAAGCCATAGAAACCATAAAACAAGCAAACTATGCATTCAAAACAGAATCTGCCAAAAACAGAGCAGTACATAAAGAACTGAATTAAGGTCATACTTCTGTAACTCCAAAAATTCTTAAAAATTAGGAAATCGTATAAAATTTGTATACCCATCATCTATAAAAAATTCAGAGTTTTCAGACGCTCCAGTAATTTTTAACAATTCTGTTACTGGTCACAAAAGTTTCTGTTTTTGCACAGAATCAAGTCAAGTATCATCCACACTATCCCAAAGGCTTTACTTGGTACTTTATTGAAAGAAAAGCTATAAAAAATGATTACTACAGTAGCATAATCATGTGAACACACAAAAACAGTAAGGGTAAATGTTGGATTGTCTCCCAACAAGCGCTTTTATTTAATGCCTTTTTAGCTAGGCATGATGATTTCAATGATGCTCACATAAAAGATAAGAATTGAAACATAAAGAGAGCATCATGAAGCATATGACTAGCACATTTAAGTCTACCCACTTACTATGCATAGGGATTTTGTGAGCAAATAATTTTTGGGAGCAAGAATCAACTAGCTTAGGAAGGCAAAACAAGTGCAACTTCAAAACTTTCAACATAAAGAGAGGAAACTTGATATTATTGAGATACGTAGAAGCATATATTCCTTTCTCATAATAATTTTCAGTGGCATCATGAATTAATTCAACAATATAGCTATCACATAAAGCATTCCTTTCACGATCCACAAGCATAGAAATTTTATTACTCTCCACATAAGCAAATTTGTTCTCATCAATAGTAGTGGGAGCAAATTCAACAAAATAACTATCATGTGATTGAAAATTGAAATCATGATGACAAGTTTCATGGTTATCATTATTCTTTATAGCATACATGTCATCACCATAATCATCATAGATAGCAACTTTGTTCTCATAATCAATTGAAACCTCTTCCGAAATAGTGGAATCATCATTAAATAAAGTCATGGCCTCTCCAAATCCACTTTCATCTATATAATCATCATAAATAGGAGGAATGCTTTAATCATAGTAAATATTCTCATCAAAACTTGGGGGACTAAAAATATCATCTTCATCAAACATAGCATCCCCAAGCTTGTAGCTTTGCATATCATTAATATCATGGATATTCAAAGAATTCATACTAACAACATTGCAATCATGCTCATCATTCAAAGATATTATGCCAAACATTTTATTGAATTCTTCTTCTATCAATTGAGCACAATTTTCCTTTCCATCATTTTCAAGAAAGACATGATAAAGACGAATAATATGAGGCCATCTCAATTCCATTTTTTTGTAGTTTTCTTTTATAAACCAAACTAGTGATAAAACAAGAAACTAAAAGATTCAATTGCAAGATCTAAAGATATACCTTCATGCACTCACCTCCCCGGCAACGGCGCCAGAAAAGAGCTTGATGTCTACTACACATCTTGTGCTTGTAGACTCGTGTTGGGCCTCTAAGCACAGAGTTTTGTAGGACAATAGCAAATTTCCCTCAAGTGGATGACCTAAGGTTTATCAATCCGTGGGAGGAGTAGGATGAAGATGGTCTCTCTCAAACAACCCTGCAACCAAATAATAAAAAGTATCTTGTGTCCCCAACACACCAAATAGAATGGTAATTTGTATAGGTGCACTAGTTCGGCGAAGAGATGGTGATACAAGCATACTAATGATAGTAGATATTGATTTTTGTAATAGGAACAATAAAAAACAGCAAGGTAGCAATTGCTAAAACGGAGCACAAACGATATTGCAATGCTTGAAAATGAGGCCTAGGGTCCGTACTTTCGCTAGTGCAATCTCTCAACAATGCTAATATAATTGGATCATATAACCATCCCTCAACGTGCGATGAAGAATCACTCCAAAGTTCCTATCTAGCGGAGAACATAAGAAGAAATTGTTTGTAGGGTACGAAACCACCTCAAAGCTATTCTTTCCGATCAATCTATCCTAGAGTTCGTACTAAAATAACACCAAGCTATTCTTTCCGATCGATCTATCAAGAGTTCATACTAAGATAACACCAAATAATTTCAGATTCATAATACTCAATCCAACACAAAGAACCTCAAAGAGTGCCCCAAGATTTCTACCGGAGAAACAAAGACAAGAACGTGCATCAACCCCTATTCATAGATTACCCCAATGTCACCTCGGGAATCCGCGAGTTGAGGGCCAAAACATATATCAAGTGAATCAATATGATACCCCATTGTCACCACGAGTATTCATAGCAAGACATATGTGACGACCCCGGCTTAATCGTGCACTAATCATACACGCAAATGCACACGATCAAGCCTAAGGACTCACTTGAAGATATCACAACACAACTCTAAAACATAAATAAAGTCATACAAGCTTTATATTACAAGCCAGGGCCTCGAGGGCTCGAATACATAGCTCGATGGCATACAAGCGTCAGCGGAAGCATCAGATATCTAAGTACAGATATATTACAGAGAGAGAAATAGGCCTTCACAGATGCGGGGTAAAATAAAATACTACGATCGAAAGGCGTAGGCCTCCTGCCCTGGACCCTCCGATCCTACTCCTGGTCGTCTAACGGCTCCTCGTAGTAGTAGTAGTACTCGCCAGGCGGGTAGTAGTACTGGTCTTCGGCTGGGGCATCTGGCTCAGGGTCTCCGTCGTCTGGTGGCATCAATTGGATATGGGGGAAAAAGAAAGTAAAGCAAACGTGAGTACTCATCCGAAGTACTCAGCAAGCAAGGATCTACACTACATATGCAACATTGTCAAAGGAATGGCTGTATATTTGGACTGGGCTGCAGAAATGCCAGAATAGAGGGGGAAAGCCTAGTCCTATCGAAGACTAGCATCTTCAACAATCTTCAGCAGTCTTGCAGCATAAGAAGAGAGCAGAATAACATAATGTAAAGTAGTAGTAGTAGTATCATCAACCTCGACCTGAGATCCTTTCTCGACTCCCTACGAGAAAGCAATCCCAGAGCCGTACTATCCAGTTCTTATCACATGTTCTAGTTGTACCGATCGGGATACAACTCCGAGTGTCCGTTACCGTAGGACAGGCTATCGTTAGAAGTTTCTTCCCTGCAGGGGTGCACCAAGTTACCCACCACGCTCGCTTAACTCCGGCCGGACACACTTTTCTGGGTCATGCCCGGCCTCGGCTAAGCAACACGCCGCAACCCGACCTAGGCTTATAAGAGAGGTCAGCACGCCGGACTAAACCTATGCCCCCAGGGGTCTTGGGCCATCGCCCCGGGAACTCCTGCACGTTACGGGGCCACCGAGAGCAGACCTAGCAACCCCTTATACAAGCGCGGTTGCGTTCCCAGTCCAACTCGGCGTGCGCCGCTCCTTACTGACGTCAAATAAGCTTCGGCTGATGTATACGACACAGAACGCCCATACTATGCCCACGTGATGGTTAGTGCTATCGGGCCAGAGGCCCCTCGGATCAAATATCCAAACCGTAGTGGATTAGGAGCGCGCGGAAACGAGCAGAGACTCACGATCGATGTGACCCCATCGCCCCGTCTCGAGGACTTGCGGCAAGGGCTAAGAATGCCTGGCCACGCCTCGTAGTTATCTCGCGGGCACCATCCAGGTCAACCCGACTCCACATCACTTCGCATTAAGCTCGCGCGGGTACCCCTCAGGGCCGACCCGTCTTTAGTAACATGGTTTAGTGCAAGTCACAGTATCAATGGTATCCGTGTGTCCAACACCAAGAGGGAACCCTGAGGAATCACCCTCGATGGAATTCCCGCTGATGTTACCGTCAAGGTGAACGAAGGAGGAATCACCCTCGAGGTCCACACTTGAGAGGTTGCACGACGATGTCGTTATCGGGGGTGGTGTAGGAGGAATCACCCTCGCTTACCACGACCGAGTAACTAACCTACAAGGTTAACATCAGAAGTGCTGACGAGGTATCACCCTCGGCACTCGATAGTAACCCAGCAGTGTCGAGCAACATAGGGAGAAGTGATGTGCGGTGCCAGGGTCTAGTCTTCAATCCCGATGATCGGGTCTTCTGACATCTAGCGGGGCAGTCGGGATCAAGTGGGGGTCTCTGTCGGGTCTCTACCCAGCCTATTCTAAACAGTCTAGGATAACCAGTAAGGTAGCAAGGCAGGTTACAATAAACAGGCTATGCAACAGATATAGGAAACAGTAGCAGCAACAGTTCTAATGCAAGCATAAGAGAGAAGAGAATAGGCGATATAGGCATGCTCAAAATGGGGGTGCTTGCCTGTTTGCTCTGGGGCAAGGGCAAGGTCGTCGGTGGTGTCGTCGGGGACGTAGTCGTACTCCTGGGCTGCGTCTGCCTCGGGAGCTACGTCAACGTCGGGGTCTACCGGGAAGAAAGGGGGAGAAGAAACAATATAAATACATGGCAACATATGCATGACAATACGATACACAATGCTAGAGGTGGCCTAACGTAGTGCTACACGACAACGGTGAAGGAGGAGATCATCCGGGAATGTTTTCCCGAAATCTGGCCTTTCCGGACAGATTAAATGGAGGAGGACGGATGCAGGTTCACTATGCTAGGGACACGTGACAGACGAACGGTCTGCGTATTCGGATGCGTCTCGTCGTTCTGAGCAACTTTCATGTTTTAACTTTTTCGATCCGAGCTACGGTTTAAAAGTTATTAATTTTCAAAGATTAAATTGATTTTCTGGAATTATTTAATTTTAACAGAAAATGAATTATGACGTCAGCATGATGTAGGCATGGCGTCAGTGTCGGCTGACCAGTTGACCAGTCAACTGGGGCCCACCACTCAGTGACTGGGGCTGCCCAGTCAGCCATTGACCTGGTCAACTGGGTCAACTGGGCCCGCGGGGCCCAGCAGTCAGCGGCTCAAGAGGTGCCACGTCGGCGCCAGGTCATCTCCGGCGACCGGAGCAGCGCCGGCGAGCCGAAACAATAGCGGAGCTCGCCGGACTTGGTCGGAATATCGCCACAGTGGTCCAAATCGCGCGGGGTTACTCGCGCTCGACAGCCAGGGCTCGCGCGCATCCGAAGGAACTAACGGCGGCGGCTGGGACGACCTACAGCGGCGGCGGCATGGATCGGAGCGGCGGCCGGAATCGGTGCTACGCGGATCCGAGCAACGGGGCTCGTCCGCGTCCAACTGGAGTGCCCACGCGCTGCCTAGGTAGCCCAGAAGCATGCCCGCGCATTTGGTTCGTCCAACGGCCGGGTGCAACGGCGACAGCAAGCTCCGCGGCGGAGCTAGGCTCGGCAATGGCGACGGCGTTGCGGACGGCTAACTATGGCACGGAAGAGAGCGAACCGAAGGAAGGAGGGGAAGCGGAAACTTACGGCGCGGCTCACGGTGGCCTTTGCGAGGGTTTAGTAGCGCTGAGGTGGCCGAATCGACGGCAACGACGTCCGGCGACCGTGGCGGGGAAGAAGCTCGAGGCGGGCACTCCGGTGGCCCTCAGCACGGTCCAGCGGCACCAGTCGACGAGGACGACGACGCTGGAGCTTCTGGGCACGTCAGCGGGGCCGGAGGGGCTCGGTGGCCGCATGGAATGGGGCGGGCGGCGACGGTGGCGCGCTGTGGAGGGGATCTGGTGGAGTGGAAGAGCGACGGCAAGCGAGAGAGAGAGGGGGGAAATGGACGGGACCAGGGGGAAGGCTCGGGGACGAGCTTATCCCCTCGCCCTGCCTGCCCTCATCGCGGTGGCGAGCGGCAAGCGGTGCGCCGAGTGCGGCCATGGAGACGGCGACACGGCGACGAGGAACAGTGGAGGGAGTGGGCTGGCTGGGCCAGCGCCAGGTAAGTGGCTTCGGCCTTTTTCCTTTATTCTGTTTTCCTGTTCTCTATTTCATTTCTGTCCTAAAATAGTTAGGGCACTTTTACACTTTTGTAAAATGTGAGAGTTGACCCAAATATTGCAATGCAATATTTCCTTCCACCAAAAACTGGTTTGGACAGATTTGGATTTCTTTTGAATTAGAAATGATTTAAAATGGATTTAAAATGACTGTTTTGGTGCTGTTTCATCTTGATAGAGTCATTTGTCTAACTCCAACTTTATTGATGATGATTTTAGAAATGTTCCTGGATTATTTTCCATTTAAAGAACATTTTTGTTTTGATGTTTGATGAAATAATTATTTGACTTGAGTTTGGAATTTGAATTTGGAGTTGAATTATTTCCTAATGCCATTTTATGAAGATGATCATGATGACATGGCAGGTTAAGTAGCTTAACCAGAGTGGGGTAACCTAGGGATGTTACAACATACATAAAGTGTTCTCAAATCCATAAAAGTATTCAATCCGATAAGAACAAAATCTCAAAGGGAAAACTCAATTCACAACAAGATAGTGAGGGGAAAACACCATATGATCCAACTATATTAACAAAGCCCGTGATACAACAAGATCGTGACATCTCAAGAACACGAGAGAGAGAGAGAGATTAAACACATAGCTACTGGTACAAACCCTCAGCCCCGAGGGTGGACTACCCACGCATCATCGGAGAGGCACCAATGAGGATGATGAACCCCTCCGTGATGGTGTCTAGATTGGATCTCATGGTTCTGGAACTTGCGGCGGCTGGAATTGTGTTTCATCGACTCCCCTAGGGTTTCTGGAATATTTGGGAATTTATAGGGCGAAGAGGCGGTGCGGGAGGTCACCGAGGTGGGCACAACCCACCTGGGCCCGCCTGGGTCTCCTGGCGCACCCAGGTGTCTTGTGCTCACCTTGGGCCTCCCCTCTGGTACTTCTTTGGCCCACTGGGTGTCTTCTGGTCCAGAAAAAATCTCCAAAAAGTTTTGCTGCATTTGGACTCCGTTTGGTCCTGATATTCTGTGAAGTAAAAAACAAGCAAAAAAAAACAGAAACTGGCACTGGGCACTATGTCAATAGGTTAGTCCCAAAAAATGATATAAAGTTGCTATAAAATGATTGTAAAACATCCAAGAATGATAGTATAACAGCATGGAACAAGCAAAAATTATAGATACGTTGGAGACGTATCACACACACACACACACTCTCTCTCTAAGACTCCATTTCACACACACATGCTCTAGGTGGAGCATTTGTTCCTACTGCCCTTCGTCCAACCTTACCCGTATGATAATCAATCACCTTAATTTACTTATATAACAGGACAAATTCCACTTTATTTTAGTAGTTAGCAACCTTCTCATAATTATATAACGCAAATCATGAGCAGGAAGTGACATTTTTTTACACAACCACTTTAATAAGGCCACGTAAATCACAAGCTAAAGTGTAGTACCATTATACTTATATCACGACGTAAAAGGTGGACTACATGTCCGAAGAGTAGAGGCGCGCACACATACTCTATCTCTCAGAATCTCACACACATAACAGTTACGTGACGCCCCCTAAACAGACCCGTATGTGTATAATTTATGCACGCGAGGGTACGCGTGATGGAGCACATTTATTTAAGTCGGACGGTGAACCCAAACAATAGCCGCATTAATTCCCCTCCCGTTGTCTCTTCTCCGGTTACCGTCGCCCGATAGCCATGGCCAGGCCGAAGGTAACGACATACGCCATGCTCCCGCCGAAGAGACGCTTTGAGCTGCTTCCGGAGGTGGCGCGAAGCCCGGATCGCAGCCGCCCTGCCTCCGGAGTCCGGACTAGCTGGAGCCAGAGGAGGAGGCAGTGGAGGCGGAGCAGCACGCGGAGCCGGAGGAGGAGAACGACAACGCGGGCGATGCGGAACCGGAACAGGAGGACGACGACGCGGGCGAGGCGGAGGCGGTGTGATACGTCTCCAACGTATCTATAATTTTTTATTATTCCATGCTATTATATTATCTGTTTTGGATGTTTTATATGCATTAATATGCTATTTTATATTATTTTTGGGACTAACTTATTAATCTAGAGCCCAGTGTTAGTTTCTGTTTTTTTCTTGTTTTTGACTTTTTCAGAAAAGGAATATCAAATGGAGTCCAAATGGAATAAAACTTTACGATGATTTTTCTTGGACCAGAAGACACCTACGTGACTTGGAGAGAGGGCTAGAAGAGTCCCGAGGAGGCCACAAGCCCTCAGGGCGCGCCCCAGGGGGGCGCCCCTAGCTTGTGGGCACCTCGGGAGTCCCCTAACCCTAACTCCACCTCTATATATTCTCAAATATTCCCCAAACATCAGAAGCGTCCACAAAAATACTTTTCCGCCGCCGCAAGCCTCTGTTCCCGTGAGATCCCATCTTGGGGCCTTTTCCGGCGATCTGCCAGAGGGGGATTCGATCACGGAGGGCCTCTACATCAACCTTGCTACCCTTCTGATGATGCGTGAGTAGTTTACCACAGACCTACGAGTCCATATCTAGTAGCTAGATGGCTTCTTCTCTCTCTTTGATCTTCAATATCATTTTCTCCTTGATGTTCTTGGAGTTCTATCTGATCTAATCTTCTTTTGCGTTGGGTTTGTTGAGATCTGATGAATTGTGGATTTATGATCATATTATCTATGAATATTATTTGAGTCTTCTCTGAACTCTTTTATGCATGATTAAGATATCTTTGTATTTCTCTTCGAACTATCGGTTTGGTTTGGCTAACTAGATTGGTTTTTCTTGCAATGGGAGAGGTGCTTAGTTTTGGGTTTAATCTTGCGGTGTCCTCACCCAGTGACAGAAGGGGTAGCGAGGCACGTATTGTATTGTTGCCATCAAGGATAAAAAGATATATCATATTGCTTGAGTTTATCCCTCTACATCATGTCATCTTGCTTAATGCGTTACTTTGTTCTTATGAACTTAATACTCTAGATGCATGCTGGATAGCGGTCGATGTGTGGAGTAATAGTAGTAGATGCAGAATCGTTTTGGTCTACTTGTCACGGACGTGATGCCTATATTCATGATCATTGCCTTAGATATCGTCGTAACTATGCGCTTTTCTATCAATTGCTCAACAGTAATTTGTTTACCCACCGTATGTTTTCTTTCAAGAGAGAAGCCTCTAGTGAAATCTATGGCCCCCGAGTCTATTTTCCATCATATATTTTGAGATCTATAAACCAAAAAAGCAAAAAATACCTTGCTGCAATTTATTTATATTTACTTTAGTTTGCTCTTTTATTTATCTTTTATACCTATCTCTTTTAGATCTCACTCTTGTTCGTGACCGTGAAGTGATTGACAACCCCTTTTTCATGTTGTGTGCAAGTGTTTGTTAGTTTGTGCAGGTGCATATATTGGAGACTTGCTTGTGCCTCCTACTTGATTGATACCTTGGTTCTTAACCGAGGGAAATACTTATCTCTACTTTGCTGCATCACCCTTTCCTCTTCAAGGGAAAAATCAACGGAAGCTCAAGAAGTAGCAGGAAGAATTTTTGCCGCCGTTGCTGGGGAGGTTCTACATCAAGCCTACGAAGTACCTATCATAAACTCTTATCGCTTGCACTTATATTTGCCATTTGCCTCTTGTTTTCCTCTCCCCCACTTCTAAAATGTTTTCAAAAAAATACAAAAATATTTTCCTTTTTATTCGCCCTTGTTTCGTTCGCCTTTTCGTTTGCTTTCTGTTTGCTTGTGTGCTAGATCGCTTGCTTTGCTATCATGTCTGAATCTGGGGAGGTTATTGTTGAAAATTTTGAGGATCTTGCTAATAGAAATCTTGAGGAAAAATTTGGATCTTGTTCTTAGATCGTGAAACTGAAACTCCCTCTAATCTTAAGGTAAAAACTTTTCATGTGGGGGACGGTAATATTATTGGGAAGAGTGTTATTCAAGAATTCTTTGATTGTACGGGAGTTATGCCAATTAATAAGGGATCTATTCTTCTTGATACAAATTGCTATGCGGATGATATTGCTATGCTTGTCGTTAAACTAAAGAGAAAATTTGTGCACATTCATCCCGCTTTACAAAAGATATTTTATGAACTTCCCAATATACTCCATCCTAAGGCTAAAAAGATTGCAACTATCATTCTTATGCGAGAATTTGACTTCATAATAAAAGAAGCTAGGGGAATTTTTTGTTTTCTATAATAAAAATATTGAGCATCCTCTAGTTGAAGAAATTCTCCATGATAAAGAAACCTTGCGTAGTCTAGAATCTAGAGATTATCATTCTTACAGTAACAATCTTAGGAGAAGAGTTCCCTACGCAGAAATTGCTCAAGCCCTTTACCTTGATACTTATGATAAATTTTCTTGGGTAACTAAGGGAATTTATGTAGGATTTAATGATGAGTGGATGGAGTAAATGTCTAGGGAACCCATTAAAGATGAGATACGTATTTTATATGAGGATATTTATGGTGATGATCCAGAGTATGGAATTATGAATGTTAAAATCACTAATCAAAGTCCTTTTCATGAATTGAGTTCATCTACTAGGAAGGAAAGGAAAGAAAAAATAGATTTTTTAAGAAAAGTTTTGGAAGATTTGACTAGGAAATAATTGCATACCAAAGATGACAATACCTAGATCTATTGCATTATGCCTAGCTAGGGGCGTTAAACAATAGCGCTTATTGGGAGGCAACCCAATTTTATTTTTATATTTTTTGTTTTTGGTTCTGTTTTTCAATAAATAAACATTATTACCTCTGTAGTAATTGTTTTTTGGTGTTTTAATTAGTGTTTGAGCTAAGTAAGACCTTTGGGATGATCTATGGTGATAGTTGATTTGATTTTGCTGAAAAACAGAAACTTTTGCGTCCAGTAATATAATGTTTTAAATTCACTAGAGAGCGGAACAATTCTGAATTTTTTACACAAGATTTATATATGAATTTCGTATATTTTCCTATTTTTTCAGAATTTTTGGAGTTACATAAGTATGACTAATATTGCTTAATGCGTTACTCTGTTCTTATGAACTTAATACTCTAGATGCATGCTGGGTAGCGGTCGATGTGTGGAGTAATAGTAGTAGATGCAGAATCATTTTGGTCTACTTGTCACAGACGTGATGCCTATATTCATGATCATTGCCTTTGATATCATCATAACTATGCACTTTTCTATCAATTGCTCAATAGTAATTTTTTTACCCACCATATGTTTTCTTCCAAGAGAGATGCCTCTAGTGAAATCTATGGCCCCCGGGTCTATTTTCCATCATATATTTTCAGATCTATAAACCAAAAAACCCAAAAACACCTTGCTGCAATTTATTTATATTTACTTTAGTTTGCTCTTTTGTTTATCTTTTATACCTATCTTTATTAGATCTCGCTCTTGTTTGTGACCGTGAAGGGATTGACAACCCCTTTTTCGCGTTGTGTGCAAGTGTTTGTTAGTTTGTGCAGGTGCATATATTGGAGACTTGCTTGTGCCTCCTACTGGATTGATACCTTGGTTCTTAACTGAGGGAAACTTATCTCTACATTGCTGCATCACCCTTTCCTCTTTAAGGGAGAAATCAACACAAGCTCAAGAAGTAGCACGGTGCCATCGGCTGCATGCTTCACCATGGCAGAGTTGACCCAAGCGGAGGGGGCGGTGAAATGGCACGCCATCCTCGAGTCCATCCAGTCAGAGGCCGAGGTGGAGGTCCACCGCCGCTTCCTCCGCCAGCGGGAGTGGGGGATCAACGAGATGTTCGCCAAGCTGGAGGAGGAGCAGGAGGAGCTGGAGTTGCAGCATTCGGCCGCCTACCCATCTTCGACGATGAGTAGTGTGGTCTAGCTTAGGTTATGTACTTATGTGCGTAGCATAGTAGTTACTCCTATTGCATGGTATGTATGAATTTGAGATATCTAATACTACTCCTCAATGTAAACTGCTTTTAAGATGAATGAATGAAAGCTTGGCGAGCGCCTTTTGTTTGTTAAAAAAACATACTTCTAATACTCCCTCCTCTCTGGTTTAAAGGGCTCATCTAAAAAAATAGATTCCCATTATACTCAGACTTAAAGGTCTTTGAGTCTCACGCCACATTTATTTCATAGAGATAAGAGAAAGGAAATTTTAGTGGTCATGCATGCATCTTTTTGTGCTAGTACTATATTAGGGTTGACCGGTCGCTTCCCACGGACGTGCCCGGGTGATGGAAGAGGAAGGAGAAGGGAAGCGGGCTGTGGAGTACGCCAGCTGCAGCACGAGCTCCAAGGAACATTCGTGCCAAACAATGCATAGTACAGTATAGGTAGTACGTACACCAGCGTAGTATGAATTGGCCTTTAGGTTGCGTGTGGATGACATGGCTACAACATGCAGGCTGTAGTTCGATAGCCTATCGCTATGTCACGCACGGTTTGGTCACGCAAGATTTGCATGCACGCATGTCACACACGTAGTTGTCGAGGTCGTGCTCGAAAAAGGGTGACGAGGTCCGCTAGTCCGCGTTGGTCCATGCGCTCGGAAAACAAACTAATCCCAGTCATTGTAAATGTTGTGCGTGGTTTAATTCCGGGGTAGTGGATGGACGCGAATGTGCCGGACAACGAACCGCCCGCCGGCTCCCTTATCTCAAATATAAACTGCACTAGTGCGCGCCTGCAGAACATCCTTTTTGAAGGAACGAAGCCCTGCAGTTACCATATCCTCTCATGTAAACCAGTTCCCCAAGGGACAAGGCAGTTTGTCGCCATTGCCATGGATTTGCAAGGTGGTGGTGCTTCTCATCCTCGTCGATGTTGGGATACCTTGAATGATGACCATTTGGGAGAAATCGTAAGTCGCTCTGACTTCCTCACATCCGCCAGACTCAGCGGTACTTGCACCAAATATTTTAAGAGGGTGCGTAAATATGCGTGGGAGAAGGCCATGCTAGTTGGTCTGCCATGCGTCCTCGAGGATGAGGATGTTTCCTGGGGGGTCTCTCCAGCACGGCGTGGCCGTAGTTGCAAGTTGACGCTCCTTGAGATGCCGACGTTGAGGGGCACTCGGATTTTGTCCGATGAGCAGGTAAGTGATGAGTTTGATCACGTAAATGCATTCTAATGACTATGTCCGCGTCCATTTCATAATTCCCCCGCTGCCCACTGTTTCACAGGTTAGGCTTGGTGGCAATGGAGATTGACTTGCATATGTACTGGAGGGTACCAACATCAATTTGCACAACATCTACAACGGTGACACCATTCCCGTAGAACCTTTGTCCAACATTGGGATCGGCCATGCAATGGGCCATCGCCTGAATTGGTACGATGGAACCACAGTGAGATTGAAGAAGATAGCAATCCCGGAAGTTCCGATAAGGTCGTGCGCCAACAAAAATTACAGTCTCATCACGGTGTTCGACATCGTGATTGCTTTCACGAATCCTGCACGTGGCGGTCAAAGGTGGACCATGTTGTCTGCGGCCAATTTGTTACCGTACGAGTACGAAGACGTTGTGCTCCTTTTTAACCGCATATTCACGGTGAAAAACCAGGGGACTTATTTCGTATGGGACACATGCTACTGTACACTCCCTCTCTTCCAGTTTATTTGTTTTGTTTTTCCCTTTTATAAGTTTCAAATTCAAATTTAGAGCTCACCATCACATGTTGAGATTACAATGTGCATTAAATCGTTGCATGCATGTAGTAGTTTTTGATTGGTCATTTATATTGGTCATGCATGCATGCATTTCAATTAACGTTTTTAACCACAATTTTTTAGGAAACTGAGTGCAATAATTGAGTAGTTTTGCAAATTACTACAACGCCTGAAACGGTACAAAATCAATACCACCACCACACCCGCGTCTGACCGCCCAGACCCACCCAAACCCCCTCCCTTGTCGGCGCGCACTTCCCGCCTAAAACGGTCAGCGCCGCCCCACAGCGTTAGTGCCGCATTAATGCCCGACCAGAGTGGAGGTGACCTCTCATTGGCGTCGGCTTTGTAGCAGCGCGCACCGCACACATTAATGACATGCAGTTGCCGAGGAACCTACTCTGGCGTCACCCGTCTATCCACCTGCCGCCACTCATCGCCATTCGTAGGCTATATAAACTTCAGCCCCGGCCATGGCCGCAGTCATCCTCCTTCGGTCCCTTTCTCCTCTCGACACCACTCCCGCCATGGCCTCCTCACGCTCCAAAGCTCTCTCGGATGGACTGTCGCCGGAATAGAAGAAGGGCATTGCCGGCTCCGCCCTGGCCGTGCTCAGCCTCCATGATCACGAAGCCGGCACGTCTGAGCGGGCGCCGCCGGCAGGGAGGAAGAGTAGTGCATGGCAGGTCGCCGCCGCTCGGGTCCCAAGAAGGCCACCGCTTCTCCCCTCCCATCAAATCTAAGCTCATTGGGAACAACATCGAGGGCCGATTATCCGATTGGCGACGACATGGAGGTGGAAATCTTCACTTCCTGGAGCTCCGGAGGAGAAGGCTACGGAGGCGAAGCTGGAGAGCGCCGAGTCAAAACAGGAAAAGGCGAAGGCAATAGCCGGAGCTTCAGTTCTCAGGGGGTATGGCCAGACATGGGGGACAGACGCCGGCTATCATTTAGAATATGTTTAGAGTAGGTTTTACTCTGGTTTGTATGAAAACTGTAATGTATTTCTTCCGGTTTATATGAAAAGTTTTCGAAATGTAATGATTTTCGTCCGGTTTCTGTGAATTCCGCCTTGTTTACACGATTATGCAGGGCAAAGTCATCCCCCGATCAAAATCAGATCGCCGATCGTGGATGTGCATGGGGCATTTGGTCTAACTTGGAACCTTGTAGCTGACGACACCCAGTTGGGATGTACTATCTTAGCAGTCGTTACCCATGGTACCATTGAAGGGCAACAAGGTGCCACAATCTATCATGGTCGGACCCTGATCATGTACCCAGGTAATCCATTCTCTCCGATCTAAGAGTAGTAGAGCCAGGAGCTATCGTATATCTTATTGCCATGTCATCTTATAACATTTCAGTACATGTCTCTTTATACTCCAGGAGCAGGAGTAGTTCTTTCCTTTTTTATTGATTGGGATAGTCATCTACGCAACTTTATAATGCCAGTTGTAATAAACTATATAGGACTTAACAATTTCAATTCCGTGTAGTACTAGCTAGGTAGCCATAATCTCGTCAAACAAAACTACTCCTACTTTAATTAATATACATGGCCCACGTAACACTCAAATTGTTTGTCGTAGCCCGTGCCGCAGCTGGCTCTAGTCTATACATTGCTTCCCTTCCCTCTCATGGAAATAAGCAATATAAAGTATTTTATTTTAATCTGTATCCTTTGTTTACGTCACCTTATTATACATGGTTGCACAACATATATCCTGCATGGACCTTAACAATGCACGTCACCATGTATCCAGGTTTGAGATGCCAGGTGTACCAGATGGACGGCGGTGTGTTCGACTCCCATGATGCTACCTGGGTGTGGATGAACACACTTGGAGAGTACTCTATTTTCATTGGGGACTGCTACCCCGTAGTGAAAACGATGCCACCTTCCGTGCACGACGACGACGACCTGCCGTTCATGAAGAACGGGTGCATTTTCATTGCGCACCAACGGATTCATATCTTGAATGCCCCTATCCCTGATCTATGCCGCTTCAGTTTGGATGAGTCTCCATAGTGGGGAGCCATACTAAGAAGCTGCAATGATATGGACTCCCGTTGCCCACCGTTATGGATCGTGCCATCTATGAAGAACATGTGGGACTGGAACTACGAGATGGACATGTACCCAGGGATGTATGAACCTGAGTAATGTAGTGCAGTAAGTGAAGTAGCCAGACACAAATAGTATGAACCTGCGTGGCGTATTGGCATTTGTCTTACTACCACTAAGTGTTATGTGCAATGCATGATGATATTATGATATACTTGCCTAAGTACTCTACTATATTAATTGCAGGCACATATTAGGTTGGATATTTGTTTACGTGTATGGTCCGAGACCTTCCAACTAGACGCGTCTGTCTCAGGGTCGCACTTTGTATCGTTCTCTTTGTCGTTTTTGTCCGCGACACCCCACCATGTTAATTGTGTCTGACCCTATTGTGGGTTGGCTGGAACCCCAGCAACACAGATCGCGCGCGTGCACCGCGATCGAACGGCAATCCAGGTCCCTCTCATCCCACCCGTGTAGCTATAGCTGGGATTTTATGTTTCTGCGCTAAATGTCTACAAAATGCACATAATGGCCTAAATATGGTAAATGAGGCCGAAAAATTGCCAAATTTGAACATGATGCTTTGTATAGGGTGTATATTGATCGTAGAAAAAAAAACTCAAGGACAAACTACGAAGGAAATTTGGATTCTCCTTCAATCTTGGCCTAAATATGCATGTAGTTTTTTTGTTCATTTACTGGTCACGCATACATGCATTGCAATTAATGTTTGTTAGTAACATATTTTTTTTAGGAAATCGAGTGCATTAATTGAATACTTTTGCAAACTACAAAAACAATACTCCCTCCGTCTCGGTGCATTAGGCATCTAACGAAAATCAAATATTTCAAAATTGCTAAGGCGCGAAATAGTAGTACTAGTTGCATGCATATTAATTAGACCCCATCTATTAATTGGAGGACCAATGCATGCAATTTCTGGGGCGCGCTATTGGGATTTCAAGAGGTCTTCTAATTAATAGCATGTTTTTAGTTTTAAAAGGAATGATGTGATTGGCTTCATCCACGATTCAATTTTTTTCCTAGCCCAATCTCTTCGCGCCTAGGTTGCGGTGCACCTTAAGATGCCTAATGCATCTAGACGGAGGGAGTACTAGCACGTCCGCTTCTGACTGCCCTGGCCCACCGAAACCCGCTCCCTCACCCGCGCGCGCTTCCCGCCTGAAAAGGTTATCACTGCTCCAGAGTGTCAATGCCGCATTCACGCCTAACATGACCTCTCACTGGCGCCGGCATTGAAGCAGCGCGACGGCCGAGAGAGCGCCACCCGCGCCCCTTCCCGGTGCACGCCACTGCTCAGTGTTCAAACGACAACACGGCCGGTCGTCCTTCCGCCACACACATTAATGACACGCAGCTGCCGACGAACCTACTCCGACGCCACCCGTCTGCAGTGGCTCATTGCCATTCGCCCGCTATATTAGCTTCAGCCAATGCCACAGCCACAGAACCAGAGTCACTCTCCTCCGGTCCCTTTCTCCTGTCGGCACCACTCCAACCATGGCCTCCTCATGCTCCAAAGCTCTCTGGGACGTATTGTCGCCGGAGCAGATGAAGGACATCACCTGCTCCGCTCTGGGTGCGCTCCAAAGCTCTCTTGGACGTACTGTCGCAGGAGCAAACGAAGGACATCGCCGGCTCCCCCTGGCCGCACTCCGCCGCCACGACCGTGAAGCCAGCACGTCTGCGCGGGCGCTCCCGGCAGCGAGGAAGAGTAGTACATGGTAAGTCGCCGCCGTTTGGGTCCCAAGAAGGCCACCGATCATCCCCTCCCGTCGGAGCTAAGCTTGATGGGCACAACATCGAGGGTCGATTAGCCTCTTGGCAGCGACGTGGAGGCGGAAATCTTCAGAACCTTGTGCTATTGGTGGTCGGGCACCCACGATCATTTAGATTAGGTTTAGAGTAGGTTTTAGTATGGTTGTGTGAAAAATTTAATGAATTTCGTCCGGTTTATAGGAAAAGTTTTCGAAATGTAATAAATTTCGACTGGTTTCTATGAAACTCGCTATGTTTGCACTAATTTCATGTGATCAAAAATAGATCGCTAATCGTGGATGTGCATGGGGCATTCGGTCTCACGTGGAACCTTTTAATCGACGACTCCCACTTGGGACGTACTCCCTCTGTCCCAAAATAAGTTTCTCAACTTTGTACTACTTTGTACTAACTTGAGTAGTACAGAGTTTTACTAAGGTTAAGACACTTATTTTGGGACGGAGGGAGTACTATCTTAGCAGTCGTTACCAATGGTGCCATTGAAGGGCAACAAGGTGCCATGATCTATCACGATCGGACCCTGATCATGTATCCATGTTTGAGATGCCAGGTGTACTAGATGAATGGCAGCGTGTTCGACCCCCGTGATGCTACCTGGGTGCACATGAATACACTTGGGAGAGTACTTGGTTTTCATTGGGGACAACTACCCCATAGTGAAATCGATGCCTCCTTCCCTGCACGACGCCGACAGAGGGAGTACTACGTGTGGTCTCCGACCCTCGAACTACATAGTCTAATTACCCTTAAAGAAAAACCGGACGATAATATCACGTTGCTGCCGTGTTTCGCACTCCTCCCTCGTAAGAGGGGAGACTCTTGCTTACATAAAAATGGAAGAAGTGGATATGCTCTACCACACTGTTCATGTCCTTGTCAATCCGCTGACGTGTGGGACATCCAGCATGTGCCAAGCAGCAATCTTCAAGTCATCACCTTGTTTCAAAAAATCTTCAAGTCAATAAAAAGAAACACTACTATGAACTAGTGCACATGCCAAGTTCACTAGGCTGCTGTGTTTCGCACCCCTCCGTCGTAAGAGTGGAGACAATAGCTTTCTTCAAAAATAAAAAATGAATAGTATATAAAAGAGCAGTGACACTATACCGCTCGGTTTCCTTGCTCCTCCTCCATATTGGAAAGAATATTTTCATTCGCCGACATGTGGGACGTCGACCATCCTGGTCAACTTGCCATGCACCAAATTAGAGTGCATCATGCATAACTGCAGAGGAGACTCACCCCTGTCGTAGTGCCGCAGTAATAATGACTAATGAGTCATCAAATCACAGGCCCATTCTTTCCCACTGTAAGTTGCTCGGATGAAGGAACCATCATGTCTTTGTTGAATCCGCTTCTTCAAGAAAACTACTGCACCAGCAATACTGCTACCACACACGTAGATGGGACGGCACTGTAGCATGTTGATACGCCTCCATCATATCTACTGCTCCAAACACTTTTGCTCTTATTTTGGACTCTAATTTGCATGATTTGAATGAGACTAACCCGGACTGACGATGTTTTCAGCAGAATTGCCATGGTGTTGTTTCTGTGCAGAAATCAAAGTTCTTGGATTGACCTAAAAATTTATGGAGAATATTTGTGGAATATATAAAAATCTTGGCGGAAGAATATACCAGAGGGGGCCCACCCATGAGCCACAAGCTCAGGGGGGCGCCCACCCCCCAGGGCGCGCCTAGTGAGCTTGTGGGCCCCCTGGACCTCCGGCAACCCTAACTCCAACTCCATATATACCTATTCGACAAGAAAAAAAATAGAGAGAAGGATTCATCACGTTTTACGATACGGAGCCGCCGCCACCTCTTGTTCTTCATCAAGAGGGCTAATTTGGAGTCTGTTCGGGGATCCGGAGGGTGGAATCTGTCGCCGTCCTCATCATCAACCTTCCTCCATCACCAATTTCATGATGCTCACCGCCGGGAGTGAGTAATTCCTTCGTAGGCTTGCTGGACGGTGATGGGTTGGATGAGATTTTGTAACACCCTGGATTTTGTCCATTTTCTTTTTCCTTCGATTTCGGTCTGGAGTTGCTTTTCTGTGGCTTCGTGGTCTTGACACCTGGAGAAATCACCTTTCATTCCTCTCCCCAGTGGATTGTCAACCTCAAAACCATCCCAACACCTTGCCATTTCTATCTTGGCCCAATCCCAATATTCTTTTCTCGGGAATATTCCTTTTTCTATTAAAGGAATAACCCTGTCTGCTCTGGGTTGTGAAGCAACCTACACCTATGTCATCCCAAAGATTCCCAAATAATTCTCATAAATCCTTTGGGACATATCTTCTTCAGATATGTCAAATACTTCCTTGCCATGTTCCAGAATAGTCCACAAATAATTATTTTCCTATTCTGCCCTAAATGGCACTTTGTGAAGGAAGTGCTATTTATCTCTGCTTGTTTGACCCCAAACTTTTTGGACACTCTTTACTATCCATATCATTGCCACATGCCAAATTTCAACCTCATTTGCCTAGTGAATATTCGTGAGAAAATTTTCAAAGTTTCTGTTTAAACAGAGGCCTTGTGAAGGAAGTGCAAGCTAGGCACATCCAAATGAGTTGAAATTTTGCAAGCATCTCAATATGATCAAATCATAGCTCTCCACTAAATTTTTGCATCATTCAATCATCTATGTGATCACAGCATCAAATCTTTGTTTTTGGTAATTATTTTGGGTTGTGAAGCAATTATAATTTTTATTGCTCCATAATTCATGAATAATTTCCAGAACATGCTTCTACCTATATGATAGCTCTCCACCCAATTTGGGCTCATTTTATCTACCCAATATTTCTCTAGAATTTCTCTTAGTTTCTGTCCAGAGAGGACCACTGTGAAGGAAGTACCATTTTGGTGTGTCCAAATGGTATGAAATTTTTACAGTGTGTTTGTGTATCCAAATAACTCCTATCCACCAAATTTCAGCTCAATCCAAGCATCCCTTAGAGTGCCACTTCATGATTCATTTTCTGGACCAGTTTGGGTAGTTGTGAAGCAACTATGTCAAATCCTGGTCCAAATCCTTCTAAAATTCACAGGATCATAGTCCTTCCTACCCTAAGCATGGATGGCATCTTTTTATCCTTAGTGGCTATCCCATTTCATCTCAGCTTCATGTCCAAGTTTGCTACAGAAAACTTTTATGGATCATTCCCATCTACCCACAGTGTTTTTCTTCGAGCCATCACCTCTGAGATAACCTATATTGGAGAGACTATACGTTAGACATGATGTATCAGGCCAGAACGCACCGCCTGTGCCTGTGCACGCGGTGGCCACGCGTTTGACATGCCAATGCACGCACTCTGTGCATTGGGGCCATCTGCATCGTCCGTTTCCCCCTCCCCTCGCCACCTCTCCATGTCCAGAAGCTCCGTCTTAACCTCGCCTTTCCTCTGGACCCCTCTCCCCCTCTGGATTCTTCCCCGACAAGCCGTCCCCGTCAAGAAATAGCGCACGCCCATGAGCCGCCGTCATCTTCCCTCCCCTGGCCTTTTCCTCCCGAGCCATCCCGTCCCTCCTGCTCCTCGTCAGGTCGGCCGCACCACGATGCCGAACTAACCTCCACCCATTCGAGTCCGAGCACTGGAGCTCCGGCGACGTGACACCATGGCCGAGCTCGGCCACCCTTGCCGTCCGGCTATATAAAGCCACCCCGAGCCTCTTCGAGCATCTCAAGCTCCTCCCCTCACTCCCAGCTCCCTCCCCAACCACTCTATCAAGCCGGAGCACCACTCATCGCTTTCCTCTTCCGCCATGGCCGCCAACTCGGCCACTTCGAATTGGAGCAAGCCAGGCTCTCTCCCCTCCTCCTCTCCCCACCAGTAGATCCACCGAAGCTTGCCGAGCCTTCCCACCTATTCGCCTCGTCCCTGGAGCGGCCGTAGCCTCGCCCCAATTCTGGCCGACGGCCTCCGCCGCAGGCACCCAAGCCATCGTCGCCTCGACCTTCTCCGGCACGGGCGGAACCCCTGGATGGATGCGCCTCTCCACCCTGCGCAGTTTGGTAGCCGGGGCCTCGCCGGAGGTGCCCGGAGCCGGCCAGGGCAGTCGCCGGCGTCGCGTGGCCTCGCCCTCCTCTGTTTTTCGTCGGGGGGAGAAGGAAGAAGGAAGGAGGAGAGAGAAAGCCCGACGGAACCCACCTGGCAGCAACACAAGCCCCGGCCCCGCCACTGCCAGCGTGGATAAGTGGAAGCGCATTCTGCGCTTTATGTTTTCCGCGTGGGAAAGCATATTTTGCTGGAATGCGCGACCCGCCGAGCTGCCAGGGGCCTGTCTGTGAATATTTTATTTACAGAATAGTCCCTAGTCTTCAACCCTTCACAACTTTTTGCTCGTAACTCCGATCGAGGTGAATCCAAAGCCTACTTCTTTGTATCGTCGAGCTCTATCTTTTGGTGTCATTTTCACTAGGTGGTCCCACAATGAAAATGACCATTTTAACCTTGTCCGTAAACAGCCTCCTCCGAGAGAGAACTATTTCCGGCAATCGTCTTCGCGGACTTCCCGCACTTCTTTCCGATGGTTCCTTCATCCCCAGGCAAGCCACGACAGCCACTTGCATGAAGGATTTGCATTAGCTATGGTTTCCTACTTGAATAGTTATTTAATGTGTGCATGTTCTTCTGTCTGAAAATACTGTATATGCTCATGCTGATATTTATATTCTATCCATGTGCATCTTGCTAGGTGTCAAGGGGTCGTTGGTAGCATTATGCTCATGGTTAATACTGGCAGTAGTTCACGCTAAGATGATGACATGTCTACATGTTTCTTTATCATGTGTTCAGTACATCAAAATTCAAATTTAACCAGATGTTAATCGAACTCGAACAACTGTTGGCTGAGTCAGAGTGCGCCACCGAATCGAGCTCACCAGTGCAACCACACTTGCTGGGATGGGGCAGCCCTAATTCGGTCTATTGTCATGCCTCTCACTGGTACCTCCAACCAGGGAAGGTTATGAGTGCGTGCTACCCTGATCAGGTAGGCGGCCATAACCTTGTAAACCCAGTTTTGGTATTGAGCTCTGGTCCCCGTTTGGGACAGTTTTGTTTGGCCACGACGGTGGTAGGTGTCGGAAGGACACAGGGGTCACCCATGATATAGCCCAAAGGGGAGTGTGTCGGAGTGGCCGGGAGAGTGCCATGCAATAGATTGGGTTTTGTCGGAACATCGTTGGTCCACCCGAATGGGAGCACGAGGCCATGAGTTCCGTGGTGTGTGTACAATTTACTAACCTCTGCAGAGTGTATAATCTATCGATAGCCATGTCCTCGGTTATGGGCACAGTTCGTAGTAAGACACACTATGGGTCAACAGTATAATAATCTTGCTTATAACAACCGGGTTCGATGAGAAAGAAGTTGGTTGATCTTTATGTGATCACGAGAGGATCACCGTGGTATCGAGGATACCGATGTTGGTTGATCGTGATCACGAGAGGATCACCGTGGTATCGAGGATACCGATGTTGGTTGATCGTGATCACGAGAGGATCACCGTGGTATCATGGATACCGAATTTGGTGGATAGTATTATCTGGTGATCTCGGGTAAAGACCAAGCTCCTTGTGATCATGTTATCACTACGGTATTGTAATACCAAGTTTTGTTGGTCCCGAGGTTTTCATGTGGCACGCTCGGTGGTAAGTTCCTACATGTGGTGGTGACGAGGTAACCCCGACAGAGTAAGTTGCATCATGATAGTTGTAACATGTTGCATGTAGTGATATCCTGTTCATATGCCATGCCATGCTTATACAGTTTTAACATCGTCATGTTTACACCTGTTTAACCGGTAAATGCCATGCTGTGCTTGTCTTGATTGCTTGGGTTGCTATGAGCTTGCGAGTACATTCAAAGTACTCACCTGGCGTGTCATGCCAGTTTGCAGGTCATGCCATGATTGCTTGCTTGTCAAGGATTCCGAGTTTGCGAGCTAGGATATGCGTTGCAGCCAGAGTCCCTGCGGAGTGGAGTTCACCACCGCCGTCGTTGTTTCGCTGCCGAGAATACTCCGCTTCCTCGGATTGTTCCGCTGTTAGCATAGAGCTACCCTGGGCAGGCGTAGTATCACCGTACCGATGTAATCCATGTACACTTGTAACTTTATCCATAGTAATAAAGAGCTGATTTGTTCTATGCCAATAGTGCCGTATTCCAGAAGACTTGTCTCTGGGCTGGAATACGGGGCGTTCTGGTTTCCTCTAAGCCGGGGTGCCACAAGCATTGGTATCAGAGCAGGTCTGGCTGTAGGACGCCCTAGACCGCGCGAACGTTAGTAACCGGTAGTATAGAGTCTAGTCGGTTTGTTGCACTTGTTTGTTGTATTTGTTTGTGCATAGCATGCATGTAGAATATTTATTTTGTCACTAACGGTTGATCTGGTGAGTGTAGGTGGCATCGACTTCGATTCACCGCCTGCACCCCCCGCCCCCCAATTTGCATATTTGCTCCTTGGTGTGGTGTCATCTTCGTCCCAGCGGAGTGATGCCAAGGTGCTTGGTGTTGTCGATTCCTTGACGGATTGATGCACCGGTACCACACCAAGTATCCTATTCAGCCACCCCTATAGTTTCGGTGATAGACATGATTCTATCCCGGATCGTGCCATCTAACTCATCGCTTTGGCAACCCTGACTGATCCTAGTTATCAAAAAAGGGCAATGCCGCAAGCCTTTCTTTTCACTGCTATCCTACCCTGCCACCCATTCTCTGGATGAGTACGGTTTTCTTTCGTCCGCTTGATGATGATGTAGTCGTGGCCTTTGTGTTCCGATACATGATCACCAAGTCTGTTCTCACCATCGTGTCCGTCCAGCTGCAACCGTGTTAAGCCCCTGTTTGGTGTAGCTTTGTTTACACCAACTCTTTCCACACGTGGATTCACTTTCGTGCACATCGCCACAGCATGTTAGACCGTAATACCGGAGTTCTTGCAAGATTTGTGTGTTTAAGTAGGAATGCATATTATTGTTGTGAATAGCTGTAGTATATGATATTGCTTGTGTGTGATCTTGTTGATTTGTGTGCTTTTGTTTTAGTCGTTCTTTTTGTTTCTTTCTTTGGGCCCTTGGTGTTACCTTATATCCCCTTATGGAAGTTGCTCATCGACACTGCACTCAAAGAATCAGTGAAGAGGCAAGCATTTGGAAGCTCAGCTCAACTATATGGGATTTGTCGTCGACTGCGTGGCATGGGGAATATATGGTCTGATTATAATGATATCCTGGATTGATTATTGGCATCAGGTATATATCAATGTGTGATCTTCACAGCAGTAATAATCAAATCAGCAAGACGGCAAGGATGTGTGCATGATCAGCAGTACACTTCGGGTCAAAGGTATGGTTCACATATAAGGTTGGAGTCTGCTATGAGTACAATTTGAACCATCTATATCCCGGAAGCAAGCCAGCATATGATATGAACTTAGTGCTCAACAAGAAGGATAGTCGAATAACGTTCTTCCTACAATAAGTAACCGACAGCTGAAACATTAAGGGATATATATGTATATCCGCATTCAGTCTGCCTGTCACAAAGAGAAGCTTCAGATGTAAGCAACCCAGTCTTTCTTCGCAAGCTACCAGAGAAGCTTACGACGCAAGGTTCCTTTGTCTTCCTCAGTACGGCACAGGGGTATCTTCCAGTCCAAGATACTCAAGCTTCTTCAGTAAGATACCGTAGTGATTTCTGGCATAAGTTACCAAGTCTTCCCCAGCAAGCCTCTAAAGGTGGAAACTTCTAAGGTATGGCACCCAGTCTTCTTCAGCACGCTATCCCGGCAGAAGCTTCAGGCGCAAGTTATTCAGTCTTCCTTAGCAAGATACTTCCGATGGCTTCCAACCCAAGCTAAGTAACTTTCGCCAGTAAGGCATCACATCCTCGCCAGTACAAGCTATTCCACCAACAGTTGGCAACATATGACCATGCATTTCCCTGAGTCAGATCCGCAACCGTTGGTCAGAAGGCAAAAATCAGTCAGGACACAAGCCTGCCTCAGGAACCAAGCGCTCAGCTGCACATACTCAATAGATATGGTGGACAAGCTACCAAAGTCATATGAGTTACTCATACAATGCTGCCAGCCCGGTGAGAATCCGACTATGGCATGAGCTATGTAAGAAGAAGAACGCCAGTTATACACTTCAGTGTGATGACCAACAACCTATGGAGCAAGCCGACCATCTGATATACGGCTTAAAGTATTGCTCCGTGTTATGCCTGCATGTTCAAATTATTATGCTCATACCCGTATGCATAGTAGTGAGCTGTATGGGACGCGGATGAACCCTTGCCTGTCTTTCTTTAGTAACGGCACCACGCTTGTGTTCTGAGCTGTTTCCGGCCGTCCGGGGTGGATGCCGACTTTTATTTCTCTTGTCAGCAACTGGCCCGTGTTCTGAGCTGCTTTTCGGCCATCTCGGGCAGTTGTTGAATTTCTTTTCGTAGCAGTGGCCCGATGCTCTGAGTTGTTCTTCGGCCGTCTTAGGGGACTGCTACTTTCTTCTTATCGACACCGTCTCATGCTCTGAGCTGCTTTTCAGCCATCTTGAGTCGGGGTTGAGTTACTCCAGTAATGTCCCAGATCTGAGTTGTAAAGACCGTTCTGGTGGCTACTGGTTTATTTGCCGGTTTCATCCAAGGGTTCAGATGGTCGTTACCCTACAGCCACAACTAGTAAAGTAATATGTCTACCGGAATATTGTACCTGGCAGTACCCATGGTCATCCGAAGAATCAAGAACACATCAAGCCAAGCTCTTTCGGCTAAGGATCCAGGCAAAGAGAACCATAATGAAGGAGCAAGATTGGCCATACAGGTATGATAATGGTTGCCAGATCAACATGGTACAGATACTCAAAACAGTCTGGTTCGGTACCAATCACCATGGGTGCACACCCATGGGGTATATCCCATTTACAATGATCTCCTATCAAGGTACCCCATTCAGCCAACTATGTATGCTCAGAATTGTCAGGAGAAGACATCCAAGTCCGTCAGGTGCCGACAGACGGAATGATCAGAAGGTTGACAACTGTCTCGAAGCATGTGTCCTCACCTAGGGGAATCGGTTAAAAGAGAACCTGCCGTGAACAAAATTCTTCGGCCAGAACCATCGTCAGTCAAGCCTGGGAATAATACCGTTATAAAGTCATACCCTTATGCTGGTCACGACAGGTGACAGTCGAGTATTTGGTACAAATGTGACACTCAAGACAATGGAGATACCGAAGATGATTCAGTAAATTGTGTGAGAAGCCAGGTTCCGTCAGGAGAATGGTATGATTCACAGTACTGTTTGGAACCTGGAGGACACATAGCCATTTGAAGCTATCCAATGCAATGAGTAAAAGATTTTGTGTCCACCGAGAGAATCATTTTGCAACTCAATGGACGATCGTTCGTATGGGACTCTATCACAACATGTCCATAAGGAACAACTCTCGGGCTTGCGAGAAGAACATGTATTTTAGTCAGGAGAGCTCATCACATTCAGATAAGTTGGTAGACATAAAAGGATCAAAGTCAAGGTAATATATGAAATAAGATCTGCCAGAATGAGGATCCAGTGAAACAAACCACCCCAAAGCCAGGCAGTGAGACAGATAATATACAGTGGGGATATAATACAAAGGCAAAAAGGGAACCCGAGTTGGAAATGGTTTCCTCAAGTGGGAATATTCATATTTGACCCCTAAGCAACCAAATCTCGAGGATGAGATTTCTTTAAGGGGGTAGGTTTGTAACACCCTGGATTTTGTCCATTTTCTTTTTCCTTCGATTTCGGTCTGGAGTTGCTTTTCTGTGGCTTCGTGGTCTTGAAACCTGGAGAAATCACCTTTGATTCCTCTCCCCAGTGGATTGTCAACCTCAAAACCATCCCAACACCTTGCCATTTCTATCTTGGCCCAATCCCAATATTCTTTTCTCGGGAATATTCCTTTTTCTATTAAAGGAATAACCCTGTCTGCTCTGGGTTGTGAAGCAACCTACACCTATGTCATCCCAAAGATTCCCAAATAATTCTCATAAATCCTTTGGGACATATTTTCTTCAGATATGTCAAATACTTCCTTGCCATGTTCCAGAATAATCCACAAATAATTATTTTCCTATTCTGCCCTAAATGGCACTTTGTGAAGGAAGTGCTATTTATCTCTGCTTGTTTGACCCCAAACTTTTTGGACACTCTTTACTATCCATATCATTTCCACATGCCTAATTTCAACCTCATTTGACTAGTGAATATTCCTGAGCAAATTTTCAAAGTTTCTGTTCAAACAGAGGCCTTGTGAAGGAAGTGCAAGCTAGGCACATCCAAATGAGTTGAAATTTTGCAAGCATCTCAATATGATCAAATCATAGCTCTCCACTAAATTTTTGCATCATTCAATCATCTATGTGATCACATCATCAAATCTTTCTTTTTGGTAATTATTTTGGGTTGTGAAGCAATTATAATTTTTATTGCTCCATAATTCATGAATAATTTCCAGAACATGCTTCTACCTATATGATAGCTTTCCACCCAATTTGGGCTCATTTTATCTACCCAATATTTCTCTAGAATTTCTCTTAGTTTTTGTCCAGAGAGGACCACTGTGAAGGAAGTACCATTTTGGTGTGTCCAAATGGTATGAAATTTTTACAGTGTGTTTGTGTATCCAAATAACTCCTATCCACCAAATTTCAGCTCAATCCAAGCATCCCTTAGAGTGCCACTTCATGATTCATTTTCTGGACCAGTTTGGGTAGTTGTGAAGCAACTATGTCAAATCCTGGTCCAAATCCTTCTAAAATTCACAGGATCATAGTCCTTCCTACCCTAAGCATGGATGGCATCTTTTTATCCTTAGTGGCTATCCCATTTCATCTCAGCTTCAAGTCCAAGTTTGCTACAGAAAACTTCTGTGGATCATTCCCATCTACCCACAGTGTTTTTCTTCGAGCCATCACCTCTGAGATAACCTATATTGGAGAGACTATACGTTAGACATGATGTATCGGGCCAGAACACACCGCCTGTGCCTGTGCACGCGGTGACCACGCGTTTGACATGCCAATGCACGCACTCTGTGCATTGGGGCCATCTGCATCGTCCGTTTCCCCATCCCCTCGCCACCTCTCCATGTCCAGAAGCTCCGTCTTAACCTCGCCTTCGCTCTGGACCCCTCTCCCCCTCTGGATTCTTCCCCGACAAGCCGTCCCCGTCAAGAAATAGCGCACGCCCGTGAGCCGCCGTCGTCTTCCCTCCCCTGGCCTTTTGCTCCCGAGCCATCCCGTCCCTCCTGCTCCTCATCAGGTTGGCCGCACCATGACGCCGAACTAACCTCCACCCGTTCGAGTTCGAGCACTGGAGCTCCGGCGACGTGACACCACGGCCGAGCTCGGCCACCCTCGCCGTCCGGCTATATAAAGCCACCCCGAGCCTCTTCGAGCATCTCAAGCTCCTCCCTTCACTCCCAGCTCCCTCCCCAACCACTCTATCAAGCCGGAGCACCACTCATCGCTTTCCTCTTCCGCCATGGCCGCCGACTAGGCCACCTCGAATTGGAGCAAGCCAGGCTCTCTCCCCTCCTCCTCTCCCCACCAGTAGATCCACCGAAGCTTGCCGAGCCTCCCCACCTATTCACCTCGTCCCTAGAGCGACCGTAGCCTCGCCCCAATTCTGGCCGACGGCCTCCGCCGCAGGCACCCAAGCCATCGTCGCCTCAACCTTCTCCGGCACGCGCGGAACCCCTGGATAGATGCGCCTCTCCACCCTGCGCAGTTTGGTAGCCGGGGCCTCGCCGGAGGTGCCCGGAGCCGGCCAGGGTAGTCGCCGGCGTCGCGCGGCCTCGCCCTCCTCTGTTTTTCGTCGGGGGGAGAAGGAAGAAGGAAGAAGGAGAGAGAAAGCCCGACGGAACCCACCTGGCAGCGACACAAGCCCCGGCCCCGCCACTGCCAGTGTGGATAAGTGGAAGCGCATTCTGCGCTTTACGTTTTCCCCGTGGGAAAGCATATTTTGCTGGAATGCGCGACCCGCCGAGCTGCCAGGGGCCTGTCTGTGAATATTTTATTTACAGAATAGTCCCTAGTCTTCAACCCTTCACAACTTTTTGCTCGTAACTCCGATCGAGGTGAATCCAAAGCCTACTTCTTCGTATCGTCGAGCTCTATCTTTTAATGTCATTTTCACTTGGTGGTCCCACAATGAAAATGACAATTTTGCCCTTGTCCGTAAACAGCCTCCTCCGAGAGAGAACTATTTCCGGCAATCATCTCCGCGGACTTCCCGCACTTCTTTCCGATGGCTCCTTCATCCCCAGGCAAGCCATGACAGCCACTTGCATGACAGCTTTGCATTAGCTATGGTTTCCTACTTGAATAGTTATTTAATGTGTGCATGTTCTTCTGTCTGAAAATACTGTATATGCTCATGCTGATCTTTATATTCTGTCCATGTGCATCTTGCTAGTTATCAAGGGGTCATTGGTAGCATTATGCTCATGGTTAATACTGGCAGTAGTGCATGCTAAGATGATGACATGTCTACATGTTTCTTTATCATGTGTTCAGTACATCATCATTCAAATTTAACCGGATGTTAATCGAACTCATACAACTGTTGGCTGAGTCATAGTGCGCCACCGAATCGTGCTCACCAGTGCAACCACACTTGCTGGGATGGGGCAGCCCTAATTCGGTCTATTGTCATGCCTCTCGCTGGTACCTCCAACCAGGGAGGTTATGAGTGCGTGCTACCCTAATCAGGTAGGCGGCCATAACCTTGTGAACCCAGTTTTGGTATTGAGCTCAGGTCCCCGTTTGGGACAGTTTTGTTTGGCCACGACGGTGGCAGGTGTCGGAAGGACACAGGGGGTCACCCATGACATAGCCCAAAGGGGAGTGTGTCGGAGTGGCCGGGAGAGTGCCATGCAATAGATTGGGTTTTGTCGGAACATCGTTGGTCCACCCGAATGGGAGCATGAGGCCATGAGTTCCGTGGTGTGGGTACAGTGTACTAACCTCTGCAGAGTGTATAATCTATCAATAGCCGCGTCCTTGGTTATGGGCACAGTTCATAGTAGGACACAATATGGGTCAACAGTATAATAATCTTTCTTATAACAACTGGGTTCGATGAGAAAGAAGTTGGTTGATCTTTATGTGATCGCGAGAGGATCACAGTGGTATCGAGGATACCGATGTTGGTTGATCATGATCACGAGAGGATCACCGTGGTATCGAGGATACCGATGTTGGTTGATCGTGATCATGAGAGGATCACCGTGGTATCATGGATACCGAATTTGGTGGATAGTGTTATCTGGTGATCTCGGGTAAAGACCAAGCTCCTTGTGATCATGTTATCACTACGGTATTGTAATACCAAGTTTGGTTGGTCCCGAGGTTATCATGTGGCACGCTCGGTGGTATGTTCCTACATGTGGTGGTGACGAGGTAACCCCGACAGAGTAAGTTGCATCATGATAGTTGTAACATGTTGCATGTAGTGA
Organism: Thinopyrum elongatum; assembly: GCA_011799875.1. NCBI lineage: Eukaryota > Viridiplantae > Streptophyta > Magnoliopsida > Poales > Poaceae > Thinopyrum > Thinopyrum elongatum. Next base: position 466,971,943 of record CM022298.1, read on the forward strand.
TATCCTGTTCATATGCCATGCCATGCTTATACAGTTTTAACATCGTCATGTTTACACCTGTTTAACCGGTAAATGCCATGTTGTGCTTGTCTTGATTGCTTGGGTTGCTGTGAGCTTGCGAGTACATTCAAAGTACTCACCTGGCGTGTCAAGCCAGTTTGCAGGTCATGCCATGATTGCTTGCTTGTCGAGGATTCCGAGTTTGCGAGCTAGGATACTCGTTCCAGCCAGAGTCCCTGCGGAGTGGAGTTCACCACCGCCGTCGTTGTTCCGCTGCTGAGAATACTCCGCTTCCTCGGATTGTTCCGCTGTTAGCATAGAGCTACCATGGACAAGCGTAGTATCGCCGTACCGATGTAATCCATGTACACTTGTAACTTTATCCATAGTAATAAAGAGCTGATTTATTCTATGCCAACAGTGCCGTATTCCAGAAGACTTGTCTCTGGGCTGGAATACGGGGCATTCCGGTTTCCTCTGAGCCGGGGTGCCACATAGTTATCATGTAATCGAGTTAGTTTTGTTAGGGCTTGATACCTAGTATCCACTATGTTCTGAGTTGATGTTTCTGTGACTTTGCTATGCTTAATGCTTGTCACTAGGGCCCGAGTGCCATGATTTCAGATCTGAACCTATTATGTTTTCATGAATATATGTGTGTTCTTGATCTATCTTGCAAGTTATACACACCTATTACGAGTTATGATCCTCATACCCCAAAGTGACAATAATTGGGATTCTTTTCGGTGATTACCGTAATTTGAGGAGTTCATGTATTCACTAAGTGCTAATGCTTTGTTCCTGTTCTCTATTAAAAGGAGGCCTTAATATCCTCCCTTAGTTTCCTTATGGACCCCGCTGCCACGAGAGGGTTGATACGTCCATTTTGCATCATGTTTACCTACTGTTATTTATAGTGTTTTTATGCATTATAACACTTTGTGGAGTAATTCTAATGCCTTTTCTCTCATAATATGCAAGGTTTACACAAAGAGGGAGAATACCGGCAGCTGGAATTCTGGACCTGAAAAAGCTATGTCAGAGATAACTATTCTGCACATCTCCAAATGAGCGAAAATTTTACGGAGAATCATTTTGGAATATATAATAAATATTTGAGAAAAGAACTACCAGAGTGGGGCTGCCAGGTGGCCACAAGGCACCAGGGTGCGCCAGGCCCCCCCCCCCTAGCGCGCCCTGGTGGGTAGTGGGCACCCTGGCCCACCTCCGGTGCCCATCTTCTGGTATATAAGGTCTTTTGACATAGAAAAAATAAGGATGGGACTTTTGGGACGGAGCACCGCCGTCTCGAGGCGGAACTTGGGCAGGAGCACTTTTGCCCTCCGACGAAGCGATTCTGTTAGGGGAACTTCCCTCCCAGAGGGGGAAATCGAAGCCATCGTCATCACCAACAACCCTCTCATCTTTGGGAGGCCAATCTTCATCAACATCTTCAGCAACACCATCTCATCTCATAACCCTAGTTCATCTCTTGTGTTCAATCTTTGTACCGGAACCTCAGATTGGTACCTGTAGGTGACTAGTAGTGTTGATTATATCTTGTAGTTGATGTTAGATGGTTTATTTGGTGGAAGATTATATGTTCAGATCCATTATGCTATTAAATATCCCTCTGATCTTGAGCATGAATATTATTGGTGAGTAGTTTCCCTAGTTTATGCGCTATTCCCTAAGGGATTGATTTGGATCCATATGTTTAATGCTATGGTTAGATTGTTATCTTAATTCTTCTTTCGTAGTTGCGGATGCTTGCGAGGGGGTTAATCATAAGTGGGAGGCTTGTTCAAGTAAGAACAGCACCCAAGCACCGGTCCACCCACATATCAAATTATCAAAGTAGCGAACGCGAATCAAACCAACATGATGCAAGTGACTAGATGAAATCCCCGTGTGTCCTCAAGAACGCTTTGCTTATTATCTGAGACCGTTTCGGCCTGTCCTTTGCCATAAAAAGGATTGGGCTACCTTGTTGCACTTATTGTTACTATTGTTACTTGTTACAAATTATCTTGCTATCAAACTACCTGTTACCGACAATTTCAGTGCTTGCAGAAATTACCTCGCTGAAAACCGCTTGTCATTTCCTTCTGCTCCTCGTTGGGTTTGACACTCTTACTTATCGAAAGGACTACGATTGATCCGCTATACTTGTGGGTCATCAAGACTCTTTTCTGGCGTCGTTGCCGGGGAGTGAAGCGCTCTTGGTAAGGAAAAAATTATATAACGTGCTGAAATTTATTGTCACTTGTTACTATGGAAAACAATCCTTTGAGGGGTTTTTTCGGGGTATCTTCACCTCGACTGGAAGCACAAAGAGTTGCCCCTCAACCTACTGCACCTACTAAAAATATTAGTTATGAAATTCCTTCGGGTATGATAGAGCAACTGCTAGCTAATCCTTATGCAGGAGATGGAACGAAACATCCCGATATGCATTTGATACATGTGGATGAAATTTTTGGATTATTTAAGCTTGGAGGTTTATCTGGAGATGAAGTTAAGAAGAAGGTTTTCCCTTTATCTTTGGGGGGAAAAGCATTGACATGGTATAGGCTATGCGATGATATTGGATCGTGGAACTAGAATCGATTGACATTGGAATTTCACCAAAAGTTTTATCCTATGCATCTAGTTCATCGTGATCAAAATTATATATATAATTTTTGGCCTCGTGAAGGAGAAAGTATCGCTCTAGCTTGGGGGAGGCTTAAGTCAATGTTATATTCATGCGCCAATCATGAGCTCTCAAGAGAAATTATCATTCATAATTTTTATGCTCGGCTTTCTCGTAATGATCAATCCATGCTCGATACTTCTTGTGTTGGTTTTTTTATGAAGAAGACTATTGAATTCAGGTGGGATCTTTTAGAAAGAATTAAATGCAACTCTGAAGATTGGGAACTCGATGAAGGTAAAGAGTCAGGTATTAAGCTTGAGTTTGATTGTGTTAAATCTTTTATGAATACCGATGCTTTTCACAAGTTTAGCACTAAATATGGACTTGACTCTGAGATAGTAGCCTCTTTTTGTGAATCATTTGCTACTCATGTTGACCTCCCTAAGGAGAAGTGGTTTAAATATCATCCCCCTATTAAAGAAGAAATTAAATAACTGGTTATAGCTAAAGATAAAACTATCATTTACAATGTTGATCCAGTAGTTCCTACTGCTTATATTAAAAAAAACCTTTCCTTGTAGGATAAAGGAACATGCTAAGGTATCAAGAGTGGTTCGCAAAAGTAACATTAAGGCACCTATACCCTCTGAACAAATTAAAGTAGAACCTAGTGTTGCTATGGTCAAAGATCTCTTGGTCTATAATATTGATGGGCATGTTATTTATTTCTATGACAAAGCTGCTAGAATTGCCAAACCCGATACTAAAGATAAGAACAAGCCTGTTGTTGGCATGCCTGTCGTCTCAGTTAAAATAGGAGATCATTGCTATCATGGTTTATGTGACTTAGGTGCTAGTGTGAGAGCTATCCCTTTTACCTTATACCAAGAAATTATGAATGATATAGCACCTGCTGAAATAGAAGACATAGATGTTACTATTAAACTTGCTAATAGAGATACCATCACACCACTTGGGATTGTTAGTGACGTTGAAGTCTCGTGTGGGAAAATAAAATACCCTACTAATTTTCTAGTTCTTGGTTCCCCACAAGATGACTTTTGTCCCATAATTTTTGGTAGACCTTTCTTGAACACTTTCAATGCTAAGATAGATTGTGAGAAAGAAACTGTCAGTGTTAGTTTTGGTGATGTGTCTCATGAGTTTAATTTCTCTAAGTTTCGTAGACAACCTCATGATAAAGAATTACCTAGTAAGGATGAAATAATTGGTCTTGATTCTATTGCTACACCTCCCACTGATCCACTAGAACAATATTTGCTAGACCATGAGAATGATATGCACGTGCGTGAAAGAAATGTAATAGACAAAATTTTCTTTGAACAACAACCCATCCTTAAACACAATTTGCCTATTGAAACTTTAGGAGGTCCTCCTCCACCTAAAGGTGATCCTGTGTTTGAATTAAAGCAATTGCCTGACACTTTGAAGTATGCTTATCTTGAAGAGAAAAAGATATATCCTGTTATTATTAGTGCTAACCTTTCAGAACATGAAGAAGAGAGATTATTAAAAATTCTGAGGAAGCACCGTGCTGCTATTGGATGTACTCTTGATGATCTTAAGGGCATTAGTCCCACTCTCTGTCAGCACAAGATTAATATGGAACCTGATGCTGAACCTGTTGTTGATCACCAACGACGATTGAATCCTAAGATGAAAGAGGTGGTAAGAACTAAAATACTAAAGCTTCTGGAAGCAGGTATAATCTATCCCATAGCTGATAGCAGATGGGTAAGTCCTGTTCATTGTGTCCCTAAGAAAGGAGATATTACTGTTGTTCCTAATGATAAAAATGAACCTATCCCACAAAGAATTGTTACTAGCTATAGAATGGTAATTGATATTAGGAAATTAAACAAACCTCTAGAAAAGATCATTACCCTCTGCCTTTTATAGATCAAATGCTATAAAGACTATCTAAGCACACACACTTTTGTTTTCTTGATGGATATTCTGGTTTCTCTCAAATACTTGTTTCACAACCTGATCAAGAGAAAACCACTTTTACTTGCCCTTTTGGAACTTATGCTTATAGACATATGCCCTTTGGTTTATGTAATGCACCTGCTACTTTTCAAAGATGCATGACTGCTATATTTTCTGATTTTTGTGAAAAGATTGTTGAGGTTTTCATGGATGATTTCTCCGTTTATGGAACTTCTTTTGATGATTGCTTAAGCAACCTTGATCAAGTTTTGCAGAGATGTGAACAAACTAATCTTGTCTTGAATTGGGAGAAGTGCCACTTTATGGTTAATGAATCCATAAAACATATCCTTACAATAAATTGAACGACCATTGTTCTCACACTTGTACGAATACCCATTGTGTACTAAACATGATCCGGAGATAATGTTTCTACACAATAGTGGAACAAAATAATAGTTACTTAGTTCCAAAATAAATCCTGAAGGGAGACGTAGAGGCATAATGCCGATGGCTTGAGCGGCGATCCCAGCACCGTTCCCGACGTGCATCACGACTTCATTCTTTGCCAGCTTGCGCACCTTCTGAAGTCCCTGTATCGAGTTGCGAATGTAAGCAACCGATCCGGTATCAAATACCCAAGACTTAGAATTTTCACTAGCAAGAAAAATGTCAATGACATTAACTTGTATAACAATTATACCTTTTTCGATTTTCCCGGACTTCTTATCTTCCAGATACTTCTTGCAGTTTCTCTTCCAGTGTCATGTGCCCCTGCAGTAGAAGCACTCAGTTTCATTCTTGGCTCCACCCTTAGAGTTGCTTCGGGAGCCGGTCTTACTAGCGCCCTTGCCCTTCTTGGACTTGCCTTTCTTTTTGAAACTGGCAGTGTTATTCACAAGCAACACTTGCTTGCGATTTTTCCGCAGTCCTCCTTCCGCAGTTTTCAGCATGGCGAGCACCTCTTCCAGTGTCTTCTCAATCCCACTCATGTCGTAGTTCATGACAAAACCGTCGTAAGACGGGGGGGGGGGGGTGGTGAAGAAAGCAACTTGTCCATCTTTTGGGCTGGTGGAATTGGAAATTCCAAGGTTTTAAGCCTTTCAGCGTAGCCAATCATTTTGACCACGTGTTCGCCAACTGAACTGCCCTCAGCCATCTTGCAATCCATCACGGCCTTCATGATATCAAATCATTCAGACCGTGCGGTTTCCTTGTACAGAGCATCCAATTCCCGGATCATATCATGGGGTTTATGGAATTCAAAACATTTTTGAAGCTCTGCACTCATGCAAGCCAGCATGAGGCACTGCACTAAGTTGTGATCATCATCCATAGTGGCCCAGACATTTTGTTCATCTTCCAGGGCAGTTGCCACCGGTTTAGCTGGAAGAGCATTTTCAAGCACATACATTTTCTTAGCGCTCCTGAGGACAATCCTCAGGTTACGGACCCATTCCGCATAGTTGTTTCCAGTCGCAGCTAACTTGTCTTTCTCTAACATCGGGCCTAAGTTGAACGTGGAGTTGTGAGCCATTTGACCGACAACGGTAAACACAAGTTTCACTTAGACTTTGTTCATAATTAATTTGCACTAGTGAATAAACAGTTTTATTCTAAAGTGCACTCCCACTCAAATCAATATCTCTCAAAATTGATTATGAGTGATACAAGACCCAATTTGTAATTCAACGCCAGGTATGTATCCATCTCAAGTGACGAGAATTTCAATCGGTAGGCCAACTTGCCAATCACATCTCTATGTGACTCTTGTTCATCTTTCGATGGGCGTGTTCCGAGCTCAGGACTTTCCTGCCTGAACGTCAAGTCAACCAAGTGATCTTGCTCCGAGGTCTCAACTCACCGCCTCACACTTCTCTAATCGTTCGCACCCATGGAGATCATGTGATGCCCCGAAGAGATAGATGCCGTGACGGTGCTACACTTGGGAGAACACTAACTACTTGATATTTTAAGTGAGAGATCACCATAATAAAAAGCGACTACCGCTCAATCAAAAGGGTGCATCATAAGGGATAAACATCTCAGGCAATTCATAATAGCATGATATGCTATAGCCCTTTCTGACGGAGAAGTCTTTAATTTCTTCGTCTTCGGCATTTGCCAGTGTTCACCTTCACGAAGATTGCCACCACCTTGTCGATGCACCAGATAATATTGCTATCTCTATAGCTAATAAAATAGGTGCATTACTTAAGGTTGACATGCAGATCATTAAAGTGACAATCTTATGGCTCCAGCCATCATGCCGAATCATGACACGCAGGTCATGTTAATAAATTTACACCGTATAGTCATCTCATACATAATCAAATTAATATGAGAGCTGCTATACCACATCACATGCACATCCTGCAAAACCAAGTTAGACGCCTCTAATCGGTTTATGCAAAATTTTATTTTATGTGGCTTCTAAGGTTTTGACTTAAACCGAGCTACCAACGTTTATCATCAAGTATGATTATTCAAGTCGCTAGATTAACTTTGCGGGGTGTATGAAACACGAGATAATAAAATCTCGAGCCCCATACTGAACTTCGTCATACGCATGACCCCATGCAGATCATATCTGGATTGCCCTTTCGTATGCGAAATTTCATCTTTCTTTCAATTATGGTGGAACCCAAAGAACTGATAGCACTTCGTTGATCAATCAGGATCGCGGATTGCCAGAACTTTGTGAAATTCCACCATGCTGTCTCAAGATCAGAAAACGCAAATTCCAGGGAAGCAACAAGAACATCGGGTAACAGATTTCGTTCGTCACCCGCATAAATAATTTTCAGCAATAGATCTCATCTACTACAAAATTATATTATGCAATACCCATACATCTCTATGTATTCTAGATCATAACCTGCATCTACGCATAACAAGGTTCTTGATGCCACTGTAGGGGAATGTGACAGAAAACAAAAAAATTCCGTACTACGAGCACGCCCAGGATCACTATGGAGACTACATACAAGGTTTGATCTGATCATTACCGACTCGTAGCGTAGCGGAAGTGGAGTTGGTGTAGATCGTCGGTGCAGATCCCCGCAGCTAGGATTTACAACCTCCCAACCACGAGGATGTACTCCCTCGTTGGACAGCCCTTCGGGAAGCGATCGGACAGCCCCTCGGACGATGTCACGGATAGCCCTTCGGGAGGACCCTCGAAACTCGAACGGTAACTCGGACAGCCCTTCGGGAGGACCCTCGAATAGCCCCTCGGGCAAAAGATCAAACCTACCACCTCTCTACAGGGTTGCACACATACGGTGTCAGCTATATGGCAGGGCTTCACCGTCCAGAACTAGTTCCCACCGGAACCCAGACAGCCTTTCGGCTGTACGAAACTATTTCGCGGGGAGGAAGAGAAATGGCCAGATCATTGCATGGCATTTGTATGTGAGAAAGAGTGTGTATGTAGAGCAGCTCTCCACCTCTATTTATAGGCCAAGCCCAAGGGGTAGAGGTCACTTGGAAATACCAAAATGCCCTCAAGGTGGCTTCTCCAAGAAGTCAATAGGGAAAATACCAAAAAGCCCTCAAGGTGGCTTCTCCAAGAAGCCACCAAATAGTGCTTTTCACTATTCACAAAAACATTTTTCCGCGACCGTTAAATCCGAAAATATTTCTGTAGGTCCAAAACATTTCCAGTACCCACTAAAACAATTCTGGACGTGTTCCGAAACATTTTCGAATCAATGATTTTCATTAGCAAAAAGCAAACAAGAATGCATTTTCACTATTCATGAAGACAATTTTTCACGTACGTTAAATTCAAAAATATTTCTGTGGGTCTTAGAATAACACCAGTACCCACTAAAATAATTCTGGACCCGTTCTGAAACTTTTCTCAGATCAGTGATTTTCATCAGCGAAAAGCAACCAAAGCGGTTCAGGCAGCTCCGGAACATTTCCGGTTTTTTTCCCCGGAATTTTTAGGTGTGTGCCAAAACCAATTTGACTTAATGGTATACTCCGAAACAACTTTTCGGTTTTACCGAAACTCTTTCGGTGTTCTCTCTCCGGAACTCTTCTGTTGTCTCCGAAACTTTTTCGGTGACTTTCTCTCAGACTCCATGTCAAGTATTCAGTAGGTAGATGACCCTTAAGTGTGTGACCCTATAGGTTCGATGAAGTATAGACATGACTAGAACACTTTCCAATCAATGATCAACATCGGAGCCATGGACACCCATATTGACCCCTATACCCACATGAATAATTATTCGAGTGAACCTCTAGTGCATAGATTACCCCAATGTCACCTCAGGAATCCGCGAGTTGAGTGCCAAAACATATCTCAAGTGAATCAATATAATACCCCATTGTCACCACGGGTATTCATATGCAAGGCATATACCAAGTGCTCTCAAATCCATAAAAGTATTCAATCCGATAAAACAAAATCTCAAAGGGAAAACTCAATTCATCACAACAAGATAAAGAGGGAGAAACACCATATGATCCAACTATATTAACAAAGCCTGCGATACATCAAGATCGTGCCATCTCAAGAACACGAGAGAGAGAGAGAGATTAAACATATAGCTACTGGTACAAACCCTCGGCCCCGAGGGTGGACTACTCCCTCCTCATCATGGTGGCCACCGGGATGATGAAGATGGCCACCGGTGATGATTTCCCCCTCCGGCAGTGTGCCAGAATAGGGTCTAGATTGTTTTTTCGTGGCTACAGAGGCTTGCGGCGGCAGAACTTACGATCTAGGGTTATTTCCGGTGGTTTCTGTATTTATAGGAATTTTTGGCGTTGGTTTCACGCTAAGATGGGCCTCGAGGTGAGCACAACCCACCTGGGCGCGCCTGGGCCTCCTGGCGCGCCCAGGTGTCTTGTGCTCACCTCCTTCATCTTCTGGTCCTCCCACAAAGCTTCTAGTGCCTCTTTTGTTCCAAAAAAAATTGTTAAAAAGTTTCGTTGGATTTGGAGAACTTTTATTTCTGCACAAAAAACAACACCACGGTAGTTCTGCTGAAAACAGCGTCAGTCTGGGTTAGTTCCATCATACCAAAACCATATAAAATTGTTGTAAACATGTAATGAATACTTCATAAATTATAGATACATTGGAGACGTATCAGTATCCCCAAGCTTAATTCCTACTTGTCCTCGAGTAGGTAAATGATAAAAGAAATAATTTGTGAAGTGTGAATGCTAGCAAAGTGTATAAGTTTGATCAATGATAATTCAATCACTTTTCCTAGCATCATAACAACAATTCTTTCTCATAAAACTTCTCATGTTAAAGTAGCAACCAATTCACATGTTAATGTTCAAACAATGAATTCTCTTGAAACTCAACAACCTATATCCTTAGTCACAAAACAATTGCAATTCAACTTATTCAACAGAGTCCAAGTAAGAGCTCCACATACTCAATCATCATATAGTATTCTATGATTGCTAGTACTCAAAGCATATTTTCATAACAAATGGCATCCATCAAACATAGAGAAAGATAGGGGCTTAATGTTTCGCCTCCCAACTCATTTATCATAGAGATAATTGTCAACAATAATAAATCATGATCAAATAGATTTGACTGGCCATATGTGCCTAGATCTTTCCCCACCACATGATGCTTGCCAACTAGAGAATAGTTGAGGTTGAAATGAGAATGCATACTATTGACTCTTGCATAAAAGTAAATACTGAAAAGTAAAAGATAGGCCCTTCGCAGAGGGAAGCAGAGATTGTCATGCACTTTTTATTTTTGGATGCCCAAGCTCTTAATGCAAAGGAACATCACGTTATATTGCCCCTTATTATAGCAACCTTTATTATGCAGTCCGTCGCTTTTATTACTTTACCATCACAAGTTCGTACAACGCTCAATTTTCCCTTACAATAAAAGATCAAACATATTTAGGAGCAATTTTTATTGCTTTATGCACCGATGACAACTTACTTGAGGGATCTTATTCAATCCATAGGTAGGTATGGTCAACACTCATGGTAAGAAACTGGGTTTAAGGGTTTTTGGATGCACAAGTAGTATCTCTACTTAGTACGAATTTTTGGCTAGCAAAAGATCCTAAGCAAACACCACATGTTGGAGGATCCATAACAATATAACTTCTATGCAAATATACACAACCATAACTCATTACGTTGTATTCCTTGTCCAACTTCAACTAACGTGCTCAAGTTTGAAAATAATTAATGGGTATTCACAATCATAGAAGATTTCCAATATAATATATTTGTATGTGAGAGTTCTCTTCCTTATACTAATCATTCATGAATTGCTTGTATGACCAATATTGTGATTGTCAAGCTTCAAAAAATTTCACTTTCTAAACCCAATGTGAAGCTACTACAAGGTATGATACAAGCATATGAAGCACATATAATTTCAACTTTATGATATTTAATTCATTCAAAAAATTACTCATAGGATATAAGTGAAGCACAAGAGTAAATGACAAACTACTCCAAAAAGATACAAGTGAAGTTCAAGCGAGTAATTAAGTAAATAGGTAGCTATGTGAGGACTCTCTCATTTAAAAAAATTCAGATCTAAGTGTTTTATTAAAACAGCAAGCAAAACAAAATAAAATGACATTCTAAAAATAGCACACCTCATGTGAAGAAGCAAAAACTTAGGCTCAACCGATACTAACTGATAATTCTTGATGAAGAAAGGTGGGATGCCTACCGGGGCATCCCCATGCTTAGATGCTTGAGACTTCTTGAAATATTATCTTGGAATGCCTTGGGCATCCCCAAGCTTGAGCTTTTGTGTCTCCTTAATTCCTTTTATATCACGGTTTCCCTAAATCTTAAAATTTTCATCGACACAAAACTCAACAAGAACTCGATAGATAAGTTAGTATAAATCAACGCAAAACCTTATCATTATCTACTGTAGAAAATCACTAAAATTATATTTTAACATTGCATACTAAATGCCTCTGCATATTTAATACTTCCATCCTCAAATAGAGTCATTAAACAAGCAAACATATGCAAACAATGCAAACATAACAGGAATCTGTGTAAACAGGACAGTCTATAAAGAGTGCTATTTTACTCACACTTACCTAAATCGAAAAATTCTGAAAATTTAGAAAACTGTAGAAAATTTATCATATCTTATTGTGCAAAAAAGTTCAACATTTTATCACATTCTGATTTTTCTCGGGAATTTTTATAACAGCAATAAACTTTCTGTTTTGAAACAGAAACTCATATACTTGCAAACTAAGCATGGTAAAGGCTATCCTTGCCACTTTTATTGAAATAAAAGATGAAAAACATTATATAAATAACATAAAGCAAATCCTAATAAAATAATATGACGCTCCAAGCAAAACTCATATCATGTGCCGAATAAAAATATAGCCCCAAGTAAGGTTACCGATAATGTTGGAGACGAAAGAGGGGATGCCTTCCGGGGCATCCCCAAGCTTAGTTGCTTGGATCTTCCTTGAATATTACCTTGTGGTGCCTTGGGTATCCCCAAGCTTAGGGTCTTCTCACTCCTTATTCTCCTCATATCGATATCTCACCCAAAACTTGAAAACTTCAATCACACAAAACTTAGCAGAACTTCGTGAGATGGGTTAGTATGATAAAGACAAATCATTCACTTTGGTACTGTCAATATAAGATTCATAATTGTTCTCACACAATGCCTACTGTACCCTACAATTTCTACAACTTATATTGACCAATATAAGCCATAGAAACTATAAAACAAGCAAACTATGCATTGAAAACATAATCTGTCAAAAACAGAACAGTCTGTAAAGATCTGAGTTATGCTCCTACTTAAGTAACTCCAAAAATTCTGAAAAATTAGGAAAACGCAGACAATATGTATATAAATCTAATGTAAAAAATTCAGAATTATTTGACACACCAGTTAATTTTCACAATTCTGTTACTGGGAAACAAAGTTTCTGTTTTTGCACAGAATGAAGTCAACTATCATCCACGCTATCCCAAAGGCTTTACTTGACACTTTATTGAAGCAAAAGCTATAAAACAGGATTACTAAAGTAGCTTAATCATGTGAACACACAGAAACAGTAGGTATAAATGTTGGGTTGTCTCCCAACAAGCGCTTTTCTTTTATGCCTTTTAAGCTAGGCATGATGATTTTAATGATGCTCACATAAAAGTAGTAATTAAAACATGAAAAAGAGCATCATGAATCACATGGCAAGCACACTTAAGCCTAACCCACTTCCTATGAATAGGGATTTTGTGAGCAAACAACTTATGGGAATAAGAATCAACTAGCATAGGAAGGCAAAACAAGCATGACTTCAAAACTTTCAACATAAAGAGAGGAAACTTGATATTATAAAGATATGTAAAAGCATATGTTCCTCTCTCATAATAATTTTCAGTAGCATCATGAATGAATTCAATAATATATCTATCACATAAAGCACTCTTTTCATGATGCATAAGCATAGAAATTTATTACTCTCCACATAAGCAAATTTATTCTCATGAATGGTAGTGGGAGCAAATTCAACAAAATAACTATCATGTGATTGAAAATTAAAATCACGATGACAAGTTTCATGGTTATCATTATTCAATATAGCATACATGTCATCACCATAATCATCATAGATAGGAGGCATGCTTTCATCATAGTAAATATTCTCATCAATACTTGGGGGACTAAAAATATCATCTTCATCAAACATAGCATCCCCAAGCTTATGGCTTTGCATATCACTAGCATCATGGATATTCAAAGAATTCATACTAGCAAAATTGCAATAATGCTCATCATTCATGGATTTTATGCCAAACATTTCATTGAATTTTTCTTCTATCAATTGAGCACAATTTTCCGATCCATCATTTTCAAGAAAGACATGATAAAGATGAATAATATGATGCCACCTCAATTCCATTTTTTTGTAGTTTTCTTTTTATAAACCAAACTAGTGATAAAACTAGAAACTAAAAGATTCGATTGCAAGATCTAAAGATATACCTTCAAGCACTCACCTCCCCAGCAACGGCGCCAGAAAAGAGCTTGATGTCTACTACCCAACTTTATTCTTGTAGAGTCATGTTGGGCCCCCAAGCGCAGAGTTTTGTAAGAAATAGCAATTTTCCCTCAAGTGGACGACCTAAGGTTTATCAATCCGTGGGAGGCGTAGGATGAAGATGGTCTCTCTTAAACAACCCTGCAACCAAATAACAAAGAGTCTCTTGTGTACCCAACACACCAAATACAATGGTAATTTGTATAGGTGCACTAGTTCGGCGAAGAGATGGTAATAAAAGCGTTGTAATTATAGTAGATATTGATTTTTTTAATAGGAACAATAAAAAACAGCAAGGTAGCAATTGATAAAACAGAGCACAAACGGTATTGCAATGATTGAAAATGAGGCCTAGGGTCCGTATTTTCACTAGTGCAATCTCTCAACAATGCTAATCTAATTGGATCATATAACCATCCCTTAAAGTGCGATGAAGAATCACTCCAAAGTTCCTATCTAGCGGAGAACATAAGAAGAAATTGTTTGTGGCCATTCTTTCCGATCGATCTATCCAAGAGTTCGTACTAAAATAACACCAAGTTATTCTTTCTAATCGATCTATCAAGAGTTCGTACTAAAATAACACCAAGTTATTCTTTCCGATCGATCTATCAAGAGTTCGTACTAAAATAACACCAAAGCAAATTCAGATTCATAATACTCAATCCAACACAAAGAACCTCAAAGAGTGCCCCAAGATTTCTACCGGAGAAACAAAAGATGAGAACGTGCATCAACCCTATGCATAGACTACCCCGATGTCACCTCGGGAATCCATGAGTTGTGTGCCAAAACATATCTCAAGTGAATCAATATAATACCCCATTGTCACCACGGGTATTCATATGCAAGACATATATCAAGTGCTCTCAAATCCATAAAAGTATTCAATCCGATAAAACGAAAACTCAAAGGGAAAACTCAATTCATCACAACAAGATAGAGAGGGAGAAACACCAAATGATCCAACTATATTAACAAAGCCCGCATAACATCAAGATCGTGCCATCTCAAGAACACGAGAGAGAGAGATTAAACACATAGCTACTGGTACAAACCCTCAGCCCCGAGGGTGGACTACTCCCTCCTCATCATGGAGGCCCCCGGGATGATGAAGATGGCCACCGGTGATGATTGCTTGTGTGATTTGTTGTGTGAAATTGAGTGGAATTTGAAACTTTTTGAAAGTTAAATGAAAGGGAATAAAAGGACTTTCCCAAACTTTCATTCTTGCTTTTGGTTCCATGGAATTCAAAATTTAATTCAAAGCAAACCCTAGAGTGAAGATAACAGGACTTCTTCCATTTGAAATAAAAAGGGGTTTTGAAAAGATTTGAATTCCATTCGAAACTAATTCAAACTCAGAAGCTTTATGCCACCCAAGGATTTTCATTGGAGAAGATATATGACTTCTTAAAAATTTATGAAATAGAGTGGGGACTAATGAGTACCACTTTCAAATCTTAATTGGAGCACTATTTGGAATTTTCTCTTTTCTGTTGGAATTTCAAAACACCTCAAATCCTCTGAATATATAATAATTGAGTGAAGGAAACATGACCCTTCAAAATTTAGAGAAGATTTGAGAAGTATTTTAATAAAGAAAATAGAAAACTATTTGCAAAAGATTTGAAAATAAAATTCAAATCCAATTTTGAAGTTATTACAAAAAATTTTAAAGTAATTTATTTGCCTCTGTAAAATAGTTCACATTTTTCTCTATTTTATTCTAAGATTTTTGATATATATATTTTGTCTATGAAATATTATTTTTTCCCTTCTTTTATGAATTTTCCCTCTCTATTCTATTAAAACAAAATAAAAAATTCCGCCGCTCAGGCCGACCGCTAGCCAGCTGGCCCAACTAGCCTTTAGGCCCGCGGCCTGCCTTCCCCGCCGAAGCGGTACGCCCGCACGCCTCCACCTCTCGCTCGCCTCTGCAGTCGCTGACAGGCGGGGCCCGCCTGTCAGGTTCTTCTTCCCCATGCCGAAGCAGACTCCACCCCGAGCACGACATCGCCGGCGTCGCGCTGTTCAAACCTTGGACTCTATCTCTCGGCCAACCCCTCACCCAAGATGAACCTCTATATAAGAGGAAGCCCCGGCCTCGTTTTCATCTAAAACCGAAGCCAAGAACCCTCCGTTCGCTCGAACGCGATCTCGCCAGAGTTCTCCGCACCACCGCAAGTCCGCCGCCCACGCTCGCCTCTCCTAGCCCCTGTTACCCACAACTGACGCCTCTATCCGCTCCGCCATCTTCCGCCGCACTCCCTGGATGTAGCACCACCACTGTCCTAACCCGAACCTCGCCGGCGCCGCTGCAACTCCGCTGTCTCGCCCCGCGCCGTTTCGACGCCGAAGACGAGCGCTGCCACCACCATCGGCTTCGCCACCTCGCGCCTCTTCTCCCGACCTGGCACCCATGCTGGAGGACCACTGGAGCAGGCGCCACGACCATGCCCGAGCCGCCACAACCTCCTTCTCCGGCGACGTCGATGCCCACCACCGCGGTAAGCCGTCGCTCCCTCTCGTCCATCCGATCTGGAATAGACAGCTGACATTAGATCTCGATTGTTTTTTTCTTTCGAACCGTTACACTCTAAGTAGTGGCCATTCGCTATTTTAGATCAGCAGTGGACGGTTTCCAGCCAACGGCAGGATGACACGTGGCGAGGGACCTAGATGAAGTTTTTTTTCTTTTCAGATTAGCCCCAGATTTTCAAACCCTCACAACTTTTCAACCGTTTATCCAAATTTGACGAAACCAATGCCAAATTCTTCATCATGATCCCATCTATCCAAAGGAACCAACTAAAAATATTTTTGAAGTTTTAAAATTTGTATTTTGATCATATTTGAATTTAAACTTGTTTTGGCTATAACTTGAGTTTTATAACTCTGATTTAATTGATTCTTTTTGCAAATCGAAACTCGTGTCATATACTTTCTGTTAAGACCAAAAACACATAATTTTGCTACTGTTAAAAATATGTTTCTGTCTAGAAGCTTTATTTGATGGTTTTGAAGTTTTCCAAAGTATTTTCTTCGTTCTTTTGGATCTTTGAGTGATTGCTTATGTGTGGTTATAATTGCTTGCTTACGATAGATCGATCGGAGTGTGATGAGTAGAACTATCAGGAATTATGAGTGCGAAGAATCTTCGTCAACAGTACCAGGCAAGTTCATACTTTGATCATACTTTTCTATACCCAGTTTTTACTATGCATTAGTTCACCCTTACAAAATTGCATGAGTAGGATCGGGAATTGTGGGATTGCTATGTAGTTAGTGAGTTGGGAAACCATGATCCTTGAAACACCCCGGGAATATTCGTTAAGTCATATATTGCTTAGCCATGCTTGTAGACGGGGATTGGTATGTGGGATTCATGCAAGTTATGAGAGAAATAATAATTAAGGGTTAACTTTAAGGTGGCAACTTTAACACAACTCTGGGTGGAATGGTAGGGGCACCTGGAGAATCCAGTGCTTTCCCTAGGGGATCCCGGAGGACCCTTGTGATCACCCTACGGAATGCCACCCAGGCTCAAACGGATCATATGATATTTCATGCCTAGAAACTTCCGTGTGCAGCCAAAAGCCATTATGGGCTCTGGCATAGTTGAGTAAGTTGTGGGAAACCTTTCCATGGTAGGCTAGCAGATGTAGGGGAATTGTAGGTGTACCGGCCTATCTATCGGTTAAGGGGACCTCTTTGGAAAGACTATGTCTCAATCATCCGGTTCTCAAACACTAGGCAGTGCGAGGAATTCAACGGAGGAGATCGAGTCTTGTGGGGAAAAGTGCGCAAACCTCTGCAGAGTGTACAAACTCATCATGATTAGCCGTGTCCCCGATTATGGACAACTTGAGTATCTAGAAGTGAATTATTGGTTGATCTCATCACTTTACTTAAGTAATGTATTGGGTTATTAATGTTTTGGGAATTTTGGGATTGAGTTGGAGGAACCTTCTCAATAATGGCATAAACTTGGTAGTGTATAAAAAATTAATTCCTTTGTTGTAGGGAAAATTAGCTTTATGCAAAATTAAAATTAGAGCGTCCACAAGCCAAATATGCATATAGAGATAGACATTTTCATTATTATTCTATGGTGTGAAATTTCGAGTACATTCAACGTACTGACCTACATGGCTGCAATGTCTCATGTTGCAGGAATTATCCCACGAGTAAGTGATACGTTAGGGTTACGATGTCTACACTCAACCTTGCCGTTGGTGTTATTGGGACTCCACAACTTTGTTGTTACTTCCGCAATATTGATTTAGGTAATAGTATTTACGTTACTTTATACATGTGATTGAACTCTGTTATAAATCCTTGAGTACTGTGTGTGTCAGCATACCAATCCAGGGATGACACTTAAGCACAGATACTTGATCCATTTGGGTCGGGTCGCTACAAGATGGTATCAGAGCACATGTTGACTGTAGGACGTGGCCCCTAGAAACTGGCAAGCCCTTAGGAAAATGATTTCTCAAAAAATTTATTTTCAAAAGAGATCCCTTAACTCTCATCTTTTCTAAGCTTTACCAAATATTTCCTCTCACCTCAAATAGTTAGACCATACCCCTTTCCCCTTTTGACCACGCGAAGATTCAACTGATGAGACCACTCCGAGAAGGGCAAGATATCGGACGACTGAGACCACTTCAGAATAAAGAGGATTTTACCATGCATTAGAGTAATTGAAACTACAACGGTTGAAGACTCCGAAGACTCGAAGAATTTGAAGGCCCTGAAGAATTCCCAGAGTGAAGTGACTTGGAAGGCTCTGATAGGATCCACTTAAGTTATTCTCGTACCCTTCTGAAATTCCTTACTGAGGAACCCCTGGCTTCAATAATTTAGATGAAGAGATTCACCCTAAACCAAAGACAACACTACGAAGACTTTTCCTATGGTCCAGCCCTTATGGAACTTGTCAAACTATTGAAGCTACCGATACCTGAGATCAAGGTGTGTCTAAGGAAGACCGGAACATGGAGCGTCAAGACTCAAGTTTTTGGTCGTCAAGAAAACCCCAAGACAGGAGATATCAACTATGGAACGATAGCCCATGGCAGAGACATGGGCATAAACATGGCTATCCATGATGTTATTGCCCACTTGTGCTATCGTCACCGTGCTAAGTTAAGCAAGCACTTCTCCGAAAGGATTGGATGGCAGAAGGCTGATGGAGCACCTATCACCTTGACGAACGGGCAAAATATGAAGTTTTCACCTCTGCTGGTGTATCCCCAAGATCTGGAATATCACATAAAGAATCTTTAGATGGACATACTGGAAGCCTTATTCGACAAGGAAGCATTTCGTGAAGAACTCAGGACCCAAAAGTTGAAAGTAGCCAAGCTGGAGGAGCAAAACCTCGAGATACCGAAGATTCGTCAGGAACTGAAGGACAGTAGGACCATGGTTCATGCCAAGGATGTTGAAATCTAGAAGCTTCAAACATAACTCTAGGATATTGAAGGACGTCACAAGAGACTTCTCGTCAACAGAGATGATCTGGCGGAAGAACTTGAGAAGATCCAGCATGATCGAAAGAAGCCCAGCGGAGACATGAACCAAGACATGAAGAAGCTAGTTTAGCTATAGCCCACCATGAGTGAATAAACATTTTGCGATTAAAGTATCTGGCCATACCAACTTATGTGGGTGTCGATACTATAGGATTGATTGAACTGAATGAATGTGTGGAGTTATTCCATATTTTAGCTGTTGTGCCATTTGATTGTATGGGTATCTTTCTCTCTCTTTCTCTCTCCAATCGTATCTCGTCCTTACCCAAAACCCTTGGACCCAATAGATGATGAATGGAGATGAACTCATATTTTCTGGATCAATGACTCAATTGGAGACGGACCAACGGATTCAGAACATGGAAGATCACATGAAGAATAACACTATAACCGGAAAGGATATGTCCCAGCATGTTTTTTAGTACTTTGAAAAAGGTGCCGCTACTTGATGGAGGATGTATCAAGCTATCATTGGATGGCAAGGAGAAATCACTTGGGAAGAATTTAAGTTGACTCTCCTAAGGTCTTGTCTTGTGCCCCCGAAACTGAAGCCTTGTGGAAATGAAATGAAGAAACCTTGTGCATGCAAGATTTGTGGAGAGATAGGACACAACCATGAAGAACACAAGAATGGATGCCCTCATTGTGAAGAAAATCACCTAGCTGAGGAATGCCCAACCAGGCAGGTTACTTGTTTCTTGTGTGAAGGAACTACCCACTACCCTTCTTAGTGTCACATCTACCCCAAGGTACATCAAGTCATTCGGCAGAAGAAAGAAGCAATGAAAGAAGCCCTCGGGGAAACTTTAGAAAAACCCATGATGAAGGAAGATGTTTAGGACACACCCGAAGAAGATCCAATTAAACTATACACCAAGTCATGCTATTCATGTGGAGAAGAAGGACACATCTCCCATTATTGTCCGAAGGAGTATCTAGTGGAATTCCCGACAGTGGAAGTAGAGTATGACCCACAGGAAATAGAAGCCCAGATTGGTACAGAAAAGTCTAGGAAGAGGAATAGAATGCATCCCCAGAACAACCCAATTTCTACAAAGAAGGACCTGAGTCATATCACATGTTTCAAGTGCAAAGATCCAGGGCACTACTCCAGCGGTTGCCCAAAAAGGAAGCCGAGGACCCAAGGAGGCTATGTAATCACAAGGAAACCTCGAGACTTGTCAGAAGTAATATGTTTCCGCTGTAAGGAAGCAGGGCACTTTGCCAGAGATTGTCCCAATCAGAAGGAGGCTTGTGCTAAATAGTTGAGTTGAAAAACAAATGTAGTAGTAGTAGTGGGAACATTTTTTATATTGAGGTGTTGAGTTGAGGCATGTAATGGAAATGCAGGAGATTGTAATAATTTGAGAATCAATAAAGTTAGCATCGTTGGTATTGATTTGGATTTTATGAGTTGTTACTATATAGGCAATGAGTGAAATCATGATACATGGAATAAGATTTTGAAGAAACTAGTGTCTTTTCAATTTAAGGGTGGTAGAACCCAACACCATTACCCAAATACAAGAGCTAGTGGTTAGCTACGCCAGACCTTGGAATGGATCAGTCAATGATGAGCCTGGGTAATTACATCTTAATTTTGCACCAAGAGAAGGAAGGAATACAGTACAATTCGATAGATTTAAGAATGCCAAGGAAGCTGGATGTTGGAATAATGATCAATTGCAACCCGATGATAGTCCAAGTGTTACAAGTGATGGGATGGACCATAACCCACATGCTCCAGGACCTGACATGAAGCAAGCACACTCTTGCTGAAGGAAAAACCCTGGAAGAAGATACGACTTCATCAACAGACGATCTTATAGAAGTTTACGCAAACCCTGAGAGATGAAAGAAATGATAGATGTTTGTTTGGCTTGCAGAATCAATGGATTTATCCAAACTTAGTTCATCGACAAGAGAAATTCTGCAATGCTTGTAAGGATGGTCGAGTGTTAGACTGCGAGATTCGCTAAACCTTATACAGGGTAATGATTTGGGTGCGGGATGGATTGATCACCATACCGACTTACTCTTATTATTCGCCTCTGCTATATGGGATGGTAAATCTGAGTGACTTACCCATAGTACAGAGACGACTATATCAAAACCTTGTTTAAACCTTAGAATGGTATGATGATTTTTCCCTTGTACAAGGCAGCTGTTGCCAACCGTAGGATATACGTGAGAATGAAACCCAGACCCGTTTTCTGCAGGAACCCCAGTCAAATTGACTGACGACCACCATGAGAATATCGATAGTTCTTTCGTATTGGCGACAGACCTGTCAACTACGAAGACCTAGTCTAAAAAAAACTTACAAAGATAAAAGGACACAAGAATTGAGGAAAAGGTTGTACCCCTACCGGGAGAGCCCTAGAGCAAGGATTATCCTGAAGATTTGAGAAGACTGACCCTGTTAACAATAAGGATGGAGTATATGAGTTTTGATAGAACCGTAACCATGCTTCTAAGGGTGGTAGCACCCCGGACCTTCGTGACAATTGATGGATTTTGAGGAGACCCCGAACCTAACCTATTTCTTGCTAGCCTCTCCGTATCTCGAGGGCGAGATTCATTTTAAGGGTGGTAGGTTTGTAACATCCCAAAATTCTAAATTTTGCAATGTTATATTAATTAAGTAAGAATGATTGCTTGTGTGATTTGTTGTGTGAAATTGAGTGGAATTTGAAACTTTTGAAAAGTTAAATGAAAGGGAATAAAAGGACTTTCCCAAACTTTCATTCTTGCTTTTGGTTTCATGGAATTCAAAATTTAAATTCAAAGCAAACCCTAGAGTGAAGATAATAGGACTTCTTCCATTTGAAATAAAAAGGGGTTTTGAAAAGATTTGAGTTCCATTCGAAACTAATTCAAACTCAGAAGCTTTATGCCACTCAAGGATTTTCATGAGAGAAGATATATGACTTCTTAAAAATTTATGAAATAGAGTGGGGAGTAATGAGTACCACTTTCAAAACTTAATTGGAGCACTATTAGGAATTTTCTCTTTTCTGTTGGAAATTCAAAACACCTCAAATCCTCTGAATTATAATAATAGACTAAAGGAAACATGACCCTTCAAAATTCAGAGAAGATTTGAGAAGTATTTTAATAAAGAAAATAGAAAACTATTTGCAAAAGATTCAAAAATCAAATTCAAATCCAATTTTGAAGTTATTACAAAAAAATATATATTTTAAAGTAATTTATTTGCCTCTGTAAAATAGTTCACATTTTTCTCTGTTTTATTCTAAGATTTTTGATATATATATATATATATATATATTGTCTATGAAATATTATTGTTTTCCTTCTTTTATGAATTTTCCCTCTCTATTTTATTAAAACAAAATAAAAAATTCCGCCGCTCAGGCCGACCGCTAGCCAGCCGGCCCAACTGGCCTTTAGTCCCAAGGCCTGCCTTCCCCGCTGAAGCGGTACGCCCGCACGCCTCCACCCCTCCCCACCTGTCAGGTTCTTCTTCCCCACGCCGAAGCAGACGCCACCCCGAGCCCGATATCGCCGGTGTCGCGTTGTTCAAACCTGGGACTCTATCTCTCGGTCAACCCCTCTCCCAAGAAGAACCTCTATATAAGAGGAAGCCCCAGCCTCGTTTTCGTCTAAAACCGAAGCCAAGAACCCTCCGTTCGCTCGAACGCGATCTCACTGGAGTTCTCCGCACCACCGCAAGTCCGCCACCCACGCTCGCCTCTCCTAGCCCCTGTTACCCATTGCCGACGCCTCCATCCACTCCGCCACCTCGCACTGCACTCCCCGGTGCCCTCACTGTAGTCGAAGGACCACCGTAGCACCACCGCTGTCCTAACCCGAACCTCGTCGGTGCCGCCGCAACTCCATCGTCTCTCCCAGCGCCGTTCCGACGCTGAAGACGAGCGCCGCCACCACCATCGGCTTCGCCACCTCACGCCGCTTCTCCCCGACCTGGCACCCATGTTGGAGGACCACCAGAGCAGGCGCCACGACCATGCCCGAGCCGCCACGACCTCCTTCTTTGGCGACGTCGACGCCCACCACCGCGGTAAGCCGTCACTCCCTCTCGTCCGTCCGATATGGAATAGACCGCTGAGATTAGATCTCGATTGTTTTTTTCTTTTGAACCATTACACACTAAGTAGTGGCCATTCACTATTTTAGATCAGCAGCGGACGGTTTCTAGCCAACAGCAGGATGACACGTGGCCAGGGACCTAGATGTAGTTTTTTTCTTTTCACATTAGCCCCTGATTTTCAAAACTCACAACTTTTCAACCGTTTATCCAAATTTGACGAAACCAACGCCAAATTCTTCATCATGATCCCATCTATATAGAGGACCCAACTAAAGATATTTTTTAAGTTTTAAAATTTGTATTTTGATGAGATTTGAATTTAAACTTGTTTTGGCTATAACTTGAATTTTATAACTCCGATTTAATTGATTCTTTTTGCAAATCGAAGCTCGTGTCATGTACTTTCTGTTAAGACCAAAAACTCATAATTTTGCTACTGTTAAAATATGTTTCTGTCTACAAGCTTTATTTGATGGTTTTGAAGTTTTCCGAAGTATTTTCTTCGTTCTTTTGGATCTTTGAGTGATTGCTTATTCGTGGTTATAATTGCTTGCTTATGATAGATCGGTCGGAGTGTGACGAGTAGAACTATCGGGAATTATGAGTGCAAAGAATCTTCATCAACAGTACAAGGCAAGTTCATACTTTGATCATACTTTTCTATACCCAGTTTTTACTATGCATTAGTTCACCCTTACAAATTTGCATGAGTAGGATCGGGAATTGTGGGATTGCTATGTAGTTCGTGAGGTGGGAAACCATGATCCTTGAAACACCCCGGGAATATTCGTTAAGTCATATATTGCTTAGCCATGCTTGTAGACGGGGATTGGTATGTGAGATTCATGCAAGTTATGAGAGAAATAATAATGAAGGGTTAACTTTAAGGTGGCAACTTTAACACAACTCTGGGTGGAATGGTAGGGGCACCTGGAGAATCCAGTGCTTACCCTAGGGGATCCCGGAGGACCCGTGTGATCACCCTACGGAATGCCACCCAGGCTAAAAGGGATCATACGATATTTCATTCCTAGAAACTTTCGTGTGCAGCCACAAGCCATTATGGGCTCTGGCATAGTTGAGTAAGTTGTGGGAAACCTTTCCATGGTACGCTAGCAGATGTAGGGGAATTGTAGGTGTACCGGCCTATCTATCGGTTAAGGGGACCTCTTCGGAAAGACTATGCCTCGATCATCCGGTTCTCAAACATCAGGCAGTGCGAGGAATTCAACGGAGGAGATCGAGTCTTGTGGGGAAAAGTGCGCAACCCTCTACAGAGTGTACAAACTAATCATGATTAGCCGTGTCCCGGTTATGGACAACTTGAGTATCTAGAAGTGAATTATTGGTTGATCTCATCACTTTACTTAAGTAATGTATTGGGTTATTAATGTTTTGGTAATTTTGGGACTGAGAATAATGGCATAAACTTGGTTGTGTATAAAAAATTAATTCCTTTGTTGTAGGGAAAATTAGCTTTATGGAAAATTAAACTTAGAGCCTCCACCAGCCAAATATGCATATAGAGAGACATTTTCATTATTATTCTATGGTGTGAAGTTGCCAGTACATTCAACGTATTGACCTACACGGCTGCAATGTCTCATGTTGCAGGAATTATCCGACGAGTAAGTGATACGTTAGGGTTATGATGTCTACACTCAACCTTGTCGTTGGTGTTATTGGGACTCCACAACTTTGTTGTTACTTCTGCTATATGGATTGAGGTAATAGTATTTACGTTACTTTATACATGTGATTAAACTCTATTATAAATCCTCGAGTACTGTGTGTCAGGATACCGATCCAGGGATGACACTTAAGCACAAAGACTTGATCCATTTGGGTCAGGTCGCTACACTACAGAGGCTTGCGGCGGCGGAACTTCTGATCTAGGGTTATTTCTGGGGTTTTTTTGTTTTTATAGGAATTTTTGGCGTTGGTTTCACGCTAAGATGGGCCTCGAGGTGAGCACAACCGACCTGGACGCGCCTGGGCCTCCTGGCGCGCCCAGCTGTCTTGTGCTCACCTCCTTCACCTTTTGGTCCTCCCACTAAGCTTCTAGTGCCTCTGTTGTTCCAAAAAAATCGTCAAAAAGTTTCGTTGCATTTGGAGAACTTTTATTTCTGCACAAAAAACAACACCACGGTAGTTCTGCTGAAAACAGCGTCAGTCCAAGTTTGTTCCATCCAAATCGTACCAAAACCATATAAAATTGTTGTAAACATGGCATGAATACTTCATAAATTATTGATATATTGGAGATGTATCAGGCATCCCTGTGATCAAATCACACTGTGTCTGGCCAGACGGTGATGGATACTGTGACACCGAGAGGGCCCAAGAATATCTCTCCATCGTCGGAGGAGCAAATCCCAATCTTGAGCTATCTCGTTACTTGCCATACTTTTCCGTGGACCCATAAGCCACCGTAATAGCCACCCAGTTACAGATGAAGTTTAACAAACCCCAAAATTTACGTAGCAAGTACGAAGGAACTCAATACTCTCATGGTCTAAGGAAATATGCAAACATTAACTATCTCTGTGTTATTAACCATTAACTTGTGACGAATGTATCTCATAGCATAACATCAATTCGGGTCGATTCAACACAAGTGTTCTCCTAACATTGTGCCCTCAAAATCGCCGGCATAGTCATGCCCATGATCAGGAAAACAGGATCATCATGCAATACTTGAGCCAGTCTTAGAGGCAAGACTAGGAATACATTTTACCGTTTATTATACCACACGTGCATATGAGTTTCCCTCTGAGCCTCATGGTTATTGTAGACTCGAGAATCATTGCATTTATATTATGGATCATAAACATTCATTACAAACTTGGAGATACAAAATAACTGTTATTACTACCTCTAGGGCATATCTCCTACAGACTCCCACTTGCACTAGAGTCATAATCCAGTTACATGGCTTCCCTAACACCAATGGCTATCCGGTGTTGCTCATGCTTTGCTCGTGGTAGAGGCTTTGTCATCGGGTCTGACACATTCACATCCGTGTGAACTTTGCGTACTTTCACTAAACCCGCTTCGACATGATGTCGAATGAGTTTATATTTGCGTTCAATATGTCTTGTCTTATGGTGCGAAGATGGCTCCCTAGCCTGAGCCACGACGCCACTATTACCACAATAGATTTCCACCGGGTCCAGCGCACTTGGAACCACACCAAGGTCTTCAAGAAACTGCTTGATCCAGACCACCTCCTTGGAGGCTTCTAAAGCTACAACATATTCCTCCTCCATCATAGAATCTGCCACAGTCTTTTGTTTGGAACTTTTCCAATCAACTGCACCACTGTTCAATATGAAAACATAGACTGATTGAGATTTGAAGTCATCTGGGTCAGTCATGAAGCCTGCATCAGTGTAACCATTTACAATGAGCTCTTCATCACCTCCGTACACAAGAAGTAGATCCTTGGTCCTTCTGAGGTACTTAAGAATACCTTTGACTGCAGCCCAGTGTTCCAATCCTGGATCACTTTGGTACCGACTGCTAACACTTAGCGCATAGGAAACATCCGTCTTGTACATAGCATGGCATACATAATAGAACCAACTGCCGAAGCATATGGAACATCATTCATTTGTACTCACATATCGAGAGTCCGAGGACACTGATTCTTGCAAAGCACTGTGCCAGGTGACATGGGGAGTAGGCCTTTCTTAGAGTTCTCCATGTTGAACCTTTTCAACACCTTGTCAATGTACGTGCTTTGGCTAAGCGCTATCAGGCGTTTTGATCTATCTCTATAGATTCTAATGCCCAATACATATGCTGCTTCGCCTAAGTCTTTCATTGAAAAACTCTTCTTCAATGAGTCTTTTATTTCGCTAAGAAAATTCACACCTTTTCCAATCAACAATATGTCAACCACATACAAGATTAGAAATGCTTTTGCGCTCCCACTAAACTTCTTGTAAACACAAGATTCTTCGTCATTCCTGATAAAGCCAAACTATTTGACCACTTCATCAAAACGAATGTTCCAGCTCCTTGACGCTTGCTTCAGACCATAAATGGCTTTCTGAAGTTTGCATACCTTTCCAGCATCCTTATGAATGACAAAACCTTCCGATTGTATCATGTATACATCCTCTTTGAGGTTTCCATTTAGGAAAGCCGTTTTGACGTCCATCTGCCATATTTCATAATCGAAATAAGCAGCAATTGCTAGTAATATCTGAATAGACCTAAGCATAGCTACGGGCGAGAAAGTCTCATCGTAGTCCACTCCTGGAACTTGCGTGAATCCTTTAGCGACAAGTCTAGCTTTGTGGATAGTAATGTTGCCATCCGCGTCCGTCTTTTTTTGAAAATCCATTTACAACCAATGGGTTTTGCGCCATCTGGAAGTTCCTCCAAGTTCCAAACTTGGTTTTCGTACATGGATTCCATTTCGGATTTCATGGCCTTGTGCCATTCCCTTGAGCTGGGCCCCACCATTGCTTCCTTGTAGTGCATAGGTTCATCGTCTTCAAGAATGAAGATTTCGTTATGAAACCACTCAGGTGGCTGGATAGCCCTACCTGATCTGCATGGTTCAGTTTCAACATTGCCTGAAGTTTCCACATCACATGCGACAACTTCCGGCTCGGTTGTTGGGATAATTTGCGGAATTTCTTCCGATTCCTTAGCCATATCAACGGTCACCAAAGATTCACTAATCTCATTAAGTTGCACTGTCCTCCCACTTAATTCTTTGGCGAGAAACTCTTTCTCGACAAAGTGTCCAACTTTTGTGACAAACACTTTGCCCTCGGACTAGTTGTAGAAGGAATACCCAATGGTGTTATTAGGATAACCTACAAAGTAACATTTGTCTGATCTGGGGTCGAGTTTGCTTGGTTGTAAATGTTTTACATAAGCTTCACAAACCCAAACCTTGAGATGCGACACACTAGGAATCTTTCCATGCCACATCTCATGTGGTGTCATCTCAATAGACTTAGATGGTGCTCTGTTTAATGTATAAGCGACAGTGAGTAGTGTGTGACCCCAAAAAGATATCGGCAGATCTGTAAGAGACATCATCGACCTTACCATGTCTAACAGGGTTCGGTTACGTCTTTCTGACACTCCGTTTCGCTATGGAGTTCTGGGAGGCGTAAGCTGTGAAACGATTCCATGATGACTCAGATGTTGGCTAAACTCGTGACTAAGATATTCACCTCCGCGATCAGACCGCAGAAACTTAATCCTTTTGTTACGATGATTTTCTACCTCATTCTAAAATTCTTTGAACTTTTCAAAAGTTTCCGACTTATGCTTCATCAAGTAGATATATCCATACCTACTTAAATCATCAGTAAAAGTCATGAAGTAGAAATACCCACCCCGTGCAGTTGTGCTCATCGAAGCACATACATCACTATGTATTATTTCCAACAATTCACCTGCCCGTTCTGGATGACCTATGAACGGCGTCTTGGTTATTTTCCCCATCAGATAAGCTTCACATGTGTCAAATGATTCAAAATCAAAGGACGGTAAAACTCCATTTTTATGAAGTCTTTGCATGCGTTTCTTTCTGATGTGGCCAAGCCGACAGTGCCACAAGTAAGTGGTGGTGGTATCAGCCTTCTTAAGGAGTTTAGCATTCATGTAAAGACATCATTTCAACATTCAAGATTTAGTATGAAAAGGCCCCCAATTATGGGTGCAAATCCATAAAACATATCCTTACAATAAATTGAATAACCATTGTTCTCAGACTTGTACGAATACCCATCGTGTACTAAACATGATCCGGGGATAATGTTTCTACACAATAGTGGAACAAAATAACAGTTACTTAGTTCCAAAAGAAATCCCGAAGGGAGACGTAGAGGCATAATGCCGATGACTTGAGCGGCGATCCCAGCACCGTTCCCGGCGCGCATCATGACTTCATTCTTTGCCAGCTTGCGCACCTTCTGAAGTCCCTGTATCGAGTTGCAAATGTGAGCAACCGATCCGGTATCAAATACCCAAGACTTAGAATTTTTGCTAGCAAGAAAAACGTCAATGACATTAACTTGTATAACAATTATACCTTTTCCGGTTTTCCCGGACTTCTTATCTTCCAGATACATCTTGCACTTGTTACTACGGAAAACAATCCTTTGAGGGGTTTGTTCGGGGTATCTTCACCTCGACCGGAAGCACAAAGAGTTGCCCCTCAACCTACTGCACCTACTGAAAATATGAGTTATGAAATTCCTTCGGGTATGATAGAGCAGCTGCTAGCTAATCCTTATGCAGGAGATGGAACGAAACATCCCGATATGCATTTGATACATGTGGATGAAATTTGTGGATTATTTAAGCTTGGAGGTTTATCTGGAGATGAAGTTAAGAAGAAAGTTTTCCCTTTATCTTTGGGGGGAAAAGCATTGACATGGTATAGGCTATGCGATGATATTGGATCATGGAACTGGAATCGATTGACATTGGAATTTCACCAAAAGTTTTATCCTATGCATCTAGTTCATCGTGATCAAAATTATATATATAATTTTTGGCCTCATGAAGGAGAAAGTATCGCTCTAGCTTGGGGGAGGTTTAAGTCAATGTTATATTCATGCCCAATAATGAGCTCTCAAGAGAAATTATCATTCATAATTTTTATGCTCGGCTTTCTCGTAATGATCAATCCATGCTCGATACTTCTTGTGTTGGTTCTTTTATGAAGAAGACTATTGAATTCAGGTGGGATCTTTTAGAAAGAATTAAATGCAACTCTGAATATTGGGAACTCAATGAAGGTAAAGAGTCAGGTATTAAGCTTGAGTTTGATTATGTTAAATCTTTTATGAATACCGATGCTTTTCACAAGTTTAGCACTAAATATGGACTTGACTCTGAGATAGTAGCCTCTTTTTGTGAATCATTTGCTACTCATGTTGACCTCCCTAAGGAGAAGTGGTTTAAATATCATCCCCCTATTAAAGAAGAAATTAAAGAACTGGTTATAGCTAAAGATAAAACTATCATTTACAATGTTGATCCAGTAGTTCCTACTGCTTATATTAAAAAAAACCTTTCCTTGTAGGATAAAGGAACATGCTAAGGTATCAAGAGTGGTTCGCAAAAGTAACATTAAGGCACCTAGACCCTCTGAACAAATTAAAGTAGAACCTAGTGTTGCTATGGTCAAAGATCTCTTGGTCTATAATATTGATGGGCATGTTATTTATTTCTATGACAAAGCTGCTAGAATTGCCAAACCCGATACTAAAGATAAGAACAAGCCTGTTGTTGGCATACTTGTCGTCTCAGTTAAAATAGGAGATCATTGCTATCATGGTTTATGTGACTTAGGTGCTAGTGTGAGAGCTATCCCTTTTACCTTATACCAAGAAATTATGAATGATATAGCACCCGCTGAAATAGAAGACATAGATGTTACTATTAAACTTGCTAATAGAGATACCATCACACCACTTGGGATTGTTAGAGACGTTGAAGTCTCGTGTGGGAAAATAAAATACCCTACTGATTTTCTAGTTCTTGGTTCCCCACAAGATGACTTTTGTCCCATAATTTTTGCTAGACCTTTCTTGAACACTTTCAATGCTAAGATAGATTGTGAGAAAGAAACTGTTAGTGTTAGTTTTGGTGATGTGTCTCATGAGTTTAATTTCTCTAAGTTTCGTAGACAACCTCATGATAAATAATTACCTAGTAAGGATGAAATAATTGGTCTTGCTTCTATTGCTACACCTACCACTGATCCACTAGAACAATATTTGCTAGACCATGAGAATGATATGCACTTGAGTGAAAGAAATGTAATAGACAAAATTTTCTTTGAACAACAACCCATCCTTAAACACAATTTGCCTATTGAAACTTTAGGAGGTCCTCCACCACCTAAAGGTGATCCTGTGTTTGAATTAAAGCAATTGCCTGACACTTTGAAGTATGCTTATCTTGATGAGAAAAAGATATATCCTGTTATTATTAGTGCTAACCTTTGAGAACATGAAGGAGAGAGATTATTAAAAAATTTTGAGGAAGCACCGTGCTGCTATTGGATGTAGTCTTGATGATCTTAAGGGCATTAGTCCCAATCTCTGTCAGCACAAGATTAATATTGAACCTGATGCTGAACCTGTTGTTGATCACCAACGACGATTGAATCCTAAGATGAAAGAAGTGGTAAGAACTAAAATACTAAAGCTTCTGGAAGCAGGTATAATCTATCCCATAGCTGATAGTAGATGGGTAAGTCCTGTTCATTGTGTCCCTAAGAAAGGAGGTATTGCTGTTGTTCCTAATGATAAAAATGAACTTATCCCACAAAGAATTGTTACTGGCTATAGAATGGTAATTGATTTTAGGAAATTAAACAAACCTCTAGAAAAGATCATTATCCTCTGCCTTTTATAGATCAAATGCTATAAAGACTATCTAAGCACAGACACTTTTGTTTTCTTGATGGATATTCTGGTTTCTCTCAAATACCTGTTTCACAACCTGATCAAGAGAAAACCACTTTTACTTGCCCTTTTGGAACTTATGCTTATAGACGTATGCCCTTTGGTTTATGTAATGCACCTGCTACTTTACAAAGATGCATGACTGCTATATTTTCTGATTTTTGTGAAAAGATTGTTGAGGTTTTCATGGATGATTTCTCCGTTTACGGAACTTCTTTTGATGATTGCTTAAGCAACCTTGATCAAGTTTTGCAGAGATGTGAACAAACTAATCTTGTCTTGAATTGGGAGAAGTGCCACTTTATGGTTAATGAATCCATAAACATATCCTTACAATAAATTGAACAACCATTGTTCTCAAACTTGTACGAATACCCATCATGTACTAAACATGATCCGGAGATAATGTTTCTACACAATAGAGGAACAAAATAACAGTTACTTAGTTCCAAAATAAATCCCGAAGGGAGACGTAGAGGCATAATGCCGACGGCTTGAGCGGCGATCCCAGCACCGTTCCTGACATGCATCACGACTTCATTCTTTGCCAGCTTGCGCACCTTCTGAAGTCCCTGTATCGAGTTGCAAATGTGAGCAACTGATCCGGTATCAAATACCCAAGACTTAGAATTTTTGCTAGCAAGAAAAACGTCAATGACATTAACTTGTATAACAATTATACCTTTTCCGGTTTTCCCGGACTTCTTATCTTCCAGATACTTCTTGCAGTTTCTCTTCTAGTGTCATGTACCCTTGCAGTAGAAGCACTCAGTTTCATTCTTGGCTCCACCCTTAGAGTTGCTTCGGGAGCCGGTCTTACTGGCGCCCTTGCCCTTCTTGGACTTGCCTTTCTTTTTGAAACTGGCGGTGTTATTCACAAGCAACACTTGCTTGCGATTTTTCCGTAGTCCTCCTTCCGCAGTTTTCAGCATGACGAGCAACTCTTCAGGTGTCTTCTCCACCCCACTCATGTCATAGTTCATGACAAAACCATCGTAAGATGGGGGTGAAGAAAGCAACATGTCCATCATATGGGTTGGTGGAATTGGAAATTCCAGGGTTTTAAGCCTTTCAGCGTAGCCAATCATTTTGACCACGTGGTCGCCAACTGAACTGCCCTCAGCCATCTTGCAATCCATCATGGCCTTCATGGTATCAAATCGTTCAGACCATGCGGTTTCCTTGTACAGAGCATCCAATTCCCGGATCATTTCATGGGGTTTATGGAATTCAAAATGTTTTTGAAGCTCTGCACTCATGCAAGCTAGCATGAGGCACTGCACTAAGTTGTGATCATCATCCATAGTGGCCCAGACATTTTGTTCATCTTCCAGGGTAGTTGCCACCGGTTTAGCTAGAAGAGCATTTTCTCGCACATACAATTTCTTAGCGCTCCTGAGGACAATCCTCAGGTTACGGACCCAGTCCGCATAGTTGTTTCCAATCGCAGCTAACTTCTCTTTCTCTAACATCGGGCCTAAGTTGAACACAGAGTTGCGAGCCATTTGATTTACAACGGTAAACTCAAGTTTCACTTAGACTTTGTTCATAATTAATTTGCACTAGTGAATAAACAGTTTTATTCTAAGGTGCGCTCCCACTCAAATCAATATCTCTCAAAATTGATTATGAGTGATACAAGACCCAAATTGTAATTCAACGCCAAGGATGTATCCATCTCAAGTGACGAGAATTTCAATCGGTAGGCCAACTTGCCAATCACATCTCGATGTGACTCTTGTTCATATTTCGATGGGCGTGTTCTGAGCTCAGGACTTTCCTGCCTGAATGTCAAGTCAACGAAGTGATATTGTTGCGAGGTCTCAACTCACCCGCCTCACACTTCTCTAATCATTTGCACCCATGGAGATCATGTGATGCCCCGAAGAGATAGGTGCCGTGACGGTGCTACACTTGGGAGAACACTAACTACTTGATATTTTAAGTGAGAGATCACCCTAATAAAAAGTGACTACCGCACAATCAAAAGGGTGCATCATAAGGGATAAACATCACAGGCAATTCATAATAGCATGATATGCTATAGCCCTTTCTGACGGAGAAGTCTATAATTTCTTCGTCTTCGACATTTGCATCGGTGTTCACCTTCACAAAGATTGCCACCACCTTGTCGATGCACCAGATAATATTGCTATCTCTATAGCTAATAAAATAGGTGCATTACTTACGGTTGACACGCAGATCATTGAAGTGGCAATCATATGGCTCCAGCCATCATGCCGAATCATGACACACAGGTCATGTTAATAAATTTACATCATATAGTCATCTCATACATAATCAAATTAATATGAGAGCTGCTATACCACATCACATGCACATCCTGCAAAACCAAGTTAGACGCCTCTAATCGGTTTATCCAAAATTTTATTTTACGTGGCTTCTAAGGTTTTGACTTAAACCGCAGCTACCAACGTTTATCATCAAGTATGATTATTCAAGTCGCTAGATTAACTTTGCGGGGTGTATGAAACACGAGATAATAAAAGCTCGAGCCCCATACTGAACTTCGTCATACGCATGACCCCCGTGCAGATCATATCTGCATTGCCCTTTCGTCTGCGAAATTTCATCTTTCTTTCAACTATGGTGGAACCCAAAGAACTGATAGCACTTCGTTGATCAATCTGGATCGCGGATGGCCAGAACTTTGTGAAATTCCACCATGCCATCTCAAGATCAGAAATACGCAAATTCCAGGGAAGCAACAAGAACATCGGGTAACATATTTCATTTGTCACCCGCATAAATAATTTTCAGCAATAGATCTCATCTACTACAAAATTATATTATGCAATACCCATACATCTCTATGTATTCTAGATCGTAACTTGCATCTACGCATAGCAAGGCTCTTGATGCCACTGTAGGGGTACGCGATAGAAAACAAAAAAATTCTGTACTACGAGCACGCCCAGGATCACTATGGAGACTGCATACAAGGTTTGATGTGATCATTACCGACTCGTAGCACAGCGGAAGTAGAGTCGATGTAGATCGTCGGTGCAGATCCCCGCAGCTAGGAATTACAACTTCCCAATCGCGAGGATGTACTCCCTCGTCGGACAGCCCTTCGGGAGGCGGTCGGATAGCCCCTCAGACGATGTCACGGACAGCCCTTTGGGAGGACCCTCAAAACTCGAACGGTAACTCGGACAGCCCTTCAGGAGGACCCTCGAACAGCCCCTCGAGCAAAAGATCGAACCTACCACCTCTCTACAGGGTTGCACACATACGGTGTCAGCTATCTGGCAGGGCTTCGCCATCCAGAACTAGTTCCCACCGTAACCCAGACAACCTTTCGGCTCTACGAAACTATTTCGCGGGGAGGGAGAGAGATGGCCAGATCATTGCATGGCATTTGTATGTGAGAAAGAGTGTGTATGTAGAGCACCTTTCCACCTCTACTTATAGGCCAAGCCCAAGGGGTAGAGGTCACTTGGAAATACCAAAATGCCCTCAAGGTGGCTTCTCCAAGAAGCCAATAGGGAAAATACCAAAAAGCCCTCAAGGTGGCTTCTCCAAGAATCCACCAAATAGTGCTTTTCACTATTCATGAAAAAAAATCCACGACCATTAAATCCGAAAATATTTCTGTAGGTCCAGAAAATTTCCAGTACCTACTAAAACAATTCTGGATGCATTCCGAAACATTTTCGAATCAGTGATTTTCATTAGCGAAAAGCAAAGAACAATGCGTTTTCACTATTCATGAAGACAATTTTACACGTCTGTTAAATCCAAAAATATTTTTGTGGGTCTTAGAATAATTCTAGTAGCCACTAAAATAATTCTGGACACATTCTGAAACTTCTTTTAGATCAATGATTTTCATCAGCGAAAAGCAACCAAAGCGGTTCCTGCAGGTCCGGAACATTTCTGGTTTTTTCCCCGGAAAAATCCCAGAAGTTCCCAGAACAAATCTGGCGCCCTCCAAGAATTTTCAAGCATGTGCCAAAACCAATTTGACTTAATGGTATACTCCAAAACAACTTTTCAGTTTTACCGAAACTCTTCCGGTGTTCTCTCTCCGGAACTCTTCTGTTGTCTCCGAAACTTTTCCGGTGACTTTCTCTCAGACTCCATGTCTTGTATTCAGCAGATAGATGACCCTTAAGTGTGTGACCCTATAGGTTCAGTGAAGTATAGACATGACTGGAACACTTTCCAATCAATGATCAACATCGGAGCCGTGGACACCCATATTGACCCCTATACCCACACAAATAATTATTCGAGTGAACCTACAGTTGTCGTGTGCTATTCCTGTTGCTTCGTGATATGTTACAAATACCCGAGGTGAGATTTATCGCATCCCCATGGATCAACAATTTGTCCACTATGCTTGTTACCTCGTTACCAGTTTTGTTCCCTTTTCTCATTTCCGTGTTCTGGCATCCCTGTGATCAAATCACACTGTGTCTGGCCAGACGATGGTGGATACAGTGACACCGAGAGGGCCCAAGAATATCTCTCCATCGTCGGAGGAGCAAATCCCAATTTTGAGCTATCTCATTACTTGTCAAACTTTTTCGTGAACCCGTAAGCCGCCATAATAGCCACCCAGTTATGGAAGACGTTTAACAAACCCCAAAGTTCATGAAGCAAGTACGAAGGAACTCGACACTCTCATGGTCTAAGGAATTATGCAAACATTAACTATCTCTGTGTTATTAACCATTAACTTGTGACAAATGTATCTCATAGCATAACACCAATTCGGGTGGATTCAACACAAGTGTTCTCCTAACATTGTGCCCTCAAAATCGCCTGCATAGTCATGCCCATGATCAGGAAAACAGGATCATCATGCAATACTTGAGCCAGTCTTAGAGGCAAGACTAGGAATACATTTTATCGTTTATTATACCACACGTGCATATGAGTTTCCCTCTAAGCCTCGTGGTTATTGTAGACTCGAGAATCATTACAGTTATAGCAAGGATCATAAACATTCATTACAAACTTGGAGATACAAAATTACTGTTATTACTGCCTCTAGGGCATATCTCCTACAATTACAATCTCACTGATTCTTTTGTGCGGAAATTTGAGTATTCAGTCCATCGCAATACACATTCTGTTTTATTTAATCTCTATGAAAAATCATTTCGCATGGACCTTGAAGAATTTAATGAAGCATGAAAAATTCCGCAATGGGGCATTTATACTGAACCTCGCAAATCTGATTGTATTGAGTTCCTTGCTAGCATCACTAGGTGTGAGACTAGAGGCATAACACAAGCTACTATAGGGAGCATTCACTTTCCTGCTTTACATTATTTTGCTCTCTTCATAGGTAGATGCATTAACGGTAAACATGACCATAGCCACCTCTGCGCTTCTGATTTGACCATTCTTAAGAGCGTGGTAATGAATGATAAACGATATAACTTGGGGGCTATTGTTGCATGTCGGTTACATAATAAAGCCTTAGATGGAGATTTCTTTGGTGGAATTTATGCCACTCATTCAGCTGATTATCTTGGGGTGCCGATAAAAGAATATGATACTTAGTTGCCGCCTGCTTTCCTTGATTATGCCACTATGGAACGTTTCCAATTTCTTGAGCGGGGCGATCTGCCATTCCAGTACAGACTAATCTTTGACAGGCGCCGCGTCTTCCATATTATGCTTCCCGCTCCTGCCATCTTTGACTTTTAGGTAAAACGAAGATATTTCATACTTAGAGAGGAGGCAGAGGAGTATGACAGGGCGAGGGAGACCGCTCGCCTCAACGAGGCAGCCCGCCAAGCGGTGGCAGCTGCAATCTAGTTCAACCCCAACTATGACTTTGGGTATCATCTCGGCCAGCCGTGACCATAGAACAACTTACGCCAAAAGCCTAAGCTTGGGCGAGTACGTATTTCTCACCGACATTACATTCATGCATCACACATTCATTCCAGTTGTCAGTGTTCATCCTTTTTCATTATATAATCCATGTTAGTTTATTTCTCTTGCTTTCTTCTTGTGTGTTTGAAAAACTTTGATAAAATCCAAAAATATTTCTCGTTTCTTTCTAGTTTTTCTATCTAATTTAATTAGTTTAAGTATTAAAAGAAAACCTAAAAAGATTTCGCGTTCTTCTTTTGCTTGATGGGAGCTTTCCCGTGTAAATAGTTTTCTCATTTTTGTTTTTACTTCGTTTTACTTTCTTCAGAAAAACAAAAACTCCAAAAATATTTCGGTGTGTTTCTTTGAAATTCTTTCCTTTTATTTTGATCGTAAGGACAAGACCACGATGAAAATGTTGAGTGGCTCTCATATGCGCTATTGTTAATCTAACGAAGAGCCCATATTACCTTGTCTTCTCCTTTGAATAAAAGTTTGCAAATTCCAGCTTAGTCCAAGGCACATGCACTCTTATTATTATTCACATTGTTCGGTCGTGCAAGTGAAAGGCAATAATGATGAAATTTGATGAACTGATTGAGGTGAAGAAAAGCTGGTATGAACTCAACCTATTTTGTTTTTGTAAATATGATTAGCTCATCATTCTTGATTCAGCCTATTATGAGTAAACATGTTTGCAATGACAATTAGAGATCATAGTTACTCATGCCATGCTTAAATAGCTAGGAGTGGATAATGGTTTATCTTGTGTGTCAACATGCATTTAAAATGGTTATGATGTGGTATGATAGGATGGTATCCTCCTCTGAATGATTCAAGTGGCTTGACTTGGCACATGTTCATGCATGTAGTCGAATCAAAACGAACATAGCCTCCACGATATTTATGTTCATGGTGATTTATATCCTACTCATGCTTGTACCCAATGTTGATTAATCTCAATGCATGTTTATGACGGTTATTGCTCTCTAGTTGGTCGCTCCTCAATCTATTTGCTAGCCTTCACTTGTACTAAGCAGGAATACCTCTTGTGCCAAACTCTAAATCTTCAAATAATAATCTATTTTGTATGCCCGAATCGCTCATGAAGCGACAGGGTGCGGTGAGTATCTTCCATGCTAGGTGGGTTATTCTCACGAGGAGTGTTTATTCACTTGTCATTCACGGGAAAGTGGCTGGTAACCGGGATGCCCAGTCCTATGATCAAAATCAAAATCAAAATATAATAATAAAACAAAACTCCCCCGATTGTTGTTGGTATGGAGGGTACCCGAGGATTCGGCTAGCCATGACTTGTGTTTTTTGGTGGAGGGGGAGTAAAAACTTTACCTTTCTATTTGGGAACTGCCTATAATGTGTCTAGCATGGAAGATATTGGGAACTCTCGGTCATTACATTGACAGTGAAAGCATACCTCTCAAAATTATATTCATCTCTGTTTTAAAAGCTTCGAGCTCTGGCACCTCTGCAAATCCCTGCTTCCCTCTGCGAAGGGCCTATGTACTTACTTTTATTGCTGAGTCATCATCTTCTTATTAAAGCAACAGCTGGAGAGCACTATTGTCTTTTATATGCTTTGAGTTTAGTTGAGGTTGAGTATGAGTGTGACTGGATCTATTTTACCATGAATTACAATGTCTAGTCAGTGCTTGAACATCAGAGGTGCTCTGCATTTATGTTTTGCGGTCTCAGAAAGGGCTAGCGAGATACCATTATGTCATATTATATCATGATTGTTTTGAAAAAGTGTTGTCATCCGAGATATCTTATTATTGCTCGCTAGTTAGTTATGCCATTGATATTAGTAAACGTGATACCTAAGTGTTATTGTGAATATGGTTAGTTCACAATCTTTGCTGAAAACCTGAACATTGGTTAGACATATTTGCAACAACAAGATCAAATAGAGTCTGTAAAAGTTTTTCATTGTCACTTTCAGTTTGTCAACGGAATTTCTTGAGGACAAGCAATGAGTTAAGCTTGGGGGAGTTGATACGCCTCCATCGTATCTACTTTTCCAAACACTTTTTCTCTTGTTTTGGACTCTAATTTGCATGATTTGAATGAGACTAACCTGGACTGACGATGTTTTCAGCAGAATTGCCATGGTGTTGTTTTGTGTAGAAATCAAAGTTCTCGGATTGACCTGAAAATTTACGGATAATATTTGTGGAATATATAAAAAATATTGGCGGAAGAATATACCAGAGGGGGGGGGGCACCCAGGAGCCACAAGCTCAGGGGGCGCCCACCCCCCAGGGCGCGCCTAGTGAGCTTGTGGGCCCCTTGGACCTCCGGCAACCCTAACTCGAACTCCATATATACCTATTCACCAAGAAAAAATTAGAGAGAAGGATTCATCATGTTTTACGATGCAAAGCTACTGCCACCTCCTGTTCTTCATCGGGATGGCTGATCTGCAGTCCATTGGGGGCTCCGGAGGGTGGAATTTGTCATCGTCGTCATCATCAACCTTCCTCCATCACCAATTTCATGATGCTCACCGCCGGGAGTGAGTAATTCCTTCGTAGGCTTGCTGGACAGTGATGTAATCGAGTTAGCTTTGTTAGGGCTTGATCCCTAGTATCCACTATGTTCTGAAATTGATGTTGCTATGACTTTGCTATGCTTCATGCTTGTCACTACGGCCCGAGTGCCATGATTTCAGATCTGAACCTATTATGTTTTCATGAATATATGTGTGTTCTTGATCCTATCTTGCAAGTCATACACACCTATTGCGAGTTATGATCTGCATACCCCAAAGTGACAATAATTGGGATTCTTTCCGGTGATTACCGTAGTTTGAGGAGTTCATGCATTCACTAAATGCTAATGCTTTGTTCCGGTTCTCTATTAAAAGGAGGCCTTAATATCCCTTAGTTTCCTTATGGACCCCGTGATACGTCTCCAATGTATCTATAATTTATGAAGTATTCATGCCATGTTTACAACAATTTTATATGGTATTGGTATGATTTGAATGGAACTAACCCGGACTGACGCTGTTTTTAGCACAACTATCGTGGTGTTGTTTTTTGTGTAGAAATAAAAGTTCTCAGAATTGGACGAAACTTTTGGAGATTTTTTATGGAACAAATGAAGAATAGTGGAGCAAAGAACCAATGGAGGGGGCCCTGATGCCCACTAGGCACCAGGGCGCGCCATTTTGGAGATTTTTTATGGAACAAATGAAGAATATTGGAGCAAAGAACCAATGGAGGGGGGCCCTGATGCCCACTAGGCACCAGGGCGTGCCACCACCCTCTGGCGTGCCCTGGTGGGTAGTGGGCCCCTCGAAGCCCATTTGGACGTGAGACCGACGCCAAAAAATCCTATAAATATAGAAACCCCCAGAAATAACCCTAGATCAGAAGTTCCGCCGCTGCAAGCCTCTGTAACCACGAAAAACCAATCTGGACCCTATTCCGGCACCCTGCCGGAGAGGGGAAATCTTCACCGGAGGCCATCTTCATCATCCCGATGGCCACCATGATGAGGAGAGAGTAGTCCACCCTCGGGGCTGAGGGTTTGTACCAGTAGCTATGTGTTTAATCTCTCTCTCTCTCATGTTCTTGAGTTGGCACGATCATGATGTATCGCGAGCTTTGTTAATATAGTTGGATCATATGATGTTTTCCCCTCTCTATCTTGTTGTTATGAATTGAGTTTTCCCTTTGAGATTTTGTTCTTATTGGATTGAATACTTTTATGGATTTGAGAACACTTGATGTATGTCTTGCTATGATTACCCATGGTGACAATGGGGTATCATATTGATTCACTTGATGCATGTTTTGGCACTCAACTCATGGATTCCCGAGGTGACATTGGGGTAATCTATGCATAGGGGTTGATGCACATCTTCCTCTTTGTTTCTCCGGTAGAAATCTTGGGTCACTCTTTGAAGTTCTTTGTGTTGGATTGAGTATTATGAATCTAAAGTTGTTTGATGCATATCATATAATCAACTCACGGATACTCATGGTGACATTTGGAGTATCTTGGTGACATTAGAGTTGGTTGATGTGTATCATATGGTGTTATTTTGGTATGAACTCTTGGATAGATCGATCGGAAAGGATAACTTTGAGGTGGTTTCGTACCCTACAAACAATTTCATCTTATGTTCTCCGCTAGATAAGAACTTTGGAGTGATTCTTTATCTTACGTTGAGGGATTTCCATATGATCTAACTATGTTAGCACTGTTGAGAGATTGCACTAGTGAAAGTATGAACCCTAGGCCTCATTTTCAAGCATTGCAATACCGTTTGTGCTCACTTTTGTTACTTGCTACCTTGCTGTTTTTATTGTTCCTATTACAAAAATCATTATCTACTATCATTACTACACTTGTATCACCATCTCTTCGCCGAACTAGTGCACCTATACAATTTACCTTTGTATTTGGTGTGTTGGGGACACAAGATACTTTTTGTTATTTGGTTGCAGGGTTGTTTAAGAGAGACCATCTTCATCCTATGCCTCCCACGGATTGATAAACCTTAGGTCATCCACTTGAGGGAAATTTGCTATTGTCCTACAAAAATCTATGCTTGGAGGCCCAACACGAGTCTACAAGAACAAGTTGTGTAGTAGACATCACCCCGCTGTCACGGAAGGGTAGGACATATCATGCAAGTTCTTTTCCATAAGCACGTATGACTACATTACATTGATGAATTGGAGCTAGTTCTGTGTCACTCTAGGTTATAGCTGCTACATGATGAATGCCATCCAACACAATTATCCATCACTGATCCAATGCCTACGCTTTTCACATATTGATCTTTGCTAAGTTACTTTCACCCTTGCTACTGTTACAATCACTACAAAACTACTACTGTTACTAATGCCACTGTTACTTTTACTATCATACTACTTTGCCACTGATCACCTTGTTGCAGATACTAAGTCTTTCAAGTGTGGTTGAATTGACAACTCAACTGCTAATACTTGCGAATATTCTTTGGATCCTCTTGAGTCGAATCAATAAATTTGGGTTGAATACTCTACCCTCAAAAACTATTGCAATCCCCTATACTTGTGGGTTATCACACGTCATATCAGTCAACGCACTTCCACATGGCATATCACTGACATGTGGGAACGTATGTGAGGAAACCGACTAGGCCAAACTAGGCACCTAACGCGCGGGAAAGTCCTGCCCTCGTCTTTTTGTTCTGGATTTCTATCGATCGGTCACACGAACAAGCGAAAGAAAATGTTACACTTTGCAAGTTGAAAAGGAAAAGGCAGAACAATTAAGCGTTCGCATCGCACCCCCCACAGTCGATCTGGCACGCTGCTCACCAAAGGTAACACGTGTTGTCTTGCATTTTCACTGACATGTGGGACTGCAATTGAAATACCGACGATAGCCAAAATCTAAACGCCCGTCGAGCGTCGGTTGAGACAAAAGAGGCGGGGAGGGAGAAGAGATCGGTCGCTCACCGCGCACGGGTTCCTAGAAATATGGTGATAATGTGACACTATATCACCCAGTTTCCTTGCTCGTCCTTGATATCGAAAAGAATACTTTCATTCGCCGACATATGGGACGTCGACCATCCTAGTCCACTTGCCATGCACCAAAATTAGAGTGCATCATGCAGAACTGCAGGGGAGACTCACCCTGATCATAGAGCCGTAGTAATAATGACTAATGAGCCGTCAAATTGCAGGCCCAACCTTTCCCACTGTAAGTTGCTTGGACAAGGAACCAGCATGACTTCGTTGAATCCGCTTCTTCAAGAAAACTATTGTACCAGCAATACTACTACCGCACCCAAGACTGGACAGCACTGTACCACGTCATATCACTCAAACCGATTAGGCCAAACTAGCCCGCCTAATGCGTGGGACAGCCCCGCCCTCGTCATTTTGTTTTGGATTTGTATCGATCGATCGCACGAACAAGCGAAAGAAAAGAGTAGAAAATGTTACACTTTGCAAGTTCAAAAGGAAAAGGCGGCACACTTAAGCGTTCGCGTCGCACCCACCATAGTCGGTCTGGCATGCTGCTCACCAAAGGGGACACGCGTTGTCTTGTTTTTCACTGACATGTGGGACTGCAATTTAATAAACCGACGATAGCCAAAATCTAATCGCCCGCCGAGCGTCAGCTAAGAAGAGAGAGACTGGGAGGGAGAAGAGATTGGCCGCCCGCCCGCAAGGACTCCAAGAAATATATAATGTGAGGCAGACCATATTTTAATAAAGTCATAGTTATACTATTTGCAGAGTTGATTTGATGGAAATGTATTATAAAATGCATCATTTGAAAGTTTTTGTATGCTTATGTTCTAGGATTTGTACGTCTATGTACTACTATGATTTTGTTGATGACTAAAAAGAAATGGAGGGCCTTTCTCTCTCTCTCTCTCTAAATCTC
Organism: Thinopyrum elongatum; assembly: GCA_011799875.1. Lineage (NCBI taxonomy): Eukaryota > Viridiplantae > Streptophyta > Magnoliopsida > Poales > Poaceae > Thinopyrum > Thinopyrum elongatum. Next base: position 467,015,919 of record CM022298.1, read on the forward strand.
TCTCCATCCCACAACCCATCTCTAGCACATGTACACATACTTTCTGTAGCCACTCCGAAAGTACGACATCAACTACACATTCACGCTTCCAGCAAAAAAATTACACATTCACGCATGTTACAAGTATGTGCCAATTTTGTTCCGAATGCTGGCTATTAATGTAAATGTATCCGTGAACCAACTCTTTGAGTTTGATGTGAATGATGAACTTGGAACGCATCGCGTCTGTACAATAATGTATAATTGTGGACTATTGTCTGATCGATCACTAAGCCTACAATTTTAGGAGCTTGGGCTATTGGCCGATCGACGGCTGATGACCCACAAGTATAGGGGATCAATAGTAGTCCTCTCGATAAGTAAGAGTGTCGAACCCAAAGAGGGGCAGAAGGAAATGACAAGCGGTTTTCAGCAAGGTAATTTCTACAAGCACTGAAATTGTCGGTCACAGGTAGTTTGATAGCAAGATAATTTGTAACAAGTAACAATAGTAACAATAAGTGCAGCAAGGTAGCCCAATCCTTTTAATGCCAAAGGACAAGCCGAAACGGTCTCAGATAATAAGCAAAGCGTTCTTGAGGACACAAAGGAATTTCATCTAGTCACTTTCATCATGTTGGTTTGATTCGCGTTCGCTACTTTGATAATTTGATATGTGGGTGGACCGGTGCTTGGGTGTTGTTCTTACTTGAACAAGCCTCCCACTTATGATTAACCCCCTCGCAAGCATCAGCAACTATGAAATAAGAATTAAGATAACAATCTAACCATAGCATTAAACATATGGATCCAAATCAGTCCCTTACGAAATAGCGCATAAACTAGGGTTTAAGCTTTTGTCACTCTAGCAACCCATCATCTAATAACTACTCCACAATGCATTCCCTTAGGCCCAAAGATGGTGAAGTGTCATGTAGTCGACGTTCACATAACACCACTAAGGGAATCACAACATACATATCATCAAAATATCGAACGAATATCAAATTCACATGATTACATGCAACATGACTTCTCCCGTGGCCTCAAGAACAAGGGCAAATACTCACAAATAATATTCATTCTCAAGATCAAAGGGATATTAAATAGCATAATGGATCTGAACATATAATCTTCCACCAAATAAACCATCTAGCATCAACTACAAGATGTAATCAACACTACTAGTCACCCACAGGTACCAATCTGAGGTTCTGGTACAAAGATTGAACACAAGAGATGAGCTAGGGTTATGAGATGAGATGGTGTTTTTGAAGATGTTGATGAAGATTGGCCTCCCAAAGATGAGAGGGTTGTTGGTGATGATGATGGCTTCGATTTCCCCCTCCAGGAGGGAAGTTCCCCTGGCGGAATCGCTCCGCCGGAGGGCAAAAGTGCTCCTGCCCTAATTCCGCCTCGAGACGGCGACACTCCTTCCTGAAAGTCCTCTCCTTATTTTTTTTTCTAGGTCAAAAGACCTTATATACCATAAGATGGGCACCGGAGGTGGGCCAGGGTGCCCACTACCCACCAGGGCGTGCTAGGGGGCCTAGCGCGCCCTAGTGCCTTGTGGCCACCTGGCAGCCCCCCTCTAGTAGTTCTTTTCTCCAATATTTATTATATATTCCAAAATAATTCTCTGTAAAATTTCAGCTCATTTGGAGATGTGTCGAATAGGTATCTCTCATATAGCTTTTTCAAGTCCAGAATTCCAGCTGCCAATATTCTCCCTCTTTGTTTAAACCTTGCATATTATGAGAGAAAAGGCATTAGAATTACTCCACAAAATGTTATAATGCATAAAAACACTATAAATAAAAGTAGGAAAACATGATGCAAAATGGACGTATCAACTCCCCCAAGCTTAGACCTCGCTTGTCCTCAAGCGAAAGCCAATATCGAAAATCATGTCCACATGTTTAGAGAGAGACAGGTGTCGATAAAAACAAAATACGGGCATAGTAGCATCATGCTTATTATTATAACAACAACAAACTTTATCATAGAACTTTATCATATAGCTTCTCATGAACAAGTAACAATTCATCACAACATCGAAGTAGAAAGCATAAACTTTATTGAAAACTGACAAACTATGTTCTCAGTCAACTTAGCAACTACAATTCATCACATTTTCAGGAAGGGTCTCGTATCGGAGCCTTTTGGCAAGTCCACATACTCAGCCATCATTTAATCTTCTATGATTGCTAACACTCATAGCATATATATGAGCAAAGAGTTTCAACCGGACACATAGAAAGATAGGGGCTTATAGTTTCACCTCCCAACTTATTCACCTCAAGGGTGATGTCAACAATAATAACTCATGGTCACTCATATCCAACTGGGTATATGTGCCTAGATCTTTCCCCACCACATGATGCTTACCAAAGAGAAAATAAAAAGGAATAGAGGAAAATACATTGACTCTTGCATAAAAGTAAAAGATAGGCCCTTCGCATATGGAAGCAGAGGTAGCCATGAACTTTTTGGTTTTGCATGCACAATCCTTAATGCAAAAGAATGTCACATTATATTGCCCCTTATGATAGCAACCTTTATTATGCAGTCCGTCGCTTTTATTACTTTGCCATCACAAGTCCGTACAACGCTTATTTTCCTTTACACTAAAAGATCAAACACATTTAGCAGCAATTTTTATTGCCTTTTTGCACCGATGAAAACTTACTTGAAGGATCTTACTCAATCCATAGGTAGGTATGGTGGACTCTCAAAACATGGATTTGGGTTTAAGGGTTTTGGATGCACAAGTAGTATCTCTACTTACTGCGTATTTTTGGCTAGCAAAGATATTGAGCAAACACCACATGTTGAAGGATCTATGACAATATAACTTCTATGTGAATATGAACAAACAAACGTCATTACGTTGTCTTCCTTGTCCAATGCCAACAATTTGGCATAAAATATTTAATGGGGGCTCACAATCATAAAAGATGTTCAAGATAGTATATTTGCTTGTGAATCTTCTATTCCCTTATTAATTATTTCATGAGTTGCATCATTGACCAATGCTATGTTTGTCAACTTTCAATAAATTTTACCACTTATACTTTTCCTTATGTGATGTCATTACTTACCAGAAGATTAGCATATGATCTTTTTCATTATTTCCTTTATTTTGATTGGAACATAAAAGTAAAGAAGCAAACTCAAACTAATCTTTATTATATAGCTCTCACTCGATTACATAGATAGATAGATCACGAAACTAGCACTTGAAAATAGATCATACTAAACTTTATTCAACTAAATCATGAAATAGCTAAGGATAGAACTAAGATAGGTAAAGGCAATAAAAGTGATGGTGATACGATGCCGGGGCATCTCCCCCAAGCTTGGCACAAGCCAAGGGGAGTGCCCATACCCGTGTACTCAAGTATCCTTCTTTGGTGATGATGATGATGGTGGTGGTGATGAGGTGGTAGCAAAGTTATCCTCCGGCTTCCATGGCAGCGGTTCACCATCATAAGAGGATGCACGAGTCTCTCGAGTCCTACAACTGGCAGTTAAACTCATGCCTTTAAATCTTGCTTCATACTCAAAAACTTGATTTTGAAGATCATAGAGTTGGCTTTGCAGAAAATTGATTTGCTCGTTGAAGTTGAAGACAATGTCCTTCATAGACTGGCCATCCACCTTGTGATCACGGGTGAATTCCGTAATCATGAGGTGATTGGCACTGAGTCCACGCTCCACCATCCCCTGGCACTTGAAGATCTCCTGCTCCACCACCTCGAGCCTGGCCTCCAGGCTTCCCGTCCTCCTGGGGCCTCGAACGTCCCGGATGTGAAGCACCCCCTCACGCATCTCAATGGCTTGAGGGTGCCTCAACACCTCGGGTGGGTAGGGGTTGATGACCTTCTCGAAGAACTTGTCTTTGGAGGAGCTTGGGGCAGCCATGGTGATCTAGATCTGTTGGAAAAACAGCACAAAACAAGAACAGAGGATTTCTCCATGATACGGTGGTCAAATCGCCCGGGAGTATATATCAAGATTTTTTATCTTGGGAAACAAGTATACGGAAGGAAAACGGAGTCCATAAGGTGCCCGAGGGGCCCACAACCCACCAGGGCACGCCTAGTGGGGCAGGGTCGCCCTGGTGCCTTGTGGGCACCTAGGTTGCCTTCCCAGTTGTTTCTTATTTTTCTATTTTTTCTAATATTTCAAAACTGACAGAAAATATTTTTGCGGATTTTTCGGAGTCCGTTTACTTACCGTATCACGTGCCTCTTCCTTTTCAGGGTTCTGGAGTGTTCTGGAAGGTTTCTTTTATGTGCTCCTCCGGAGTCATGGTTTGGATAATGTTAGTTTCAACATTAATAGGCATACCTGAAATATAGTGTTTAATCCTTTGTCCATTGACCACCTTCAGATTACTGCCTTCGGCATTATTAATCTTGATAGCTCCAGAGCGATAAACTTCTTTGATGATATATGGTCCTTCCCATTTGGACAGAAGTTTTCCTGCAAAAAATCTAAAACGAGAATTGTACAATAGAACATGTTCACCAACTTTGAATTCCTACTTTTGGATTCTTTTGTCATGCCATCTTTTAACTTTTTCTTTAAATAGTTTGGCATTTTCATAAGCTTGGGTTCTCCATTCATCTAGTGAACTAATATCAAATAACCTCTTTTCACCGGCAAGTTTGAAATCATAATTGAGTTCTTTAATTGCCCAATATGCTTTATGTTCTAATTCAAGAGGCAAATGACAAGCTTTCCCATAAACCATATTATATGGAGACATACCCATAGGATTTTTATAAGCTGTTATGCAGGCCCAAAGTGCATCATCTAATTTCTTAGACCAATTCTTTCGGGACCTATTGACAGTTTTTTGTAATATTAATTTTATTTCTCTATAGCTTAGTTCAACTTGACCACTAGATTGAGGATGATAGGGTGATGCAATTCAATGGTTGACATCATATTTAGCCAGCATTTTACGGAAAGCACCATGAATAAAGTGTGAACCACCATCAGTCATTAAATATCTAGGGACTCCAAACCTCGGGAAGATAATTTCTTCAAGCATTTTAATGGAGGTGTTATGATCAGCACTACTAGTTGGAATAGCTTCTACCCACTTAGTGACGTAATCAACAGCAACCAAAATATGTGTATACCCATTAGAGGAAGGAAAAGATCCCATATAATCAAAGCCCCAAACATCAAATGGTTCAATAACAAGTGAATAATTCATAGGCATTTCCTGATGCTTACCAATATTACCAATTCTTTGACATTCATCACAAGACAATACAAACTTTCGGGTATCCTTGAAAAGAGTGGGCCAATAAAAACCAGATTGTAATACCTAATGCACAGTTCTATCTCCTGCATGATGTCCTCCATAGGCTTCAGAGTGGCATTTCCATAGGATTTGTTCCTGTTCATGCTCAGGTACGTAACATCTAATAATACCATCTACTCCCTCTTTATAAAGACGTGGGTCATCCCAAAAGTAATGTCTTAAGTCATAGAAGATTTTTTTTCTTTTGTTGGTATGTGAAACTAGGTGGTATAAATTTAGCAACAATATAATTAGCATAGTCAGCATACCAAGGAGTATTATGTGAAGCATTTATGACAGCTAGTTGTTCATCAGGAAAGCAATCATCAATAGGTAGTGGGTCATCAAGAATATTTTCTAACCTAGACAAGTTATCAGCTACGGGATTCTCAGCTCCTTTCCTATCAGTGATATGTAAGTCAAATTCTTGTAGCAAGAGAACCCACCTAATGAGTCTAGGTTTAGCATCTTTCTTTTCCATAAGATATTTTATAGCAGCATGATCGGTGTGAACAATGACTTTGGAATCAATAATGTATGATCTGAATTTATCATAAGCAAACACAACTGCTAAAAATTGTTTCTCAGTAGTAGCATAATTTCTTTGGGCACTGTCAAGAGTTTTGCAAGCATAATGGACAACATTTAATTTCTTATCAACTCGATATCCTCGGCCCCTTCCCCCGAGCAATCGGGGGCTTTGAATTCTTGTTCGTTGCTATCGACAAGTTTACAAAGTGGCCGGAAGTGACTGCCGTGAGAAAGGTGACTGCTCAGTCAGCTATCAAGTTCTTGAAAGAATTGGTGTGTCATTTTGGAGTTCCGGCAAGGATCATTACCGACAACGGCACCTAGTTCACGAGCCTTGCCTTCATGCAATATGTTCATGCCCTCGGATGCAAGATCTCATTTGCCTCTGTGGCACACCCTCGGAGCAATGGGCAAGCTGAGAGGGCGAACGCTGAAGTGCTACGTGGACTCAAGACAAGAACCTTTGATACGCTGCAGAAGCACGGCAGGTGGTGGATTGAGGAGCTGCCGATAGTTCTCTGGTCCCTCAGAACGACACCAAACTGAGCTACCGGGCAGACTCCCTTCTCCCTGGCCTACGGGGCAGAAGCAGTTATCCCCACGGAACTCATTTACGGGTCGCCTCGAGTGCTTGCCTACGAAGAAGTAGCGCAAGATCAGCACCAGCGTGACGACGCTGTGCTACTCGAGATGAACCGTCTTAGGGCTGCTACGTATGATGCACGCTATCAGCAAGCCCTGCGTCGCTATCATAGCCGCAGGGTTCACGCCCGGTGTTTTGAGGAAGGTGACCTTGTCCTTAGGCGCGTTCAGTCCGCCAAGGGTACAAACAAGTTGTCACCAAAGTGGGAAGGCCCTTACCGGGTAGTACGAGTCACCAGACCTGGCGCAGTCCATCTGGAGACCGGAGATGGCATTCAGTTGCAAAACTCATGGAATATTGAGCATCTTCGCAAGTTCTACCCATAAGGCGCGGCTGTTGGGCCCTGCCCGGCGGCCACCCTTTTGTACAGGCCTTGCCTCAGCTGCATGTAACCCCTTGTACAAAGCCAGGGCAATGACCCTGTGCAAGAGAAAATAAAGAAGCGCTGTGGGGGGCCCCGACCAAGATTGCATGCATGCATGAGCATTCCAAGATCACTGCATAAGCATTTCATGAGCATTTGCATATGCATATAGATAGGATCGCATCCTGCATTCATTCTCATCCGCATGAAGCTGCAGGTTCCTGCCATGAACTTGGCTTTGACGAGGAGTTGAGAAGATTGCCCGGCACTGCGATCCCCAGCAAGCCAAACAGATAAGTTCTACCTCCTGTCCATTAGTGTTCTGTAAGTTATAACTTGTGCATAAGAAAACCCCGCCACTCTTTTGAGACTTAGGTGCTCCCATCCCTGACTCGAACGTTGCTTCTGACAGGATGGTCATAGTGGCCTTTGGTAAAAAGAAGTTGGCGGGGGGCTGGCCCCTTTGCCTGTTGCCCGGTAGACACAGCTCTCCGGCAGACAGAAAAGGTGCCAGCATGATAGCCTGCTGGGGAAAACTCGTTTATTTACACTAAAGGGGCATCTCGCCTCTGCATGGACATACACATGCATGGGTTCCCGGCAAGGTTCATCTTTTTCATTAATATGCTGATACAAGTACAAGCATTACAGAACACAAACATGGACTCAAGAGATTACATTATTTGAATTAAAATTTGGCAAGTGCCTGCAGATTTAAGATTGAAAAAAGATAAGTGCCCCGTAATGCCCTTTCTTGTCCCTCTCCTCCTAGGCACGACCGTTAAAGGCGAGGAGGGCAAAGGGAGCGCCTGGGCGGGAGCCCAGCCTGCCCCCCTCGGGCTCCGGGAGAGGTAGCCCGATGGGAGCGGGAGCACCGAGGAACACGTCGATGGAGAGAACGGCGGAGGCGACCCATCGACCGCCACCACCAGGGCCAGCAGGACACGGCAGGGCTAATGGAGCTCCAGCCCGAGAGGAAGCCTACCGTGGTCCAGCTGGAGGACTGCTGGAGGAGCCCGGGAGCACCATCCCCACCTCTGCATCCAACTCCCCGGTAAATCGCGCTGCCGGGAAGGAGATGCGGATGCAAATGATGGTGCTGCCGCCTGATGAAGATGGTGTGGGCGGCGATCAGCCGGAGTCAGAGTCATCGCTCCCCCGCCCGCTGCCGTCGTCATCACCGTCACTGTCCTCCTCGTCGCTTCCGCTCGAGGAGGAGCTTTCGTCGTCAGCTGAGCTCTCCGCGCAGCACCCTAAGTGACCTCCTGAGTGCCCGAAGATCTTGACAGAGAGCAGGCCGCTCTCCATTAATTTGAACTGGAGAATGTGCCCCTCCGAGAAGCCGTGGGCACGGGCGAAAGTCTTCCAGCCACGGCGAAGGTACATGATGTGAGGGGCAGGGAAGTCGACATCAACCCACATGCTGCCGTTCCCACAGCCCCTCATGTGCAACCTCAGAGCGCGCGGTTGCTCGAGCTCCATCTCCCGCGCAAAGGGAGTTGGAAGGTGAAGATGACCACACAGGGGCTTGTACAGCCTGATGATGAACTCTCGAGGTTGGTCCCCGACGTGGCCTTCCATCGGGGGAGGAGCCGCCGGCGGGGGTGCAGCCAAGGCACCGCCCCGCCCTCCTCCTCCTCGAGCACCACGGCAACTTCGACCTCGTCCCCTCCCTCCTCCCCTTGCGGCGGGTTCCGTCACCACAGGATCCGGACGAGGAGGGATGCGATGTCGAGTAGAAGCCCTCATCGCTGCCACTGGGGCACCATCGTGCCCTCGCCCTCTCACCATGGCTAGAAGGGAAAAGTTGCGGAGAAGAAGAAGAAGTGTGTGCAGAGAGGCACCGCCCCTGCCCCTTTTTATTGGGGGACGGGGCAGGGGGTTGGCTCCTCATACGCGAAATGGCCGCCCCGCTCCTCCAATACGGCCTCGCTGCACCCTCTGGAGCTCTGAGGATCAAGGCCGACCCTTTGCGCCAACCATCAGCGCTCGGTTTTCTGCCATGGCACTCCTCCCCGTGCCCTCCACATCCACCACCTACCACACCCAATGCATGCGAAACATGTGGCAGGTGCGTGCGAAACGGGAGGCAAGTGGGATTGCAGTTTCCGCCCCGTGATCGTGGGGTGAGGAGAACCCGCAGGCCATGATCAAAGTTCTTCCACAGCATCACGCACGATGCGCGGAGAAACCGGAAACTGGCCCAGAATCAAGGCTAATGAAGAAGCAAAGAAGACCTCAAGAGACCAGCCTCTTCAGCGACCCTGCCTTTGCACTTATTAGGCCCTACCCCGATGACGCTCGGCAGCGCGTTCGGGGCAGGCCCGGGGGCTTCTGTCGGTGCAACAAACCCTGGGTCTGTTGCCAAACTGTGCACAGGCACGGGGACGAGATTGAAGCACCAACCCAAGTCAGAATACAAGCGACTAAGAGGTTCAAATGACTAACATACAGATCAGAGGGACCAAGATCAAGCCAAAGAAGCAAGGCACCATCAGGAGAAGGGCCTCCTTTGCCGGGCAGGCGAGCTCAGCAAGGTGCGAGGCCACCCCCGGAAGACGACGTCCAAGACGTCCTGGCAGGGCCTGCCGGGGGACACGGAGTCAAAACCACCTCACCAACTACTCCACCATGACCCACGTCGTCAATCAGTGCGGTGTCAAACCGCGGAGTGACTAAATGGCAGCCATTCACCACATGGCAGCCTCTCCCTTTAGGAAACACCTGCAGATGACACCCGTCCTGCGACGTGTCAAGCGAGCAGGCATGGAGCTGGCGAGATAGCCCGGCAAGCCTTGCCGGGCAACCAACGATGTGACATTGAGCGGTGCATTTAATGCGCCCTGTCAGCCCGCAGAGTTAGGTATAATAGCACTGTTGGCTATCTTATCAGTACATAATGACTGTTTTGCCATTGTGGTGACCCCTTAATCTATAAAAGGAGGCCCATGGTGATCGTAGAGAGGGTTAGAAGGTTGGATAAATCAGACCCCCATACGCGTGTAGCTACTGCCGCCCCGAGGCAACCCTTGCCAGGCAAGTGTACTACGCTCCACCACCACCTTTCCACCATCAATCCACCAAAGCAGGAGTAGGGTTTTACACCTCACGGCGGCCTGAACCTGGGTAAAAATGCCTATGTGATCTCTGCCGTGCTGCCACACGCTCGTCTGCTCTTTGTGCAATGTGACGCCTCCTGCCGAACCAGCAAGGGGCTTCCTGGTCCCACAGGTGGCCGCGGTTTCCCGCGACAGAGGGATATTAAATAGCATAATGGATCTGAACATATAATCTTCCACCAAATAAACCATCTAGCATCAACTACAAGATGTAATCAACACTACTAGTCACCCACAGGTACCAATCTGAGGTTCCAATACAAAGATTGAACACAAGAGACGAACTAGGGTTATGAGATGAGATGGTGCTGTTGAAGATGTTCATGAAGATTGGCCTGCCAAACATGAGAGGGTTGTTGGTGATCACGATGGCTTCGCTTTCCCCCTCCAGGAGGGAAGTTCCCCTGACGGAATCGCTCCGTCGGAGGGCATAAGTGCTCCTGCCCCAGTTCCACCTCGAGACGGTGATGCTCCTTCCCGAAAGTACTCTCCTTATTTTTTCTAGGTCAAAAGACAAAATATACCAGAAGATGGGCTCCGGAGGTGGGCTAGGGTAACCATGTCGTGGTAGAACACGGCCACCTATGAGGCCATCGGCCCTTTGTGGTTCGGCAGGGGGGAGGACGTATTGCACAAAGAGCGGAGGCCGTGGGACAGCACGGCAGCGGTGACACCGGTGGTTTTTACCCAGGTTCGGGCCGCTGAGAAGCGTAAAACCCTACTCCTGCTTTGGTGGATTGATGTGGAGACCGTGAAGGACGCGTGGCGCTCGAGCCCGTTAAGGTCGCCTTGGGGAGAGTTGCTACGCGCGTATGAGTACACGAAGGTCCAAATCCTTTCTAAGGTTGCCATGGGCCTCCTTTTATAGGCCAAGGGGTTACCACAATGGCAAAATGGTCATTACCCAGTGATTAGATAGCTAACCGTGCTATCATACCTAACTCTGGCAGTTAGGAAAAAGCGCATTGAATGCGCTGCCATGTGTCATGCTGTGGATGCGGCCCGGCAGGCATGCCACGCCGCTTTAGTCATCTTCCACATGTTTGCTTGACATGCCTCTGGACGGGTGTCATATGGAGGTGATCTTCCTCCTAAATGGCCGCCACGTGCCAAATGACAGCCACTTAGTTATCTGGGGGCTCGACACCGCACCGATGGATGACTTGCGTTGTGATGCGATGGAGCGGTGGAGCGGTGGAGGCCCGGCACGGGTGTAGGCCGCCAGCGGCCCCGGCAATCCTTGTCGGGGAAATCTTGGGACTTGTCTTCGGGGTGGCCTCGACCTGACCAGGCTCGCCTGCCCGGCAAGGGAGGTTTTTCCTTAGTTATATCTTGCTGTCATGGTCTTCTTGATCCGCCCTTTGATTCCTCAAAGAGCCCTCTCTCTATGGCTCGGTTTTGTCTTGAATGCTTGGTGTTGCTTGTATTTCCGCCACTTGAGCCTGTGTATAGTCTGGGCAACGTACGTAAAGGTTCGTTGCACCGACATCCCACTACCCACCAGGGCGCGCCAAGGGGGCCTGGCGCGCCCTGGTGCCTTGTGGCCACCTGGCAGCCCCCTCTAGTAGTTCTTTTCTCCAATATTTAATATATATTCCAAAATAATTCTCCGTAAAATTTGAGCTCATTTGGAGATGTGCAGAATAGGTATCTCTGATATAGCTTTTCAGGTCTAGAATTCCAGCTGCCGGTATTCTCCCTCTTTGTGTAAACCTTGAATATTATGAGAGAAAAGGCATTAGAATTACTCCACAAAATGTTATAATGCATAAAAACACTATAAATAACAGTAGGAAAACATGATGCAAAATGGACGTATCAACGGCCAGACCTATAAGCTTACAATGAGTTGATCAGCCCGAACGTTCTCTTCGGTGAGTGTTTGCAAGTACTATAGCTCGCACAGTAGCAAACCTACTAACACAGCATAGAATTAGTCGAGGTTTGACACCAAGAATCAGCAAACAAGCCCTGCTTATATGATAAACAGTTCAAACTTACGTCTAAGGATGCCATATATTACATCAAAAGCTGGTGAGGATACATCTTCCATAACTCGGAGAGGGTTTGCATGATTCACTATGAAACAAAAGTAGCAAGTACCGCCCACACAAGACAGTGCACTAGCCCTAAGATTGTTTGATAACACGCATCATTCTGGTAATTAAACGCAATGCAAACTACGTTGAAAGATTAGCGCGACCAACTATTTATTGTCATCGATCTCTGGGCAATGTCCATAGGACGGGCAGCGGCATGGGAATCGATCTCTGGGGCAATGTCCACAGTACATACCGTGGCATGGGAATCATCGAGGACGTCCACCGGCACCTGCACAACCCTAACATATTAGCAAGCACATTGCAAATAATCAAAAACAACAATTATGGTAAGCCAGTTTTTTACCTTGTGCAGCTCACCGGGGGATCTCATCCCTCCGGGGGCCATCTCCTCGAAGGGGGACATCGCCTTGCCAGGGGAACACTTCTTCTCAAAGGCGACTATCTCCTCAAACTCGGTCTTGAGCCCCTCATAAGTGGCCATCAGAGTTTCTGGGGTAGGCACGGTGGGGCCCTTGCTGTTCTCCAGCTTTTTGTGTTCAGGAGTTCGTCTGCCAATGTCATCAACTCTTTGGCCAGTGCTTGTTTCTTGGAGCTCTTCATCTCCATGGGTTTGCCCGCCAACATTAAATGAGCTGCCATGTGTCATGTTGTGGATGTGGCCCGGCAGGCCTGCCACGCCGCTTTAGTCATCTTCCACCTGTTTGCTTGACATGCCTCTGGACGAGTGTCATATGGAGGTGATCTTCCTCCTAAATGGCCGCCACATGCCAAATGACAGCCACTTAGTTATCTGGGGGCTCGACACCGCACCGATGGATGACTTGCGATGGAGCGGTGGAGGCCTGGCGGGGGTGTAGGCCGCCAGTGGCCCCCTGCAATCCTTGCCGGGGAAATCTTGGGACTTGTCTTTGGGGTGGCCTCGACCTGACCAGGCTCGCCTGCCCGGCAAGGGAGGTTTTTCCTTAGTGATATCTTGCTGTCATGGTCTTCTTGATCCGCCCTTTGATTCCTCAAAGAGCCCTCTCTCTATGGCTCGGTTTTGTCTTGAATGCTTGGTGTTGCTTGTATTTCTGCCACTTGAGCCTGTGTACAGTCTGGGCAACATACGTAAAGGTTTGTTGCACCGACAGGAGCCCCCGGGCCTGGCCCAACTGTGCTGCTGAGCATCGTTGGGGTAGGCCCTCTCAGGTACACAGGCAGGGGTCTTGTGATGATATTTTCTTCTTCCTTGATTTTTCTTCTTGCTTCTTCATTAACCTGTGTCCGAGTCAGTTTCCTGCTTTTCCGCATGTCGTGCGGGACATCGTGGGAGGATTTACGCCATGACCCATGGGTCGCCCACATCCCACGCTCGCGGGGCAGTAACTACCATTCCACTAACCCCCTTGTCCCTGCCATTTCTGCCACGTATGCCACATGCATTGCGCAGGGTTGGTGGCGGATGCGGAGGGCGCAGGAATGAGTGCCAAGGCAGAAAGCCAGGCGCTATGGATAGGCGTAGGAGGTCGGTCTTGATTCCATGCGTCGTTAGTGACGCAGAGGAGTCGGATTGGTAAATCGGGGCGGTTGGCTCTTGGGTGAGGAGCCGGCCCCCAGCCTCGTTCGCCTATAAAAGGGAACGTTGGCGAGGCGCTGACTCACACCCATCTCTTCCTCCATCCTTATGACATCATCTCTCCACCATGGTGAGGGGGAGAGGACGTAGCGGCACTCCAGTGGTGGTGACGAGGGCTTCTGCTTGGCAGCGCCTCCCTCCCCCTATTGGGGACACCGGGTCGGAGCCCGCCGCAAGAGGGGGCGGGAGAGGGCGTGGCCGTGGTCGTCGTGGTGCTCGGGGTCAAGGAGGACAAGGCGGCGTTCTGATCGCACCTCCTCTAGCCGCTCAGGACCCGAACAAAGGCCACGTCGGGAACCAGCCGCTGGAGTTTATCGTCAAACTGCACGGGCCCCCGCGCAGCCTCCTTCGGTTTCCCACCCCATTTGCAATGGTGATGGAGGTCGAGCAGCCGCCGGGGCTAAGGCTGCACATGAGGGGCTGCTGCAATGGCAGCATGCGGGCGGACGTGGAGTTCCCCGCTCCTCATGTCATGCTTCTCCAGCATGGCTGGAAGACCTTCGCTCGTGCCCATAGCTTGGCGGCCGGGCACGTTCTTCATTTCAAGTTAATGGACGCCACCCTGCTCTCCGTCAAGGTCTTTGGGCGTTCGGGTGCTCGCTTAGGGTGCTGCGTGGAGAGCTCGACCGACGACGAAAGCTCCTCCTCGAGCGATAGCGATGAGGAGGACAGTGATGGCGATGACGACGACACCGATGGGGAGGATGACGGCTCCGACTCCAACTAAACTCCGGTCGCACCGTCACCGTCAGCGGGAGACTGGAGGCACCGTCATCTGCACCTGCATCTCCTCCCCGGCAAGGGGTGTGGATCGTGCCTCCGGCTCCTCCAGCAGCCTTCCAGCTGGACCCCGGCAGGCTTCCCCATGGGCTCCGGCTTCGTTCGGCCTGCCGCGTCTTGCTGGCTCTGGTGGCGGTGACCAGGGCACCGCCTAGGTGCTCTCCCCACCCATCACCTTCGTTCGCGCCCTCTCGATCTTGTCAGACTGTCTCCTGCAGGTCTTGACAGGGTCGGGCTGGGCTTCTGCCCAGGCACTCCTTTTGCCCTCTTCGCCTCCCATTGTAGTTCCTAGGAGGAGAGGGACAAGAAAGGGATTACGAGGCACTTGTCGTTTTTCAATCCAAAACATGCATGTAGGCACTTGCCAAACTTTAGTTTCGAATATGTAATCTCTTCTATCCATGTTTGTACTATGTAAGCTTTGTACTCATTTATCCACATATTAATGAAAAAAGACGGTCTTGCCGGGTACTTGTGCATGTACTACATCCATGCAGAGGAAGAATTCCTCTATACTTTTAAGTAAACAAGTTTTTCTCCGGCAAGCTATCCCGTCGGGCGCCTTCCGTTTGTTGCCACGAGGCTTGGCCTGCTGGGCTCAAAACTATGGAAGGGGACTGGCCCCTCGTCGAACCTTCTCAGCCAAGAGCTACTACAACCATCTTGACCGAAGCAATGTTCGGGTCAAAGGATGGGAGCACAAAGGTTTCGAAGGTGATGGGGTTTTTCTATGAACAAGTTTTCTTCTTACAGAGACATGTACGCATAAAGAGGAACTTATCTGCTTTGCTTGTCAGGGATCAATATGTAAACTTGTTTCCGCCTCTTCTTTTTGGGACTGAGTTCGCGGCAAGAGTCATGCAGTTAGTGCAGAGGAAAACAAAGCAACATATGATCTTATCTACATGATCATGGTATGCTCATGTTATGCTATGCATGCATGCAAGTTTTTGGGGGCCCCTGGCGCATCGTTTTATTGTCTGTGCTCAGGGTCTACGCCTGGCTTTGTACAAAGGGTTACATGCATATCGGCAAGGCTTGTACAAAAGGGTGGCTGCCGGGCAGGGCCCGACAGCTGCGCCTTACGGGTAGAACTTACGAAGATGCTCAATGTTCTATGAGTTTTGCAACTGAATGCCATCTTCGGTCCCCAGACGGACTGCACCGGGTCTGGTGACTCGTACTACCCGGTAAGGGCCTTCCCACTTCGGCGTCAACTTTTTTGCACCCTTGGCGGACTGAACACGCCTAAGGACAAGGTCGCCTTCCGCAAGGCTCCGGGCATGAACCTTGTGGCTGTGATAGCGACGCAGGGCTTGCTGGTAGCGTGCAGCACGCGTAGCAGCCCGGAGACGGTTCTCCTCGAGGAGCACGGCATCGTCATGCGGGTGCTGCTCTTGCTCTACTTCATCGTAGGCAAATACTCGAGGTGACCCGTATGTGAGTTCCGTGGGGATCACTGCTTCTGCCCCATAGACTAGGAAGAAGGGAGTCTAGCCGGTAGCTTGATTTGGTGTCGTACGGAGGGACCAAAGAACCACCGGCAGCTCATCGATCCAGCGCCTGCCGCACTTGCGTAGCTTATCAAAAGTTCTTGTCTTGAGTCCTCGCAACACTTCAGCATTCATCCTCTCAGCTTGTCCGTTGCTTATGGGATGGGCAATAGAGGCGAATGAAACCTTGCTTCTGAGGGTTTTAACGTATTGCATGAAGGCGCGGCTTGTGAATTGGGTGCCGTTGTCAGTGATGACTCTGGTGGGTACTCCGAAGCGGCACACCAATCCCTTCAACAACTTGATAGCTGATTGTGCGGTCACTTTTCTCACAGGCTCCACCTCCGGCCACTTTGTAAACTTGTCGATTGCAACATACAAGAATTCAAAGCCCCCGGTAGCACGGGGGAAGGGGCCCAAGATGTCGAGCCCCCAGACCAAAAATGGCCATGACAAAGTGATCGTCTGGAGAGCTTGAGCAGGCTGATGGATATTCTTGGAGTGGAACTGGCAGGCTTCACATCTGGTGACTAGCTCGATCGCATCTTGGAGGGCTGTGGGCCAGTAGAATCCTTACCGGAAAGCTTTTCCGACCATGGCTCTTGATCCAATATGGGAGCCGCACATGCCTTTGTGTATCTCTGCCAATAGTTCCTTCCCCTCTTCCCGGCAAATGCACTTCAATTTCACACCGTTGGGCCTCCTTCTGTATAGCGTGTTGTCGACAAACTAATACATACTGGCCCTTTGGGCTACTCTTTCAGCTTCTTCTTGCTCTTGGGGAAGTTCTCATGTTTGGAGGTAATGGACTATGTGCCGTGCCCAAGTTGGAGCCTGGGGCTCGACAACAAGGATCAATGGCACCTCCTCATTCGTGGGAGCGCAAATCTCAACCGCAAGAACTGATGGTTCAGCGAGAGGGTGCTGCTCACCAAGCGAAGTGGAGTTGTTCCCGCCAACCTCTCTGCCGTTTGCTTTGGGAAGCTCTGCCGGGAGAGGCTTGCCGGAGTCCAGTTTCCTCCTTTTTCTGGCCATTGTTGTCGAGGATACTGAAGGTTGAGTCAGGTGGAGAACAAAAGTCCCTGGTTCCACATGAAGCTTTCGCGCAACGCATTTCGACAGATGATCAGCAATGCTGTTTTCCGCACATGGCACATGCTCTGTTTGCAATCCGTCAAAACGCTCCTCCAACTTTCTCACTTCCTCCACATATGCTTCCATCAATGGACTCTGGTAATCCTTGTTTACTTGCCTCACCACAAGTTGTGAGTCTCCGCGAATGATCAACTTCTTAATTCCCAACTCTGTTGCGATCCTGAGCCTGGCAAGGAGTCCTTCATATTCTGTAGTGTTGTTGGTAGCTTTCTCCCCAGGAAAATGCATTTGGATCACGTACTTGAGGTGCTCTCCACTGGGTGCGACAAGGAGCATGCCAGCCCCCGCACCTTGCAGTGAGAAGGCACCATCAAAGTACATGATCCACTCTTGGCGAGACTCCTTGCCGGGGATAACTGTTTCCGGTGCTTCTTCATCTAGGGTTGGTGTCCATTCCGCGATGAACTCCACCAGTGCTCTACTCTGAATGGTTGATGTGCTCTCAAACTTTAGACCAAAGCTTGACAATTCCAAAGCCCATTCCACTATTCTGCCAGTGGCCTCTGGGTTCCTCAGTATGCGTTGCAAAGGGAAGCAGGTGACAACTGTGATCTCGTGGGCTTGGAAGTAGTGGCGCAGTTTCCTTGAGGCCATGATGAGGCCAAAGATCAACTTCTGCATGCCAGAGTACCTTGATCTAGCCCCCTGCAATAGGGAGCTGACAAAGTATACTGGCCGCTGCACCACCTTCTTCTTTGCCACGGTCTTGGAATTGTCTCCATTATACTGCTCTTCTTTCTCTTGATCTGCACCGGACCTTGCCGGGATGGGTTCACTTTCCTCCCCGGAGGGGACAGTAGCTGCGGCTGCTCCTTCATCCACTTCCCGCTGCGCCATCAACGCTGCACTAACCACCTGATTGGTTGCTGCTAGGTATAGCAGCAATGGCTCTTGTGGTTTAGGAGCGACCAAGGTGGGAGCAGAGGAAAGATAGGTCTTCAAGTCTTGCAGCGCTGCTTCTACCTCCGGGGTCCACTTCATCGGCCCTGCCTTCTTCAAAATTTTGAAGAACGGCAACGCGCACTCTGCAGACTTCAAAATGAACCTGCTTAGCGCGGCAACAAATCCGGTCAGGCGCCTCACGTCTTTAACTATCTTGGGTGCTTGAATCTGCTCGATCGCCTTGATCTTGTCGAGGTTGGCCTCTATCCCCCGGTGGGATACAAAGAAACCAAGTAGCTTGCTGGAGGGAACGCCAAACACACACTTCTCAGGGTTCAACTTCAAGTTGATCTTGCGCAGATTCGTATAGGTCTCTTCCAAGTCTTGAATGAGAGTTGATTTCCTTGGTCTTGACTACTATGTCATCCATGTAAGCTTCAATATTCCTGTGCAATTGAGGCTCGAAACCAATTTGTACTGCCCTTGCAAAAGTGGATCCAGCGCTCTTCAACCCGAAAGGCATCCGTACAAAGCAGTACGTGCCACACGGGGTTATGAACGCGGTCTTCTCCTCGTCCTCCTTGGACATGAAGATCTGATGGTACCCAGAGTATGCATCCAAGAAGGAAAGCAGATCACACCCGGAAGTGGAATATACGATCTTATCAATGCGCGGCAAGGGGAACGGGTCCTTCGGGCATGCCTTGTTCAAATCCGTGAAATCTATGCAAAGCCTCCATTTCCCGTTCGCCTTGCGCACCACCACTGGGTTCGCCAACCCTGTTGGGTGCAGTACTCCTCTAACCAAACCAGCTACTTCAAGTTTCTTGATCTCCTCGGCAATGAACTGTTGCCGCTCCAAAGCTTGCTTCCTGACTTTCTGCTTGACGGGCCGGGCATGAGGGCAGACAGCTAGGTGGTGCTCGATTACCTCCTTGGGAACACCGGGGATGTCATATGGTTGCCAGGTAAACACATCTACATTCGCCCGCAGGAAGGCAACAAGCGCGCTTTCCTATTTGCCATCAAGGGTGGAGCTGATGGTGAAGGTACCACCAACGGCATCCAGCCCTGCCGGGACTTTCTTCACCGCAGGTGAGGCAACCTTGGGCTTCTTGCTAGTGGAACTCTCCGGCAAATCATCGACGGGTGCAGCACACTCCGAAGAGGTGCGCTTCCTGCATTCCTTGCCGGTATCCTTGCTAGCTTTCTTCCCTTTCTTATTTTCCCTGGCGGGAGCTGCAGCTTCCGCGACCTTAGCGGCAACTGCGTCTTGTTACAACTTATCCACGTAGATGACTGCGTCCTTCTTGTTTGACAGAATGGAAATGACGCCCATTGGCCCCGGCATCTTTAGTATGTTGTAGGCATAGTGGGATGCCGCCATGAATTTTGCTAGGGCTGGATGACCAAGGATTCCATTATACGGCAGGGGGAGATCAACCACATCGAACACAACCTTCTTGGTCCGGTAGTTCAATCCTCCTCCAAACGTCACCGGCAGCGTGATCTTTCCCTTAGGACGACTCCTGCCGGGGTTGATCCCTTGGAAAGTGCCAGTGATCTTGAGCTCTTCATTTGTTATTTGAAGCTTGCTGAGCACCTTGGGGGAAATCATATTCAACCAACATCTTTGTGACCTTGAGGTTGCGGATTGTTGGTGAAACCAACAACAGCAAGCACCCTACCGCGGTGGTGCGGTCAGGGTGATCCTCTTCGTCAAAGATGATGGGCGTGCGGCACCATTTGAGCGGTTTTCAGGAGTCCACTGCTGGCTCTACAGCATTGACCTCATGTGCCCACTGTTTAAGCTAGCGGTGAGAGGAGTGCAAAGATGCACCTCCGTCAATGCACAGGGCCTCAGTGGCTTTCTGGAACTCTTGCTCATTGGTTTCCTCTTCATCTCCTTCATCGCTTTTGTCTTCGCCTTCTTTCTTCTTACGGCCCCCTATGGGCCTCTCTGGATACTGGGGATCCTTTCCGCGGCGGCCTCCTCTGCCGCCTCGGCCCTTCCCACCAGCACCTTCTTGGTCTCTTTCCTTGTCGTGCTTCTCGTACTCAGCTCTCTGCTTTTTGACAAGTTGCTCAACTTGGTGACACTCGTGGAGATTATGGCCCTTGGTTCGGTGGATCTTGCAGTATGGCCCGTCAGCCTTCCCAGCCTTCTCAGCCGCCGCAGCCTGCCAGCAATCAGTGCACATGGCAAATTCCTTGCCGGGGGCTTCAGCCTTGGCCTTCTTGCCGGTACTAGGAGTGCCAGAGCCCTCCACAGCCAATACTGCCTTTTCCTGGCGCTTCTTGTTGCGTTTCTTGTTCTTCCTCTTTGGGTCTGCGGCATCGTCGTCATCTTCTGAGTCGACTTCGACGCCGTCCTCTTCTCCGGGGAGTCGCCTCCCTTCCTTTGTTCTAGAACACTTATCCGCCAAAGTGTACAGCTCATTCACAGTCTTGGGCAACCGAACGTTCATCTTGGAACGTATCCTCCTGTTGCGCATGTTGTACTGGAACGCGACAATCACAGCTGCCGGGTGGTTGTCTGGGATGTTTCTGTGTACCCGGCTAAACCTATGCATGTACTTCCGCAAGCTCTCTCCTTCCTTTTGTGGAAGGAGCTGCAGATCGTTGGGCCATCCTAGTTCTTGATGGCCGCCCGTGAAGGCGCCAATAAACTCGTGGCACAGGTCAGCCCATGATGAGATGGAGTTCTCTGGAAGGTGCATCAGCCATGACCTCACATTTGGCTTGAGTGCCAAAGGGAAGTAATTGGCGAACACCTTCTCATCTCTTCCTCTGGCAGCTTGAACAGCGATGGTGTAGATGCTCAGGCACTCTGCCGGGTTCAGCCTTCCATCATACTTTTCTGGTATTTCTGGCTTGAAAACGCGGGCAGATGGCCAACGGACTTGCCGCAGCTTGCGACTGAAGGCAGGACACCCGACCTCAAAGGTAGGTATCCGCCCTCACTGGGCGCAGGTCCGTCGACGTCTGCGCCATTGCGCCTGTCGGATTGGCGGCGGGTTTCACGGCGTCGCTCTATGGTGACGCGCACGTCTTCCCTCCGTCGGTCCTCTAGGACCTGCCGCTGATCTCAACAGGCCCGAGGGTCAGACAAGGCTATTGATACCTCATCGGACTCCTGGTTGTGTGGTTCTGGTTGTGGTCCTTGCGATGGCCGTCGCGGAGGGGACTGTACCATGGGAGTGGCCCCCTCAGCTCGGTCAGCAGCTCGGGCCATGGCTGTCGCTTGCGAGAGTCATGGCGGATCTGCCCGCTGTGATCCCCCTGCTTCAGCGAAACCGATCAAGCTCTGGATGGTAGCTCTCCACTCGTCCATTTGATTGGCCGCTGGTGGGAATCTTAGCAGGAGTTGGGCTCGCGCCATGGCCTCCGAAGCGGTGCTTGGCATAGACGACGACGCAGACCGTGACATCGCCCGGCTCCTGCCAGTACCAGTGGCGGTGGCGTCGTGCTCTCGTCATCGCGAGCCGGCTGCCACGGTGGTACGGTGGCGAGAAGGGTGCGCATGGGGGCAAACGGCCCTGTTCGGCGCTTCGTCTTGGTTTCCCCGCCCAAGGGGAGGTGCCTGCCCCGCGTTTGCACCCGTTGCAGGGGCAACCAGGGGGCTGCGGTTCACACCGGAGCGAGCGTTGTCGTTGTGGCTGCGCTCTTCGGCACGGTGGGGGGGTGGAGACTGAGCATTCTCCCCACCCATGTGTTGTGGAGCACAGCCGTCGGAGTGTTGTTGATGTCGCCCTCCTCTGGCGTTGTCCGCTCCCGCTTCGGCTGGGGGGGAACGACGATAGCACTGCCTGCGTTGGTCACGTTCCCCACGGCATCCGCGTCCCCCGACGCTGCTGCAGCCCCCGCAGCATCGGTGACTGCATGCGAAGGGGCCTTCGAGGTGGAAGGATGAGCAGTCGCGCCGGACTTCTTCTTGGGCGCCATGGACGTTGAAGCCAACGCTGAAGAAGGCGATGATGAAGACTGACGTGTTGTTTACAACCTCGGGTTTGCACAAGCGCTCCCCCTACCTGGCGCACCAAAGATGTCGTGGTAGAACATAGACACCTATGAGGCCATTGGCCCCTTTTGTGGTTCGGCAGGGGGAGGACGCATTACACAAAGAGCAGAGGCCGTGGGACAGCACGGCAGCGGTGACACCAGTGGTTTTTACCCAGGTTTGGGCTGCTAAGAAGCGTAAAACCCTACTCCTGCTTTGGTGGATTGATGTGGAGACCATGAAGGACACGCGGCGCTCGAGCCTGACAAGGTCGCCTTGGGGTGAGTAGCTACGCGCGTATGAGTACATGAAGGTCCGAATCCTTTCTATGGTTGCCACGGGCCTCCTTTTATAGGCTAAGGGGTTACCACAATGGCAAAATGGTCATTACCCAGCGATTAGATAGCTAACAGTGCTATCATACCAAACTCTGGCAGTTAGGACAAAGCGCATTAAATGCGCTGCCATGTGTCATGCTGTGGATGTGGCCCGGCAGGCCTGCCGCGCCGCTTTAGTCATCTTCCACCTGTTTGCTTGACACGCCTCTGGACGGGTGTCATATGGAGGTGATCTTCCTCCTAAATGGCCGCCACGTGCCAAATGACAGCCACTTAGTTATCTGGGGGCTCGACACCGCACTGATGGATGACTTGCGATGGAGCGGTGGAGGCCTGGCAGGGGTGTAGGCCGCCAGCGGCCCCAGCAATCCTTGCTGGGGAAATCTTGGGATTTGTCTTAGGGGTGGCCTCGACCTGACCAGGCTCGCCTGCCCGGCAAGGGAGGTTTTTCCTTAGTGATATCTTGCTGTCATGGTCTTCTTGATCCGCCCTTTGATTCCTCAAAGAGCCCTCTCTCTATGGCTCGGTTTTGTCTTGAATGTTTGGTGTTGCTTGTATTTCTGCCACTTGAGCCTGTGTACAGTCTGGGCAACATACCTAAAGGTTTGTTGCACCGACAGCCCACTACCCACCAGGGCGCGCCAAGGGGGCCTGGCGCACCCTGGTGCCTTGTGGCCACCTAGCAGCCCCCCTCTGGTAGTTATTTTCTCCAATATTTATTATATATTCCAAAATAATTCTCCGTAAAATTTGAGCTCATTTGGAGATGTGCAGAATAGGTATCTCTGATATAGCTTTTTAGATCCAGAATTCCAGCTGCCGGTATTCTCTCACTTTGTGTAAACCTTGCATATTATGAGAGAAAAGGCATTAGAATTACTCCACAAAATGTTATAATGCATAAAAACACTATAAATAACAGTACGAAAACATGATGCAAAATGGACGTATCAACGGCCAGACCTATAAGCTTACAATGAGCTGATCAGTCCCAACGTTCTTTTCGGTGAGTGTTTGCAAGTACTATAGCTCGCATAGTAGCAAACCTACTAACACAACATGGAATCAGTCGAGGTTTTACACCAAGAATCAGCAAACAAGCCCTGCTTATATGATAAACAGTTCAAACTTACGTCTAAGGACGCCATATATTACATCAAAAGCTGGTGAGGATACATCTTCCATAACTCGAAGAGGGTTTGCATGATTCACTATGAAACAAAAGTAGCAAGTACCGCCCACACAAGACAGTGCACTAGCCCTAAGATGGTTTGATAACACGCATCGTTCTGGTAATTAAACCCAATGCAAACTACGTTGAAAGATTAGCGCGACCAACTATTTATTGTCATCGATCTCTAGGGCAATATCCACAGGACGGACAGCGTCATGGGAATCGATCTCTGGGGCAATCTCCACAGTACAGACCGTGGCATGGGAATCATCGAGGACGTCCACCGGCACCTGCACAACCCTAACATATTAGCAAGCACATTGCAAATAATCAAAAACAACAATTATGGTAAGCCAATTTTTTACCTTGTGCAACTCACCAAGGGATCCCATCCCTCCGGGGGCCATCTCCTCGAAGGGGGACATCGCCTTGCCAGGGGAACACTACTTCTCAACGGTGACTATCTCCTCAAACTCAGTCTTGAGCCTCTCATAAGTGGCCATCAGAATTTCTGGGGTAGGCACGGTGGGGCCCTTGCTGTTCTCCAGCTTTCTGTGTTTAGGAGTTTGTCCGCCAACGTCATCAACTCTTTGGCCAGTGCTTTTTTCTTGGAGCTCTTCATCTCCATGGGTTTGCCCGCCAACATCGCCATGGCCGGTGCTCGCTTCTTGGATATCTCTATCTGGAGTGGTTTGTCCGCCGGCAACTCTTTGCCCACTACTCCAGGATCCATCAATAAACTGACAAACAAAAAGCAATCGAAAGGAAAACCACAAACGCAATGAAAACGGGAAAAGAATAGGCAGTGAGGATCGGTCGGTGCTTCACAAAAAGAAGATTCTTGGAAAGAAAATAGAGCAGCATCACTGATTCACTCACCTTTCCTTTGTCGGTACAGAAGATAAATGGCGGTAGTGAGTAGCCTGGAATGTGGTTTTCTTCAAGATAGGGGAGAAAGGGCTTCAACAAGCGTTCCAATGGATGGTTGCTTCTTCCCTCCAACTTACCAGGCCACTTTACCACTGCTGGTAAAGGTGTGGGTTTTGTGATATGATGGGTCACCGGGGTGACTGGTGAGTCTTGACTATAGCTCTTCGCTGTGATTTGGTGGATGGCATGCGGGCTCAGATGCTTGATGTCCCGCATGCCCATGAAACAATGTAATAGAGCGGCTAGTCATAGAAATAGTTTGGACGACAGAGGAGGAGCTGGCCGATAATACTACACGCACGCGCAATAGTAGTACTTCATAAAAACTGTACTCCCACATTTTAACAACTCAAAAAACAAACGGCGACCTGGCACGTACACAATTTTAAACAATTGTTTTGATGGATTGAAAAAAATAAAACTACTCCACTATACGTCTATATATATATAGACAGCTGCCTCCGCGCTTGCTTGCTAGGGTTGCTCTATTCACACACTCTCATCCTCTCCAGATCTAAACAAGATAGCGGTGGTCACACTGTCTTTCTATCCTCACTGCTAGTTACAGATTCGGACACATCCCCTCCAACGGGGAAGGGGAGGAGGGGCAGCATTTAGGCCGTTGTCAACGACGAGGGAGGAGACACACTGCCGGCCGCATCGTTATCTCTGGTCGAGCGCTGACACGGGAGGTCCTCCGATCCCTTTGTCGTTGCCGTAGTGTGGGCGGATCCGGCCTCCCGCCCCCACCTAGCCACACCCCGACGACCTTCAGGTATATCTTCCTTCGAAACCAGGCAGCTCTACTTCCCCAGCTCGCTACGTCGCTGCATGTGCATCATTTTGTACCTCTCAGCCCCCACGTAGCTAGGCTCGATCGGATTGTCCAACGCCACCTAATTTCTTTCTACTATTAGAGCTAAAGTTAGTTTGTGGAGTCGAATCTTGTACTTGGTTCAAACAGGAAAGAAAGGGGGAAAAGATGTAGTATGTACATAGGACTTGGTACAAACAGGAAAGAAAGGGGGTGAAAGTAGTACAGACTGGCCATCCAATTGGTCTCTTTGTCGAAAACGGAAATAAAGGGGAAACGTTGTACACACTGGTATGACGAGGACTAGATTTGCTATCCACACATACGAATAGGTGGCTAAAGTGAACAAAAATGAGACCAACCCATATATGTTGCTTGGATGTTTGTTTCTCGGGGCAACAAACTCTGAATCTCAACTTTATGCCCCGGTTTAGGTACATGGTGCTGGACTGCTCGTGCAGCCACTGTCCCATGCCCTTATAGCAACTATTTAGTTGTTCTTAATATAATGCCACTGGTAAAATGAAGCCATGCCACTGTTATAAGTCATGACAAGTTTAACCAATTATTTTTGCAAGTAATTGTTTGAGACTCTTGATTGTTTCCTTTGTAGCTTTTTGTGCGAACAGGAATATCCATTTCACCTCGTTGCTATTGCGACCTTTTGGTGCACTGCACAAAACACTTCTTAAGAGAAGGGATTTTTTTGCAGTTTAACTGGAATGTCACACCAGAACTGTTGGTTGATTTCAGTGGAACTGCACAAACGGAGATCTGTGTTGCAATCTTCATCCTCCATATTGGCACCCTAACCTTCCCTCGGGTAAGAATGATATTTAATGCATGTGTTCACCTCTATTCTGCAACTGCCATGAGAAAATAATGCTATTGTTTACTAGTAGACTTGTACTCCCTGATTGCTTGTATCTACATTGGTATTTCCCTGAAGAGGAGAGGATGATGCAGCACACCAACAGTAAGAATTTCCCTTGGTTACGAAACCAAGGTTATCAATCCAGTAGGAGAACCAAGCAACACTATGTAAACATCACCTGCACACAAATAACAAATACTTGCAACCCAACGCGTAAGAGGGGTTGTCAATCCCTCCTCGGTATTGAGATAGATAAAATTGTATGAGATTTGATAAATAGATCTGACAAAACCACAAAATAAAATAAAGAAGGAAACAGTGCAACAAGGTATTTTTGGGTTTTAGGAATACTAGATCTGAAATAATATGATAGGAAATAGACCCGGGGGGCCGTAGATTTCACTAGTGGCTTCTCTCGAGAAAATAGCATGCGGTGGTTAAACAAATTACTGTTGGGAAATTGATAGAAAAGCAAATAATCATGACGACATCCAAGGCAATGATCATGTATATAGGCATCACGTCCAAGATGAGTAGACCGACTCCTGCCTGCATCTACCGCTATCCAGCATGCATCTAGTGTATTAAGTTCATGGAAAAATGGAGTAATGCAATAAGAACGATGACATGATGTAGACAAGATCTATTCATGTAGGAATAGACCCCATCTTTTTATCCTTAATGGCAACGATACATGCGTGTCATGTCTCCTTCTATCATTGAAAATAAGCACCGCAAGATCGAACCCATCACAAAGCACCTCTTCCCATTGCAATAAAAATCAATCTAGTTGGCCAAACCAAACCAAAGTTTCAGAGAAGAAATACAAGGCTATAAAGATCATGCATAAAAGAGTTCAGATAAGACTCAAATAATATTCATAGATAGAACTGATCATCAACTCGCAATTCATCGGATCCCAACAAACATACCGCAAAAAGTCATTACATCAAATAGATCTCCATGAACATCGAGGAGAACATTGTATTGAAGATCAAAGAGAGAGAAGAAGCCATCTAGCTACTGCCTACGGACCCGTAGGTCTGTGATAAACTACTCATGCATCATCACAGAAGCACCAATGAGGATGATGAACCCCTCCGTGGTTGTTTCCCCCTCCGGCAAGGGGCCGAAAAAGGGCTCTAGATTGGATCTCGTGGTTCTGGAACTTGCAGTGGCTGGAATTGTTTTTCGTCGACTCCTCTAGGGTTTCTAGAATATCTGAGTATTTATAGAGCTGAGAGGTGGTGGAAAAGATCACCGTGGGCCCCACAAGGCACCAGGGTGCGTTTGGGGCCTCTGGCGCACCCTGGTGTCTTGTGGGCCCCACGGGCCTCCTCTGGTACACCTCCTGGGCTCCCTGGGTCTCTTCTGGGCAGAAAAAATCTCCAAAAAGTTTCGCTGCGTTTGGGCTCCGTTTGATATGCATATTCTATGAAGTAAAAAAAACAAGCAAAAAACAACAACTAGCACTGGGCACTATGTCAATAGGTTAGTCCCAAAAAATGATATAAAGTTGCTCGTAAATGAATGTAAAACATCCAAGATTGATAATATAACAGCATGAAAACAATCAAAAATTATAGATACGTTGGAGACGTATCAGCATCCCCAAGCTTAATTCATGCTCGTCCTCGAGTAGGTAAATGATAAAACAAGAATTTTTGATGTGGAATGCTGCCTAACATGTTCATCACATATTCTTTAATTTTGTAGCATGGACATTTGGACTTTTAGATGATTCAAAGTAATAGTCTATAATTGATGTGAGGACATCAATACTCAAGCATATCAACAAGCAACCATGTCTTTCAAAATATCAACACTAAAGAAAGCTATCCCTACCCCATCATGCTCAATCATTGATCCATTCATGAAACACACTCGAATATTAGCTACATCCAATGCAGAAGTATGATCATAGTGCTCCCTAGTTGGTGCTTTATAAGAGAAGATGGAGACTCAAAAGTGAAAAAATAAAAATTGCATAAAGTAAATAGATAGGCCCTTCGTAGAGGGAAGCAGAGATTTGTAGAGGTGCCAGAGCTCAAAGCTTAAATTGAGAGATAAAATATTTTGAGAGGCATGCTTTTCCCGTCAACGAAAACAATCGAGAATTCCCAATACTTTCTAGGTTAGATACATCATAGGCGGTTCCCAAACATAAAATAAAGTTTATTCCTTTTTCCATCATTCTTTCACAATCCATGGCTAGCCGTATCCACGGGTGCCTTCCATACCAACACTTTCAAAGGAATTTATTATTTGACAACATAAATAAAAAATCATTTCGGGACTGGGCATCCCTATTACCTTGCCACACTCTCATGCAATGACAAGTGAATAAACACTCATCTTGAGAATAACGCATCTAGCATGGAAAAAAATTGGCCACCCCCTGCCGCTTCATGAGTGGTACGGGCACACAAAAAGGAAATTCATTTGGAAAATTAGAGTTGGCACATACAATTTTACTTGGAACAACATGGAAATACCGCATATAGGTAGGTATGGTGGACTCATTGGACAACCTTGTTTAAGGAGTTTGGATGCACAAGTAATATTCCCACTTAGTACAAGGAAAGGCTAGCAAATAGATTGAGAAGCAACCAACCAAAAAACAAAAACGATCATAAACGAGCATTAAACATAACTAACACCGAATAATGCACCACAAGTAGGATGTAACTTCATTGCATAACTATTGACTTTCGTACTTGCATAGGGAATCACAAACCTTAACACCAATATTCTTACTAAAGCATAATTACTCACCAACATGACTCACATATCACTATCATCATATCTCAAAACTATTACAAGGAACCAAGTTTTTAACATCCAATGATCTTCATGAAAGTTTTTATTATATCCCTCTTGAATATCTATCACTTTGGGACTAGTTTCATATATTACCATTGCTTATAACAAGCTCTTAAACAAATTTAAGTGAGAACATGAGCATAAATAATTTTTCTCATCTCTCAAAATAATATAAGTGATTTCTTCAAAAATTTACTAACTCTCAAATTGATCTAAGTGAAGCATGAGAGTATATTTCTTCAAAATTAAAACACCACCGTGCTCAAAAAGATATAAGTGAAGTACTAGAGCAATTCCATAGCTCAAAAAATTTAAGTGAAGCACATAGAGCAATTGAGGGAGTCATGGATTAAGGGGTCCTCGGGGCGACGACCCATTGTGCATGGTCCGGACTAGTGGAGCCGTATAATGACAGGAGATCTACGAAGCCGTGGTGTGCCCTCCAAGTCAAGAAGGCCCAGGATCTCTTTAATTCCTTATTGTAATCTATCTTCGGTAACCCTAACCCTACCGGTGTCTATATAAACCGAGGGTTTTTAGTCTTTAGGGCTAGGGCTACATTTATCACCTCATAACCTTCGGGTTTAGCTCATGCTGATCTCGAGGTAGATCTACTCTGTAAACCACATCATACATCCAATATAATCAAGCAGGATGTAGGGTATTACCTCTTCGAGAGGGCCCGAACCTGGGTAAACACTATGTTCGCCGTCCCTTGTTACCATCGATCCTAGATCCACAGCTCGGGACCCCCTACCCCGAGGTCTGCCGGTTTTGACACCGACATTGGTGCTTTCATTGAGAGTTCCGTTGTGGGATCGCTAGAGGAATCAATGGCTCAACCGGTCGCTGGAGACCACATCCGCGCCGAGGGCTTCCCCGCCCTTGGTCATCTCCTCATCTTCGGCGGCATACTAGTGCGCGCCGATCCCACCAGTCGCCTCGACCAGATTGAAGGCTTCACCCCTGTCGAAGGGTTCATCGGTTTAGGGGCATTGACCCCAGGACCAGCAGACTCACAAAAATTTGGTGTCCCTCAGAGTCTGGCCCCGAAGGCCGACCCCGACGAACCGCCCCATAGATCTCCCGCCGAATCGCCGGAGTGTCCGGCACCCCCATGTGGCCAGCCGGCAGACCACCTGGCAAGCCTTTTTCGTGCAATGGGAATCTCTGTTACCAAGCCTGCGGCCTATGATCAGATCGGGCTTAGACCCGATGACTGAGAAATCAACACCCCTCCGGTCACACACCTCATCGCCACAGTCGAAGAGGCCCAGGAGGGGCCACAGCCTTGCAAGCTAAAAACGGTGTACACTCGAATCCCCAGCTCGGAGTCCGACGCCAGCCCGGATGTACGTTCGGACATACCCCCCAGCTCAAGTCCTGGCCTCGAGCCTATTCGGCCGCACACCAGTTCGGATCCGAGCCCTGTGCGGTCAGAACCGGACACAACTCAACCGCCCATCAAGGATAGTCCGGATCAACGGCATGAGGGAATTCTCAAAATTTTCTCGCCCGCCCACCACACGGAATATAACCCGGACTCGAGAAACCCAGACATATGGGACCTCATGTACGTCAAGCAGCTGCCAAATGAGACAGTCCACCATTATTGGGCAACATTTCTCCTGGTAAAGAACAGGATGGCACCTTGTTGTGACAAAGAAATAATTAAAGCCTTCCAGTTTAACTGTAGGGACGAGGGCCTCTTAAACGCCCTCGCGCGTCGCCGAATTCAAAGCTTCACCGAACTATCAGACATGGTACGCAAATATTGCGCCATGGAGAACACGTGGAGGGCGCAACAGCTGAACATGGGGCCATAGCCCGCCGCGCGTCACAGAAGACCCTGCCTTAAACGGGCTTACACAAATCGGTAACCGAAGCGTGAGCCTAATGAAAGGAAAACTAGGCCCAGATCGGTGTTAGACGAGTTGCTGGATAAACCATGCCCAATACATTCGGTGTTACTAGACGCAAACCCAACCCACAGACTTCGAGCCTATTGGGTGGTAAGACAAGTGGCCAAATATGGCGAGCCAATCTTGGGCCTTACACCCCCAGATAAACAGTCCTCGGTTTCACCGTAGGACCATAATGTCCTGACAGTATACGAGACGTTCGCCTCACACAATAAAAGGAAAAAGGCTCTTCGAGAGCTCAATCATATATATCAAGTGACGGCCGCACAACCATGGGCGGCCACGCCTATCACCTTCAACAAGAAGGATGAGCCAAGCCCTCGTAATAACCATGCACCGACCGCACTGGTCCTCGACCCCATTGTCGATGGTTTCTGGCTGACTAAAGTGCTGATGGACGAAGGCAGCGGCCTCAACCTCATTTATGAGGACACTCTAGACAAGATGCAGTTCAATAGGTCTCGCATCAAACGCAGTCATACCACATTCCAAGGTATAATACCCGGAAGGGAGGCACACTGCTCGGGACGCATAACCCTGGACATTCTGTTTGGTACACCCGAAAACTACAGATCAGAACCCCTGGTATTTCACATTGTGCCCTTCTGTAGCGGATACCACGCCCTTCTAAGACGTGAGGCATTCTCAAGATTTCAGGCCATACCACATTACAGGTACATGAAACTCAAAATGCCAGGGCCCAACGGGGTGATCTCTCTTAAAAGCGACACGAGCAAAGCCTTGCGAGTCGAAAATAAGACGGCATCCCTCACCCTAGAGGCACTATCCGAAGCCCTTGCGGCCGAGGAGTTGACAGCACTACACACTACAGTCGACAGGGATGACGTGGTTCTCAGTAAAAGAAAAAAACCCACGTCATTCAAACCAGCAGATGAAATAGTAAAATTTCAAGTGCACCCAACAGATCCCAACAAAATGGCGTCCATAGGAGCACAGCTGGACCCCGCAGTCAACGAGGCATTAAGGACATTCTTGCATGAAAATTGGGACATATTCGCCTGGCACCCCTCGTACATGCCAGGAATCCCATGCAGGAAAGCAGAGCACAACCTCAACATTCTAAAAGGCTTTAAGCTAGTAAGACAGACCCTGCATCGATTTTCCAAACCCAAACGACAAGCCATGGGCGAAGAACTCGCAAAATTGCTGGAAGCCGGATTCATCCATGAGATCAAGCATCCCGCGTGGTTAGCAAACCTGGTAATGGTACCAAAGAAGGATAAGTCCTGGCGGCTCTGTGTTGATTTCAAAGACCTTAACAAGGCCTGCCCAAAGGATCCTTTCCCTCTGCCACGGATAGACCAGGTCATCGACGCCACCGCCAGACACGACTCACTATGTTTCCTTGACGCATACTTCGGATACCACCAGATCAAGATGAAAGAGTCCGACCAGGCGGCAACCGCGTTCATTACCCCTTATGGGCCCTTCTGCTTCAACACCATGCCGTTTGGATTGAAAAACGCAGGAGCCACATACCAACGCATGATTCAAGCATGCCTCGAAAATCAAATTGGCAAAACGGTCGAGGCATACGTGGACGACATGGTTGTCAAAACCAAACACATCGACCAACTGATAGACGACCTACGTCAAACCTTCGACAACCTGCGGGCCTACGACATATGGCTCAACCCAGAGAAATGTGTCTTCAGGGTCCCTGCCGGAAAACTACTCGGATTCATAGTTTCCCATAGAGGAATCGAGGCCAATCCGGCCAAAATTAGAGCGCTATCCCAGCTCTCAATACCAACAGAGCTTAAGCATGTCCAGAAATTGGCAGGATGCGTGGCTGCCTTAAGCCGCTTCATATCCCACCTCGGAGAAAAGGCATTGCCGCTCTACAAACTTCTTAAAAAGACCAAGAACTTCCAATGGACAGATGAAGCAACTATGGCACTCGAGGAGATTAAAACACTCCTCGCTGGCAACCCTATCCTGGCCGCACCTGGCATCGGCGAACCCATGCTACTATACATTTCGGCCACCAATCAGGTGGTCAGCGCGGTGCTCGTCGTAGAACGGGAATCCGAGGGCCACAAGTTCCAAGTCCAGAAGCCGGTCTACTACGTGTCTGAGGTGGTTACGCCATGCAAATCATGATACCCGCACTACCAAAAGATAGCCTACACCGTCTGCATGGCATCTCGAAAGCTACGTCATTACTTTCAAGAATGTTCTGTCGCAGTAGCGTCAGAGGTCCCCTTGAATGATATAATCAATAACATGGATGCCACATGCCGCATCGCCAAATGGGCCATCGAGCTCCTCCCCTTCGAGATAACATACAAGCCACGCCGAGCCATTAAATCTCAGGTGATGGCCGATTTCATAGCCGAATAGACCGAGGCCGAACTACCCCGGGAATACTCTACATACTCACACTGGACAATGTACTTCGACGGCTCAAAGATGTTAGCCTGACTGGGGGCTGGGGTCATCCTCATCTCCCCCATAGGCAACACTGTTCGGTATGTTCTCCAAATAATGTACACGGACTCGAACAACGCAGCCGAGTACGAAGCACTATTACATGGTCTTCGTATGTCCACAACAATGGGTGTGCAGCACCTCGAGGTAAGGGCAGACCCAAATTTGGTGATCTCTCAAGTCAACGGCGAGTTCGACGCTAAAGACCCCAAGATGGCGGCGTATAGAAACACGGTCCTCTGGATATCCGCTCGATTTGAGGGCCTAGAATTTCACCATGTCGCTAGAGATAGCAATCAAGCAGCTGACGTCCTCGCCCGCATGGGCGCCAAGCGCGACCCGGTCCTAAAAACACCTTCCTCGAGCGGCTCTTTAAGCCCTCCATGGTATGGCAGGATGACGTCATCGGTGCACCATCCAACGAGACCGCCCACAACACCTCTCCCGACAATGAACAAGATGATCACGTCATTGGCGGCTCCGCATTCGAGGAAATGCCTTCCACACATGAGGTAATGGCCGTAATCCCACCCTGGAAAGAACCCCTGCTAGCCTACCTCACACAACGTTAACTTCCGGAGGATCAAACCGAAGCACGGCGTATAGTTTAGCGCTCTAAAGCATACAAGGTCCATGAAGGCGAACTCTATAAAAAGAGTACCATGGGAGTCTTACAAAGATGCATCTTCGAAGAGGAAAGGCAGCAGCTCTTGGCAGAGATACACACAGGCATGGGCGGACACCACGCGGCGGCTCGGGCTTTGGTCAGCAAAGCTTTCCGAGCAGGGTTTTTCTGGCCTACTGCCCGTGAAGATGCCCGGACATTGGTCCAACACTGCATCGGATGCCAGC
The DNA here is from genome assembly GCA_011799875.1 of Thinopyrum elongatum. NCBI lineage: Eukaryota > Viridiplantae > Streptophyta > Magnoliopsida > Poales > Poaceae > Thinopyrum > Thinopyrum elongatum. The sequence goes on from CM022298.1 coordinate 467,050,041, forward strand.
TGTTTGCAAACCAAAGCCACATGCCCCCCATAGCTCTTCGGACGATACCGATCACGTGGCCTTTTGCGGTCTGGGGTCTCGACATGGTCGGACCACTCAAAGGGGGGACAAACAAAAAGAAGTACCTATTGTTCATGATCGACAAATTCACCAAGTCGATCGAGGCAAGACCCGTCACTTCGGCGGAATCCGGACCAGTCGTCAACTTCTTATCCGATGTCGTACACCGTTATGGTGTCCCCCACAGCATGATTACCGATAATGGTACCAACTTCACCGCCCAGGAAGTTAAAGACTGGTGCGGTAAAATGGGCAAGCTCGATTACGCCTCGGTTTACCACCCACAGACCAATGGGCAGGTCGAACGAGCCAATGGACTCATCATGAGCGGCATTAAGCCTCGCCTAGTTTGATCCCTTGAACAATCAGACTTCCATTGGGTCGAGGAACTCGATTCCGTACTATGGGGGCTGCGCACTACTCCTAATCGGTCCACCGGATACACACCATTTTTTATGGTATATGGTGCCGAAGCATTTCTCCCATGCGACATTATTCATGACGCGCCTAGAGTGTGCATGTACAAAGAAAAGGAAGCCGAGCTCGATCGGCAGGACAATCTGGACGCTTTGGAAGAAGAGCGAGACATAGCTCAAGCTCGGTCCGTGTTCTATCAGCAGCAAGCATGACGCTACCACAACCGTGAAGTCCAGGCAAAGACATACAACGTGGGAGACCTCGTCCTCCGACTCCCCAAAAAACAGAAGAATAAACTATCACCTAAATGGGAGGGTCCGTACATCATCGATGAAGTACTCATAGGAGGAGCGTATCGTCTTCGCCGCCTGTCCGACGGCGGCCTCGAGCCGAACCCGTGGAACGCAGCAAGGTTGCGGTGTTTTTACGCCTGAGTCCGACATAAATTTTCGCCTTTTCTTTCCTTTTATTTTTTACCCCTTTTTCTATCTTTCGCCGTGGTGCCAGTTCGGCTAAAACGAACCATACCAAGCTCATACTATATACACCATGAAATGTAATACCCAGCTTTGCTTGGGGGCTCCCTTAGAAGAGCCGAATGTATGTATAAATCGCATTCGTCCTGATTGCATCCTTCTCATACACGTTAAGCCAACATATGCATTTGTTTGCCTTAAGATCTTTGCCAAGCTGGGTTACCTGGCTCCTGTGCTTACCCCTATGTTCCCGATTGTTCGGCTAGGGCTTAAAGGGAGCACCTCTGTGATTGTTACGACCGGGTCACCCGGGACCATACCTCAGACGGGTGAAGCCGAAAGCTAGCATTCTTACAGAATACAACAAGTTGGCCTAAGGGAAGCGAATATAGCCTCGAGCTTAATACCAGGGTTCTTTTTTAAAGCCATTGGTGTCCGTTGACCCCACGTGTCCGGACGGTAATTTTACCCGATGAAAGGAACTCTTGGAGGAACTATTTTCATCGGAAGATGTTTCTTACATTAAACAGTAATATAACATCGCTCTCCGCATATGTTTCGTCTATTTAAACCAGAGGGCCGGATTGCCTGGTTCCCGAATTGTTGCCTTGTTTCCTATGGCACAAAGTACGGAACACTCCCCGATCTCTGATTGGAGAGGCAGAAGCCAATGGTCGGTCAAGACAACATTCTTTCAAAAATAACAATAAGAACGCGGATTGAGCATGGTCAACGTAAAGTACATAGATACATAGAATTGACAAGACTACTCATTCTCGCCATTGTCTATCAGCTGCTCTAAAGCACAATCCTTTTGAGAACAGCGAGCGGCTTGCATCACTTCATTATACACCAAGCTTAGTGGTATGTCTTGACCGTCAGGGCCCACGGGACCAACCTGGGCCATATGCACCGGGTCCAGCTTGGTGAAGCGGGTCTTTACCATAGCCCACGCCTCGCGTGCTCCGTCTCGGCAGGCCGAGATCTTCCATAACTCAAACCTTCGCTGAGCCCCTTTAAAGCGACTAGCTAGTTCGGCCATATTCTCTGGTGGTGCATCTAACGGCCATAACGCCTTCGCCATGCTCTTCATGGCTTTCCGGGCCTTTTCATAGGTCTTCGACAGTTCCTTTAGAAGGTTCCCATCATAAGCGTTTACTTCTTCCTCAGGCCGCCCAGTCAGAAGACCTAACAAGCAGGTGTTGCACATCATCATTAACACATCAATGAAGCTTGCCAACAGCATGGTACGATCAACACTTACCGAATATACCACCTCTCAGGTTCTGGTTTTCCTCCGCGGTCTGGGCCAGCTGAGCTTTCAAGCTCTTAATTTCCTCGGCTTGTCGTTGATTTTCTTCCTTGAGCTTATTTTTCTCCTCCAGACTTCGCGCCAGTACTCGTTTACAGCTCCCGCGGCTGTACGGAGAATATGGTGTTAATGCTTGGCATACAACGTATTCCTACAAAAACAGCCTTTACTACTCACTGGACAATTCGCTGCTGGCTTTTCGAGCCACATCTAGTTCGGCCTTGGCTTCCACCAACTATGTCCGACTCACTTCAAAGTCCTCGGACAGCTTTTTGTTCTGCTCTCTTGCGGCCTACAAAACTAATATCATTAGACACCCTTAACTCGGTCGTCCCGCCCGAATTAAGGCTTGGGGGCTAGTTGGTTAGGGAACATGATATGCTTTTAAGCTATTTACCTACACTTTGGCGGCAAATAGACCGGTAATCCCGTCCAGACCCGTCCGGGCCGCTCCAAGGTACGCATCCACCAAACTAAAAGCATTAAATTCGTGTTCGGCAAAGGCATTATGATGTAAAGTCTCCCTCCGGCGGCAATGGTTCATTACGCTCTCGACCTCGGATTTAGTGACCGAAACATAGTCGGAGTCCGCCAGAGGTACGCCAGCCGCCGTGTGTTCGGGGGAGGCTCTTGCTTGTGCTGAAGACTTGGGCCCGGAGTTGCGGTTCGGCGCATCCGGGATATCCTCGGATTGGTGTAGGGGCATACGCCTCCTGCAAAATTGAGCAGGCTTTAAATAAGAAAATGCCAGCGGCAACCCTCGTTGCAATTTCGAAATTGGTTACCTTTGGGCCGAGGGGGAAGGTGCCTCTGCCTCGACGGAAGCTTTCTGTTTTGATCGCCTGTCAAGGGCTGAAGCTGGCGCAGTCCGCGCGCCTCCCGAGACATTCTTGCGCATAGTCCGGCGGCCCTTGCGAGTAGAAGTCAGCACGTGGGGGGTAGCGTGAGACGAGCGCCCTGTTTGGGAGAGGGTCTTCTTTTCACTTACTGTGGAAGAGGGAAGAACCCCGGGGTGATCGGCTGTTACAGCCACTTTGCCGCCATCAAGGCCCTCCTGATAGAACACCCCATCTTCAAATTCGATTTACGTCTCTGGGTCGTCATGATACCCCGGATCGCCATCACGAGAGTGATTCTCCGGTTGAGGAGGAGGACAACTAATGGACGCAACCTGACGCCTCCATCCCTGTTCAAGTGGCAATCAGTAAGAATTCGGCGTGATCTGTGGGCTCAAAGTAATGGATTGTGACTTACCCAGTCCACCGGATTGTATCCGGAGCAGCCTTCTCGAATACTCATGCGAGCAAACTCTGCTTCGTCTCCCTTGAAAAGATCTGCTAGTATTTTGGCCAGGGCCACCTTGTTGTCTGGCCCTTGCCACAGATGACGTGTCACATCGTTGGTCCCGTTATAGCACCATAGAGGGTGACCCCACTGTTGGAGGGGTTGCACGCATCGGGTAATGGCGATGGCCATAACTTCGATCATGGTCAGCTTACTGCAAGTTAGCAGCCTGATCTTGGCCGACAGCGCGCGCACTTCTTCGCTGTCCTGTTGGGAAGGGCCTCTAGGCCACCAGTTGTACCGCTTTATAGGCGGATCATTTGAATATTTGGGTAGCCCTTGCCGGATTGGATCGGTAAGGGTAACATCTTTGATATAAAACCACTCTGAAGTCCATCCTTCTGGATCTTTCTATGGGGTCCCTATTGGGTACCCTATCCCAGCTATTCACCATACTTTGGTGCCGCATACCTCAAATATAGATCCCTCCCGGAGGCAAGGGACAAGACAGAAATACTTCCTCCACAAGTCAAAGTGGGGCTCGCAACTCAAAAATATCTCGCACAAAGCTACGAAGCCAGAAATGTGCAATATTGATCCCGGGGTGAGGTTGTGGAGCTGGATCCCATAGAAAGGGATGAATAGGAAAACCCAAACCTCTTAGAAGGAAGGGCACGAGACATACCCTCTCCTCCTTGCTTGGGGCGGGGGAGTTCTTGGCAAGGGCGCGGCCATCAATGGAGATGAGATCGGTGCGGACTGGGACCAGATCGGCCGAAGGAAGGAAGCGCTGCGTCTGCAAGCGACCCAGCTGGATATGCGAGACCGAGCAGCTTGACCAATCACCTAGGAGCAGGCCATGAAGGCATGAGGAAGAACTTGGGATGTCGGCCATGGCTTTGGAGAATTCTTTCGGTGTCGTTCTTGGCGAAGGGGAAGATAACTGTACTCATCCCCCTTGGATCTATAAATAAGCACCTTATTGTGAAGCCAAAAGGACGGGTGCGTGGAAGGACAGCATTGGGCCGCACACCCTCTGAAAATGTGTGCGAAGCCCTTGCCCCAAAGAACGACATTAAACTCTGATGGTCCCACCTCAATTTCGAGATGTCTTCGGATCTTAGAATCTTTTTACTGTCCGGACCCGAATACACTGAAGTGGGTTCCGGATAAAGTTCGGCGAAATTAACACGGCTTCAAATGGAGTAAAGGCACTCGTCACGCAAGCCGATGATGTGAAGATTCCAGAAGGCGATCCCCGGCGTTGGAGGCAAGTTCGGGGGCTACTGAGGGAGTCATGGATTAAGGGGTCCTCGGGGCGATGGCCCATTGTGTTTGGGCCGGACTGGTGGAGCCGTATAATGACAGGTGATCTACGAAGCCGTGGTGTGCCCTCCAAGTCAAGAAGGCGCAAGATCTCTTTAATTCCTTATTGTAATCTATCTTCGGTAACCCTAACCCTACCGGTGTCTATATAAACCAAGGGTTTTTAGTCTTTAGGGCTAGGGCTACATTCATCACCTCATGACCTTCAGGTTTAGCTCATGCTGATCTCGAGGTAGATCTACTCTGTAAACCACATCATACATCCAATATAATCAAGCAGTACGTAGGGTATTACCTCTTCGAGAGGGCCCGAACCTGGGTAAACACTGTGTTCGTCGTCCCTTGTTACCATCGATCCTAGATCCACAGCTCGGGACCCCCTACCCCGAGGTCTACCGGTTTTGACACCGACAGCACTTCTAACAAATCATAGCACCATTATGGCTCTATCAAATAGGTGTGTCCAACAAGGATGATTGTGACAAACTAAAAAGTAAAACAAGCAAAGACTCGTATAATACAAGATGCTCCAAGCAAAACTCATGATATGTGACGAATAAAAATATAGCTCCAAGTAAAATTACCGATGGTCATTAGAAGAAAGAGGGGATGCCTTCTGGGGCATCCCCAAGCTTAGTTGCTTGGTTATCCTTGAATATTACCTTCGGGTGCCATGGGCATCCCCAAGCTTAGGCTCTTTTCACTCCTTATTCCTTTATCCATCGTGATCTCACCCAAAACTTGAAAAGTTCAATCACACAAAACTCAACAAAAACCTTCGTGAGATCCGTTAGTATAAGAAAACCAATCTTTGCTTTAAGTATTGTTGCAAACCCATTCATATATTTTTATTGCATTATATCTACTGTATTCTAACTTTACCATGGCTAAAACCCCCTGGTATAGTCCATAGATTAATCAAAATAAGCACACAATGCAACGAAAACAGAATCTATCAAAAACAGAATAGTCTGTAAAGACTCGAATTTTACTCATACTTATGTAACTCCAAAAATTCCTAAAAATAAGAAAACAGAGGCACTTCATATATCAATCTTGTGTAAAAACTTCAGAGCTTTTCGTTGCTCCAGTGATTTTTAACAATTCTGTTACTCGACGTAAAAGTTTTTGTTTTCCAACAAGATCAAATCAACTATCACCCAAAGCCATCCTAAAGGCATTACTTGGCACAAACATTAATTAAAACATAAAAAATGCAATCATAACAGAGGCATAATTGTGTGAACACACAAAAATAAAAATAAAAAGGAAAAAATATTGTATTCATCGGGTTGCCTCCCAACTAGCGCTATCGTTTTATGCCCCTAGCTAGGCATAATGCATATTCAAGTATTGTCATCTTTGGTTTTTGCTCCATAGGTTGCCCTCATGATTGATTCATATGGTGGCTTAATTTTATTTCTAGGGAAGTGTTCCATACCCTTCTTTAGAGGAAACTAAAATTTAATATTCCGTTCTTTCATATCAATCACGGCACCAATAGTTCGCAAAAACGGTCTACCAAGTATTATAGGACAAGACGGATTGCAATTAATATCAAGCACAATAAAGTATATGGGTACATAATACATATTTGCAAGAATAAGAACATCATTAATTCTTCCCAAATGCTTTTTAATAGTAGAATCCGCCAAGTGCAATTTAAGAGAACATTCTTCAATATTAGTAAAACCAAGGACATCACATAGAGATTTCGGAATTGTGGAAAAACAAGCACCTAAATCACATAAAGGATTGCACTCATAATTTTTAGACAAGATCTATTCATGTAGGAATAGACCCCATCTTTTCATCCTTAATGGCAATGATACATGCGTGTCATGTCTCCTTCTGTCACTGAGAATAAGCACCGCAAGATCGAACCCATCACAAAGCACCTCTTCCCATTGCAAGAAAAATCAATCTAGTTGGCCAAACCAAACCAATGTTTCGGAGAAGAAATACAAGGCGATGAAGATCATGCATAAAAGAGTTCAGAGAAGACTCAAATAATATTTATAGATAGAATTGATCATAAACTCGCAATTCATTGGATCCCAACAAACACACCGCAAAAAGTCATTACATCAAATAGATCTCCAAGAACATCGAGGAGAACATTGTATTGAAGATCAAAGAGAGAGAAGAAGCCATCTAGCTACTATCTACGGACCCGTAGGTCTATGATAAATTACTCATGCATCATCGGAGGAGCACCAATGAGGATAATAAACCCCTCCATGATTGTTTCCCCCTCCGATAAGGTGCTGGAAAAGGGCTCTAGATTGGATCTCGTGGTTCTAGAACTTGCGGTTGCTGGAATTGTTTTTCGTCGACTCCTCTAGGGTTTTTAGAATATCTGAGTATTTATAGAGCTGAGAGGTGGTGGAAAAGATCACCTTGGGCCCCACAAGGCACCAGGGCGCGTCTAGGGCCTCTGGCGCACCCTGGTGTCTTGTGGGCCCCACAGGCCTCCTCTGGTACACCTGCTGGGCTCCCTGTGTCTCTTCTGGGTAGAAAAAAATCTCCAAAATTTTTTGTTATGTTTGGACTCCGTTTGATATGCATATTCTATGAAGTAAAAAAACAAGCAAAAAACAGCAACTAGCACTGGGCACTATGTCAATAGGTTAGTCCCAAAAAATGATATAAAGTTGCTAGTAAATGAATGTAAAACATCCAAGATTGATAATATAACAGCATGAAACAATCAAAAATTATAGATGCGTTGAAGACGTATCACTCCCTCACTAACAAAACCAAATCCGACATTGAAGTCCAATCATGTAATTGGTTTCACCAACTGGTGAGGAGAAAGAGAAACAGAGCAAGAAGAGGAAGACAAAGAAGAAGAAGAAGAAGAAGAAGAAGAAGAAGAAGAAGAAGAAGAAGAAGAAGAAGAAGAAGAAGAAGAAGAAGAAGAAGAAGAAGAAGAAGAAGAAGGAAATGAAGAAAGATCACATGCTGGTACCGTCCTATTTTATCCTGACATCTTGCTAGTGGTATTGTATTGTTGTGTTGCTACTAGTATTAATTTACTTGAAGAAATGCACTTGTAGTACGTAGCATAGTAGTACTTGGCTTGATGACACATCATACTAATTAACTGGATTCTGGATGCATGTGTGACCCAGCTCTACATGATCAACAGTGCCAAGGTGATCTTCATGAAGCCGAGGCCTCAGTCGAGGCCATTCAAGGGCTCCGACAACGTCTGCCTCACATGTGAGACGAGCCTCCATGAGCCCTTCCACTTGTGTTGTCTCTCCTGCAAAGTCACTTAATCAATTAGAAGTACTTAAGCAACACTAATTAATCACTGCCTAATTGTCCTGCTAGAGTTAAACAAATCTTTAGTAGCACCCCATGCTAAATCATGTACGTGTGTATTTTTGTTTGTGCAGGTAGACCATGTGGTGGAGAAGGGAGGGGATCTTGGTAGTGTCATGAGATAATAATGCTATTGTTTTGCATGTTAATTTATTGCGACTGGTTCAATGAGGCAATGTTTTGCTACTGTATTGTCATCATGAATTTGATGCTACTGTTAAATTAATATGCTATTATCTTTCTATCCTTCCTCACTTAGCTAATGAAGGTTTCACCTTATTCCTACTTGTGCAAACAGGGATCATGTTGTGTCAATCGTACATTTTAGTGGAACTGCACAAGAGGATACAATGAACTGTATCCCAGCAAGTGCTTTAACTCTGCTAGAAGTTCTTGATAATCTTTCGATATAATCTTACCACTGGTAAACAAGAGTGATGTCAACCATACATTGGAAGTGCACAAAAATATATACTATTGAATGATTCCAGTCAGTGCTTTATCTTCTCTTCTGGGACTACTTTAATAAGCTTCCTTGCTCAGGTTGGTACCGGCCTAAGGCCTTCATCCAGATTAGTGTGTTGTCATCTCTATTTGTATCGTGCTATTGTTTTGCTACTATCATGAGAAAGTCCTTTATCTTTACACGTTAAATCTTTGCAACCTATGATACATGGCAATGCTTTGAGTGTTGAGCTAATTGGCACTAATAAAATAAAGTAATACCTCTCTCTAAGCAAGACTACTATGTTGCTAACTTTACCCATTAAGATAATGAGGATGCTTCTATTTTTTAGTGTATGTTTCATCAACTAGTGCCACTATTACAGTAATCTCACTTTCTCGCTATATGTGCCAACAGGGATGCTCTATTTCAGTGGAACTGCACAAAAACTTTGGGTGGTTCATTGCCTCGACTGCATCCTTCCTTTCCTGTCAGCCGCTTATCTCGGCTTCCAGTAAAAGGAAATACTAATTGATATGCTTCCTCACACTGGTTTGTACCGGTCTTTACCCTGATTATTATGCTTTTCATATGTATTGGTAATTTGGTATTGTGCTACTGTTGCCTGATTTCATAAAGGAGTAACTTGGAGCCTGAACTCGCATGCAAATCATTACATTGGCCAATTTCAGTAGAACTGCACAAAAAGATCAGATGGGCAGATACTTATGCTGCTGCTATGTACTCCAAAGTTCACTCAGACAAGCATCAATGTTGACAAGAAGAAGTGCTGGAGTGAATGCCAACAATATTACTTGGCGCATAGCCCAAAAAAACGCACTCCAGTCTTTGGTCCCAACTTGCACTTTTTGGTTATCGTCACATACGCTGGTAGCGAACTATATGCCATGGAGTCTAAAGATTCCAGACAAATTGGTAGATGCATATATTCATATGGCACTTAACCAGTCTGCACGCCAGGGATGCTGCATTTCAGTTGAACTGCACAAAAACTTTGGGTGGTTCATTTTTTAGACCGCCTCCTTTCTTGTCTGCAATGTACAATTTTGGCGAGCTATAGGACCAAGATGAGCCAGTAAACTAGTTGGATCAAAGTAGTGGCCAAGTTACTCAAACCTCTCACGGCATCGAGGCCACTATCACGAGGATAAACCTATAAACAAAGTTCAGATGGTCTGTGCTGCCTCTTTATGTACTCGAAAGTTTGCTCGTACAAGCATTAATTTTAGCAAGAAGTGTGTAGGATCGAAAGTAGGTCTAGAGGGGGGTGATTAGACTACTTGACCAAATAAAAATCTAACATTTTCCCAATTTTAAGTGTTGGCAGATTTTAGCAACTTAGCACAAGTCAAGCAATCAACCTACACATGCAATTCTAAGAGTGTAGCAGCGGAAAGTAAAACATTGCATATGAAGGTAAAGGGATGGGTTTGGAGAAGGCAAACGCAAAGTAGACACGGAGATTTTGGGCGTGGTTCCGATAGGTGGTGCTATCGTATGTCCACGTTGATGGAGACTTCAACCCACGAAGGGTAACGGTTGCGCGAGTCCACGGAGGGCTCCACCCACGAAGGGTCCACGAAGAAGCAACCTTGTCTATCCCACTATGGCCATAGTCCATGAAGGACTTGCCTCACTCGGGTAGATCTTCATGAAGTAGGCGTTCTCCTTGCCCTTACAAACTTCTTGGTTCAACTCCACAATCTTGTCGGAGGCTCCCAAGCGACACCTAACCAATCTAGGAGACACCACTCTCCAAAAGGTAATAGATGGTGTGTTGATAATGAACTCCTTGCTCTTGTGCTTCAAATGATAGTCTCCCCAACACTCAACTCTCTCTCACAGATTTGGCTATGGTAGAAAGATGATTTGAGTGGAAAGCAACTTGGGGAAGGCTAGAGATCAAGATTCTTGTGGTTGGATTGGAATGTCTTGGTCTCAACACATGAGTAGGTGGCTCTCTCTCAGAAAATGAGTAGTGGAAGTGTAGGCACGTTCTGATGGCTCTCTCACAAATGGAGATGGGGGTGGAGGGGTATATATAGCCTCCACACAAAATCCAACCGTTACACACATTTGACCCAACTCGGTCAGACCGAATAGAGGAACTCGGTCATACCGATTTAGTTCAAAATGTGAACGTTAGGAATCTCGGTGGGACCGACTGGATCAACTCGGTGGGACCGATGTGCTAGGGCTTCGGGCAAACATCAACTCGGTGGCACCGATTGCATCAACTCGGTTAGACCAAAGTAAAGCAATAAGGCAACAAAGAGAATGTCAAGCAAACTCGGTGGGACCGATTGCACATTTCGGTGAGACCGAAATAATTGCAATAGGCAATAGAGAGTTTGCAAGGCCATCTCGGTGAGACCGAGATCCGTATCGGTGTGACCGAATTGTCTAGGGTTTCTGGCAGTGGCTATGTCAACTAAACTCTGTGGCGCCGGATAGATCAAATCGGACGGGCCGAGTTTGACTTTGGGTTTTGGACATATGTGGAAATGAGAAAGTGCCTGAGGGTTTTGAAGCAATATCACTAAGCATTTTGAGCAAGCAAGCCATTAATCAACACCTCATCCCCTTTTAATAGTATTGGCTTTCCTATGGACTCAATTTGATCTTGGATCACTAAAATGAAAATGAAGCGTCTTGAGCTTTTGCCAATATTTGTCCTTAGCATTTTGAGGGGTCCACATCTCTAGTCCATGCCATGCCAATCATTGAACTTTCTGAAATATTTAACTTGAATGGATATTAGTTCAATGAGCTATATGTTGTTATGAATTACCAAAACCACCCGGGGATTAGTTGCACTTTCAATCTCCCCCTTTTTGGTAATTGATGACAACATATAGATCAAAGCTTCGACAAATGATAATATGAATGAAATACATCGTAGCTTTGAGAAGTATGTGATAAGCAAGAGCTCCCCCTAAATATTATTTAGAATCTGCTTTTGAATGCAAATGCACAATCGATTAGGATCATGGGTCACTCTTCCATGTCACATACATCTTGGTGGAGCGCTCAAAATAATAAGAGTTAAATAACATGCACTCATCACCAAGAGTGAACATGATTGATCATACACAAATATCATAGATATCATCATGCAAGCACACATTAAGGCATAGTATGATCAAACACATGATCACAAGAGTATCTCATGAGCATAACACAAGTAGTGGCATAGGAATCAAACAAACAAATGACCAAAGTAGCAAGAGAGGCAAATAAAAGGCAAAACACTCTCTCTCTCTTGAAGCCTAATGATCTATACACTTTCTCCCCCTTTGGCAACAAGTTACCAAAAAGCTTGAAAATGCATAGTGCTATGCGGCACTCTAGGCACAATCTCTAGGAGCTTCTAAAGGGGTCTTCTGGCTGGTTGCTCCGGTGTGCGTAGATGGCGAGGAGATGAGAGCATCTGCAAATGCTTCGGCTGAGGTCTGTGGAGCTGGAGGAGTTGAAACTGGAGGTACAATCGTGGCAGTTGCTGCAGGTGCTGAAATAGAAGTCCTGGTGTCTCTGAAAACTGGCACTGCTGAAGACCTTTGTGCCCTTGGCACTCTCTGAAAAGTATCTGTGGTAGGTCTATCATTCCTGTCCTCAACTTCTTCCTGGAGCTTCTCCACAGTGGTCTGGATCTCTGTGACCTTCACATCTAGATCATGAAATTTTGTCTCAATGATCCTCTCAAGACTCTCTTGATTTTGAGTCAGGGTGGCCAAGCCCTTCTCAATTCTCAATTCTCACTGTAGCCTCAAGCAGATAACTGAGTTGATCCTGCTTGGTCTTGAGCATCACTGTAGAAGCATCTGGTGCACTGGCTGCCTTTGCTGCTTTTGTAGCCTTTGCTCTCTCTCTCTCTTCTCCTGAGCTTCAACTAAAGTAGGATGTGATGCATCCATGACAACCTTGTTGTCCTCAAATTCTGGCCTCAGGGGAAGATGCTCTTTATCAAGAAGATATGTCCCGGTCCCCATCTTGGAGTTGATCAACATCTGTATGTGAGGGCATATCCACATGATCTCTGTTGATCAGCAGATGTTCTCTTCACAGTCTCAACAATCAAAGTCATCACTTTGAACTTCTGAGGTACATCAAACATGTGGAGCAAGTTGATTGAGTGACCACGGATCATCCTATGATCTCCTGACTTGGGCAAAAGAGTGTGCCTCAATATAGTGTTGATTGTTGTCAGGCCGGCAAGCAGGAAGTAGATCGATCCAAGCTTGTGAGTCTCCAGGGCATCATCAGGAATTTCCTTGTACATATTTGCCATGGAGTTGTGATCCTTCCTAGGCTTAACATACACATCTGTGTCATTCTCCTCTTCCTTTGGGGCATTGATCAACTTGGCCCATTCTGAGATTGTAGATTGATACCTTGTACCTTCAATCATCCAGACAATCTTTCCATCTGGGTAGAAGTGAGCAGTGGAATAAAATTGCATGATCATCTCATCATTCCACTTGGTCAACTTCTGACCAACAAACTTGTCAACTTCATTCATCCTGAAGCTCTCATGCACACATGTGAAGTAGTCCTCATTGTCATCAATGTAATCCCAGTCAACCCATCTCATATCACACACAATGGGATTCTTGTCTAACAAGACTGTCTCATAGAAATCCTGATGTTCCTTGGTGTGGAAACGATAGTCTACAGCAGTTCTCCTCCTGGTGGCTTAGGGATCAATCTATCTCCAAAGTCTCAGACCTGCATCCTTTCTTAGCTTCATATTTTTCTGCCACAGGATGATCATCACTATGATCTGGAATCTTGGGCTTCAGCTTTCTGAGCACTAGTGGCTCATCATCTTCTTCAACTTTAGGCACTGGGGCCTTATTTTTCTTAGCAGCAGGGGTGTTCCTGGTAGATCTCTTTGGTGCAGTTGGTTTTGGAGCTTGAGCTTGAGCTGAAGGCTTGGGGGCAGACTTGGGCTTAGGTGGAGCAGCCCCAGCCCTTATGGCATCCCCCATAAGCTTTTGAGTCTTTGCTGGAGGTGCAACAGGCTCTTCCTCCTCCTCTTCTTCTTCAGAATCTCTCATCATAGAAGGTCTGCCAATGACTCTGGCAATAGTCTTTCTGACTCTCTCCTTCCTCTTCTTACCTCCAGCAGCCTCTTCCTCTCTTGGTTTAAGAGTGAATTCCATGGTTTCTTGAGTTGAGGCTCTGGCTTTTGACATAGGATTCCTCTTGGCAGGAGCTTTCGTGGGCATTCCAGGCTTGGTTGCAGCAGCAGTAGCATACTCCTTCTTGAGTACCTTCTTCTTGGAGGTCACCTCCTCCTCAATGACAAAGTCCTCATCCTCCGATTCAGAAGTTTTCTTCTTCCTTTGCCTTGTTGCTGCCTTGGGCAAGTTGCTGGGAGCGCTTCTGATTCCTTCATCATAACTGATGTTGGAGGGACTAGTGCCCTCACTAAGGTTGAGCTGCCCTTCTGACTTGTTCTGGCTATCACTACCCTCTGACATAGCTGAAGCTGGCCATGTGAATAGTTGGGTATATATAGAGTGAATGAGCATCACAAAGTACAGCTATTTTGCAAAAATACTAAGACCAAAACTTAATTTTAGTTTTCTGCAGAAAGCATTTCGGAGCTACCGATTTGACAAACTCGGTGACACCGAAGCACAAACAGAGTCTAAACACACAGTTTCGGTCAGACCGAAATGCAGTTCGGTGACTCCGAGATGCTAGGGTTTCACAGAGAAAGTGATTTTGGTCGCACCGATTAGTACACTTCGGTCAGACCGAGTTGTACTTGTGCAATGGCTAGGGCCAAATCGGTGAGACCGAGATCCTCGGATCGGTTGGTCCGAGATGAGTTCGGCGGAAACCTAACCCTAAGTTTTTGCATCAAATCTATTCTAATGGATTCTTTTGGTGGATAGATTTGTCTCATACGTGGGAAGAACAATGGCAATGATCTTTGTGCAAGAGTCGGAATAATGGAGTGCACAAAGAGGTCAAGTCCGTACCCTAACTTGGCGATGAACTTGCTACGGCGGCAACGGCGGTGAGAATCTCGTTGACGGCGGCGGAGACCAACGGCAGGGGGTCACTGGCGACGACGACGACGATCCGGAGACCAAGGGGGCGGTAGAGCTGGGAGGCGCGGTCCAGTGTTTGGAGGAATTTCCAAATTTTCAACCCGCGGTATATATACCCAGTCACTGTCGGTGTGACCGAGTGGAACGACTCGGTGGCACCGAGAATCAAAACTGCTAGCAGTTGCTGCAACTCGGTGTGACCGAATTGTTCAAATCGGTTGCACCGAGATGAAAACCTAGATCAACTTAATGATTTTGGTGAGACCGAATAAGAGTGAGTTGGTCTGACCGAAGAGCATTAAGAGGTTTTGGAGGTTAAGCCCTTGACGGATCGGTGGCTCCGAGTGCTCCTCACCCGGAGGGTCCGAATTCGACTTGTTCAAACTTTGTGATGTAACATGAATAAAGTTTGAGACGAGAAATGCATAGATAGCTAGAGGAAGTACTTAGGCATTCTTGTCCATCCATTTGGCAAAAAGAAAAACCAAACAATCAAATCAACAAATGGATGTCCTCGAATGGAGAAAAGTATGCAACCAACATGCTCACACAATAATATAGCAAATAAAACATGTGGCAAAGCATGCACAAACACTCTAGCATCTATCAAGCAATTTTGCGATGACTAGGTCATCTATATATGAGTATATTGACTTAGGAGTCAAATGAGAACATTTGATCATAGGTCATCCTCATCGTTTAAGCACAAGTGGGGTTACCACTTTTACATAAAGCATTTTTGTGTTCACACCATTAGAGTTGCTTTAGCTCAATTCTTAGAGTAAAGCTCCCCCTAGATGTGATATCCCCCCTTAGAGGGATGAACTAACCTTGGGTTTTGTCGATGATGACTTCATGTAGGTGTTGAAGATGTGGATGCTCAATGTTGATGTAGATCATTTGGAGCAATCCATTGGAGTGAGTTGCACTTTCAATACCTACATGGGTTAGTCCCACAAGGAACATACAAGGATATCCATAGACATAGAGTGAAACACAAATATGATGATGTCCATGAAAGCATTAGGTTACCTTGTCCCTTGTCTTACCAACAAGAGGGTTTGTGACTCCTTGAACTAGTGCAAGATATGGAAGATGATTGCACTTGTCCTTGCCAAAATGAACATGAGTGAAGTATGTTGGCGGAGTCACCCTCAAGAACTCTCTAGTTCTTCTTCTTTGGGACCCACATCAACTTGATGGGAATCCTTGGAGTTGTAGTCGTACTTGATGAAGTAGAACTTGATGTAGTCTTGGAAACCCACTTGACCAAGGCCTTAGGAGCTTCTTCAAATGAATCAATCTCTTCTTGAAGCTTGTCCTTGCCTTTTAGCTTGTGGTCTTGTGGTGGAAGATCATCTTGAGCTTGTGTTCCCTTGAAAGAAGTGGGGTCATACTTCTCTTGTTGAGGAACAAACTTTGTCTTGGGGTATTGATCTTCTTCCCACTCAACTCCATTGGCATTGAACTTTCATTCAAAACCAACACCTTGATTCTTCCGGTGCCTTCCTTGCTTGCACACAATTTCCTCAAATTGCTTACTTCCGGCAAGGCTCTTGTAAACACCATTCTCTATAATTCCCTTCAATAAGCTATTTTCTTGCTCAAGTGTAACTTGGCTAAGAGAATCATTAGTGGAATCAAGAGAACTACTAGAAGCAACAATATTGGATTTAACATGATTATTGTTACTAATAGAAGAAGAATCTTTCTTGCTCTTGTTGCTAGATTTTACTTGTGGCATATAAGTAGACAAGAGTAAACGCTTGGCAATGTAAGAAGAACTTTTCTTTCAAAGATCATCATTGATTGCATTTAAGAACCCATGTTCTTGCTCTAAATTGAGCTTCTCAAAGCGTAGCTTCTCATGAGTCTTTAAAAGCTCTCGATGATCCTCTAAAGTAGTTTCATGAGCTAACTTAAGAGTGTTTAGTTCTTTAGTTAGACGATCAATCTCCTTCTTATCATTGTCATTCACTTCATCTTGATTAGCATGATTAATAGCAATTTCATCATAGTTTTCATCACTAGTGTTGTCAACAAGTAAATCATCATCACTTAGCAAATCATCTTCATCACTATTGAAATCAGTATACTCGGGGTGTGATACCTTAGGGCCTTTAGCCATGAAGCATCTTCCAATTCCTTCATTTGGTGAGTCAAATATGTCATAGGAGTTGGATGACACAAGTGCAAGACCGGCAACACCTTCATCTTGAGTATGCTCGGAGTCGGAGTGATAACTTCTCTCGGAGTAGTTGTCGGAGTCGGAACCGGATACCCATTCACCAACGTCAGCTTGATGTCTTTGTCTTGTGTAGCTCTTTGATGACTTGTCCTTCCTTTTCGAATCCTTGCTTCTACGAGAGGGTCTTCGTTCATAACGATCATCTCTACTCCTCTCTCTTGGTGGTGATTCATCTCTTTTACTTCTTCTCTTAGGTGAATCTTCTCTTCTCTTGTAGGGAGACGTACACTCATTGGAGTAGTGTCCGGGTCTTCCACAATTGTAGCAATTGCGATCACGACTAGAAGATCTTTTGTCATTGTAGGATCTTGACTTGGAACTTCTCTCTGTGCTTCTACTCTTGTAGAATTTGTTGAAGTTCTTCACCATTAAGCTCAGTTCTTCATTGAAGACTTGTTTCACACTTGATGTTGTAGGAGCATCACATGAAGTTTTGTAAGCACCACTTGACTTGTTGTGGAGCTCTTCCTTATCCTTGAGTGACATCTCATGAGCAACAATTCTACCAATGACCTCCGTTGGCTTGAGATCTTTGTAATTGGGCATCATTTGGATCAAGGTGCACACGGTATCATACTTTCCATCCAAGGCTCTTAGGATCTTCTTGATGATGAATCTGTCAGTGTTGGTGCAACAAACCCTGGGTCTGTTGCCCAGACCATGCACAGGCCTAAAAGAGCAAGGTTGCAACATCCAAGACTAGACCAAGATTGGAGGGATAGCTCTTTGAGGAATCAAAGGGCAGATCAAGAAGGCCAAGACAAGCTAGAAAGAACAAGACACCACTAAGGGAAAGCCTCCCTTGCTGGGCAGGCGAGCCTGGTGAGGTCGAGGTGGCCCCAAGGACAAGACTCAAGACCGTCCCGGCAGGCCTGCCAGGTGCGACAAAGGCAAAACTACCCCGCCAAGGCTCCACCGCTCCACCTCACAGCGACGCAAGTCACTGATCGGTGCGGTGTCAAGCCCCCAAGTGACTAAGTGGCTGTTATTTGGCACGTGGCAGGCACTTCCTACGGAAATCACCTCCAAATGACACCCGTCCAAAGACGTGTCAAGCAGACAGACGAGAAGGTGGCCGAGCAGCCCGGCAAGGCTTGCCGGGTAGGCCTTGATGTGACGTTAAGAGGCGCATTTAATGCGCTCTGCTCAGTCTGCAGAGTTAGGTATGATGGCACTGTTTGCTATCTAATCAGTACACAATGACTGATTTGCCACTGTGGTGACCCCTTGATCTATAAAAGGAGGGCCATGGCAACCATAGAAAGGGTTCGGAACCTTGTACGCTCGTACGCGCGTAGCTGCTCTCGTCCCGAGGCAACCCTGTCGGGCAAGTGCGATGCGTTTCCACTGCAATCCCCCATTAGTCCACCAAAGCAGGAGTAGGGTTTTACGCCTCGCGGCGGCCCGAACCTGGGTAAAACTACCTGTGTGATCTCTGCCGTGCCGCGCTACGGTTCTCCGCTCTTTGTGTAATGTGCATAGTCCCCCTGCCGAACCAAAAGGGGCTGATGGCCCCATAGGTGGTCGTGGTTTCCCACGACATCTTTGGCGCGCCAGGTAGGGGGCTACGCTTGCGTGAACCCGAGAAGCATACGCAGCGCATCATCATCTTCTTCATCGACGGCTCCATCGTCCATGGCGCCCAAGAAGAAGCCCGGTGCTGCAGCTCATCCGTCCACCTCAAAGGCCCCTCAGCCCGCGGCCGCCGCGACCATGGGGGCTACGGGAACGCATGGGAGCACGGACGCTGCGGGGGACGTGGCCAACGCAGGCGGCGTCGTCACCACCACCCCTGCGGCCGAGGCGAGGGCAGAGGGCACCGGGGAAGGACAGCTCCAGCAGCGTCCCAGCGGCCACGCTCCACAAGGTGCGGGTGGAGAAATCATTCCGTCTGCTGACCCAGCCGATGTACCCAACGGAGCCGCTGGCCCTCAAGCACCTCCACCTCGTCACCACGCCGCCCTGGCGATGGGCTCACGACGACGAGAGCACGGCGCAGCTGCTACTGGCTCCATCAGGAGCCAGGCGACGCTACAGTCTACATCGTCAACCATGCCAAGCACCGCATCGGAGGCCATGACGCGGGCCCAGTTGTTGTTGAGATTTTCGCCGGCAGCCGATCAGATGGATGAGTGGAGAGCCACCATCCAAATCCTGATTGGTTTCGCCGACGCGGGAGGGTCACAGCGGGCTGGCCCGCCACGGCCTCCCTAGGCAACGACAACGGCACGCGCTGCTTGCCACGCTGAAGGGGCCACCCTCATGGTGTAGTCCCCTCTGCGGCAGTCTGCGCAAGGGCCGCGGCTGGAGCCACGCGATCAAGAACCCGACGACGTCTTGATGGCTTCATCGAGCCCTCAAGCACGTCGGGACCAGCGGAAGGCGCGCGCATCACCATCGATGTGACACCCTGATTTTGGCAACTTTTTCTTTTCAAACTTTACCTGGCATTATTTGGAATTTGCATGGATTTTGAATCTTTCACTTGGTCTTGGACATTCTTGAAACTTCTTCCAAGTGATCCAAAGCCTCATCACCTTGCTAAAACCCTGTCAAGTATTCCAAGGGTCCAAATTTCCAATTTAAATTATTTTTCAAAACCCTTTTCTTTTATTTGAGAATTTAGGGCATTACTATGGGTTGTGAAGCAACCTATAGCTATGATCGTCAGAAAAATCCCAAATAATTCCCAAAAATACTTTGGACTATGTCTTGCTCCAATATCCAAAAATATTCCATGACCTAGCTCAATTACTTTGCAAAACAATTCAGTTTTGCTCCTGGTCAGTCTGGACCTTTGTGAAGGAAGTACATGTTAGGTTTATCCAAATGCTCTCAAATTTTTGTGGCATGAGGACACCTACAAATGACTCCCCTACACCAAGTTTCAGCTCCAGGAGATCACCCATGTGAGCAGTACTTCAACTTTCAGATTCTGGACCAAATTTGCAGGTTACACATGAACCACCCTCATTCCTTATCCAAACCACTTCAAACTTGGCCAGTTTGTAGTTCTTCCAACGAGGATCACTCCAGACACCAGCTTTGGCTCAATCTCCACCTCATCTACTCTCCAGAGCCTCCCCAAGTCTGCTGTCAGTAACTGTTGGTGACTCTACCTCTCAATTCTGCTTGAACCAAGCCAACCTAAGGGCACAGGTGAAGTGAGGGATCGATGGTCGACACGCCAGACAAGAAATGCCAGGCTTGCGTGGCCTCTTGGTGGCCAGCACCGTGGTGAGCACGGCTGCGGCATGCCTGTCGCCGCGCTCTGCGCCACGCCCGTGTCTGTTGCGTCGCGTCCGTCTGCCCCTTGCGTCAGCTCCGTGTCCGAACATGCCGACATCGCCCCTGGTTAACACCTAGCCCCTCCAGAACTCTCGCGCTCACCGCAGAGGCAGTCGGCGGCCGCCACGCCATCGCCGCACTATGACACCCGTGCTCTCACAGTGAGCCGCGTCGTCGTCTTCCTCCCCGAGCCGTCCTCTCCCGCATTGAATGCGCCTGCTATCTCCCATCTTCTCACCCGCAAGCAGCCACGCCAGCGTGGCGTACGTCGCCGGTGCCATGGCCCGCATCGAGCCGCTTCGGGAGAGCTCGGCGATCGGCCTCGCCCGGCTATAAATAGCCCTGCCCCGCCTCGCTCAGCTCTCCACCCCTATCCTCCTTCATCAAATTGGTAGCTAGCAGCGAAGAACCGAGGCAGAGAGGCCTCTGGCCTCGAACTCCGCCGGAGTTCCACCGCTGATCCCCTCCTGTCGCCCGCCCTCTTCAAGCCACTCCAGCTCCACCCGAGCCCTCAGTTGTGATCAATAGAACCCACTGGTGCTTCCAGACCCCTCCCCGAGTCGAACCACTGCCGGAATCCTCGACTCCGACGACCACCGTAGCTGCTGCCCGCCGGAGAAGAAGGGCGCGTCGCCGTCCGGCCATCTCCGGGAGAGCTATGGGTACAGGGAGGACCGCCGTTGAGTGCCCGATCGATTCTCATCAACTCCTAGCTCCGCCGCCGTCCCCATCGCCGGTGAGAGCCGCCAGAGCTCCGCCTCTCTCTGTTCTCCCTCCTCCCTCTGTTTTTAAAAGGGCCCGGTCCCACCTGTCAGCCACTGTGGGCGCGCGCGCGAAGGGGTAAGTGGAGGCGCACACTCCGTTTGCGCCTTCGACGTGGCCCATTCTGGGTTTTTCTGATTTTTAGTTATTTAACAGAATTGACCAGAAACTTTGACCATTAATAACTTTTTACAGGAAAGTCCAATTGACCTGATTCTTTTTGCATTGTGTTTGTACCAAAGTCCTTTATTTTTTCACCAAGTTTGGTATTTTTCGAATACTCACAGAATTGTTGGTGAATAAAAAGGCTTTATGTGACATTTTCCATTGCCATTTAAAAATGTTTTCAGAAGGAGATAGTTGTGGATTCGAAGACCAGGAGTTTCTGAACAACCCAACTGATCAAGGCAAGCCAGGACATCCATATTATGAAGCATTTCATAGCATTGCATAATTCATATTCATTTCTTGCATTTAAATTACCATTGATAATTCAAAGTAAATTATTTGAATGCCTTATGTTGATAACTCAAATGGACATGATGATTAACCTTGCTTGCTAAGTGAAACTTAGTTGGTTGATCAAGAGTCACCTGTCCGGGCTTACCCGTGCAGCCACATTTGCCGGTATGGGATGGCCTTGACTTGGTCTGGCTCGGTGCTCTTTCACTGGTACCTCCAAAGAGGGAGGGTTATGCGTGCGTGTTGCCCTGATCAGGTAGACGGTGATAACCCTGTGAGCCCAGTTGAGTTGTTTGCCGGCGTCCCCGTTTGGGACAGTTTAGTTAGGCCACGACGGTGGCAGGTGTCACAAGGTGACACGGGGCCACCCAAGGCTTGACTCCGGGGGAGTGTTATTGCCGGTGGTACGATGGAAGAGTCACGGGTCAGGCAGGTTTCGTTGGAGCAATGCTGGTCCACCCGAATGGGATCACGAGGTCAGTGCTCCATAGTGTGGGTAAAGTGCGCAACCTCTGCAGAGTGTAAAATCTATTCGAATAGCCGCGTCCACGGAATTGGACAGCTCGTCCAGACCTCTCTAGGTGATCAACTGTAATAACCGTAGTAATGATGGAAGAACTTGTCCTATGAGCGGAAGTACTCGTTGGTATCGGGTATTCCGAGGGTTGCGAGACAACCCGGATATGAGTAAGTTGATTGCAGTAAGTGAATCACTTAAGATTTAACATGTTAATTGCCATGCTATTATTTGCTGCATATTTGGTTGTCATGTGCTTGCGAGTACATTCAAAGTACTCACCTAGCGTATCATGCCAGATGCAGGAGAAGACTGAGACGGGGTCTCGCAGGTTCATGCGGTGCTATCTAGGATGTGTCCTCAGCAGTGTCCCTATGGATGGAGTTGTTGTCATGTTCCGCTATGCCTTAGTACTTCGCAGTAGTATTCCGTAGTAATGCCGAGGCCCTGACATGTTAGATAAATAATGTAGATACTGTCATAGCACTAGATGTGCCTTTGGCCTCGATGATTATGTAATATATGAGCTTGTACTCGACTATCATCAATAAAAGTTCAGCTATGTTCTGTCCCAAGTTGTTGCATGTTTCCAAAAGACATGATCTCTGGGTTGGAAACACTAGTAAACCGGTTCTCTGAGCCGGGGTGCCACAACGCTTGGTATCAGAGCCGTGTTGACTATAGGACACCCTAGGTAACCCGCTAGGACTGCGATTAGTATAGGACTTTGAGTGTGCATTCTGCTTGTTGCATTTGATTGTTGCATGCCATGCCTCATGCATCATAATTCATTATGTTACTAACCCTTGGCATTGTGAGTGTAGATGGCACCAGTTCCATATCATTTCCATCATGAGCCAGAACCCCACACTTTTCCAGCTCTGCTTCGTAGCGTCTGGCTTCAGCTGTATCCCAACGGTGACGACCCGGTGTACCAGGTGTTTCGGGAGCAGTTGGGCGAGTCAGTATATGAGTACCATGCGGTGGCTTACATGACCGTGACTTCGGATATTGGAAGCTCTTCTCGCTCTTCCCAGGGCGGAGTGGCTTCTACTCTGGAGCTGGCAATCCAGTTTGCTGCCATGGAGGCTATTACTAATTTGCCCTTCCACGAGGTCGAGATGCAGACCCATCCAGGTTTCTTCCACTATCCCACTCTGTCGCCCACGACAGGGCGAGTCCTTTTCTCACCTGTTGACCCGGTGTGTGATCATGCGGCTGGTGTTTTGTCTCGCTACCTGAACGCCAGTTATCGTATGATCATTTCCTTGGCTGAGGAGCTGTGCCGTGTTCAGGGGGCACTTGCAGCAGTGACTCCAGCACCTCCTCCTCCTGTAGTTCCACCCAGTTATCCACCACCAGCTCCACCACCGCGTGTGCTTGATACCCCTTCTGGTTTTTCTAGACCATCAGGCTTATCGTCTGGTAGTCGACTCGAGACCCCAGCTGAGTGGGCCTCACTCTTAGCCACTCCTGCTCCGCCGATGCTGAGGCGACGTGCTCTTTCTCCCGAGGAAGGAGAGCCGTCTCAGCAGCGACGTCGTGTATCCTTTAACCCGGTGACTCACATCATCAGTTCTGATTCTGACTCAGGATCTGACAATGAGGACTCTTCAGATGGGCAGTGTTCGTGCCACCGATGCTACTAGACTGGAGTTTGAGTAGTAATGCATGCATCTTTGCATATGCCGACGGTCGTATGAACAGTCTAGTCATGTTATTCCCCTACTAGCTTGCCATGTATGATGTTGGGTTATCTTGTATAATTATCTTGTTTTCTTTATTCGCCTTTTACATGAATTCCCTTTGGAGCCATATTACCGTATTTCTCCTTATGGATGTCGCTCATCGATTCGGTATTTGCCATGGGAACAAAAATTAGGATGAAGAGAGGAAGTAGCATTCAAGGCGGCGATGGAAACCCCGTCCGTCGATCCGCCAGACAGGCAGGGCAACCGCCCGAAGACTTACCACCACCACCACCTCAAGCACCAACCACAGATCAGATAATGAGAATGTTTGAGGAAAAGAGAAACCAAGACCTCATGGAATTTCTCAAGAGTATGCAGACAATAGTAGGTCAGAATAATGGCAATGGGGTGCATTCCAAACTGTCTGACTTCCAGCGCACAAAACCACCCAACTTTGGTCAGGCCGTGGATCCCATTGAGGCTGATGACTGGTTAAGGACCATGGAGAAGAAATTGGACATCGCTCGTTGTGAAGAAGTGGATAAGGTCCCATTTGTCACTCATTATCTCGAAGGCCCGGCAGCCATATGGTGGGATAACACCAAGCTAATGTGGCCTGCTGAAGAGATTACTTGGGAGAAATTCAAAGAACTGTTCCGCAAGTATCATATTCCCACGGGCATCATGAAAGTAAAGCAGCGAGAATTCCTGGCTCTCACACAAGGAAGCATGTCTGTGGGAGAATATTTAAACAAGTTCAACAATTTGGGCCGATACTCTCCTTATGATGTGGCTACCGAAGAAAGGAAAATAGACCGGTTCCTCGAAGGACTTAATCACGCCCTCCGATGTCAGCTATGTATGTTGGATTTCCCCAACTTCCAGACCTTGGTGGATAAGGCCTTCATCGCCGAACGAGAACACAACTCTGGGAATGATGATCGTAAGAGGAAGTTCGAGCCCAGGAAGGACAACAAGGAACCATACGCGCAAAAGTTGCGCAGTTGGCAGCCAGGGTCATCTGAGAACAAACCAGTGTGGAACAATGGTGGCAACAATAGCAAGCCAGGTAACCAGAACAAGACCTTCGGCAAGTAGCCAGTCATAGAGGATTGCCACCACAACAACACATGTTTCACTTGTGGCCAGAGTGGACACTACGCCAAGCAGTGCCCTACCAATAACGGAAAGCAATCAGCTGACCACAAGCCACAAGTCAATCACCTTGGACGTCGTCCCAACCACAACTTCAGCCACGGATACGTCCACCACATCTCTGCCGAAGAAGTCTGCGAAGCTCCAGACATTGTCCTTGGTATGTTTTCTATCAATAACATACCCGCCGTAATTTTATTTGATTCTGGGGCTTCCCATTCGTTTATTTCGTGAAGTTTTGCCACCTTGCACAAGTTCTCTCCTTCGCTTTTGGACAAAATCATGGTGGTACAATCCCCTGGCTCTATGCTCAGAACAAATATAATATACAAGGGGCTGGAAATTTCAATTCATGGAGTCAAATTCCCGGCCACCCTTGTTGCTATTGACTCTCCAGGACTGGATATAATACTGGGAATGGACTGGTTGGCACCACACCAAGTGTGTATCAACTGCGCCACCAGAACGGTGACATTGGTGAACCCCGCCGGACAGACCGTCCAGTTTCTGGCCAGCAAAATGATAACAAGAAAGGGCACGGCATACCAGACCACAGTTACGGATATGAATCTGATTCCGGTAGTGGGTGAGTTTCCGGATGTGTTTCCTGAAGAATTACCAGGAATGCCGCTCGACCGAGAATTGGAATTTGCGATCGAGGTAATTCCCGGTACCGCTCCAATATACAAGAAATATTATCGTATGCCAGGCCCAGAGCTGGCAGAATTAAAGAAGCAGTTGGACAAGTTGCTACAAAAAGGATACATTCGTCCAAGCATTTCACCATGGGGGTCACCAGTATTATTTGTCAAGAAGAAGGATGGAAGTCTACGAATGTGCGTAGACTATCGTCAGCTTAATGAGGTCACTATCAAAAACAAGTACCCGCTCCCTCGAATTGATGACTTATTCGATCAATTGAATGGAGCACAGGTATTTTCTAAGGTCGACCTCAGAACGGGATATCATCAATTGAAAATCCGAAAGGAGGATATCCCCAAGACAGGGTTCACCACTCGTTATGGACTATATGAATTTATAGTTATGGCGTTTGGATTGACCAATGCTCCAGCCTACTTCATGAGTATGATGAACAAAGTCTTCATGGACTTTCTGGACAAGTTTGTAGTGGTGTTCATTGATGACATCCTGATATACTCTAAGGATGAAGAGGAGCATAAACAATATCTCAGAGCTGTTTTGGAAAGGTTGAGAACCCATCGCTTATATGCCAAGTTCAGTAAGTGCGAATTTTGGCTGAAAGAGGTGGGATTCCTTGGACATGTTCTGTCAGAAAAAGGGATAGTTGTTGATCCTAGTAAGGTTACTGCGGTCTTAAACTGGAAGACACCAGCTACGGTGACTGAAGTCCGTAGTTTCCTGGGCTTGGCAGGCTACTACCGTCGCTTCATTGAGGGCTTTTCTAAGATAGCCAAGCCACTGACGGAATTGTTGAAAAAGAACCAAAGGTTTATCTGGACAGATGAGTGCGACAGCAGTTTCCAGGAATTAAAGACGAGGCTAACCACAGCCCCTGTCTTAGTCCTTCCAGACATTCACAAGAGTTTTGACATATACTGCGATGCATCCAGGCGTGGGATCGGATGCGTGCTGATCCAAGAAGGGAAGGTTGTAGCTTATGCATCATGACAGCTACGACCTCATGAGGAAAACTATCCCACACATGATTTGGAGCTAGCTGCAGTGGTTCATGCCCTGAAGATCTGGAGGCATTACCTTATCGGACAATGATGTGAGATATACACAGACCACAAGAGTCTCAAGTATATTTTCACTCAACCCGACCTGAACCTCAGGCAGCGAAGATGGCTTGAGCTAGTCAAGGACTATGATGTTGGAATAAACTATCATCCAGGGAAAGCGAATGTGGTCGCTGATGCCCTGAGCAGGAAACAACCTGTAGTGAATGCACTATTTGAGGGCATGCATCCGAGATTACAAGAAGAATTTGTCAAGATCAATATGGTGCTATGCGTCCCTATGACCCCAGATACGTTGGAAATTACTCCAACCCTCATGGAGGAAATCAAGGAAGCACAGAAGTCAGATGAAGAAATTCGACAGATCAAGGAGTTAATTCAGCAAGGGAAGGCCAAGTCCTTCCGTATAGATGAACAAGGTACTGTGTGGTTCAAGAAACGAATTTATGTGCCGAATCAGAACAACTTAAGGCAACAAATACTCAAGGAAGCACATGAGTCCGCATACTCGATCCACCCGGGAGGTACCAAGATGTATCAGGACTTGAGAGAAACCTTTTGGTGGTCTGGAATGCGAAAAGATATAGCATACTATGTCGTCTGCTGTGACATTTGCAACAAGGTCAAAGCAGAGCATCAGAAACCCGCTGGGCTACTGCAACCTTTACCAGTACCCCAGTGGAAGTGGGACGACATATGTATGGATTTTATTGTGGGACTGCCCAAGTCCATGAGAGGCAATGATGCTATTAGGGTCATTGTAGACATACTCACGAAAGTGGCTCATTTTATCCCAGTAAAGACTACTTTCAACGCAAATCAGCTGGCACAACTCTACATATCTCGGATAGTCAGTCTGCATGGAGTACCCAAGTCTATCACCTCAGATAGGGGTTCCCTATTTACCTCAGCATTCTGGCTACGGCTACATCAAGCCTTGGGAACCATGCTGAAACACACCACAACATACCATTCGCAGACAGATGGACAGACCGAGCGACTGAACCAAATATTAGAGGATATGCTTCGGTCATGTGCTCTCTCCCATGGACCCAAATGGGAGGATAGTCTACCATACGCGGAATTCTCCTACAACAACAGCTATCAGGCAAGTCTCAAGATGTCGCCTTTTGAGGCATTGTACGGACGGAAGTGCCGCACACCGCTGAACTGGTCCCAAATAGGATATAGTCGCATCTTTGGTATGGACTTGATGCTCGAGGCTGAAAGGCAAGTCAAGGATATTCAAGAGCGTCTGCAAGCAGCCAAATCTTGACAAAAGAGTTATTACAACCCAAAACATCGGGAAGTAACTTTCGAGCCCGGAGACTATGCTTATCTACGGGTAACTCCTATGAAGGGAGTAAAGAGGTTTGGCACCCGAGGAAAACTAGCCCCAAGATACATCAGTCCCTTTCCAGTGATTGCCAGGAAGGGCAGAGTTGCATATCAGTTGGAATTACCACCAGTACTGTCTGACGTTCATGATGTCTTTCACATCTCACAATTGAGGAAATGCATTGCACCCCCAGCCAAGCAAGCGGATATGAGTGAATTAGAATTGGCTAAGGATTTGACTTATGAGGAAAAGCCTGTCAGGATCTTGGATGAGATGGAAAGAACCACAAGGAGTAAAGGGATAAGATTTTACAAGATGCTGTGGGAGCACCACACCGAGGAAGAAGCTACTTGGGAAAGAGAAGATTTTCTGAGATCCGCTTACCCATATTTGTTCCCTGAGCAACCGAATCTTGAGGACGAGATTCATCCTAAGGGGGTAGGTTTCTGACACCATGATTTTGGCTACTTTTTCTTTTCAAACTTTTCCTGGCTTTTTTTGGAATTTGCATGGATTTTGAATCTTTCACTTGGTCTTGGACATTCTTGAAACTTCTTCCAAGTGATCCAAAGCCTCATCACCTTGCCAAAACCCTGTCAAGTATTCCAAGGGTCCAATTTTCCAATTTAAATTATTTTTCAAAACCCTTTTCTTTTATTTGAGAATTTAGGGCATTACTATGGGTTGTGAAGCAACCTATAGCTATGATGCTCAGAAAATTCACAAATAATTCCCAAAAATACTTTGGACTATGTGTTGCTCCAATATCCAAAAATATTCCATGACCTAGCTCAATTACTTTGCAAAATAATTCAGTTTTGCTCCTGGTCAGTCTGGACCTTTGTGAAGGAAGTACATGTTAGGTTTATCCAAATGCTCTCAAATTTTTGTGGCATGAAGACACCTACAAATGACTCCCCTACACCAAGTTTCAGCTCCGGGAGATCACCTATGTGAGCAGTACTTCAACTTTCAGATTCTGGACCAAATTTGCAGGTTACACATGAACCACCCTCATTCCTTATCCAAACCACTTCAAACTTGGCCAGTTTGTAGTTCTTCCAACGAGGATCACTCCAGACACCAGCTTTGGCTCAATCTCCACCTCATCTACTCTCCAGAGCCTCCCCAAGTCTGCTGTCAGTAACTGTTGGTGACTCTACCTCTCAATTCTGCTTGAACCAAGCCAACCTAAGGGCACAGGTGAAGTGAGGGATCGATGGTCGACACGCCAGACAAGAAATGCCAGGCTTGCGTGGCCTCTTGGTGGCCAGCACCGTGGTGAGCACGGCTGCGGCATGCCTGTCGCCGCGCTCTGCGCCGCGCCCGTGTCTGTTGCGTCGTGTCCGTCTGCCCCTCGCGTCAGCTCCGTGTCCGAACGTGCCGACATCGCCCCTGGTTAACACCTAGCCCCTCTAGAACTCTCGCGCGCACCGGAGAGGCAGCCGGTGGCCGCCACGCCATCGCCGCACTGTGACACCCATGCTGTCACAGTGAGCCGCACCGTCATCTTCCTCCCCGAGCCGTCCTCTCCCGCATTGAATGCGCCTGCTATCTCCCGTCTTCTCACCCGCAAGCAGCCACGCCAGCGCGGCGTACGTCGCTGGCGCCATGGCCCGCATCGAGCCGCTTCAGGAGAGCTCGGCGATCGGCCTCGCCCGGCTATAAATAACCCTACCCGCCTCGCTCAGCTCTCCACCCCTCTCCTCCTTCATCAAATTGGTAGCTAGCAGTGAAGAACCGAGGCAGAGAGGCCTCTGGCCTCGAACTCTGCCAGAGTTCCGCCACCGATCCCCTCCTGTCGCCCGCCCTCTTCAAGCCACTCCAGCTCCACCCGAGCCCTCAATCGTGATCAGTAGAACCCACTGGTGCTTCCAGACCCCTCCCCGAGTCAAACCGCTGTCGGAATCCTCGACTACGACGACCACCGTAGCTACTGCCCGCCAGAGAAGAAGGGTGCGTCGCCGTCTGGCCGTCTCCGAGAGAGCTACGGGTATAGGGAGGACCGCCGTTGAGTGCCCGATCGATTCCCGTCAACTCCTAGCTCCGCCGCCGTCCCCATCGCCGGTGAGAGCCGCCGGAGCTCCGCCTCTCTCTGTTCTCCCTCCTCCCTCTATTTTTAAAAGGGCCCGGTCCCACCTGTCAGCCACTGTGGGCGCGCGCGCGAAGGGGTTAGTGGAGGCGCACTCTCCGTTTGCGCCTTCGACGTGGCCCATTCTGGGTTTTTCTGATTTTTAGTTATTTAACAGAATTGACCAGAAACTTTGACCATTAATAACTTTTTACAGGAAAGTCCAATTGACCTGATTCTTTTTGCATTGTGTTTGTATCAAAGTCCTTTTTTTCCACCAAGTTTAGTATTTTTCCAATACTCCCAGAATTGTTGGTGAATAAAAAGGCTTTATGTGACATTTTCCATTGCCATTTAAAAATGTTTTCAGAAGGAGATAGTTGTGGATTTGAAGACCAGGAGTTTCTGAACAACCCAACTGATCAAGGCCAGCCAGGACATCCATATTATGAAGCATTGCATAATTCATATTCATTTCTTGCATTTAAATTACCATTGATAATTCAAAGTAAATTATTTGAATGCCTTATGTTGATAACTCAAATGGACATGATTATTAACCTTGCTTGCTAAGTGAAACTTAGTTGGTTGATCAAGAGTCACCAGTCCGGGCTTACCCGTGCAGCCACATTTGCCGGTATGGGATGGCCTTGACTTGGTCTGGCTCGGTGCTCTTTCACCGGTACCTCCAAAGAGGGACGGTTATGCGTGCGTGTTGCCCTGATCAGGTAGACGGCGATAACCCTGTGAGCCCAGTTGAGTTGTTTGCCGGCGTCCCCGTTTGGGACAGTTTAGTTAGGCCACGACGGTGGCAGGTGTCACGAGGTGACACGGGGCCACCCAAGGCTTGACTCCGGGGGAGTGTGATTGCCGGTGGTACGATGGAAGAGTCACGGGTCAGGCAGGTTTCGTTGGAGCAATGCTGGTCCACCCGAATGGGATCACGAGGTCAGTGCTCCATAGTGTGGGTAAAGTGCGCAACCTCTGCAGAGTGTAAAATCTATTCGAATAGCCACGTCCACGGAATTGGACAGCCCGTCCAGACCTCTCTAGGTGATCAACCGTAATAACCATAGTAATGATGGAAGAACTAGTCCTATGAGCGGAAGTACTCGTTGGTATCGGGTATTCCAAGGGTTGCGAGACAACCCGGATATGAGTAAGTTGATTGCAGTAAGTGAATCACTTAAGATTTAACATGTTAATTGCCATGCTATTATTTGCTACATATTTGTTTGTCATGTGCTTGCGAGTACATTCAAAGTACTCACCTAGCGTATCATGCCAGATGCAGGAGAAGACTGAGACGGGGTCTCGCAGGTTCGTGCGGTGCTATCTAGGATGTGTCCTCAGCAGTGTCCCTGTGGATGGAGTTGTTGTCATGTTCCGCTACGCATTAGTACTTCGCAGTAGTATTCCATAGTAATGCCGAGGCCCTGACATGTTAGATAAATAATGTAGATACTGTCATAGCACTAGATGTGCCTTTGGCCTCGATGATTATGTAATATATGAGCTTGTACTCGACTGTCATCAATAAAAGTTCAGCTATGTTCTGTCCCAAGTTGTTGTGTGTTTCCAAAAGACATGATCTCTGGGTTGGAAACACTGGTAAACCGGTTCTCTGAGCTGGGGTGCCACAATCGAGCAGCGCCGCGACACCCACCGCCAGCCTGATAGGTGCCATGGCCATGACATCGACGAGCCTGCGCTCAGTGAAGGTGGGTACCTACCTTTCGAGGTTGGGTGCCCCGCCTTCACTCGTGAACTGTGGCAAGTCCGTTGGCCATCTTCCCGCACCTTCAAGCCAGAGATACTAGAGAAGTACGATGGGAGATTGAACCCGGCAGAGTTTCTGAGCATCTACACTATCGCTGTTCAAGCTACCGGGGGAAGAGACGAGAAGGTGTTTGCCAACTACTTCCCTTTGGCACTCAAGCCAAATGTGAGGTCTTGGCTAATGCACCTCCCAGAGAACTCCATTTCGACCTGGGCTGACCTGTGCCATGAGTTTGTTGGTGCCTTCACTGGCAGCCATCAAGAACCAGGATGGCCCAGCAACTTGCAGCTCCTCCCACAGAAGGAAGGGGAGACCCTAAGGAAGTATATGGAGAGGTTCAGCCGAGTGCACAGGAACATTCCAGACATCCACCCGGCAGCTGTGATAGCCGCATTCCAGTCGAACGTGCGCAACTACAGGATACGTTCCAAAATGAATGTGTGGCTGCCCAAGACTGTGAATGAATTATACACTCTGGTGGATAAGTGTGCACAAGTAGAGGAGGGGAGGCGGCTCCCCGGAGAAGAGGATGGCATCGACATTGATTCAGACGATGATGACGATGCCACCAGCCAGAAGAAGAACAAGAAATGCAATAAGAAGCGCAAGGAGAAAGTTGTGATGGCCGTCGAAGGATCGAGCACACCTAGTACCGGCAAGAAGGCAAAGGCCGAGGCCCCCGGCAAGGAGGTTGCCGCGTGCACTGACTGCCGGGTTGCCGTGGCTGCCGAGAAGGCTGGGAAGGGTGATGGGCTGTACTGCAAGATCCATAGGACCAAGGGCCATGACCTTCGAGGGTGTCATCAGGTTGAGCAGCTCGTCAAGAAGCAGAGGGCTGAGTATGAGAAGCGTGATAAGGAGAAAAACCAGGATGGTGCTGGCAGGAAGGGCCGAGGCGGCGGAGTAAGTCACCCCGGCAAGGCTCCTCAGAATCAAGGGATACCCGTCAGAGGCCGTTAGAAGGAGGATTGCAATGATGAGAGTGATGGAGGAGATGAAGAGGAAACCAGTGAGCAGGAGTTCCGAAAGCCACTAACGCCTTGTGCATTGACGGGGGTGCATCTTTGCACTCCTCTCACCACCAACTTAAATAGTGGGCGCATGAAGTCAATGACGTGGAGCCAGCGGCAGATTCTCAGAAGCCACTCAAGTGGTCCCGCATGCCCATCATCTTTGATGAAGAGGATCACCCTGACCGCACCACCGCGGTAGGGTGCTTGCCATTGTTGGTCTCACCAACAATACGCAACCTCAAAGTCACAAAGATGTTGGTTGACGGCGTGGCTGGGTTGAATCTGATATCTCCAAAGGTCATCAGCAAACTTCAAATAGCAGATGAGGAGCTCAAGGTTACTGGCATGTTCCAAGGAATCAACCCTGGCAGCAGTCGTCCTAAGGGAAAGGTCACACTGTTGGTAACGTTCGGAGCGGAGTTAAACTACTGGACTGAGAAGATCATATTTGATGTGGTTGACCTCCCCCAATCGTACAATGGAATCCTTGGTCGCCCAGCCCTGGCCAAGTTCATGGCGGCATCCCACTATGCCTACAACACCTTGAAGATGCCAGGGCCGATAGGAGTCATTTCCATTCCGTCAGATCAGAAGGACGCAGTCATTTGTGTAGACAAGATGTACCGGGAAGAAGTTGTGGCGGAGGCCGCGGAAGCCAGTGTTCCCGCCAAGGAGAGTAAGAAAACGAAGAGAGCTAGCAGGGATGCCAGCAAGGAATACGGGAAGCGTACCTCTCCGGAGTATGCTGCGCCCGTTGATGACTTGCCGGAGAGTTCCAATATCAAGAGATCCAAAGCTGCTGCACCTACTGTGAAGAAGGTCCTGGCAGGGCTGGCTGGCGCTGACGGTACGTTTACCATCAGTGCCACCCTCGATGACAAATAGGAAAGCGCGCTCATTGCCTTCCTGCGGGCGAATGTCGATGTGTTTGCCTAGCAACCATCTGATATCCCCGGTATTCCCAGGGAGGTAATCGAGCACCACCTTGCTGTCGGCCCACATGCCCGGCCCGTCAAGCAGAAGGTCCGGAAGCAAGCTTTGGAACCGCAGCAATTCATTGCCGAGGAGATCAAGAAACTTGAGGCAGCGGGTCTGGTCAGAGGGGTTCTGCATCCAACATGGCTGGCAAATCCTGTGGTGGTACGCAAGGCTAATGGGAAATGGAGACTTTGCATAGATTTTACGGATCTGAACAAGGCATGCCCGAAGGACCCGTTCCCCTTGCCGCGCATCGATCAGATTGTGGATTCCACCTCCGGGTGTGATCTGCTCTCTTTTCTGGATGCGTACTCTGGGTACAACCAGATTTTCATGTCCAAGGAAGACGAGGAGAAGACCGCGTTCATAACCCCATGCGGCATGTACTGTTTCGTACGGATGCCCTTTGGGTTGAAGAGTGCCGGATCCACTTTTGCAAGAGCAGTACAAAATGGCTTCGAGTCCCAGCTGCACAGAAACATTGAAGCTTACATGGATGATATTGTGGTCAAGACCAAGGACAGATCAACCCTCATCCAGGATTTGGAAGAAACCTTTGCCGATCTGCGTAAGATCAACTTGAAGCTGAACCCGGAGAAGTGCGTGTTTGGCGTCCCTTCCGGCAAGCTACTTGGATTCTTTGTGTCCCATCGGGGGATAGAGGCCAACCCCGACAAGATCAAAGTTGTCGAGCAGATTCAAGCACCCAAGACAGTCAAGGACGTGAGACGTTTGACTGGATGTGTTGCCGCGCTTAGCAGGTTCATTTCCAAGTCTGCCGAGCGAGCCTTGCCGTTCTTCAAAATCTTGAAGAAGGTAGGACCTATGGAGTGGACCCCGGAGGCGGACGTTGCGCTGCAAGATTTGAAGACCTATCTTTCCTCTGTGCCCACCTTGGTCGCTCCCAAACCACAAGAGCTGTTACTGCTATACTTAGCGGTGACCAATCAAGTGGTTAGTGCGGCATTGGTGGCGCAGCGGGAAGTGGATGACGCGGCAGCCACAACCACTGTTCCCCCTGGAGAAGAAAGTGAACCTGTCCCGACAAGACCAGAGCCAGTCCAAAGCGAAGAAAGGCAGGGCAGCGGAAGCAGTTCTATGATCGAGGCAAAGAAGAAAGTGGTTCAGCGCCTAGTGTACTTCGTCAGCTCCTTGTTATAGGGGGCTAGGTCAAGGTACTCTGGCATGCAAAAGTTGATTTTTGGCCTCATCATGGCCTCAAGGAAACTACGCCACTACTTCCAAGCCCACGAGATCACGGTTGTCACCCACTTCGCCTTGCAATGCATACTCCGGAACCCAGAGGCCACCGGCAGGATTGTGGAATGGGCTTTGGAGTTATCCAGCTTTGGTTTGAAGTTTGAAAGCACATCAACCATTCAGAGCAGAGCACTGGCAGAATTCATCGCAGAGTGGACACCAACTCCTGATGAGGAAGTATTGGAGACAGTCATCCCCGGCAAGGAAGCGCCCCAAGAATGGATCATGTATTTCGATGGTGCCTTCTCCCTACAAGGTGCTAGGGCTGGCGTGCTTCTTGTCGCTCCCACTAGGGAGCACCTTAAGTATGTCGTCCAGATGCACTTTCCCTGGGAGAAGGCTACCAACGATACTACGGAGTATGAAGGGCTCCTTGCTGGGCTCAGGATTGCAACAGAACTGGGAATCAAGAAGCTGATCATCCATGGAGATTCACAACTTGTGGTGAGACAAGTCAAGAAGGATTACCAAAGTCCATTGATGGAGGCATACATTGAGGAAGTGAGGAAGTTGGAGGAGCGCTTTGACGGATTGCAAACAAAGCACGTGCCCTGTGCAAAAAATAGCATTGCTGATCATCTATCGAAGTGCGCTGCACAAAAACTCCCTGTGGAACCAAGGACTTTTGTTCTCCATCTGACTCAACCCTCCGTATCCCCGGCAACAATGGCCAGAAAGAGGAGGAAACTGGACCCCGGCAAGCCTCGCCCGAAAGAGCCTCCCGAGGCTCCCAGCAGAGAGCTTGGCGGGAACAACTCCCCTTCGATCAGTGGGCTGCACCATCCCGCCAGACCCCCGGTCCCTGCGGTCGAAAAGTGCGCTCCTGCGAATGAGGAGGTGCCGTTGGTCCTTGTTGCCGAGCCCCAGGCTCCAACTTGGGCATAGCACATAGTCCATTTCCTCCAAACTAGAGAACTTCCCGAAGAGCAAGAAGAAGCTGAAAGAGTAGCCCGGAGAGCTAGTATGTATCAGTTTGTCGACGACATGTTGTACAGAAGAAGGCCCAATGGTGTGAAATTGAAGTGCATTTGCCGGGAAGGAGGAAAGGAACTTTTGGCAGAGATACACCAAGGTATGTGCGGCTCCCACATTGGATCAAGGGCTCTGGTTGGAAAAGCCTTCCGGTAAGGTTTCTATTGGCCCACAGCCCTCCAAGATGCGTTCGAGCTCGTCACCAAGTGTGAAGCCTGCCAGTTCCATTCCAAGAATATCCATCTGCCTCCCCAAGCTCTTCAGACAATCCCTTTGTCATGGCCATTTTCGGTCTGGGGGCTCGACATCTTGGGCCCCTTCCCCCATGCTGTCGGGGGCTTTGAGTTCTTGTTCATCGCTATCGATAAGTTCACAAAGTGGCCGGAAGTAGAGCCCGTGAGAAAGGTGATTGCTCAGTCAGCTATCAAGTTCTTGAAAGGATTGGTGTGCCACTTCAGGGTCCCTGCCCGGATCATCACTGACAATGGCACCCAATTCACGAGTTGCGCCTTCACGCAATACGTTCATGCCCTCAGAAGCAAGATCTCATTCGCCTCTGTCACCCATTCGAGAAGCAACGGACAAGCCGAGAGGGCGAACGCTGAAGTGCTGCGAGGTTTCAAGACAAGAACCTTTGATAAGCTACAGAAGTGCGGCAGCCGATGGATCGACGAGCTGCCGATGGTTCTTTGGTCCCTCAGAACAACACCAAATCGAGCTACCGAGCAGACTCCCTTCTCCCTAGTCTATGGGGCAGAAGCACTTATCCCCACGGAACTCATATTCGGATGTCCTCGAGTGCTTGCCTATGATGAAGTACTGCAGGAACGGCACCGGCATGACGATGCTGTGCTACTTGAGGAGAACCGTCTCCGAGCCGCTACGCATGCTGCACGCTACCAGCAAGCCCTACGTCGCTATCACAGCCGCAGGGTTCGTGCCTGGGGTTTTGAGGAAGGCGACCTTGTCCTTAGGCGCATTCAGTCCGCCAAGGGTGCAAACAAGTTGACGTCGAAGTGGGAATGCCCTTACCGGGTAGTACGAGTCACCAGACCTGGCGCAGTAAGTCTGGAGACCAGAGATGGCATTCAATTGCAAAACTCATGGAATATTGAGCATCTCTGTAAGTTCTACCCGTAAGGCGCGGCTGTCGGGCCCTGCCCGGCAGCCACCCTTTTGTACAGGCCTTGCCGCTGTTGCATGTAACCCCTTGTACACAGCCAGGCATAGACCCTGAGCAACAGAAATAAATGAAGCGCTGGGGGGCCCCCAAAACTTGCATGCATGCATAAGCATATCATGAGCATTGCATGATCATGTAGATCAGGTTGCAGGGCTCTTACCGCGGACTTGGTCCCGAAGAAGAGAAGAGAAGACAAGCCAACATTGCTATCCCTGGCAAGCCAAACAGATAAGTTCTCTTCTTATCCTTACGTGTTCTGTAAGTAGAAACTTGTGCATATGAAAACCTCGCCACCTTCGAAACTTAGGTGCTCCCATCCTTTGACCCGAACGTTGCTTCGGTCAAGATGGTCGTAGTGGCCTTTGGCGGAGAAGGCTTGGTGGGGGGCTGGTCCCTCTTTGCGATTTGTGCCCGGCAGGCTTAGCCCCACGGCAACAATTCGAGGGTACCGGCAGGATAGCTTGCCGGAGATAACTTGTTTACTTGAACGTATAGAGGCATTTCACCTCTGCATGAGTATGACGCATGCACAAGTGCCCAGCAAAGTTTGTCTTTTTCATTGATATGCTGATGAACGAGTACAGATCTTACATAACACAAACACGGATAAAGAAGATTACATTATTTAGACTAAAGTTTGGCAAGTGCCTACATATTTTAGATTGAAAAAAGATAAATGCCCGTGATGCCTTTGCTCTGTCCCTATCCTCCTTGGAACTGCAGGGGGAGACGAAGAAGACAGAGGGAAAGCCTGGCTGGGATTCGGCGCCTCCCCAGGATCAGAATGGCGCCGTTCCCGGGCTGGGAGGAAGAAACCGGAGGGCGGGTTCGGATGGTGGCGCTGCCGAAGCCCAGCCGGAGACGATGGTGCTGCCGGCAATCACACCACGCCGGAGTGGTCGCCCCCGCTCTTGGCGCGTCATGGGTTGCCGCCACCCTCCTCGTCGCTGCCACTCGAAGAGGCACGTCTGCCGCTGCTCAAGCCCCCGCCGTGGCGGCCAGGACGGGCAGTGGGCATTTCGAGAGGCTCCACAGAGAGCATGGTCGTCTCCACCAACCTGAAGTTAGAAGGATGCCGTCCCCTGAAGAAGCACACGTGGGCACAAGGAACCTGCCCACACGCAAGGCACGCAGTACCCCGAAGGAAGGGATCTACCATTACCGATGGCAAACCACTCCCATGGTCTCCCCTTAGCTTCACTGGAGAAAAGGGGATAGGCCATGAGTAACTACCACACTTTGCGGACTCCGGCGTGGTGTCGCTCACATAGCTCCTCACTGGAGTTGAAGCCCCGGGCGACCCGGCGATGAGCGCGCCAGAGTCGCTACCTCCGGCGCTACCGCTGCGCTGCCCGCACGCCCCCCTGAGGCATGTGCGAAGACAAGAGAGGGGTCTTATCCCAGCAAGGGCACGACCACGCCTTTCTACTCCCCAGGCACCTACACAAGCTTTCAGCGTCATCAACCCCAAGCTCGAGCCCGGGGCCTGGCCCCGGTCTCTCCTTCTCAACATTGCAAGAAGAAAGAAGGAAATGGGGGGAGGAGATACGTGGGTGAGCACTTCCGCTTCCCCTCGCCACCCCTTTTATAGGCGGGCTGGGGGCTGGGAGCTCATCCCTCGACGGGTAACCGCCATCCACCTCCACCAACCCAAGAAGGCCAGGCCCCTGCCTTGACGCTCTCCCGCACCACGCGCCTTTGTTACCTACCCCACTCAATGCATGCAGCATACGTGGCCAAGGATAAGGGCGTGGTGGGAAGAGTGAATTGGCAGTTTCTCACCCGTGCGTTAAAGTCATTCACGGGCCATTACAAGGATGGCCCCACCACAATTGGCGTTGCGGGATGCGCAGGAGAACCAGAAACTGACATGAGCTCAGAATAATGAAGAAGCAAAGAAGATCTCAAGGGACAAGCAACTGCTACCCTCTTGCATGTGCACTGGATAAGGACCTACCCCGACGATGCCCGGTAGCGCGTTCGGGCCAGGCCCGGGGGCTCCTGTCGGTGCAACAAACCCTGGGTCTGTTGCCCAGACCGTGCACAGGCCTAAAAGAGCAAGGTTGCAACATCCAAGACAAGATCAAGATTGGAGGGCTAGCTCTTTGAGGAATCAAAGGGCAGATCAAGAAGGCCAAGACAAGCTAGAAAGAACAAGACACCACTAAGGGAAAGCCTCCCTTGCCGAGCAGGCGAGCCTGGCGAGGTCGAGGTGGCCCCAAGGACAAGACTCAAGACCATCCCGGCAGGCCTGCCGAGCGCGACGAAGGCAAAACTACCCCGCCAAGGCTCCACCGCTCCACCTCAGAGCGACGCAAGTCACCGATCGGTGCGGTGTCAAGCCCCCAAGTGACTAAGTGGCTATTATTTGGCACGCGGCAGCCACTTCCTACGAAAATCACCTCTAAATGACACCCGTCCAGAGACGTGTCAAGCAGACAAACGAGAAGGTGACCGAGCAGCCCGGCAAGGCTTGCCGGGCAGGCCTCGATGTGACGTTAAGCGACGCATTTAATGCGCTCTGCTCAGTCTGCAGAGTTAGGTATGATGGCACTGTTTGCTATCTAATCAGTACACAATGACTGATTTGCCACTGTGGTGACCCCTTGATCTATAAAAGGAGGGCCATGGCAACCATAGAAAGGGTTCGGAACCTTGTATGCTCGTACGCGCGTAGCTACTCTCGCCCCAAGGCAACCCTGCCGGGCAAGAGCGTTGCGTTTCCACCGCAATCCCCCATCAATCCACCAAAGTAGGAGTAGGGTTTTATGCCTCGCGGCGGCCCAAACCTGGGTAAAACTGCCTGTGTGATCTCTGCCGTGCCGCACTACGGTTCTCCTCTCTTTGTGCAATGTGCACAGACCCCCTGCCGAACCAAAAGGGGCTGATGGCCCCATAGGTGGCCGTGGTTTCCCATGACAGTCGGTCATCTCTTCACTTCCTAAGCCGGCAATCTCATTTGTGATGAGAGCAAGCCTAGAGTACATTTCAGCGACTCCTTCACCATCCTTCATTTTGAACTTGTCAAGTTGACTTTGAAGCACATCCAATTTGGATTCCTTGACGGAATCGGTACCTTCGTGCATATCAACCAAAGTATCCCAAATTTCCTTTGCATTCTCAAGGCGGCTGATTTTGTTGAATTCTTTGGGGCACAATCCATTGAATAGAATATCGCAAGCTTGAGCATTGTATTGCAACTTCTTCAATTCTTCCGCGGATGCTTCACGATCCGGTTCTCTTCCATCCTCGAAGTATTCACCTTGCAAGCCAATACGCACAATAGCCCAAACGGCGGGGTTATGACCAAGAATATGCATTTTCATCTTATGCTTCCAACTAGAAAATTAGTACCATCAAAGTAAGGACCTCTACGGTGGTAATTTCCCTCGCTAGACGCCATACTCTCCTAGGTTGTGAAACCAAGGCTATGATCACCAAAGCTATGGAAATCAAGGCAAATGGAGACCAAAGCTCTGATACCACTTGTAGGATCGAAAGTAGGTCTAGAGGGGGGTGATTAGACTACTTGACCAAATAAAAATCTAACATTTTCCCAATTTTAAGTGTTGGCAGATTTTAGCAACTTAGCACAAGTCAAGCAATCAACCTACACATGCAATTCTAAGAGTGTAGCAGCGGAAAGTAAAACATTGCATATGAAGGTAAAGGGATGGGTTTGGAGAAGGCAAACGCAAAGTAGACACGGAGATTTTGGGCGTGGTTCCGATAGGTGGTGCTATCGTACGTCCACGTTGATGGAGACTTCAACCCACGAAGGGTAACGGTTGCGCGAGTCCACGGAGGGCTCCACCCACGAAGGGTCCACGAAGAAGCAACCTTGTCTATCCCACTATGGCCATAGTCCATGAAGGACTTGCCTCACTCGGGTAGATCTTCATGAAGTAGGCGTTCTCCTTGCCCTTACAAACTTCTTGGTTCAACTCCACAATCTTGTCGGAGGCTCCCAAGCGACACCTAACCAATCTAGGAGACACCACTCTCCAAAAGGTAATAGATGGTGTGTTGATAATGAACTCCTTGCTCTTGTGCTTCAAATGATAGTCTCCCCAACACTCAACTCTCTCTCACAGATTTGGCTATGGTAGAAAGATGATTTGAGTGGAAAGCAACTTGGGGAAGGCTAGAGATCAAGATTCTTGTGGTTGGATTGGAATGTCTTGGTCTCAACACATGAGTAGGTGGTTCTCTCTTAGAAAATGAGTAGTGGAAGTGTAGGCACATTCTGATGGCTCTCTCACAAATGGAGATGGTGGTGGAGGGGTATATATAGCCTCCACACAAAATCCAACCGTTACACACATTTGACCCAACTCAGTCAGGCCGAATAGAGGAACTCGGTGAGATCGATTTAGTTCAAATTATGAACGTTAGGAATCTTGGTGGGACTGACTGGATCAACTCAATGGGACCGATGTGCTAGGGCTTAGGGCAAACATCAACTCGGTGGCACCGATTGCATCAACTCGGTTAGACCAAAGTGAAGCAATAAGGCAACAGAGAGAATGTCAAGCAAACTCGGTGGGACCGATTGCACATTTCGGTGAGACCGAAATAATTGCAATAGGCAACAAAGAGTTTGCAAGGCCATCTCGGTGAGACCGAGATCCGTATCGGTGTGACCGGATTGTCTAGGGTTTCTGGCAGTGGCTATGTCAACTGAACTCGGTGGCGCCGGATAGATCAAATCGGTGGGGCCGAGTTTGACTTTGGGTTTTGGACATATGTGGAAATGAGAAAGTGGCTGAGGGTTTTGGAGCAATATCACTAAGCATTTTGAGCAAGCAAGCCATTAAGCAACACCTCATCCCCTTTTAATAGTATTGGCTTTCCTATGGACTCAATGTGATCTTGGATCACTAAAATGAAAATGAAGAGTCTTGAGCTTTTGCCAATCTTTGTCCTTAGCATTTTGAGGGGTCTACATCTCTAGTCCATGTCATGCCAATCATTGAACTTTCTGAAATATTTAACTTGAATGGATATTAGTTCAATGAGCTATATGTTGTTATGAATTACCAAAACCACCCGGGGATTAGTTGCACTTTCAAAGTACCACTGAGTGAACACCATTTACCAGTCTGTACCCTAGGTAATTAAAGTGTGTCGATGGATGATATTGGATGTGATCTCTCAATCATTTGGATGCATAAACATGCTTAACTTGTGTATATCTGAATCTTTTTGTGAATGTTAGCTATGAATATTGTCTTGTGATCTATCAATCATTTGGATGCATAGACATGCTGAACTTGTGTATATATGAACCTTTTGAGTTGTTTGTGAAAGTTGGCTATGAATATGAACGTGTCCTGTGAACCTGAGTTTGATACGAATGTTTACCTTTTCTGTTGTACCTGTGTGTGAACTTGTTAGAATGTCTACTGTGGGATTGTGACGTGTGAGCGTCACACGGCACACCTTTGTGCCGAGAAGAATGGCACCTGCTTGTTAGAGTAGCAACGACGCATTAGCTCTATTTTATCTTTTTGCTCTGTCTTCCCGCCTCCCCGCTCAACCCCCGCCGTAATGTTTTCGGCCTAAAAAAATACATAGTACTGCGTTGTTTTTGGCCCTTGATGAAAAATCAAGTGCTGCTTTCTATAAGTTGGCCCAACCAGCAAATGGGCTGCTGGTCCGCCACGGACTAGGAGGCTAAAAATACAAGTTGTATCATGTAGAGGCAAGTAAAAAGAAAACGCCATCGAGAGTCATCCACTGACAAAAAAAATCACGTTTGATGTGCTTCTTCAGTCGCGCCGTTGGCCTCCTCTTAAATCCAGCTCGCTCCATTCCCCAACCGCCAGCATGGGACGGAAGTTTATCTTCTTCTCCCTCATGCTGCCGGGGGATTGAAGAAGCATGACATCAAATCCAACACCGGCGATGGCTGCCTGTCCAAGTGATTTTTAGAGAAGAAACTGCAAGTTTCAGTTTTAGATAAGAAACTGCATGTTTCAGAGGCAGAGCATTTAAATCAACACGCACTTTTCAAACATTGATAACAAAAAGTTGGAAATTTTATTCATGGTCGAAAATGGAACTAACAACAAGTTAACACTATGCTGATCAACATTCATGTATAGCACATCTTCATATGATGCACAGTCAAAAAGATATGCTATTTTCAAAATGCCATGACAATGTTGAGTGTGCGAAAAACTGGGTAAACTAGGGATGAAATTTGGCAAGTGGTGGAGGTGATTTGTGTAGATGACATGGCAGGACCCACATGTCAGTAATAGCAGAGGCAAAAAAATATTTTTTTCAACTGCACCAATTGGAATCGAACCCGGGCAATACAACTTTTGGATGAGAGGGCTGTAGCCACCGGGCTACTGTGGTATGTTCGAAAGAATGAAGGCGTCTTCCCCGGCTCTGGTTCATTCCCGTCCGTGTCCAGGACGTCATCCTCTGGCTTTGTGCGCTCATCGCGGCGCCGCCGTCTTCCGTTTTCAACATGCTCAACAAACTAGAGGAATCTGGAGAGGACTGTATGTCGAGAGGCTGACAGTGGGGACCCACCAGGTCCATGGCCGTACGCAACCAAGTGCCTCATTGGGAAAAAAAAGCTTCCTCCTAATTGTATACTGATGTTGGGACCCACGGGTTTGTCAACCTAGTCAATAAACGAATAAATTTACAACGAAGACTATCATCGGGGAGCCTTTTTTAGGGGTATCAGGGATCTAGCAGGTATCATTTTTTCAGAGGGCGAACAAGTATCAGCTAGGCCTAGGTTTTGTTTTTTAACATGCGC
Organism: Thinopyrum elongatum; assembly: GCA_011799875.1. NCBI lineage: Eukaryota > Viridiplantae > Streptophyta > Magnoliopsida > Poales > Poaceae > Thinopyrum > Thinopyrum elongatum. The sequence continues at coordinate 467,093,995 of CM022298.1, forward strand.
AACCCACGACATACCGACACAGTGGTTTCGATTTTTTTTAGGTCCATCATGTATGTACCGGCCTATGGGCCTTCCAGCCTAGGTTTTATTTTTTCTTAAACATCGGCAGCCCATTTTTTTTTAATAAAACGCAGATCTCTGTTTTATTTATCTATATATAAGAGTAAGAATGTCGGGTCCAATTTATGTTTTCCCTTCTAACCACATTAGATATATTTATAATATTATTATCATATATTTAATAGAAACTTATATATACATTATAAAAACATCACACGTCTTATTAACTTATAAAAATAAATGTTTAACAGAAATTGGCAAGGAAAATCCTGGTTGTTTTTTACTCTCAGGCAACGAAAATCCTGGTGATTGCATACAAAAGCTTGCGAAGATGTTAAGGACCAATGTAATAATAACACGCTCATTTTTCTTTTGAGCAATACCTCGCTAATTAGCTAATTTTATATATAATAAAATGTCTAGCTCCGGTTTATTTTTTGATATTAATTGCTCCTTCTAACGTAACATTATATATAGAACAAGGTTCGTGTATTTCAAGAAAGTGCAAATGGGCTATGATTTCTTATAAAAAATTAAATGGGTCATATTGATGCTAAATTATTTGTTCACCCAGCCCAATAAATGGACTGTAAATTCTAGAAAACATGGGTTAAATATGTGCCACATTTTTGCAGGCTGGCATGTGGGCCAATAGGTCAAAGCCTACGCAAGGCGTCGTCAACTTAGTCAACAAATGATTCTGACATCCACAGCCATTGGATTTATATCCAACGGCCGGGATGCACCTTCAATCTCTCGTCTTCTTCCTCCAGCACCACCAGGACCGCCTGCTCCGGCCTCCGATGGCTAGCGGCTCTGCTTAGCACGCATCGCTGTGAAGCGCTACCCCACCACCGGCCAGGCTATCCCTCCACCCCTCCACACCTCCTGTTATTCTCCACCGACTGCAGCCCCACGCCGCACCAGAACCAGTTAACCCTCATACTCCTCTCCGTCTATGACTCCACTACCGCGACTTCCCATCTCCGGCTCGTTCCCATCCGGGGCCTCATCGTCGTCCATCGCCTTGGTGCGCTCGGCGCGACGTGGTCAACAAACAAGAATCATCGGAAGAGGATTGTGCGTGGAGAGGCTGACAGTGGGGACGTACTAGGTCATGGACGCACGAATGCAACCGCCTCCTTATTAGGCGAAAATAAAATTATTCCTCCCCTGAAAGCTGGGACCCACCAGCTATATCTTCGCATGGAAGGAAGTGCCTCTTTATTCCTCCCACTGACAGCTGAGACCCACCAGCTACATCTTCGCACGTGGAAGTGCCTCCTTATTACGGGCAAAAAAATTATTCCGCCCCTGACAGCTGGGACCCACCAGCTATATCTTCGCATGCAAGGAAGTGCCTCCTTATCCTCCCTGACAGTTGGGACCCACCCGGTCAAAGCATACGTACCGTTGTCTGTCTGGTCACAAACGTGTACGTACATACTGGTCGATCGGTGTCTCTGCAAGGATGAACCGTGGCCGAGTAAGTAGTGGCACGTGCCGTAGTAGAGCACCTGAAGTAGCAGTTCATGCAGTCCCGTCTAAATCATGTACACGTACGTACATCCACAGGGCAAAAAATACGGCCACGTACATACATACGGGCGGGGACTCGAATGCGTACTCGTGCATACATACAGTCAGGGCTCATGTACATGGAGAGGCAACGGATGGCAGCGACGGCGTCCTGTTCATCGGCAGCCAACCGGCTGGGTCGGAACGGAGGAAACAGCGTTGTGTTCATCGGGAGGCAACCGACTGGGTTGGAATGCGTCCTGTTCAATGGGAGCCAACCGGCTTGGACGGAACAGCCGAAACGGGGTCTAGCGTATCGCAGAACGGAGGAAACGGCCTTTTGTTCGACCGGCTACGGTCGAAACGGGGTCCTGTTCATTGGGAGGGGTGTGGCGTACCGCAAAACGGAGGAAACAGACTTCTGTTTAAGCGCCTACGGTTGAAACGGGGTCCTGTTCATCGGGATGGGTGTGGCGTACCACAGAACGGGACTCTACAGGCTACTGTTCATCCACCGTCGACTTCCTTCAGCCTCCACAAAAAACTATTCATCCAGCCTCCTGATACGTCTCCAACGTATCCATAATTTTTTATTATTCCATGCTGTTATATTATCATTATTGGATGTTTTACAACCATTTTATAGCAACTTTATATCATTTTTTGGGACTAACCTATTGACATAGTGCCCAGTGCCAGTTGCTGTTTTTTGCTTCTTTTTTACTTCACAGAATATTAGTACCAAACGGAGTCCAAACACAGTGAAACTTTTTGGAGATTTTTTTTGGACCAGAAGACACAAGATGGGCCAAAGAAGTACCAGAGGGGAGGCCCGAGGGGAGCACAACCCCCCAGGGCACGCCCAGGAGCCCAGGCACGCCCTGGTGGGTTGTGCCCACCTCGGTGGCCTCCCGCACTGCCTCTTTGCTCTATAAATACCCCAATATTCCAGAAAACCTAGGGGAGTTGACAAAAAACAATTCCAGCTGCCGCAAGTTCCAGAACCACGAGATCCAATCTAGACACCATCACGGAGGGATTCATCATCCTCATTGGTGCCTCTTCGATGATGTGTGAGCAGTTCACCATAGACCTAAGGGTCCGTAGGCAGTAACTAGATGGCTTCTTCTCTCTTTTTGATTCTCAATACAATGGTCTCTTGGAGATCTATTTGATGTAACTCTTTTTGCGGTGTGTTTGTTGGGATCCGATGAACTTTGAGTTTATGATCAGATCTATATCCATGAAAGTTATGTGAGTTTCTTTGATCTCTTATATGCATGATTACTTATAGCATTGTATTTCTTCTTCGAATCTTTGGTTTAGTTAGGCCAACTAGATCGATTTTTCTTGCCATGGGAAGAGGTGCTTTGTGATGGGTTCGATCGTGCGGTGTTCTTTCCCAGTGACAGAAGGGGCAGCAAGACACGCATGTATTGTCGCTATTAAGGATAACAAGATGGGGGTTATTCCTACATGAATAGATCTCGTCTACATCATGTCATCGTTCTTATTGCATTACTCCGTTTCTCCATGAACTTAATACACTAGATGCATGCTGGACAGTGATCAATGTGTGGAGTAATAGTAGTAGATGCAGGTAGGAGTCAATCTACTAATCTTGGACTTAATGCCTACGTAATGATCATTGCCTGGATATCGTCATAATTATTTGATGTTCTATCAATTGCCCAACAATAATTTTTATCCCATTTTTTTACACATCGTGTGCTATTTTCTTGAGAGAAGCCACTAGTGAAATCTACGGCCCCCGGGTCTATTCTTTATCATATTTGCTTTGAGATCTACTTTTATTTGCTTTTGTTTTCAGATCTATTATTCCAAAAACCCAAAAATACATTGCTGCACTTTTTTATTACTTGTTTTATTTCACGTTTTATCGAGATCTAATTATCCAATCTACACAATTTTTATCCCGTCAACTTGACAATTTCTGGCACCGTTACCCGTAGAGGGATTGACAACCCCTCATAAGCGTCGGATTGCAAGTATTTGTTCTTTGTGTGCAGGTACCGTTTACATAGTGTTGCTTGATGTCTACTATGCAACCATCTTCTTGTAGACTCGTGTTGGGTTGCTTGATGTCTACTATGCAACCTTCTTCTTGTAGACTCGTGTTGGGCCTCCAAGCGCAGAGTTTTGTAGGACAGTAGCAAATTTCCCTCAAGTGGATGACCTAAGGTTTATCAATCCGTGGGAGGCATAGGATGAAGATGGTCTCTCTCAAACAACCCTGCAACCAAATAACAAAGAGTCTCTTGTGTCCCCAACACACCCAATACAATGGTAAATTGTATAGGTGCACTAGTTTGGTGAAGAGATGGTGATACAAGTGTAATATGGATGGTAGATATAGGTTTTTGTAATCTGAAAATATAAAAACAGCAAGGTAGCAAGAAACAAAAGTGAGCAAAAAAGGTATTGCAATGCTTGGAAACAAGGCCTAGGGTTCATACTTTCACTAGTGCAAATTCTCTCAACAATGATAACATAATTGGATCACATAACAATCCCTCAACATGCAACAAAGAATCACTCCAAAGTTTATCGGAGAACGTAGGACGAAAATATGCATCAACCCCTATGCATAGATTACCCCAATGTCACCTCGGGAATCCGCGAGTTGAGTGCCAAAACATACATCAAGTGAATCAATAGAACAACCCATTGTCACCACAGATATCCCATCGCATGACATACATCAAGTGTTCTCAAATCCAATACTCAATCCAACATAACGAAACCTCAAAGAGCAAGACTCAATTCATCACAAGAAGGTAGAGGGGGAGAAACACCATATAATCCAACTATAGTAACAAAGCTCGTGGTAAATCAAGATCGTGCCAAATCAAGAACACGAGAGAGAGATCAAACACATAGCTACTGGTACATACCCTCAGCCCCGAGGGTGAACTACTCCCTCCTCGTCATGGAGACCGTCGGGATGATGAAGATGGCCACCGTTGATGGTTTCCCCCTCCGGTAGGGTGCCAGAACCGGCTCTCGGTTGGTTTTTCGTGGCTACAGAGGCTTGCGGCGGCGGAACTCCCGATCTAGGTTTCTTTTCGGGGGTTTCAGTATTTATAGGAGTTTTTGGCGTCGGTCTCACGTCAGGGGGGTCCACGAGGCAGCGGCAAGCTAGGGGGCGCGCCCTAGGGGGGCGCCCCCCACCCTTGTGGTTGCCTCGGAACTCTTCTCCGGTATCTTTTTGCTCCAGTATTTTTTATATTTTCCAAAAATATTCTCCGTAAATTTTCAGCTCATTCCGAAAACTTTTATTTCTGCACAAAAAACGACACCACGGTAGTTCTGCTGAAAACAACGTCAGTCCGGGTTAGTTCTAATAAAATCATACCAAAACCATATAAAATTGTTGTAAACATGGCACGAATACTTCATAAATTATAGATACGTTGGAGACGTATCAGCATCCCCAAGCTTAATTCCTGCTCGTCCTCGAGTAGGTAAATGATAAAAGAAAGAATTTATGAAGTGTGAATGCTACCTAACATATTTATCATGTGATATTCTTTATTGTGGCATGAATGTTCAGATCCATAAGATTCAAAACAAAAGTTTAATATTGGCATAAAAACAATAATACTTCAAGCATACTAATAAAGCAATCATGTCTTCTCAAAATATCATGGCCAAAGAAAGTTATCCCTACAAAATCATATAGTCTGGCTATGCTCCATCTTCATCACACAAAGTATTAAATCATGCACAACCCCGATGACAAGCCAAGCAATTGTTTCATAACTTTGATTTTCTCAAACTTTTTCAACTTTCACGCAATACATGAGCGTGAGCCATGGATATAGCACTATAGGTGGAACAGAATATGGTGGTTGTGGAGAAGACAAAAAGAAGGAGATAGTCTCACATCAACTAGGCATATCAACGGGCTATGGAGATGCCCATCAATAGATATCAATGTGAGTGAGTAGGGATTGCCATGCAACGAATATACTAGAGCTATAAGTTTATGAAAGCTCAAAAATAAACTAAGTGGGTGTGCATCCAACTCGCTTGCTCACGAAGACCTAGGGCAATTTGAGGAAGCCCATCATTGGAACATAGAAGCCAAGTTCTATAATGAAAAATTCCCACTAGGATATGAAAGTGACAATATAGGAGACTCTCTATCATGAAGATCATGGTGCTACCTTGAAGCACAAGTGTGGAAAAAGGATAGTAGCATTGCCCCTTCTCTCTTTTCTCTCATTTTTTTATTTTGGGCTCTTTGGCCTTTCTTTTTTCTCTTTTTTTTCCCTTTTTCCCTTTTTTTCATCCAGAGTCTCATCCCGACTTGTGGGGGAATCATAGTCTCCATCATCCTTTCCTCACATGGGACAATGCTCTAATAATGATGATCATCACACTTTTATTTACTTTACAACTCAAGAATTACAACTCGATACTAGAACAAATATATGACTCTATATGAATGCCTCCGGTGGTGTACCAGGATGTGCAATGACTCAAGAGTGACATGTATGAAAAATATGAAAGGTGGCTTTGCCACAAATACGATGTCAACTACATGATCATGCAAAGCAATATGACAATGATGAAGCGTGTCATAATAAACGGAACGGTGGAAGTTGCATGGCAATATATCTCGGAATGGCTATGGAAATGCCATAATAGGTAGGTATGGTGGCTGTTTTGAGGAAGGTATATGGTGGGTGTATTGCACCGGCGAAAGTTGCGCGGTACTAGAGAGGCTACCAATGGTGGAAGGGTGAGAGTGTGTATAATCCATGGACTCAACATTAGTCATAAAGAACTCACATACTTATTGCAAAAGTCTATTAGCTATCGAAACAAAGTACTACACGCATGCTCCTAGGGGGATAGATTGGTAGGAAAAGACCATCGCTCGTCCCCGACCACCACTCATAAGGAAGACAATCAATAAATAAATCATGCTCCGACTTCATCACATAACGGTTCACCATACGTGCATGCTACGGGAATCACAAACTTTAACACAAGTATTTCTATCAATCCACAATTACTCACTAGCATGACTCTAATATCACCATCTTTATATCTCAAAACAATGTGCAAGGAATCAAACTTCTCATAGTATTCAATGCACTTAATATGAAAGTTTTTATTATATCCCTCTTGGATGCCCATCATATTAGGACTAAATTCATAACCTATGCAAATTACCATGCTGTTTAAGACTCCCAAAATAATATAAGTGAAGCATGAGAGTTCAACAATTTCTACAAAAACCACCGCCGTGCTATAAAAAGATATAAGTGAAGTACTAGAGCAAACTGCCTAGCTCAAAAGATATAAGTGAAGCACAAAGAGTATTCTAATAAATTCACGATTCATGCGTGTCCCTCTCGAAAGGTGTGTACAGCAAGGATGATTGTGGCAAACTAAAAAGCAAAGACTCATATCATACAAGACGCTCCAAGCAAAACACATATCATGTGGTGAATAAAAATATAGCCTCAAGTAAATTTACCGATGGATTGAAGACAAAAGAGGGGATGGCATCTGGGGCATCCCCAAGCTTAGATGCTTGGTTGTCCTTGAATATTACCTTGGGGTGCCTTGGGCATCCCCAAGCTTAGACTCTTGCCACTCCTTATTCCGTAGTCCATCAAAACTTTACTCAAAACTTTAAAACTTCACAACACAAAACTCAACAGAAAACGCGTAAGCTCCGTTAGTATAATAAAGCAAATCACCACTTAGGTACTGTTGTGAACTCATTCTAAATTTATATTGGTGTTATATATACTGTATTCCAACTTCTCCATGGTTCATACCCTCCGATACTACCCACAGATTCATCAAAATAAGCAAACAACACAATGAAAACAGAATCTGTCAAAAACAGAACAGTCTGTGAAGATCTGAATTGAAATCACACTTTTGTTACTCCAAAATTTCTGAAAATTTATGAAAACATAGAAAATTTGTATATAAATCCTATTTTAAAAATTCAGAGTTTTTCCAAGTTCCAGTGAATTTTATAAATTCTTTTACTAGACGCAAAAGTTTCTATTTTGCACAGAATCAAATCAACTATCATCCACACTATCCCAAAGGCTTTACTTGGCACTTTATTGAAACAAAAGCTATAAAACATGATTAATACAGTAGCTTAATCATGTGAGCACACAAAAACATTAGGGGTAAATGTTGGGTTGTCTCCCAACAAGCGCTTTTCTTTAATGCCTTTTTAGCTAGGCATGATGATTTCAATGATGCTCGCATAAAAGTAAAGAATTGAAACACAAAGAGAGCATCATGAAGCATATGACTAGCACATTTAATTCTAACCCATTTCCTATGCATAGGGACTTTGTGAGCAAACAATTTATGGGAACAAGAATCAACTAGCATAGGAAGGCAAAACAAGCATAACTTCAAAACTTTCAACACATAGAGAGGAAACTTGATATTATTGCAATATGTAAAAGCATATGTTCCTCTCTCATAATAATTTTCAGTGGCATCATGAATGAATTCAACAATATAACTATCACATAAAGCATTATTTTCATGATCCACAAGCATAGAAAATTTACTACTCTCCTCATAAGCAAAATTCTTCTCATTCGGAATAGTGGGAGTATCATAAGAAACTCGAATACTATAAATTGTTTCCACAATAAAAGAGTAATGTTCAGAAAAAGGGTAATCATAATTATGACAAGTTTTATAAATATAATCATCACTACTTTTTATAACATAGGTGTCATCACAATAATCATCATAAGTAGCAACTTTGTTCTCATCATAGTCAATTGAAACCTCTTCCGAAATAGTGGAATCATTACTAAATAAAGTCATGACCTCTCCAAATCCACTTTTATCATTATAATAAGATTCAACACCCTCCAAAATAGTGGGGTCAATACTTCCTAGAGTTGACACTCTTCCAAACCCACTTTCATCAACATAATCATCATAAATAGGAGGCATGCCATCATCTTAATAAATTTTCTCATCAAAACTTGGGGGACTAAAAATATCATCTTCATCAAACATAGCATCCCCAAGCTTACGGCTTTGCACATCATTAGCATCATGGATATTCAAGGAATTCATACTAACAACATTGCAATCATGCTCATCATTCAAAGATTTAGTGCCAAACATTTTATTAACTTCTTCTTCTAACACCTGAGCACAATTTTCCTTTCCATCATTTTCACGAAAGACATTAAAAAGATGAAGCATATGAGGCAACCTCAATTCCATTTTTTTAGTTTTCTTTTATAGACTAAACTAGTGATAAAACAATAAACTAAAAGATTCAATTGCAAGATCTAAAGATATACCTTCAAGCACTCACCTCCCCGGCAACGGCGCCAGAAAAGAGCTTGATGTCTACTACGCAACCTTCTTCTTCTAGACTCGTGTTGGGCCTCCAAGCGCAGAGTTTTGTAGGACAGTAGCAAATTTCCCTCAAGTGGATGACCTAAGGTTTATCAATCCGTGGGAGGCATAGGATGAAGATGGTCTCTCTCAAACAACCCTGCAACCAAATAACAAAGAGTCTCTTGTGTCCCCAACACACCCAATACAATGGTGAATTGTATAGGTGCACTAGTTCGGCGAAGAGATGGTGATACAAGTGTAATATGGATGGTAGATAGGTTTTTGTAATCCAAAAATATAAAAACATCAAGGTAGAAGGTAACAAAAGTGAGCAAAAACGGTATTGCAATGCTTGGAAACAAGGCCTAGGGTTCATACTTTCACTAGTGCAAATTCTCTCAACAATGATAACATAATTGGATCACATAACAATCCCTCAACATGCAACAAAGAATCACTCCAAAGTTTCTATCGGAGAACGTAGGACAAAAACGTGCATCAACCCCTATGCATAGATTACCCCAATGTCACCTCGGGAATCCGTGAGTTGAGTGCCAAAACATACATCAAGTCAATCAATAGAACATCCCATTGTCACCACAGATATCCCGTCGCATGACATACATCAAGTGTTCTCAAATCCAATACTCAATCCAACATAACGAAACCTCAAAGAGCAAGACTCAATTCATCACAAGAAGGTGGAGGGGGAGAAACACCATATAATCCAAATATAGTAACAAAGCTCGCGGTACATCAAGATCGTGTCAAATCAAGAACACGAGAGAGAAAGAGAGAGAGAGAGAGAGAGAGAGAGAGAGAGAGAGAGAGAGATCAAACACATAGCTACTGGTACATACCCTCAGCCCCGAGGGTGAGCTACTCCCTCCTCGTCATGGAGACTGCCGGGATGATGAAGATGGCCATGGGTGATGGTTTCCCCCTCCGGTAGGGTGCCGGAACGGGCTCCCGATTGGTTTTTCATGGCTACAGAGGCTTGCGGCGGCGGAACTCCCGATCTAGGTTTCTTTTTGGGGGTTTCAGTATTTATCGGAGTTTTTGGCGTCGGTCTCACGTCACGGGGGTCCACAAGGCAGCGGCAAGCCAGGGGGGCGCGCCCTAGGGGGGGCGCCCCCCACCCTTGTGGTTGCCTCGGGACTCTTCTCCGGTATCTTTTCACTCCAGTATTTTTTATATTTTCCAAAAATATTCTCCGTAAATTTTTACCTCATTCCGAGAACTTTTATTTCTACACAAAAAATGACACCACGGTAGTTCTGCTGAAAACAGCGTCAGTCCGGGTTAGTTCTAATAAAATCATACCAAACCCATATAAAATTGTTGTAAACATGGCATGAATACTTCATAAATTATAGATACGTTGGAGACGTATCATTGCTTGGTTCTCCTACTGGATTGATACCTTGGTTTCATAACTGAGGGAATACCTACCATATTTGTACTGCATCAACCCTTCCTCTTTGGGGAAATACCGACGTAGTTCAAGCGACATCAAGAGGAATTTCTAGCGTGTAACACCCCCAGTGGTTAACTACAGTAATCACCCTTTTGATTATGCCATGTCATCATGTTTAACAGTGCATGATCATCATTTGCATCATAATGCATTTCAACTTCTAACTCAAATTCAAATTAAATTAAAGTGGAAAATAAAAGTTGTTCAAACTGGAAAACTAAAATGTGCATCTTATTGCAAATATTCCCCTAGCATTTATAAAAATGATTGCAACATTAGTTGGAATTGTAAAAGGACTCGAACAACAAGAAACAGCAGCAACATAGCACTATTCAACCCCTTTTCAATTAAATAAAATCCAAACCAAAAAGATATGGACGCCAAACCAGTTTCTAGCAGTGACTAATAATGCACCATATTTATTTGGGCTAGTTTCATATTTTACAAAAGTATTTTGAAATCAAAACAAAAGTCAAAACAGAAACTAAAAAGAGAAAACAGAAAAGAAAAGAAGAAAAAGAAAAAGACCCACTGTGCTGGGCCTAAGTCAGCACAGTGGCCGGCCCAGCCCAACTCGCTCGTCCTCTTCGTACTGCTCACGCCCGGGGCTCGCTGTCGAGCACCTGGCGCACGCACGCGCGCACGCCCAGGCCCCCCCTCCCTCGCGGTCGACAGCGCGTCGCCGCGACTGCCGCGTATATGAGCAGCACCCCGGACCCCCTGGCTCTCCCTCGCCTCCCTCTCCCCTGGACACCACCTCTCCTCTCTCTCCAGTGCGCAGCCATGGCACCGCCGCCGTAGCACGCGCGGCCACCGCCTCTGCCTCGTCGCGTGACCGTGCCCGCATGGTTCGCCTCCGTCGACTACGCCTCTCCCCCGAGCCCCACGAGCTAGAACGCGTCGCTGCGTCGCCGGCGCCGTCATCTTCCACCTTCGGCCGCCGCACGCCATCGCCGACTCCGGCCACTCCGAGCCCTCCCCGCGCACGCTAAGCTCACCTACAGACTCGCTGTGAGCACCTCGTCCCCCTCCCCCTCTCCCCGCGCGCTCTTCGTGCCCGTACGCGTCGCCCCTCTTTCGCCCGAACGCACCGCCGCCTAGCTCGTCGCCGGTGCCGTTCCGGTGACCAAACGGCCTCGGGCCCGTGCGCATCGTGCTCCCCGTATCGCGCAGGCCACACCTAGCTTCTCCTTTCGCTCGCTAGCGCGCCGTAGCGCCGACCCCGTGCACCACCCGAACGCCATCGCCGCTGCGGTCATCGCCGGCGCCGTTCCCGGCGGCCCCCAACCACGCCAACACCACCACGTGACGCGGCGCTCGCCGCCCGTTCGAACGGGCCAAGCCACGGCCCCGGAGACGCCCTGAGGGCGAAACCCGAGCTCGCCGGAGCTCGCCACCGCGTCTGGGCACTCCGGCACGACTCCGGCGGCCGGTCCGACGTGGCGCCAAAGGCCCCACGGCCCAGCCACTGACTCTGGGCCCCACTGGGTCCCGTTGACCTAGTCCACGCTGACTGGGCGGGCCCTGTGTCTATGACATGTGGGTCCCGCTCGGTAAAACGTTTTATTAAATAAATAATCCGTTAATAAAATTAATTAGTGATTTAAAACACTAATTACCCACTGACTGCTGGGCCCCGCCTGCTAATTAGTTTAAATAGATTAAGCTAACTCTGTTTAGTTAACTGGGTCACTGACATGTGGGCCCCACATATCAGGTTTGACCTGGCTGGCCCCCTGTTGACTGCTGACGTCATCCATGCGTCATGCTGACGTCACCCTGCTACTGTTCTGGATAATTCGAATTAATAATAAATCTGTAATTTCAGAATATTGTTTAAACTTTAGAAAATCATATCTTTTAAACCGTAACTCCGATGAAAATACTTTCTACATGAAAGTTGCTCAGAACGACGAGACGAATCCGAGTACGCGATCCGTTCGTCCGTCACACGTCCCTAACTATCCGAACATGCAACATTCCCCCTCCGGTTCGTCTATCCGATAAATCCAAAGACCCGGGAAATATCACCAGATATTCTCCCGCAACGCCTGATACGTATAGTACTGCGTTAGACTACCCCTAGCACTGCGTACTGCCATGTCATACTTTGTGTTGCTCATATTTACTGTGTATTTATACTGTTTCCTCCCCCTCTTCTCTCTCGTTAGACCCTGACACCGACGTCGTCCCCGAGACCGACACAGCTCCGGATCCCGAAGACACCATAGACGACCTTGCCCTTGCCGCCGAGCAACCAGGCAAGCCCCCCCCTTTGATCATCCCGATATCGCCCATTCTAATTTCCCATGCTTGCATTAGAATTGCTGCTACTACTGCTTTACCTATTCTGATGCATAGCCTGTTCATTGTAACCTGCTGTTGATAATTACCTACATATCCTAAACTGTTTAGTCTAGGCTGGGTAGAGACCTATCAGTGAACCCACTTATCCCGACTGCCGCGCTGGATCGTCAGAAGACCCGATCAACGGGATTGAAGACCAGGCCCCGACACCGCACATCACCCCCCCTTAGTTGTAACGACACTGCAGCGTTACTATCAAGTGCCGAGGGTGAAACCTCATGTAGCACTTCTGATGTTAACTCTGTAGAGTAGCTATTCGATCGTGGTCATCGAGGGTGATTCCTCCTTCTCCACTTCCGATACGACGCTGTCGTACAACACATCAAGTGTGAACTCATCGAGGGTGATTCCTCCTAAGTTCGACTTGACGGTTACATCGAGTGGGCATCCGTCGAGGGTGATACCTCAGATTTCCTTGATGTCATGGACACACGGTTACTGTGACTTTACTGCTGAACCTTGATAGAGACGGGTCGGCCCCGAAGGGGGACCCGAGGAAGCTACTTTTACTACAGGACTGAAGGGACAGGCGGTACCACCCAGTAGAGGTGGACCTGAGTTCCCGACAGTCTTTTACGAGACGGGTTGACCTGGATGGTGCCCGAGTGTTGAATACGAGGCGTGGCCGGGCATTCATGGCCCTTGCCGCAAGTCCTCGAGACGGGGCGACGGGGTCACATCTTTCGTGAGTCTCTGCTCGTTACCGCAAGCCCCTAGTCCTAGCGATTTGGATATTTGATCCGAGCAGGCCTCTGGTCTGATAGCACTAACCATCACGTGGGCATAGTATGGGCGTTCTGCATCGTAGCATCAGCCGAAAGCTCTGTCAGACGTCCAGTTCAGCATGGCGGCATGGACGGACCGGCGCCCTCCTGGTGCCAGGCTTCTCCCTGCGCGCAACGACTCGGAGTGCACAGGGCGATGGCCCAAGACCTCTGAGCGCTTAGGATGTAGACCGACGGGGACCTCTCTGCTGAGCTATAGGTAGGGTTGCGATGTGTCGTTTGGCCGAGGCCGGGCATGACCCAGGAAAGTGTGTCCGGCCGGAGTTAATCGAGCGTGTTGGGTAAGTTGGTGCACCCCTGCAGGGAAGAACATTTCTATCGATAGCCGGTCCTACGGTAAAGGACACTCGGAGTTGTATCCTGATTGATACAATTTAGAACTGGATACCTGTGATGAGACCTGTATATATGGCTCTGGGATTGCTTCTCGCAGGGAGTCGAGAAGGGATCTCAGGACGAGGTTTGAAGACGTTATGGCTCTGGGATTGCTTTCTCGCAGGGAGTCGAGAAAGGATCTCAGGATGAGGTTGATATTATTACTGCTACATTATATGGTATTGTTCTACTCTCTTCTACTGCTGCAAGACCGCAGAAGATGCTAGTCTTCGATAGGACTAGGCCTTCTCTCTATTCTGGCATTTCTGCAGCCCAGTCCACATATACAGCCTCCCCTTGATAATGTTGCATATGTAGTGTAGATCCTTGCTTGCTGAGTACTTCAGAGTACTCACGGTTGCTTTTCTTTCCTTTTTCCCCCATATCAGTTCGTCGTGACCAGATGACGGAGCCGCTGAGACAGCTACCCCGCCGACGTTCGACTACTACTACTACCTCGAGGATGGCTTCTGCTACGAGCTGGCTGTCGACCAGGAGTAGGTTCGGAGGTTCCAGGCAGGAGGCCTGCGCCTTTCGATCGTAGTGTTTTATTTTGCCCCGCCTTTCTAAAGGCCTTTCTGTTTCTCTTTCATATCTGTACTCAGATAACTGATGCTTCCGCTGACGCTTGTATGCCATCGAGCTATGTATTCGAGCCCTCGAGGCCCCGGCTTGTAATATAAAGCTTGTATGACTTTATTTATGTTTTAGAGTTGTGTTGTGATATCTTCCCGTGAGTCCTTAGGCTTGATCGTGTGCATTTGCGTGTATGATTAGTGCACGATCGGGCCGGGGGCGTCACATAGCGCCGTTGTCGGGGAGACATCATCAACATCTATCAGGTTCCTAATCACAAATCTCATCTCCTTGCAATTTACATTATTTGCCATTTGCCTCTCATTTTCATCTCCCCCACTTCACAAATATTTGTCTTTTTATTTGCCTTCTTTTCGTTTGCCTTTTTCTTGTTTGATCTTTTGTTTGCTTGTGTTGCCATGTGCCTTCTATATGCTTGCATCTTCGCTTGTTAAAAATCTATTGATATGGATCCTCATCCATTTGCTAATCTTTTTAAAAGATCCAATTATGACGAACCAATTGCTAGTGAATTGAGTTCACTAGAGTATCTTTATGAAGTTTTGCTTGAAATTCGTGAATCTGAAAATTGTGATGAAGAAATTTATGAAGTGATTCATGATAGCTCCTTGAATGAAAAGCATGATTGCAATGATTTTACTATAAATTCTATTAATGTCAATTGTGCTAATAATATGCAAAACCCCAAGCTTGGGGATGCTAATTTTGCTATGTTCACTACTTATTGCAATGATCATGGTTGGGGTGATTCTTCCTATGATCTTGAAAATTTATTTAAGCCTCATGATGAATATGATATTGATAAAAATGTTTGCAATGATATTAAAAGTCGATTTGGAAGAGCGTCAACTTTAGGTAAAAATAATCCCACATATTTGGAGATTGTTCAATCTTACAAAAAAAATTATGAAAGTGGGTTTGGAGAGGTCATGACTTTAGTTGATGTTAATCCCACTATCTTGGAAGATTATAAGACTTTTATGCATGTGGATCATGAAGAGAATATTTTATGTGATAGTTATATTGTTGTATTTGATTATGATCCTACATGTAACTATTATGAGCGAGGAAAATATGGCTGTAGAAATTTTCATGTTACTAATTTACCTCTCGTTATGTTGAGATTGCTATTGTTTCTTTCTTCTTCCTTGCATATGCTATATATTTCTTGTCTTGATAATTTGTTTGCTTATAAAATCCCTATGCGTCGGAAGTATGTTAGACTTAAATGTTTTTTTCACATGTATTTTGATGCTCTCTTTGTGTTTCAATTCTTGTCTTTCATGCGAGCATCATCAAAATTACCAATGCCTAGCTAGGGGCATGAAACGATACCGCTTGTTGGGAGGCAACCCAATGAATAAAATTTATTTTTGCCATTTTATTTCTGTTCTTGAGTATTTTCACAATTATGCCTCTATTATGATTGTGTTTTTTATGTTTTAATTAGTATTTGTGCTAAGTAAAGCCTTTGGGATAGCTTTGGTGATAGTTGATTTGATCCTGTTGAAAAACAGAAACTTTTGCATCCAGTAACATAATTATTTAAATTCACAGAAGTGACTAAAAATTCTGAATTTTTTAAACAAGAATGATATAAAAATTTCCTATGTTTTAATAATTTTTCAGAAGTTTTGGACTTACAGAAGTATGAGAACAATTCGCATCTTTACAGACTATTCTGTTTTTGACAGATTCTATTTTCTTTGCATTGTGTGCTTATTTTGATGAATCTATGGATTGTATCGGGGGTATAAGCCATGGTAAAGTTAGAATACAGCAGATATAATGCAATAAAAAAATTGAATGGGTTTGTAACAGTACTTAAAGTGAAGATTGGTTTTCTTATACTAACGGATCTCACGAAGGTTTTGTTAAGTTTTGTGTGATTGAAGTTTTGAAGTTTTGGGTGAGATCACGATGGATGAAGGAATAAGGAGTAAGAAGAGCCTAAGCTTGGGGATGCCCCATGGCACTCCAAGATAATATTCAAGGAGAAACAAGCAACTAATCTTGGGATGCCCCGAGTGGCATCCCCTCTTTCTTCTAACAACCATCGGTATTTTACTTGGAACTATATTTTTATTCGTCACATATCATGAGCTTTGCTTGGAGCGTCTTGTATTATATGAGTCTTTGCTTGTTTTGCTGGACACACCTATTTGAGAGAGCCAAAATTATGCTATGATTTGTTAGAATTGCTCTTCATACTTCACCTAAATATATTTTTTGAGCTATGGAATGGCTCTAGTGCTTCACTTATATCTTTTTGAGCATGGTGTGCTTTAATATGTTTTGAAGAAATTCTCTCATGCTTCACTTATATTATTTTAAGAGATGAAAAATTTATGCTCATGTCTTTCACTTAAATTTGTTTGAGCTTGTCAAAAGCAATTGCAATATATGAAACTAGTCCCAAAGTGATAGATATTCAAGAGGGATATAATAAAAACTTTCATGAAGATCATTGGACAAAATAAACTTGATTCTTTGTAATAGTTTTGAGATATGATGATAGTGATATGTGAGTCATGTTGGTGAGTAATTATGCTCTAGTAAGAATATTGGTGTTAAGGTTTGTGATTCCCTATGCAAGCACGAAAGTCAATAGTTATGCAATGAAATTACATCCTACTTGTGGTGCATTATTCGGTGTTAGTTATGCTTAATGCTCGCTTATGTGATTTTTCGTTTCTTGGTTGGTTGCTTCTCAATCTTTTGCTAGCCTCCACTTGTACTAAGTAGAAATACTACTTGTGCATCCAAAATCCTTAAACCCAGTTTTGCCATATGAGTCCACCATACCTACCTATATGCGGTATTTCCGTGCCGTTCTAAGCAAATTTGTATGTGCCAACTCTAATTTTTCAAAATGAATTTCCTTTTTGTGTGCCCGTACCGCTCATGAAGCGGCAGGGGGTGGCTAATACTTTCCATGCTAGATGTGTTATTCTCAAGATGAGTGTTTATTCACTTGTCATTGCACGAGAGTGCGGCGGTAATAGGGATGCCCAGTCCCGAAATGAAAAAGAAATTTACTTTATGTTGTCAAATAACAAATTCCTTGGAAAGTGTTGGTATGGACGGTACCCGTGGATACGGCTAGCCGTGGAATGTGAAAGAATGGTGGAAAAAGGAATAAACTTTATTTTCTATTTGGGAACCGCCTATGATATATCTAGCATGGAAAGTGTTGGGAATTACTCGGTCGTTTCCGTTGACGGGAAAAGTATGCCTCTCAAAAAAAATATCTCTCAATTTAAGCTTTCAGCTCTAGCACCTCTACAAATCCCTACTTCCCTCTGCGAAGGGCCTATCTATTCACTTTATGCAATTTTTATTTTTTATTTGAGTCTCCATCTTCTCTTATAAAGCACCAACTAAGGGGCACTATGATCATACTTGAGCATTGGATGTAGCTAATATGCGAGTGTGTTTCATGAATGGATCAATGATTGAGCATGATGGGCTAGGGATAACTTTCTTTAGTGTTGATATTTTGAAAGACATGGTTGCTTGTTGATATGCTTGAGTATTGAAATCTTCATGTCAAAACTAGACTATTGCTTTGAACCATATAAAAGTCCAAATGTCCATGCTACAAAAAATAATAATATGTGATGAACATGTTAGGCAGCATTCCACATCAAAAAATTTGTTTTTATCATTTACCTACTCGAGGACGAGCAGGAATTAAGCTTGGGGATGCTGATACGTCTCCAACGTATCTATAATTTTTTATTGTTCCATGTTGTTATATTATCATTCTTGGATGTTTTACAATCATTTTATAGCAACTTTATATCAGTTTTTGGGACTAACCTATTGACATAGTGCCCAGTGCCAGTTGCTGTTTTTTGCTTGTTTTTTACTTCGCAGAATATCAGTACCAAATGGAGTCCAAACGCAGCGAAACTTTTTGGAGAATTTTTTTGGACCAGAAGACACAAGATGGGCCAAAGAGGTACCAGAGGGGAGGCCCGAGGGGAGCACAACCCCCAAGGGCGCGCCCAGGAGACCAGGCGCGCCCTGGTAGGTTATGCCCACCTCGGTGGCCTCCCGCACCGCTTCTTTGCTCTATAAATACCCCAATATTCCAGAAACCCTAGGGGATTCGACGGAAAACAATTCCAGCCGCCGCAAGTTCCAGAACCACGAGATCCAATCTAGACACCATCACGGAGGGGTTCATCATCCTCATTGGTGCCTCTCGATGATGCGTGAGTAGTTCACCATAGACCTAAGGGTCCGTAGGCAGTAGCTAGATGGCTTCTTCTCTCTTTGATTCTCAATACAATGGTCTCTTGGAGATCTATTTGATGTAACTCTTTTTGCGGTGTGTTTGTTGGGATCCAATGAAGTTTGAGTTTATGATCAGATCTATATCCATGAAAGTTATGTGAGTTTCTTTGATCTCTTATATGCATGATTACTTGTAGCATCATATTTCTTCTTCGAATCTTTGGTTTAGTTAGGCCAACTAGATCGATTTTTCTTGCCATGGGAAGAGATGCATTGTAATGGGTTCGGTCGTGTGGTGTTCTTTCCCAGTGACAGAAGGGGCAGCAAGACACGCATGTATCGTGCTATTAAGGATAACAAGATGGGGGCTATTCCTACATGAATAGATCTCGTCTACATCATGTCATCGTTCTTATTGCATTGCTCCGTTTCTCCATGAACTTAATACACTAGATGGATAGCTATCGATGTGTGGAGTAATAGTAGTAGATGCAGGCAGGAGTCGGTCTACTAATCTTGGACGTGATGCCTATATAATGATCATTGCCTGGATATTGTCATAATTATTTGATGTTCTATCAATTGCCCAACAGTAATTTGTTTACCCATCATGTGCTATTTTCTTGAGAGAAGCCACTAGTGAAATCTATGGCCCCCAGGTCTATTCTTTATCATATTTGCTTTGAGATCTAATTTTATTTGCTTTTGTTTTCAGATCTATTATTCCAAAAACCCAAAAATACATTGCTGCACTTTTTTATTACTTGTTTTATTTCACGTTTTATCGAGATCTAATTATCCAATCTACACAATTTTTATCCCGTCAACTTGACAATTTCTGGCACCGTTACCCGTAGAGGGATTGACAACCCCTCATAAGCGTCGGGTTGCAAGTATTTGTTCTTTGTGTGCAGGTACCATTTACATAGTGTTGCTTGGTTCTCCTACTGGATTGATACCTTGGTTTCATAACTGAGGGAAATACCTACCGTAGCTGTACTGCATCATCCCTTCCTCTTTGGGGAAATACCGACGTAGTTCAAGCGACATCACCTCCACCTGCTACTGTTCATCCAGCCTCCATGGGGTCCTGTTCATCCACCCCCAACCGGCTGGGTGTGGCGTACCGCGGCACGACCTCCTCGGGTTCTTGTTCATCCAGCGGCAACCGCCTACTACCACGGGTTCCTGTTCATCCAGTGGCAACCGCCTACATGGTCGGGGTCCTGTTCATATCCAACCCCTACCGGGAATTGTTCATCCACAGGCAACCAACTGGCTAGGTCGACTCACCACGTCTCGACTCGTTCTACTTATCACGCGTGCGGCAACAATGAGCACTATTCATCGAGAGGCAACCCAACACACCGGTTGGCTACGTCTTGCATGGGGGCTCGATCGGCTTCAGTATAAGCAGCAGCAGTAGCGATCGATCGCTCGGGTTCAGTTAGCGGCACCGGCGAAGGAATCACTCGGGTTCAGTTAGCAGCGAAGGGATCGATCGGCTTCAGTACGTAGTGGAATCGATCGATCGCTCAGGTTCAGTAAGTGAACGCCTCGCTCGGGTTCAGTTAGCGAGCGCCTCGCACAATCGCGTGTACGAGAGAAACGCGCAAACCACACTGCATCGCTCGGCCCCGACCACACACCGTAACCGGGAACTCTGCAAAAAAATTCTCGCCCTCACTTCTACCACAATTTTTTATGTCATGGATGGCCCAAAGAATGACATGCAGGTATGTCCCCGACCCGCCCAGGATGAAAAGCCCATTTTATGTCATGATTTTTTTCATAGAAGTAGGAGCCCACCACATCTATGATGATATGTGTTTTTGTCACAATTATCGTCATAGAAGTGTCATAACCATGATAGGAAAAAAATTTGTTCTGGCCATAATGTCATGGATGTGTCTTTTTTTGTAGTGAAAATATAGACGGGCTCCCCTAGATGTGTGCACTAATTGAGTATGCCTTTGGAATGCAAAGCGCACACACTAGGATCAACGCTCCCCTATATTTGATATACCGGCAAAACTTGCATCAACAATATGAGATGGATAAACAAGGATGCAAGTAAATAGCATGTGAGCATAAAGATAGGGCATAAGTTAAATAACATCTCACAAGTTAATACGGTACTTGATATAAGGATAGAGATAAGGTAGCATATGTCTCACACCAAATGATAGGTACTTAAGGTTCCACACACAAACTTAAAGCAAACCAAACGAGAAAGAGTTCTCAAGAGAACGACAGCAACGACAAAGAAGACACACTCATGACTCGGCAAATCCCTAAACTCTCTCCTCCTTTGGTGTCGAGACACCAAAAGGGCAAAGAGCACTAAACAGGTCCAAGGTGATGGAGATGCTCCAGAACATCAGTACTCTTCGTGCTCATCCGACTCCTCGCGCTCCTCAGACTCCTCAGCTGGCTCAGACTGATGCTCTGTCCTTGAATCTGACCACTTGCAGTTCTTCGAGATCCAAGGGTCCTCATCTGTGATCCTATCCTCTGATCCACTAGTGACCTCCATGCCCAAATGCCTCATCATAGCCTTGTCATGCGAGCGGGCCTTCTTCTCAGCAACATGAACCCTATACTGACCCTTGGCTTCCATGCAGAAGAGCTTCTTCATCTTTGACTTGAGCTTGGACGCTGTTGGTGTCAAAACCGGCAGACCTCGGGGTAGGGGGTCCCGAGCTATGGGTCTAGGATCGATGGGGAACAAGGGACGATGAACATAGTGTTTACCCAGGTTCAGGCCCTCTCGAAGAGGTAATACCCTACGTCCTGCTTGATTGTATTGGATGTATGATGTGGTTTACAGAGTAGATCTACCTCGAGATCCGTATGAGCTAAACCCTAAGGCGATGAGGTGATGAATGTAGCTCTAGCCCTAAAGACTAAAAACCCTCGGTTTATATAGACACCGGTAGGGTAGGGTTACCGAAGATAGATTACAATAAGGGTTTAAAGAGATCCTGCGCCTTCTTGACTTGGAGGTCACACCACGGCTTCATAGATCTCCTGTCATTGTACGGCTCCACCAGTCCGGCCCATGTATAATGGGTCGTCGCCCCGAGGACCCCTTAGTCCATGACTCCCTCAGTAGCCCCCGAACTTGCCTCCAACGCCAAGAATTGTATCTGGTATCCATTCATCTGACCAGTATTCGGCTTGCGGGGTGAGTTCTTCAGTATGTATCTCCCATGTTCGGAACCAAGCGATGTCCAAAATCTGAAATGGCAGTTTTGCTTAACACCGAAGGTAATAATAAAAAATAACGCTCAAGCGCAAATGATGCCTCCATCTGACAACTTTTTCTCTTTCAACGAAGAGTCGTTTCCAGCCATAACGCCGAGCAGTTACTATTTCTCGAAGCGCGCCTCGAGGCCGACACCGCGTTTGACACGTCCCATCGAGGTGGAGATTGTGTCCCGCTTTTCAAGGGATATGGTTAATGATTTCGATCCCCCTCCCCACTCATAACGTCGCGGGCATATCGGGAAGTGGAGAAGCCAACGGCGTGGAAAAAGGAAATCCCAGGCCTATCATCGGCCTATAAAGGGGGGGCTTCTACAGTCTGCATCCCACGCCCTCTTCCACCTCTCGCTTACGCAGACCTTCAGAGCTCCAGCGCCCTTTCTCTCTGCTTCCACAGCGAATCCCTCTTTACCTCCTTCGACCATGGCTGGATCTAGAGCCAATGGGAAGTGGGAAGCCTCCAGCGTCACCGAGGGGGACATCTTGAAGCTGAAGGAGGTTGGCTATTTGCCGGCCAATGTTGCTCATCGGGCCCCCGAAGAGGGCCAGATCATCCCCACGCCCCAGCTGGGCGAGAGGGTCGTGTTTCTTCCCCATTTTCTTAGGGGGCTCGGATTTCCTCTGCAGCCCTTCGTAAGGGGGTTGATGTTCTTTTACGGGCTAGATTTTCACGATCTAGCCCCCAATTCCCTCCTCCACATCTCGACCTTCATCATCTTCTGTGAAGCGCTCCTTCGAGTTCAGCCGCACTTTGGTTTATGGCTGAAGGTGTTCAACGTCAAGCCCAAGGTGGTTGGCGGCGAACATGTGGACTATGGAGGGGCCATGATTAGTAAACTGATGCGGGTCCAGTGGCCGGACAACCACTTCATCGACACCGTCCGGATGTGGCAAAAAGAGTGGTTTTACATAACCGAGCCGAGGGAGGCTGCATGGGAGCGGCCCCCGCATTCAGGTCCGGACCCCCTACCAGATTGACCTCATGGACCACCAAGAGCCCAGACTGGGGGTGTGTCGCTCACACGAAGGCGTTGCGGAAACGCATCGATAGCATACTAGAGACCGGCGCGAAGCTGGTCGACGTGGTACAGATCATGCTCCACCGCCAGCTCCTCCCTTGCCAGGAGAGGGCCAAGCCTATGTGGGAGCATGAGCCCGAGGATCCGACCACCGTGCGACACCTCTTCAGCACGACTCCTGACAAAATATGGGGCCAACTATTCCAGCCCCAGAAGGAGTGGCCGATCGAGGGGAAGGACATCGGCCTTGACGCCGTGAACCCCCCACAGGAGGTGAGTGACACTCTTCTGCGAGGAGTGTCCGGATATTCATACCGCGTTTGGTTTGGCCTAACCTTGTTATGCGGATTTTGCAGGGCTAGCTTGCCAAGGCCAAGAAGATCAGCGGCCCGGCGCCACTGCCGGAAGAGCCCCGATCAGAGCAGCTGGAAAAGCTGCTGGTCGTAGTGCCTTATAAGGCGCCCATCAAGAAGGGCAAGAAAGAAGTGTCGGAGGCCAGGGAGGGCCTCCGCCGCAAGGTTCGTCCGGGCAACCAGTCCGGAGACGCTGCAGCCTCATCCGTGCAGGAGGGGGATGAGTACGAGGAGGAAAGCGCCTCCTCGCACTCGAAGAAGAGGGCAGCGTCTAGCGACGTTGAGGAGGTTCAACCTCCTCAAGCCCGGAAGAGGCGGTGCCGGCCCAAGCTGGTTATGTCTGACAGTTTGGACTCTGACAAGGAGTCTGAAGCATCTGAGAAGGTTTCGAAGAAGGATCCCAGGGTCAAGCCCCCAGCGGCCAGGTATGCACCACGATGTTTTCAATTGCTTTATGCTTTCAGTAGTCCCTGATAGAACGTAGATTGATTGTTTTTCTAATGGTGCAGCCCTCTGCGTGGCCACCCTGCCGAGGAGACCTCTTCGGGGACGTCTCTGCCCGTCGAGCTGGTGGACAGTGGCTCACACTCGGCACCCCCTCCAATCCCCGAAGAAGTTGGGGAGGTGGTGTCACGGAAGACCCCCTCCTCCCCCGAACACGAGGGAGGAGGTCGATGCTACCATGGCCGAGGCCGACGCCTCGGTCATTGTAGACCAGGGGGATGATTCCCCCTGGCCAACATGGGGAGGGAGTCCAGACCATCCGGACCCCCTCAGCCGCTTGCTCCTGAGCCCCCAAGGCTCTCGACAACACAGGCTCCCCCTTCCGGTAGTGAAGGGGTCGGGGAGCCAACGCCAGCGCCGAACACCTCCACATGGGCGGTGGCTGGCTGGCCAAATGCGTTGGAGGAGTTGGTGAACAACATCGTCATCGTTGATGGGCACCGCACTCTTATGAGTGCGGTCATGCAAGGTGTTCGGTCCGTCCAGTCCGGACTGAACGATGTTGTCCAAGGCCTTCTAACAGGCTTTGAGGTAAGTCAAGTAATGCTCTTTCCTCATAATGCGGTTGTAATTTATAGTCCAGGTAGGCCGTATACATAACAGCCCCCGAGACTCTGCAAGGGCTTCGAAGAAAACTGCAGAGGATCAAATTCGGTAGGCCGATTAATGATGTCGAAATTCTTTTGCTAATGCAAGCATCTTCTGTGGTCGCGGTTGCTAATGCCGTGGCACTGGAGGAGATGGATCGGAAGCTCAAGCTTTCCGATAAAGAGCTTGACCTTGTCAACAAACGGCTTGACGAGGCGCAAGGTAAGCCCTGTGAGAAGATGTGTACTTTGCTTGACGCCGGATATTGACGATCCGAACTGTATGCTAATCCTTTATCTTGATGATCCTGCAGCTGCTGCCGCCGAAGTCGAGGGCTTGAAGGAGGCCCTGAAGAAAGCCGAGGCCGAGGCGGCCGCGAAGAAGATGGCCGCTGAGAAGGCGGCGGCCGAGCTTGAAAAGGCCAATCTTGCTGCTGAGCAGCACGAGGCTCGAGTGACTGAAGTCCAAGTGGAGCTCCAGGATGCCGCCGAGAAGCTGGAGGCCCTTGAGAAGGGGTAGGAGGAGCAATCCTCCCAGCTATCCAAGGCGGAGAAGGAGCTCCAGGAGGTGAGGACCGACGCGCGAGGTGTCCGGGAGGAGCTCCGCCAAGCCGCACAAATTGCAATTGGTAAGAAATACTTACTGCAGAGTGTGTTCGGAGGCAACAGGTTCGCCCTGCTGACGTGGGTCTGGCGCTCCGCAGGCGTCTTCGCCGATCTTCCGAAGAATGCGGCGGTCGCAGCGAGGCACTATGCCACCCTCGAGGAGGACTCCATGCAACGGCTCTTCTGGTCACAGTTTCTGGACTCCGCCCCCCCCCCCCCCTTCTAAGCGATCAAATGAAGCAGCTGATGGAGATCCATCGGATGTAGGAGCTGGCCGTGAAGGACGTCTGTGTCAGCCTGTGGCCGGCCGAGCCCATTCCGGACACCTACTTCGGCCTTGTGTAGAAGCTGCGGGAGGCGCCGATCCGGATTGACGTCGTAAAGCGGTCAGCGTGCCTTGAGGGGGCGAGGCTTGCATTTGCAAAGACCATGGTGCATTGGCCGAAGATTAATCCAATGGAGATGGCCACTGGTCCTCCGCCCAAGGGGAAGGAGCATCACCGCCCCGAGCAGTATTTCATGCAGGTGATGACCGGTGCGCGGGCGATAGAGGGCCAGTGTTCGAAAGATGTAATGCTTGAGTGATTGTATTAAGTGTGTACCAAGTGGACCTTATGCTTTATATGCATCTGCCTGACTTGTTTTATATTGTCATGATTTAATTTTGACTCCTGTGTGGTCGTATGTTTATTCTGAAAGCTACCAGTCGTCGGCTTCAGCCCTCAAGTGAACATCACGAGGGGTGTTTCGTCTCCGCACTGTTACCCTTAGCCAACGTCTTGGTGCCCGGAGGCGGTAGTGCGGGAGCGAAACCAAGCGATCGGGCTATTCGTTTTTATTGGTTTCACTTAGACGTAGGAGCTTTACGGTGGGGACTAGGGACTAGCCCCCGATGTATTCTGATGTACTTGGGGATCAAAACCTGCCCTTTCCGATCACATGGTTTGTGTTAAGACGAACCCTTCGTGTGACACGGCGAAATTGCCAACGATTTTTAGAGTCAAACCTCGTCATCGGATCGCGGACCCGTTCGCGCTTACTATGACGGTCAGTTTTCGGCTTTTTCCTCCTGAGGTACTTGACCGGGCAAACCAGAAGTACAATCGCAGGGGTTCTCCCTTTGCCCTCTTAGCCGAACATGCGGAACATAAGAGGCAAGCACAGGAGCGGGGCAACCCAACTATTGACCCAAGACATAGTTCGGAACAGATGCATATAGTGCAATATCCGAGACGCCGAACACCTAGCGGAAAGCGGTGCCGGACTTGAAGATATTGAGCTAATATATAAATCGAACTCTTGACTAATATATTTTCATGCTGGGCTGTTTGAAGAGCGAGGAGAGAATCGGAAAGGGAATAGACAAGTCGCAGAATGCGGATATCCGAACACCATAAAGGGTATTTTTATTATTTCTCGTAAGCTCGGGACATCTATCCATACAATTCAAACTGTGAAGGCAGTACTTGTGAAAGAAAAAGAAAGTTTACAGAGTAAAGGTTGACGCAGGGCCTTGATGCGTGAGTTGAAGCCTTCACTGTGCCCTGCTGCACGTCTGCGCCTTTGCTTCTGATAGGTGGGGGTTGGGACCTTCGATGAGACCTTGATGGGCGAGGACCCTGCCGATGAAGCTTTATGCTTGGGGTATCTGGAATTGGTCCCTGGGTTGTCTGAAGACGAAGTAACTCCGAAGTTCGGTTTAACCGAACATGCACTTCGGATTTATTAATATATGCCTCACGGCTGCCCATGGTATTTTGAGTGCGAAGTTGTGCTGACGAGGCACATGGAGTGTGAAGAATGTGGGCGTGCCGTGGGGCGCGTATCCCTATTTGCGGCGAACGCATGCGGGTTCCCATGACGGGGAACGGGTTCGAACCCGTTTACTATTGTCGTCGGCCTTTACGGCGGGTCAGCATCCGGGCCTATATGGGCCGGTGGTCTTCGGCCGCTAGGGCCGCAGTGTGCTCTTCGGTTCGAAGTGAGCGTTCTGTGTTGCCATTGATAGTTATGACGCCCGAGGGACCAGGCATCTTCAACTTGAGGTACGTGTAATGCGGAACGGCATTGAATTTGGCGAACGTTGTTCGGCCGAGGAGGGCGTGATAGCCACTGCGAAAAGGTGCAATATCGAAGATCAAGTCCTCGCTTCGGAAGTTATCCGGAGATCTGAACACTACTTCAAGCATCACAGTGCCCGTGCAGCGGGCCTCCACTCCCGGAATGACCCCCTTAAAGGTGGTGTTACTGGGTTTAATCCTTAATGGATCGATCCCCATTTTCCTCACTGTATCTTCATATATCAGATTGAGGCTGCTACCTCCGTCCATTAGGACTCTAGTGAGGTGGAATCCATCGATGATGGGGTCTAGCACTAGGGCTGCGGACCCTCCATGGCGTATGCTGGTGGGATGCTCCCTGCGATCGAACATGATCGGGCAAGCTGACCATGGATTGAACTTCGGCGCTACTGGCTCGATGAAGTATACGTCTCGTAGTGCTCGCTTCCTCTTCTTCTTCGGTATATGGGTTGCGTAAATCATGTTTACCGTCTTGACCTCGGAAAGGAAGGGTTTTTGGCCTCCACTATTCGGCCTGCGGGGCTCATCATCATCCTCGCTTCGTGGGATTTTGCCCGAGTCTTCGGCTGTGAGTTTGCCGGCCTGTTTGATCACCCAACAATTTCAGTTGGAGTGGTTGGCGGGCTTCTCTGATGTGCCGTGAATGACAAGGCCTGTCCAGAATTGTGTCTAGTCTGGATGGGCCGTCATTGTTGCCTTTAGGGGCTTTCTTTCTGGGTCCGGACTTCTGGTTTCGGAATCCGGCATTTACTGTCGTATCCTCGCCCTCGCCGTCATTGTGGCGATGTTTATTCTTGTTGCGTCGGGGCTTTCCATTTCCGTCCCGAACCTCAGAGGTACCGGGTGTGTCTGGGTTGGTGTTTTTGCGAGCAAGCCAACTGTCCTCACCTGTGCAAAAGCAGGTCATGAGAGAGGTGAGGGCTACCATAGTTCTTGGTTTGTCCTGGACAAGCTGCCGTACGAGCCATTCGTCCTTGACACTATATTTGAAGGCGGCCAAGGCTTTGGCATCCGGACAGTCGACAATCTGGTTTTTCTTGGTCAGGAATCGATTCCAAAACTGTCGGGCAGACTCTCCGGGTTGTTGTGTGATGCGATTTAGGTCGTCAGCATCCGGAGGCCGGACATAAGTGCCCTGAAAGTTTGCTCGAAAAGCGTCCTCAAGCTCTTCCCAGCAGCCTATAGAGTCTTCGGGAAGGCTGTTTAACCAGTGTTGAGCTGGACCTTTAAGCTTTAGTGGCAGATATTTAATGGCGTGGAGATCATCTCCTCGCGCCATGTGGATGTGGAGGAGGAAATCTTCTATCCATACGGCTGGATCTACCCCCGAATTCGGGCTACATCACGTCGAAGGTCTTCGGCCCTCCGAGCCTACTACTGTTCCCGGATTCTATCGTTTCGGTTTAGCCGATCGTAGTATCCTTCCCGGTAAGCGGGCGGGTCTTCTCTGGGTCCGTAGATGGACCTGGTACGGCCTCCTCGAGCGTCTAGGTCATGGTGAAGGTCGTACTCGTAAGTGGGCCGCACTTGATCCTTGCCGTGACGGTGAGGTGGGGCGGCTTGGTGTTCGGCCTCGTCAGCTTCCCTGTCCCGCCCTCTAGGGGGGCGGTCCGGCTGTTCGGCGTTTGTATATGTCGGGCGTGTTGGCTCTACAGCCTCGTCGTCGAACTGGGGCAATAGCCTTCGCTTGGGATAACTCCTGGTTGGCTGTTCGCGGCCATACCCCTCTTTGGCAGCTAGGACTTTAGTTCATCGGTCATTGAGGTTGTCCTGTTCGGCTTTGATTTTGCATTTTTGTTTCTTTAGGCTTGATTTTGCGTTTTTATTTCTTTAGGCCGCGGGCGGTGGCTAAAAGCCTCCGCTTGAACCGTTCCTGCTCCAGAGGGTCTTCGGGGACGATGAAATTGTCCTCCCCAAGACTGGCCTCCTCTTCAAAGAGTGGGAGGTAGTTGCTATCCTCGAAGTCGTCAGGGTTTTCTGAATTGAGCGGGTCCTCCTGCCCCGCGGGGTCATCCTGGTGATGTTCGAAGGCTGCGTCTCCGGCGAGGTCATCCGTATTATTTACAGTGTTGTTCTCCACAGAGTCCATATTGCTCGCATGGCTTCGACGTGGCTTTGATCGACGGCGCTGTTTTCGGCGTTTGGGCGGCTCATCTCTGGGCTTGCCTCGGTCCTGATTAGGAGTGTTGTCGCTATCCTTGGGGGTGTCCACCATGTAAATGTCATAGGTGGATGTGGCTGGCGGCCGGTGACGGGGGGGCAACATTGGCATTGGCCGTGGCTCCGTCCTCCTCGTCCATGTATTCGGTGTTCTCCGAATTATAGTCTAGCATATCAGTTAAGTCATCGATAGTGGCTACCAAGTGGGTGGTGGGTGGGACGCAAAATTCCCTATGGTATGCCTCGAAGGGTTGATGATTGAATGCGGAGGGCAGGTCCTCCTGGATGGTCATATTCTAAATTCGGTCCAGCGCCTCGTTTATCATTGCGAGGGTCGCTGAACTCGAGGGTTCTGGGCCAGATTCCGGCGTAACGGAGTGGGGGCGATCAATGCCCTGGCCGGTCCTTGGTTTCCGCTGGCCGTGCTGAGCTCGGTATGCGGAGCCAGATCCTTGAAGGGGTCCGGGCCGTCACTGGAGGTCAGGGACGGGCTTTGATCCTTGCTTGTGGTTTCCCCGTCGGGGTTCGAGATCGAGCTACTTTGGGCTGGGGGTGACCCCTGGCCGTTGGCTGCCTCTTTGTCGTAAGGGCTCAAGGCCAGGCGAGCGTTGTGAAAGGGAGGTTCGGCCGAGATTGACTCTTGGCCTCTGCCTCCTGATTCTACCTCAGAGGTCGAGGATAGATCTTCCGCAGTCATGATGTGTCCGGACGGAGGCGAAGTCTGGCCCCCACTCGAAGCGGAGCTCTCTTGGCTCGAAGCTATTGAGGCCGATCTGCAGATCGGATCGGAAAGGGACTCCGGAGCGGGCATGTCGAATGTGCGGGAGGGGGAAGTGAATCCGATGAAAACCAGATCGCCCCGTGTGTCCGCAACATATTCTAGACCATCGAATCGAATTCGGTGTCCGGGGGCGAAGGCGTCGATCTGATTTAGACGACCAGTTGGGTCAGCATGCAGCACGATGCTGCCAAACGCGAAGAGTTGCCCGGGGACGAAGAAGTCCCCGGATCTGATGCCTTCTCCTATGGTCAGGCGAGCCATCGATCCTTCTGGCGACCCCACAGCGGAACTCTCAATGAAAGCACCAATGTTAGTGTCAAAACCGGCAGACCTCGGGGTAGGGGGTCCCGAGCTGTGGATCTAGGATCGATGGGGAACAAGGGACGACGAACACAGTGTTTACCCAGGTTCAGGCCCTCTCGAAGAGGTAATACCCTACGTCCTGCTTGATTGTATTGGATGTATGATGTGGTTTACAGAGTAGATCTACCTTGAGATCCGTATGAGCTAAACCCTAAGGCGATGAGGTGATGAATGTAGATCTAGCCCTAAAGACTAAAAACCCTCGGTTTATATAGACACCGGTAGGGTTAGGGTTACCAAAGATAGATTACAATAAGGGTTTAAAGAGATCCTGCGGCTTCTTGACTTGGAGGGCACACCACGGCTTCATAGATCTCCTGTCATTGTACGGCTCCACCAGTCCGGCCCATGTACAATGGGCCGTCGCCCCGAGGACCCCTTAGTCCATGACTCCCTCAGACGCCCAAGATGGTACCTTCTCTAGAGAAGGGACAAACTCATAATCAGGCTCAGGCTCATCATCGGAGTCAGTGGGGGCAATCTCCTCACCGGGGGCAGCAGGTGCAGTGCCCCAGTTTTCCTTTTGGCGCAAGTTCAAAACCCCATGAGATACCACCTGCATAGTAGGAAGAGCCTCCCTTGGAAACTCAGCAGCCCATGCCTCCTCAATCAACTTAAACAGATAAGGGCCATAGATGGGAACCTTCCGGTCAAGCACGGCAGAACGAAGTTCATTCCACATGATGTGGGAGATGTCCAAAGTAGATGTCCTGCCCTTCTCCTTGATGCAAAGCAAGAGAAGACCCATCAAATAGGAGTGTACTTGATCCAGGTTCCCAATGTGAGGGAAAAGAGTGTTGTGAAAGATACGGTGCATGATTTCCAAGAACGGAATGAGCTCCGTGCGAGTGCCCCCCTTGGCAGTAGTCACAGACCTGGAGTAACGGATAAGCTTCGACTTTGGTGTAGCAGGTGTATCCTTATGAGGTCAGAGACCAACTGGATTGTCTTCCCCCTCATCAGCAATGCCCAAACAATCCATGAAGTCCTTCCAATCAACCTTGAATCTCCTCCCACTAGTCATCCATGAAATAGATCTCTCATCATTTGCATGAAAGTGAACAGTGGCATAGAATTGAGCCACAAGCTCTGCATCGTAGTCATTGTTGAATGTGATGATAGGAATAAGACCCCACTGGTGACAAAGAGCAAGAGCTTCTCCAAAGTACTTTGGGTCCTTCTCCATGTGAGAGATGTCGATAGACTTGACCGTAACATACAAGTTCTTCTTGGCCTTCAGAATGTCCACATAGATCAGAGATTGCTCCTTGGTCTAGAAGGGACGACCAACAAGAGCCTCGTCCTGAGGACGGCGATACGGATGGCGAATACGGAATGCACCAAACTCCTTGGCAGTCATCTCATCAGGAGGAGTGTACTTCTCCTTCGGCTTACTGGCGGTCTTCTTCACATGCTGCCTTGGAGGACCACTGGAACTGGCTGGTGTACCATCTGTGGTACGGTAGCGCTTTGAACCACCGGGATGATCTGGGTTCTTGCGACGAGCTTGATGAGCGGAGCTACCATCACCTGGAACCCACAAACACAAAGCAAGGTAAAAGCAGGTGTAAAGCCATTGCATAAGCCAAGGGATACAAACTAAGAATAGACGTAATTTGCAGAATTTCTAAAAAACTAGGTCATAGCGGTAGTACCGCTCCAAGCAGCGGTAGTATCGCCGAAGGATAAGCGGTAGTACCACTGGCTGAGCAAGGGAAAAGAAGGTGTAAAGCCATTGCATAAGCCAAGGGATACAAACTAAGAATAGATGTAATTTGCAGAATTTCTAAAAAACTAGGTCATAGCGGTAGTACCGCTCCCAGCAGCGGTAGTACCGCCGAAGGATAAGCGGTAATACCACTGGCTATGAGCGGTAGTACCGCTGGCAGCGGTAGTACCGTCCGTGTCCAAGCGGTAGTACCGCCCACCTGACGGGATAAGATCCACGGCGTGGATCCGGTAGTACCAGTGACGTAGAAGTTCAAAATTTCGGCAAAGACAACTATACTCCTATCTAGCAGTCAACCCGTGCCCTACTCATGCCTAGATTTAGCCAAAAATCTACGGACACCACATGCATTGCCCTAGAACCAAGATTCAAAAAATAGAACCGGAGAGAGAGAGAAACGGAGGGCAATACCGGTGTCCATGGCAAGAGGAGGTGGTGGGGATCGATCCCACTGGTCAGAAACGGAGAAGACGACACAGAATCGGAGGACCGGAGCCAGCCTCTGGAGCAGTTCTTGGTCGCCTGAGAGAGAGAGAACTCGAGAGGAGAGGAAGTGAATGGGTATGAGGGAGTTAGAACTCCCCGTGCCCAGCACTTAACCCCCTCGTGGGTCCCTCAAGCGGTAGTACCGCTGGAGTCAGCGGTAGTACCGGTCACTCCGAGTGGTAGTACCGCCTCAGTGCTTCGACAGGAGGTCGGCACACTGCTCTCAGCGGCAGTACCGTAGGCCTGCACGGTAGTACCGCTTGGGCGGTAGTACCGTGCCGGCCAGCGGTAGTACCGCTTGCTATCAGAAAACTGCTCGGATCAAGATTGGAATATGGGCTTATGCAATTCTAAGAGCTTTGAGGATATGAAGGCTTAGGTTGGAGACAAGAAATCACAGCAAATGGAAAGGAATACTCCAAGTTCAAAAGCAACTAAAATGAGAGCACACATGGAGTACTCCAACAACCGAAAGCCTTAAGGAATAAGCACAACTCAAACCAAATGGAGCAAACCCTCTCAAGG
Source organism: Thinopyrum elongatum (assembly GCA_011799875.1). Lineage (NCBI taxonomy): Eukaryota > Viridiplantae > Streptophyta > Magnoliopsida > Poales > Poaceae > Thinopyrum > Thinopyrum elongatum. The sequence goes on from CM022298.1 coordinate 467,127,257, forward strand.
AGAGGGCAGTGACCGGAGTCACCTATGTTTGAGTCAATTTGTATGGCACCGCGAAGATTTTAACCTTGGGCCCATGACCAAAACTCATCTTTGAAGCACAAGTACCATAAAAATGGCTAATGTGAAAGACTTGATCAATTTATGCATAATGGGGGGAGGGAGAGTTCATTGAGAGAACAACACTCCCCCTATGTCCATGCCTACATCTAGAACAAGATATCATGATGAATGCGGTGGGATGTGCCTAGATTCAAGCCACATTGCTCGAATCAATGATATTTAGCTCATGTCTTAACTCGCGAAATCTTGCTTCATCCAATGGCTTCGTGAAAAGATCCGCTAGTTGCTCTTGAGTGTTGATGTAGATAATCTCAGTCTCTCCATGCTTGATGTGATCTCGGATGAAATGATGACAAATCTCCATATGCTTCATCTTGCTATGTTGCACCGAATTGTAGGAGATCACGATAGCACTTTCATTGTCACATAGAAGAGGCACTTTGTCACAAGTGACATCGTAATCCTTTAAAGTTTGCCTCATCCATAGCAATTGTGCACAACAACTCACGGCGGCTACATACTCGGCCTCAGTGGTGGAGAGAGATACACAATTTTTCTTCTTCGAAGACCAACTCACCAAAGAGCGACCAAGTAGTCGGCCCCCTCCGGAAGTTGACTTCCTCTCCACAGAGTCTCCCGCCCAATCCGAGTCCGAATATCCCATGAGATCAAAGCTTGCTCCTTTGGGGTACCATAGGCCAAAGTTTGGGGTATGAGCTAAATATTGAAATATTCGCTTGACCGCCACATAATGACTTTCCTTAGGTGTGGCTTGGAACCTTGGACACATTCCCACACTCAACATAATATCTGGTCTAGATACACAAAGGTAAAGCAAGGATCCAATCATGGAGCGATATACCTTTTGATCCACCGCTTTACCATTGGGATCAATGTCGAGCTTGCATTTGGTTGGCATTGGAGTCTTAGCCGGCTTGACATTATCTAGCTTGAACCTATTGAGCATGTCTTGGGTATATTTGGCTTGGATGATGAAAGTCCTTTCTCTTCTTTGCTTGACTTCGAACCCGAGAAAGAACTTCAACTCCCCCATCATAGACATCTCAAACTTCTCGGTCATGAGTGTAGCAAACTCATCATTGAAAGCTTTCTTAGGAGAACCAGAAATAATATCATCAACATATAGTTGGCACATGAACAAGTCCCCTTTGACCCACTTCATGAAAAGCGTGTGATCAATTTTCCCAATTTCAAACCCACGGTCTTGCAACAACTCGGTAAGGTGCTCATACCACGCACGTGGGACTTGTTTAAGGCCATAGAGTGCCTTATCGAGCTTGTATACATGATTGGGGAACTTGGAATCCTCGAACCCCGGGGGTTGCTTGGCATATACCAACTCATTAAGAGGACCATTAAGAAATGCACTCTTCACATCCATCTATTGTAATTTGAAATCATTATGAGAAGCATAAGCAAGCAACATGCGAATAGATTCAAGGCGAGCAACGGGAGAAAAGGTTTCACCGTAGTCAATACCCTCGACTTGGGAGTAGCCTTGTGCTACCAATCTTGCCTTGTTGCGAGTGACTACACCATTTGCATCTTGCTTGTTCTTGAAGATCCATTTGGTTCCAATGACATTATGATTCTCCTTTGGCCTTGGCACCAATTGCCACACCTTGTTGCGCTCGAAGTTGTTGAGTTCATCATGCATGTCTTCAAGCCAATCTGAGTCCTTGAGCGCCTCATGTACCTTTTGGGGTCCAATACAAGAAATAAACACGTGATGCTCACAAAAGTTTGTTAATTGTTTAGAAGTGGTTACCCCTTTTCTTAAGCTTCCAAGCACATTCTCCATGACATGATCTTGACGATTGAGGGTGGAGGAGATCTTGGTGGCACGACGCTCTAATAGCTCCTCAATAGGTACTTGAGGAGATTCATCTTGAGCGTCGTCTTGAGCTTGCTCTTGATCTTGAGAAACCTCTTGATATTGAGCTTGCTCGGAGTTATGAACTTGATCTAGGGCATCACTTGGTGAACCACCATCATCATGAGGATGATCTTTCCCTTGACCTTGTTCACTTGGTTGAGGGCCTTCACTTTGTTCTTCAGAAGCGTGTGGGTCTAGCGTTGGTGATGGCTCCACTTGAGTAGAGCATTGTCCTTCTTCTTCGGCCACAAGGGGTTCCTCAATGGGGAGTATTTGGCCAATACCCATTCTTCTTATGGCTTGAGGAAAAATTTCATCACCTACATCATAAAGACCACTTTGCTCCACTCGGGAGCCGTTATTTTCCTCAAACTCCACGTTACACGTCTCCTCAATGAGTCCATTGGACTTGTTGAGAATACGGTAAGCATGAGAGTTTGTAGCATAACCAACAAATATGCCCTCTTGAGCTCTAGGTTCAAATTTAGACAAACGAACACCTTTCTTGAGTATGAAACACTTACAACCGAACACCCGGAAGTACTTGAGGTTGGGCTTGTTACCGGTAAGAATCTCTTATGGATTCTGTTCAAGCCTTTGCAGAGGTAGAGCCGATTGGATGCATGACATGCGGTGTTGATGGCTTCGGCCCAAAAGTCATACTGACATTTGAATTCTGCCATCATGGTCCTTGCCACATCCATCAATGTCAGGTTCTTCCTCTCCACAATACCATTTTGTTGAGGGGTATATGGTGCGGAGTATTGATGCTTGATCCCCTCATCACTAAGAAACTCGTCCAAGGTGTAGTTCTTGACCTCGGTGCCGTTGTCAGTTCGGATCATCAAAATCTTTGCTTCATATTGATGTTGAGCTTCATTTGCAAAGTCGGTGATGGTTTGTTGAGTCTCACTCTTCCTCTTGAAGAAGTATACCCATGTGTATATTGAGTAATAATCCACAATCACCAAGCAATACTTTCTCCCCCCCCCCCCCAAGACTATCGAAGGATGGAGGACCAAAGAGATCCATGTGGAGGAGCTTCAAGGGCCTCTTTGAGTAGATGATAGTTGTGGGTCGGTGAGCCGTCTCATGTAGCTTTCCTTCGATATAAGCACTGCAAGCACGGTCTTTGGCAAAACTCACATTTGTTAGTCCACGAACGTGATCCCCTTTGAGGAGACTTTGCAAACATATCATATTGACATGGGCTAGCCGGCGATGCCAAAGCCATCCCACATCAACTTTAGCCATTAGGCAAGTCGCGGTCTTAGTGGGTCGCTCCGAAAAGTTAACCACAAAGAGACCGTTCTCGACATGCCCAACAAAGGCTACTTTAATAGTCTTGCTCCACAAAAGGGCCACGGTATCAAGATCAAAGAATGTTGCAAAGCCCATGAGTGCAAGTTGACGAACGGAAAGTAAACTGTATGCAAGGGACTCAACAAGCATGACCTTCTCAATAGATAAACCTTGAGAGATGACCACCTTGCCAAGACCCAATACCTTAGATGTTGAAGCATCACCGAATTGGACATGGGTGGGCATAGATGGAATTGGATGCACATCCATCACCAAGTCCTTGCTCCCGGTCATATGATTTGTTGCTCCACTATCGAGAAACCATGACACCCCACAGGAAGCAAACTCCTACAAGAGATCAATGCTTGGATTTAGGTACCCATTTTTTAATGGGTCCTTTGAGCTTAGTAACAAGGGTCTTAGGAACCCAAATAGACCATTCAATGTACTCATAAGAAGGACCAACAAATTTGGCATAAACATGCCCATCACTAGCACGACATAAAACATAGGAAGGATTAAAGTCGCTAGCTTTGTTAGAAGGGGTGGTCTTGCCCTTCTTGGCATTACCATCCATACCCATGTCCTTCTTCTTCTCATGAGCACCCTCTCCCACCTTTACGAAGACTTCTTTGAGTGGGAGAGGTTGCTTGGTCTTGTTCTTCTTCTTTGACTTGGTTGCAAACCCGAGCCCTTCCTTTCCTACAACTTCCTTTTGAGTGCTCAAAAGGTCATTGAGGTTCTTCTCACCTTGTATGCAAGTCACAAGGCCTTTCTCAAGTTGCTCTTTCAACTTGGCATTCTCTTCCACAAGATGCTCATGCTCACAACAAGGGTTAATAGCATTGGCATTATGAATTAATACAAAAGGAGGACAAGTTGTTATCTCCTTGGTTAGTTTCACTTGGAGTTGATCATGAAACTCCTTGAGAGTAGTATGAACACCCTTCAAGACCTTGTGAGCCTTGTCGAGTATGTTAAACTCCTCTTTGAGTCTATCATGGACAACCCCAAGTGCAACCTTCTCAGATTTAAGCACACAAGTAAGAACATTAGCATGATCAAGATCTTTTTGCAATTTAGCAAGATCAACATTGTGTGACTCCTCAAGAGTCAAACGAAGACCTCGCTCTTCTTCAAGAGCAATGGAAATATCCGCAATCTCATCGACATAATCACGACTATGCCCCTCCAACTTGGAGATCGTATCATCATGAGACTCAATGGTATCATTTGCCTCACCAAGTTGTTCCAAGAGAGCAACAAAGTGCTTCTTGGTCTCACCTTTGAGCTTACTCAAGAACTTATCAAACTCATTCTCGTCAACCTTTACCACCTCACTATCATCAACACAATCCAACAAAGAAGGAGTGGTTTTGATGTTGGAGGTTACCTTGTTGATACCTTTGGCCATGAGGCACTTGGCAATGAGGTTCTCATTGGGGGCGCCGAAGAGAGACACCTTGGTTGGGGAAGAGGTGGCAATGGCCGTGGTTGCCGTTGCCATTCCTTCACCACTTGTATCTTCATCATCATCGGAGATGTACTCTTCTTGCACCACCAAGCCTTTTTGAGGAATCTTCTTGGTGAAGTTGTTCTTGTTTGGGAAGGACTTGGCCTTGTCTTTGCGAATGAGCTTGCCACCATTGTCCTCCCTCTTCTCATACGGACAATCCACCACAAAGTGACTCACATTTATATAGTTGTAGCACGTCTTCACTCGTTGCTTGCCCTTTGAGCCACTCGAGTTGTTCTTGAGAAGTTGGGCCTTGAGTTTCTCTTGTTGCCCCAAAATTGCCTTGATGCAAGAGCCATGTGCTCGTGGTAAGCATATTTGGTGTCTTCGGGGCAACTCTCTTCTTCTTCCTCCTCTTCTTCTTCCGGAATAGCCTTGGCCTTCAAAGCAAGGTTGGGTGAGGCTTTCTTTGACCGTTGGACATGAGCTAGAGCATTGTCGGCGGTCTTGTTCATGATGTTCATGGAAATAAAATCATCCAACACCTCACTTGTGGACAAAGTGTGGAAGTCCGGCCTTTGACGGATCACGGAGGACATGTCCTTGTTGAATGGCATGATGGCCTTGAGAAACTTGCGCTTGATCCAATTATCATCTGTATCCTTGCTCCCATGATCTTGAAGAGTGACCGCAAGAGTTGTCAATCTTTGGTAGAGATCACGAGGATCCTCATCTTCATTCATCACAAACTCATCAGCCTCATCAAGAACCACCTCGAAGTTGGACTGTTGGATGCTAGAGCTTCCCTTGTACAAAGATATAATATGCTCCCAACAATCCTTTGCACGAGCGAAGGGACGCAAGTGGGCAAGGTCTTCCGGAGGCACCGCGGCTTTGAGAGGAAGTACGTCTCCGTTGGAGCGGTGTGGAGGCACAATGCTCCCCAAGAAGCCACTAGGGCCACCGTATTCTCCTCACGCCCTCACACAATGCGAGATGTCATGATTCCACTAGTGGTGCCCTTAAAGGCGGCAACCGGACCTTTACAAACAAGGTTGGGTCTCTCTCCACAACCGAATTGGAGGCTCCCAACAACACCACGAAGCTTCACCATAATGGAATGTGGCTCCGAGGTGACCTCAACCGTCTAGGGTGCTCAAACACCCAAGAGTAACAAGATCCGCAAGGGATTAGTGGGGGAATCAAATTTCTCTTGGTGGAAGTGTAGATCTAGGCCTTCTCAACCAATCCCTAAAGAATCAACAAGTTTGATTGACTAGGGAGAGAGATCGGGCGAAAATGATCTTGTGAGCAACAATGGAGCTTGGGGCAGGAAGAGGTAAGTCAACTTGGAGAAGATGACTCCCTTATATAGTGGGGAAAGAGATCCAACCGTTATGCACCCATAGCCCGTGCACAAGCAGTAGTACCTCTCAGGTGAGCGGTACTTCCGCTGGCACGGAAGTTCCAAGCGCTACGTTCAACTGTGTAGGACAGGAGGTGGTAGTGCCGCCGGAGCGGTACTACCGCTCCCACCAGTGGTACTTCCGCTTAGTATTGAACAACAGCAGGAACCAGCGGTAGAAGAGAAAGGCAGGGCGGTAGTGCCGCCATGGGCGGTACTACCGCTCTACTTCCGCTCGAGGGACAGAGCTTTCCAGAAGGCAGAAAACAAGCGGTACTCCGTGCGGTAGAAGACAACGGTAGTTCCGCCGGAGCGGTACTACCGCGCCGTGGGAGCGGTACTTCCGCTTAGCTATAGTATGCCCAGTAAACCTGCGGTAGTGGAGTGGTAGTTAGAGCCGCAGTACCGCTGGAGCGGTACTACCGCGCTGAACTGCCGCTCTACTACCACCCATTTACAGAACACAAAGAACAAGCCGAAGTGAGGGTAGCGCTGCTCTGCGGCAGTACCACTGGAGCGGTACTACCGCTTAGGATGCTCTGGAAAGCCCAAGCACAAGGGAAGGCCAAGCTCAAATGCCGGGAAGGAAGGAGGGTGCAAAGGGACTGTGTATGTGTTGATTCCACCCAAACCTTTCCGAAGCGGACCTCCTCTTGATAGTACGGTGTTCCTACGACTCAAACCCACCGAAAATGAAATGAAGGAAAAACACCATCTTCGTAATAGCTCCGAGGGGCACGAATCGTCTTGTGCCATATGATAGATTATCTGAAATGCTCAATGTACACGATTAATCCGCAAAAACATTGCCATCAATCACCAAAACCACTAAGGGGGAAATATACGCTAACAGCTGGGATGATCGGGAAAAAAATGTTTGGGCTGCGTTGAGATTCTTCTAAAAACCCTAAACACGGGCCGGTCATTTTATTAAAAAAAACTAGGTTGGACATGTTGCAGGCAAAAATAAAACATGGGTTGGGTGGGCCACATCAGAGGTGATACCTGCTCGATCTAAAAATAATCAATACCTTCTCGGTCCTAGATATCAGTTTAGAAAACCCGTTGGGTCCTACTCGCAGGGGAATATGCTGGACTCAAAAAAATAAAAAGTGGGGGAAAATATGTTAAGAACTTGGGTAACTGAGGACGAGAAGAACATGTGGTGGGGGTTTAGACGGATGGCATGGGACGCGCTTCACGGAGGGCGGGTGGAGAGGTGCGTGCGGCAGTGCCACCATCCGCGGGGGGGTGAGAGCAGTTGGTCCGGTCAAAGCTGGTTTGAGTGCCTGGAAGAAGACGAGAGATTGAAGGAGCACGGTAGCCGTTTGATTTCAATCCAATGGCTGGCATAATCGACTGGCGTGAAGAAGATGGAGAGACTTGCTTGTGTACGACCATGTGAAACCTGCTTGGTGATAACCCACGAGTGTAGATAATCGCAATAGTCTTTGAGGAAAGTAATATAATCCAATTTAGTAATTCAACACAAGGGTAGTCAAATAACATTTTTAAGCTTTAGAAATTGAGTTGTCAATTTAATAACACCTGACACAAGTACTTGCTTGCAAAAAATATTAGTGGCGGCAACAATATTATGAATGACGTGGTGTATGTACAAAAGCAGTTTTACGGTCGTGGACGACATCGGCAAGCTCCGGCGGCGGAGATGCTCACGGACTGTTTGACTATATGTCTCAACCAAACCCGCAGGTTAATTTCCGCCCCATATGCATTTATCGGCCCAATTGTAGGATGGTAGTTTATTATGGTGCGTGTTCAGGACTCCCTCATGATAGGTAAGATAAAATGGCATACAAGATCCTCCAAATTTTGAGATGGGTGATCAAAATTCACCCTCGTTTCATATTAGGCAATCATCGGGTACTCAAAAAAGAAGGCAAAGGTAGCATGAAATGTATACTCATCCCATGAAGATATGTTGTTGTGTCAAGCTTGGTTGACCAGAAGCAGGGATCTTATATATAGAGCCGAGCAAAAGGGCTCAAAGTATTGAGCAAAAAAACATGCATGGTACCCTGAACACAAGCACTACATGAAACCGCATCCAATCCATACTGATAAAAGCTCTCTCAAAATAGATGGACCGCCATTCAAGAGTCCGTTTTGCTGTGCCTATGCTCAAGTGGTGAATAGGCACCACATGGCATTGGCAGAAAAAACACCTGAACAAACAAACCATTGGAAAAGAGACAATGTATATGATGTACTTTTCTCTCTCCTGACAAGGGTCAAGGAGAAATGATTCCATCCTAACATGTGTGCGCTGGCTGCTTATTTGTTCTTAGTGCAAGGTGAAGGGAGTCAGATGCAGGCCTCTGGAGAAAAAGAACCTGGCACGTTGCAAACAACTGTAGTGCAAATGGGCAATACATTTGACTTTTATTTATTTACTACATATTTTTTTCTTTTGTTGGAGGAGAGTAGAGTGGAGAAGGATGTCAGATATAGATGTTTGTTGAATGCACTAATTTTCTCTCATAGCAATATCTGACCGACCGTCCTCTTGTAATGCAATGATTTCTAACAGTGATGCCCAACATCAGAGATGGTCAACGTGAGTCATAGACCAGCCCTTGTCTCGGTGACCAACTCCAATTCAATCGGCACCCAATACAAGAGCCCTGATTCCATCAAGAAATGCTATTCTAAGAAAGATTTTGTCTTAAACGATTTGTACGGAGGAGCACAAGACTGTCAGCAGACAGTAAACAAGAATCAGAATTACAAAGAACAAGATGCGACTTGAATCGGTGAAATCTCATGTAGATGTGCGATAGGGGGGGTGATGAAGGATTTAATCCTGAAATTGAAAGGAAAAAACACAGCAGACTAATTCCATGTCCTGAACCTGAATCAGTGCACTACAACCTGAACCTGCTCTGAGATCGAGTCATCAATAGTCAAGGATCGGCGACATCCGTCAGGACGCCGTCGGACTCGGCGCATCCGGGGCCGGCGGCGGGGCAGGCAGCAACGCCGGCGGTGGCGGCACCAGCACGACCGGAGGTGGCTGTGACGCGAACGCCGGCGGGGGCACCAACGCAGCCGGAGGCGGCTGTGACGCAAATTCCGGCGCCGGTGGCGCGATTGCTGGTGGCGGCGGCACCAGCACGTCCGGAGGCGGCGGAGACGCAAATGTGGCCGGCGAGGGCGACGCAATTGGTGCTGGCGGGGGCTGCAGAGGGGGCACCAGCGGCTGCGGCGGCGGGAAGACGGTTCCCGGGGCAGGAAAGGTGGGATTTGGCGGCGGCGGCGGAGCGGTGAACGCGGTGGAAGGCATGGAGGGCTGTTGGCTGACGATCCCGGGCGGGACTGGCTGACACCCTTCGGCGGCGGTGGCGCAGGCGGCGCCGGAGTTGCGATGGGACTTGGCGCGGTGGATGACGGCGCCGACGGCAACGATGAGACCGACGACGGCGAGCGCGGCCACAACGACCAAGAAGATCTTGGTCGCCTTCCCCACGTAGCACCACCGCATGGCTGCTTCTCCCTCTCCCTCTCTCTCTCCGGTGGCTGGCACACTGGTGGAATGTGTGCTCGTGTGTGCAGGCAGTAAACAGCAGCAGCTGAGATCCTCTGCTCTATGTACTGGAGAGCTCGTTTAGCTCAGACAACAGACACCGCCCGGTCGAACAAGAGAACGGTCCAGATTTTACCCAGGGTGAAACAGTGGAGCTGCCCAGGCAGATAGGTCGCAGGTGGTGCCTTGGCTATCGTTGACACCTGCAGGCTGCAGTGCAGGGTGGGTGCTCCTCTCAAGGAACCACCCCCACCCATGATCCGTCGTCCATCCATCCGTCTCCTTTGGAACAAGCACAGCAGTAAATGAGGTGAAAACTTGGCAATGCCATTCCCTCGCTACGTATTCCACTTTGTCCTACTGCCATGAAGTACTCAACTACTACCTTTTTCCTTTTTCAGAGGAGTACATGGATTTTTTTATTAAAAAAAACCCATGGAGAAAATGGGTGTGCTTCTTTTTGAGAAAAAAACAAGAAAAAATGTTGTATTTCCTTCATAAGAGAATTAAGGAAAGAATGGCCGACCGTGGAGTAAGCACATCGGCACAATTTGGCATGGTCCCCTGCAGCGCGTCCAACACAAATCAACCAAAAACGCAAAATATAATGCAAAGCAATTTCATCAGTTTCACCAAAAGGAAAAGATAATAATTTCAGAGCTCTTTCTCACACCAGTCATCTTCCATCTGCCGCCAGCGCTATCCAGTCCCACGGCGCACATGGCAAGCACCTACCTCTCAAACTTCCAGGTCATCGCCCGTAGCGGCGGCGCGTCACCGAGGCGGAGGCCAAGAGTGGTGACATGCCACGCCTCCGAGCCGTCGGGCAGGCGATCAGCTTGCCTCAGTCTGGGCCTCAGCCTTGCCACCGCCGCTGTGCTCCACGCAGCGCCCGCCCGCGCCACCGCTGACGCCGACGAGGACCCGGAGCCGGCCAACAACGGCTGGTGGCTCACCGAGTTCCCTCTGCCGGTGCCCAAGATCCGCAACAGTACTACCGCCACACTTCCCATACATACTATAGCACCTCATCCTTGATGCATTTCGTTCCCAGCCAGGCTTCAACTGCTGAACTGAAACCGGCGCTGATGAATGTGGTGCAGAGGAGATCAACAATGGCGAGACAGGGACGCGATCCTTTGTGAAGAACGGCATCTACATGGCGGACATCGGGCCAAGCTTCGCGACGCATGCCTACCGGGTGCGCAGCTCCGCCTTCGACCTGCTGGCGCTGGAGGACCTGCTCGGCAAAGAAACCTCCAACTATGTCAACAAGTACCTCCGCCTCAAGGCCACCTTCATATACTACGACTTCGACAAGCTCATCACCGCCGCAGACCCCGACGCCAAGCCGCCGCTTCTCAACATAGCCAACCGCCTCTTCGACAGCTTCGAGAAGTTGCAGGCGGCCGTCACCACCAAGGATGACGCTGACATAGGACCCTGCTATGCTGACACAAAGCTCATCCTGCAGGAAGTCATGACAAGAATGGCCTAGCCAGTAGCCAGGACAAACAGTTCTTTCATGAACTGAAAATTCTGCCTCAAGCTCTATCCAGGATAGCCTCAGTGCGTGATGTAATGTGCATTTGGTGATACTGAGAAATGCCACGATTCTAGCCTTGAATGAACAATTGGTAGAGAGATACCACACAAGCAGGTCAATGGAATGCTTCTTCCCAGCAGTTAGTCAGAGTTAATACTCCCTCCGTCCCAAAATTCTTGTCTTAAATCTACATCTATTTAAGACAAGAATTTTGGGACGGAGGGTGACAAGAATTTTGAGACGGAGGGAGTACAAGCCAAGTCATAACAACACCAAACAAAGCTGAATGCTCGCTTTTAGAATAAAATAAAAGCCTGAATACCAATACACCTACAGAGCTCAACTATTACTTGTACCATCACTCTACGCTATAGTAGAGTATCAAAGACGATACAGATTAGATAACTGAAATGGATAGGTCAGCACGCCACACCTGACTGTTAATATAATCATCAAGAACAAACAACAAAGCAAATGAGAATATACAACCTCTAAATGCGGTGCAAATGATGGATTGCATCCCTCAATTATCAACAAACAAACAACACACGTACATTAATGATGGCCCATGGGTGGGATGGGACTTGACAGTGAATTGACTGCATATACTCATCCTTGTGACAAGCTGCGCATTTGAGTCTGACGACGAGGGACGCCGATCTCACAAGAGTTCACCCGGGCAGCAAAACGAAGCGAGCAAATAGACTCGCTTGTAGAAGACACTTCCGGGGACAAATTCACAAACATTAGCGTCTTAGAGTCTCCACCCAAGCATGGCTGTGTACATGGAAAACAGTTGTAGGTTGTAAAATGGCACTACATTATATTGAGACTGCACACCCTAGTTTTGGTACTATGAAGTTACCTGGAGTAGATACGTCAGTTTGGAGTTCCTGAATGGAATGTGTTCCTCTTTCTTAGCAATGGAAAAGATCACATCACTCAAGCATGACAAGCTCTTGTTAATAGCCTAAAGAGTTGGAAGTTAATACCATACATGTGCTATTGATGTTACAAATGTACACTTCACAAAACGAAGGGATAGCAAACTACCTGGGTTTCCTTGAGTCTATCCCCAGTGGCACCACTTTTGTTAAGCCGCTCACTGCCTGCAAGATCAATTAAATTGAGAACACCTTGCACTTGTTGATCTGTTCCCTGCACAGAATATAATAACGCAAATATTGAGAAAAGGGTTATGCATGAATTGAACTTATCAGTAAAAGATTACATACCTCATTTACACCAAAAATCCGTAGTGTGAAAACACAGTGACTTCTAGATGATTCTTCATTCATTTGTGTTTTTCCTACTGATCTGCAAACAAGAACGAAAAAACTAATATTAGTTGATTCAGCAAATATACATGCAAGTACCAAAAAGATTGAGACATTGCAACCAAATTGAACACTCTTTTGGAGAGTTAGTATGAGTAAACAAAACATATATAGCATGACAAAAAACATGGTACTAAGCATTGATTACAAGAGTACAAAATGTATGTTTGGAAAAGTTTTAGTTCAAATCAAGGAAATACTGCTTTTAACTTACTTAGAACTTGCATCCACAATACAAATTTGCTTGTGCTATCGTAACTTATCATTGTTAAACAAAAATTAGGGATTAATGGTAGTTTCACTGAATCTCAAAAGAACTTCGAGTCAACCTGCTTTGTGCAGCCCGTTTGAGCAGAGAAGAAACTTCATTGATACTCCGTACATCAACGATTGTGAGGTCAGACACCTGGGTATTACCATTCGCATCATGTTTGATATTATATTTTGAAGCAGCACCATCTTGGATAGATGTGCGACTTGTCGCTAACAAGTCACGTATGGTCTCATTGTATATTTCTAACATTGAAGCCTACAAAAGATAAGCTAAATTAGGATTATCGATAGAGAATACATGATAAGTCTTTAGTTCAAGTAAGTAAACAAATCAATTGGAACACACCTGCATCTTATATTTCCAACCTTGTGACATTAGACATTGACTAGTTTGAAAAATTTGTTCAAGCGATCTAGGTATTAACCCTTTCTGATCATTGAACTCAGGATTTCCCATCATAGTGTGTGTCTTGCCGGAACCAGTTTGCCCATAAGCAAATATGCATACCTACATGATTTGAGATCAGTTAGTTCCATAATAAGTTCCTAATTTGAAAACAAAAACTATTTTTTCAATTATACAATACAAGAAATGAAAACAGACAAGTACTTGGCTAAAACAATTAGATGAAGTGCACAGTGATTAACAGTGTACTTTTGGAACAGTTAATTTTTCTTAATTTTCTGCCTAATTGAATTTATTATTATTCAGTTCTGAAAATACAATATTAGTTATACCACCACTAAAAGTACCTTATAGCCATCAAGTGCACTTTGAACCAACTGAGAAATTTCAGTAAACACATCTTCCTGGGATGCCGAATGATCAAACACTTTGTCAAACGCAAATGAATAAGATTGTGCTGAACAAAAATGGAAAAAGTTAGTTTACAGAAGTTAGCAAGTATCATACACAAACATATACTAAGCAGTAAAAGTAAATGTAGCATACTGTTATGCATCAACTCGACACCACGACCTATATTTTCTCCATTATTTGGATAAGAAACAGCTCCAGATTCATTTGACAATAAAGGTCGGACTCGGCAGAAAACACGAATATTTCCTTTAAGCTCCTGCAACACATTAATCTTATAAACAAACATACTGTATGGGATTAGTACGAGTCTTTAGGAGAATAAATCATTACGAGTATAGTGTTATGTAGTTTTTTCCGCAACTTCTCCCCATCCACAATTTTTTGCTCAGCTTCTGTAAGACGTAATTGTAGGTCCTCCAGCATTCTCTTTTGGCTTTCATACTCACTCATTGTCTCCATAGTTGTCAAATTAGATCTCTGGATAGTAAACAATTACAACCATTACACAGACATGCATTTCATATATTAAAAGTATGGTGATTCAATCTAAATAATAATAGGCATGCAAAACTGTTACAAATATTATAATGAAGGACATAATAGTGATACAAATGAACCACAATTTGCAGCTTGTAGCTATAAATGCTTATTTTGAGGCTAATCATAAATGGCAAGTCAGAAACTATAGATTCTACAAGCTGAAACAAACATCTTCCATAAAAATACGCACCTTCAACTTTTCATTAGCCGATGCAAGTTGAATTTGCAGTGTTTTAATCTTCTCAGTTTGGTTTGAACAAGTTTCCTGCATGATTGAAAAAAAAATAAGCAACCTAATTGAAATGGTTAGCATTATAATTGAGTGTGTATAATCATACCTCAAGTGCATCACATCGTATCATGACATTCTCTAATTCTGACGAAGACTTTCCTGTCAATTCCTTGTACGCACCCAAGTCACTCAGCAACGAATTTATTTCAGCTGATTTATGATCACGGTCATCCCTTACTTGGTGTAATTCACCTCTGAGAGCTTCAACCTCATTCAATAAGTTATTTTTTTGTTTCAAAGCTTCACTCTGTGAAGACTGCAGAGTAAAAGGCTTAGCTATGAGCATGTAACTTATAAATGTAATAAGAAAGTTGAAGGCGTGAAGAATGCAATTAAAAGATGAAAACTAAAATATTACCTTTGCCATATCAAGCTGCAACTTTACTGAGTTAGAATGATCTTTCAAACCATTCATTGTTTCAACCATAGTATTCTTCTCTTTTTGCAGCTTATCTATTGTTTCAGCATTCTTTGTTGCATCAGCTTGGAGGTTGCAATTATATTGCTGCAAGCTAGTGTTGTATTCTTGAAGCCTCTTATTTGTATCTTGAAGCATTTTGATCTAAATGTAATAGAAATACTGTTAAAACATGAACAATGGTAAATAAAAAATTTATTAGAGAAGATATTGAACAACAATAACACCTGATCATTAAGACGCTTCTGCTCCAACTTAACTCTGTTGAGTTCTTCTGAAAACTCATTTCTTGAAGATTCTGCAGTAATCCTAGCCTCCTTTTCCTCTCCATAAGATCGAAGGCACTCCTGCATTTTACAAAGTTGTGATTACAGATTGCTCCTTGGTCCATAAAAGATAAATTAGAGAAATGCACAAGGTACAACACCATTTGTTCAGCTTCGACTTTCTTTAGGCTCTCTCCTAAAGAGGCATATTGCTTCTGAAGCTCCTCTTTCATTGCCACGGATTCTTGGATTTTGCACTTCAACTGAGCCACTGGATGGCACCACACCAATTCAGTCAGTACGGTCAACAATTGCAAAAGTTTGCACACTGTCAGATGAAGAAGTGTTACCAATTTCAGCATGATGTTTGTCTGCAGCATCGATTAGGCCATTGAGTTTTCCGATTTCAGCGAGGTTTGCGTCCTCCCTCTCGAGCAACCATTTGATACAAGCACGCAGCTTCTTGATGTACTCAATCATCTGCTCACTCTTTCCCTGCGGAAGCAATCAAACAATTGATGCTGTTTAGAACACTGCCAAGGACCATAATCATCAGTTCAGAATAGCAGGAAATAGTAACTCATCAGGAAGACATGTTAGAGGCAGGACCAGAACCACATATAGTTTACCAAAATCATGGAATTTCACTTATGTATTCATCACACAGTAGAGGCATGACATGTTAGGGGCGGGACAAACTACAACCTGGGCGCAGATTAGAGAGTCCAGAATTGTTCTAAATTGTTCTTGCAAGCTAAAATCCAGAATTTTTTTGTCTCGGCCTACCCACCCAAAAGGGTCAGACCGAGAGGAGATTTTTCTTGAGATTTAGACCGAGAGGAGATGGCTACATGGAAACACTAAACAAGAGGCAAGCAATTCCACCAAAGCGGGAGAATCCACTAGTAGTATTTTTGTCGTCTGTTGCGAAAAAATCCATACCTTGTAATCCATCTTGTTCTTGCCCTTAATCTTCTCGTTGAGGAGGGCGTCGACGTCCTCCCTCCCGGCGAACTCGATGGGGGCCTCCGCGGGGGGAGGCGCGGCGGCGTTCTGGAGGGCCGTGGAGAGCGGCGGGCGCGGTGCCGGGCCCGCAGCCGTGCGCTGGCGCTTGCCATACTGGGACTGGGACTGGGTGTCGTTCTCCTTGAGGCGGGCCGTCGCCGAGCGGGCGGCGCGGTCGCGCGTGGCCATGGCGGTGGGGGGCGCGGGGAGGAGGAGCGCAGCGGCCGGTGGATCTTAGGGTTGGGGCGCTGGGAGGAGGGGCGCACGGGCGGATCTTAGGGGTTTTCGTTTTTGAAATGGCGGATCTTAGGGTTGAGGCGCTGGGAGGAGGAGCGTAGGGGCGGGGGGAGGAGCGGGATTTGGTTTTGAGAAGATGAGAAGAACGAGCGGGATGTCCAGCAGAAAACTACCGCGAGAAGCTATATATCTCGCTCACAGCACGAGTAGCCTTTTTGTCTGCTGTACAGTACTGGGCCGCCATTCTCAGCACTGGTTCGCTCGCCCGCTCGCTCGTAGCTGTGTCTCAAAAAAAAACTGTGTTGGATACATTTCTTTTATTTCCTCTGTTTTTAAGCATGAGTTTAGAACCTTTAATGTTGAGGCTCACAACCTCGCAAAGCATGTACTTAATTTGGGGTTGGTCATCATGGTTGATTAGGTCAACCCGGCAACCTTACCTTCATCCTTGTAAACATTGTGATGGCGTAAAAACAGCATTGCGCGCGCAAAAAAAAAGTGTTATGAATTTGTCTAAAAAAAGTTGTGTTGGATATATTTTTCCATGGCTCCTTAAAAAAATATTTTCTCTGGTTTTCTATTTTTCATTCATTCTTTTGATCTTTGTGTTCCTTCATCCGTTTTCTTTATTTTTTTCCCTTTATTTTTTCATCGAGATTCTACGTTTTATCCCCTTTTACTGGTTGTTTTGTTTTTTCCCTTTATTTTTTTCTCGGTTTACTGTTTTTTCGCTTTTCAGCTTTTCTTTGTTTCTTTCTTGGTTTTCATCGGTTTTCTATGTTCCTTTCTCTGCTCTTTGTTTTCATTCTTTTGCATTGGTTTTCTTTGGTTTTATTTTTTTGCTTTTATTTTTTGTTCTTATTAGGTTTCTTTATTTTTCTTTAGGGTCGTGACTCAACTCTATTTATAAAATATCTCCATTCATTTAATAAATGAAGGGTTTTGCATACGGTGATAGCTAGGCTTGTGCCAGCTGCCATGGCAATCGATAAAAGAACACCAATACTAAGATCGACTAAAACAAAATGATATCCCAAAGGGATAACTAAAAACCTAATAAAACTGGTATGGCTGCTATAGAGAGTCCAATGCTAAATAAGAAATTATCTCCTTGGGATGGCAAAATATCTTCTTTAAAAAGTAGCTTAGTCCCATCAGCTATAGCCTGAAGCAGGCCTGGGGGGCAACATATTCAGGACTAATACATTGTTGTATCGACGCAGATATTTCTCTTTCTAACCACACAATTACGAATACCTCTATTGTTATTTCCAAAAGGAGGGTCCAAATGGATAGAATCGATACCGATCCATGGACTTCTTTTAATAATTTCGATTTCGAAAAAGAATTAATAGTTTCTACCTCTACCCTATCTATTATCATTTCAACGATCAACTTCCCCCATAATGATATATATACTACCTAATATCGTCATGATATCAGCCAATTTCATTTTTTGAACTAGCTGAGGAAGAATTTGTAAATTAATAAAACAGGGTGGACGGATTTTCCATCTCCAGGGAAAAGGCTATCATCTCCTACTAGACAAATCCCTAATTCACCTTTTAGGGCTTCTACTCTTACATAAAGCTCTTTCCTTGATAATTCAAAATTGGGTGAAGGTTTTTTACCCAAAAATTTATACTAAAAATCATTCCATTCAGAATTCATTTCTTTCTTAAAGCGTCGGACTTCTAAATTCTCATAAGGTCCTTCAGGAAATTTTTTCTACAGCTTGTTGAATTATTTTGATGGATTCCCTCATTTCAACAACTCGTACTAAATAGAGAGCTAACGAATCACCTTCTTTTTTGCCATTGGACTTTCCAATCAAATTGGTTGTAAGACTTGTAAGGATCTACTGTAGTTCTTGATACAACGCCTTATTTTTTTATCTTTCTGTAGACCTTCAAAACAATTTTTTGGTTGTGCAAACCAAAATGAATGGTGTTTTCGGGTTGTACCAGTCTGGAATCGAGTGGATTTATTGTTTGTCCCATATTTTTCTATTCTATATTTTTTTATCGAAATATGTATGTGGCAACCGAAATTGTTTTTGCAAAACCGCCACACCAGCTGGATGTCGTCCGTTTTGATCTGACGCGCGAGATTCATTACAGGCAGTCGAACATTACTCCCCCTCCCACTCTGTCGTTGGCATGCAGGCCCTCTCCCACTCCCCCTTGAACCGTATCCCACTTCGTTCGCGCACTTATTCCCCACTCGCTCCGCATCTGTTGGTAACCGTTCGTCGACTTTGCTCTCTTCTTCTGTGTCGCTACGCCCCGCTCTCTCTCTCTCTCTCTCCGCCGACGACGAGCAGAGTCTCTTCTCCGGTCGATTCTTGGCGGTAGACAGCGGTTCCACCGGTGAGTCTCGATTCAATCACACCCACATCGGAGCACACCTCGAGTAGTCTCTGTTCAATTTCTAGTCACCGTTAATGGTGGATTGTTCGTCGGGCTGGTCACATGTTAGAAACGACGATGGGATGCGACCAATGCACTGAATATGTGATGTAGTTGCTATTTTGTAGCCCCTGTTTTTGCATGCACAGTGTTTGACTTGTTAATTTACGGTTTTTGATTTTGTGGGTAGTTGCGGTCATTTTTGGAACCGGTCCCCTCTGTTACACACTTCAATTTTGATTCGAATTTTAGGGTTTTCTATGGATGCATAATCATGATTGTTTTCGTACATTATTCACGGTCAATTCCTATGATGATTTTTGCCGTTATTGGTTGCGGGAGGGTTTGGTGCGGGGATTTGGCAATCAACCTCCTCTCTCTGTATCTATGTTGGGCTCCGTTTTTTTTTTTGCTTTGTTTATGCTCTTATTGTTGCAGCGAATTACCACCCATATAATTGTGTTTTTAATCTGGAATGACTTGCTGAGAATCCCCTACTGTCGCTTACATTTTTAGGTTTTTATATGCAGTTCAACTCGTTGTGTTTTGCTTGTCATGATGGATTGTTTGTTCTAGCACTATCACTGGTGTTTGGTGTCATGATGGATTGTGTTTCTAACTGATGGTAACCATTTTCTAGTCTCTTATGTTTGTTTCCTGCTAGTGTGTATATTCGATACATTTTTTAAGTTTATTACTTACCTGATCTTAATTGTAAAAATTACCATCAGTTATGTGAATAATTTACCAGGAGTCCACTGTAAAATTAGCATGTTCCTGCTTTCAATACTCAATGCTACGCTATCCAATATATATATATATGTGTGTGTGTGTGTGTGTGTGTGTGTGTGTGTGTGTGTGTGTGTGTGTGTGTGTGTGTGTGTGTGTGTTGTTGCCATCCTTAATATGCACAATTTATCTTGCCTGATACATACAATTTATTAGTGTATCATAAGCATTTTTTTCAGGTATTCAACATCTAGTAAAAACATATATTATTTTGTTCTCCCATCTCTGTTGTGCATGAGTTATCTTGTTGTATGTGAAGAAAATATGCCCTAGAGGCAATAATAAAGTTGTTATTTTATATTTCCTTATTCATGATAAAGGTTTATTATTCATGCTAGAATTGTATTGATTGGAATCCATAATACATGTGTGAATACATAGACAAAACACTGTGTCCCTAATAAGCCTCTACTAGACTAGCTCGTTGATCAAAGATGGTTAAGGTTTCCTGACCATGGACATGAGTTGTCATTTGATAACGGGATCACATCATTAGAGAATGATGTGATGGACAAGACCCATCCGTTAGCTAAGCATAATGATCGTTCAGTTTTATTGCTATTGCTTTCTTCATGTCAATACATATTCCTTCGACTATGAGATTATGCAACTCCCGGATACCGGAGGAGTGCCTTGTGTGCTATCAAACATCACAACGTAACTGGGTGATTATAAAGATGCTCTACAGGTATCTCCGAAGGTATTTGTTGAGTTGGCATAGATCGAGATTAGGATTTGTCACTCCGAGTTTCGGAGAGGTATCTCTGGGCCCTCTCGGTAATACACATCATAAGCTTGCAAGCAAACGACTAAGGAGTTGGTCATGAGGTGATGTATTACGGAACGAGTAAAGAGACTTGCCGGTAACGAGATTGAACTAGGTATGAAGATACCGACGATCGAATCTCGGGCAAGTAACATACCGATGGACAAAGGGAATTACGTATGTTGTCATAACGGTTCGACCGATAAAGATCTTCGTAGAATATGTAGGAGCCAATATGAGCATCCAGGTTCCGCTATTGGTTATTGACCGGAGAGGTGTCTCGGTCATGTCTACATAGTTCTCGAACCCGTAGGGTCCACACGCTTAACGTTCGTTGGCGATATAGTATTATATGAGTTATGTGATTTGGTGACCGAATGTTGTTCGGAGTCCCGGATGAGATCATGGACATGACGAGGAGTCTCAAAATGGTCGAGAGGTAAATATTGATATATAGGACGATGGTATTCGGACACCGGAAGTGTTTCGGGGGTCACCGGGTACTTATCGGGTCATCGGAAGGGGTTCCGGGCACCCCCGGCAAAAGATATGGGCCTAATGGGCCAAGAGGGGAAAAACACCAGCCACAAGGGGCTGGTGCGCCCCCCATATGGGCCGGCCAAGGTGGAGAAGGAAAGGGGAAGGAGGAAAGGAAAGAAAGGGAATAGGATTCCCCCTTCCTTCCACCCCCCCCTTTCCTTCCCCCTCCGGCAAATATGGCAGGGGGGCGCGGCCAAGGGGAGACCCCAAGTAGGATTCGGCCTACTTGGGCGCCTCCTGGAAGCCTCCCCTCTCCCTCCCACCTATATATATGTGGGGACGCCCTAGCACACACCAGATCAATTGTTAGCCGTGTGCGGCGCCCCCCTCCACCGTTCACACCTCCGGTCATATCTTCGTAGTGCTTAGGTGAAGCCCTGCGAGGATCACTTCACCATCACCGTCACCACACCGTCGTGCTGATGGAACTCATCTACTACCTCGACATCTTGCTGGATCAAGAGGGCAAGGGACGTCACCGAGCTGAACGTGTGCAGAACACGGAGGTGTCGTACGTTCGGTACTTGATCGGTTGACGTGTGAAGAAGTTCGACTACATCAACCGCGTTGTGAAACGCTTCCGCTTATGGTCTACGAGGGTACATAGACACACTCTCCCCCTCATTGCTATGCATCTCCTTGGATAGATCATTGCGTGTGCGTAGAATTTTTTTTGTTTTCCATGCAACGATTCCCAACAGTGGTATCAGAGCCAGGTCTATGCGTAGATGATATGCACGAGCAGAACACAAAGGGTTGTGGGCGGTGATAGTCATACTGCTTACCACCAACGTCTTATTTTGATTCGGGGGTATTGTGGGATGAAGCGGCCCGGACCAACCTTACATGTCCACGTACATGAGACCGGTTCCACCGACAGACATGCAACTAGTTTTGCATAAAGGTGGCTAGCGGGTGTCTGTTTCTCCTACTTTAGTTGAATCGAATTTGACTGCGGCCGGTCCTTGAAGAAGGTTAAAACAGCAAACTTGACGAATCACCGTTGTGGTTTTTGCCGTAGGTAAGAACGGTTCTTGCTAGAAGCCCGTAGCAGCCACGTAAAACTTGCAACAACAAAGTAGAGGACGTCTAACTTATTTTTGCAGGGCATGTTGTGATGTGATATGGTCAAGACATGATATGATATACGTTGTTGTATGAGATGATCATGTTTTGTAAGTTATCGGCAACTGGCAGGAGCCTTATGGTTGTCGCTTTATTGTAGGAAATGCAAACATCATGTAATTGCTTTACTTTATCACTATGCGTTAGCGATAGTTGTAGAAGCAATAGTTGGCGAGACGACCACGACGCAACGATGGAGATCAAGGTGTCGAGCCGGTGACAATGGAGATCATGACGATGCTTTGGAGATGGAGATCAAAAGCACAAGATGATGGCCATATCATGTCACATATTTTGATTGCATGTGATGTTTATCCTTTATGCATCTTATTTTGCTTAGAACGGCGGTAGCATTATAAGATGATCCCTTCACTTAATTTCAAGATAAAAGTGTTCTCCCTAAGTATGCATCGTTGCTACAGTTCGTCGTGTTGAGACACCACGTGATGATCGGGTATGATAGACTCTGCGTTCACATACAACGGGTGCAAGACAGTTTTGCACATGCGGAATACTTGGGTTAAACTTGATGAGCCTAGCATGTACAGACATGGCCTCTGAACACTGGAGATCGAAAGGTCGAACATGAATCATATAGTAGATATGATCAACATAGAGATGTTCACCATTGATGACTACCCCATCTCACGTGATGATCGGACATGGGTTAGTTGATTTGGATCACGTATCACTTAGATGACTTGAGGGATGTCTATTTAAGTGGGAGTTCTTAAGTAATTTGATTAATTGAACTTAATTTGTCATGAACTTAGTCCTGATAGTATTTGCATATCTATGTTGTAGATCAATGGCCCGTGCTACCGTTCCCCTGAATTTTAATGCGTTCCTAGAGAAAGCTAAGTTGAAAGATGATGGTAGCAACTACACAGACTGGGTCCGTAACTTGAGGATTATCCTCATTGCTGCACAGAAGAATTATGTCCTTGATGCACCGCTAGGTGACAAGCCCCCTCCCGCTAATGTAGACGCTTTGAACATCTGGCAGACGCGGTCTGATGACTACTCTATAGTTTAGTGTGCCATGCTTTACGGCTTAGAACCGGGACTTCAAAGACGTTTTGAACGTCATGGAGCATATGAGATGTTTCAAGAGTTGAAGTTAATATTTCAAGCAAATGCCCGGGTTGAGAGATATGAAGTCTCCAACAAGTTCTATAGCTACAAGATGGAGGAGAACAGTTCTGTCAGTGAACACATACTCAAAATGTCTGGGTATTATAATCACTTGACTCAGTTGGGAGTTGATCTTCCAGTTGTTTGTGTCATTGACAGAGTTCTTCAATCACTGCCACCAAGCTACAAAGGCTTCGTGATGAACTATAATATGCAAGGGATGAACAAAACAATTCCCGAGCTCTTCGCAATGCTTAAGGTTACGGAGGTAGAAATCAAGAAAGAGCATCAAGTGTTGATGGTTAACAAGACCACTAGTTTCAAGAAAAAGGGCAAGGGGGAACTTCAAGAAGAATGGCAAGCAAGTTGCCACTCCCGGGAAGAAACCCAAAGCTGGACCCAAGCCTGAAACTGAGTGCTTCTACTACAAAGGGACTGGTCACTGGAAGCGGAATTGCCCCAAGTATTTGGCGGATAAGAAGGATGGCAAAGTGAACAAAGGTATATTTGATATACATGTTATTGATGTGTACCTTACTAATGCTCGTAGTAGCGCCTGGGTATTTGATACTGGTTCGGTTGCTCATATTTGTAACTCGAAACAGGAGCTACGGATTAAACGAAGATTGGCTAAGGACGAGGTGATGATGCGCGTCGAGAATGGTTCCAAGGTCGATGTGATCGCCGTCGGCACGCTATCTCTACATCTACCATCAGGATTAGTTTTAGACCTGAATAATTGTTATTTGGTGCCAGCGTTGAGCATGAACATTATATCTGGATCTTGTTTAGTGCGAAATGGTTATTCATTTAAATCAGAGAATAATGGTTGTTCTATTTATATGAGTAATATCTTTTATGGTCATGCACCCTTGAAGAGTGGTCTATTTTTGTTGAATCTCGATTGTAGTGATACACATATTCATAATATTGATGCCAAAAGATGCAAAGTTGATAATGATAGTGCAACATATTTGTGGCACTGTCTTTTAGGTCATATTGGTGTAAAGCGCATGAAGAAACTCCATGCAGATGGGCTTTTGGAATCACTTGATTATGAATCATTTGATACTTGCGAACCATGCCTCATGGGCAAGATGACTAAAACTCCATTCTCCGGAACAATGGAGCGAGATAATGACTTATTGGAAATAATACATACCGATGTATACGGTCCAATGAGTGTTGAGGCACGCGGCGGGTATCGTTATTTTCTTACCTTCACAGATGATTTGAGCAGATATGGGTATATCTACTTAATGAAACACAAGTCTGAAACATTTGAAAAGTTCAAAGAATTTCAGAGTGAAGTGGAGAATCATCGTAACAAGAAAATAAAGTTTCTACGATCTGATCGCGGAGACGAATATTTGAGTTACGAGTTTGGCCTTCATTTAAAACAATGTGGAATAGTTTCACAACTCACGCCACCTGGAACACCACAGCGTAATGGTGTGTCCGAACGTCGCAACCGCACTTTATTAGATATGGTGCGATCTATGATGTCTCTTACCGATTTACCACTATTGTTTTCGGGTTATGCATTAGAGACAGCTGCATTCACGTTAAATAGGGCACCGTCTAATCCGTTGAGACGACACCGTATGAACTATGGTTTGGCAAGAAACCTAAGCTGTCGTTTCTTAAATTTTGGGGTTGTGACACTTATGTCAAAAGGCTTCAGCCTGATAAGCTCGAACCCAAATCGGAGAAGTGTGTCTTCATAGGATACCCTAAGGAAACAATTGGGTACACCTTCTACCACAGATCTGAAGGCAAGATATTTGTTGCCAAGAATGGAACCTTTCTAGAGAAGGAGTTTCTCTCGAAAGAAGTGAGTGGGAGGAAAGTAGAACTTGATGAGGTAATTGTACCTTCTCTCGAATTGGAAAGTAGTTCATCAGAGAAAACCGTTCCTGTGATGCCTACACCAACTAGAGAGGAAGCTAATGATGATGATCATGAAACTTCGGATCAAGTTACTACAGAACCTCGTAGGTCAACCAGAACACAATCCGCACCAGAGTGGTACGGGAATCCTGTACTGGAAGTCATGTTACTAGACCAAGGCGAACCTACGAACTATGAAGAAGCTATGATGAGCCCAGATTCCGACAGATGGCTTGAGGCCATGAAATCTGAGATAGGATCCATGTATGAGAACAAAGTATGGACTTTGGTGGATTTGCCCGATGATCGGCAAGCCATAGAAAATAAATGGATCTTCAAGAAGAAGACTGACACTGATGGTAATGTTACTGTCTATAAAGCTCGACTTGTCGCAAAAGGTTTTCGACAAGTTCAAGGGGTTGACTACGATGAGACTTTCTCACCCGTAGCGATGCTTAAGTCTGTCCGAATCATGTTAGCAATTGCTGCATTTTATGATTATGAAATCTGGCAAATGGACGTCAAAACTGCATTCCCTAGCACATCCGAGATCAATTGTTAGCCGTGTGCGGCGCCCCCCTCCATCGTTTACACCCCCGGTCATATTTTCGTAGTGCTTAGGCGAAGCCCTGTGGAGATCACTTCACCATCACTGTCACCACGCCGTCATGCTGACGGAACTCATCTACTACCTTGACATCTTGCTGGATCAAGAGGGCAAGGGACTTCACCGAGCTGAACATGTGCAGAACGCAAATGTGTCGTACGTTCGGTACTTGATCGGTTGACGTGTGAAGAAGTTCGACTACATCAACCACGTTGTGAAACGCTTCCGCTTATGGTCTACGAGGGTACGTAGACACACTCTCCCCCTCGTTGCTATGCATCTCCTTGGATAGATCATTGCGTGTGCGTAGAATTTTTTTTGTTTTCCATGCAACGATTCCCAACAGTATGTTCACAAGTTACCAATGTGTCATAAGCAATATGGGTGTGTCTATTACTTCAGCAGCTATGCATCCTCTATGCTCACTTTTCTCTCTATTTTTTGTGTGTCAGGTCACAATGTGCAAATCAGATGGCGACATTGAGGAGGTAAACCCCTTAAAGAAGCATAAGCCTCCCACAGATCAGAAAAGGGCTTCTCCTAGTGCTCTTGTGACTGCTTGTAAGGACATGTAAGATGAGAGAATGCCCGCGATTGATGACTTGGATTTCACTAGTCTGAGGAATATCAAGTGTGACAATCTTTTCAATCGGCTTTCTCAATGGCTTGCCGGTCTATATGACCCTGATTCCCGTGAGGTTGTTGTACTTGGTCGCGGAAGTTTATCGGTCAATGAAGAATCTGTGCATCGGATAATGGGGGTGCCCCGAGGTGACATTGCCATGGATTTCAAGGTTCCTACAGATGCTCAGCTTGAGCTTGCGGTAGATCTTTTTGGTGATCTTGGACATGCTCCAAAAACTGTGAATGTATTAAATCTTATCTTGAGCACTCACGTGTACGATGACAATTTCAAGCCCTTATGGTTTGTGCTTGCTGCCAGCACTGTGATGGTGCCGACAACTTCCAACAAGATCAGCACCAGATGGTACCCTGTGTTGGTAAGCACATCCGGGTGTCTTTCGCTTTCGCATTTATCATTTTATTTCTTGTCTTTTTGGTTTTTCACCTGGTAGCTTACTACTTCTTAGTCTGGTGATTATGTACTTATGTACCTGATAATTTTTCTGCCCTGGAGTGTGATAATTATGTACCTGATATCTTTTATGATCTGAAGTGTGGTAATTATGTAGTTATGCACCTGATAACTTTTCTGCCCTAGAATGTGGTAATTATGACTTACTTCTTAATAATGTGGTAATTTTATTCTTATGTACATGGTAATTCAATGCTTAACAGTGTGGTAAGTGTTTACTTATGTCACTGCTAACTTTTATGCATACATGCCCTTTTTTTGTTTCATGTGTTTGTGTTTTTTCACAGCAAAACATTGCCAATGTAAAAAAACCTCAACTGGTGCAAATTTATTGCGGATCAGCTTCACAAAGCCCTTTCAAAAAGAGATCCTACGACGGGCTGCCTCCTATTCTACAATGTTAGTCCCCCTATTCTCTTTGTTACTGCAATTCATTTTGTTTTTTCCCATGATTTTTGGGTTGTATAGCTTATTCCGCCAACCAGCCAGCTAGTAACAACCTTTTTTGTTTTCCATCTTCTGTATATTGATGCTATTGACCTAACTGGCCTTGGTATCATCTTGCCTAATGGTCCTTTTGCAATTAATGCGCGGACAAATGAGCTGGCATCGAAAGTTCTTCGGATGGACGTCTAGAGGGACAAGCTTTCTTATGGGAAATTACCGGTAATTTAGTATTGTCATTTTTCTTAGTTTTATGGATCACCATCTTCTTTCTCATGTTTTTTGTTTATTTTTTATCATATTTTTCAGCTCAAGCCCCAATATGGTCAAGACTATTGCTTGTTTGGTGGATTACAAGGTATCAATAAATTCATGCGTGTTCATGCACCGCAAAATTGTAGTGAACAGGTATTTTCCTTTTTTGTGTGTTTGAATTTTTTTCCTTTCCTGGTAAACAATGTTATAAAGACCTGGTAACTTTTACTATTTTTGTGATGGTAACTTTTTATAGTTTGGAGTCTCACTTGCATAGTTTCACTCAGCTTGTCTTTGTGTGATATTTTAGTAGTTTTTGCATGGTAATTTATGTCTCTCACAACCTGATAACTTGTTTTTTCATCCATGTTTTCCTAACAGGAACTTGCTAAAGCTTCTGCTATTATGGGTCGCTTTTCGTTTGGCGTGGTTGGCATCCTGGGTGGGCTTGTAAACGAGTTTGTGTCCTTGGACGATGAAGACAGCTCAGTGATGTCCCGTCTGTTAGAGGGCCAACTCAAGGGTTTATCGTCTGCTACCGGGAAAACTGCAAGCACCCATCCTGCATCCCATACACGTGAAGTAAAAGATATCGACAAGCAAATTGTTGAGGGTTTAGATTCTGATCATGAGCATGATGATGGTCACTTTGACGAAGATCTAGATTTCCATGTTCATTTCCACGGTCCTTCAGGTGGTTTTGAGGCTTCCGGTAGCGGTGGACCGAATGCCCATGAGGCTTCAATTAGTGGGGCAGCGAATGCAGATGTGGGTGCAACCATTTTTGCAACTACAAATGTGTCGGTAAGGTCAGCTGGAATTGATGGAACCACCACTCCTGCCGGAACCGACCAGCCACTTGAGTTGCAGATTATGCTTACTGCACGTTCCGGGAATGTATCTAGTGATGGAATGCATAACCAGCCAGATATGACGGATACTCAAAATGAGGCTGCTATTGATGCTTCCGTGAAGAGGTGCGGTTCTTCTCTTGTTCGTAACTTGGATAAGAAATATACCAGGCGTCGCAAGAAATTACACCTACCTTCTTCACCCATGGCCACTGGTACAGCTGTCTCTGACCAGCCGTCATTGGATGATACACATCGTCGTATCAAGGCAATTGTCATCAGTGAGCTTGGCATTGTAGGCCCTGATAAGGGCATTGACTCGATCCCACGCGGAGGAAGCAACAACCTCGAAAGTGAGTTTCTTATCATCTGCCACTCGAGTCCTTTTATTTCCAATTATATAGTAAAAAAAATAGTTGTTTCTGCATGATAAATTTTTGTACATATTTAGATGTTGTTACTCTTTTGTATTATAACTTTTTTCAGTACCTACCTACTGATAATTAGAAGTAATTGTGTCTGGTTACTACAGTTTTTTGTGTTTGGTAACTTTTATTCCTCAATAAGCCCGTGTTCTTGGATAAAAAGTTTTGGTAAGGCTGGTAACTTTAGTAGTTATATACTGGTAATAACTTTTGTATACATCTCCCTTTTTTGTAGTTTAACTTTGTTTTGCATGATAACTTTAGTAATTATATGCTGGTAAGCATATGTTCTTGTGTCTGGTAACATTTTCTCATTTGCACTATATCTTGTTCAAATAAATTTTCAGGGGTTCGGATGCTCCATCTATTAGTGTTGTCGGCCTTCAGCAAACGCGGTCTACCAACCTGGGCGTCACATTTGAGGTGGCACCTAGTGTATCACGAGCCAGATATTCATTTTCACGTTGTTTTTTTACATTTTCTCATGCCCACCGTATTGATATGGGTCTTACTTCTTTTTTTATTTCGTTAATAGGTCCCATATCAGTTCTTCGGCAGACGCTGACTTGTCTGACATGTCATGCAGGTGATTATGAATGTTATTCTCACTGTGGGAAATCTAAATGATTTTCTTTCTTTTTGTTTATGTTTTTGGTATATTAGGTGAACATATACCGGTAATTTAACTCTTTTATATGTGGTATCATAAATGGTATGGAAAGGGCTGGTAGTTTTTATAGTTAAAGCTTTGGTAACATTACTGTTATTAGCATGGTAAATTTATCCCACATGTTTTGTGTGTGCTCTTGTGTGGTTGGTAACTTTGTTTACCATATTGTTTAGCATGATACTCCAGTTTGTTATCTTCATAGTTACCATCTTCATTAATGATTCGTGATGATATCGTAATTTGTTTTTGCATTATGTGGATAATTAAATTGGTTATATGCTGGCAAATAAGGTGAATATAAGTTGGTAACTAATGTAAATATAATCTGGTAACTAAGATCGATACAAACCGGTAACTAATGTGAATATATTATGGCAACTAATGTGGTTACGAGCTGGTAACTAATGTTACTACTAGCTAGTAACTAAGGTTACTATAAGCTGGTAATGTTTCTTTTTCTGTGGCATAATAAATTCTTTTGCATTATCATGGTACTATATATCTGATTATTTTGTACATTTTCACGAGAAGTATAACTCCTTATTGTACAACCTTTTTTTGCCTATGCATGCAGCAAGAAGACCATGATAGCTGCGAGGAAGGTTAAGGTGTCTTCCCAAGTTGCAGTTGCAACTAGGTCTTCTCCTTGTTTCGCTTCCAAGGACCCGAAAGATGATTTTAAAGACTCGTCCATGGTGACTTCTCCAATAGCCGTTGCGCAAGCTGACGCCCCTGTGAGGAATTCACCAGATGCTGGTTCTGGAGCTGTGGAACAGCTCGTGGTAGCAGCCACTATTGCTCAAGTGGTAGAAGAGATTGCCAATGTTGTTATTGGCACTGAAGCTCTGCTGATCAAGCTCAAGGAAATGCTCCTGCAGGTAGTGCTACCGTGGCTGAAGATGTCCAAGCTCCTGTCAAAACACCATGTGTTGTTCAAGCTCAAGTTGAATCTACCCAATCCACCGTGGCAGAACCAGTTGAAGCTGAAGCTGTAGTAGGTGTGGAAGCTCAAGCTGGGGATGACCAAGTCGCCGCCCAAGAATTCAGCAGCAATGCAGATGCAGAAGATGTTGTTGCTAAGAGGGCCTACTGGGATTTCACCCCCATCATCTTGCTCTCTTGGCCTAGATTTTGGCCTTACACCGCCAGGACCAGATATTACTATGACGGCAGCAGTCTGACACGTCTCCAACGTATCTATAATTTATGAAGTATTCATGCCATGTTTACAACAATTTTATATGGTTTTGGTATGATTTGATTAGAACTAACCCGGACTGACGCTGTTTTCAGCAGAACTACCGTGGTGTCGTTTTTTGTGTAGAAATAAAAGTTCTCGGAATGGGCTGAAAATTTATGGTGATTTGCCCACCCCCTAGGGCGTGCCCTCCTAGCTTGTGGGCCCCTCGGGCACCCCCTTGACGTGAGACCGACGCCAAAAATTCCTATAAATACTAAAACCCCCGAAAAGAACCCTAAATGAGAAGTTCCGCTGCCGCAAACCTCTGTAGCCACGAAAAACCAATCGGGACCCCGTTCCGGCTCCCTGCCGGAGGAGGAAATCATCATCGGAGGCCATCTTCATCATCCCGGCGGTCACCATGACGAGGAGAGAGTAGTTCACCCTCGGGGCTGAGGGTATGTACCAGTAGCTATGTGTTTGATCTCTCTCTCTCTCTTTCTCTCGTGTTCTTGATTTGGCACGATCTTGATGTACCGCGAGCTTTGTTACTATAGTTGGATCATATGGTGTTTCTCCCTTTCTATCTTCTTGTGATGAATTGAGTTTTACCTTTGAGGTTTCACTATTATCGGATTGAATACTTTTATGGATTTGAGAACACTTTATGTATGTCTTGTGTGGGATACCCGTGGTAACAATGGGGTGTTCTATTGATTCACTTGATGTATGTTTTGGCACTCAACTCGCGGATTCCCGAGGTGACATAGGGGTTGATGCACGTTTTCATCCTTGTTTCTCCGGTAGAAATCTTGGGGCACTCTTTGAGGTTCTTTGTGTTGGATTGAATATTATGAATCTGAAGTTGTTTGATGCATATCGTATAATTGACCCACGGATACTTGTGGTGACATTGGAGTATCTAGGTGACATTAGGATTGATTGATGTGTATCATATGGTGTTATTTTAGTACGAACTCTAGGGATGTTTGTGACACTTATAGGAATAGCTCAAAAGATTGATCAGAAAGAATAACTTTGAGGTGGTTTCGTACCCTACAAGCAATTTCATCTTATGTTCTTCGCGATAGGAACTTTGGAGTGACTCTTTGTCGCATGTTGAGGGATTGCCATATGATTTAATTATGTTATCATTGTTGAGAGACTTTGCACTAGTGAAAGTATGAACCCTAGGCCTTGTTTTCAAGCATGGCAATACCATTTTTGCTCACTTTTGTTACTAGTTACCTTGCTGTTTTTATATTTTTATATTACAAAAACCTATATCTACCATCCATATTACACTTGTATCACCATCTCTTCGCCGAACTAGTGCACCTATACAATTTACCATTGTATTGGGTGTGTTGGGGACACAAGAGATTCTTTGTTATTTGGTTGTAGGGTTGTTTGAGAGAGACCATCTTCATCCTACGCCTCCCACGGATTGATAAACCTTAGGTCACCCACTTGAGGTAAATTTGCTACTGTCCTACAAAACTCTACGCTTGGAGGCCCAACACGAGTCTACAAGAAGAAAGGTTGCATAGTAGACATCAAGCTCTTTTCTGGCGCCGTTGCCGGGGAGGTGAGTGCTTGAAGGTATATATTTAGATCTTGCAATTGAATCTTTTAGTTTCTTGTTTTATCACTAGTTTGGTTTATAAAATAAAACTACAAAAAAATAGAATTGAGGTTGCCTCATATTATTCATCTTTATAATGTGTTTCGTGAAAATGATGGAAGGGAAAATTGTGCTCAATTGATAGAAGTAGAATTCAGTAAAATGTTTGGCATAAAATCTTTGAATGATGAGCATGATTGCAATGTTGTTAGTATGAATTCTTTGAATATCCATGATGCTAATGATATGCAAAGCCATAAGCTTGGGGACGCTATGTTTGATGAAGATGATATTTTTCGTCTCCTAAGTTTTGATGAGAAAATTTATTATGATGATAGCATGCTCCTATTTATGATGATTATCTTTATGAAAGTGGGTTTGGAAGAGTTTCAACTCTAGGAAATAATGATCCCATTATTTTGGAGGGTGTTGAATCTTTTTACAATATTGATAAAAGTGGATTTGGAGAGGTCATGACTTTATTTAGTGATGAATCCACTATTTTGGAAGAGGTTCCAATTGATTATGAGAACAAAGTTTCCATCTATGATGATTATTGTGATGACATGTATGCTATAAAGAATAATGATAACCATGAAACTTGTCATCATGATTTTAATTTTCAATTGGATTATTCCTCACATGATAGTTATTTTGTTGAATTTGCTCCTCCCACTACTATGAATGAGAAGAATTTTGCTTAGGTGGAGAGTAATAAAATTTATATGCTTGTGCATCATGAAAATAATGCTTTATGTGATAGTTATATTGTTGAATTCATTCATGATGCTACTGAAAATTATTATGAGAGAGGAACATATGCTTCTACATATCTTAATAATATCAAGTTTCCTCTCTATGTGTTGAAAATTTTGAAGTCATGCTTGTTTTGCCTTCATGCTAGTTGTTTCTTGTTCCTGTAAGTTGTTTACTCACAAAATCCCTATGCATAGGAAGTGGGTTAGGCTTAAATGTGATAGTCACATGCTTATGATGCTCTCTTTGTGTTTCAATTCTTATCTTTTATGTGAGCATCATTGAAATCATCATGCCTAGCTAAAAAGGCATTAAAGAAAAGCACTTGTTGGGAGACAACCCAATATTTAACCCTATTGTTTTTGTGTGTTCACATGATTAAACTACTGTGGTAATCATGTTTTATAGCTTCTGTTTCAATAAAGTGCTAAGTAAAGCCTTTGGGATAGTGTGGTTGATAGTTGATTTGATTCTGTGCAAAAACAGAAACTTTTGCATACAGTAATGGAATTGTTAAAACTCACTGGAACGTGTAAAAACTCTGAATTTTTTACATAGGATTTATATATAAATTTTCTACGTTGTCCTAAAGTTTCAGAATTTTTGGAGATACAGAGGTATCACTATAATTCACATATTTACAGACTGTTCTGTTTTTGACAGATTTTGTTTTCGATGCATAGTTTGCTTGTTTTCTTGTTTCTATGGCTTATATTGCTCAATATAAATTGTAGAAATGATATGATACAGTAGGCATCATGTGAGAATTTTTTTGAATCTTGTCTTGACAGTACCAAAGTGAATGATTTGTTTTACCAATCTAACCCATCTCACGAAGTTCCGTTAAGTTTTGTGTGATCGAAGTTTTCAAGTTTTGGGTGAGATATCGATATGAGGAGAATAAGGAGTGACAAGACCCTAAGCTTGGGGATGCCCAAGGCACCCAAATATAATATTCAAGGAAGATACAAACAACTAAGCTTGGGGATGCCCCAGAAGGCATCCCCTCTTTCGTCTCCAACATTATCGGTAACCTCACTTGAAGCTATATTTTTATTCGTCACATGATATGAGTTTTGCTTGGAGCATCATTTTATTTTATTAGGATTTGCTTTCTGTTATTTATAGTAATGCTTTGCATCTTTTATTTCAATAAAAGTGTCAAGGATAGCCTTCACCATGCTTAGTTTGCAAGTATATGAGTTGCTGTTTCAAAACAGAAAGTTTACCGCTATTGCAAAAATTCCCGAGAAAAGTAAGAATATGATAAAAGATTGAAATTTTGACATAATATGAAATGATAAATTCTCTACAGTGTGGTAAATTTTCAGAATTGTTTGAGTTAAATAAGTATGGATCTTACTTAATCCTTTACAGACTATTCTGTTTAGACAGATTGCTGCTATGTTTGCATTGTTTGCATATGTTTGCTTGTTTATTGATTCTATTTGAGGATAGGAGTATTAAATATGCAGAGGCATTTAGTATGCAATGTTAAATTATAATTTTAGTGATTTTCTATGGTAGAGAATGATAAGGTTTTGCATTTGATTTATACTAAACTTATCTCACGAGTTCTTGTTGAGTTTTGTGTGGATGAAGATTTTAAGAATTAGGGAAACCGTGATATGGGAGAGGAGACACAAGAGCTCAAGCTTGGGGATGCCCAAGGCATCCCTAGTTAATATTTCAAGAAGTATCAAGCATCTAAGCTTGGGGATGCCCCGGTTGGCATCCCACCTTTCTTCTTCAACAATGATCGGTCAGTTTTGGTTGAGCCTAAGTTTTTGCTTCTTCACATGATATGTGCTATCGTTGGAATGTCATTTTATTTTGTTTTGCTTGCTGTTTGAATAAAATACTTAAGATCTGAAATTATTAGATGAGAGAGAGAGTCTTCACATAGCTACTTAATTATTTGACTACTCATTGATCTTCACTTATATCTTTTTGGAGTAGTTTGTCATTTACTCTCGTGCTTCACTTATATCCTATGAGTAAATGGTTTAATGAATTGAATATCATAAATCTGAAATTATATATGTTTCATATGCTTATCCCATGGGGAGTAATGATTTCACATATAAGAAGTATAGGTGGTAAAATTTATTTGAAAGTTAGCAAACACATCTTGGTCACTTGAACAATTCATGAAAGAATATTGAAGGAAGAGAGATTTCACATATAAATATACTATCTTGGACATCTTCTATGATTGTGAGCCCCATTAATTATTTTCAAACTTTAGCAAATTAGTTGAAGTTGGACAAGGAAGACAATGTAATGAGTTATGTTTGGGTATATTTGTATAGAATTTATATTGTTATGGATCCTCCAACATGTGGTGCTTGCTTAGGATCTTTTGCTGGCCTTCACCTGTACTAAGCGGGAATACTGCTTGTGCATCCACTTCCTTAAACCCAAAGTTATTCCATATGAGTCCACCATACCTACCTATATGCGGTATTTACCTGCCGTTCCAAGTAAATTTGCATGTGCCAAACTCTAAATCTTCAAATAATAATCTGTTTTGTATGCCCAAATCGCTCATGAAGCGACAGGGGGCGGTCAGTATCTTTCATGCTAGGTGGGTTATTCTCACGATGAGTGCTTATTCGCTTGTCATTCACAAGAAAGTGGCTGGTAATTGGGATGCCCAGTCCTATGATCAAAATAAAAATCAAAATATAATAATAAAACAACACTCCCCCGGATTGTTGTTGGTATGGAGGGCACCCGAGGATTCGGCTAGCCATGGCTTCTGTTTGTTGGTGGAGGGGGAGTAAAACTTTACCTTTCTGTTTGGGAACCGCCTATAATGTGTCTAGCATGGAAGATATTGGTAACTCTCGGTCGTTACGTTGACAATGAAAGCATACCTCTCAAAATTATATTCATCTCTGTTTTAAAAGCTTCGAGCTCTAGCACCCCTGCAAATCCCTGCTTCCCTCTGCGAAGGGCCTACCTTTTACTTTTATGCAAGAGTCAGTAGTCTTCTCATTTCAACCTCAATTATTCTCTAGTTGGCAAGTATCATGTGGTGGGGAAAGATCCAAGCATATATGGCCATTCAAATATATTTGATCATGAATTATTATTGTTGACAATTATCTATATGATAAATAAGTTGGGAGGCGAAACATTAAGCCCCTATCTTTCTCTGTGTTCGATGGATGCTATTTGTTCTAAAAACATGCTTTGAGTGTCAGTAATCATGGAAGAATATATGATAGTTGAGTATGTGGAATTTGCTAAATCAAAGCTCTTACATAGACCCTTCCTGAAAATAAGATGAATTGCAATTATTTGATGATTGAGAACATAGTTTCTTGGTTTTCAAGAAAGTTTATGGTCTATGCTTTAACATGTGAATAGCTTGTTACTTGATCATGAGAAGTTTTATGAGATGAGCTATTGTTTATGATATATAATGATGCTAGAAAAAGTGTTTGGAACTATCATTGATCAAATTTATGCACTATGCTAGCATTCACACTTCATAAATTATTTCTTTTATCATTTACCTACTCGAGGACGAGCAGGAAATAAGCTTGGGGATGCTGATACGTCTCCAACGTATCTATAATTTATGAAGTATTCATGCCACATTTACAACAATTTTATATGATTTTGGTATGATTTGATTAGAACTAACCCGGACTGACGCTGTTTTCAGCAGAACTACCGTGGTGTCGTTTTTTTGTGCAGAAATAGAAGTTCTCGGAATGGGCTGAAAATTTACGGTGATTTTTTATGGACCAAAAGAGACCTCCAAAGCACCGGAGCTGGGCCAGGAAGTGGACGAGGAGGCCACAAGCCTAGGGGGCGCGCCCTCCTAGCTTGTGGGCCCCTCGGGCACCCCCTTGACGTGAGACCGACGCAAAAAATCCTATAAATACTAAAACCACCGAAAAGAACCCAAGATGAGAAGTTCCGCCACCGCAAGCCTCTATAACCACAAAAAACCAATCGGGACCCCGTTCCGGCACCCTGCCGGAGGGGGAAATCATCATAGGAGGCCATCTTCATCATCCCGGCGGTCACCATGACGAGGAGGGAGTAGTTCACCCTCGGGGCTGAGGGTATGTGCCAGTAGCTATGTGTTTGATCTCTCTCTCTCTCTCTCGTGTTCTTGATTTGGCACGATCTTGATGTACCGTGAGCTTTGTTACTATAGTTGGATCATATGGTGTTTCTCCCTCTCTATCTTCTTGTGATGAATTGAGTTGTACCTTTGAGGTTTCACTATTATTGGATTGAATACTTTTATGGATTTGAGAACACTTGATGTATGTCTTGAGTGGGATACCCATGGTGACAATGGGGTGTTCTATTGATTTACTTGATGTATGTTTTGGCATTCAACTCGCGGATTCCTGAGGTGACATTGGGGTAATCTATGCATAGGGGTTGATGCACGTTTTCATCCTTGTTTCTCCGGTAGAAATCTTGGGGCACTCTTTGAGGTTCTTTGCGTTGGATTGAATATTATGAATTTGAAGTTGTTTGATGCATATCGTATAATTGACCCACGGATACTTGTGTTGACATTGGAGTATCTAGGTGACATTAGGGTTGATTGATGTGTATCATATGGTGTTATTTTAGTACGAACTCTAGGGCTGTTTGTGACACTTATAGGAATAGCTCAAAAGATTGATCAGAAAGAATAACTTTGA
This sequence comes from Thinopyrum elongatum, assembly GCA_011799875.1. NCBI lineage: Eukaryota > Viridiplantae > Streptophyta > Magnoliopsida > Poales > Poaceae > Thinopyrum > Thinopyrum elongatum. Next base: position 467,164,894 of record CM022298.1, read on the forward strand.
GGTGGTTTCGTATCCTACAAGCAATTTCATCTTATGTTCTCCGCGATAGGAATTTTGGAGTGACTCTTTGTCGCATGTTGAGGGATTGCCATATGATTTAATTATGTTATCATTCTTGAGAGACTTTGCACTAGTGAAAGTATGAACCCTAGGCCTTGTTTTCAAGCATTGCAATTCCGTTTTTGCTCACTTTTGTTACTAGTTACCTTGCTGTTTTTATATTTTCATATTACAAAAACCCATATCTATCATCCATATTACACTTGTATCACCATCTCTTCGCCGAACTAGTGCACCTATACAATTTACCATTGTATTGGCTGTGTTGGGGACACAAAAGACTCTTTGTTATTTGGTTGCAGGGTTGTTTGAGAGAAACCATCTTCATTCTATGCCTCCGACGGATTGATAAACCTTAGGTCATCCACTTGAGGGAAATTTGCTACTGTCCTACAAAACTCTGCGCTTGGAGGCCCAACACGAGTCTATAAGAAGAAAGGTTGTGTAGTAGACATCACAGTCCCAGCTGCAGTAGCACCACCGGCCCCAGCGGTTCTGATGCGAAGCATCCCAAGGTCATCCACGTGGACCTACCATCGTCTCACCAAGTGCCAAGTGGACCCATGACACGAGCACATGCAATAGCTCTCGAAACCGAGGTGACATCTCTCCTCTCGCAATTCCTCTTTGAAACGCATGAGACATGGCTACTACCTCAAACGGAGACGCTTTGTATACTCAGGTACCATGGAGCAGCTAAGGAGCTATCTTTGTCCTGGACAAAGACCAAGAGCTGGTGCAGGTGAAAGAATAGCTTATGGGGCTGGAGTCAAAGGAGCTTTCATAGACATAGAAATCATAATAGAAAGAGTAGGCCTGCGAGCATCGAGTGCCCTTTGTAAGAAGCGAGCCTGCCTTACCGCCCCCTCCCCCTTTATTTTTTGAATTAGAAAGAAGGGGATGAATTAGAAAGAAAGAGATCAGGTTATTTATGATCGGAGAAAAGGAAGGGGCGTGGTTGATCAACCGAAGGGAGAAGAGGAACGTGAAGACTGAGAAGAAAAGGGCCAAGTCAGCACTTGCCCGGACAATCCGGACCGCCGTCCGGATGATACGGCCTCAGCCCGGACGATCCAGACCCCGGCCCGACGATCCGGATAAGTGCCACCCGAGACCATCAAGGCCCTGAGCGAAGCCGGACCATCTGGACTAACTCCCGGGTCATCTGGATCCACCCGGACTTCCGGACACTGACCCGGACATCCGGACCCCCTACGACAGCTGCGGCACATCCGGGTGATCCGGACGGCCGCCCGGATCATTCGGACCCCTGACACCCGGATCATCCAGGCCACCATCCGAATCATCCGGACCCCACCTGCGTGTGCGTTTTGGGTCGAAGCCCATGTACCCCTTCGCCCCCTTAGACTACATATACGCCTCCTCCACTTTTCTAGGGTTAGCATTTAGTTTAGCTCATTTTGGAGATAGAGCATTGCTCATCCACTTGTACCCTTACTCCTTGGAGATCAAGGCCTCCTAGGAGAAGATCCCCCAAGTGGATTCAAGACCCCCTCTTGTGGGAAGATCCCCTAGTGGATTCAAGACCTCCTTCTGGGAGATGAACTAGTGACCTTTGTACCCCCTCTGTTGGATTTGAATCATGTATCTCTCTTTGTGTTCATGGATCTAGCACATGTGTGACCGTTTCTTGTTGATTGGAGTGTTTCCTCTCATTTCCCCTCGTGTGTTCGTTGTGTTCTTTGGGAATCCCCCTCCAAATCGTGAAAGATCGGCCCCTAGGGTTCCACCCTACATCATCTTGGTATCATGAGCCATGGTTGATCACGAATTTGGAGTCCCCCCCTACTTTCTAGCCTTGTTTTGTTTGATTTCGTCCTAAAATCCAAAAATCCTCACAAAAATAGCCCCAATTTTTTTTGTGATTTGTTGGTTTGATGAAGTTTTGTTGAATTTGATCTGTGGATTCGTTGTGTTGCAAGTGGGTCTACCCTTTCCCCACCATCTCCACCATGAAATCCACCCAAAATCCCCGAAATTTTCGTTTTCCCCCGATTTTCGAGTTCATCCCGAGCTTAGACCATGCGCAGTTGACCTGCCCGGATCATCCAGGCGCGCCCGGATCATCCGGCTCCAGGGCCGAATCATCCGGCTTCCCCTGACGAAACTGCACTTCTGCATTTTTCCGCCGCCATCCACTTCCGCAACCGCATACCCATTTCGACCACTACCCTTCCACTTCTGCAAACCCCTCGACATATCCAACCGTACCACAGCTTTCCGCTACCGCCATTTGGCCATTTTCTTTGAGAATTTGAGTTGTGGTTTTCCGTTTCATAGGGTGTTTCGGCTAACTAGGAACGGTTCGGCTTCGACATCACCACCGCTCATCTTCGCCAAGGACTCGACATCGACAATGACCATTGCACCGTTTTGACACTATCAACCGTAAAGGATGGTAACCTCGACGACACCTTTGTGTACTCCCTTGCCTTTGCACTGATAACCCCATAGCCCATCTTGCGTCACTTTCCTATCGAGACTAGACATGGAGTATTGCCGGCAATGTTACCTGTGCACATTAGTGATCATAGTTCCCATTGCATACATACCATATCCTCTTGGTACAAGCATCGTGGTATCATCTCTTGTGTCATAAGATTGTTACCGCATATACACAATTGCTATCTTGGTTTGTGAAGTTTTGCATAAGAGGCCAAAGAAAGAGATCAAAAGAGAAAGAGCCAAAAAGCTTTTAAGCAAAAGATAAAGATGAGCAAAGAGCTTTTAAGCAAGAACCATAGCATCATACTACATTAAGATTGTCATATTCGATCATCTTGGATCATATCTCCGGAACATAATACATATCATATAGCATACTTGGGCTAGAAGTCGTTGCACTTTTGCTTTGTAGGTTGTGCACAAGTCTCGTATCCGCCTATTGAGCAATCGTGCTAGCGTCTCTCTAGCGTTGTGCAGCAAGAGCATTTTCCGTGGATCCCACATTTTGAGCTCCTTCCTTGGTTGCATGACCCCATTTATCTATTCATGTGTGTGTTTCCGTGTGTCACATATTGCTATTGGTCTACTTGTTGCATTTGCAAATTTGCGAATGTTTTTCAACATTGTTGAATCTTGCTAACGATTGCATCAATTTTTTGTGCCACTATCCTCACCAAGCTACTCCAAAAGCTTTATTCGTGTAGGTGTGAGAAATCGACAAGATTCGGTACCAATTGTGCTATTTCCTTGCTACACTATTGAGTGATCATTGATCCATTTTCAACATCGGATAAGGTACATTTAGTATAGCTCTTTCCTTTCTTCACTCACACATTTGCTTGAGATGATGGATAGGCCAACTACATCTTTGAATCCACTCTTCATCGAGCAAGATGAGGACCCGAACAACTACATCACCAAGAACCACCTCTTAGGCGCGCAAAGAGCTTTGCATCAAGAGAATGAAGCGTTGAACAAGCGCATCTACCTACTCGCCACCGACTTGCGACAATCCGAGCAACGTACAAGAGATTACCTCGACCACAAGCTGTTGTTATACGAGAACTCGGCATACGGAAGAGATTCCTCCCACTTCTTACCGAAGGATATAACACAGGCTCGAAGCATATCTTCAAGCACTTGATTAACGCGCTCAACTTGGCCTTGGGATTGGGGATGATAAGCTGAACTCCAGGTAATATGAGTTCCCATTGCTTTCTAGAAACTTTCCCAGAAATGGCCAGTGAAAATGCTGCCACGGTCTGAACTGATTTCCTTGGGAATACCATGGAGTGAAACAATTCTGGAGATATATAGCTCTGCTAACTGACTAGCAGTAATAGTCTCCTTAACTGGCAGAAAGTGTGCAACCTTGGAGAGTTGGTCGACGACGACAAGAATAGCATCGTGACCCTTCTGAGACTTGGGAAGACCAGTAATGAAATCCATCTGCACTTTATCCCACTTCCACAGAGGAATAGGAAGTGGTTGCACAATTCCAGCAGGTTTTTGATGTTCTGCCTTCACGCGACGACAAACGTCACACTCGGCAACATAACGAGCAATATCTTGCTTCATTCTAGACCACCAGTACCTTTGACGAAGATCTCGATACATTTTGGTACTACCCGGATGGATAGATAGCGGTGTATCATGGGCCTCCTTCATGACTTTGTCAGTCATCAGCTCGAAGCGAGGTACTACAATGCGGTCTCGGAAGTACAAGGTTCCATCTTCAGCAATCGAGAAATCCCTGTACTTTTGAAGGTGAAGCTCTTTCTTCATTAGATCAATTTCAGCATCCTTAGATTGCGCAATCTTGATAGCTTTCTCAAGATCTGGTTGTATCACAAGGTTATTAAGAGAACCTTGCGGAATGATGCAGAGATTCAGCTTGCGCAATTCTTCATATAGCTGGGGTTGAGCTTGTTTAACCATGAGGTTACTACAATATGACTTGCGGCTCAAAGCATCAGCCATCACATTAGCTTTGCCGGGAGTGTATGAAATTCCACAGTCATAATCGGTGATTGTTTCCAACCAACGCTGCTGACGAAGATTAAGTTCCGGTTGAGTGAATAAGTACTTCAAGCTCTGATGATCGGTGTAAATCTCACACCGATTACCAAGGAGGTAATGACGCCACTGCTTCAAAGCATAAATGACAGCAGCAAGTTCGAGGTCATGCACTGGGTAATTCTCTTCATGTGGACGCAGTTGTCGCGAAGCATAAGCAATAACTCTTCGCTCTTGCATCAGGACACAACCTAGTCCTTGGTGAGAGGCGTCGCAGAAGATCACAAAATCTTTGCGGGAGTCTGGAGGAGCAAGGACTGGAGCAGAAGTCAGCTTGTCCTTGAGGGTCTGGAAGCTTTCCTGACATTTGTCTGTCCACTCAAACTTAACGCCTTTGTGAAGCAGATTAGTCAGGGGCTTGGCAATCTTGGAGAAATTCTCAATGAAACGGCGACAATAACTTGCAAGCCCGAGGAAACTTCTGACTTGCTTGACATTCTTCGGAGGGGTCCAGTCAAGAATAGCCTGAACTCGCTCCGGGTTAACTGCGATACCATCCTTGGAGATGACATGTCCAAGGTAGGTTACCTCAGAAAGCCAGAATTCGCATTTAGAGAACTTAGCATACAGCTTGTGTTCTCGAAGTCTCTCCAGAACAAGACGAAGATGTTCGGCATGTTCTTCCTTATTCTTGGAATAAACCAGAATATCATCCAGATATACCACGACGAATTTGTCGAGGTAATCCATGAATATGTAATTCATTAGGCGGGAGAATGTAGCTGGAGCGTTTGTTAAACCAAACAACATGACTGTGTACTCGTAAGAGCCATAACGAGTAACGAATGCAGTCTTGGGAATATCCTCTTCGCGGACACGGATCTGGTGATAACCCAACCTCAAGTCGAGTTTAGAGAACACCGAAGATCCATCAACTCGCTGGATCCTACTCTCCGCGTGCACTCTGATGCAGAATCCGGTCTCATCGAATGACAACTCGGAGTATAATACAACTTGAAGAGAAAGGTTAAACAAAACAATGGAAAGGAAAATGATTATCAGACTAATCAGATCAAAGACAGGGAAATCGCACTGAATCCAGCTCTCCGAGTGGATAGAATTAACGAGAACCTAAATGTCGGCGTTTAGTAATTTTGCAAAACCCGAATAGAAGAGAGGATAGAATCCCAGAGTAAAGACAGGGAATAAAAGATCCTAATACCACCCAGTTGGCGACGTGGGCCCGTAAGCCACACAGCCAAGTTAGTAAAATCAGTTTTAGACCACTAGACTCAACTTCGGCCAAGGAATTGGGAAGGGGGATTCCTAAAGGCAGTCGGCTCTGATACCAACCTGTGACGACCCCGGCTTAATCGTGCACTAATCATACACGCAAATGCGCACGATCAAGCCTAAGGACTCACTTGAAGATATCACAACACAACTCTAAAACATAAAATAAAGTCATACAAGCTTAATATTACAAGCCAGGGCCTCGAGGGCTCGAATACAAGCTCGATGGCATACAAGCGTCAGCGGAAGCATTAGATATCTGAGTACAGATATATTACAGAGAGAGAGATAAGCCTTCACAGAGGCGGGGTAAAAATAAAAACTACGATCGAAAGGCGTAGGCCTCCTGCCCTGGACCCTCCGATCCTACTCCTGGTCGTCGAACGGCTCCTCGAAGTAGTAGTACTCGCCAGGCGGATAGTAGTACTGGTCGTCGGCTGGGGCTTCTGGCTCAGGGGCTCCGTCGTCTGGTGGCATCAAATGGAATATGGGGAAAAAGAAAATAAAGCAAACGTGAGTACTCATCCGAAGTACTCAGCAAGCAAGGATCTACACTACATATGCAACATTTTCAAAAGGGGGCTGTATTAGTGGACTGGGCTGTAGAAATGCCAGAATAGAGGGAGAAGCCTAGTCCTATCGAAGACTAGCATCTTCAACAATCTTCAACAGTCTTGCAGCATCAGGAGAGAGCAGATGAACATAATGTGAAGTAGTAGTAGTAATATCATCAACCTCGACCTGAGATCCTTTCTCGACTCCCTGCGAGAAAGCAATCCCAGAGTCGTACTATCCAGTTCTCATCATATGTTCTAGTTGTACCGATCGGGATACAACTCCGAGTGTCCGTTACCGTAGGACAGGCTATCGATAGAAGTTTCTTCCCTGCAGGGGTGCACCAACTTACCCACCACGCTCGCTTAACTCCGGCCGGACACACTTTTCTGGGTCATGCCCGGCCTCGGCTAAGCAACACGCCGCAACCCGACCAAATACCTAACAGAGAGGTTAGCACGCCGGACTAACCTATGCGCCCAGGGGTCTTGGGCCTTCGCCCCAGGAACTCCTGCACGTTGCGTACGCGGCTGAAAGCAGACCTAGCAACCCCTTATACAAGCGCAGTTGCGTTCCCAGTCCAATTCAGCGCGCGCCGCTCAGTCGCTGACGTCTATTAAGCTCCGGCTGAAGTATACGACGCAGAACGCCCATACTATGCCCACGTGATGGTTAGTGCTATCGGGCCAGAGGCCCCTCGGATCAAATATCCAAACCGTAGTGGATTAGGAGCGCGCAGAAACGAGCAGAGACTCACGATCGATGTGACCCCGTCGCCCCGTCTCGAGGACTTGCGGCAAGGGCTAAGAATGCCCGGCCACGCCTCGTAGTTATCTCGCGGGCACCATCCAGGTCAACCCGACTCCACATCACTTCGCAATAAGCTCGCGCGGGTACCCCTCAGGGCCGACCCGTCTTTAGTATCATGGTTTAGTGCAAGTCCACTCATCAATAGTAACTGTGTGTCTGACACCGAAGGGAACCCTGAGGAATCACCCTTGATGGAATTCCCGCTCGATGTTATCATCAAGGTGAACGAAGGAGGAATCACCCTCGAGGTCCACACTTGAGAGGTTGCGCGACGATGTCGTTATCGGGGGTGGTGTAGGAGGAATCACCCTCGCTTACCACGACCGAGTAACTAACCTACAAGGTTAACATCAGAAGTGCTAACGAGGTATCACCCTCGGCACTCGACGGTAACCCAGCAGTGTCGGCAACTAAGGGGTAGTGATGTGCGGTGCCAGGGTCTGGTCCTCAATCCCGATGATCGGGTCTTCTGATATCCAGCAGGGCAGTCGGGATCAAGTGGAGGTCTCTGTCGTGTCTCTACCCAGCCTATACTAAGCAGTCTAGGATAACCAGTAAGGTAGCAAGGCAAGTTACAATAAACAGGCTATGCAACAGATATAGGAAACAGTAGCAGTAGCAGTTCTAATGCAAGCATAAGAGAGAAGAGAATAGGCGATATAGGCATGTTCAAAATGGGGGTGCTTGCCTGTTTGCTCTGGGGCAAGGACAAGGTCTTCAGTGGTACCGTCGGGGACGTAGTCGTACTCCTGTGCGGCGTCTGCCTCGGGAGCTACGTCCACGTCGGGGTCTACCGAGAGAGAAGAGGGGGAAGAAATAGGTAAACATAATGCAAACAAATGCAATACGGTGTGTGTGATGCTATGATGCAGTGCAGGGTTGTCTAATTATGCATCTAAGTCATTTTAGTTATTTTTAGAATTATTCTGGGATTTAATATCTGACGTGTGTGCACTATTCATCTGCCTGATTCGGGTCCGGAGTTACGAGTTCTTCTACGTAGGAGGTTCCGATGGAGAAACAGACGGCACGATCAAACTTGTCTCGTCGTTCTGAGCAACTTTCATGTTTTAACTTTTTCGATCCGAGCTACGGTTTAAAAGTTATTAATTTTTAAAGATTATTTGAATTTTGGAATTATTTTTAATTATCTAAACCGAATTATCCAAAATAGTGTAATTACTTTTTATACTCAGAGGGAGGTAGCCTTAGTGTATGACATGTGGGTCCCAGAGGCTGACTTAGCGGCCCAGTCAGCAAATCTTATCCGGGGGAATAGTAACAGGGACCCCACCTGTCATACTCACAGAGACTAACAGTGTTTATTTTAACTAAAAAGTGTTAGTTAGCAGCGGACCCCACCTGTCAGTGACTGATTAGGGTTGACTAATTAGTGATTTAGCTGGTTAATTAGGTGGGGCCTACCAGTCAGTGACTGGGCTCGGTCCAGTCAGCAGAGCTGACCGGTCAACGGGGTCAGCTGGGCCCTGGGGACCACCAGGCAGCGACCCTGGGAGTGGCCCCAGCGGCACCACGTCAGCGGCGGCCGGCGGCAGGTCGCCGGTGGCCTCCAGACGCGGCGGAGGACTCGGGCCGGCGTCGGGTTTCGCCCATAGTGCACCAAAACGGACGGGGTTGGTCGCGTTCGAACGTGCGTGCAACGCCGCGTCGATCCTGGGCGGTGGCGCGGCCGGAGATGGAACATGGCGTCGACGGCGAGCGGCGACGCGGGCGCCGGAGTTCGGGCCCGGACGGGATCGCGGCTGCGCGGCTCGAGGGGGTACGTGCGAGTGCGCGTTCGACTCCCGGGGTTGCCAGGAGCACAGCGCGGTGCTTAGCCAAGCACGGAAGCGGCCATGGCCACGAGCACGAGCTCGTCGGCGGCGGCCAAAGCATGACTACGGTGGCGGCTAGCTACGGCGGTTCCTATGGCGCAGCGAGAGAGAGGAGGGGGAGAAGCTCACCGTGCAGGCTCACACGTAGGCCCGGCGAGTGGTATAGTAGCTGCTGCGCCGGGGATCGACGGAGAGGCGCCGGCGACCCGAGGAAGAAGACGAGGCGCGTGTGGGCGATGTGGTGCTCCTCGGTTCCCGTAGTTTGCTGCAGACGACGTGGTCGAGCTCGGCGGAGCGTGTGGACACGGTGGGGCTGCGAGGTGTCGACGGTGGCCACGGTGGTGACGACGCGCGGCGACGGCAGCGCTCGGGCGTCGGATCTGGAGGGGAAAAAGAGGCGCCGCAGAGCGAGGGAGAGAGGGGAGAAGTGATGGGGAGTGGTGACGGGGCCGAGGGCGTCGCCCTTATCCCCTCGACGGCCCCTGTAGCGCCGCGGTGTCGGCCAGCGACCGGCGAGCTCGTCCCTGACCACGGCGGCGTCGACACGGGGAGGAGAGAGGGAGCTAGGTGGGCTGATGGGCTGGGACCCGGCACTGTGCACTTGGGCCTGTGCACAGTGGCCCATCTCTCCCCTTTTTCTTTTTCTACTTTCTTTTTCTTATATCAATTCTGTCTTGAAATAGTTAGAGCACTTTTGCATTTTTTGTAAATATGAGAGTTGTCCCAAATATTGCAATGCAATATTATCTCTCACCAAAAAGTGGTTTGGACTGATTTGAATTCCATTTGAATTGGATATTATTTTAATAGATGTAAATAGTCTGTTTTGAGTGCTGTTTCAGGTTGTTTCACTCACTTAGCTAACTCCAAAAATAATGATTATGATTTTGCCATGACCACTGGATTATTTGCTAATTAAATAACATTTCTCCAGCAGAGTTTGATCAACTTCAATTTGCACTTTGGAATTTAATTTGATTTTCAGATTTGAATTTGAATTGGATTATTAACCCAAGTGACTAGGCAAAGCAAATGATGATGACATGGCATTATTAGCAGTTGATCACTGTGGTCATTACAAGGGGGTGTTACAAGGATGCTAGTACTTCATCAGTGGCCCTACATTCTTGTCCATCTGCCATTCTATACTCTCGGGCCGTGATCACTCGGGAGGTGATCACGGGTATATATATACTATACATATAATACATGAAACATGTGGTGACTAAAGTCGGGTCGACTCGTAGAGTACCCGCGAGTGATTCACGGACTGGGGGCTGAAAGGACATGTTTCCCGACAGCCCTCTGAGTGGATCTTTGTGGCGGAGCGACAGGGAAGGTAGAGACTGATGCGGCTTGAACTACGTCGGTATTTCCCCAAAGAGGAAGGGATGATGCAGCACAGCTACGGTAGGTATTTCCCTCAGTTATGAAACCAAGGTATCAATCCAGTAGGAGAACCAAGCAACACTACCTGAACGACACCTGCACACAAAGAACAAATACTTGCAACCCGACGTAAAAGAGGGGTTGTCAATCCCTCCCGGGTAAAAAGATAGATAAAATTGTAGTAGATTGGATAAATAGATCTCGCGGGAACGCAAGATAAAATAAATAACAATAAATTGCAGCAAGATATTTTTGGGTTTTTGGATTAATAGATCTAAAAATAAAAGCAAATAAAAATAGACCTAGAAGGCAAATATGATAAAGAAGAGACCTGGGGGCCGTAGATGTCACTAGTGGTTTCTCTCGAGAAAAGTAGCATACGGTGGGTAAACAAATTACTGTTGGGCAATTGATAGAACTTCAAATAATCATGACGATATCCAAGCAATGATCATTATATAGGCATCATGTCCAAGATTAGTAGACCAACTCCTGCCTGCATCTACTACTATTACTCCACACATCGACCGCTATCCAGCATGCATCTAGTGTATTAAGTTCATGGAGAAACGGAGTAATGCAATAAGAACGATGACATGATGTAGACAAGATCTATTCATGTAGGAATAGACCCCATCTTGTTATCCTTAATAGCAATGATACATACGTGTCATTTCCCCTTATGTCACTGGGATTGAGCACCGTAAGATCAAACCCATCAAAAAGCACCTCTTCCCATGGCAAGAAAAATCGATCTAGTCGGCCTAACTAAACCAAAGATTCGAAGAAGAAATATGAGGCTATAAGTAATCATGCATATAAGAGATCAAAAGACTCAAATAACTTTCATGGATAAAAACATAGATCTGATCATAAACTCAAAGTTCATCGGATCCCAACAAATACACCGCAAAAAGAGTTACATCAAATAGATCTCCAAGAGACCATTGTATTGAGAATCAAAAGAGAGAGAGGAAGCCATCTAGCTACTAACCACGGACCCGTAGGTCTACAATGAACTACCCACGCATCATCTGAGAGGCACCAATGAGGATGATGAACCCCTCCGTGATTGTGTCTAGATTGGATCTGTGGTTTCTGGAACTTGCGGCGGCTGGAATTGTATTTCGTCGACTCCCCCAGGGTTTCTGGAATATTGGGGTATTTATAGAGCAAAGAGGCAGTGCCGGAAGCCACTGAGGTGGGCACAACCCACCAGGGCGCGCTTGGGCCCCCAGGCGTGCCCAGGTGGGTTGTTTCCCCCTCGGGGCACCCCTCTGGTACTTCCTTGGCCCAACTTGTGTCTTCTGGTCCAGAAAAAATCACCAAAAAGTTTCACTGCGTTTGGACTCCGTTTTGTATTGATTTACTGCGAAGTAAAAAAAAGCAAAAAACAGCAACTGGCACTGGGCACTATGTCAATAGGTTAGTCCCAAAAAATGATATAAAGTTGCTATAAAATGATTGTAAAACATCCAAGAATGATAATATAACAGCATGGAACAATCAAAAAATTTAGATACGTTGGAGACGTATCAGCATCCCCAAGCTTAATTCCTGCTCGTCCTCGAGTAGGTAAATGATAAAAACAGAATTTTTGATGTGGAATGCTGCCTAACATGTTCATCACATAATCTTTTCTTTGTAGCATGGACATTTGGACTTTTATATGATTCAAAGCAATAGTCTAGTTTTGACATGAAGATTTCAATACTCAAGCATATCAACAAGCAACCATGTCTTTCAAATATCAACACTAAAGCAAGTTATCCCTAGCCCATTATGCTCAACCATTGATCCATTCATGAAACACTCTCGCATATTATCTACACCCAATGCTCAAGTACGATCATAGTGCCCCTTAGTTGGTGCTTTATAAGAGAAGATGGATACTCAAAAATAAAAATTGCATAAAGTAAATAGAAAGGCCCTTCGCAGAGGGAAGTAGGGATTTGTAGAGCTGCCACAGCTCAAAGCGAAAAAGATAGAGATAAAAACATTTTGGGTGGCATGCTTTTCCTGTCAACGAAAATGATCGAGTAGTTCCCAATACTTTCGATGCTAGATATATCATAGGCGGTTCCCAAATAGAAAATAAAGTTTATTCCTTTTTCCACCATACTTTCACATTCCACGGCTAACCGAATCCACGGGTGCCGTCCATACCAACACTTTCCAAGGAATTTATTATTTGACAACATAAAGTAAATTCATTTTTTATTTCGGGACTGGGCATCCCTAATACCTTTGCCGTACTCTCATGCAATGACAAGTGAATAAACACTCATCTTGAGAATAACATATCTAGCATGGAAAAATATCAGCCACCCCCTAACCATTTCATGAGCGGTACGAGCACACAAAAGAGAAATTTATTCTGAAGATTAGAGATGGCACATACAAATTTGCTTAGAACGGCAAAAGAACACCGCATATAGGTAGGTATAGTGGACTCATATGGCAAAACTGGTTTAAGGATTTTGGATGCACAAGTAGTGATCATACTTAGTGCAAATGAAGGCTAGCAAAAGATTGAGAAGCATCCAACCAAGAAACGAAAAATCTCATAAGCGAGCATTAAGCATAACTAACACCGAATAATGCACCACAAGCAATGTTGGGGATATCGCTTATCGGGAACTTCTCGGTCGACCCATGATAAGGAGTAAATCGGTTAATTTATCGGCATATCGGCTGATTTATCACCATATCGGCTGATTTATCGGCCGATTTATCTTATCGGTCAGACAACGGTAAGCGATAAATCGGCCGATTTATCGGAATATCGGAAGATATCTTGAACAGTGACCACAAGTAGGATATAATTTCATTGCATAACTATTGACTTTCGTGCTTGCATAGGGAATCACAAACCTTAACATCAATATTCTTACTAAAGCATAATTACTCATCAACATGACTCACATATTATATCATCATATCCAAAACTATTACAAGGAATCAAGTTTATTTTGTCCAATGATCTTCATGAAAGTTTTTATTATATCCCTCTTGAATATCTATCACTTTGGGACTAATTTCATATGTTGCTTTTGAAAGCTCAAACAAATCTAAGTGAAGAATATGAGCATAAAAATTTTCTTCTCTCAAAATAATTTAAGTGCAGCATGAGAGAATTTATTAAAAAAATTACTAACTCTCAAATAAATCTAAGTGAAGCATGAGAGCATTTCTTCAAAAATAATAAAGCACACCGTGCTCAAAAAGATATAAGTGAAGCACCAGAGCAATTCCATAGCTCGGAAGGATTTAAGTGAAGCATAGAGAGCAGTTCTAACAAATCATAGCATAATTTTGGCTCTCTCAAATAGGTGTGTCCAGCAAGGATAGAAGACAAAAAATAAAAAGCAAAACAAGCAAAGACTCATATCATACAAGACGCTCCAAGCAAAACTCATGATATGTGACGAATAAAAATATAGCTCCAAGTAAAATACCGATGATCGTTAGAAGAAAGAGGGGATGCCACTCGGGCATCCCCAAGCTTAGTTGCTTGCTTCTCTTTTAGATAATGGCTTGGGATGCCATGGGCATCCCAATCTTAGGCTCTTCTTACTCCTTATTCCTTCATCCATCGTGATCTCACCCAAAACTTGAAAAACTTCAATCACACAAAACTCAACAAAACCTTCGTGAGATCCGTTAGTATAAGAAAACCAATATTTACTTTAAGTACTGTAGAAAACCCATTCAAATTTTGTTATTGCATTATATCTACTGTATTCTAATTTTACCATAGCTTATACCCCCCGATACAAACCATAGATTCATCAAAATAAGCACACAATGCAAAAAAAACAGAATCTGTAAAAAACAGAACAGTCTATAAAGATGCAAATTGTTCTCATACTTCTGTAACTCCAAAAATTATGAAAAATTAGGACGACGTGGGACATTTGTATATAAATCCTTTGTAAAATATTCAGAATTTTTCGTCACTTATGTGAATTTTCAAAATTGTTTTACTGGACACAAAAGTTTCTGTTTTTCAACAAGATCAAATCAACTATCACCCAACATGATCACAAAGGCTTTGCTTGGCACAAAAACTAACTAAAACATAAAAAAACACAATCATAACAGTTGAATAATTGTGCAAACACTCAATAACAGAAAGAAAAAGACAAAAATAAATTTTATTCATTGGGTTGCCTCCCAACAAGCGCTATCGTTTTATGCCCCTAGTTAGGCATAAATTTTATTGATGCTCACAAGAAAGATAATAATTGAAACACAAAGAGAGCATCATAAAATATGTGACAAGCACATTTAAGTCTAGCATACTTCCTCTGCATAGGCATTTTATAAGGGAACAAATTATCAAGACAAAAATAACCTAGCATATGCAAGGAAGGACAAAGAAACAATAGCAATCTCAACATGATGAGAGGTAATTTAGTAACATGAAAATTTCTACAATCATATTTTTCTCTCTCATAATAATTACATGTAGGATCATAATCAAATTCAATAATATAGCTATCAAATAAAATTTTCTTTTCATGATCCACATGCATGCAAAGTTGACACTCTTCCGAAATAGAGGATCATTATCAAATAAAGTCATGACCTCTCCAAGCCCACTTTTATCAAAAAATTTATAAGATTGAACACTCTCCAAATATGTGGGATTATTTTTAGCTAGAGTTGACACTCTTCCAAACCCACTTTCAAAATTATTGCAAACATTATTATCAGTAGCATATTCATCATGAGGCTTAAATAAATTTTCAAGATCATAAGAATCATTATCACCCCAATCATGATCATTGCAATAAGTAGTGGACATAGCAATATTAGCATCCCCAAGATTGGGGTTTTGCATATCATTAACACAATTGACATTAATAGAATTTATAATAACATCATTGTAATCATGCTTTTCATTCAATGAGTTATCATGAATCACTTTATAAATTCCTTCGTTTAACACTTCATCACAATTTTCAGATTCATAAATCTTAAGCAAAACTTCATAAAGATAATCTAGTGAACTCAATTCACTAGCAATTGCTTCATCATAATTGGATCTTTTGAAAAGATTAGCAAGTGGATGAGGATCCATAACAATAGGTTTTTAGCAAGCAAAGATGCAAGCAAATAGAAGGCACATGGCAACACAAGCAAACATGAGATCTGACAAGAAAAAGGCAAACGAAAAAGAAGGCGAATAAAACAGCAAATTGGTGAAGTGGGGGAGATTAAAACGAGAGGCAAATGGCAAATAATGTAAATTGCAAGGAGATGAGATTTGTGATTAGGAACCTGGTAGATGTTGATGATGTCTCCCCGGCAACGGCGCCAGAAATTGGCGAGTTGACGGGAGACTATCTTGACTTGATCCTCCTCGGCAACGGCGCCAGAAATTCCTTTTGATGCGGCTTGAACTACATCGGTATTTCCCCAAAGAGGAAGGGATGATGCAGCATAGCTACGGTAGGTATTTCCCTCAGTTATGAAACCAAGGTATCAATCCAGTAGGAGAACCAAGCAACACTATGTGAACGGCACCTACACACAAAGAACAAATACTTGCAACCCGACGTAAAAGAGGGGTTGTCAATCCCTCCCGAGTAAAAAGATAGATAAAATTGTAGTAGATTGGATAAATAGATCTCGCGGGAACGCAAGATAAAATAAATAACAATAAATTGCAGCAAGATATTTTTGGGTTTTTGGATTAATAGATCTGAAAATAAAAGCAAATAAAAATAGATCTCGAAGGCAAATATGATAAAGAAGAGACCCGGGGGCCGTAGATTTCACTAGTGTCTTCTCTCGAGAAAAATAGCATACGGTGGGTAAACAAATTACTGTTGGGCAATTGATAGAACTTCAAATAATCATGACGATATCCACGCAATGATCATTATATAGGCATCACGTCCAAGATTAGTAGACCGACTCCTGCCTGCATCTACTACTATTACTCCACACATCGACCGCTATCCAGCATGCATCTAGTGTATTAAGTTCATGGAGAAACGGAGTAATGCAATAAGAACGATGACATGATGTAGACAAGATCTATTCATGTAGGAATAGACCCCATCTTGTTATCCTTAATAGCAATGATACATACGTGTCATTTCCCCTTATGTCACTGGGATTGAGCACCGTAAGATCAAACCCATCAAAAAGCACCTCTTCCCATGGCAAGAAAAATCGATCTAGTCGGCCTAACTAAACCAAAGATTCGAAGAAGAAATACGAGGCTATAAGTAATCATGCATATAAGAGATCAAAAGACTCAAATAACTTTCATGGATAAAAACATAGATCTGATCATAAACTCAAAGTTCATCGGATCCCAACAAACACACCGCAAAAAGAGTTACATCAAATAGATCTCCAAGAGACCATTGTATTGAGAATCAAGAGAGAGAGAGGAAGCCATCTTGCTACTAACCACGGACCCGTAGGTCTACAATGAACTACCCACGCATCATCTGAGAGGCACCAATGAGGATGATGAACCCCTCCGTGATGGTGTCTAGATTGGATCTGTGGTTTCTGGAACTTGCGGCGGCTGGAATTGTATTTCGTTGACTTCCCTAGGGTTTCTGGAATATTGGGGTATTTATAGAGCAAAGAGGCGGTGCGGGAGGCCGCCGAGGTGGGCACAACCCACCAGGGCGCACCTGGGCCCCCAGGCGCGCCCAGGTGGGCTGTGCCAACCTCGGGGCACCCCTCGGGTACTTCCTTGGCCCAACTTGTGTCTTCTGATCCAGAAAAAATCACCAAAAAGTTTCGCTGCATTTGGACTCCGTTTGGTATTGATTTACTGCGAAGTAAAAAACAAGCAAAAAATAGCAACTGTCACTGGACACTATGTCAATAGGTTAGTCCCAAAAAATGATATAAAGTTGCTATAAAATGATTGTAAAACATCCAAGAATTATAATATAACAGCATGGAACAATCAAAAATTATAGATACGTTGGAGACGTATCAGAGACCACCCAGGAGAGAGGTGGGCCTGGTCCCTGGTCATGTCCGCGGTTATTTCATAATAACACGCTTAACGAGATTTGTATATTTGATCTGAGTTGGTCTTTTGGCCTATACGCACTAACCAACTACGCGGGGACAGTTATGGGCACTCGGCGTCGTAGTATCAGCCGAAGCTCTTCAGACGTCAGCGACTGAGTGGCGCGCGCTGGGTTGAATTAGAAGCCTGCGCTTGTATTAAGGGGGCTAGGTCTGCTCCCGGCCGCTTCGCAACATGCAAGAGTGCAAAGGGCGATGGGCCCAAGACCCCTGCGCGCTTAGGATGTAGACCGGTGTGCTGGCCTCTCTGTTGAGTCTAGGTAGGGCTGCGACGTGTTGATCTTCCGAGGCCAGGTATGACCCAGGAAAGTGTGCCCGGCCAGAGGTATCGAGCATGTTGGGCAATGTGGTGCACCCCTGCAGGGAAGTTGAACTATTCGAATAGCCGTGTCCACGGTAACAGGACGCTTGGAGTTGTATTCTGACCTCATGACAACTAGAACCGGATAGTTAATAAAACACACCCAGATAAGTTCCAGAGATAACCCGGTGATCGCTCTCCCACAGGGTGATGAGGAGAGGATTGTCGGGTAGGATTATGCTATACGTTGATACTTGGTTAACTTACCAGCTACTCTATTCTATATTCTTCAAGATGGAGGCTGCCAGAAGCGTAGTATTTGATAGGACTAGCTATCCCCCTCTTATTCTGGCATTCTGCAATTTAGCCCACAGATACTACCCATTTCATTGATACCGATGCATATGTAGTGTAGATCCTTGCTTGCGAGTACTTTGGATGACTACTCATGGTTGCTTTGCTCCCTCTCCCCCCTTTTTCCATTCTTCTCGAATGCCGCAACCAGATGGTGGAGCCCAGGAGCCAGATGCCACCGACGATGATTACCACTACCCCGAGGGTGCCTCCTACTATGTGCAGGCCGCCGACGACCAGGAGTAGTTTAGGAGGATCCCATGCAGGAGGCCTGCGCCTCTTCTATCTGTATCCCTGTTTGTGCTAGCCATCTTATGGCAACTTGTTTAACTTATGTCTATACTTAGATATTGTTCCTTCTTTTGACTCGTTTATGATCAAGCTTATGTATTCGAGCCCTCGAGGCTCCTGGCTTGTAATATAAAGCTTGTATGACTTCAATTTGTGTCTAGAGTTGTGTTGTGATATCTTCCCGTGAGTCCCTGATCTTGATCGTACATGTTTGCGTGTATGATTAGTGTACGATTGAATCGGGGGCGTCACAAGTTGGTATCAGAGGCGACTGCCTGTAGGAATCCCCCTTCCAACTCCTTGGCCGAAGTTGAGTCTAGTCATTATAAAACTTTTACTAACATGGTTGTGCGGCTTACGGGCCCATGTCGCCATTGGATGGTATTAGTATCTTTTATTCCTCGTCTCTACTCTGGGATTCTGATATCTCTTCTATTCAGGTTAAATGATTTTACTAACTCTGACTCTAGGTTCTCATAATTACTTCCTCCCGAAGAGCCCCTCACTCCAGATGATTGCTTGGTGCACCGAAGGATTCCGAAGATACTCTCCGATGTTCTCTCGAGACTTTGTGCCTGTTGCTTTTGCAATTCCCTACCACCGATATATCCCTATGGATAAGTACATACACCTGTCGTTCTTACTTTTATTCCCAGTTGATCTTGTTATTACAAGATACCCCGAATTTCTCTCTATTGTTGTTCCGAGAATACTTTGTGCCTACTGCCTTGTAGTTCTTTGCCACCTGAATACCTCTACAGATAATTTCTCGCACTTATCGAGTATCCGCTCATACCTAGTTGATTCTTGTATTTCACAAAAGTCTTCGAAATACCATTCAATCTTCCGAAAATCCTCAACAGCCTATTGCTCTTGAAATTCTTGCTTGCTTGCATTATGATTAATCCCATAAGTCTGGTAATCTTATTGGCATCCTTTGTCATTATCATTTTGAGTCCGTTAATTCAATATGTTGCGAATGCTCGCAATCCTCAATCAGATCCTAGAGTTCATCCTTCCTGCTCAGATGTCATTTTGAACACGAGCTGGTTCTCGGCCAATCAAATTGCCGTCGATTGTACCCCTAAGTCTATTCAACTTATCCATTCTTAATCAGAGCGTTTGCTTCTGATCCCTTGATTTGGAAATCATAATTCCTTTGCAATTGAGCTTTAAATTAGTCAGTTGTTTCTATAATCCGATGCCTTTGCATTCCTTCTTCCTCTGATTGAGTACCGATACTCACATCAGCTCCATTGTAGACCACTAGACCCTTGTTGGATTATTTTCCGACAGTGTCCTTCACATTCAAAATTCTTGTGATCTCTTCCCCTGATACATAATGCCCTTGACAATTTGTATCCTCTGCTTTTGTAAACCATGATCTACCTTCGAGCTTGTGTTAAATACCTGAAGTTTGTGGTATATGTTCCTAAGATTCCCCGATGGGTTGAACCTATGCCTTCCATAACCCGTGAGAACCCAAAAGTCTTCATGGGTCATACCCTTCGGGTATTCCACCAGTTAAACTTTCAAACTCTAAACATTTTAACGGAAAGCAGTGAATGAAAAGTTGTGTATTGGAGAAGTGGGAGTCGACCTTGAACTTTGCGTTCATGCCCATGGACACGATGTAGATCTTATCATGGAAGCTTCTTGTAATAGATAATTATTCCCTTGTTGTAAATTCATCTTGTATTCTGATTTGGTCCTTTGTAACCGTGGTTCCGACCATGATAGTTCTTCTTTGATCCCATTTCTCGGACGAGTTAAAGCACTTGTCTTCTGCATATCAATACGCCTTCCCAACCCCCTATTTTGATCTATCTTTGAGTATTACCCCTGGTATCTTGAGGATATCATGCTATTGCCCTACCTCTTTTGAACTTTTGGTGAAGTAGTACCCTTTTCCTGCCATAGTCACTCCACGGGTTCTGGGTCGTCGTCAACCGAGAACGCCGCATAGTGAATCGAATCAACACTGTGATTCAGTACTCCTAGTACTTGGTTGTTGGGAAGTTTAACACTCCATCATGTTAGTCGTAGTCTGATCGGCTACATCATTATCATGCTATTTTTAATTGTGCTACCTGGTCCTTCTTCCCGGAGCACAAATTTTTGACGTTGAGCTAATCTTACGTCGATCTTCTTTGTCATATCATTTCGCCTTGAACATCAAGCTTGACTCCGAGTTTGTGTCGTATCCATGGTTCCAATAACCCTTCGCTTCACCATTGCTTTTGCTTGATGTCGTCGCTGATCGATTACATCTTCATGAAACCTCTCGACAAATGTATCGTGATCATTATCAACATTCTAAGCTCTTCCATAATATCAATCGAATTATTGATGAGAAATACCATCCTTGCCCCTCGATGATTTGTGTTATCAATGACAACTTTATTGCCTTCCCTCCAACACAAACTTGTTCATGTTTTGTGTAGTACCTTGAGTTCCTTTCTATCTAGCTTGTGTTATGTTCTACCTTGGAGTATTACCATCTTTTATGTCAAAGAATGTCATGGGAATTTCACCACCTCTTGAGAATTCTTGATACAAGTGATACTCACCATCACCATTCTTTCCTTGGTCCCTGTGTTGCTTCTAACCGGAATACCAATAAATGAATTCTGTTGTGAGACTTCAGTATTTCTAGCAACCCTATGGTTTCAGAGTTAATGTACAATAATTCCAATTTACTGTGCTGGTTGCTGAATCGCCATTGTGACATTGGTCATGCAACCCAGCCCATATTTTGGGTGCACCTTTCAACCAATGTTTAATTGTGTATGTTTTCCTCGAGCATACGTCAAAATATCATTTGATCTGACAAATGTTATCTCCTTCACATAATTGTGGAAATCCATCTTTTTGGAAATCTCGATGAATTGTCGCTGAGTCCATCAGCCACCTCCTCATCCTCTCCTTGGTTTAATGATGAACTCTTGTTTCGGAACTCGCTTCCATAGTTCATTTCCCTAGGATCTTACAATGTCATCTCATCAATTTGTGTTGCACCTTTTCTTCTCAGGCATCCTGAGTCTGTTGTATCCTAACACCAATCAGGTCTAAATCTCGGGTAGATATGATGGTTGGAACATATTTCCAAGAGTTATAAAATTGGTCTTTATATGACCCGGTAAGGTGATGTCATGCCTAGCACACCTGGCCGGAGGACTTATTGTTATAGTTTCCTTTTTAGCAAGGTTAGCCATTCTTCCATGAGGAAATTGTAAGACTTATTCTATAAGTTGTTCCTGATGGATCCTTTGTGTATCCAAAGTCTGACCTTTGCTGGAAGACCATGTCTATGCTATCCCAAAGTGTGACTATGGTACTCAAACATCAACAAGGGACATTGGAAGTGCAATGCTAAATGTTTCTTAAATCGATTATCCAAACACCATTGTGTGGGCAACATCATGAAATCCCTTGCCCCTTTACCTAATTGGTTGTCTACTTGCTGTCCTGTCATGGATGGGAAAGATATACTCTTGATACTCGGGTATAACCATGTTTTTCTTTCCATTGTTCTGATTAGTATACTAATCACTTTCCTTTCCATGGTTTTGTTTAGGGTTAATTAGATAAATGCCACTCCATTTATGGCGATTCATAAAAATGCCACTGCAATTTCCAAACTTTGAAAAATGCCACTGCAATTTTTGCAAACTTTGAAAAATGCCACTCCAGACTTCGAAAAATGCCACTGGAAATGGCATGAAATGACATTTTTCAAAGTTTGGAAATTGCAGTGGCATTTCTCGGAATCGCCAGATTTGGAGTGGCATTTATCAAATTATCCCTTTTGTTTAACCTTTCTTGTAATCTGACTTAACTGAACAGTGATAATTCCCTGCTTAGGTAAGCACCTCGTTGTACCACTCTGTCAGTAAGACCCTGTTACTATTGTTGATGACATTCCGATAACCGCCGGTGGACGAGAACTTTGCCTATTGGTCCGCCTCGTTTCAACAAGCAGGAAAATGGTTCTCTTCCTCTATCGCCCTTGGTACCAACGTTGTTGCCAACATAACTGACAGACTATCCTCTAACATACCTGGCTATCATAACCGTGCAAGATGTCGCCGCTCTTTCTACTTTTAGCCCACATGGTGGGCCCATAACCCATAGTTCCACAGGATCGAAACCTGACTCTCCTGAACACCACTGTTACTAAAGTTATTCCTCACGATTGGATTCGTATATAATCTGCAAGCCAACTTCCTAGAGATCTATTCTGGTATCAGATACAATATTATTCCCTATTGCTCTGAACCCTTTTCACACTCTGGTTTAGGCATCGAACGATTGCCCACCCACTTGAAACTTCTTATTCTACCTTATATTGCTCTCGATGTGTTCATTTATTCAACTCGAGAGATACTTTATGCTTCATCCCCTGAGTTAACCGCCCGATGCTCAACTTTGTTAAATCTGTCCTTATAGAGTTTCCCCTATTATCTTTTCGTAAGTATGTTGAAGATCCTGAAGGAAGAACAACAACTTCATCATGATGACCTAGAGAAGAGATATAAAGACATTAACGAAAAGGATCAACTACTTCGGGAAGAGCAACCAAGACCGAGAAGACTCTTTAGAATTTCAGAACCAAATCCTTTCCCCCTTACTCCCCCTCTTAAATCTCGTGACGAGATTTCTTGTAGTGGAGGAGAATTGTGACACCCCGATAATTAAGCTACAGTAACCTCACCCTAATGTGCCATGTCATCATGTTTTGTTAAAGCCATTTTGCCACTTGATGAAAACTGAGTCAAATTCAAATTTCAAATAACAAGTCAAATTCTTATTTCTTCAAACTGTCAAATAAAAATGCTGGTGGTGTTGCAAATATTCATTAACTAATTATCATGAATAAGCAACATTATTAGAATTACTAAAATTCCCCTAACCTAATTAAAACTGAACTGGCAACAGTTAATTGATCCATTTCAATTTAAATAAATGTTTAGGCTTTTCCAAATATTTCCAAATCTTGTGTCTAGTATTTATGTGTGGAATTTCAAGTGCAACGAAAATTAGTTGTTATCTACACTACTATTAAAAGAGCGAACTGAAGTATCCTAAAAAAAAAAGAGCGAACTGAAGTTTTTCTACAGCCACCAAAAGCAAGTGTACACGGAATAACCAGAAGCCTCGGATCTAATCTATCCCACGAAATCCAACAGTCTATATTTCTTAGATCATCTGTCATCTAAACAGACGGCGCAGATTCAATGTTCTGCCGACAGACTCCCTAGCGCAAGTCCTACTAGAGCCCCCGACTCCCCAAACCGCGGAACAAATATCAAAACCGTCCCGCTAAAAAGATATCTACGTCTGCGCAATGTGCGCATCCATCAACGCCGGGTCACATGATGCCAGCATCAGATGAGGACGATCCCGACCACCACGACCGCTGCGGATGTGCCCGCAGCCGGCGTCGTTCTGAGCGAGCCACCGGAGAGCGTCGCAGGACCAGGCAAGGTGGCTTCCCGAAGGCGAGATCGGGATGATAAGGCGGCTCGACACGCGGGGGCACGAGCGCATCCCTCGTGGCTGCGCCACTCGAGCCCCGCGCCGCCTCCTCCTCCGCCAGCTCTAGCTCTGGTTGCCCCTCTGCCCATCGCGCAGACGCCGTCGCCGACGGCTCCCCTGCCTGCTCAGTGCTCCAGGAGCTTGGGCGGGGCCCGGCCACAGGATCATCGACTCCTCTCGCGCCCTCATCAAATCACCAAGGAGGACCTCGAGAAGCGATGCATGGCGGTGCAGGCATGCAGGTGGAGGAGAACCGTGACCCGTACGAGGCGCTTCTGCATGAGGTGGAGGTTGAGGCTCGAGATTGTATACCAGGCACAGATGGAGGGACCTGTACGAGGAAGAGGAGAAGGATGAATAGGAAGTTGACGTACCTGTCCGAGGTGTTCAGAAGGATGCAGCGGCTCAGCCGGCGTGCCCAACTTCTCATACAAGCAGCTCCATGTGAGAAACTTTAAATTTGCCATCTCATATGTTCAGATCTGTTTATCAAGGATTAGGCATTGTTGTGCCATTTTGTGTAGAATTAACCTTATAGTTCTTGCATTCCCCAAAAGCAATTGCTTGATTGCATTTTCTTGCTTGACCTTACTGTTTCTGATCTTTGATGTTACTGAAGAGCAGCAGCTCATGATTGAAAAGACCGCTCCTGGACAATTACCATTAAAGAAACAGTTGGACACTTTCGGATATGAACATTGTGCAGCTCCCAAGATCGATAAGAAGTATTCATCCTTCTTCCATGACCAATCATGTTGCTACCACTATAATACTATTCCATAAAGCAATTTGCTGAAGAAATGTTGTGTTATGCAGGAAGTATGCTCTCCTTTTTTACCAAGCAGATAGTGTACTCTAAATTCATATTTATGTCATGCAAATCCGGAATAGGTGTTGCTTCGGCATGCAAGAAAGCGCCGCCACTGATCCTGGAAGCATTGCGGCCATCGGTTCTTGCATTCATTCAGGTCGATTAGCACGAGAATCAATTGTGCCAAGAAAATGCAAAAAAATTAAATAAATCATTAGCACCTTCTGATGACTAGCACTGCATAGATTAATTTGATGCATGCCTACCATCACATGACAGAATCCTGGGATGATGCGCCAGTTATCTCGCCGCTGTCCATGCATATCACGCATCCAAGTGTGACTCACCGTCACCTGGTCGCTGCAGCGAATGGAAAATCGGGTACTTTGCAACCTGAACTTTTGCAACCGT
The DNA here is from genome assembly GCA_011799875.1 of Thinopyrum elongatum. Taxonomy (NCBI): domain Eukaryota; kingdom Viridiplantae; phylum Streptophyta; class Magnoliopsida; order Poales; family Poaceae; genus Thinopyrum; species Thinopyrum elongatum. Next base: position 467,190,095 of record CM022298.1, read on the forward strand.
GTATCCCATATGTGCTGGCTCTGGATTTGAAACTTCGATTAATTTACATCAACTTCTTCTTTGTTAATTACATCACCATCCAAAATTGGTTTCTTTTTAATTCAAGTTCACTTGTAAGACGTGGGAAACAGTGTGACTCACTGACATTTTTACTTTGTTAATTTCATCGCCATCCAAAATGGAGGTTCCAAAATTACATGCATACTCTGCAATCTGACATACATTTTGAGTTTACAGATTTGAGGTGGGAAAACCAAAATGCATGTATATTTCAGGATCTTTGGCCGCTGCTATCCATCAACATGTGATTGAGAAGTGGGGACGACCTGACGAAGGATAGAGCTAGCATAGATAAGTTCTGCTTAGCAATCCATACAATTGGCTTTCTGTCCATCTGTACAATGCAGTGCATATATCAAAATTCTTGGACTGAGTTTCTTATTAGTGGTACCATCCAAATAGCAACAGTCAAGCAACAGTCCAGAAATCTGAGTTTGTCTCACCTGGAGCTCCAGCATATTTTCTAACAACAGAGTCATGACTCATCATTGCATTTTTCATCTTTTGCAGCTTGAAAGGTTTCAGCTATTTCGATCAAAAGACGTGGAGGTGTCCTGCTGTGTGCTGGACAACAGAAGATGAACTGCGAAATTTTTGTCAAGTCGCAATGTTCGACCTCACCTCACTTATGATCTGTTCTTCAACACAGAGATTCCATAGCTTAATTTCTCCCGGCGTGTAGCTTGTACTATTAGGTGCCCACTATACCTGAGGACACTTTGGTGATAGGTATTCAGTATGAACCCATGCAAATTTGTTTGGACCAGATAATTCAGTGGCTATGCATTTCCTCAAAACATAGTTTAATTTTGTTTTAATCCGTATCATGCTTGAAAGCCAATGTTTCTATGTTGATATTTTAACAAATTAGTGGAATAAATGGATATGACACTACCTTATAACTGTTGCTTGCTTGGGGTATTCAACCATGCTTGCTCTGTTGCCTTTACATTTGATGTTACTCTAAGCGTCTAAACTGGGTTTTTATGTAAGGTTTTTATTTCAATGAACCTTTGTATTGTATAATTGTGCATAAATCTACTAATTTTGTTGGGAAATCTTCTCATTTTGTTCTGTCATATTGATTTAGATGACTTGTTGGCATTTGGTTTTGTTATAATAAATATCCTGATTTAAACCTGAATTGATAAGTACAAATGGGCTTGATATTTTTCCAGTAAATTCAAGGAGCGAGAATAGCTGGGCAAGCATATTATTCCTCTGTTTGGGTTCAATAGATACTTGCAGCACACTTTGTCACTATCTCGAGACTACTCCTATATGATGTACACACGTAATAGCCTTATTGTTCCGCATCTCGTGTACTCCCTCCGTCACATAGTATAAGAACGTTTTTCAAGCTATGAGACGGAGGGAGTATGAGATTAGGGAGTCATGTGCAGCTGAGTGAGTGGTCGACTGGTCGTTGAGGACCAAGTCATGTTCGCTAACAAAACAAGAATCCTCTCTATTTGATTGATCCGAAACCATGCAGAGCCGGTACTATACAATATGACAATATTTATCTCTACTGATTCACTTGTACCTGCTATTATGCTCCTCTGATCAAACACCTACTGTTAACACCTTTGTCCTGACATCGGGTAGTTTCATGCCCTTGATTTTCTGATGCATTGGTAAATTCTATGCAAATCAATGTTTGGTCTTATACGTCGTCATTTTTCAACATGGTGTTAATAATGACGATATGATGAATCATCATAATAATAAACCACGAATCAAGTTATGCTTCTAATTTTTAAAATTGAATTATGTTAGTATTTTTGTGTGTCTCAACATGTGCATTGCACATGCATGATTACTAGTTAACTTAAATTGCAAAACAGTGTGGAAAATGAAAACACAAAAAAATATATGAAAAGGAACAAAACCTACTGCCCAACTGGGCTCTAGTCCATAGGAGGCGGCCCAACCCAGCTAGCGATGCCCTCCTCCTCTCTCCTCCACCTGTCGAACACGACCGAGCACTGGACGCCATCCCAGACGCGCCAGCTCATCGCCCGCATCGCTATAGACATGGCGGGGTGGATAAGAACGCGAACGTCGATGCGTTGGATACTACCGAGATCTTTTCCCCCTCCCCCACGAGCTGTTGCATCTTCTCCTGCCATGGCCGCTTCTACCGTCGTCGCCGCCCTACCGCACACGTAGCCACAGAGCACCCCGCACCAAGCCACCGCATCCACCGGCTCCACCGTCGACTGCTTCGTCATCCACATCAACCTGTTGGAGCCGGGAGCCCCTGCATCAAGCCCTATGACGTCGTCTTCTTCCTCGGCCCCAATGAACTTCGTCATCGATTCCAGCAACGTCGAGCCCTCCCCGAGCCCACCTTGCTCATCTACAGGCTCACTGTGAGCCCCTCTTCCATTCCCCTCTGTTCCCCTCGGATTCATGCCGTATCACCAGCGTCCGCGAGCACCGAACTCCGCCGTCCGCCATGGCCGACGGGGGTCGAGCACCCCATGCTCCTCAGCCCGAACCAGTGTTCCCGGTGTGCTCCTGGCACTGCCAGGAGGCCGACGAGCCCATCTGCTCGCCTTGCCGCGCCCTCTAGCCCCTGATCCACCCTTGCCGTCGCCTCGGCCGTGCCCGCCATCGCTAGCCGGTGCTGTCTGCACACGTGACGCTATGCCCGTCGTGCCCGGCGATGCGCGCAGGCCCGCGCCCCCGCACGCGTTCGCCACTGCTGTTTACCGCCACTCCGGCTCTGCTTCTGCGCCGCTGCCCACGCTCCCCTGCTGCTCGCCATGACCCCACGAGCGCCCCGCCGTGTTCGGCCGCGTCCGCTGGTCGCGCACCCCGCCTGCCCTGGCCACGCTCGTCGCGAGCCCGACGCCCAACCATGCGTGCCCCGCCCACGCCCCTGACCTCCTCCCGTGCGCTGCTGCTCCTCTATGCTGCCGCCACTGCCTCGCCCTAGCCCTGCCTCGCTGCTCGCCGCCTCGCGCACCGCCGCCTTTGGCCGCGCCCGCGACCCTCCCTGGCCTCTCCGGCCCACGTCACCCTTCCCCGGCTGAGCCCCGCCGTGGCTCGCCGCCGGCCGTGTCGTTCCCTCTGTCGGCCTACGTTCGTGGGCAGAGCCCCCCCTGTGGCTGGCTGCGCCTGCTAATTTGGGCCAGCCCCCCCTAACGGGTTAGGGTACTAACCCCGCTAACCAAGACCCGTTAGCCCGCCACTGCCCAAAAAAAAGAGAAAGTAAATAAAAATTAATTAAGATTTAATTAATTAATTTAATTAACTAATTCAGTTACACTAACATGACTATGACAGTGGGCCCCTCCCCTTAATTATTCGGTTAAAATGATAATTTCAGTCAATTTGTCAATGATAGACGGCCCCACTGCCCTGTTTGACCAGTCAACATACTGTGTTGACTGATGACGTCATGCTGACGTACAAAGCTATTTTGTATTAAAATAAATCCAGTAAATTTTAGAAATTGTTTTGAACTTAAAAAATTCATAGAAAAATAATCGTAACTCGGATGAAAATACTTTATACATGAAAGTTGCTCAAAAAAATATGACGATTCCGAATATGCACTCCGTTCGTCTGCCACACGTCCCTAACATAGCGAACATGGAACTGTCCCCCTCCGTTTCATTTGTCTGAAAATGCCAAACTCCGGGAATGCTTTCCCGGATGTTTTCCCCCTTCGTCGGTATCACCTAGTACTGCGTTAGGTCACACCTAGTACCGCTATTTGCCTTGTCATGCATCGTCTTGCATATGTTTGCATTGTATTCATTATTTCTTCCCCCTCTTCTCTCCGGTAGACTTTGAGACTGACGCCGCTGCTCCAGACTTCGACTACGGTGTTGACGACCCCTCCTTCTCAGCAGAGCTTCCAGGCAAGCAAAACCCCCTTGATCATCCCGATACCGCCTATTCCTTCTCTCTACTGCTTGCATTAGAGTAGTGTAGCTATTACTGCTTATCGGTATGATCCTATTCTGTTGCATAGCCTATCCTTGTTACTACTGTTGATACTTTGCCTGCAATTCCTAAATGCTTAGTATAGGATGCTAGTACTTCATCAGTGGCCCTACACCCTACATTCTTGTCTGTCTGCCATGCTATACTCTTGGTCCGTGATCACTCGGGTGGTGATCACGGGTATATATATATATATATATATATATATATATATATATATATATATATATATATATATATATATATATATATATATATATATATATACTATACATGTTATACATGAAACATGTGGTGACTAAAGTCGGGTCGGATCGTAGAGTACCCGCGAGTGATTCATGGACTGGGGGCTAAAAGGACATGTTTCCCGACAGCCCTCTGAGTGGATCTTTGTGGTGGAGCGACAGGGCAGGTAGAGACCACCCTGGAGAGAGGTGGGCCTGGTCCCTGGTCGTGTCCGCGGTTATTTCATAAGAACACGCTTAACGAGATTTGGATATTTGATTTGAGTTGGTCTTTTGGCCTATACGCACTAACCAACTACGCGGGGACAGTTATGGGCACTCAGCGTCGTAGTATCAGCCGAAGCTCTTCAGATGTCAGCAACTGAGTGGCGCACGTCGGGTTGGACTGGAAGCCTACGCTTGTATTAAGGGGGCTAGGTCTGCTCCCGGCCGCGTTCGCAATGTGCAGGAGTGCAAAGGGCGATGGGCCCCAGACCCCTGCGCGCTTAGGATGTAGACCGGCGTGCTAGCCTCTCTGTTGAGTCTAGGTAGGGCTGCAACGTGTTGATCTTTCAAGGCCGGGTATGACCCAGGAAAGTTTGCCCGGCCAGAGGGATCAAGCGTGTTGGGAAATGTGGTTTAGGAGGATCCCAGGCAGGAGGCCTGCGCCTCTTTAATCTGTATCCCTGTTTGTGCTAGCCATCTTATGGCAACTTGTTTAACTTATGTCTGTACTCAGATATTGTTGCTTCCGCTGACTCGTTTATGATCAAGCTTATGTATTCGAGCCCTCGAGGCCCCTGGCTTGTAATATAAAGCTTGTATGACTTTCATTTGTGTCAAGAGTTATGTTGTGATATCTTCCCAAGAGTCCTTGATCTTGATCATACACATTTGCATGTATGATTAGTGTACGATTGAATCAGGGGCGTCACAGGGAGCCCCCCCGAGATTGGATCTCTCTCTCTCTATTTCCTTCTGTTTCTGCGTTCCTATTTTCTGGCCTTTCACCATTTCTTAAATTCCCGGAGATCCGTAACTCTGATTGGGCTGAAATTTTAAAACAATTTTTATCTGGATATTATCTTTCTTGCGACGAAAGAAGGGCACAAACCGCCTTACAGGGGCCCCATAAGCCTCCTGGCCGCGCCCAGGGTAGGGGGCGCGCCCCTCAAGCTTGTGGGCCCCTCGGGCATCGTCTCGCATTGATTCTTTTTCCCAAAAATCACAAATATTCTAAAATAAATCTCTGTAAATTTTTATCGCATTTGGACTTCGTTTGGTATGGATATTCCATGAAACAAAAAACATGCAACAAACAGGAACTGGCACTGGGCACTGGATCAATATGTTAGTCCAATAAATCATATAAATTGTTGCCAAAAGTATGTGAAAGTTGTATAATATTGGCATGGAACAACAAAAAATTAAAGATACGACGAAGACGTATCAGCATCCCCAAGCTTAATTCCTACTCGTCCTCGAGTAGGTAAATGGTAAAAAAGATAATTTTTGATGTGGAATGCTACCTAGCATAATTTTGATCATATAATCTAATCATGGCATGAATATTAAGACACGAGTGATTCAAAGCAATAGTCTATAATTTGACATAAACACATCAATACTCAGGCATCCCAACAAACAATCATGTCTTTCAAAATATCAATGCTAAAGAACGTTATCCCTACAAAATCATATAGTCTTGTCATGCTCTATCTTCATCACACAAAGTATTTATCATGCACAACCCCGATGACAAGCCAAGCAATTGTTTCATACTTTTAATGTTCTCAAGCTTTTTCAACCCTCACGCAATACATGAGCGTGAGCCATGGATATAGCACTATGGGTGAAATAGAATGCGGTGGTAGGGATCAATAGAAGAAGGAAGAAAGTCTCGCACCAACTAGACGGATCAACGGGCTATGGAGATGCCCATCAATCGATATCGATGCAAGTGAGTAGGGATTGCCATGCAACGGATGCACTAGAGCTATAAGTGTATGAAAGCTCAAAAGAAAACTAAGTGGGTGTGCATCCAACTTGCTTGCTCACGAAGACCTAGGGCAATTTGAGGAAGCCCATCATTGGAATATATAAGCCAAGTTCTATGATGAAAAATTCCCGCTAGTATACGAAAGTGACAAAATAGGAGATTTTCTATTATGAAGAACATGGTGCTACTTTGAAGCACAAGTGTGGAAAAGGATAGTAACATTGTCCCTTCTCTCTTTTTCTCTCATTTTTTTCTCTTTTTTCTTTTTTTTTCTTTTTTTCTTTCTTTTTTTTGTTGGGCTCCTTTTGGCCTCTTTTTTTCTTTTATTTTTTTTATTTTTGTCTGGAGTCTCATCCCAACTTGTGGGGGAATCATAGTCTCCATCATCCTTTCCTCACTGGGACAATGCTCTAATAATGATGATCATCACACTTTTATTTACTTACAACTCGATATTACAACTCGATAAAATTAATACATGATGACTCTATATGAATGTCTCTGGCAGTGTACCAGGATGTGCAATGATCTAGCATAGCAAAGTTATCAAAACGGACAAGCCATGAAAATATCATGCTAGCTATCTTACGATCATGCAAAGCAATATGACAATGAATGCTCAAGTCATGTATATGATGATGATGGAAGTTGCATGGCAATATATCTCGGAATGGCTATGGAAATGCCATGATAGGTAGGTATGGTGGCTGTTTTGAGGAAGGTATATGGAGGGTTTATGCACCAGTGAAAGTTGCGCGGTACTAGAGAGGCTAGCAAAGGTGGAAGGGTGAGAGTGCGTATAACCCATGGACTCACACTGGTGCAGAGACGTGCTATACAAACGGTTTTTAACCCCTTTCGGCGACGGTGTTTCGAACCGTCGCCAAGTGAGTGACTGCGATAGGGGGGTCCTTCCCACACGACCCAGAAAACCGTCGGGGATAGGCCCTGCTGGCACACAGGCGGGGGCAAAATGAGCTCGTGTGCGATCGGGCGAGGCATCGAAACCCAATCATTTCCGTTCGTATGTATATCCCACATTGTGAATCCCAGAAAAACATTTCCGTTCGTATGTATATCACACACAGTTTTTTGTGTGGAAACGTTTGTGCAAGGTGGCCTAACACAAACAGGTCTCTGCCGGAAGCCGTGTGTTATTGTTAGTTGATCGAACATGCCTACTTTCTAGAAACCGTGTGGGTTGTTTGAGTTCATCGCCCACGGTGCTGTCTGAGTAACCGTCTGCAATAGAAAACCCCAATAAGCAGGGTAATTAGCCTATTATTGATAATCCATGTAGTAATCAAATTGACATTTCTTATAAAACACACCAAATATTTCATATCCGTATAACGGCAACCAGGATTTCATAATCGAATTACATCAGATAGCTTCAGCACTCAGTTACACCATTACACAACAGCACCAAGTTTCACATGCAACATTGAAAACCTTTGGAAAGTAGCATCATACACGGTAAATAGATAGATGAATTTCATCTGGGAAACTGCAGAAGCGGAAGGCAAATATTGAGCCTTGAGTGATGTTGAATGTCCTTGCAACTTTAGGCCAGTGGCTATGGATAATTGCCCGCCCAACCTTCGTCCTCTTCAGGAAGACTTCAATATTGTACCGTGGGTGTTGAATGAATACCTTCCTCGCCTCTTGACCATGCAGGTGGTTTGAGAGGTAATCATTGGTGAACTGCTTTGAAAAGTACTGAAAACAACATAAATCACTGTTATAAATTTTGAAATGGTGCATGGGGTAAAAACAAGGTAAAAGAGTTAGTACCATCCTATAGTTGACTGATGTCTTCTTCATTGTGCAAACAAAGATCTTGCTGTTATTCGTCGCAAGTTTCTTCATCCTAACAATCTTTTTGAGTTTCTTGACTTGACTGATATTCATGGACATCTCATTTCCCCATATGCAAAATGGGTCGAACAGTGGGTCTAAGCCTCTGAAAGCAGGACCTACATGTGCAAGACCAAATTGTAAGAAACCTAAATATTAGAATGATTCCTGCAACTACACAATAATGTGCTATTAGCGAAAGGACCATGCATGAGCAAACCTCGATGGTAAACCGTAGTGTCTCCCATTGTTTCCCTGCAACACACATAAGGAAGATCTTGATCAGGTTAACTGAGAGTTGCCATACTATCAGTAGAATATGTATTGAGTAGAGCCAAATTTGATTTATTTCTCACATGCATAACAATACAAAATTGTACCCACAGCAAATGAAAATCAAATTGCAAAATTGAACCAAACAGTTAAATGGACAGCAGACCAAATGAACCAAAACAGTTAACTGAGCACGACATTGCAGAATAGAAACATGTACTAGAAGATAAGACAGTTAACAAAACAAAGAATGCTTGAGAACACTACTATGAAATGTAGCAATTGTTGGACCAAACTATTAACTGAACATTACATTTCAGAGGACCAAACTGTTAACTGAACATCAGATTGCATATTAACATTACAGAGGACAAATCACTAGAAGGCACTGGTGGTGGCCTCGAGAAAAAATACCATGAACTGTATTTTAAAGTAGACAACCGCGTGGCGGTGTCGACGGTGGCCTCGAAGACGAGGTGCTCCTCCAAGATCTGGTGGTCGGCACGCATGGCAGCCATAGCGACCTTGTGCGCGCGTGCGGCCACGATTTGCTTCTCCGCTGCCAGATGCTACTGAGCTCCATGTTATACTGCGTGCAAAATGCTGTGGGTGGCGCTTAATTGGAGGACGGGGCCAGTGATTTCGGCGGAAGGTGTCGCGCCGTCGGTCGGGGCATGTGGGACGGGGAAGGAGGAGGATGGTGTGGGTGGGGTGTGGATTACCTGACCATATCGATGAGGCCGCGCAACAAGAAGAAGGGTCGGCGGCGAGGAGGCCACGCAGCAAGAAGAAGGGTCGGCGGCGAGGAGGCCATGCAGCAAGAAGAAGGGTTGGCGGCGAGGAGGCGGCGCTGCAAGAAGAAGGGTCATCGGCGAGGAGGTGGCGCTGCAAGAAGAAGGGTCACCAGCGAGGAGGCGGTGCTACAAGAAGAAGGGTCGCCGGTGAGGAGGCGGCGCTGCAAGAAGAAGGGTCGCCGGCGAGGAGGCAGAGCTGCCAGTAAGTAGCAGTGAAGGTTTGAACTTGGAAAGCAAGGAGGAACAGTGGAAATGTGGCTTTTGGTGGGAGGGAGGGGGCGGGGAGATAGATATTTCTGCGCTGGCAGAAAAATTTCGCTCGGTGCCGCGAGAAACTGGCGCGCAAGTGTGGTTCAAGCATGGGCGGTGGACTGTAGACGACGAAGCTTCCTGCGTAAGCCAGACAAGACGGTGCGCCAAGATATTTTAGATCGCATCCCACACGATTCTTGCTAGTAAACTGTTTGTGGTATACCTGATTTTTTCATTATGTTTTCAAAGACAAAATGGTGTTACGGAGGGAAAGGATGGTGTTTGAATTGCTAGAGCATTTATGTACAGTGAACATGCAACTACATGAGTGTCGTGTTTAAATTTGGAATTATTCCGGGTTCGTTTGGCATTTTTATGCATTAATTGAGTTTCTAGGCATTTAATGTGCATAATTCAAATTTGAACTACAAGCACATGCTCCAGTACACCAAAGTTTGTTGAAAAATCACATGTGTGTCTTTGGGTGAATTTATAGGTCCCATGCAAGAATGGGAATGAAACTCAAACATCTGGGCGTCGTGGCTTGGCCGGGAACATTGAGAAACTTTGTTTTTAAATTCCTGTAAATTCAAAACTTGCATGAAAATCATGAAACTTGGCATGGTGTCATTTCATGGCACCAACATGCTATGGTAAAAAAAATTGGCCGCATTTGGACAAGTTTTGGTATAAGCTTCTTTCAAACCGCAGCTTCTCTCGAGAAGACTCGTGGTTCCCGAGGGGGGACGTGTCACCTTTTTGTGCGAAACGATATACGCTGCCTCCCCCCTTGATTTTTTACAGAGGCAACATAGAACTATATGAGTGCCGTGTTAAAATTTGGAATTATTCTGGGTTCGTTCGGCCTTTTTTATACATTAATTGAATTTATGGGCATTTAATGTGCATAATTCAAATTTGAACTACAAGCACATGCTCCAGTGCACCAAAGTTGGTTGAAAAATCACATGAGTGTCCTTGGGTGAATTTCTAGGTCCCATGCAAGAAATGGGAATGAAATTCAAACATCTAGGCGTCGTGGCTCGGCCGGAAATATTGAGAAACTTGGTTTTTTAATTCCTGTAAATCCAAAACACGCCTGGAAATCATGAAACTTGGCATGGTGTCATGACATGGCACCAACATGTTGTGGTAAATTTTTTGGCCGAATTGGGACAAGCTTTGGTATAAGCTTCTTGCAAACCGGAGCTTCTCTCAAGAAGGCTCGTGGTTCCGAGAGGGAACGTGTCACCTCCGTGTGTGAAATGACATACACTGCCTTCTCCCGCCTCAATTTTTTTACACATGCAGCTTAGACCAAATAGGAGTTTCGTGCTAAATTTTGGAATTATTCCGGGTTTGTTTGGCCTTTTTTATACATTAATTGAATTTTTGGGCATTTAATGTGCATAATTCAAATTTGAACTACAAGCACATGCTCTAGTGCACCAAAGTTGGTTGAAAAATCACATGTGTGTCCTTGGGTGAATTTCTAGGTCCCATGCAAGAAATGGGAATGGAATTCAAACATCTGGGCGTCGTGGCTCGGTCGGAAATATTGAGAAACTTGGTTTTTTAATTCCTGTAAATCCAAAACACACCTGAAAATCATGAAACTTGGCATGGTGTCATGACATGGCACCAACATGCTGTGGTAATTTTTTTGGCCAAATTGGGACAAGCTTTGGTATAAGCTTCTTGCAAACCGGAGCTTCCCTCAAGAAGGCTCGTGGTTCCGAGAGGGAACGTGTCACCTCCGTGTGCGAAACGACATACACTGCCTTCTCCCGCCTTGATTTTTTTACACAGGCAGCTTAGACCAAATAGGAGTTTTGTGCTAAATTTTGGAATTATTTCGGGTTCGTTTGGCCTTTTTTATACATTAATTGATTTTCCAGGTATTTAATGCACATAATTCAAATTTGAAGTACAAGCGCATGCTCCAATGCGCAAAAGTTAGTTGGAAAATCATTTATGTGTACTTGGGCGAATTTCTAGGTCCCATGGAAGAAGTGGGAATGGAATTCAAACATCTGGGTGTCTTGGTTCGGCCGGAAACATCGAGAAACTTGGTTTTAAAATTCCCATAAATCCAAAACTCGCCTGAAAATTATGAAACTTGGCATGGTGTCATGACATGGCACCAACATGCTGTGGTAAAGATTTTGTCTGGTTTGCGAAGGTGCACACATTAACAATCAACCAAGTCATTTTGGAACAAGTGCTATCATGTTACAAATCGGAAACACAAGTATTATTGAAACCGTGGACATTCTACTTACCATTTACGTGCCGCCACGCGTCCCCTTTTTTTATTGGCTAGGAGGTGCCGTGCGGGGTAGCCATTTGAGTACGGTAGGCATGCGATCAGACCCCTGCGTGTGCTCATTGGGAGAAGAGCCCTTTGACCTCTATCCACGGCTCACCTCCCTCCCAACGTCTCCATTAATGGCGCCCGAGCCCCTGTTTCATGGCATGGCTATGTCTCACTCGACTGAGATTTAAGAGAGAAAAAAGAAAATCTGAAAAGAAAGTTTTGCACGGATCTTGATGTACGATCCGACGGACCTATATAGCATCGACTGCGACTTATAGCAAGACTAATGAATATAAGGACGATGACAGTGGATAATAATTGTCTTACATATTTAGGAAGATAATTAAAAAAGCCACATGCGGCAACGCCCGAAATACACAAGGGCAAAAGAAGAAGGAAGACAACAATCTGGCTCGCTGATCTCTACTTTCTTGATGCGTTGCTGCAGGCCGCGGGAACTAGTAGTCTCCGTGGCGAGTGGCGATGAGCTCTTTCGTGTCCTCAAGACGCTGCTTGAGAGCATCCATGGATTCCTCCACCTGCCTTTGGCGCTCAATGCGGAGCATGGCATTCTCGTCCATAAGTTTCTTGACGATGACGCCGGTTCTCTGCAACAAGGTAGTGGTCTCCTCGTGCTGCTTCATCGTTCCGGTGATCTTCGCCCTCAGCAGGTCACACTCGGTGCGGAGCTTCGCCTTGTCCTCCCCTAGTCCCCGGATGACGCTGGTAGCACTTTCAAACGAGGCATTCATCTCCTCCTGCTGCTTCATCCAGTCGGAGATCCGACCCATCAGGTCATCAAGCATAGTGCGCATGCGCCTATGAGAGTCCTCGCCTGCCCGCAAGATATTTTCCCAGGCCGCCGCGGCGCCGGAGGACATCTCTGCTGCATTCGCGGCGTGGCGGGACATCTCTGCTGCTTCCGCGGCGCGGCCGGACCAGTCTGCTGCATCAACGGTGCGGCGGGACCTCTGTGCTACTTCAGCGGTGTGGCGGGACCTCTGTGCTGCTACGGCCGCGCGGCGGGACATGTCGGCTGCTTTCACAGCGAGGCGAGACATCTCTCGTGCTTCCGCTTCCATGCTCGCCTCTCCCTGGTAGTAATCTCTCGACCCAGAACTCACGCTGGCCATGGCAGACGCAAGGGAATGACGATGAATGACTTGTTTGTTTTTGTGGATGAGGATCGAGTTGAGGAGGAATGTACAGTCATCTTGGAGTAGTAGTATTTATAACCGAGTACTAATACGCTCCTAAGTGGGAAACCATTTAGGTTTTGATCGGTGTGAACAGGTTTGCAATTAAATATAGCGTGGTAGTAATTTGGAATGTGACAGGACGCAGGCTCAAAATTTATTGACGGTTCTATAATTTCTAAGTGCGGCACTATTCCCAGACGGTGTAACGTGGGCACGCTTTCTCGGCCGCATACGTGGCGTTTGCACCATAGGGTGCGCCGCAATAGGCGATGTCAGCACACGTCTTGTTCCAACAACCGTGCGCGCTCGTTATTACCATCGCGCACGCTTCTTTTAATTAGAATGTGTGCCCGTCTAGCACACACATGTTGATCTGTCTAACTATTTCTGTTTGTTGTGGCTAATCGCAAATAGTTCATCCATGTGAAGTGTATGCCGTCAATCGCAGACATGTTGATCTGGCTGACCGTTTCTGTTGTGTTGCCTAATCGCAAACAGTTCATCCGTCTGAAGTGTATGCCCTCAATCGCGCACACCTTCATCTGGCTGCCCGTTTCTGTTGTTCCATCTCATCACAAACAGTTAATCCGACTGAACTGTATGCCATATATCGCACACACCTTCATTTGGCTGCCCGTTTCTTTCTTCTTCCTCATCGCAAACAGTTCATTGAACTGAACCGTATGCCCCGCATCACACACGCAACTAAAATCTGAACCGTGTTTGATGTATCCGCCATCGCAAACATTTTGCATCTTTTTTGATGGTTTTTTTACATCACCGTTTGCGATTAATGCATCGCGCACAGTTTCGTCGAAGGGTCTCTGATCGTAGTGTCGCGTTAGCAGCATCCTGCAGTAGTGTCAACATTAGTCATAAAGAACACACATACTTATTGCAAAAGTTTATTAGCCATCAAAGCAAAGTACTAATACGCATGCTCCTAGGGGGATATATTGGTAGGAAAAGACCATCGCTCGTCCCCGACCGCCACTCATAAGGAAGACAATAAAAAATAAATCATGCTCTAATTTCATCGCATAACGAGAGACTATACATGCATGCTTCGGGAATCACAAACCTTAACACCAATATTCTTACTAAACCACAATCATTCACTAGTACCTCCCACATATTATCATCTCTATATCGCAAAACTATTGCAAGGAATCAAACATATCATATTCAGTGATCTACAAGTTTTATGTAGGATTTTATGACTAACCATGTGAATGACCAATTCCCGTTGACTCTCTAAATAGATATAAGTGAAGCAAGAGAGTTTAATTCTTTCTACAAAAGACTTGCCCATGTTCTAATAAATATAAGTGAAGCAAAATAGCATTCTACAAATGGCGGTTTTCTATGTGTAGAGAAACAGGCAATCAAAACTTCAAATGATATAAGTGAAGCACATGAAGCATTCTATAAACCCATACTCAAAAGATATAAGTGCAGTGCATAGAGCATTCTATAAATCAACCAAGGACTATCTCATACCAGCATGATGCATTATTAAAAGAAAAATAAAAAGCACACGACGCTCCAAGATTTACACATATCATGTGACGAATAAAAATATAGCTCCAAGTAAAATTACCGATGGTCGTTAGAAGAAAGAGGGGATGCCTTCCGGGGCATCCCCAAGCTTAGTTGCTTGGGAGTCCTTGAATATTACCTTGGGGTGCCTCGGGCATCCCCAAGCTTAGGCTCTTGCCACTCCTTCTTCCTTCATCCATCGTGATCTCACCCAAAACTTGAAAACTTCAATCACACAAAACTTCACAAAACCCTCGTGAGATCCGTTAGTATAATAAAGCAAATCACTACTTTAAGTACTGTTGAAAATCCATTCATATTTTATTTTTTCATTATACCTAGTGTACTCTAACTTCACCATGGCTTATATCACCGACACAATCCATAGATTCATCAAAACACGCAAAATAATGCATAAAAAACAGAATGTGTCAAAAAACAGAACAGTTTATAGCAATATGAACATTGACCATACTTATGTAACTCCAAAAAATCTGAAAAATTAGGAAAAAATAAACAATTTGCATGGAAGTACTATGTAAAAATTTCAGAAACTTTTGAGATTCCAGTAAAAAAAATGTAAATTCACGCGCTACAGCCAAAGTTTATGTTTTTCCACTGCACATACCAAACAAGCAATCTAATCATCCTAAAGGCAAATCTTGGCACATTATTTTTATAATACAATGGATTTGCACAAGGGGATAATTATTTTTGTTGAAAATTTTCTGTAATTCAAGATTTGCAAAGTTTCCATCGGCATGAACAAAGTTCAAGGAGCTCCCCCACTTCAACGGTGCTCGTCTTTCTTACTTTCACTTTTCTTTTTGAAAAGTTTTTGGTTCCCCTCTATATTTTTTTGTTTTTAAACTTTTTTAAAAGCACACAACAGAATAAAATGACTCTCTAAAACTTCCAGGTTGTCTCCCTGGCAGCGCTTTCTTTAAAGCCATTAAGCTAGGCATATAGTGCTCAAGTAATGGATCCACCCGGATCCCAAGGTATATCAAAGCCAATTTTAATTAGCAATGATTTGTAATTTAGTAGTGAGCACAAAGTAACATATATCATGCAAAAACGAAGTCTAAGTCTCTTCTTATGCATCGGCATGTCATAAAAGAACAATTCATGCACACAAAGTAAGGGCCGACACATAGCATAAACAGTTTCTTGCAATTTTATTATGTTGGAAACATAGAGAGGTGGAGATGTAGTTCCTCTCTCATAATAATTGCAAGTAGGAGAAGCAAGCACATGAATATTATATTCATCAAAATCATCATGTGTAATAGTAAAATGCAACCCATCAATATAATCCTTAATAAGCACAAACTTCTCCAATATAGTGTAGTTGGGAGAATTCAAAAAGATAATAGGACTATCATGTGTGGGTGCAATAGCAACAATTTCTTTCATAACATAAGGAACTATAGCAAGTTCATCTCCATAAGCATAATTCATATTGGCATCTTGGCCACAAGCATAGCAAGCATCAATTTCATCAAAAAGGGATATTTCAAACAAATCCAAGGGATCATAGTAATTATCATAGCATTCATCCTTCGGTAAGCACGAAGGGAGATTAAACAATGTATGAGTTGAAGAGTTACTCTCATTAGAAGGTGGGCACGGGTAGCTAATCCGCTCTTCCTCCTTTCGTTGTTCACTCTTCTCGTCATCTTTTTCATCTAATGAGCTCACAGTGTCATCAATTTCTTCTTCCATAGATTCATGCAAAATATTAGTCTCTTCTTGAACAATGGAGGTGTCCTCAATATATGGTTTAACATAAGCATTAGAAGCATAGTTTTCATAGCAATATTTAAGTATGGCAGATTTTTCAGATTTGTAAAGAATAGCATCATACTTTTCAATCAAAGAAGCAATTTCATAAGCACCCTTAAAAGCAACAAATTCTTCAATTTGTTCAATATCAAAGTAATTATAAGCATCTTTGGCAAAAGAAGATAAGATTCCATTATCACTAAACTCACATTGGTAGGGAAGGTGTTTCTTGGGGTCTTCAGAACAACAAGTAAAATCATATATTTCACATAAATTCCAAGCATAGCATTGCAAACAATTAATTTGATGCAGTAAAAGTTTCCCTTTTTGAGATAAGCGGTGTCGCACAAAATAAGCATGCTCATTTAATGATTTTCCCTCAACTAAGCTAGTTGGGTTTTCAGTACGAGCACATACGAATCGAAGATGATCCAAGTAGAAAGCTTCAGTATTGTGATAGATTTTGGGTGGTTCTTCAACCATTGGCAGGTACAACTATTTTTTTGGTATTTTACATTTCCTACCCATAACTAAAGATAGAAAACAAGAGCAAAAAATAAAAACTACTTAGTGATAAAGCAAACAAGCGCACACGAGAATATTCACCCCACGCTATTGCTCCCCGGCAACGGCGCCAGAAAAAGGTCTTGATAACCCACAAGTATAGGGGATCAATTGTAGCATTTCTTGATAAGTAAGAGTGTCGAACCCAACGAGGAGCTAAAGGTAGAATTTATATTCCCTTCAAGTTCTACCGACCATCGATACAACTCTAAGCAAGCTTAACGTTCGCTTTACCTAGAACAAGTATGAAACTAGAAGTACTTTGTAGGTGTGATAGATAGGTTTGCAAGATAATAAAGAACACGTAAATAAAAGTTAGGGGTTGTTTAGATAAAGAAACAATTAAGTTAGTTTTAGTAGAGAGTTTTTTGTCACAAGAAAGTTATTTGCCCCTAGGCAATCGATAACTAGACCGGTAATCATTATTGCAATTTTATATAAGGGAGCGGCATAAACTAACATACTTTCTCTACTTGGATCATATGCACTTATGATTGGAACTCTAGCAAGCATCCGCAACTACTAAAGATCATTAAGGTAAAACCCAACCATAGCATTAAAGTATCAAGTCCTCTTTACTCCCATACGTAAACAACCTACTTACTCGGGTCTGTGCTTCTGTCACTCACGCCACCCACCATAAGCGAATCATGAACATAGTGCAAACCCTACAGCGGGGATCCCTCATGCTTGCATGACATGGAGAGCACCATAGGACATCACCAATAATAAAACATACAACTCAAACCAATCACGATCATCAATCAACCCATAGGACAGAACGGATCTACTCAAACATCATAGGATAACCATACATCATTGGGAAATAATATATAGCGTTGAGCACCATGTTTAAGTAGAGATTACAGTGGGTAAAAGAGAGGTTACACCGCTGCATAGAGGGGGAGAGAGTTGGTGATGACGACGGTGAAGTTGTTGGTGTAGATCGCCGTCACGATGATGGCCTCGGCGGCGTTCCGGCGCCACCGGGAGAGAGGGGGAGAGAGCCCCCCTTCTTCTTCTTCCTTGACCTCCCCCCTAGATGGGAGGAGGGTTTCCCCTTTGGTCCATGGCCTCCATGGCGGTGGAGGGGCGGGAGCCCCTCCGAGATTGGATCTCTCTCTCTCTGTTTCCTTCTGTTTCTGCGTTCCTGTTTTCTGGCCATTCATCGTTTCTTAAATTCCCGAAGATCCGTAACTCCGATTGGGCTGAAATTTTAACATGATTTTTATCCGGATATTATCTTTCTTGCGGCGAAAGAAGGGACCAACCTCCTTACAGGGGCACAAGCCTCCTGGCCACGCCCAGGGTAGGTGGGCGCGCCCCTCGAGCATGTGGGCCCCTTGGGCATCGTCTCGCGTTGATTCTTTTTCCCAAAAATCACAAATATTCCAAACTAAATCTCCATAAATTTTTATCGAGTTTAGACTTCGTTTGGTATGGATATTCTGCGAAACAAAAAACATGCAACAAACAGGAACTGGCACTGGGCACTGGATCAATATGTTAGTCCAATAAATCATATAAATTGTTGCCAAAAGTATGTGAAAGTTGTATAATATTGGCATGAAACAATAAAAAATTATAGATACGACAGAGACGTATCATGCCCCAAGATTTCTACCGGAGAAACAAGGACAAAAACATGCATCAACCCCTAGGCATAGATTACCCCAGTGTCACCTCGGGAATCCGCGAGTTGAGTGTCAAAACATATATCAAGTGAATCAATATGATTACGCATTGTCACCACGGGTATTCATAGCAAGACATACATCAAGTGCTCTCAAATCCATAAAAGTGTTCAATCCTATAAGAACGAAATCTCAAAGGAAAAACTCAATTCATCACAACAAGATAGAGAGGAGAAAACACCATATGATCCAACTATATTAACAAAGCTCGCGATACATCAAGATCGTGCCAAATCAAGAACATGAGAGAGAGAGAGATTAAACACATAGCTACTGGTACAAACCCTCAGCCTCGAGGGTGGACTACTCCCTCCTCTTCATGGTGGCCGCCGGGATGATGACGACGGCCATCGGTGATGATTTCCCCCTCCAGCAAGGTGCCGGAATAGGGTCTAGATTGGTTTTTCATGGCTACAGAGGCTTGCGGCGATGGAACTTCTGATCTAGGTTAACTTCCAGAGGTTTCTGAATATATAGGATTTTTGGCATTGGTTTCACGCGAAGATGGGCCTCAGGGGGCCCATTACCCACCAGGGCGCACCAGGGGGGAGGCGCGCCCTGGTGCCTTGTGGGCAGCAGGGGAATCCCCCCCAGTGGTTCTTTGCTCCGGTATTTTTCTTTTCATCCAAAGAAAATCGTCAAAAAGTTTCATCCAATTCCGAAAACTTTTATTTTTGCACAAAAAACAACACCACGGTAGTTCTGCTAAAAACAGCGTCAGTCCGGTTAGTTCCATGCAGATCATACCAAAACCATATAGAATTGTTGTAAACATGGCATGAATACTTCATAAATTATAGATACGTTGGACACGTATCAACATCCCCAAGCTTAAATCCTACTCGTCCCCGAGTAGGTAAATGATAAAATAAATAATTTATGAAGTGTGAATGCTAGCATAGTGCATAAGTTTGATCAATGATAATTTCAATCACTTTTCCTAGCATCATAGCAACAACTCTTTCTTATAAAACTCATCATGATAAAGTAGCAATCAATTCACATGTTATAGTTCAAACAATGCCTTCTCTTGAAACTTAAGAACATATGTTCTTAGTCACCAAACAATTGCAATTCAACTTATTCAACAAAGTCTAAGTAAGAGCTCCACATACTCAATCATCATATAGTCTTCTATGATTGCTAGTACTCAAAGCATATTTTTAGAACAAATGGCATCCATTGAACACAGAGAAAGATAGGGGCTTAATGTTTCGCCTCCCAACTCATTTATCATAGAGATAATTGTCAACAATAATAAATCATGATCAAATATATTTGACTGGCCATATGTGCCTAGATCTTTCCCCACCACATGATGCTTGCCAACTATAGAATAATTTAGGTTGAAATGAGAATGCATACTATTGACTCTTGCATAAAAATAAATAGTGAAAAGTAAAATATAGGCCCTTCGCAGAGGGAAGCAGAGGTTGTCATGCGCTTTTTATTTTTGGATGCATAATCTCTTAATGCAAATGAATGTCACATTATATTACCCCTTATGATAGCAACCTTTATTATGCATTCCATCGCTTTTATTACTTTGCCATCACAAGTTTGTACAATGCTTATTTTCCCTTACAATAAAAGATCAAACATATTTAGGAGCAATTTTTATTGCTTTATTGACCGATGACAACTTACTTGAAGGACCTTATTCAATCCATAGGTAGGTATGCTGGACACTCATGGCTAGAAACTGGGTTTAAGGGTTTTTGGATGCACAATTAGTATCTCTACTTAGTACGAATTTTTGGCTAGCAAAAGATCCTAAGCAAACACCACATGTTGGAGGATCCATAACAATATAACTTCTATGCAAATATACACAATCGTAACTCATTACGTTGTCTTCCTTGTCCAACTTCAACTAATTTGCTCAATTTTGGAAACAATTAATGGGTATTCACAATCATAGAAGATGTCCAAGATAATATATTTGTATGTGAAAGTTCTCTTCCTTATACTAATCATTCATGAATTGCTTGTATGACCAATATTGTGATTGTCAAGCTTCAAAAGATTTCACTTTCTAAACCCAATGTGAAGCTACTACTAGGCATGATATGAAATATAATTTCAAATTCATGATATTCAATTCATTCAACAATTGACTCATTGGATATAAGTGAAGCACAAGAGTAAATGACAAGCTACTCCAAAAAGATATAAGTGAAGTTCAAGCGAGTAGTTAAGTAAATGGGTAGCTATTTGAGGACTCCCTCTTATTTGAAAACTTTAAGATCTAAGTATTTTATTAAAACAACAAGAAAAATTAAAATTAAATGACATTCCAAGAATAGCACAACTCATGTGAAGAAGCAAAAACTAAAGCCCAACCGAGGCTAACCAATAATTGTTGATGAAGAAAGGTGGGATGACTACCGGGGCATCCCCAAGCTTTGATACTTAAGACTTCTTGGAATATTAACTTGGGATGCCTTGGGCATCCCCAAGCTTGAGCTCTTGTGTCTTCTTCATTCCTCTCATAACACGGTTTCCCTAATTCTTAAAAACTTCATCCACACAAAACTCAACAAGAACTTGTGAGATAAGTTAGTATAAATCAATGCAATAACCTTATCATTCTCTACTGTAGCAAATCACTAAAATTATTATTTAACATTGCACACTAAATGCCTCTGCATATTTAACACTTCTATCCTCAAATAGAATCATTAAACAAGCAAACATACGCAGACATAACAACAATCTATCTAAACAGGACAGTCTGTAAAGAGTGCAATTATACTCATACTTAGCTAACCCCAAAAATTCTGAAAAATTACCACACTATAGAAAATTCATTATAGCTTATTTTGCAAAAAAAATAAATATTTTATCACAATCTAGCTTTTCTAAAGAATTCACACACTAGCGTGCAACTTTCTGATTTCAAATGGCCACATATAGACTTGCAAAATAAGCATGGAAAAGGCTATACTTGACATTTTTATTGAAATAAAAGATGCAAAACATTAATCTAAATAACATAAAGCAAATCCTAATAAAATAATATGATGCTCCAAGCAAAACTTATATCATGTGAGGAATAAAAATATGGCCCCAAGTAAGGTTACCGATAATGTTGAAGACGAAAGAGGGGATGCCTACCGGGGCATCCCTAGCTTAGTTGCTTGGATCTTCCTTGAATATTACCTTCGGGTGCCTTGGGCATCCCCAAGCTTAGGGTCTTGTAACTCCTTAATCTCCTCATATCGATATCTCACCCAAAACTTGAAAACTTCAATCACACAAAACTTAACAGAACTTCATGAGATGGGTTAGTATGATAAAGACAAATCATTCACTTTGGTACTATCAATATAAGATTTATAATTGTTCTCACACAATGCCTACTGTACCCTACAATTTCTACAACTTATATTGACCAATATAAGCCATAGAAACTATAAAACAAGCAAACTATGCATTGAAAACAGAATCTGTCAAAAACAAAGCAGTACATAAAGATCTGAATTATGGTCATAGCTATGTAACTCCAAAAATTCTGAAAAATTAGGAAAACATAGAAAATTTGTATACACATAAACTGCAAAAAATCGGAATTTTTCGACGCCACAGTGATTTTTAACAATTCTGTTACTGGGCACAAAATTTTCTGTTTTTGCACAGAAACAAGTCAACTATCATCCACATTATCCCAAAGGCTTTACTTGGTACTTTATTGAAACAAAAGCTATAAAACATGATTAATACAGTAGCTTAATCATGTTAACAAACAAAAACAGTAATGGTAAATGTTGGGTTGTCTCCCAACAAGCGCTTTTCTTTAATGCCTTTTTAGCTAGGCATGATGATTCCAATGATGCTCACATAAAAGTAAAGAATTGAAATATAAAGAGAGCATCATGAATCACATGGCAAGCACATTTAAGTCTAACCCACTTCCTATGCATAGGGATTTTGTGAGCAAACAACTTATGGGAACAAGAATCAACTAGCATAGGAAGGCAAAACAAGCAAAACTTTAAAATTTTCAACACATAGAGAGGAAACTTGATATTATTGAGATATGTAAAAGCATATGTTCTTCTCTCATAATTAGTTTCAGTAGCATCATGAATGAATTCAACAATATAACTATCACACAAATCATTCTTTTCATGATCTACAGGCATAGAAATTTTATTACTCTCCACATAAGCAAATTTTTTCTCATTCATAATGGTGGGAGCAAAGTCAACAAAATAACTATCATGTGATACTTGATTGGCATAGTCCAATTGAAAATTAAAATCATGATGACAACTTTCATGGTTATCATTATTCTTTATAGCATACATGTCATCACAATAATCATCATAGATAGGAACTTCATTGTCAAAATCAATTGAAACCTCTTCCAAGATAGTGGAATCATCATTAAATAAATTCATGACCTCTCCAAATCCACTTTCATCATTATAATCATCATAAATAGGAGGCATGATATCATCATAATAAATTTGCTCATCAAAACTTTGGGGAGTAAAAATTTCATCTTCATCAAACATAGCATCCCCAAGCTTAGGGCTTTGCATATCATTACCATCATGGATATTCAAAGAATTCATACTAGCAACATTGCAATCATGCTCATCATTCAAAGATTTTATGCCAAACATTTTATTGAATTCTTCTTCTATTAGTTGAGTACAATTTTCCTTTCCATCATTTTCAAGAAAGACATGATAAAGACAACTAATATGAGGCAACCTGAATTCCATTTTTTAGTTTTGTTTTTATAAACCAAACAAGTGGTAAAACAAGAAACTAAAAGATTCAATTGCAAGATCTAAAGATATACCTTCAAGTACTCACCTCCCCGGCAACGACGCCAGAAAAGACCTTGATGTCTACTACACAACTTGTTCTTGTAGACTCATGTTGGGTCTCCAAGCGCAGAGTTTTGTAGGACAGTAGCAAATTTCCCTCAAGTGGATGACCTAAGGTTTATCAATCCGTGGGAGGCATAGGATGAAGATGGTCTCTCTCAAACAACCCTGGAACCAAATAACAAAGAGTCTCTTATGTCCCCAACACACCAAGTACAGTGGTAAATTGTATAGGTGCACTAGTTCGGCGAAGAGATGGTGATACAAGTGTAGTACTGATAGTAGATATTGATTTTTGTAATAGTAACAATAAAAACAACAAGGTAGCAAGTAACAAAAGTGAGCACAAATGGTATTGCAATGCTTGAAAATGAGGCCTAGGGTCCGTACTTTCACTAGTGCAATCTCTCAACAATGCTAATATAATTGGATCATATAACCATCCCTCAATGTGCGATGAACAATCACTCCAAAGTTCTTATCTAGCCGAGAACATGAGAAGAAATTGTTTGTAGGGTACGAAACCACCTCAAAGTTATCCTTTCCGATCGATCTATCCAAGAGTTCGTACTAAAATAACACCATATGATACACATCAACCAACTCTAATGTCACCTAGATACTCCAATGTCACCTAGATACTCCAATGTCACCACGAGTATCCGTGAGTTGATTATACGATATGCATCAAACAATTTCAGATTCATAATACTCAATCCAACACAAAGAACCTCAAAGAGTGCCCCAAGATTTCTACCGGAGAAACAAGGACGAAAACATGCATCAACACCTAGGCATAGATTACCCAAATGTCACCTCATGAATCCACGAGTTGAGTGCCAAAACATATATCAAGTGAATCAATATGATTCCCCATTGTCACCACGGGTATTCATAGCAAGACATACATCAAGTGCTCTCAAATCCATAAAAGTATTCAATCCGATAAGAACGAAATCTCAAAGGGAAAACTCAATTCATCACAACAAGATGGAGAGGGGAAAACACCATGTGATCCAACTATATTAACAAAGCTCTTGATACATCAAGATAGTGCCAAATCAAGAACATGAGAGAGAGAGAGATTAAACACATAGCTACTGGTACAAACCCTCAGCCCCAGGGTGGACTACTCCCTCCTCATCATGGTGGCCGCCGGGATGATGAAGATGGCCACCAGTGATGATTTCCCCCTCCGGCAGGGTGCCGGAACATGGTCTAGATTGGTTTTTCGTGGCTATAGAGGCTTGCGGCGGCGAAACTTCTGATCTAGGTTAACTTCCGGAGGTTTATGAATATATAGGATTTTTTGGCGTCGGTTTCACGCGAAGATGGGCCTCGGGGGGCCCACTACCCACCAGGGCGCGCCAGGGGGGGGGGGGGGGGGTGGAGTGCCCTGGTGCCTTGTGGGCAGCAGGGCCCCCCCTCCAGTGGTTCTTTGCTCCGTTTTTTTCTTTTCTTCCAAAGAAAACCGTCAAAAAGTTTCGTCCAATTCCAAGAACTTTATTTCTGCACAAAAAACAACACCACGGTAGTTCTGCTGAAAACATCGTCATTCCGGGTTAGTTGCATGCAAATCGTACCAAAACCATATAGAATTGTTGTAAACATGGCATGAATACTTCATAAATTATAGATACGTTGGAGACGTATCAAAGCCGCACGTCTTGAAGAGCGCCAAGAATGAGGAACCGTGCAAGAATTCCATGACCTCAATGACAAAACAATCAAGCGGAGCACGAGGAGCAAGCGGCTCAAGATCCTCCACCACGACAAGAGCGTCATCCCCTTCGACAACAACGAAATGACGAGCAACGCTACGATAAGCTCAAGTTCACCATGCCTAAGTTCTTCGGAAGCAATGACCCCAAAGACTACCTTTCATGGGCATTGAAAGTTGACTCTTTTGCTTGCACAATTATGAAGAAGAAAAGAAGATCGCCATGGCATCTCTTGAGTTCCAAGACTATGTCCTTATTTGGTGGGAGCAAGTCATTGAGCGGCGAGAAGCAAAAGGTGACCCATTGATACGTCTCCAACATATCTATAATTTTTGATTGTTCCATGCTGTTATATTATCTTTCTTGGATGTTTTACAATCATTTTATAGCAACTTTATATCATTTTTGGGACTAACCTATTGACATAGTGCCTAGTGCCAGTTGCTGTTTTTTGCTTGTTTTTCAGTTCGCAGAATATCAGTACCAAACGGAGTCCAAACATAGCGAAACTTTTTGGAGATTTTTTTGGACCAGAAGACAACTTGGGAGCCAAGGAAGCACCTGGGGGAGGCCCGTGGGGCCCATGATACACCAGGATGCGCCAGGGGCCCCTGGCGCGCCCTGATGTATCATGGGCCCCACGGGCCTCCCCCCGATACACCAGGGTGCGCCAGGGGCCCCTGGCATGCCCTGATGTGTCATGGGGCCCACAGAGGTCTCCTCCACCGCCTCTCAGCTCTATAAATACCCAAATATTCCAGAAACCCTAGGGTAGTCGACGAAACACAATTCCAGCCGCCGCAAGTTTCAGAACCACGAATCCAATCTAGCACGATCACGGAGGGGTTCATCATCCTCATTGGTGCCTCTCCAATGATGCGTGAGTAGTTCACCATAGACCTACGGGTCCGTAGGCAGTAGCTAGATGGCTTCTTCTCTCTTTTTGATTCTCAATACAATGGTCTCTTGGAGATCTATTTGATGTAATGACTTTTTGCGGTGTGTTTGTTGGGATCCGATGAAGTTAGAGTTTATGATCAGATCTATATCCATGAAAGTTATTTGAGTCTTCTTTGATCTCTTATATGCATGATTATTTATAGCCTTGTATTTCTTCTCCGAATCTTTGGTTTAGTTAGGCCAACTAGATTGATTTTTCTTGCAATGGGAAGAGGTGCTTTGTGATGGGTTCGATCTTACGGTGTCCTCACCCAGTGACAGAAGGGGTAGCGAGGCACGTATGTATCATTGAGATTAAGGATAAAAAGATGGGGTCCATACCTACATGAATAGATCTTGTCTACATCATGTCATCGTTCTTATTGCATTACTCTGTTTCTCCATGAACTTAATACACTAGATGCATGCTGGATAGCTGTCGATGTGTGGAGTAATAGTAGTAGATGCAGAATCATTTCGGTCTACTAATCTTGGACGTGATGCCTATATTCATGATCATTGCCTGGATATCGTCATAATTATTTGTTCTTCTATCAATTGCCCAATAGTAATTTGTTTACCCACCGTATGCTATTTTCTCGAGAGAAGCCACTAGTGAAATCTACGGCCCCCGGGTCTATCTTTTATCATATTGCTTTCAGATCTATCTTTTATCATATTTGTTTTCAGATCTATTATTCCAAAAACCCAAAAATATCTTGCTGCACTTTTTTCTTTACTTATTTCATTTCATGTTTTATTCAGATCTATTTATCCAATCTCATACAAACCAATCTATCTTTTTACCGTGGAGGGATTAACAACCCCTCTTACGCGTCGGGTTGCAAGTATTTGTTCTTTGTGTGCAGGTACCGTTTACATAGTGTTGCTTGGTTCTCCTACTGGATTCATAACCTTGGTTTCATAACTGAGGGAAATACTTACCGTAGTTGTGTTGCATCATCCCTTCCTCTTTGGGGAAATACCGACGCAGTCTAAGCCACGTCACCCACCCATCACAACATGGAATCAAATGAAGGATGTCATGCGAGCGCGCTTTGTGCCTACACACTATAGTCAAGACCTCTTCAAGAAAATGCAACTCCTCAAGCAAGGCACTAAGTCTGTTGAAGAGCACTACAAGGAAATGGAGATTGCCATGATACGAGCTAATGTCACGGAAGATGAGGAGCAACCATGGCACGTTTCTTGAATGGACTCAACCATCCTATCAAGAAGATCGCCGACTTCCAACCTTACTCCAACATTCTCGAGCTAGTGCACCAAGCTGCCAAGGCGGAGTGACAAGTGCAAGATGATTACAAGTATGCCAAGTACTCTTCCAAGACATACGGTTCCTATAATCAAGCTTCAATGACTACGACGCCTTCTTCCTCGACCAAAGCTTCACCAAGCAACATTGAAAAGTCAAGCTACACGAAATCTTCGTCAACTTCGACACTTTCAAGTCGCCCTTCCACTACAAGCAACTTCAAGCCGAGAGCTTCATCATCGTCTACTCCAACGGATGAGACTGTCAAGACAAGTTCCATCAAATGCTTCACATGTCAAGGCCGAGGCCACAAGACATTTGAGTGCCCCACTCGGCGCACCATGATCGCCAATGACGACGGCACCTATGACTCGATGAGTGAGGAAGAAATGGAAGCGCTTGAGCACGTGGCCATGCATCGGTGCGTGAATGAAGATGAAGATGACCAAGTCTTTTGTGACAATGATTCGAGCCCCACTGAGGGAGTCATGGACTAAGGGGTCCTCGGGGCGACGGCCCATCGTACGTGGGCCGGACTGGTGAAGCCGTATATTGACAGGAGATCTATGAAGCCATGGTGTGCCCTCCAAGTCAAGAAGACGCAGTATCTCTTTAAACCCTTGTTGTAATCTATCTTCGGTAACCCTTACCCTATCGGTGTCTATATAAACCGAGGGTGGTAGTCATTAGGGTTAGAGCTACATTCATTGCCTCATAGCCTTAGGGTTAGCTCATGCTGATCTCG
This sequence comes from Thinopyrum elongatum, assembly GCA_011799875.1. Classification (NCBI taxonomy): domain Eukaryota; kingdom Viridiplantae; phylum Streptophyta; class Magnoliopsida; order Poales; family Poaceae; genus Thinopyrum; species Thinopyrum elongatum. Next base: position 467,218,131 of record CM022298.1, read on the forward strand.
AGGTAGATCTACTCTGTAAACCACATCATACATCCGATATAATCAAGCAGGACGTAGGGTATTACCTCTTCGAGAGGGCCTGAACCTAGGTAAACACTGTGTTCGTCGTCCCTTGTTACCCATCGACCCTAGATCCACAACTCGGGACCCCCTACCCCGAGGTCTGCTGGTTTTGACACCGACATTGGTGCTTTCATTGAGAGTTCTGCTGTAGGGTCGCCCAAAGGATCGATGACTCGCCTGATCATAGGAGAAGGCATCGGATCCGGGGACTTCTTCGTCCCTGGTCAACTCTTCGCATTCGGCAGCATCGTACTGCACGCCGACCCGACTGGTTGTTTGGATCAGATCGACAACTTCGCCCCCAAACACCGAATTTGATTCGGCAACCTGGAATATGTGGCGGACTCATGGGGTGATATGGTCTTCACCGGACTCACTACCCCTTCCCGCACTCACGCAGGCCTCATTGTGCCCGCCCCGGAGTCTCCCTCCGATCCGATCTACGGATTGGCTCCAGCAGCTTCGAGACAGGAAAGCTCCGCCTCGAGCGGCGGCCAGACTCCACCTTCGCCCGAACCCATCATGTTGGCGGAGGACTTATCCCCGACCTTCGAGGCAGGATCTGGAGGCAGAAGCCAAGAGTCAATCTTGGCCGAACCGTTACTCCACAATGCCCACCCAGCCGTGAGCTCCCACGATGAAGTGGCAGCCAATAGCCAGGAATTACCCCTGGCCCGAAGCGACTCAATCTCAAACCCCGGCGTGGAACCCACACGCAGGGATCAAAATCCGTCCTTGACTTCCGACGACTGTCCGGACCCAATCGAGGATCCGGTTCCGCACCCCGAGCTTAGCTCGGCCTATAGAAATAAAGGACTGGCTAGGGCATTGACTGCCCCTCTTACAACGGGATCTGGCTCAGAGCCCTCAAGTTCGGTGACCCTCGCTATGATAAACGAGGCGTTGGATCAAATTCAGAAAATGACTATCCAGGAGGACCTCTCCCCCGCTCACGATTGTCAACCCGTCGAGGCGTACTATAGGGAATTTTGCGCCCCACCCACCACCCACTTGGTAGCCACTATCGATGATTTAACCGATATGCTAGACTATAATTCGGAGAATACCGAATACATGGACGAGGGGGACGGAGCCACGGCTAATGCCGATGTTGCCCCCCTCCCCCGTCACCGGCCGCTGGTCGGCCACTTCCACCTACGACATTTACATGGTGGACACCCCCAAAGACTGTGACGGCACTCCCAATCAGGACAGAGGCAAGCCCAGAGATGAGCCACCCAAACGCCGAAAACAGCGCCATCGATCAAAGCCATGTCGAAGCCATGCGAGCAACGTGGACTCAGCGGAGAACGGCACCGTAAATAATACGGATGACCTCACCGGAGACACATCCTTCGAACATCATCAGGATGACCCCACAGTGTAGGAGGACCCGCTCAATTCAGAAAACCCCAACGACTCCAAGGATAGCAACTACCTCCCACTCTCTAAAGAGGAGGCCAGTCTTGGGGAGGACAATTTCATCGTCCCCGAAGACCCTCTGGAGCAGGAACGGTTCAAGCGGAGGCTTCTAGCCACCGCCCGCAGCCTAAAGAAATGAAAATGCAAAATCAAAGCTGAACAGGACACCCTCAACGACCCATGGACCAAAGTCCTAGCTGCCGAAGAAGGGTATGGACATGAACTGCCAACCAGGAGTTACCCCAAGCGAAGGCTATTGCCCCAATTCGATGACGAGGTCATAGAGACAACACGCCCGACATACACAAATGCCGAATAGCCGGACCGCCCCCCTAGAGGGCGGGACAGGGAAGCTGACGAGGCCGAACACCCAGCCGCCCCACCTCGCCGTCAAGGCAAGGATCAAGTGCAGCCTACTTACGAGTATGACCTTCGCCATGACCTAGACGCTCGTGGAGGCCGTACCAGGTCCATCTACGGACCCAGAGAGGACCCGCCCGCTTACCGGGAAGGATACTATGATCGGCTAAAACGAAATGATAGAATCCGGGAGCAACAGCACGCCCGGAGGGCCGAGGACCTCAGACGCGATGTAGCCCGAATTTGGGGTGCCGCACACCCCCTGTGTTTTACAGAGAGGGTGATGCAACACCAATTCCCGGAAGGCTTCAAGCCCGTGAACATCGAATCATATGATGGAACCACAGATCCAGCCGTATGGATAGAGGATTTCCTCCTCCACATACACATGGCGCGAGGAGATGACCTCCATGCCATTAAATATCTGCCGCTAAAGCTTAAAGGTCCAGCTCGACACTAGTTGAACAGCCTTCCTGAAGACTCTATAGGCTGCTGGGAAGAGCTCGAGGACGCTTTTCGAGCAAAGTTTCAGGGCACCTAAGTCCGGCCTCCGGACGCCGACGACCTAAATCGCATCACACAACAACCCGGAGAGTCTGCCCGACAATTTTGGAACCGATTCCTGACCAAGAAAAACCAGATAGTCCACTGTCCGGATGTTGAAGCCTTGGCTGCCTTCAAGCATAGTGTTAAGGACGAATGGCTCGTCCGACAGCTCGGCCAGGACAAACCAAGAACTATGGCAGCCCTTACTTCCCTCATGACCCTCTTTTGCGCGGGCGAGGATAGTTGGCTTGCTCGCAAGAACACCAACCCAGACACACTTGGTACCTCCAAGGTTAGGGACGGAAATGGAAAGCCCCGATGCAGCAAGAATAAACGTCGCCACAATGACGGCGAGGGCGAGGATACGGCAGTAAATGCCGGATTCCGAAACCAGAAGTCCGGACCCCGAAAGAAAGCCCCTAAAGGCAACAGTGGTGGCCCGTCTAGACTGGACATAATTCTGGACAGGCCTTGTCAGATTCACGGCACATCAGAGAAGCCCGCCAACCACTCCAACCGAAATTGTTGGGTGATCAAACAGGCCGGCAAACTCATAGCCGAAGACTCGGGCAAAAGCCCACGAAGCGAGGACGGTGATGAGCCCCGCAGGCCGAATAGTGGAGGCCAGAAACCCTTCCCTTCCGAGGTCAAGATGGTAAACATGATCTACGCAACCCACATACCGAAGAAGGAGAGGAAGCGAGCGCTACGAGACGTATACTCAGTCGAGCCAGTAGCGCCGAAGTTCAATCCATGGTCAGCTTGCCTGATCACATTCGATGGCAGGGATCATCACACCAGCATACGCCATGGAGGGTCCGCATCCCTAGTGCTAGACCCCATCATCGATGGATTCCACCTCACTAGAGTCCTAATGGATGGAGGAAGCAGCCTCAATCTGATATACGAAGATACAGTGAGGAAAATGGGGATCGATCCATCAAGGATTAAACCCAGTAACACCACCTTTAAGGGGGTCATTCCGGGAGTGGAGGCCCGCTGCACGGGCACTGTGACGCTTGAAGTAGTGTTCGGATCTCTGGATAACTTCCGAAGCGAGGACTTGATATTCGATATTGCACCTTTTCGCAGTGGCTATCACGCCCTCCTCGGTCGAACAGCGTTCACCAAATTCAATGCCATTCCGCATTACACCTACCTCAAGTTGAAGATGCCTGGCCTCTCGGGCGTCATAACTATCAACGGCAACACGGAACACTCACTTCGAACCGAAGAACACACTGCGGCCCTAGCGGCCGAAGACCACACCGGCCCATATAGGCTCGTATGCCGACCCGCCGTAAAGGCCGGCGACAATAGCAAACGGGTTCGAACCCGTTCCCCGTCATGGGAACCCGCATGCGTTCGCCGCAAATAGGGATATGCGCCCCACGACACACCCACATTCTTCACGCTCTACGTGCCTCGTCAGCACAACTTCGCACTCAAAATACCATGGGCAGCTGTGAGGCATATATCAATAAATCCGAAGTGCATGTTTGGTTAAACCGAACTTTGGAATTACTTCGTCTTTGGACGACCCGGGGACCAATTCCGGATACCCCCAAGCATAAAGCTTCATTGGCAAGGTCCTCGCCCATCAAGGTCTCATCGAAGGTCCCAACCCCCACCTATTAGAAGCAAAGACACAGACATGCAACAGGGCACAATGAAGGCTTCAACTCACGCATCAAGGCTCTGCGTCAACCTTTAATCTGTAAACTTTCTCATTGTCTCCAAGGTCTTGACACTTCAACACCAACAAGAGGAAGACCAACGTTGCCACATCTTCCACACCAAAGCTGGCATCAACGCTCATTCCGTAAAGGTCATCATCGATGGAGGAAGTTGCTACAACTTGGCAAGCGAAGAGCTATGTTCGAAGCTACAATTGGTCAAGATGAAGCATCCTCGCCCCTACAAGGTCTAATGGCTTAGCGACTCCGGCACCATTCAAGTGGAGCACACCATTCAAGTCTCCTTCAAGATTGGAGCATACGAAGACACCTTGGAGTGTGATGTGGTTCCCATGTCTGTTTGCCACCTCCTACTTGGAAGACCTTGGCAATTCGACCGCGGCGTCATCCACAATGGGCGAACCAATCACTATAGCTTCAAGATGAACGAAAAGGAGTATGTGCTACGACCTATGTCACCGAGCCAAGTGATCACTGACAAGCAAGCATCCACCCATCATGGAGCGAATAGTGAGAGAGTGAACCACCAAAAAGAGAGTGAGCGCCACAAGCCAAAATTGAGTGCCTCCACGATGAGCGACAAGAAAAACTTAGTTCTCTTAGCCACCAAAAGAGAGATAAGAGAAGTGTGTGAGAACCCATCTAGTGTCACCCACTATGTCCTATTGTGCAAAGATGAAGTGACAAGGACTAACACCTCTCACCATCTACCTTTAGTGTTGTCTACTCTATTGCAAGAATTCAAGGATGTTTTCCCCAATGAGATACCTCCGGGACTACCTCCACTACGTGGCATCGAACACCGCATCGACCTCATTCCCGGCGCACCCCTACCAAACAAGGCACCGTACCGCGTCAACCCGTACAAGACAAAAGGAATCCAAAGGCAAGTCCAACAACTCATTAACAACGGACATGTACGTGAAAGCTTAAGCCCTTGTGCCATCCCGGTTATTCTTGTGCCTAAGAAAGATGGTAGTTTTCGCATGTGTTCCGATTGTCGTCCCATCAATGCTATCACCGTTCGTTATCGATATCCCATTCCGCACCTTGATGACATGCTAGATGAGCTTAGCGGAGCCACCATTTTCTCTAAAATTGATCTTAAAAGTGGCTACTACCAAATCCGCATTCAATAAGGTGATGAATGGAAAACAGCTTTCAAAACCAAGTTTGGCTTGTATGAATGGTTGGTCATGCCTATGGGTTTATCCAAAGCACCCGACACATTTATGCGCATGATGCATTATGTTCTTCGCCCCTACATTGGCGTATTTGTTGTGGTCTACTTTGATGATATACTTGTGTTTAGCGAGTCTCTAGAAGATCATGTTACCCATCTTAGAACCATTTTGCAAACTCTTAGAAATGAGCGACTTTATGCTAACATGGAGAAATGCAAATTTGGTGTTGACAAGCTTGTTTTCTTGGGCTTTGTTGTGTCATCTAAGGGTGTTCATGTAGATGAAGCTAAAATTGATGCTATTAAAACTTGGCCACAACCAACCAACTTGTAACAAGTGCGTAGTTTCCTTGGCTTAGTCGGATTCTATCGTAGATTCGTTAAGGACTTTAGCACCATTGCATCCCCTTTGCATGCCTTGAGTAAGAACAATGCACCTTTTGTTTGGGGACCATCCCAAGATACCGCATTTAATGAGCTTAAGAATTTGCTTACGCATGCCCCATTGCTTGCGTTACCAAACTTTGATAAAACTTTTGAAGTTAATTGTGATGCTAGTGGTAATGACATAGGAGGTGTGTTGATGCAAGAGAAGCGCCCCATAGCTTACTTTAGTGAGAAACTTTCCAGCGCGTGACTCAATTATCCAATCTATGACAAAGAATTATATGCTTTAGTGAGAGTCTTGCATGTGTGGGAACATTACCTTCGCCCTCATGAATTTGTCATCCATACGGATCATGAAACGGTTTAATACCTTAAGGGTCAAACTAAATTGAATAAGAGACATGCCAAGTGGAGTGAGTTCATTAGTCATTTCCTTATGTTATCAAGTATAACAAAGGTAAGGAAAATGTTGTGGCGGACACTCTTTCCCAGAAATGCATGCTTGTTACTCAACTTGAATTGAATGTCATTGGCTTTGAGCACAAAAAAGACTTGTATGCGTATGATCCTACTTTTGCTATTCCTTATGCCAAATGTTTGACGCATACATCTTGGGAACGATATTACATCAAGGATGATTATCTAATGAGAGCTAACAAGCTTTGTATCCCTGAGTCTTCTCTTTGTTTGTTACTTTTGCAAGAGGCTCATGGAGGAGGAATTATGGGACACTTTGGACGCGACAAGACATTCGCTACGCTCTCCAAGAACTACTGTTGGCCCAAGATGTCCTGCGACGTCTCCCGCTACACCAACCGATGCTCTACATGTCGCAAAGCTAAGTCTAAAGCTCAATCCCATGGTCTCTATATGACACTTCCTATTCCGTATCACCCATGGGAAGATATTAGTATGGACTTTGTGCTTGGTTTGCCTAGAACTCAAAATGGCAAGGATTCCGTATTTGTTGTTGTGGATCGTTTCTCTAAGATGGCACACTTTATCCCATGCAACAAGATAGACGATGCTTCACATGTTGCCAATCTCTTTTGTAGGGAAATTTTGCGTCTACATGGAGTGCCAAAGACTATTGTCTCGGACCGCGACGTCAAATTCCTAAGCTACTTTTGGAAGACCCTTTGCGCCAAGCTTGGAATCAAGCTTTTGTTCTCTTCGGCATACCATCCGCAAACTGATGGCCAAATGGAGGTCATGAACCGGACGCTATCCACTCTCCTACGCGTGTTGATCAAGAGGAACATCAAGGAGTGGGAGGAGTGTCTACCGATTGCCGAGTACGCCTACAACCGCGCAAGACATTCAACTACTGGCAAGTCCCCCTTCGAGGTTGTCTATGGCTTCAATCCTTTGTCCTGATTGGACATTCTACCGCTACCACTACAAGAGCGCATCAACATGGACGCGAGCGCGCGAGAAAGCTATCTCAAGAAGGTGCATGAAGATACAAGACAAGCAATCGAGCGCCAAGTACAACACCGCGCGACCAAGCTCAACGTCAACAAGCAACCGATGATATTCAACATTGGGATCTTATGTGGCTACACCTTCGCAAGGACCGTTTCCCCAATGAATGCAAGTCCAAGCTTCTACCTCGAGCCGATGGACCCTTCAAGGTGCTATAATGCTACAACAATAATGCATACAAGATCGACATACCACGCGACAAGTACAACATGAGCAATATCTTCAACGTCAAGGATCTCTCCCCCTACCATGGTGATGAGGTTTTCGATCCGAGGTCAGATCTTTCCCAAGGGGGGAGATGATGCGGAGCATCCTAAGGTCATCCCCATGTACCTACCATCGTCTCACCAAGTGCCGAGTGGACACATGACACGAGCACGTGCAAGAGCTCTCGAAACCCAGGTGACATCTCTCCTCTCGCAATTCCTCTTTGAAACGCATGAGACATGGCTACTACCTCAAACGGAGATGCTTTGTATACTCAGGTACCATGGAGCATCTAAGGATCTAGATCAACCAAAGGGAGAAGAGGAACATGAAGACGGAGAAGAAAAGGGCCAAGTCAGCACTTGCCCGGACGATCCAGACCGCCATCTGGATGATCCGGCCTCAGCCCGGACAATCCGGACCCCGGCCCGGACGATCCGGATAAGTGTCACCCGAGACCAGCAAGGCCCCGAGCGAAGCCGGACCAACTCCCAGATCATCCAGATCCACCCGGATGTCCAGACGCCGACCCGAACATCCGGACCCCCTACGACGGCTATGACACATCCAGACGATCTGGACGGTTGTACGGATCATCCGGACCCCTGACACCCAGATCATCCAGACCCCCACCTGCGTGTGCGTTTTGGGCCGAAGCCCATGTACCCCTTCGCCCCCTTAGACTACATATACGCCTCCTCCTCCACTTTTCTAGGGTTAGCATTGGTTTAGCTCATTTTGGAGATAGAGCATTGCTCATCCACTTGTACCCTTACTCCTTGGAGATCAAGGCCTCCTAGGAGAAGATCCCCCAAGTGGATTCAAGACCCCCTCTTGTGGGAAGATCCCCTAGTGGATTCAAGACCTTCTAGGAGATGAACTAGTGACCTTTGTACCCCCTTTGTTGGATTTGAATCATGTATCTCTCTTTGTGTTCATGGTTCTAGCACATGTGTGACCATTTCTCGTTGATTGGAGTGTTTCCTCACGTTTCCCCTCGTGTTTTTCCTCGTGTGTTCGTCGTGTTCTTCGGGAATCCCCCTCCAAATTGTGAAAGATCGGCCCCTAGGGTTCCACCCTACATCAGGTTCTTTCGACTACTCAAGCACCAGTAGTGGACCCAGCGGATAAGAATGCTCCCCAAGAACCAGCAGCAGCATACCCAATTGTTCAGATGGCGGCAGCACCTCAGGATTTAAAGAATGCAGGAGATAATCCTATTGACACTAAGCTAGTTTCTTGGTCTGAGCCTGCTGACATTGGTAAGTGAAGGCATTTATGTGTCTTCGCTTTTTCATAAAAGAGTGATGGGATGGATGCCTGCTTTTGAAGACTTTTTTTATGTTTTCAGTTTGCTCCTTCTTTGTCTATTTATGCTCTTTATCCTATGTATGGACCCCCCATGTAATGACTTTCGCTTTTGCGTGCGTGCTATGAAATGAACTATGTGTTTTCGTTTCATATTCGTTGTTCCTTTTTCATGTTGTTTGATCCATGGACCTGCTATATCTGGTAATTATTGTTCATTATTCCTGGTAACATTACTAATATCTGACTGGTAATTATAGCACTCTATTTTTTTGCCGCTAACTGCAACTACATGAAAGATACTGTAATTTTTTTGCTGACAAATTAATCATACGGTAACATTTACCCTCGTAACCTTGCGAATGTTAGGCTACTATTTATATACACTCCAACGCTTTTATAAAAAAAGTGTTCAAACTAACTAGCTTCATTTTTTGTGCTAACTATTTAACCACATGGTAACATTTTTTATCACACCCTGGCAACTCTATTGTTGTTTGTAAAGGTGGTAATTATAACATCCAAGTGTTTTTTCTGCTATAACTCCTGAACTATTTAACCATATGATCCCTTGATAACTTCTGTTCTTACCTTGCTGATAACTTCAACCCTTTTTTGGTTGCTGAAAATACACATCCCCCCACACCCTTGTAATACATTCATGCTGGCCCTTTAACTATCCTGACCCCCCTCATAATTTTCATTTTTCTCTCTATAGTAATTATATCATCAAGCTGAACTAACTAACACTTTTTGTTTAGCTATTTTTTCACATATTTGACACCTTTTAATGACATTTTCTTTCGGTTCACAAACTGATCTAATCCCAAATTTTTGAAGAGCATCGAGTTCGAGTTTATGATGCTGATGTTGAAGATGACGATGTAATTGTGTGGATTGAAAAAGTTGAACGTGCCAGTGTTAGAGCAAAATCAAATTATGCTTCTGTAAAAGGTATTGATAGGAAGATTTTTTTGTAAAACCTTTTTTTTCTACTGCCAACCTTGATAACATCATTATGATCAGGCTAATAACTTACTGTTCTTAACTGTGATAAGTTCTTTTTTGTTCCACCATGATATTTCTTACCAATCCCAACACTGATAATTCCCTTCACTTTTCTTCTAGACCACCCCATCAGCCCTGAATTTGTTACACCAGTTATTGAACCTCCCAATGATATTCATTCAGCCAGTGTGACTCCCAAATCGTACATTCGGAAAGTTAGGGTAACCCGCCCATCGCAGTTTCTACTGCCTCCATATTGTGGCCTTATAGCAATTGCACTTGAAGAGGCTATTTATGCAGAAGTTGTCAAGCACACCAGTGATTCAGCTGACTCCAGGATAAAACAGTAACGACGTTTACTGTTTTTCTTTCTCTAGTCTTCATACCCTCACTGGTCAAACATTGGCTTTTATACTCTTCTCCTTTTTCCTTTCTAGTATTAGGTTATTGACATTGATGGGTGGTGGGTCACATTAGAGGAGCTTGCTAATAGTGTGAAAAAAGGCGGTCAAATTTTGAACAACATTGCAGAGCTCCACATCCGAACTCTTGCTGATTTTATACCCCTAGGGAAGATTATTTTCCCCTGGTTGTTGTCCGTATACCTTCTTGTAGGTGATTTGAAGAGCAAGTGCTGATGACCCACAAGTATAGGGGATCAATCGTAGTCCTTTTGATAAGTAAGAGTGTCGAACCCAACGAGGAGCAGAAGGAAATGAAAAGTAGTTTTTAGCAAGGTTTTCTCTGCAAGCACTGAAATTATAAGTAACGAGTAGTTTGATAGGAAGATAATTTGTAACGAGCAAGTAACGGTAACGGTAACAAAAGTGCAGCAAGGTAGCCCAATCCTTTTGAGGCAAAGGACAGGCCAAAACGGTCTCTTATGATAAGCAAAGCGTTCTTGAGGGTACACGGGAATTTCATTTAGTCACTTTCATCATGTTGGTTTGATTTGTGTTCGCTACTTTGATAATTTGATATGTGGGTGGACCGGTGCTTAGGTGCTATTCTTACTTGAACAAGCCTCCTACTTATGATTAACCCCCTCGCAAGCATCCGCAACTACGAGAAAAGTATTAAGAATAAATCTAACCATAGCATTAAACTTTTGGATCCAAATTGGTCCCTTATGGAATAGCGCATAAACTAGGGTTTAAGCTTCTGTCACTCTCGCAACCCATCATCTAATAACTACTCCACAATGCATTCCCTTAGGCCCAAATATGGTGAAGTGTCATGTAGTCGACGTTCACATGACACCACTAAGGGAATCACAACATACATACTATCAAAATATCGAACACATATCAAGTTCACATGATTACTTGCAACAAGATTTCTCCCGTGACCTCAAGAACAAAAGTAACTACTCACAAATGATAATCATGCTCAAGATCAGAGGGGTATTAAATAGCATAATGGATCTGAACATATAATCTTCCACCAAATAAACCATATAGTAATCAACTACAAGATGTAATCAACACTACTAGTCACCCACAAGCACCAATCTAAGGTTCCGGTACAAAGATTGAACATAAGAGATGAACTAGGGTTTGAGAGGAGATGGTGTTGTTGAAGATGTTGATGGAGATTGCCCTCCCCAAGATGGGAGAGTTGTTGGTGATGATGATGACGATGATTTCCCCCTCCGGGAGGGAAGTTCCCCCGGTGGGATCGCTCTGCCGGAGGGCAAAAGTGCTCCTGCCCAAGTTCCTCCTCGAGATGACGGCGCTTCATCCCGAAAGTCCCCTCCTCATTTTTTCTAGGTCAAAATGACTTATATACCAGAAGAGGGGCACCGGACGTGGCCCGAGGAGGGCACAACCCACCAGGGCGCGCCTGGGCTCCCTGGCGCGCCCAGGTGGGTTGTGCCCACCTGGTGGGCCTCCTCTGGTACCTATTTGCTCCAATAATTCTTATATATTCCATAAAAATTCTCTGTGAAGTTTCAGCTTATTTGGAGTTGTGCAGAATAGGTGGCCTGACGTAGCTTTTTCAGGTCCAGAATTCCAGCTGCCGGTATTCTCCCTCTTTGTGTGAACCTTGCACATTATGAGAGAAAAGGCATTAGAATTACTCCAAAAAGCATTATTATACATAAAAACAATGTAAATAACAGTAGGAAAACATGATGCAAAATGGACGTATCAACTCCCCCAAGCTTAGACCTCGCTTGTCCTCAAGCGAAAACCGAAATCGAAAAACATGTCCACATGCTTAGAGAGAGAGGTGTCGATAAAAACAAAATACGGACATAGAAGCATCATGTATATTATTATAACAGCAACAAACTTTAACATAAAACTTTATCATAGAACTTTTATCATATAACTTCTATCGTAGACTTCCCATGAACAAGTAACAAATCATCACAACATCGAAGTATAAAGCATAAACTCTATTGAAAACCAACAAACTATGTTCTCAGTCAACTTTGCAACTACAATTCATCATCTTTTCAGGAAGGGTCATGTATCGGAGCCTTTTTGGCAAGTCCACATACTCAATCATCATATAGTCTTCTATGATTGCCAACACTCACCGCATACACATGAGCAAAAAGTTTCAACCGGACACATAGAAAGATAGGGGCTTATAGTTTTCGCCACCCAACATATTCACCTCAAGGGTGATGTCAACAATAATAACTCATGCTACCCATATCCAACTGGATGTATGTGCCTAGATCTTTCTTCACCACATGATGCTTGCCAAAAGAGAAAAATAAAAAGGAATAGAGAGAAATACTTTGACTCTTGCATAAAAGTAAATAAATAAAGGTAAAAGATAGGCCCTTCGCAGAGGGAAGCAGAGGTTGCCATGCGCTTTTCGTTTGTATGCTCAATCTCTTAGTGAAAAAAAACATCACGTTATATTGCCCCTTATGATAGCAACCTTTATTATGCAGTCTGTCGCTTTTATTCTTTGCCATCACAAGTTGGTACAACGCTCAATTTTCTCTTACATTAAATGATCCAACACTTTTAGAAGCAATTTTTATTGCCTTTTTGCACCGATGACAACTTACTTGAAGGATCTTACTCAATCCATAGGTAGGTATGGTGGACTCTCAAAACAAGATTCGGGTTCAAGGGTTTTGGATGCACAAGTAGTATCTCTACTTAGTGCGGAATTTTTGGCTAGCAAAGATGGGGGGCAAGCACCACATGTTGAAGGATCTATGACAATATAACTTTTATGTGAATATGAACAAACATAAATCATTATGTTGTCTTCCTTGTCCAACGTCAACAATTTTGGCATATAATATTTTGATGGGGGCTCACAATCACAAAAGATGTCCAAGATAGTGTATTTGCATGTGAATCTTCTCTTCCCTTCTTAATTCTTTCATGAATTGCATCATTGACCAATGCTATGTTTGTAAATCTCCAATAAAATTTTCTACTTATACTCTTCCTTATGTGATGTCATTACTTACCATAAGATTAGCATATGATCTTTTTCATTTATTTACTTTCTTTTTGTTGAACATGAAAATAAAGAAAACAAAACTTCAAACTAAACTTTATTATATATCTTGCACATGATTACAAGGATAGATCACTGAGCAAACACTCGAAAAGAAAGGATCGAACTAAACTTTTATTCATCTAAAGCAAAAGATAATTGTGGATCGAACTAAGATAAGTAAAGGCAAAAGATAGTGGAAGTGATACGATACCGGGGCACCTCCCCCAAGCTTGGCACAAGCCAAGGGGAGTGCCCATACGCGATACTCAATTTTCTTTTGGTGATGAAGAAGGAGGTGGTGTTGATGAAGTAGTAGCAATCTTATCCTCAGGTTTCCATGGCAAGAGCTCACCATCATAAGAGGAGGAGTGAGTCTCACGGGTCTTGCAACTGGCAGCCAAACTCATACATTTAAACCTTGCCTCATATTCAAAGACTTGGTTTTGGAGATCATATATCTGGCTTTGGAGAAAGTTGATTTGCTCATTGAAGGTGAAGACGATGTCCTTCATGGACTTGCCATCCACCTTGAGATCACAGGTATAATCCGCGATCATGAGGTGATTGGCATTGAGTCCATGTTCCACCATCCCCTTGCACCGGAAGACCTCCTGCTCCATAGCTTCAAGCCTAGCCTCCACGGATCCCATCCCTTTGGGGCCTTGCACATCGCGGAAGTGGAGCACCCCCTCACGCATCTCGATAGCTTGAGGGTGCTGCATCACCTCCCGCAGATATGGGTTGATGACGTTCTCAAAGAACTTGTCCTTGGAGGAGCTCGAAGCGGCCATGGTGTATTAGATCTGTCAGAAAACAGCAAGGAAAAGAAAATAGAAGATTTCTCCGCGATATGGTGGTCAATAGGTTCGGGGGGTATATAAAGATTTTTTATCTTGGGAAAGAAGCAAACGGAGTCCGGAAGGTACCCGAGGTGGGCACAACCCACCTGGGCACGCCTGGCTTGCCAGGCGCGCCCTGGTGTCTTGTGCCCACCAGGGGTGCCTTCCTGGTTGTTTCTTATTTTCCTAATTTTTGATATATTCCAAAACTGACAGAAAATATTTTTGCGGATTTTTCGGAGTCCGTTTACTTACTGTATCACGTACCTCCTCTTTTTCACGATTCTGGAGTGTTCCGGAAGGTTTCCTTTATGTGTTCTTCCAGTGTCATAGTTTGGATAATATTGCTTTCAACATTAATGGGCATACCTGAGATATAATGTTTTATTATTTGCCCATTGACAACCTTTGGGTTAGTACCCTCGGCATTATTTATTTTGATGGCTCTAGATCGATAAACCTCCTCGATAGCATAGGGTCCTTCCAATTTGGAGAGGAGTTTTCCTGCAAAGAATCTGAAACGAGAGTTGTACAAAAGAGCATATTCTCCTACTTTAAACTCACGCTTTTGGATTCTCTTATCATGCCATCTTTTAACTTTTTCTTTAAATAACTTGGCATTTTCATAAGCTTGGGTTCTCCATTCATCTAGTGAGCTAATATCAAATAACCTCTTTTCACCGGCAAGTTTGAAATCCTAGTTGAGTTCTTTAATTGCCCAATATGCTTTATGTTCTAACTCAAGAGGCAAATGACAAGCTTTTCCATAAACCATTTTATAAGGAGACATACCCATAGGATTTTTATATGCTGTTCTGTAAGCCCAAAGTGCATCATCTAATTTCTTAGACCAATTCTTTCGGGACCTATTGACAGTTTTTTGTAAAATTAACTTTATTTCTCTATTGCTAAGTTCAACTTGACCACTAGACTGAGGATGATAGGGTGATGCAATTCTATGGTTGACATCATACTTAGCAAGCATTTTACGGAAAGCACCATGAATAAAATGGGAACCACCATCAGTCATTAAATATCTAGGGACTCCAAACCTTGGGAAAATGACTTCCTTAAGCATTTTAATAGAGGTGTTGTGATCAGCACTACTAGTTGGAATAGCTTCTACCCACTTAGTGACATAATCAATAGCAACCAAAATATGAGTATACCCATTAGAGGAAGGAAAAGGTCCCATGTAATCAAATCCCCAAACATCAAATGGTTCAACAGCAAGTGAATAGTTCATAGGCATTTCTTGACGCTTACCAATATTTCCAATTCTTTGATATTCATCACAAGATAAAACAAACTTACGGGCATTCTTGAAGAGAGTAGGCCAATAAAAACCAGATTGCAATACCTTGTGAGCAGTTCTATCTCCCGCATGATGCCCTCCATAAGCTTCGGAGTGACATTTCCGTAGGATTTGTCCCTGTTCATGCTCAGGTACACAACATCTAATGATACCATCTACTCCTTCTTTATAAAGATGTGGGTCATCCCAAAAGTAATGTATTAAATCATAGAAGAATTTTTTTCTTTTATTGGTATGTGAAACTAGATGGTATGTATTTAGCAACAATGTAATTAGCATAGTCAGCATACCAAGGAGTGTTATGGGAAACATTTATTGCAGCTAATTGTTCATCAGGAAAATTATCATTAATAGGTTGTGGGTCATCAAGAATATTTTCTAACCTAGACAAGTTATCAGCAACGGGGTTCTCAGCTCCCTTTCTATCAGTGATATGTAAGTCAAATTCTTGCAGCAAAAGAACCCACCTAATAAGTCTAGGGTTAGCATCTTTCTTTTCCATAAGATATTTTATAGCAGCATGATCAGTGTGAACAATCACTTTAGAATCAACAATGTAAGATCTAAATTTGTCACAAGCAAACACAACTGCTAAAAATTCTTTTTCAGTAGTAGCATAATTGCGTTGGGCACTGTCTAGAGTTTTACTAGCATAATGAATAACATTTAATTTCTTATCAACTCTTTGTCCTAGAACAGCACCAACAGCATAATCACTAGCATCACACATAATTTCAAAAGGCAAGTTCCAATCAGGTGGTTGAACAATAGGTGCAGAAATTAAGGCTTTCTTAAGTGTTTCAAAGGCTTCTACACAATCATCATCGAAAACAAATGGAACATCCTTTTGTAAAAGATTTGTAAGAGGCCTAGAAATTTTAGAGAAGTCCTTAATAAATATTCTATAGAAACCAACATGACCGAGGAAACTACGAATAGCTTTGATATCTTTAGGACATGGCATTTTCTCAATTGCATCAAATTTTGCTTTATCCACCTCAATACCTCGTTCAGAAATTTTATGTCCCAAGACAATACCTTCATTAACCATAAAGTTGCACTTCTCCCAGTTCAAGACAAGATTAGTTTGCTTGCATCTTTGCAAAACTCGATCAAGGTTGCTTAAGCAATCATCAAAAGAAGTTTCGTAGATGGAAAAATCATCCATGAAAACCTCAACAATCTTTTCACAAAAATCAGAGATTATACCAGTCATACATCATTGAAAGGTAGCAGGTGCATTACATAAACCAAAAGGCATACGTCTATAAGCATAAGTTCCAAAATGACAAGTAAAGGTGGTTTTCTCTTGATCAGGTTGTGAAACAGGTATTTGAGAAAAACCAGAATATCCATCGAGAAAACAAAAGTGTGTGTGCTTAGATAATCTTTCTAGCATTTGATCAATAAAAGGCAAACGGTAATGATCTTTTCTAGTTGCTTTATTTAATTTTCTAAAATCGATTACCATTCTGTAGCCAGTAACAATTCTTTGTGGGATAAGTTCATTTTTATCATTAGGAACAACAGTGATACCTCCCTTCTTAGGGACACAATGAACAGGACTTACCCATCTACTATCAACTATAGGATAGATTATACCTGCTTCCGGAAGCTTCAATATTTCAGTTCTTACCACTTCTTTCATTTTAGGATTTAAACGTCATTGGTGATCAACAACGGGTTTAGCATCAGGTTCCATATTAATTTTATGCTGACAGAGAGTGGGGCTAATGCCCTTTAAATCATCAAGAGTATATCCAATAGCAGCTCGGTGCTTCTTCAGAACCTTCAATAATCTTTCTTCTTCATGTTCTGAAAGGTTAGCACTAATAATAACAGGATATATCTTTTTCTCATCAAGATAAGCATATTTCAAAGTGTTTGGTAATTGTTTTAATTCAAACACAGGATCACCTTTAGGTGGAGGAGGACCTCCTAGAGTTTCAATAGGCAAATTGTGTTTAAGCAGAGGTCATTGTTCAAAGAAATTTTTATCTATTTCATTTCTTTCATGCAGATGCATATCATTTTCATGGTTTAGGAAATATTGTTCTAGTGGATCAGTAGGAGGCACAGCAATAGAGGCAAGACCAATTATTTCATCCTTACTAGACAATTCTTTCTTATGATGTTTTCTACTAAACTTAGAAAAATTAAACTCATGAGACTCATCACCAAAACTAACACCGACAGTTTGTTTCTCACAATCTATTTTAGCATTAACGGTGTTCAAGAAAGGTCTACCAAAGATAATGGGACAAAAGTCATCTTGTGGGGAACCAAGAACAAGAAAATCAGTAGGGTATTTTATTTTCCCACACAAGACTTCAACATCTCTAACAATCCCAAGTGGTGTGATTGTGTCTCTATTAGCAAGTTTAATAGTAATATCTATGTCTTCTATTTCAGCGGGTGCTATATCATTCATAATTTCTTGATATAAGGTAAAAGGAATAGCACTCACGCTAGCACCTATGTCACATAAACCATGATAATAGTGATCTCCTATTTTAACTGAGACAATAGGCATGCCAACAACAGGTCTATGTTTATCTTTTTCATCGGGTTTGGCAATTCTAGCAGCTTCATCACAGAAGTAAATAACATGCCCATCTATATTTTCAACCAGGAGATCTTTAACCATAGAAACACTAGGTTCTACTTTGATTTGTTCAGCAGGTTTGGATGCTCTAATATAACTTTTGTTGACCATAGTTGAAACTTTAGCATGTTCCTTTATCCTAACAGGGAAAGGTGGTTTTTCAATATAAGTAGTAGGAACAACTGGATCAACATTATAAATAATAGTTTCATCTTTAGCTATTACCGGTTCTTTAATTTCTTCTTTAATAGGTGGGTGATATTTAAACCACTTCTCCTTAGGGAGATCAACATAAGTAGCAAATGATTCACAAAAGGAGGCTACTATCTCAGAGTCAAGTCCATATTTAGTGCTAAACTTTTGAAAAGCATCAGTATTCATAAAAGATTTAACACAGTCATACTTAAGCTTAATACCTGACTCTTTACCTTCGTCGAGTTCCCAATCTTCAGAGTTGCATTTAATTCTTTCTAAAAGATCCCGCCTGAATGGAATAGTCTTCTTCATAAAGGAACCAGTACAAGAAGTATCAAGCATGGATTGATCATCACGAGAAAGCCGAGCATAAAAATTCTGAATAATAATTTCTCTTGAGAGCTCATGATTGGGGCATGAATATAACATTGACTTAAGCCTCCCCCAAGCTAGAGCGATACTTTCTCCTTCATGAGGCCAAAAATTATATATATAATTCCAATCACGATGAACTAGATGCATAGGATAATTTTTTTGGTGAAATTCCAATTTCAATCGATTCCAATTCTAGGATCCAATATCATCGCATAGCCTATACCATGCCAATGATTTTCCCTTCAAAGATAAAAGGAAAACCTTCTTCTTAGCTTCATCTCTGGGTAAACCTGCAAGCTTAAATAATCCACAAATTTCATCCACATATATCAAGTGCATATCGGGATGTTCGGTTCCATCTCCTGCATAAGGATTAGCTAGCAGTTGTTCTATCATACCCAAAGGAATTTCATAACCAATATTTTCAGTAGGTGTAGTTGGTTGAGGGGTAACTAATTGTGGTTCCGGTCGAGATGAAGATACCCCGAACAAACCCCTCAAAGTATTGTTCTCCATAGTAACAAGTGACAATAAATTTCAGCACACAGTAATAATTTTTCCTTACCGATTTCCACTTACCAAGAGTGCTTCACTCCCCGGCAACGGTGCCTGAAAAGAGTCTTGACGACCCACAAGTATAGAGGATCAATCGTAGTCCTTTCGATAAGTAAGAGTGTCAAACCCAACGAGGAGCAGAAGGAAATGACAAGTAGTTTTCAGCAAGGTATTCTCTGCAAGCACTGAAATTATAAGTAACGAGTAGTTTGATAGCAAGATAATTTGTAACGAGCAAGTAACGGTAATGGTAACAAAAGTGCAGCAAGGTATCCCAATCCTTTTGAGGCAAAGGACAGGCCAAAACGGTCTCTTATGATAAGCAAAGTGTTCTTGAGGGTACACGGGAATTTCATCTAGTCACTTTCATCATGTTAGTTTGATTTGTGTTCGCTACTTTGATAATTTGATATGTGGGTGGACCGGTGCTTAGGTGCTGTTCTTACTTGAACAAGCCTCCTACTTATGATTAACCCCTTCGCAAGCATCCGCAACTACGAGAAAAGTATTAAGAATAAATCTAACCATAGCATTAAACTTTTGGATCCAAATCGGTCCCTTATGGAATAGCGCATAAACTAGGGTTTAAGCTTCTGTCACTCTCGCAACCCATCATCTAATAACTAATCCACAATGCATTCCCTTAGGCCCAAATATGGTGAAGTGTCATGTAGTCGACGTTCACATGACACCACTAAGGGAATCACAACATACATACTATCAAAATATCGAACACATATCAAGTTCACATGATTACTTGCAACAAGATTTCTCCCATGACCTCAAGAACAAAAGTAACTACTCGCAAATGATAATCATGCTCAAGATTAGAGGGGTATTAAATAGCATAATGGATCTGAACATATAATCTTCCACCAAATAAACCATATAGTAATCAACTACAAGATGTAATCAACACTACTAGTCACCCACAAGCACCAATCTAAGGTTCTGGTACAAAGATTGAACACAAGAGATGAACTAGGGTTTGAGAGGAGATGGTGCTGTTGAACATGTTGATGGAGATTGCCCTCCCCAAGATGGGAGAGTTGTTGGTGATGATGATGACGATGATTTCCCCCTCCGGGAGGGAAGTTCCCCCGGCGGAATTGCTCCGCCGGAGGGCAAAAGTGCTCCTGCCCAAGTTCCGCCTCGAGACGGTGGCGCTTTGTCCTGAAAGTCCCCTCCTCATTTTTTCTAGGTCAAAATGACTTATATACCAGAAGAGGGGCACCGGAGGTGGGCCGAGGGGGGCACAACCCACCAGGGCGCGCCTGGGCTCCCTGGCGCGCCCAGGTGGGTTGTGCCCACCTGGTGGGCCTCCTCTGGTACTTATTTGCTCCAATAATTCTTATATATTCCATAAAAATTCTCCGTGAAGTTTCAGCTCATTTGGAGTTGTGCAGAATTGGTGGCCCGATGTAGCTTTTTCAGGTCCAGAATTCCAGCTGCCGGTATTCTCCCTCTTTGTGTGAACCTTGCATATTGTGAGAGAAAATGCATTAGAATTACTCCAAAAAGCATTATTATACATAAAAACAATGTAAATAATAGTAGGAAAACATGATGCAAAATGGACGTATCAAGTGCCTAATCAAACATTTCCGTCGTGATGTAAACTACATACTTAGTCACCAAAATGAGGTACATTTTTTGATGTAAACTACATACTTTTTTGCTTTTCAATCCTACAACCTATTTTTTATTCGTCTAACAAGCATTATTTTAAGCTGTTGATTTGGTTTTTGTCACACACCATACCACTAAGAATTTTCGTCGGTAACTTGTTCTGTTACTTTCCTTGGTAACTTCTATGTATACCTACTAGTAAGTTGTGTTGTCAGTGATCTGATAACTTGCTTTTTTTAACTATAAATGCATTGGTAACTTGATGTGTTCATATGTTCCCATTTTTTTACAGCTTTTGTTTCCAACACTGCAAAAGTTGGGACCTAGACCAAAGGACGGGCATTGGTATGTCTTGTGCCTTAATCTCAAGGCAAAATGATTTGAAGTTCTTGATTCTCTTTGTCCGGAAGATAGCCCTTCGATCATCACACATGCGTCAAAGCTTATGAATGGTATTAAAAAAGCCTGGTTGCTTGCGTACAAGGACTTGAGTAAGCAGATCCAAGAGTATGATCTTGTGTACATCGACGTGTTCAAACAGGACAATGGGTTAGTTTTCTGGCTAGTACACAATCCTTTTTTGCCCATCTAAATCCCCAGTAACTTAGTTGTGTAGCATTTTAAAAGTTCCTTCACCTTTGCATATCTTATTTGCTTTTAACACATCATTTTTTTCTTACAACACTGATTGCGGTTTCTTCGCATTCAATATTTTGGAGCTTTGGGATGGTAAAAATATCCCGGCAATAACTCAGGAGCAGATCCCGGCATTGCGGAAGATTTTGACAAGCATGCGGCTAGACCATCCCCGTAACAAATGCACGCAGTGGCGCTATGATGACCCACAAGTATAGGGGATCAATCATAGTCCTATCGACAAGTAAGTGTGTCGAACCCAACGAGGAGCAGAAGGAAATGACAAGTGGTTTTCAGCAAGGTATTTTCTGCAAGCACTGAAATTATCGGTAGCAGGTAGTTTGATAGCAAGATAATTTGTAACAAGTAACAAGTAGCAATAGTAACAATAGGTGCAGCAAGGTAGCCCAATCCTTTTTGTAGCAAAGGACATGCTGGAACAGTCTCTTATAATAAGTAAAACTTTCTCGAGGACACATGGGAATTTCATCTAGTCACTTTCATCATGTTGGTTTGATTCGCGTTCGCTTGTTTGATAATTTGATATCTGGGTGGACCGGTGCTTGGGTGTTGTTCTTACTTGAACAAGCGTCCCACTTATGATGAACCACTCTCGCAAGCATCTGCAACTACGAAATAACAATTAAGATAACATCTAACCATAGCACTAAACATATGGATCCTAGTCAGCCACTTACGGAATAGCACATAAACTAGGGTTTAAGTTTCTGTCACTCTAGCAACCCATCATCTAATAACTACTCCACAATGCATTCCCTTAGGCCCAAAGATGGCGAAGTGTCATGTAGTCGACGTTCACATAACACTACTAAGGGAATCACAACATACATATCATCAAAATATCGAACGAATAGCAAATTCACATGATTACTCATGACAAGATTTCTCCCATGTCCTCATGAACAAAATTGATATATCTCCAACATATCTATAATTTTTTTTGTTCCATGCTATTATATTATCCATCTTGGATGTTTTATATGCATTAATATGCTATTTTATATCAATTTTTGGGACTAACCTATTAACCTAGTGCCCAGTGCCAGTTGCAGTTTTTTCCTTGTTTTTGTCTTTTACAGAAAATCAATACCAAACGGAGTCCAAACGGAATGAAACTTTACGATGATTTTTCTTGGACCAGAAGACAGCTAGAAAGCTTCGGGAGGAGGCCAGAAGATCCATGAGGAGGCCACAAGCCCTAGGGGCGCACCCCAGGGGGGACTAGGCTTGTGGGCCCCTCGCAGCTCTCCTAACCCTAATCCTGGCTCCATAAATACCCTAATATTCCCCGTATACCAGAGGGTACACCAAAAATACTTTTCTGCCGCCACAAGCTTCTGTTCTCGTGAGATCCCATCTTGGGGCCTTTTCCGGCACTCTGCCGGAGGGGGATTCGATCACGGAGGGCCTCCACACCAACCTTGCTGCCCTTCTGATGATGTGTGAGTAGTTTACCATGGACCTATGGGTCCATAGCTAGTAGCTAGATGGCTTCTTCTCTCTCTTTTATCTTCGATACAATGTTCTCCTCGATGTTCTTGGAGTTCTATTCGATGTAATCTTCTTTTGCGGTGCGTTTGTTGAGATCCGATGAATTGTGGGTTTATGATCAGATTATCTATGAATATTATTTGAGTCTTCTCTGAACTCTTTTATGCATGATTAAGATAGCTTTGTATTTCTCTCCGTTCTATCGATTTGGTTTGGCCAACTAGATTGGTTTTTCTTGCAATGGGAGAGGTGCTTTGTTTTGGGTTCAATCTTGCGGTGTCCTCACCCAGTGACAGTAGGGGTAGCGAGGCACGTATTTGTATTGTTGCCATTAAGGATAAAAAGATGGGGTTTTTACCATATTGATTGGATCTATCCCTCTACATCATGCCATTTTGCTTAAGGCATTACTCCGTTCTTGTTAACTTAATTCACTAGATGCATGCTGGATAGCGGTCGATGTGTGGAGTAATAGTAGTAGATGCAGGAAAGATTCGGTCTACTTGTCACAGATGTGATGCATATATTCATGATCATTGCCTTAGATATCGTCATAACTTTGCACTTTTCTATCAATTGCTCAAAAGTAATTTGTTCACCCACCGTATGTGTTCCTTTCAAGAGAGAAGCCTCTAGTGAAAACTATGGCCCCCCGAGTCTATTTCACATCATATATTTTCAGATATATAAAACCCAAAAACCAAAAATACCTTGCTGCAATTTATTTATATTTACTTTATTTTGCCTTTTACTTATCTTTTATATCTATCTCTATTAGATCTCACTCTTGCTAATGACCATGAAGGGATTGACCTTTTTCGCGTTGTGTGCAAGTGTTTGTTAGTTTGTGCAGGTGCATCTATTGGGGACTTTCTTGTACCTCCTACTGGATTGATACATTGGTTCTTAACTGAGGGAAATACTTATCCCTACTTTGCTGCATCACCCTTTCCTCTTTAAGGGAAAAATCAACGCAAGCTCAAGAAGTAGCAAAAAGCAACTACTCACAAATAATATTCATGCTCAAGATCAGAGGGATATTAAATAGCATAATGGATCTGAACATATAATATTCCACCAAATAAACCAACTAGCATCAACTACGAGATGTAATCAACACTACTAGCAACCCACAGGCACCAATCTGAGGTTTTGATACAAAGATTGAATACAAGAGATGAACTAGGGTTTGAGATGAGATGGTGCTGGTGAAGATGTTGATGAAGATTGGTCCTCCCACGATGAGAGGGTTATTGGTGATGACGATGGCTTCGATTTGCCCCTCCCAGAGAGAAGTTTCCCCGGCGGAATCGCTCTGCCGGAGAGCAAAAGTGCTCCTGCCCAAGTTCCACCTCGAGACGGCGGCGCTCCATCCCGAAAGTCCTTTCCTTGTTTTTTCTAGGGCAAATGGGCTAATATACCAAAAGATGGGCACCGGGGGCTGGCCAGGGGCCCCACCACCCACTAGGGCGCGCCGGGGGGGGGGGGGGCAGGCGCACCCTGGTGCCTTGTGGGCACCTGGGTGGCCCCCTCTGGTACTTCTTTGCTCTAGTATTCTTTATTTATTCCAAAATAAATCTCCGTAAAATTTCTGCTCATTTGGAGATGTGCAGAATAGGTATCTCTGACATAGCTTTTTCAGGTCCAGAATTCCAGCTGCCGGCAATCTCCCTCTTTGTGTAAACCTTGCATATTATGAGAGAAAAGGCAGTATAATTGCTCCACAAAGTGTTATATTGCTTGAAAACACTATAAATAACAGTAGTAAAGCATGATGCAAAATGGACGTATCAACTCACCCAAGTTTAGACCTCGCTTGCCCTCAAGCGAAAACTGATAGCGATAATCATGTCCACATGTTTAGAGAGAGAGGTGTCGATAAAAACAGAATACAAACATAGTAGCATCATGGTCATTATTATAACAACAATAGACATTATCATAAAACTTCTCATGAGCAAGTAACAATTCATCACAACATCAAAGTATAAAGAATAACTTTCTTGAAAACTAACAAACTATGTTCTCACTCAACAATGTAAGCGCAATTCATCATCTTTTCAAGAAGGGTCTCATGTCGAAGCTTTGTTTAGCAAGTCCACATACTCAACCATCATTTAGTCTTCTATGACTGCTAACACTCACACCATATATATGGAGCAAAAGGTTTCAGCCAGACACAAAGAAAGACAGGGGCCTATAATTTCGCCTCCCAACCTATTCACCTCAAGGGTAATGTAAACAATAATAACTCATGATCACTCATATCCAACTGGGTATATGTGCCTAGATCTTTCCCCACCACATGATGCTTGCAAAAGAGAAAAATAAAAAGGAATAGAAGAGAATACTATTGACTCTTGCATAAAAAGTAAATACATAAAGGTAAAAGATAGGCCCTTCGCAGAGGGAAGCAGAGGTTGTCATGCGCTTTTTATTTTTGGATGCACAAGCTCTTGATGGAAAAGAACGTCATGTTATATTGCCTCTTCTGATAGCAACCTTTATTATGAGTCTGTCGCTTTTATTTCTTTGCCATCACAAGTTTGTACAATGCTTATTTTCTCTTACAGTAAAAGATCATACATATTTAGAAGCAATTTTTATTACCTTATGCACCGATGACAACTAACTTGAAGGATCTTATTCAATCGATAAGTAGGTATGGTGGACTCTTGTAACATGAAACTGGTTTTACGGGTTTTGGATGCACAAGTAGTATCTCTACGTAGTGCGGATTTTTGGCTAGCAAAGATATTGGGCAAGCACCACATGTTAGAGGATCTATGACAATATAACTTCTATGTGAATATGAACAACCATAAATCATTACGTTGTCTTCCTTGTCCAATGTCAACAATTTGACATAAAATACTTAATGGGGGCTCACAATCATAAAAGATGTCCAAGATAGTGTATTTGCATGTGAATCTTCTCTTCCCTTATTAATTCTTTCATGAATTGCATCATTAACCAATGCTATGTTTTTCAACTTCCAATAAATTTTACCACTTATACTTTTCTTTATGTAATGTCATTACTTTCCATAAGATTAGCATATGATCTTTTTCATTATTTTTATTGTTATGACTGAAACATAAAAGTAAAGAAGCAAAAACTCAAACTAATCTTTATTATATAACTCTCAACTCGATTACATAGATAGATAGATCACGAAACTAGCACTCGAAAATAGATCATACTAAATTTTTATTCAACTAAATCACAAAATAGCTAAGGATTGAACTAAAAACTGGTAAAGATAATAAAAGTGATGGTGATACGATACCAGGGCATCTCCCCAAGCTTGGCAAAAGCCAAGGGGAGTGCCCATACCCGTGTACTCAAGTTTCCTTGTTTAGTGATGGTGGTGATGATGAAGTGGTGGGCTCGCACTTCAGCCTTAGCAAATACTCCAATCTATGGTTGATGCTCCGAAGGGCGGCGTTTTGCTCTTCCAACAAAATAATTTCATGAGTGAGATATGTATTCTAAACATGAACTATTTCAAAGGCCCTTAGGGCCTCGATTTCAGATGGGGTTAGATGATCATAGAAGGGTTAAGGGATATCTCCCTCTTCTGCAATCTCCTCCATGGGCATGGTCTGCCCTCCTTCTTTAGCATGGTTCCCTGCAACTTCTTCGACCTTATCCTCCTTGGTTGCCTCCTTTGCTTCCTCTCTCTTTAGTTCCATCTTTAGAAGCCAAGCATCACCTCCCTCGTTATTGGAGGTGCAAAAAGACATGATGCCTGGCTTAGGAATTCTGACAGAAGACGGCACAAAAAAAGAATAGAGGATATTTCCATGATGCGGTGGTCAAAACATCCGGGTGTATATAGAGAGACTTTTTATCTTGCAAAACAAGTAACCCAGAAGAAAACGGAGTCAGGAAGGCTCACAAGGGGCCCACCACCCACCAGGGTGCGCCTGGGGGGGGAGGGGGCAGGCGCGCCATGGTGCCTTGTGGGCACCTGGGTGGCTTTCTCGGTTGTTTCTTTTTTTTCTAATATTCTAAAACTAACAAAAAATATTTTTATGGGATTTTTAGAGTCGGTTTACTTACCGTATCACATACCTCTTCCTTTTTAGGGTTTTGGAGTGCTCTGAAAGGTCTCTTTAATATATTCCTCCGGTGTCATGGTTTGAATAATATTGGTCTCAACATTAATAGGCATACCTGAAATATAATGCTTAATTCTTTGTCCATTGACCACCTTCGGATTAGTGCCTTCGGCATTATTGATCTTAATAGCTCCAGGGCGATAAACTTCTTCGATGATGTATGGTCCTTCTCATTTAGAGAGAAGTTTTCCTGCAAAAAATCTAAAACGAGAATTGTACAATAAAACATACTCACCTACTTTGAATTCCCGCTTTTGGATTCTTTTTTCATGCCATCTTTTAAATTTTTCTTTAAATAATTTGGCATTTTCATAAGCTTGGGTTCTCCATTCATCTAACGAGCTAATATCAAATAACCTCTTTTCACCGGCAAGTTTTAAATCATAATTGAGTTCTTTTATTGCCCAATATGCTTTATGTTCTAACTCAAGAGGTAACTGACATGCTTTTCCATAAACCATTTTATAGGGAGACATGCCCATAGGATTTTTATAAGCAGTTCTATAGGCCCATAAAGCATCATCTAATTTCTTAGACCAATTCTTTCGGGTCCTATTGACAATATTTTGCAAAATTAACTTTATTTCTCTGTTGCTCAGTTCTACTTAACCACTAAACCGAGGGTGATAAGGAGATGCAATTCTATGGTTGACATCATATTTAGCAAGCAATTTACGGAATGACCGTGAATAAAGTGTGAACCACCATCAGCCATTAAATATCTAGGGACTCCAAACCTCGGGAAAATGACTTCCTTCAGCATTTTAATAGAAGTGTTGTGATCAGCACTACTAGTTCGAATAGCTTCTACCCACTTAGTGACATAATCAACAGCAACTAAGATATGTGTATACCCATTAGAGGAAGGAAAATGTCCCATATAATCAAATCCCCAAACATCAAATGGTTCAATAACAAGTGAATAATTCATAGGCATTTCCCGACATCTACCAATATTACCAATTCTTTGACATTCATCACAAGATAAGACAAACTTATGAGCATCCTTGAAAAGAGTAGGCCAATAAAAACTAGATTGTAATAGCTTGTGTGCAGTTCTGTCTCCTGCACGCCTCGGAGTGACACTTCTGTAGGATTTGTTCCTGTTCATGCTCAGGTATACAATGTCTAATAATACCAGCTACTCCTTTATAAAGGTGTGGGTCATCCCAAAAGTAATGTCTTAAATCATAGAAGAACTTTTTCTTTTGTTGGTAAGTGAAACTGGGTGGTATAAATTTAGCAACAATGTAGTTAGCATAGTCTGCATACCAAGGACTATTACGAGGAGCATTTATGACAGCTAGTTGTTCATCAGGATAGCTATCATCAATAGGTAGTGGGTCATCAAGGATATTTTCTAACCTAGACAAGTTATCAGCTACGGGATTCTCAGCTCCCTTTCTATCTGTAATATGTAAGTCAAATTCTTGTAGCAAGAGAACCCACCTAATGAGTCCAGGTTTAGCATCTTTCTTTTCCATAAGGTATTTAATAGTAGCATGATCAGTGTGAACAATTACTTTAGAATCGACTATGTATGATCTGAATTTATCACAAGCAAATACAACTGCTAGGAATTCTTTCTCAGTATTAGCATAATTTCTTTGAGCACTGTCTAGAGTTTTACTAGCATAATGGATGACATTTAATTTCTTATCAACTCTTTGTCCTAGAACAATACCTACATCATAATCACTAGAATCACACATAATTTTAAAAGGCAAGTTCCAATCAGGTGGTTGAACAATAGGTGCAGAGGTCAAGGCTTTCTTAAGTGTTTCAAAGGCTTCTACACAATCATCATAAAAAACAAAAGGAACATCTTTTTGCAAAAGATTAGTAAGAGGCCTAGAAATTTTAGAGAAGTCTTCAATAAACCTCCTATAGAAACCAGCATGACCAAGGAAACTTCTTATACCTTTAATATCTTTAGGACATGGCATTTTCTCAATTGCATCAACTTTAGCTTTATGCACCTCAATACCATGTTCGGAAATTTTATGCCCCAAGACAATACCTTCATTCACCATAAAGTGACACTTTTACCAATTCAAGACAAGATTAGTTTGTTCACATCTCTGCAAAACTCGATCAAGGTTGCTTAAGCAATCATCAAAAGAGGTTCCATAAACGGGAAAATCATCCATGAAAACCTCAACAATCTTTTCACAGAAGTCAGAGAATATAGCAGTCATACATCTTTGAAAGGTAGCAGGTGCATTGCATAAACCAAAAGCATACGTCTATAAGCATAAGTTGCAAAAGGGCAAGTAAAAGTAGTTTTCTCTTGGTCGGGTTGTGATACAGGTATTTGAGAGAAACCAGAATATCCATCAAGGAAGCAAAAGTGTGTATGCTTTGACAATCTTTCTAGAATTTGATCAATAAAAGGCAAGGGGTAATGATCTTTTCTAGTAGCTTTGTTTAATTTTCTAAAGTCAATTACCAACCTATAGCCAGTCACAATTCTTTGTGGAATAAGTTCATTCTTATCATTAGGAACAACTGTAATGCCTCCTTTCATAGGAACACAATGAGCAAGACTTACCCATCTACTATCAGCTATGGGATAGATTATACCTGCTTCCAGAAGATTTAATATTTCAGTTCTTACCACTTCCTTCATCTTAGGATTTAATCGTCGTTGATGATCAACAACTGGTTTAGCATCCGACTCCATATTAATTTTATACGGACAAAGAGTGGGACTGATGCCCTTAAGATCATCGAGAGTATACCCAATAGTAGCATGGTGCTTCCTCAGAGTTTTTAATAATCTTCTTTCTTCATGCTCTGAAAGGTTAGCACTGATAATACAAGGATATATTTTCTTTTCATCAAGATAAGCATATTTCAAGGTATCAGGTTTCAATTCAAACACGGGGTCACTCTTAGGTGGAGGAGGACCTCCTAGAGTTTTGATAGGCAAACTGTGTTTGAGAATAGGTGGTTGATCAAAAAACATCTTATCTATTTCATTTCTTTCATGCAAGTGCGTATCATTTTCATGATCGAGCAAATATTGTTCCAATGGATCAGTAGGAGGTATGGCAATAGAAGCAAGACCAATTATTTCATCTCTATTAGGCAATTCTTTATCATGAGGTTGTCTACGAAACTTAGAGAAATTAAACTCATGAGACACATCCCCAAAATTCACACTGATGGTTTCTTTATTGCAATCTATCTTAGCATTAACAGTGTTCAAGAAAGGTCGACCAAATATAATGGGACCAAAATCATCTTGTGGAGAACCAAGGACTGGAAAATCAGTAGGGTATTTTATTTTTCCACACAAGACTTCAATACCTCTAACAATCCCAAGTGGTGTAATGGTGTCTCTGTTTGCAGGTTTAATAGTAACATCAATATCTTCTATTTTAGCAGGTGCAATATCATTCATAATTTCTTGATATAAAGTAAAAGGGATAGAACTCACACTAGCACCCAAATCACATAAACCATGATAGCAATGATCTCCTATTCTAACTGAGACAACATGCATGCCAACAACGGGCTTATTCTTATATTTAGTATCGGGTTTGGCAATTCTAGTAGCTTCATTGATTGCTTGTATCTGCGTTGGTATTTCCCCGAAGAGGATAGGATGATGCAGCACAACAAAGGTAACTATTTCCCTCAGTTATGAAACCAAGGTTATCAATCCAGTAGGAGAACCAAGCAACACTGTGTAAACAGCACATGCACACAAACAACAAAAACTTGCAACCCAACGGGTAAGAGGGGTTGTCAATCCCTCCTCGGTATTGAGATATATTAAATTGTATGAGATTTGATAAATAGATCTATCAAAAACACAAAATAAAATAAATAAAGAAAAAGTGCAGAGAGGTATTTTTAGATTTAATATGATAGGAAATAGACCCCGGGGCCGTAGTTTTCACTAGAGGCTTCTCTCAAGAAAATAGCATACGGTGGGTAAACAAATTACTGTTGCGCAATTGATAGAAAAGCGAATAATCATGACGATATCCAAGGCAATGATCATGTATATAGGCATCACGTCCAAGATTAGTAGACCGACTCCTGCCTGCATCTACTACTATTACTCCACACATCGACCGCTATCTAGCATGCATCTAGTGTATTAAGTTCATGGAAAAACAGAGTAATGCAATAAGAACGATGACATAATGTAGACAAGATCTATTCATGTAGGAATATACCCCATCTTTTTTATCCTTAATAGCAACGATACATGCGTGTCATGCCTCTTTCTGTCACTGAGATTGAGCACCGCAAGATCAAACCCATCACAAAGCACCTCTTCCCATGGCAAGAAAAATCAATCTAGTTGGCCAAACCAAACCAAAATTTCAAAGAAGAAATATGAGGCTATAACATGCATATAAGAGTTCAAAGACTCAAATAGTATTCATGGATAGAACTGATCATAAACCCACAATTCATCGGATCCCAACAAACACACTGCAAAAAAGAGTTACATCAAATAGATCTCCAAGAACATCGAGGAGAACATTGTATTGAAGATCAAAAAGAGAGAAGAAGCCATCTAGCTACTAGCTACGGACCCGTAGGTATGTGATAAACTACTCACGCATCATCGGAGGGGCAACAAGGATGATGAAGAACCCCTTCGTGATTGTTGCCCCCTCCGACAGAGTGCCGGAAAAGGCCTATAGATTGGATCTCATGGTACTGGAACTTGCGGTGGCAGAAACTGTATTTCATCGACTCTCCTATGGTTTTTGGGATTTTAGAGTATTTATAGAGGTGGAGGTCGGTGGAGAAGCTTCCCGTGGGCTCCACTACCCACCAGGGCGCGCCTGGGCCCCCTTGCGTGCCCTGCTGCCTGATGGGCCCCACGGTCCTCCTCCCGTGTGCACCTTTGGCTTCCTGGGTGTCTTCTGGGCAAAAAAAAATCTCCAAAAAGTTTTGTTTCATTTGGAGTTTGTTTGGTATTGATATTCTGCAAAGTAAAAAACAAGCAAAAAAAAGGGCAACTGGCACTGGGTACTATGTCAATAGGTTAGTCCCAAAAAATGATATAAAGTTGGTAATAAATGAATATAAAACATCCAAGATTGATAATATAACAACATCAAACAATAAAAAATTATAGATACGTTGGAGACGTATCAGCATCCCCAAGCTTAATTCATGCTCGTCCTCGAGTAGGTAAATGATAAAAACAGAATTTTTGATGTGGAATGCTGCCTAACATGTTCATCACATATTCTTTTCTTTTGTAGCATGGACATTTGGACTTTAGATGATTCAAAGCAATAGTTTATAATTGACATGAGGACATCAATACTCAAGCATATCAACAAGCAACCATGTCTTTCAAAATATCAACACGAAAGAAAGCTATCCCTAGCCGATTATGCTCAATCATTGATCCATTCATGAAACACACTCAAATATTAGCTATGCCCAATGCACAAGTATTATAATAGTGTTCCCTGGTTGGTGCTTTATAAGAGAAGATGGAGACTCAATAAAAAAATTGCATAAAAGTAAATAGATAGGCCCTTCGCAGAGGCAAGCAGAGATTTGTAGAGGTGCTAGAGCTCAAAGCATAAATTCAGATATAAAATTGCTTTGAGAGGCATGCTTTTCCTGTCAACGAAAAAGACCGATAATTCCCAATACTTTCCATGCTAGATAAATCATAGGCGGTTCCCCAACATAAAATAAAGTTTATTTCCTTTTCCACCATTCTTTCACAATCCATGTCTAGCCGTATCCATAGGTGCCTTCCATACCAACACTTTCCAAGGAATTTATTATGAACAACATATATAATTTTTTTTCATTTCGGGACTGGGCATCCCTATTACCTGCCACACTCTCGTGCAATGACAAGTGAATAAACACTCATCTTGAGAATAACATACCTAGCATGAAAAATATTGGCCACCCCCTGCCGCTTCATGAGCGGTACGGGCACACAAATAGGAAATTCATTTTGAAAATTAGAGTTGGCACATACAAATTTACTTGGAACGGCATGGAAATACCGCATATAGGTAGGTATGGTGGACTCATTTGGCACAACTTTGGGTTTAAGGAGTTGGATGCACAAACAGTATTCCCTCTTAGTACAAATGAAGGCTAGTAAATAGATTGAGAAGCGACCAACCAAGAAATGAAAACGATCATAAACGAGCATTAAACATAACCAACACTGAATAATGCACCACAAGTAGGATGTAACTTCATTGCATAACTATTGACTTTCGTGCTTGCATATGGAATCACAAACCTTAACACCAATATTCTTACTAAATTGTAATTACTCACCAACATAACTCACATATTATTATCTCCATATCTCAAAACTATTACAAGGAATCAAGTTTATAATGTCCAATGATCTTCATGAATGTTTTTATTATATCCCCCTTGAATATCTATCACTTTGGGACTAATTTCATATATTACCATTTCTACTAACAAGCTCTCAAATAAATTTAAGTGAAGCATGAGAGCACATATTTCTTGAAAATTTTCAACTCTTAAAATAATCTAAGTGAAGCATGAGAGCATACTTCTTCAAAATTTTCTAACTCTCAAAATAATCTAAGTGAAGCATGAGAGCATTTCGTTCAAAAAAATTACAAACTCTCAAAATAATATAAGTGAAGTATGAGAGCCTTTCTTCAAAAAATTAAACCACCACTTTGCTCAAAAAGATATAAGTGAAGTACTAGAGCAATTCCATAGCTCAAAAAATTTAAGTGAAGCACATAGAGCAATTCTAACAAATCATAGAATCATTATGGCTCTCTCAAATAGGTGTATCCAGCAAGGATGGTTGTGACAAACTAAAAATTAAAACAAGCAAAGACTCATATAATACAAGACGCTCCAAGCAAAACTCATGATATGTGAGGAATAAAAATATAGCTCCACGTAAAATTACCGATGGTCGTTAGAAGAAAGAGGGGATGCCTTCCGGGCATCCCCAAGCTTAGTTGCTTGGTTCTCATTGAATATTACCTTAGGGTGCCATGGGCATTCCCAAGCTTAGGCTCTTTTCACTCCTTATTTCTTCATCCATCATGATCTCACCCAAAACTTGAATACTTCAGTCACACAAAACTTAACAAAACCTTCGTGAGATCCGTTAGTATAAGAAAACAATTCACTACTTTAAGTACTATTGCAACCCATTAATAATTTGTTATTGCATTATACCTACTATATTCTAACTTTACCATGGCTTATACCCCCCGATACAATCCATAGATTCATCAAAATAAGCACACAATGCAACGAAAATAGAATCTGTCAAAAACAGAACAGTCTGTAGAAAATTGAATTAACATCAAAGTTCTGTAACTGCAAAAATTATACAAAATTAGGGAGACATGGTAAATTTGTATATAAATCATGTGTAAAAAATTCAGAATTTTTTCACGCTCCATCAAATGTTAACAATTCTACTACTGGACGTGAAACCTTTTGTTTTTCAACAGGATCAAATCAACTATCATCCAACGTAATCCTAAAGGCTTTACTTGGCACAAACACTAATTAAAACATAAAAACACAATCATAACAGTAGCATAATTGTGTGAACACATAAAAACAGAAATGAAAAATATTGGGTTGCCTCCCAACAAGTGCTTTGCTTTAAAGCCTTTTAGCTAGGCATTTATAATTTTAATGATGCTCGCATGAAAGACAAGAATTGAAGCACAAAGAGAGCATCATAATACATGTTACAAACACATTTAAGTCTAACATACTTCCTATGCATAGGCATTTTATAAGAAAACAAATTATCAAAGGCAAGCAAAAATTAGCATATGCAAGGAAGAAGAAAGAAATAATAGCAATCTCAACATAACGAGAGGTAATTTAGTAACATGAAAACTTCTACAACCATATTTTCCTTTCTCATAATAATTATATGTAGGAACATGATCAAATTCAACAATATAGCTATCATATAAAATTTTCTCTCCATGATCCGCATGCATAAAATTCTTATAGTCTTCCAAAATAGTGGGATTAACATCAACTAAAGTCATGACCTCTCCAAACCCACTTTTATCAAATATTTCAGAAGATTGAACACTCTCCAAATATGTGAGATTATTTTTACCTAGAGTTGACACTCTTCCAAACCCACTTTTTATATTATTGCAAACATTATTATCAATGACATATTCATCATGAGGCTTAAATAAATTTTCAAGATCATAAGAAACATTATCACCCCAATCATGATCACTGCAATAAGTAGTGGACATAACAAAATTATCATCCCCAAGATTATAGTTTTGCATATTATTAACATAATTGACATTAATAGAATTTATAATAACATCATTGTAATCATGCTTTTCATTCAAGGAGCTACCATGAATCACTTTATAGATTTCTTCGTTTAACACTTCATCACAATTTTCAGATTCATGATTTTCAAGCAAAACTTCATAGAGATAATCAAGTGCACTCAACTCACTAGCAATTGGTTCATCATAATTTGGTCTTTTGAAAAGATTAGCAAGTGGATGAGAATCCATATCAATAGAGTTTTAGCAAGCAAAGATGCAAGCAAATAGAAGGCACATGACAACACAAGCAACGATAGCAAAAAAGCAAAAAGCCAAACGAAAAATATTTTTGTATTTTTGTAAAACTTTTTAGAAGTGGGGGAGATGAAAATGAGAGGCAAATGGCAAATAAAGTAATTGCAAGGAGATGAGAGTTTATGCGTAGGTACTTGATAGATGTTGATGATGTCTCCCCGGCAATGGCGCCAGAAATTCTTCCTGGTTGCTTGTATCTGCGTTGGTATTTCCCCGAAGAGGAGAGGATGATGCATCACAGCAAAGGTAAGTATTTCCCTCAGTTATGAAACCAAGGTTATCAATCCAGTAGGAGAACCAAGCAACACTATGTAAACAACACCTGCACACAAACAACAAAAACATGCAACCCAACGTGTAAGAGGGGTTGTCAATCTCTCGGTATTGAGATATATTAAATTGTATGATATTTGATAAATAGATCTAGCAAAAACACAAAATAAAATAAAGAAAGAAAAAGTTCAGCAAGGTATTTTTTGATTTAATATGATAGGAAATAGACCCAGGGGCCGTAGTTTTCACTAGAGACTTCTCTCAAGAAAATAGCATACGGTGGATAAACAAATTATTGTTGGGCAATTGATAGAAAAGCGAATAATCATGACGATATCCAAGGCAATGATCATGTATATAAGCATCACGTCCAAGATTAGTAGACCGACTCCTGCCTGCATATACTACTATTACTCCACACATCGACCGCTATCCAGCATGCATCTAGTGTATTAAGTTCATGAAAAAATAGAGTAATGCAATAAGAACGATGACATGATCTAGACAAGATCTATTCATATAGGAATATACCCCATCTTTTTTATCCTTAATAGCAATGATACATGCGTGTCATGTCTCTTTCTGTCACTGAGATTGAGCACCGCAAGATCGAACCCATCACAAAGCACCTCTTCCCATGGCAAGAAAAATCATTCTAGTTGGCCAAACCAAACCAAAATTTTGGAGAAAAAATACGAGGCTATAACAATCATGCATATAAGAGTTCAACAAAGAATCAAATACTATTCATGGATAGAACTTATCATAAACCCACAATTCATCGGATCCCAACAAACACACCGCAAAAAAGAGTTACATCAAATAGATCTCCAAGAACATCGAGGAGAACATTGTATTGTAGATCAAAAAGAGAGAAGAAGCCATCTAGCTACTAGCTACGGACCCGTAGGTCTGTGGTAAACTACTCACGCATCATCGGAGGGGCAACAAGGATGATGAAGAACCCCTCCGTGATCGTTGCCCCATCCGGCAGAGTGCCGAAAAAGGCCTCTAGATTGGATCTCGTGGTTCTGGAACTTGCGGCGGTAGAAACTGTATTTCATCGACTCTCCTAGGGTTTTTGGGATTTTAGAGTATTTATAGAGGTGGAGGTCAGCGAGAAGCTTCCCGTGGGCTCCACTACCCACCAGGGCGCGCCTGGGCCCCCTGGCACGCCCTAGTGCCTAGTGGGCCCCACGAGCCTCCTCCCATGTGCTACTTTGGCTCCTTGGGTGTCTTCTGGGCAGAAAAAAATATCCAAAAAGTTTTGTTGCATTTGGACTTCGTTTGGTATTGATATTCTGCAAAGTAAAAAACAAGCAAAAACAACAACTAGCACTGGGCACTATTTCAATACATTAGTCCCAAAAAATGATATAAAGTTGCTGGTAAATGAATATAAAACATCCAATATTGATAATATAACATCATGGAACAATCAAATGACAGGCCAGAACAGTCTCTTATAATAAGTAAAACGTTCTCGATGACACATGGGAATTTCATCTAGTCACTTTCATCATGTTGGTTTGATTCGCGTTCGCTACTTTGATAATTTGATATGTGTGTGGATCGGTGCTTGGGTGTTGTTCTTACTTGAACAAGCCTCCCACTTATGATTAACCCCTCTCGTAAGCATCCTCAACTATGAAAGAAGAATTAAGATAACATCTAACCATAGCATTAAACATATGGATCCAAATCAGCCCTTATGGAATAGCGCGTAAACTAGGGTTTAAGTTTCTGTCACTCGCAACCCATCATCTAATAACTACTCCACAATGCATTCCCTTAGGCCCAAAGATGGCGAAGTGTCATGTACTCGACGTTCACATAACACCACTAAGGGAATCACAACATACATATCATCAAAATATCGAACGAATACCAAATTCACATGATTACTTATGACAAGACTTCTCCCATGTCCTCAAGAACAAAATAAACTAATCACAAATAATATTCATGCTCAAGATCAGAGGGATATTAAATAGCATAATGGATCTGAACATATAATCTTCCACCAAATAAACCAACTAGCATCAACTACCACATGTAATCAACACTACTAGCAACCCACAGGTACCAATCTGAGGTTTTGATACAAAGATTGAATACAAGAGATGGGTCTGAGATGAGATGGTGTTGGTGAAGATGTTGATGAAGATTTGTCCTCCCATGATGAGAGGGTTGTTGGTGATGACGATGACTTTGATTTCCCCCTCCCGGAGGGAAGTTTCCCCGGTGGAATCACTCTACCGGAGAGCAAAAGTGTTCCTGCCCAAGTTCCACCTCGAGACGGCGGCGCTCCGTCTCGAAAGTCCTCTCTTGATTTTTTTTCTATGGCAAATGGGCTACTATACCAAATGATGGGCACCGGGGGCTGGCCAGGGGCCCCACCACCCACCAGGGCACGCCTTAGGGGGAGGGCAGGCGCGCCCTGGTGCCTTGTGGGCACCTGGATGGCCCCCTCTAGTACTTCTTTGCTACAGTATTTTTTATCTATTCCAAAATAAATCTTCATAAAATTTTAGCTCATCTGGAGATGTGCAGAATAGGTATCTCTGACATAGCTTTTTCAGGTCCAGAATTCCATCTGTCGGCAATCTCCCTCTTTGTGTAAACCTTGCATATTATGAGAGAAAAGGCATTAGAATTGCTCCACAAAGTGTTATATTGCTTGAAAACACTATAAATAACAGTAGGAAAACATGATGCAAAATGGACGTATGACGCTACCACTTGTTTAATAAGAAGTAATTGAGGTAAGAAACTTGCACCAACATAAGTTTGAATTTATGTTCAAGAACGATGATAGTTTACTCTCACTCGTGTTGGACAAATGTATCCATGCTGAACAATCTGAGCCCTTAATTTTCTGGGCTGATTACTCCCAATTTACATTTTTGGTGATAACTTATGTTATTCAGTGCTGATAACTTTCTATTTCATGGCGTCATAACATTTGCTTACAAATAAAGAACGATAATTTTTTTGATTTCAGTGCTGATAACCCCCATTACATTTGAATGATAAATTATCTGTTTCAGTGCTGATAACTTTTCATTACATGTCGTCACGACATCGTTTACAAAATAAAAATGGTAAGTAAAATTACACAGGAGACTGATAACTTGCACTTCAATGTCCTGATAACTTTTTTGCACTTCAAGGTGTTGAATAAACTTATCCCTTGCATTGTTCATTTGCTACAACTTCAAGATAACTTTGTCTAGCCTTTAGCTGGTAACATATGGAACACTTGACAATCTTCTATTGAGTCTCACTTGTTTCTCAATGCGGGGTGGGTGAAGTAAAAGTGTGTTTATCATGTTTTGTTGACCCGCGGACTCTACATTTCCTCTCTCTTTTTGGTTTTGCAATGTCAAATGGGTGTTCGAATCTTTTCTCTTTTGGACACCCTTTTGTAGTAGACTTTGGTGGGTCTAGTATCACTCTTGTGTTTGATGATTGGGATCCCTTGGCATGTGAGCCCTGGAACACAAAAGTGTTGCCAGAAACATACGTGATAGGAACACTTCCTTGTTGCGCTACTAGGACTCCTTCACTGGCACTAGACCCTGGTGCTGAAGAAAACATTTCTGCTTCTTTCCCCTCATCTTTTTCCTTTCTTGCTTTCTTTATCTGCCTCTTTTTTAGCGCATCCATGTCGTCTTTGAAAGCCTCAACGTGTTTCCTTGCCAATGTCATCCCTTCATCAGTAGTGCAAGCGCATTTTGCTTGTTCCTTGAAATCATTCAGAATAGATGTATATCTCATGAGATTCTTCCCTTCCTCTGTCATACCCTTCTTAATTGTTGGCTGTTGGTAATCAGGCACAATAAGATCCTCCTCTGGATCCCATGTCCACCTCTCTAGGATATACCTCCTGGGTATCTCGTAGACTCCAATTTGTTCCATTACTCATAGTATGTGTGCGCACAATAGCCCATCGCGATCAAACTTGCAGCAAGTGCATGAGTATACCCCTTCATCCTTGTTCGCCTGCACATGGTAGTCCCTATCCCCATACTTTGGTAGTATCCCTCGGAGCGACCAGACCCCAAAGGTTCCATCTTGCAAAGTTTCGCATCTGTAAGCAGTCTTTAGCTTCATATCTACCTGGAACTTGGAGAACAGATTTTGCGTGTATATCCCTCGCATCTGCAACTCGATTGGGTTCAAGAATACATGTCCGCCTCTTTGTAAATTGTGTCCACTTGCTCTTTCGCTGCCACCATTACTTTCTCCTGGATTGCAGTGTATTGAGTTGCGAATTCAATCAATGAGTTGTTGGGGTTCATGTACTTCTTGAGCACAGCGTTGAATCCCTCGCTCCTTGCAGTTGTCTGTAAGAATGGAAAGAAATGCTTCATGTAGTACATCGGGGCCCAACATTTCCTGTTTTCCCACAACCAGTGAAAATGTTCATTCTCGGTCTGGCCATAATCATGCATCATTGCCAACCATTTGCTTTCAAACTCTTCCTCTGTGTACACAAAACATGAGACGAGACAATTACAACATCATCCAGAAACCAATGGTAATTAAAGTACAAATATGCTGATAACTTTTCTTAGTTATTAGGTGGTAACATCATGGAACAAAATTTCCAGATTATTGGTTCTATCATGTGCAAAAGTTGTCTTCTTTTGTTTGTTTTACACCTAGGCTGGTAAATTTCTAAATTAATATGTGGTAACAAAATATGTAATTTTTCCGGTACAAAATAACCAGACCTGTTTGGTAATATCAAATGTAAATGTTTGTTATTTTATTTCTACCCATATGATGGTTACCTGTCTACACATTGCCCATGGTAATTGATGTTTTTCCAGTGAACTGTCCCTTGGTAATATAACCTACAAGATCATGGTAACTTGTGTAGACCTAAACATGGT
Organism: Thinopyrum elongatum; assembly: GCA_011799875.1. Classification (NCBI taxonomy): domain Eukaryota; kingdom Viridiplantae; phylum Streptophyta; class Magnoliopsida; order Poales; family Poaceae; genus Thinopyrum; species Thinopyrum elongatum. The sequence goes on from CM022298.1 coordinate 467,258,824, forward strand.
AATTTGTTCTCACACATTTCATATGGCTTTCATAACTTTCAAGGTAACTTTCTGAAATAACACTTGGTAACACACGATTTCGCTGCATGGTAATTAAAATGTGTCTACGGGGTAGGAATGTACCAGTTAAGCTGTTATCGACACAGTCTTTGAACGCTTTGTTTAGTGGTTTATCATTAGCCATAAGCTTTCCAAGTTTCTCCTGCGCCTTCTTCATTATATGCCAGCGGCAATTTCTGTGTATTATGTTCAAGAAGACCTCGTCGATTGCACTCCTCATTGCAAAGTCTTGATCTGTGATGATGTTTTTTGGGGCAACACCACCCATTGCATGGAGGAAGGTGTTAAACAGCCACACAAAGTTCTCCTTTAGTTCGTTTCGAACGAAGCCACACCCAAATTGGATGGATTGACCATGGTTATTAATTCCAATGAATGGTGCACACGGCATCTTGTACATGTTTGTCATGTATGTTGTGTCGAATGACAAACTGTCATTGTACTTTGCATATGCCCTGCCTGATGCGCCATCAATCCAGAACAAGTTCTCAACCCTGTCCTCGTCATCAAGCTTGATTCTCCAGTATAAATATGAATCTTTGGTCCTCATGTCCTGGAAGTACGCAATTGTGCTTCCAACGTCCGCATGATAGTGCTCTAAGTGGAACTTAGCTCGCTGATTAGCAATGTCTTGTGTCGTGTAGGGTACGTCTTCAGCACTTCCATAAAACCATGCCATCAGCTGCATCTGCCTCGAAGTCTCAATGTTGCATCCGTGCAGAACCCTCAAGAAGTCCTACTCCTCCTCCGGAATGTACCAATATGATGATAAGAATTTTGTTAGAGACGGCTTTTTGATGAGGGGGTGATTGTGGTTGTCCTTGAAACGGGCAATAGTCTACCACGCATCATCATGTGATAGGTACATGTGCACTTCACATTCAGTCCTAACAACCTTCTTTTTTTCCTCTTCTTGACGATCCTGGCTAGGTTTTCCACATCTTGCAGCTCATCCCTGTCCTTGCGTCGTTTGCCATATTTTGTAAAACTAGGAGCATGATACGTCTCCAACGTATCTATAATTTATGAAGTATTCATGCCATGTTTATAATAATTTTATATGGTTTTGGTATGATTCGCATAGAATTAACCCGGACTGACGCTGTTTTCAGCAGAACTACCGTGGTGTTGTTTTTTGTGCAGAAATGAAAGTTCTCCAAATGAGCTGAAACTTTTTGATGATTTTTTTGGAACAAAAGAGACCCCCGAAGCTTCATGGAGGGACCAGAAGGTGAAGGAGTAGGGCACAAGACACCGGGGCGCCAGGGGGCCCAGGCGCGCCCTGGTGGGTTGTGCCCACCTCGGTGGCCTCCCGCACCGCCTCTTCGCCCTATAAATTCCCAAATATTCCAAAAACCCTCGGGGTAACCCTAGATCAGAAGTTCCACCGTCGCAAGCCTCTGTAGCCATGAAAAACCAATCTAGACCCCGTTCCGGCACCCTGCCGGAGGGGGAAATCATCATCGGTGGCCATCTTCATCATCCCGGCGGCCACCATGATGAGGAGGGAGTAGTCTACCCTCGGGGCTGAGGGTTTGTACCAGTAGCTATGTGTTTAATCTCTCTCTCTCGTGTTCTTGAGATGTCACGATCTTGATGTATCGCGGGTTTTGTTAATATAGTTGGATCATATGGTGTTTTCCCCTCTCTATCTTGTTGTGATGAATTGAGTTTTCCCTTTGAGATTTTGTTCTTATCGGATTGAATACTTTTATGGATTTGAGAGCACTTGATATATGTCTTGCATATGAATACCTGTGGTGACAATGGGGTATTATATTGATTTATTTGAGATATGTTTTGGCACTCAACTCGCGGATTCCCGAGGTGACATTGGGGTAATCTATGCATAGGGGTTGATGCACGTTCTCGTCTTTTGTTTCTCCTGTAGAAATCTTGGGGCACTCTTTGAGGTTCTTTGTGTTGGATTGAGTATTATGAATCTGAATTTGCTTTGCTGTTATTTTAGTACGAACTCTTGATAGATCGATCGGAAAGAATAACTTGGTGTTATTTTAGTACGAACTCTTGATAGATCGATCGGAAAGAATAACTTGGTGTTATTTTAGTACGAACTCTTGGATAGATCGATCGGAAAGAATAGCTACAAACAATTTCTTCTTATGTTCTCCGCTAGATAAGAACTTTGGAGTGATTCTTCATCGCACGTTGAGGGATTGTTATGTGATCCAATTAGATTAGCATTGTTGAGAGATTACACTAGCGAAAGTACGGACCCTAGGCCTCATTTTCAAGCATTGCAATACCGTTTGTGCTCCGTTTTATCAATTGCTACCTTGCTATTTTTTATTGTTTCTATTACAAAAATCAATATCTACTATCATTACTACACTTGTATCACCATCTCTTCACCGAACTAGTGCACCTATGCAAATTACCATTGTATTTGGTGTGTTGGGGACACAAGAGACTTTTTGTTATTTGGTTGCAGGGTTGTTTGAGAGAGACCATATTCATCCTACGCCTCCCACGGATTGATAAATCTTAGGTCATCCACTTGAGGGGAAATTGCTAATGTCCTACAAAACTCTGCGCTTGGAGGCCCAACACGAGTCTACAAGAATAAAGTTGCGTAGTAGACATCAGAGCACCCTACTTATAGTTCCATCAACCCTCTCTTTTTTGAATTGCTGCCTAATTGCAAAGTCAGTCCTGCGCGCGTAGATGTTGTAGTGGTCACGTGCGCTCTCTAGAGTGTCAAATTTTGTCCCTTGTAAAGGGGGCTTAGGTGTGGAATATGCCTCCATGTTGTTGCCGTCCATATCAGCGTCGATCCCAACAGATTCTGGAGTTGTAGGTTCGCTGATTGTTTGCTCTCCAAGGCTCCCAGCTCTTGTGCTTGCATTTGTTCCAGCACTAGGTGCATTTGTTCCAGCACTGGACAAGCTGTTGTTTGCGCTGATCGTCCAAGCACCAGCAGTGTGACCTGGTAGTTTAGTCAAACCTAGCATGATAAATAACAGTTTTCCATCATGGTAGTTTTCTGAGGAATCACTGACTGTAATTTCTACCAAGGAACACTGGTAATTTGCCCATCTTGATCTTGGTAATATATGAACATCAAGGTTGGTAATTTTTCAAACCAGGAGTAACTGGTAATACATGAACACTTTTGCTGGTATTTTCAAACCAGGTTCACTGGTAATACATGAACACCAATGCTGGTAATTTTCAAAACCAGTTCATCAGTAAAGTAAATAACTATTTTTTTATCGTGGTGATATATGAACAACTGAGGCTGGTAATAATTGCATATATGAAAAATTACCTGGGTCCGTGATGTTTGGGTAGGCAGAATTGTTGCTTGCCGTGCGTGCTGCATCATCCTGTTCATGCATTCTCCCTCCTCCTGCATCTTCTGCATTATCTCCTCTGCCAGCATCCATTCTTTTTTTCGATGCACCTCCTCACTACTGCAGTATGGTCCAAACACGACAGTCCAATCAGAGACCCTTCGACGAAACTGTGTGCGATGCATCAATCACAAACGGTGATGTAATAAAACCATCAAAAAAGATGCAAAATATTTGCGATGGCGGTGACATCAAACGCGGTTCATATTGGAGTTGCATGTGCGATTCGTGGCAAATGGTTAATCCAGAAGAACTATTTGCGATGAGGCAGAACAACAGAAACGGGCAGCCAGATGAGGGTGTGTGCGATATACGGCATATAGTTCACTAGGATGAACTGTGTGTGATTAGGCAACACAATAGAAATGGTTCAACTGAACAAGATGTGTGTGATACGTGGCAAAGAGGTCCATAATCAGAAATGTGTGCAAAGACCAATAATAACACAGACGATTGCTGCTAATAAGCTGTGTGATTTGCTCTGTCTACAAAAGAATAACACACATATATATATATATAACTGAAATAAACATCAAATTACATAAGTGACTATACAGATCATTCGCACACACCTCAATAAACAATTGTACGCATTCTAAACTAAGAGAAATGACCGTCTAGCCATCTACTTCTTGTGACGCTCCCGCCACTGCTCTGTGGCTTGATCCCTCGTCTGGGGCAGGAAGAAGACACTCCCTCATGTCAACGATCCGCATGTACATCTTGTAGCTTGTGTACGCGTCCTTGGGCGCGTACTTGACGTGTTGTTCATCCAGTCTCTCATGCCAGACACTGTGCCAGGCGTTCTTGTCCTTCTTGCTCTCATCCTTCATCTTCATGTAGTAGGGGTCGATGATGGCCGAGGCGAGGTCAACCAGGGAGTTTTGTTTGTTGTTGTCGCTGCCCCAGACCTTCTAGTGGTCCTGGATGTTGACAAGATTCTGGCATTTCAAGTCCGAAACCTTGAGCGCTTTTAGATCGATGGTGGTGTCCACCATAGCGAAACTATAGTCGGAGCTGTTGATAAACCTGGAGAAATGCTCGCAAGGCCTTGTGGCCAGCTGGTAGTGGTAGACGAGGACGTCATGTCACACGCACAACTGGGCGACGGCAACCTTCTGATCATGCCCAGCATGACCGATGGTGTACTCGAGGTCGAAGCCGACCACTTGGTACTTGTCCTCGGCAAGCAACTGCTCCATAGTTTGGATGGAGGTCTCCACCGAGACCGGATCGTTCGTGTACACCACCGAGAGGGCCTTCCCCCTCACATAGGTGTCCACTACGTGATGCGTGGTGAACTGCCCGCCGTTGTCGTCGTCGGCCGCTGGGAGCGCCATTGGAGCCACGGGGAGCGCCATTGGAACCGCTAGATGTCCTCTCTGTATGTGTCGTCGTGGGTGTGCTTATTGTGTCGTGTGGCGCGAGGGATGATGGTAAATGGCCGCAGGAATAAATAGGGGCCGGGCGGCCTGGATTCTCGGCGCGTCCGCATGGCAGTTTTTGCAGCGGGTAACTGCATCGTGGCGCTGCGCCCGGCGCAACCGCATGCACACGAACGTGCGTGATTGTGCGCCCGCCCCAAACACTGGCAGCGCGCGTGGAGGGACGAGGGCAGAGCGCCCGGAGGGACACGAGAGCAGAGCACGCACGGCGGGACGCGAGCAGAGCGCACCGCGGCCGCCTCAACCACAAGCAACCACACGCATAGAGCAGTTGAACACGCATGAAATGGTCGTCTACAAGCCGGCCGACAGTTGTGTCGCTGCGTAGAGAGCGGCCGTGTGCTACTACCGCCGTCTTGGTCTATTAGTCCCCTTTATATTTTGTGCCATATTTTGACCTTAAATTTAACCAACAAAGTGTTAATGCATGTTACAAAAATTATATAATTGGAAACTATGTTCAAATACGAATCCAACGATATAATCTCTGGCGACATGCATTCGTATTTTATTAGTTAAATCTACAGTCAAAATTTGGCACAAAAATACATAGACGACTTATAAACCAGGATGGGGGTAGTAGGTAATTTAATCACAAATTTTTTTATTTTACTAACCGTATGTGCATGTGTCCTTTCGTCCTCCTCTCACACGTCTTGTCACCCCGCTGCCGCAGACGGCTTAGAGCGCAAGCTTGAGCAGCGCGCGGGGGCGTTCTTTTGGCCAAACGGTGGTGAGCCCGTTCCCGCGCAACCGCGCAGGTTCCCGTGCAAGCTTCCCACCCGAGTCGGTGAAATCCCCCAAAATCCCAATGCTTACCGGCCTGCTATATAAACCCTCATGGCCGGCGAGTCCTACATCGCATTTTCCCCTCCCTCCCTGTAGCTTATCTTGTGTGCTTCTCCCACAATCGCCAATGGCACCGGTCCGTCGTCGTCGCTCAGCCACTCCACCGTCATCAAAGGACAGCTCCAGCTGGGAGGCTACACCGCGGCAGCGGCGCAGTCCCCGGCGTAGTGTAGTGCGCGTGGCGTCCCTGTTGGGTGTGCGCGGAACACCCACCACACGCTCCGCCGCCGCTGCCCGTCGGCAGCTATTGCCGGCTGCCGTTGCTGCCACCCCACCGTCTGCCGCCGTGGCCACCACACCACCATCGAAAGCCAGGGCCATCGCCCGCTCCGCCTCCGTGGCCCGAAGGTGGGAGGTGGCTGTCGTGGCCGCCACCCCACTGCCGGCCACCGTGGCCATCACCCGCTCCGCTGCCGTGGCCCGAAGGCGGGAGGTGGTGGTCATGGCCGCCACCCCATCGTCGGCCGCCGTGGCCGCCAGCCCACCGTTGACCGCTGGGGTCATCACCCGCTCCGCCACCACTGCCCGAAGGTGGGAGGCAGAGGTGGAGGACCGCACGTGCGTCAGTGACCTTGCGCGCTACATCGAGTTCCTGCGGGAGGAGGAGGAGCGCCTCGTCGAGCACGCAAAGAGCCTTACCACCGCCATGGCTGCAGCACACGCCGCCGCAGAGGCGAGGAATCAGGAGATCTACAAGGAGAAGCACCGCTACGAGAGGGGTCGTCTGGAGTGGCAGAGGGCATTCGAGGTGAGCGTCGCTGAAGGTGCAGCAGCGGCAGACACCGTATTGCAGTTGTCCAGCTCGTCGGTAGGCTCCTCCTCCTCTGCCTCTTACTGAGCGCACTCGGCAGAGGAGAGGCTGCCAGAAGTAGTACAAAGCCCCTCCATAGTAGTAATATTTAGGTGCTATTTTGTTCAGTTCATCTGACTATAGATGTGGTGAAACTGTACAACGTACTTAAAATTAGCTAGTATATATAGTTGAACTAGCTATTTCAGTACGTGGTTGGCAACAATTGGGAAAAAGTTTGGTCGGTTCAGCTTTCGAGTTGAACTGTTTGTATAAAGAACGACTGCTTAATCTATGAATGAAATCTATGCTTAATTACTGAATTTTAGTTGCAAAAATTAGATAGTGCTAGTGATTTTTAGCTGCATATTTTGACAAATTGCAGTGTTACAAGGTTGACAAATGGCAATGTTACTAGATCAACAAATGTCAATCTTTCCAGTTTGACAAATGGCAATATACCCAATATGACAGATGCAAATCTTACCAAATTGTCTGTACGTGGTGGCACACGGGTCATCCAAAACAACCATTTGCGTTGAAGGGATGTACAAATCCTGCTCGGCACATTTTCTCTTGGCTTAGCGCCGAAGTCTGGCTTTGCATACTGTATTCAATTTGAACCGTTTGCGTTGAAGAGATGCACAAATCCTGCGCTGCGAATTTTCCCTTCACTTACTAGGGAAGACCATAGCTCTCACTTTGCATACAGGTGTTCTATCTAAATTGTTTGCGATCAAGAGCTGCACAAATCCTGCTCGGCACATTTTCCCTTGGCTTCCTGGGGAAGTTGCCGGTTTGCATACGGGTGTTCTAACTAAAACGTTTGCGATGAGTGTTTTATATTTAAAACCATTGACTTTTTTTAAGAAAATCGTTTGATAAGTCTGCACATTAAGAGAGAAAAACGCAAGTTCGTTCAAACCATATCTTTCATTTTGTCACACTGCAAATTTATATTCATATGATTGAGATACAGTATTAAACCCAAAAAAACTAGTTCCGGCGGCGGCGGAGGCGGCGTGCCACGCCGGCGTTGTCGTTGTCGTCCTCCGGGACGCCGTTGTTGAAGTCTTCAAGGCAGCACAGAATGTTCTTCACTTGGAAATCAAACATCATGTCGTCGCGTGATCGACGGGCGAGGCGCGGGAGGACGGCAACTGGCGGCGCTGCGAGGTAGCGGTCGACGACGGCGTCCCATGCCGCTGAGGGGGGCGCGCCACGGGCACGGTCACGGCGGGTGCAGGCAAACGCACGGGGACCGGCGCCGCGGTGGGTGGAGGGGCGCGCAAGGGCACGGGCGCTGGCGCTGGCATGTACACAAGCTCGCGCAGGTCCGCGAAGACCTCGCTGACGCCCGCGGCTTCCAGCTCTGCGATAGAGCTCGGCGACCAGCCCATCAATGCTACGGGGATGGTCGCTGGCACGGGCGCGGGGATGGGAGCTGGGACGGGCGCGGGGCCAGCAACCGCCGTGGCCAGCTCATTTAGGGCCATGTCCATGAGGCCCCATTCCTCCTTATTTTCTATCTCCTCCGGCTCGGAGTCGACTTCACCAAACTTGAAGACTAGTGGCAGATGATCCTTTTGCGCCATGGCGTTGGTGGAGGTCTGCGGGAGGGAGGGGAATGGGAGGCGAACAGTAAGGCCGCCCGTATTCAACAGCGGCTCGGGCGCCATTAATGGAGAGGATGCGAGCAAGGCGGGCGGCCATGGAAGTCAAAGGGCTCGCTTCCCAGTGAGCCTGCACAGCGTACAGCTTGCACGCTTCCCGGTGAGCCTGCGCATTGGAGGACAGCTTGCACGCCTCTCGGTCAGCCTGCGCACCGGACTGCGCTCGCACGCCTCCCGTTCAGCCAAGCAGCTGTCCGCACGGCACCTCCTATAGCCATTAAAATGTGACGCCCCCGGCTTAATCGTGCACTAATCATACACGCAAATGCACACGATCAAGCCTAAGGACTCACTTGAAGATATCACAACACAACTCTAGACACAAATTAAAATAATACAAGCTTTATGTTACAAGCCAGGGGCCTCGAGGGCTCGAATACATAAGCTCACTTACAAGCGTCAGCGGAAGCATCAGATATCTGAGTACAGATATAAAAGAAAGACAGATAAGCCTTTAAGAAGGTGGTGCAAAACAAAAGCTACGATCGAAAAGGCGCAGCCTCCTGCCTGGGACCCTTCGAACCTACTCCTGGTCGTCAGCCAACTCGTAGTAGTAACCACCCTCGGGGTAGTAGTAGTAGTCGTCGACGGGAGCAGCTGTCTCAGGGGCTCCGTCATCTTGTTGCATCAAACGGATATGTGGAAAAAGAGGAAGCAAAACAACCGTGAGTACTCATCTGAAGTACTCAGCAAGCAAGGATCTACACTACATATGCAACATTATCAAAGAAAGGCTGTATATGTGGACTGGGCTGCAGAAATGCGAGAATAGAGAGAAGGCCTAGTCCTATCGAAGACTAGCATCTTCAGCGGTCTTGCAGCATTAGAAGAGTGTAGATTAGTACAGTATAAAGTAGTAGTAGTATTAAGTATCAACCTCGGCCAGAGATCCTTCCTCGACTCCCTGCGAGAAAGCAGTCCCAGAGCCATACTATCCATTTCTCAACTCAACATTATGTTCTAGTTGTATCGATCGGGATACAACTCCGAGCGTCCGTTACCGAGGATCCGGCTATGCATAGATTAGTTCTTTCCTGCAGGGGTGCACCAACTTACCCACCACGCTCGCTTAACTCCGGCCAGACACACTTTTCTGGGTCATGCCCGGCCTCGGCCAAACGACACACCGCAGCCCTACCTAGAGCTCAGCAGAGAGGTCCCCGCCGGTCTACATCCTAAGCGCTCAGGGGTCTTGGGCCATCACCCTTTGCGCTCCGGGTCATTGTGTGTAGGGTGGATACCAGCACCACCCGTGAACTGGATGGTACGATCCGACCGTGCCACAATGCTGAATTGGACGTCTGACAGAGCTTTCGGCTGATGCCACGATGCAGAGTGCCCATAACTTTTCCCGCGTGATGGTTAGTGCTATCGGGCCAGAGGCCCACTCGGATCAAATATCCAAATCGTTAGTGTTTTGGTAGTGCGGTAACGAGCAGAGACTCACGATCGATGTGACCCCATCACCCCGTCTCGAGGACTTGCGGCAAGGGCTAAGAATGCCCGGCCACGCCTCGTATTTATCTCTCGGGAACCCTCCAAGTCAACCCGTCTCCACATCACTCGCATCTTATGCTCGCTCGGGTACCCCTGAGGGTCGACCCGACTTTCCAAGTAACAGTTGTAAAGTCCAAGTATCCATGTGTCCATAACATCAGGGAATTCGAGGTATCACCCTCGTTGGATTCCTACTCGATGTATCCGTCAAGGTGAACTTAGGAGGAATCACCCTCGAGGTTCACACTTGAGGTGTTGCACGACGGCGTCGTTATCGGAAGTGGTGAAGGAGGAATCACCCTCGATGACCACGACCGAATAGCTACTCTACAGAGTTAACATCAGAAGTGCTAAACAAGGTATCACCCTCGGCACTCAATGGTAACGCTGCAGTGTCGTATAACTAAGGGGGTGATGTGCGGTGCCGGGGCCTGGTTGTTGATCACGATGATCGAGTCATCTGATAATCCAGCGGGGGCAACTGGGTCAAAGTGGTGTCTCTGGTGGGTCTCTATCCAGCCTATACTAAGCAGTTTAGTATAAGCAGGTAAGGTATCAATAGCAGGTTACAATAAACAGGCTATGCATCAGAATAGGATAACTCAAAGTAGTAGCAAATTCTAATGCAAGCAGGAGGGAGAAAGAATAGGCGATATAGGCATGTTCAAAGGGGGGGTGCTTGCTTGGTTTCTCGGCAGATGAAAAAGGAATCTTCGACGGTGAAGTAGTCGATCACCAGGGCATCGTCAGCGGTCTCGGGGTCTATCGGGAAGAAAGGGGGAGAAGAAACAATATAAATACATGGCAACAAAAGCAATCACATAGCAGGACGCGGTATACGCAGTGCAAGGGTGCCCTAGTGCAACGTTAAGTGTTACAGACGGAGCGGGAAAATATCTGGGAATATTTTCCCGGTGTCAGGCATCTGTCAGATAGATGAACCGGAGGGAAAGGTTCCATGTTCATCATGCTAGAGGCATGTGACAGGTATGAGGAAGGCATATTCGGATTCGTCTCGTCGTTCTGAGCAACTTTCATGTAGAAAGTTTTTCGATCCGAGCTACGGTTTAATTTCTATGAATTTTCAAAGTTTTATTAAATTTATGGAATTATTTAAAATACAGAAAAGATATACTGCGCCGGCATGATGTCGGCATGGCGCCAGCCGTCGGCTGACCAGCTGACCGGGTCGAACTGACAGGTGGGGCCCACCTGTCAGCCTCTGTGGGACTAAAAGTGGTTTAAACTAAACTAACAGACTAATTAAAGGGCTGGGCCCCAGGTGTCAGTGGCTAATTAACTACTAATTAATTAACAAGTTTATTTATTTATAAAAATGTTTTTAACTAGTGGGGCCCGCATGTCAGTGGGCCAGAGTGCCCAGTCAGCAGGGTTGACCTAGTCAACCCTGACTGGTGGACCTGCTGGGCCCACGGGCAGGGACCCAGGGGCGGGGCCCACCCAGCCACGGCGGCGGCGGCCACCGGAGTTTCTCCGGCGACCTAAAACGCGGCGGCGAGGCTTGGGAATCGTCGTCCGTGGACCAAATGAGGCGCGGAGGGGCACGTTCGAACGAGGAAGCTCGCGCGCATCCATCTGGGCAGACGACAGCGGCAGAGGAGGCCTAGAACGACGACGGTGACCAGCGTGGTGGCGACCGGAGCTCGGGCTTCGAGCGAATCGCGCGCTAGGGCTCAGGTTCATCCAGCGAACGGGTCAGGCGGCTTCGTGGTGGAGCACTGAGTGCTCCCATGTGCTCAGCTGGCCCTGGGGCGGCCAGTTGCCACGGCGGTGTTGGGTCGAGCGGCGGCCGAAGCTCGGTGCTCGCGGAGAAGCGGCTACGGGGAAAAGCACGGCTCGGGGGAAGGAAACGGAGGGAGATGGGGGCTCACCGAGCGGCGCATGACAGGCCAATGACAGGTTAGGAGCGCAGACGGTGGAGAATCGCGGCGACGGCGTTGCGGTGGCCGGAGATGGGGTCGAAGGCGAACGGCGTCAGCAGGGCTCCCCGGCTCCAACGGATAGCACCAGATGAAGAGGCGGTCACCGGCGAACCTTCTAGACAGCGCGGGAGGACGAGCGGGCGCTGGTGGCTGCGAGTTCGACGGAGGCGCAGCAGCAACAGCGCTCGGTTGTGCTCGGCAGAGAGGAGGGAGGAGTGGGCGAGTGCGGAGGGTAAGAGGAAAAGGTGAGTGGATGAGGACGAAGGGGAGAGGCCGAGGGGGGTCCTTATCCCCTCCTCGCGTCGGTGGTGTCCCCGTGCCGCCGTTCAGCCGGTGCGCGCCGGCGCGGCCACAGGGAAGTTGACACGGAGGGAGAAGTAGGCAAGGGTGGGCTGGGCCGGCCACTGTTGCCGCGGCCCAGTAACAGGTGGGTGCAGGTAAGTGGCCTCTGGCCATTTTCTCTTTTTAAGTTTTTCTGTTTCTTTTTGTTTCTTAACAGAGATAGAAAAGAATTTTGTGGGCCACCAAACATTTTAGAAAAATGTGGAACTAAGCCACAAAACTCTCTAGCAATATTTGGCACTGCCACAATTAATTTGGAGGCAAAGTGGAATCAAATGGATTTTTCATAAATGGAATAGCATTTAAAAATACTGAATTGGTACTGATTTAATTGATATAGTTCATCTTTACATAAGGGTGATGTTGTTTTCCTTAACAAATAAATGTTATGGAATATTTGCTATCTGATGAACATTTTTCCAGCAGATTTTGAGAAAATTCATTTTTCACTTTGAATTTGAATTGGATTCAGAGAAGGAATTTGAAATGAGATATTATCCCAACATGATTATCATTGCAAATCACAGTAGCTTAGCATCATCATGATGGATTACTGTAGCACAATTACATAGGGGTGTTACAATTCTCCTCCTCTAAAAGAAATTCTCGTCCCAAGAATTCAGGAGGTAGAAGGAAAGAGGTCGGGGTATTCTTCCCGAAGATGATCCTCGCGTTCTCAAGTGGCTTCATCTTCTGTATGATTTGACCACTACACTTTGAGGAACTTGGTAACCTTCTAACGGGTCCGACGTTCAGCTTCATCGAGAATGCGGATCGGATGCTCCTTATAAGAAAGATCATCTTGCAATTCGAGGACCTCGTGATCCACTGCTCTGTGCGGAGATTCTTTGAAGCAACGACGAAGTTGTGACACATGGAAGACGTCATGGATATGAGAGAATTGCGGCGGCAACTCCAATTTATATGCCACCTGACCACGTCTTGCAATAATGCGGAAAGGACCAATGTAGCGTGGAGCTAACTTGCCCTTGATTCCAAAGCGGTGAGTTCCCTTCATAGGAGTAACACGCAAATAAGCTTGATCACCAGGTTGGTAAGTCAAACCCCATCGTTTGTGATCGTAGTTGCTCTTATGGCGGTCCTGAGCCGCCTTGAGATTTTCTCGAACAATACAGACTTGCTCTTCGGCATGTTGAATAATATCCAGACCCACGAGTGGTCGTTTCCCAGTTTCTGACCAGTTTAGAGGGGTTCGACACTTACGTCCATAAAGTACTTCAAAGGGAGCCATTTTCAAGCTGGCTTGATAGCTGTTGTTATATGAGAATTCCGCATAAGGAAGAGATTCTTCCCACTTCGTGCCAAAAGATATAACACAAGCTCGAAGCATGTCTTCAAGCACTTGATTGAATCGCTCGACTTGGCCTTGGGATTGGGGGTGATAAGCTGAACTCCAGGTAATATGGGTTCCCATAGCTTCTTGGAAACTTTCCCAGAACTTTGGGGTAAAAAGACCGCCATGATTCGAACTGATCTCCTTCAGAATACCGTGGAGCGATACAATTCTGGAGATATATAATTCTGCTAACTGACTAGCAGTGATAGTCTCCTTGACGGGCAGAAAGTGTGTAACTTTAGAAAGTTGGTCGACGACGACAAGAATAGCATCGTGACCCTTTTGTGACTTGGGAAGGCCGGTAATGAAATCCATTTGAACTTTATCCCATTTCCACAAAGGAATAGGAAGTGGTTGCAGAATTCCAGCAGGCTTCTGATGTTCTGCTTTAACGGGACGGCAAACATCACATTCAGCAACATATTGAGCAATATCCTGCTTCATTTTAGACCACTAGTACCTTTGACGGAGATCACGATACATCTTGGTGCTACCCGGATGAATAGACAGCGGTGTATCATGTGCCTCCTCCATGACCCTATCAGTCATAAGCTCGAATCGAGGTACGACAATGCGGTCTCTGAAATACAAGGTTCCATCTTCAGACAGCGAGAAATCCCTATACTTTTCAAGGTGAAGATCTTTCTTCATCAGATCAACTTCAGCATCTTTAGCTTACGCACTCTTAATAGACTTCTCAAGGTCTGGTTCAACAACCATGGTATTTAGGTATCCTTGAGGAACTATCTCGAGATTTAGCTTTCACAGCTCTTCATAAAGAAGTGGTTGTTGTAGCTGGACTTCAAGTTCACAGCAGTAGGATTTACGGCTCAAAGCATCAGCCATTACATTATCCTTGCCAGGGGTATAAGAAATACCCAAATCATAGTCTGTAATGGTCTCCATCCATCTTTGCTGACGGAGGTTCAGAGATGGCTGAGTGAACAAGTACTTCAGACTTTTATGATCTGTGTAGATTTCGCAGCGATTACCGAGGAGGTAATGTCGCCACAACTTCAATGCATAGATGACAGCAGCTAGTTCTAGATCATGTACTGGATAGTTCTCTTCATGCGGACGCAACTGTCGAGAGCCATAAGCAATCACTTTACGCTCTTGCATTAGGACACAGCCTAATCCTTCACGGGATGCGTCGCAATAAATCACAAAGTCTTTGCGATTATCTGGAGGAGCAAGTACTGGGGCAGATGTTAGCTTGTCTTTGAGTGTTTGAAAACTTTCCTGACATTTTTCTGTCCACTCAAACTTAACGCCTTTGTGAAGCAGATCAGTCAAAGGCTTAGCAATATTTGAGAAATTCTCGACAAAGCGACGGCAATAGCTTGCAAGGCCGAGAAAACTTCTGACTTGCTTGACACTCTTTGGTGGAGTCCATTCAAGAATGGCCTGAACTCGTTCTGGGTTAACAGCAATGCCATCTTTGGAAATTACATGACCAAGGTAGGTTACTTCAGAAAGCCAGAATTCACATTTGGAGTATTTGGCATACAACTGGTATTCTTGAAGCTTTTCCAGAACAAGGCGAAGGTGTTCAGCATGTTCTTCCTTATTCTTCGAATATACCAGTATATCATCTAGATATACCACGACGAACTTGTCGAGGTAATCCATGAAGATGTAATTCATCAGGCGGGAGAACGTAGCTGGAGCACTTGTTAAGCCAAATGACATGACAGTGTACTCATAAGAGCCATAACGAGTAACAAAGCAGTCTTCGGAATATCCTCTTCGCGGACACGGATCTGATGATAACCCAACCTCAACTCGAGTTTAGAGAACACCGATGATCCAGCAAGTTGACCATATAGATCATTGATCTGAGGAAGTGGATACTTATTCTGTATTGTTGCCTGGTTGATAGGACGGTAATCTTGAACCAACCGATTCGTACCATCCTTCTTCTTGACAAAGAGGGAAGGTGCTCCCCAGGCAGAGAAACTTGGGCGGATGAAACCCTTTCTAACTGACTTGTCAATTTCCTCCTTAAGTTCAAGGAGTTCATGCGGCGACATCTTATAAGGACGCTTCGCAATAGGAGTAGTACCCGGCTTCAAGTCTATGATGAATTCAACAGCTCTAGCAGGGGGTATTCCTGGAAGTTCTTCTGGAAAGACATCTTGAAAATCATGAACAACTGGAACGTTCTCGATGCCTTCAAGAGGTGAAGCATTCAATGCATTCAGAACATATATCTGATTCTCGGCATTCTGACCTGTTCGAGCTGAGTATTGGACTGTCTGGCCAGAAGGGTGAGTGAGTTGGACTGTCTTAGTAGCACAGTCAATCAAAGCACTATGGGCGGTCAACCATTCCATACCAAGAATGATGTCTATGTTGGAAGGTCCGAGTACAAAGAGAGAAGCCAGAAAAAGTAGACCTCCAATCTCAATTTGGTTGCGAGGGCATAACATTGTGGTTTGCCACTTGGATCCCGGAGATTGAATCGCTAAAGGAGTGGGCAGATTCTCCATATCTAACCCATGCAGTCGAGAAAATTGTTGGGACACAAAAGCATACGATGCTCCAGAATCAAAGAGAACGGAAGCTGGCACTGAATTCACAGAGAGTGTTCCCAGCACGATAGTCGGTTACTTCTGAGCCTTTTCAGCATTGACGTGATTGGCATGGCCAAGTACAACAGCAGACAGTATGATATTACGATTTCTGAATCGGCGGTTTTGACAACTCTTCTTACGACCAACAGGACAAGATGCATTCTACGGCTGACCTTGGAGGCAATCAAGGGTAAGGTGTCCTGACTGTCCACACTTGTGGCATAAGCCATCATTATGGGATGGAGCCACAACATTGGACTGTCCACCCTGAATCGTTAGCTGTCTCGGTGGCGGAGGCAGACGAGGTGCAACATAAGACGGCCTTGGTGTTGGAGCAGGGCGGTGATGAACATTATGTGTGATCCAGACTCGACATTTCTGAGCAGGTCGACCCGAAGACGAACCAACATCATGAGTGCGCTTGAGCGACTCCTGGTATTTAGTCAGAGCAGTTTCAACTTGGAAAGATTGACTGACAAGCGTTGCGAAGTCTGTGCAATCATGGACCGCAAGTGCGAGGTTTATATCAGTACGCAGTCCTTCACGGAATTTCTCCTGCTTGCGAGCGTCAGTGCAGACGTCATCCGCAGCATAGCGGGATAATTCAAGGAATTTCCTCTAATATTCATCCACAGTCATTGTGCCCTGTATGAGTTTGCGGAACTCCTGCTTCTTTTGGTCCATCAGACCTTGAGGAATGTGCCGTGCACGGAAAGCTGACTGAAATTCCTGCCAAGTGGTTACAGTTTCAGTAGGCAACATACCCTTGTGGCTTTCCCACCATTGAGCAGCTGGGCCCTTCAAGTGGAATGTCGCAAAGGTGACATAATTGTCAGGAGCAACATTAGCTGATTTCATCTCAAATAGGATGTCTCGGAGCCAGTCATCAGCATCCATACGATTGGTGGAGTTGCGGAAAACAGACGGGTTGAGGCGCACGAAATCTTGAAGCGATATCGGACCAGGCTCCTGACAAGCATCATTGCATTCCAAATGGTTCACCAAACTCTCGTTGAGCTGACGACTCAATTCAAACTGCTGCATCATTGCGGCAATATAAGGTGAAGGTGGAGGATCGTCAGCCATCCTGCCAAATCAACAGGGGCAGTTTAGCCATAACAACCGCATGTGTATGGAGTTATTCATGATGTAACACGGGAAATGAACAAGAAGGGCATTAGATATATGATAGTAGTCGTTAAAGACATACCAATCCATGCTCAGAGTTAGATTCAAACGGATAGTACGAGCTCTGGGTTTGCTTTCTCGCAGGGAGTCGAGAAAGGATCTCTGGCCGAGGTTGATACTTAATGCTACTACTACTTTATGCTGTACTAATCTACACTCTTCTAATGCTGCAAGACCGCTGAAGATGCTAGTCTTCGATAGGACTAGGCCTTCTCTCTATTCTAGCATTTCTGCAGCCCAGTCCACATATACGGCCTTTCTTTTATAATGTTGCATATGTAGTGTAGATCCTTGCTTGCTGAGTACTTTGGATGAGTACTCACGGTTGCTTTGCTTCCTCTTTTTCCCCATATTCGTTTGATGCGACCAGATGACGAAGCCCCGGAGCCAGCTGCCCCTATCGACGAACACTTCTACTATCCCGAGGATGGTTACATACTACGAGCTTGCCGACGAACAGGAGTAGGATCGGAGGGTCCCAGGCAAGAGGCCTGCGCCTTTTCGATCATAGTGTTTTCTTTTGCCCCGCCTTTTTAAAGGCTTGTTTGTTTCTCTTTTTTATCTATACTCAGATATCTAACGCTTCCGCTGATGCTTGTTGACATCAAGCTTATGTATTCGAGCCCTCGAGGCCCTGGCTTGTAATATAATGCTTGTATGCCTTTATTTATGTTTTAGAGTTGTGTTGTGATTCCTTCAAGTGAGTCCTTAGGCTTGATCATGTGCATTTGCGTGTATGATTAGTGCACGATTAAGCCAGGGGCGTCACATAAAAGCCAGACACATGGCGTCACGTGAATGGTTAACAGAACGCACACGATTTAAATTATACAAACGTTTGAGATGTTAAAGTGGCAGCTATTTGTTTCAAAATGCCTCTGTTGGCTATTATTCGAGTGCGCCTTCTCTCAAAATGGACACAAAAAATACCACAGCATGTCGGGTGCCATTCCATGATAGCATGCCAAGTTTCATGAATTTTAGACAAGTTTTGGATTTACTAGAATTTAAAAACAAAGTATCTCAACGTTTTGCCGGCAATCAACAGTGCCCTGGTGTCTGAAATTCATTCCCATTTCATGCATGGGACCTAAGCATGCACCCAAGGACACACATTTGATATGTCAACCCATTTTTCTGCACTGGAGCATGTGCATGTAGTTCAAATTTGAATTATGCACATAAAATGCCTAGAAAACCCAGTTAATGTATAAAAATGTCCAAGCGAACCACAAAAAATCCCAAAAATTGACACAACACTCCTGTCGTTCTATGTTGACACTAGAAAAAATTTGAAAGCAAGAAGAGGCAACGGATATCGTTTCGTCCCCAAAGGTGGCACGTTCCCTACCAAAACCATCAGGCTTGTTGTGAGAAGCTCTGGTTTGCGAGAAGCTTATACCCAAACCTGCCCCAAATGGGACAATTTTTTTACCACATCATGTTGATGCCGCTCCATGATAGCATGTCAAGTTTCATGAACTTCAGACGAGTTTTAGATTTACTAGAATTAAAAAACCATGTATCTCAATGTTTGCGGCCGAGCGACGGTGGCAAGGTGTTTGACATTCATTCCCATTTCTTGCATGGGACCTAAGCATGCAACCAAGGACACATATTTGATTTTTCAACCAGCTTACATGCACTGGAGCATGTGCCTGTAGTTCAAATTTGAATTATGCACATAAATGCATAGAAAACTCAGTTAATGTATAAAAATGTCCAAATGAACCCCGAAAAATTCCTAAAATTAACACAACACTCATGTTGTTCTATGTTGACACTAGAAAAAAAAATGAAATCAAGAAGAGGCAACAGATATCGTTCCGTCCAGAAAGGTGAAACGTTCCCTACCGTAACCATGAGGCTTGTTGTGAGAAACTCTAGTTTGTGAGAAGCTTATACCCTAACCTGCCCCAAATGGGACAATATTTTTACCACGGCATGTTGATGTTGTTCCATGCTAGCATGTCAAGTTTCATAAATTTCAGACGCGTTTTCGATTTACTAGAATTTAAAAACCATGTATCTCAATGTTAGCGGCCGAGCGACGGTGGCAAGGTATTTGACATTCATTCTCATTTCTTGCATGGGACTTAAGCATGCAACAAAGGACACACATTTCAATTTTGAACCCATTTATATGCACTGGAGCATGTGCATGCGGTTCAAATTTGAATTATGCACATAAATGCATAGAAAACTCAGTTAATGTATAAAAATGTCCAAGCGAACCCCGAAAAATCCCAAAAATTGACACAACACTCCTGTTGTTCTATGTTGACACGAGAAAAATTTTGAAAGTAAGAAGAGGCAACAGATATCTTTTCGTCCCCCAAGGTGGCACGTTCCCTACCGAAACCATCGGACTTGTTGTGAGAGAAGCTCTGATTTGCGAGAAGCTTATACCCAAACCTGCCCCAAATGGGACAATATTTTTACCATGGCATGTCGATGCCATTCCATGATATCATGTCAAGTTTCATGAATTTCAGACTAGTTTTTGATTTACTAGAATTTTAAAACCATGTATCTCAATGTTAGTGGCCGAGCGACAGTGTCAAGGTGTTTGACATTCATTCTCATTTCTTGCATGTGACCTAAGCTTGCAACCAAGGACACACATTTGATTTTTCAACTCGTTTTTATGCACTGGAGCATGTGCATGTAGTTCAATTTTGAATTATGCACATAAATGCCTAGAAAACTCAGTTAACGTATAAAAATGTCCAAACGATCCCCGAAAAATTCCAAAATTTAACACGACACTCCTGTTGTTCTATGTTGACACCAGGAAAAAAATGAAAGCAAGAAGAGGCGACGAATATCATTTTGTCCACAAAGGTGACACGTTTCCCTAACGGAACCATGAGGCTTCTTGTGAGAAGCTCTGGTTTGTGAGAAGCTTATACCATAACCTGCCCCAAATGGGATAATATTTTTTACCCCAGCATGTTGATGCCATTCCATGATAGCATGCCAAGGTTCATGAATTTTAGACGGGTTTTGGATTTACTAGAATTACAAAATCAAGTACCTCAACGTTTTCCGGAGAGCCACGGTGCCGTGGTGTTCGAAATTCATCCCAATTTCTTGCATGGGACATAAGCATAAACCCATGGACACATATATGATTTTACAACCCATGTTGGTGCATCGGAGCATGTGCATGTAGTTTAATTTTGAATTGTGCACCTGAAATGGCTAGAAAACCAAGTTAATGTATAAAATGTCCAAACGAACCCTGAATAATTTCAATTGTTTTATGACACACATATAGTTGCATGTTCACTGCAGATAAAAGTTCTAGCAATTCAAACACCCTCCATTGCCGCTGTGACCCCATTATGTAATTCAAATCAAGATGAAAAATCAAGTAGATCGCACACAGTTTATTATCACCAAACGTGTGAGATGCAGTACAAAATATCTTGGAGCACCGTCGGAGTATAGTACGCCTATGGCTTTCACGAGAAGGTGCGTCGGCTATAGTCCACATCCGGCATGTCAAGCACACTAGCTCGCTCCCCAAATATCATTTCACTGTTCAATCGTCGCCGGTGAAAGATGGGGATGTGGACCCGCGTCGCAAGGGCAACTTCGGCGGCCCACTCCGGCGAGAGCGCGACCACAGCCGCCATGCGCGTGCTAACAAGGTGCATGAGCGCGGCCGCAATCTGCGACCGGGCGGCCAAGGCAGCCCAAACGGCCATTGTTGCTTCTCAGGTGGCGGTAGCAACATCTGCCTCGGGGATAGCAACTGGCGAGAGCGGAACAACAGTTGTCCATTCTGCAGCGGCGGACTTAGCCCTGATGGAGGCCGTCCACGACCATGTCGAGGCCGCACACGCCCAGCTCGTGGCGGTCACTACACAAATCGAACGAAGCTTCTCTGACAATGGTCGGTAACCCACGACCGAAGAGTTGGCAATCGCCGAGAGCGTTCGAGCAGCCGTCCGTTCCCCCGCCACATACCTTGCCACGACGGAGCCCGTCCAAGCCCAGATCACGGCCACCCACACCCAGCTTGTGGCGGCCTTTTCCAAAGAGATGGCGGACACGGATGGCGAGATGCTTGCCGAGTATGGTGCGATGGATGCCATGGAGCCCCTTCCCCAGGAGACCGTCGGGCGCGAGCTGGACATGGAGGAGGCAGCAGAGATCGAAGAGCACCAGCCGTAGTAGTACTCTTTGTTTTGTTTAATTAAGAGCGCCGGTCTTTAATTTGTTAGAGTAATGTTTAGGTCAGCTAGCTCTGTTTAATTGTTGAACTTGCTCGATTAAGAAGTGTGGGTGTGCTGTAGTCTTCTTTGTGTACCCAAATTATGCAATGACGTGGATGACCACTGTAACCAGGGAAATTCGAACCAAATTTTGCACGTTCAAACTCATCACACACGGGTTAAGCTATATGAATCGTTTGTGATGTTCACATATCGTACACAGTGCTGAATAAGGGACCGTGTCTGATGAAACTTTACACGCCAGTTTTTTCACTGCATCGATTCAAAAATTTCGGCTTCCGCGGAAATATCTACCTCCCTGCCCCCTCCCCCTTATCAAAAGCCACATTTCTCCTGTTTCCGCCTTCCTTTCTAAGTTGAAACCTTCACTCCTTGCTTGCAGCGCCGCCTCCTCACCGGCGACCCTTCTTCACGCTGCTCGGTCTTGTCTATCCAGGCAGGTAATCCACACCCGACCCCCATCCTCCTCCTCCTTCCACATCCCACATGCCCCGACCGCCGACGCGACACCTTCCACCCAAATCACCGACCCCTCCACCAAATAAGCGTCGCCCTAAGCCATGGTGCACGCAGTATAGCCAGGAGCTCAAGGAGCATTTGGCAGCAGAGAAGCAAATCGCGACCGCACGCGCGGATGAGGTTGCGATGGCTGCCATTCGTGCTGACCCCAAGATCTTGGAGGAGCACCTCGCCGTTGAGGCCACTGTCGATGCCTCGCGCGCCGACGCCGTGACGTGGTTGGCTGCTTTAAACGACAGTTCGTGGCGTTTTCTCGAGGCCACCCTCGGTGCCTTCGACGAAGACTACGAGGTGTTTTCTCAGCGTGCACGTGCTTACCTCAACTCGAGAGCCAGCAGGTTGGTGCCCGGAGCGGCTCAGGCAACTCACCACTACGACGAGGGCACTCATGATGTGGAGGCCTCTCCCTCTTCCATGTACAAGGAGCCAATCATCATCGATATCTCCGACGATGAGGAGTAGCTTGTCTTATTAGCTCACTATAAGGATTCATGTTCAGTTTGCTAGCTACGCCGGTTAAGCATGCTCGGTTTACCCATTGCATGTGCTGCTCATGCCTTTTCTTAACAAATTCTAGTGAATTGTGCTATCTAATTTTACCATGCAATCTGTTGCTCTAGTGTATATGTTCTATATGTCGTGCAATGTGGTGCTCACTTATTAACTGTTTGGTTAATTAGTTGTCGTCTTCAGTTAACTATTTGGTTCAATTCTGCAAATATGATGTTCAATTCTTCAGGCTGCAATTTTGTATTGTCTTCCATGTGAGAAATAAATCGAATTTATCTTTACAAAATACATGAGAAACAAATACAATTGCTATATTTCCAAGTTGTCAAGCATGCTTGGTTTGGTTAACTGTCTGATCTTCTAGTATGTTATACATTGTGCAATGTGGTGCTCAGTTAACATTTGGTTCATTTGTTGTGGTGTTTAGTTAACTGTTTGGTTCAATTCTGCAATGCGATGTTCAATTGTTGTGGGTGCATTCTGTTATTGTATACCATGTGAGAAATAAATCGAATTTGGCTGTACTAGATACATGAGAAACAAATACAATTGCTATATTTTCAAGTTGTTAAGCATGCTTTGTTTGGTAAACTGTCTGATCTTCTATTAGGAGTATGTTATATTGTGCAATGTGGTGCTCAGTTAACGTTTGGTTCATTTGTTGTGGTGTTTAGTTAACTGTTTGGTTCAATTCTGCAATGCGATGTTCAATTGTTGTGGGTGTGTTCTGTTATTGTATACCATGTGAGAAATAAATCGAATTTGGTTGTACTAAATACATGAGAAACAAATACAATTGCTATATTTCCAAGTTGTTAAGCATGCTTGGTTTGGTTAACTGTCTGATCTTCTATTAGGAGTATGTTATATTATGCAATGTGGTGCTCAGTTAATGTTTGGTTCATTTGTTGTGGTGTTTAATTAACTGCTTGGTTCAATTCTGCAATGCGATGTCCAATTATCGTGGGTAGAATTTTGTATTGTTGTGCATGTGAGAAATAAATCGATTTGGCTGCACTTACTACATGAGAAACATATAAAACTGCTATATTTTCTAATTCTTAATCATGTTTGGTTTGGATAAATGGGTTTTCCATGTGGCTTGAATTAATCTGATGAATCTGCAATGTGCTTATTTTTCATCAACATATTTTACTGATAGCATGCGAACCCTCACTTAACCTGATGACTAACTACCTTATATGTGTTGCAGGGAAACAATGTGAAGCACTGAGATTTACAATCGAGATTTGCACATGCATGGTCCTTTGTCTAATAGCACATTATTGTGCAATTGCAGGAACCATTCTAATATTTAGGTTTTTAACAATTTGGTCTTGCACATGTAGGTCCTGCTGTCAGAGATTTTGACCCACTGTTCGACCCTTTTTGCATATGGGGAAATGAGTTGTCCATGAATATCAGTCAAGTCAAGAAACTCAGAAAGATTGTTAGGATAAAGAAATTAGCGACAAAAAATAACAAGATCTTTGTCTGCACAATGAAGAAGACATCAGTTCACTACAAGATGGTACTAACTATTATACTTTGCCTTTTTTTATTCATGTGCCCCATTTTCAATATAGAGAAGATATTTATGCACATTCTTGTTTTCAAGCCTTTCCAAGACAGTTCACTGATGATTACCTCACAAACCACCTCTATGGTCAGGAGGCGAGGAATGTTTTCATACAACACCCATGGTTCAATACTGAAGTGTTCCTGAAGAGGACGAAAGATGGATGGTCAATCATCCACATGCACTGGCCTAAAGTTGCAAAGACCTTCAACATCAATGAAGGCTCAATATTCGCCTTCCGCTTCAGCAGTTTTTCAGATGAGATGCATCGGTCTATGTACCGTCTATGATGCTAATTTCGAAAGGTTCTAGATGTTGCATGTGAAACTTGGTGCTGGTGCAGTTGTGTAATGGGGTAGCTGAGTGCTGAACCTATATGATGTTGTACTTTGGTGTATTTCAATTATGAAATTCTGCTTCCTTAATATGGAAATAAAATATATTGTGTGCTTAATATGAAATGTCAATTAGATTAATAAATGACTTATTAATAATAGGGCAATTAGCCTGCTAATGGCCAATTAGCCTGCTAATTGGGTTTTTCCTATTGCAAATGGTTATTGAGAAAACACCATGGGCGATGACCTCAGGCAACGCACACAGTTTCTAGGAATAAACCGTGTTGGATCAATGAATAATCACACACGACATCCTCTTGAAAATTGTTTGCGTTAGGCCACCTTGCGCAAACGTTTACCACATAAAAAGTATGTGTGATAGATAGCATTTGCCACACAGTTTCTTCTACGCACCATATGTGATGTATTCAATAACGCAAACGATAAAATTGTTAATATCGTGTGCAATGGCAACGCTATCACAAACGATTTAATGGGGAAAATTGTGTGTGATGTACCTGCGAACGAAAACGTTTTCCTTGGAGTGACTGTGTGGGATGTATATACGAACAGAAACGTACTTCTTGGATTAACTATGTGGGATGTACATACTAACGGAAACGTATTCCTTGGATTAACTATGTGGGATGTACATATGAACGTAAACGTTTAGCGGGGACTGACTGTATGGGATGTACTTACGATCGAAAACGATTTGGCATGTATAATTATATTTTTTTAGCACAACTGTACGTATAACCGTATTTGATCGCTCGCCAGTCGCACACGACCTTATTTTACCGAGCGTGTGTGCCAGGAGGACATATCCCCGACGGTTTCTGGATCGTGTGGGATGGACCCTCCTATCGCAGTCACTCACTAGGCGACGGTTCAGAACGCCGTCGCGGAAAGGGGTTAAAAACCGTTTGTATAGCACCTCGATGTACCAGTGCTTGCTTCATGTTTTTTACGTTTGCACGTTAGTATACGTTTACACATGTTCACTATTTTTTGGACTCATTGTTTCGTTCATTCTTTACATAGATTTTGAAGGCAAGAACATTAAACAGGATAAATACATTACAACATGAACATCTCCATTAAAAGGCACCACTTGTCTTTCTTGAATGGTAGTTCTTAACATAAGTGGATGATAACTTTTACCATGTACAGATTGGGAACTTGTTTTCTTCATGCAATATAGCATTCTAGACAAAAAATGAACCTATTGTAATGTATTTTCCATCATAGGACAGTATGATTTTTGTGATCAATAAAGGTTCCTTTTTTCTTTATCTCTGTTTATTTTACATGGTAACACCACTGGTCTTTCTTTTCTGTAGCAAGGGGGTGGGTAGTTTGTTTTGTTGCATATAGCTGGTAACAACAGTGTGAGGTACTAGTAATTTTTGCACAGATTGGGGTGGTAAGTCTTTGTAATAAGCATAATTTTTAGAGAAGTTGGATGATTGTGTTTCTTACCAGGGGGAGGGCTGGTAATTCTTGCACATATTTGGGGTGGGGGGGGGGGGGGGGGGGGAGGTGGTAAGTTGTAGTAAGCAGAATTTTCAGAGAAGTAGGATGATTTTGTTTCTTACTAGGGGGTGGGGTGATGCTGCCTGGTGAGTCCTTCGTCGGATCCCTGGTAATTCCCACCGTATAGTAGCTGATAATTCACCTAACTTGATGTATGCAGAGTACTAGGCCTCTGGTTTCCTCCAGATCTGGAGGAATGGTAGGGTTTTGGTGTTGATTTGAGCAGCTCGGTAGGGGGAGGGGCGGGGGAGGGGGAGGAGGGTGGGGGAGGGTATACTTGCGTGGGAGGTAAGGGGGGGTGGGGGGAAAGGTGGATGTGGAGTAGTGTGTCATGGGGGTGGTTGAGTGCGTTGGGCTTTTTTCTGTTGGACCTAGTATGACGCTCGGCCTTGTAGGCGGGGGAGGATCGTATGATAGTTTTCCTATCGGGCACACAGTTGCCAAATATTAGATTTCTATTTTTATTGGGAATCAAAATCTTAGATGGATCTACAAGCCATATTGCACCGTCCATGGACAAGGCTAAACAGCAGTAAACGATTGGATTAGTCGTCGTGCCAGTGTCGTTCAGCAAAACGTCATCCGTGAACTATTTCTGAATAAATACTGTCGTAGAACAGCACTAGGTAAGCAGAGCTGAAGAGAGCAGTGCCGGCGCCAGCCCTCGTGTCTCCGCCAGAAAACAGGGGCAAGGAAAGGTGAAAAGTCTTTACTTTTTTTTTCGAATGAAAAAGGCTTTACTTCAACTGCCACGATTCAAAAATCCTCAGCTTCCTGACGACCCATTATTGACATCTTGATATGGCCAGCTCATAAGTCATAACGTTTAACTTTGTCGAGTCACCCCCGAAACTCCGATCGGAACGGTGCTCTGCTCGACGTCCACAGGATGGAACGTAGAATATCCAGCGAGCGAGCATTTCATCAACAATACAGGATGTATGTACATTGCAACGAATAATCACAAAAAGAACAAGAAAAAAACATATGCGATCAGGCACATGACGAAGGAAGGATCACATGAAGAAGAGAAAAGCCACATATCGACCGGAATAGCGAAGTGTGGGAGCCGCGATGGCGGGCACTGGCAGCCATACATCGGGCTATCCAAAATCTCATCTCTCGCCCAATCCGGGCCTCACGATCTCAATTCCCACCCCGCGTGCACCACAAGCTCCAATCCCCTAGCTCGTATATACAGCCACGCCCGCCTCACCGTCCTTGATCTTCCCCCCTATCTGATCAGACCCTTTGGACATGGCGTCGCCCATGCTCTCCACGGCCATGACGCCGCTCCAGGTATGTTCACGTTCCATTCCATGCTTGCGTTGCCTACTACTACTTCCCTGTTTGTCACGCACGGTTATGTAAGTGAATTGCGTCCAACTCGATCCAGGGGGGCATGCTGGAGTTCTCCGGGCTGAGGAGCTCGTCGTCGCTGCCGCTCCGGCGGAATGCCACCTCCGACGACTTCATGTCCGCGGTCTCCTTCAGGACATACGCGGTATGATATGATGGGCGGAATGTAGCTTGCTTGGTCGCGTGCCATGGGAGCGTGTGTGTGACTCGGCGGTGCTGTGCTTGCAGGTGAGCACCAGCGGCGGGTCGCGGAAGGCGCCGACGGAGGCCAAGCTCAAGGTGGCGATCAACGGGTTCGGGCGCATCGGGCGCAACTTCCTGCGGTGCTGGCACGGGCGCGGCGACAGCTCGCCGCTGGAGGTCATCGCCATCAACGACACCGGAGGCGTGAAGCAGGCGTCCCACCTCCTCAAGTACGACTCCACGCTGGGCATCTTCGACGCGGACGTCAAGCCCGTGGGCGACAACGCCATCTCCGTCGACGGCAAGGTGATCAAGGTGGTGTCCGACCGCAACCCCTCCAACCTGCCGTGGGGCGAGATGGGCATCGACCTCGTCATCGAGGGCACCGGCGTCTTCGTCGACCGCGCCGGCGCGGGCAAGCATCTCGAGGCCGGCGCCAAGAAGGTACTCATCACCGCACCCGGGAAGGGCGACATCCCCACCTACGTCTGCGGCGTCAACGCCGACCTCTACACCCACGCCGACACCATCATCAGCAACGCCTCCTGCACCACCAACTGCCTCGCCCCCTTCGTCAAGGTGCTCGACCAAAAGTTCGGTACGTGCCCGTCGCCCCGTCCCGTCTCTCTCAACTGAATCAACTTCTTTAAGTAACTAAAAAATGGCGGTGGCAATGGCGCAGGCATCATCAAGGGAACCATGACCACCACCCACTCGTACACCGGCGACCAGAGGCTGCTGGACGCGAGCCACCGCGACCTGCGCCGTGCCCGCGCCGCCGCGCTCAACATCGTGCCCACCTCCACCGGCGCGGCCAAGGCCGTGGCGCTGGTGCTCCCCAACCTCAAGGGCAAGCTCAACGGGATCGCGCTCCGGGTGCCCACCCCCAACGTGTCCGTGGTCGACCTCGTGGTGCAGGTCTCCAAGAAGACCCTCGCCGAGGAGGTGAACCAGGCGTTCCGCGACGCCGCCGCCAACGAGCTCAAGGGCATCCTCGACGTCTGCGACGAGCCGCTCGTGTCCGTCGACTTCAGGTGCTCCGACGTGTCCTCCACCATCGACGCGTCGCTCAGCATGGTCATGGGAGACGACATGGTCAAGGTCATCGCGTGGTACGACAACGAGTGGGGTTACTCCCAGAGGGTCGTCGACCTCGCCGACATCGTCGCCAACCAATGGAAGTGAACGCCGGACAGCGGCATTGCCCTGTGAAGTGACTCCTCTCGAAATTTTCCCCAGCCATCGTCACGGATGATCGATTCTTTGTAATGAGAATTCAAAGTGTCGAGCTCCCAACAGCTTCTTCTTTCTTTATTTTCTTCTTCTTCTTTTTTCTTTCTCTGATTTTTCAGTGTCCAGACACGGATTATAATAGACTTCCTGCAAAGGAAGTCTCAACGCTGTGCATCTGTAATATATACGTACTATCGTTTGCCAGGTTCTGATGTAGAATTCAACTCGTTCTTCGAACCTTTTGAGCATTTTGACTTTCATTATTGCTATCTAAACATGCATGATCAACTCAGAAAGAACGAAAAGTTTGAACCATACACGAAAGTAACCATATAAAATGAAAAGTTTGAACTTCTGACGGCAATTGCAAAATTTAAGGGAGCACAACCATGCAGCTCATTATTTGAGTTCTTTTTTGGCGGAAATGTCATTATCAGAGTTATCCACACAAATTGATTCACAAGAAAAGAGAATGTGATCTGCGCGCTGAGCATAGTTGGATGATGGCATGAACTACTTGAGTATTTTCGTTGGACATCATGGTTCACATGTTTGCCATCCTATATCCTTTGGTGCCAATCACAGTGTGTGAGTGGTCAAGAATACATGGAACTCATGAGGGATAAATATTGCAGACCATTCAATGCAGACCAGAGGTCAGAGGGTGTCTTTCCACTCTGAAGCACTCAAATGGATCAAAACATCTCGAATCTCTATACCCAACTGGCCCGTGTTTAACATAAATAAAATCAAGATATTTAGAATTCAGAGTTGAGCTCTCTGTACACTATACTCAATGCCCCATGATGAGACATATCCGGTCTTTATCGATGAAATAGCAAGTACTCCAACGAGGGTTCTAAGAACCATTCAAGTGAATTCTAGAAGCTAACATGATATATTGAACTTCAACCAGGGTTCTTTGGATGACACTACATACGCTAAGTGATAATAGCATTTTCAGCAAAAAAAAAAAACTACTCTAAAGGAAAATTCAGATACTAGTTTTTGCTCAAGGAAAGTACATTCCCCAAAGCCCCAAACACTCTCTTGCAGAACACCTTTCTAAGAATCACTCTAGCACTGAGATATTACCCTCTCTCCTTCAACCGCTGCCACTGAAAAGGTTCCAATCATGGACATCGAAGTTCATCACTGCAAGTCTGAAGACCTCGGACATTGGCAAGCATCCTGCTTGTTCTGCGGGTACTGCTGGTCCAGCTGCAACTGCCTGGGCACTTTCACTCAAAGGACTGAAATAAAAATGACAAAAATATATCATCAATGGGCAGCCTGTAACATTGGAGAAGTGGGCAGCACAAACATAGTAATACCCGAGCTTAAAATAAGGGCATCGATAACCTAGCTAGTCGTTAACTTGGATATGTAAGTTCATGCTAATTTTACTTGCTTTCACTCAGATCTAATACGACTATCTCCACATTACTTGTGATGCATCGTTATACTGTTTCATCTGCATTTCAGCTGAAAAATATAATCTAGTTTTGGCATTTTCTCCCCGTAGTACTATTATAGCATTCAACATGACTAGCCTAGGTAGACAACTGAAGGAACTACATGAAGCCCTGAGCGAAACAGGCTTCTGTTTCATCAACCGAGAAGGTTTTTTTTTCTTCATATTTTAGTTCTGCCATTGACCATACTACTACGATAATACAACTTTATTCAACGTGTGTAGCCTAGATAAAGAACTGGAAAAAAATTGAGCAGGGCAGGATTGTCGTTCTGTATTATAAAGATGACAGAGACAAGGGAGTTTAAAACCCACATGATTAGTAAGCATAATTGCTACTGCATAAGAAGTTATGGATCGTCATTCAAACATGTCCATACAGATCAGATTTATGCAAGTTAAGATTATACCAAATAATACATAGTTCTCCTAAGCACATCGCTGTATAATAATCAAGTCATACAAAGATTAATAATTGGTGATAAACAATACTGGCTATGATGATAAATCTGAACAAGACTTTCTACTTGAGAAGGTAACAAAATATTATAAAAGATTGGTCTATAAAATTCCATTAATCAGAGGAAGTATGTCGTAGTTATCTACGAAGCTTACTTTATCAAGAGCGGCTCATATGCGGTGATAACTACATCAGTTGCTGCATCCTTGAGACGTATGTTTGCCAAGTAAAGCTGCAAAGGTAGCCCAATGCTCAGTTGAAAAAACAAACATTATTTGTTGAACCATAATTCCAAGGGATGGGTGTACTCACTCGAACAATGTTCTGTGCTTCTCTGCCTTGCCTCCCTTTTGAAACAGCCTACAGAATGCCGAAATCAAGCGTGAGATCCTTATGTACATCTTACCACTGCTGGTGCGAAGTGGCCGTCATAAATGAATGCCAAGGAACAGAAATATCAAATTATGAGACTGAGCTGACTTGTGCAACTAACTAAAGCTATCATATCCAGGGAAGCACAGGTGAAAATTAATCGACTGGAAGTCAGATTGAAGGCAAGGAGCAGGGAAATCTGGATATGGCACAGGACATTTGCTTACCAGCTTGCCAATTGCAGTTCCAGCCACTGCAGGTGCTTCCCCAGATCGCAGACCAGCTAGCTCAATTGTCCCAGAGTGCTCGACCACCTAACCGACAAAAAAAGGAGATAAGTTACCAACATGGCTCTCTCTCTCTATATATATATATATGACTAAAATCCACTTGGGTCAGAAAATTAACAACCATGAGTTCATGACCATCCAATGCACATGAAGCAGACAAATAATTTGTGAATGCAGTTCCTCTTATTGTTGAAAGAAGAATACGGTTGTTGTTTGGGACAGAAAGCCAAGCATGGACAACTGTTGTTTAATGGCAATGAAGCAAAATTTATAGGGCCAAGCTATTCACAGAGTGAAGCCAGGACATTACCAAGTTATCCCCGGCATCTTGCTCGTTGGCGACGTCGCGCAGGAACCAGAGCGCGCTGCCGCCGTCCTCCACCTCGCCCTTGAGGTCGAGCAGCTCGAAGATGAGGCTCTCGTCACGGGCGGGATCAACGAGAACTTCCTGGATACGCAGCAGAACCACACACATCGATCAGTACGGGAACGCCCCAACAAGCGCGCTCCAAACAACACTAAACGGGGGCACCGGACGAACCTGGTGGTCGGGGACCTCGCGAATGTTGCTCACATCCTGACCAAACAGTACCAAAACCAAACAGAAACGGCGTCAGCGCGAGCAGGAGGAGGAGGAGCAAGGGATGTGTGCGAGGGAGAAGGGCGTAGTACCTGGAACCGGACGGGGAAGGCGGTGGAGATGGCGCCGCCGAAGAGGGGCCGCCTGGTGCTGCTCTCGCCGGCCATCTTCCGAGCCTCGGGAGTTCTGCGACTAGAGGGCAAAACAAGGTTCTGGAGCCTGGGAGAAGGCGGAGAGGATCGGGTTCGCGATTCGAGCGAGTTTTATAGGCGGCCGGGGGGAGGGGAGAGGAGCGAACTCGCCGCGCGTCGAGGCTACGCCACCGCGGCTGCGTGGATGCTACGCCGTGCGAGCGGTTGCTCCGCTTCCTTCCTGCAGCCAGGCAGCAGCATGGTTTTTTTTTAAAAAAAAATCGATTTCCGCAACCAAAATTTGCTTAAACCAACGCCTCTATTAACCTGTAACGGGGTCAAACCGAAAAAAGGGGGTTTAGACGGGATTCAGAGGCTCGATACCTGGAGCGCCGAGGCGTGGACGTGGGGAGACGGAGCCGAGTGGCGGCGAAGGCGGGATAGTGCGTAGCACACGGAGACGTCGGGGGCGGCGTGGGCGCGACTGTGCACGGCCCTGCCCTAGCGGGGAGGACCCTACGCCAGCTTGGTGGAGAATCAGGCGGGTCTGGATCCATTCGGTGGGGATTAGGGCTAGAAAAGGAGTAGGGCAGAGGAGACCTAGGGTCGGGAAGGTGATGAAATGAAGAGGAGGAATCACCGGCGGTGAGAATGCCTATCAGCGGCGAGTAGGCCTCGAGACCAGTCTCAGTGCCATCCCGTGGAAGGGGCCGTACGGGGCTGGGATTTGGGGGCCAATCGGCAATATTGATCCCGGTGGTAGCGACCGAACAACAAAACGTCTGGATTTTGATTTGTAAAACTCTGTTGCGAGATCGGCAATACTGGTCCCGGTAGTAAAACCCTGTTGCGAGATCTACAACCGAATTTGTAACCAGATGCAGAACTAACAAACCGAAAATTCGGTTCATTTTAATTTGGAATAAATATACTCCATCCTTCTGCAAATTAACACGCTCTAGCTTTCATCAACACCACAAAGGAAAAAAACTTTGATCAATAAACAGTTTAAAAATATGTGAACGATGTGATACAAAAATGGTACTGTCGAGGAGTAACTGAAATACGGCATGAATTTTGTACTACCATATAAGTTAAATATTGTCGACTAACTGTCGTTAAAGCAACTGTATCTCAGGAAACACAGACACCTTGCATATCCGGAACTACTGCATCCCACAATAACAATATACTTGAAATGCCACATATTGGAATCTGCAGGACTCCAAATGTATGAGCAGATCAAAACAAGTTCACACAGATCAAGCTTAGAATCCTACAGATCCAGCTAAGTCAAGCAACAAAACACCACAAAAGGGGACACCTTGCTTTTCAGTCCCCAGAAGACCCGGGATCTCCACTCTACACGCAAGGGAGTTGTCGAAGCCAATTGAAATTCAGCATGAAAGAGGGCTTCACTCCTCATCATCTTCCTCCTCTTCTTCATCTTCATCGTCGTCTTCTTCATCAAATCCCTACAGAAGTCGCACAAGAATGATAAATACATGTACAAAAGAGATAAAGTGCAACGAAACTCAGCAATCAGCATCAGGCTTCATAGAAAATTTATGTGCATAGAACAAAAATAAGGTCCCAAGTGACATCACCAACGCAAACTCAGTTCCTTCAGGCCTCATGAGAGCACAAAAGCCTGACACAATGCCAGCTAGCAAATTTAAGGAAGTTGGGCAAAATGTTACTCCCTCCATCCCAAAATAAGTGTCTCAACTTTATTGCATGGCTAGTAGTAATTGTGTAGTGCATGGCTAGTAATGTCAACCTAAATTCCTATTGCTGTTGGGGTTAGAGCACCTGTGATGAACAGATGATGCACAGTGTCATGGTATGAACAGGAAATATGTACTGAGAAGTCAAAAAAGACATCAGGATAACTGAGGTGGTTATACATTATTGCATGAGTATCAGGATATTGCAAATGAACTACAAAAAGGTTATGACTGTTGCATAAGTGCACACACCCAACGAGTATCATATATACGGATGTAATGGAAGTATGGAACTGCTGATAAAGAAGACAGGATTACCTCTTCATCCTCGTCATCTTCAAATTCATCTTCAGCCTCCTGCAATGAAAGATTCGAGGGACGTGACACAAAGATCCACAATAAAAAAAATAGGACCCAATAAAATAAACCACTTATATCACACTAGAAGCACTAACATTGTTAAAATACTTCAAAGGATTAGGCCACAATTCTTCCTTGATAACGTCTGCCACCTGCATGATTGGAATTTCTCAGAGAAAATCAAGAGGAAGAATTAGAGTTCCAAATTTATGCCATTCTGTCTGCCAGACTTCAGAGAGACAAAACTTCCAATCAATTGAAATAATCCTGATTTAGCAGGAGCTACAAGCATAGGAGACACGTAATCCCATACCTCATCCATCACTCCATCAGAAAAACTTTTGTTCTTTGCATCATTGAACCAAGTGAAGAAACTGCAAAACAAAAAAAGGAAAAGAAAACAGAACATGAATCCTCTTCACAAATTTCATACTTGCATATTATAACTCGAATGGAATGATGACGTCTCTCTATGTTGGAAAGAATCATATAGACAGATAAGGCATGAAGAAAAAATTAATAATTTATAGCACAGAAGAAGATAAAAAAAATACCAACCTCTCATCAATCAATAGTCGTTTCTCCCCATTCTCAGTGTATGCCTTTCCATTTGCAATATCCTTAATGTATTATTGGAAAACTCGTTAGATCTAATTTTACATACAGAAGCATCTTTGCTGAAGCGCTTATACGATTAACGAGGCATAGTACCATTCCATCCTTCCAATTGATGGTGGTGGCCTTCACAGTTATTTTCCCATCATCACTGAACGAACATGTTTTCGTAAGCTTTGTATCTTCAAAATATGGATTAGAAGAGAATGCCTGCCAGTTCAAGTTCAAAACATGTAAGCAAAGGGAAGGAAACCATAGCTTGTAGATGCAAAAGAAGCTTACAAGAGTAATGGAGTAGCCTGATTTAATATCTTGAAACTCATCCACATCGATAGACACCAAGTGTTTGAATATCTACAATGGAACAAAAGTGATCAAGTAGTATGAGTATGGTTCCACAAAATTACTCAGCAAATCTGATATAGTAATTTAGTATTTTATTACTTGTTGCCACATTTGATACAAATGCTAAAAGTTAAAAGAGTGTAGATGTTAAACTTCCCACAAAACAATGTACCTTTTGATCATCTTCAGTCAGAAGTTCACCAAGCATAGGATGGCTTAGAAACTGCAGCGGAAATGCATGAATTAGTAAGGATGAGACTATACCAATCAGCAGTTTCAGGAAATAAACAGACGACATATAAATCAGCATAGAACATGTTACAAACCGCAGTCAACCAGAAGTCCGGAATTTCCTTGATAATTTCATTCCGTCGAGTATAAACTGGCCTGCGAACTTCATTGTACTTCTGTTCCACCTCCAAGACTTTATCACTGGCTTCCTCATTAACCTGCAGTAAATGAATCTATATAAGCTAACCAATCTTTGTAAGGTGGTAAGGCGAGGCGCTGTACCCCCGCCTCACCTTTTTAAGCACTTAAAGCGTAAGGCGAGGCGACACCTTAGACACATAAATATATAATATATGGCACTCTAAATCTGGCCAGAACCCATACTTCCAAGCTGGATCGTTGGATGTAGCTCTTCTCATAGGATCATTGGAGATCATAAGCATCACCAGCCACAGGATCCATCAGAGCAGGGAGACCTGGCTACTGCGGCAGCACTGAGACAAGGCCCAATCAGCCATCAAAGAAAAAGAGCCAAATCACTAGAGCAACCAGATAAAGCATATGGAAGGACGAAGGAGAGAAGCGGTGGTGGGGCTGCTGCCTTGTGGGTGGAGAAGCAGATTTGGGAGGAAACAGATGTGGAGGGGAAGGAGCAGCCAAGCACATCTAGCTACACTGCTGGGAGAAACAGAGCACTGGGAGGGGATGAAAGAAAGAGCAGAGGAGGGCAGGGGAGAAGTGAGACAAGTACAGGAGCCACACATTGCTGTTGCGCCCGAGGACTGGAGGAGCTGAGCCAGAGAGGAGGAAGGGCACAGATCGAAGCCGTGGAGGAAGGAGACGCCGCCAAAGGTCGAGAGAGGAGAAGAGGAATCCCTCTCGCTTGGATTGGAGGTTCGATACTCTCTCACTCCCTCCTCCTCCTCGTACCTATTCGCGTGTGAGCCAGTCTTTCCCGTGAAAATTTCCGCGCGGGCTACTCTTTCCCGCCTGGGAGCAGCCCATGGGATGCGCCTAGGTGGCCGATTCAGACGCCCTACTGTCCAAGGCGGACATTATGAAGCTGTCAAAGGCGAGCTCGACGCCCTGCCATCAGAGGGAGCCCTGACGCCTTATGGACACCATAAAAACAATGAAGCTAACTGCCTAGTAATTTAACTGCATTCAAATATTCCCGCCAGATATAGCCTGTCCATTCACAATATGTTCTTGTCACTGTAGATATTCAGGCAATAATTCTGTTTCAGAGGACAAGAGTACTAAGCAATTAAAAGACCGTTTAATTAGCAGATAAGGTGCCCTACTCTAATAAGGAATCAAACAAATCCTTTGGTGTTTCATCATTATCTCATACATAGAATGCATAACTGTGCTCTTTACACCGAGTCCAGTTACAGAACTAAGTTTCATTGACACAAAATTTAACATAATGGAACGAGTATGGAGCCCATAGAAACAGGAGCTGAAGCTGATTTGGTAATATAACAGAGTGGAAGAAGCGCCATATTTGGTGGTAATGGACATTGACATGTCATGCATGTTGTGAAGAAAGGCAAGATGCAGAGCAAGGCATGTGATCATTTTGTAATCCTAAAGGAAATTAGCTTATATTTGTCTGAAGAGTATAGGGGTTCTATATGTACATGGGAGTATTTAGCTGGCATTCCTGTGTTTACTTTCCACAACAGAACTTCAATCAATTGAGGTATTCAAAACTTACTGTATTTTCAGACCACCAACTATCAAAATGAATCTAAAATAGACCATTGCAGTTGTCACACACCCTGCTCTGGGAGTGCTCGCAAACATTTAAGTGCACCCAAAGCTACTGTAAACGTCTACAATCCAGTGTGCATAAGCTCACGAACAAGTGATTTGAAGTATCCACAGAGAACGCGGACACAGGCCACGATTCTGCAGCAGCACAAGCAAAGGTCTCCGAATCTATCACTACCCAAAAGTCCAGAACGGTCCTACTAGCCAGACCCCTGGGCCTGGAGGGGAAGCACGGAATTCCAACCCAATTACCAACACTCCTATCGAGGGCACAACCAAATCGGTCGGTCGCCAAACGCTGCCGCGCGGCGAGACCAGCCCCCTCGCACATAAACAAATCGGGAGTTGAAATTCCCCTAAATTCCGCGCAGCCTTCGTGCAAACTGCTCCGAAAATGAAAAGAACGGCGGCAAAATCAAAGGCCCAGCAACCGGAGCGCGCGGCGACAGCTGTCAGCAGGCGAGAAACGAAGCGACTCACCCTCTCGATCTCGTCCTGGATCTCCTGGAGCTTCTCGATGGAGAGCAGTAGGCCGTCGTCGATGCGGTCGCCCTCCTCCGCCTCGATCCTCGGCCTCTTCCCCTTCTGCTCCGCCGTCGCCATCTCGATAAAACCCTCCGCGAGCTCTAGGGTTTTAGCTTTGGGTTTCCGGGAGAGGCTTGACTTGACTGGCTGCGCAACCACTCTGCTGTGGAGAGAGGAGAGTTCTAATTGGGCCTCATCTTATGGGGGCCGCGTGTTCGCGGTGCCTTTATTACGCGAGCTGTCGGGTTTATTGTTCTATAAAAAAAACGTTCAGTATTTTTGCCGAAAAAAAGAGCAGCTGGTGCCTCAAACAAAATGAAAGATTGGAGAATACAAACGTTTAAAATTCATGTTATGGAAAAAGAGTAAAATTCATTTTACACCTGAGCTTTAGACTATAGGATTGAAGTTCTCAAAAAATCTATAGAATGCATTTAGATGCTTTTTTCTTTTGTTGTTGAAAAATAAAACTCTTATCTTCGCATTATCTGCACCGCTGCCGTGAGATGCAAGTTCACAACCCTAGTCTCTGGGCCGAATTGTCATTTTCGATGCCCCCCCCCCCCACCCACCTCCTATTTGCATCTTTGGTGTCGGAGGCGGAGAGTTTGTGGATATGCAGGGTTTGGGGATTTCCTAACATATTTGGTTTAAGCAGCGAAGGCAGGTTCACAAAAAAAACACGGCTCTATAGCCTCATGCTGCCAATGTTATGGCTAACATTGGCAACAACCATGTTTTGTGGTGTTTGGATCTCGAAGATTGATTTCCCCCCATCTTGAGACGTGGGATTGTAGATTTCAGTTCCTAACATATTGGTTAAGTTTCACAGCTATATGTGCACATGGCGCGGTTGTTATGGTTAACGTTGTCGATAATGAAGACTTTTTAGTGTTGAGGACCCACAGATTGATTGCCACTAATATTGTTGTTTGTCTTCCAACACTTCTGGCATGTCTTGACATCGTGGCGAAAAATGATGTCAAGTGTACTTTGGTCATTGGCTCTTGCCTTTCGGTTTGTGTGCACCTCGTTTTTATTACAAACATGACAATGAATCATCAGTTAACAACTTGATTTACAAAAGGTGTGTACCCAGCCACAACACTTGTTCTCGCTTATCGGGCGAGGTGGACAACTCGTGCGTCTTTTCAAAAGACTATTAGTCCAGTTTACGCCAGTTTGATCTTCTACCGTTTCGTCACTAGAGTCATGGTTCAATGCCAATATGCAAGATGTAAAGCTAGAGATGATGACTTTGAAGAGTCTTGATGTAACTTTAGTTTTATCATGAATCTTTGTCGCACACTTTTGTTTTATTGTGTTAGTACCCCATCAAACCATTCAAAGGCATCACCTGCAGAGTTCTACATGTTTTTAGACAATGTAGAAATATATGGTACAATACATGGTATCTCATTCGTATGTAAAAGCCATCATGGTGGTGTATATTACTACTTGGGCATTATCGACAAATCGTCCGCAATGACAGAAATTGAAAAAACTGGAGGGTCACCATCCCACACACAAATGAGATGACCTTCACCATGCTTACCTAAAACATGAGGTGCTCTATTGGCCTCTAGGATAGTGATTAAAACTAACACATGAAAAAAATCAGCAGAGGAATGAGCGTTCTTCATATAGCTGTCGATGGACCAAAAGAGCTCCCTCCATTCATATGTTTTCCAACTCCTAAGAGCATCTCCAACAGGTGACCAGAAATTTGGTGCCATGAAAATGGTTTTAGGTGAGGGGAGATAAGTTTTTTTGGCACAAGAAATTTTTTTTTTGCTTCTCTAGATGACCTGAAATTGGTGCCCTAGAAATTTGTCCTTCTTCTCTACTCCACAATTGCATACTATTGAAACAAATCATGAGATGACATTTAAAACTTTGCAAGATAACAACACACATAACCAAGCACAATCAAATTCAAGTTCAAATACACATAATTCAAGCATCTTGCATCACAATTCACAAACATAAACGAAAGTGCATAGAACATGAATGCATAGAGCTATCAAATGTAATTGCCACAATTGCCATCACTAGTGCTTGCGTTCTCTCCATTGGCACCATTGCGACTCATGCATCCCATGTCACCCATGTATCCTCCCATGGCACCCATGCCTCCTCCCATGAATCATCCAAATCCTCCTAACCCTCCCATGAAGCCTCCCTTAGACCTCATCACCAACACTTGATCGCGGCAAAGCTCCAAGTATGGTCCCGCCTTCTCATCGAGAGAAATGGTGTTCATGAACATGATTCTTTGCTCATTTATAATGCTTCTGATTATTTATTCCATGGCCACCTTCCTATCCTCAACCTCGACATTCTGTCCCTTGATCGATGTCCTCCTTTCCTCGGCCTCCCTCCCTCCGTCGTTTCTTTGGCCATGGAGTTCTTACTTTCTTCAGTCATCTCCTTCCTTGTTACCATGATGTTGTCCAATGATTCCTTCACGTCATTGTCTCCCCCCTACTTCTACTCTTTGTCATTCTTTCTTCCATCAAGCCTCTTCTTAGGAGCAATCGAGTTGGGGGCGGGGCGTCTTTTTCCATCCTCGCTACTTGATGCATCATCATCGGTGTCAACTTGTGTTGCATCTCAAACTGAGCTCTTGGGCTTCCTCTCAGGCGTTTCATTGTACTCGTGGTACTTCCACTTCTCATCATTTCCAATCTCCGCATAACAATGGTGCAAATTGAATGCATTGCCTTTCTTTGTGTGTGTGTTTTCGCACCTCTTAAACAAATCACTAGCAATGTTGATCTACATACCACAAGTGTGGAATAAGTTGGTCATCAATCTATACAAGAGATGAAGAAATAACTGACGAATGCAAACAAAAAATCACCTTATCATTGACATTTGTACCACTCGGTTCATATGGTCAACTTGTGCTAAACAAGCCTACCACATTTGACACTCCGGCGATATAGTTTGACATTGATGTCGGAGCGAAACTTGTGATCGATAGATGCCACTAGTGTTGGGTGCCTTTAAGTACTCATACATACGGTTCCAATAAGTTGACATTGGTTGCTCAACACCAATGACCGGATCAAGATCAATTTTCTTCCATGCTTGACACAACATCTTGTCTTCTTTGATAGTGTAGTTTGCACTTATCCCATTTGGAGATGCATCAAGAAAGCTCTCCTCTTCCATGTCAATAAGGTGCCCTTCTTGTGTTTCATATTCTTGAGAGGGAATTTCTTGAGAGACAAAATCTTGAGATGCAATATAAGTGTATTGCAAAAAAGTTTCATCATCCACACGGCATACATCAAATTTGAAGAAAATACACACACACACACACACACACACACACACACACACACACACACACACACGTCACATCACAATTGTATATGCAATGTAGAATGCCATGACAAAGAATGAAAAAAGCGGAGAAAGAATCTTTTTACCTCCCGATCATTTCACCGAACACGTTGGGGACACCAATGGTGGTGACAGGAGACGTCGGCTTGTACTCGTGCGACAACGGGAGGGAAGGGTAAGAGGTCGTAGGCGGTGCCGAGGGAGCCACTGCCCCATGAAAGGGACCAATGGCGTCGGGGCAACCTTCTTCTTCGTGCAGGCAACATCCATGGTCGATGGATGTCGCGGCAGCCTTCTTCAACTGCAGGGGAGCCTTGGCGGCGACTGTGTGGTTCATACGTGCATCCCTGCCAACCACAGTTCATGGTGTCACAAGCCCTTGGTGGCGGATGGCCTTCGGCTTGGTGCTACCACAGGCGGAAACCATTGGAGGAAGGGCTACAGGTCCGACGAGGAGGCCGCCAGCGTCGGGGTCACATCAGAGGTGCTTTCCATGTCG
The DNA here is from genome assembly GCA_011799875.1 of Thinopyrum elongatum. Taxonomy (NCBI): domain Eukaryota; kingdom Viridiplantae; phylum Streptophyta; class Magnoliopsida; order Poales; family Poaceae; genus Thinopyrum; species Thinopyrum elongatum. The sequence goes on from CM022298.1 coordinate 467,300,155, forward strand.
AATCTATGGCCGGCGGCGGTCGAAGGTGAGAGGCGATTCGACGATGGGTAGTTTCAACGGGGCGGTTTGGTTTTGCGGCAGCAACTAGAGGTGATGCTTGTCGCAAATTTTTGAGCACAATGTTAAAAAAATTAGGCACAATATAGATGTAGGGCATCTACTGGAGGCATTTTTTTCCCAAAGTGACCCAAATGACAGTTTTTTGGGCACTGTTGCTATTTTTGTTCATCTATTGGAGATGCTCTCAAAACATGTTCGTGCCTACTTTAAAAAAAAATTGGAAACTTTATTCATTAGAAATAACCAATACATCACTTGTGAGGATTGTTACAATTTCATTTAAAGATTCATCAAACCAATCAGAAGTCAAAGAAAATCTAATATTCTAGCAAGCTCGTGAGCCACTTTATTTGCTTATCTATTACAATGTTCGAACCTAGTAATAATGGAATCACGAGCATAATGAAAACAATCATCAAAGATCGCCGCCGCCACACCCGCTGACCGTCCTCCATCCTTCATAGTCCCAATCACCTCTAGATTGTCCGAATTAATAATAAGACAATTACATCCCGACCATACTGCACCAGTGATAGGATGAATTTGAGAGCCAAGGCTTCAGCCATCAAGATATCCGCACAGTAGTCTATCTTCCCATTCCCCCAGCGATAAATCTGCCTTTGTCGTATGTAAGGACTGCCCCCATCGTACCCCTAAGCAAGTCATGGTGAAGCACCAAAATTAAGTTTCACAAAGCCCACTGGAGGGCAAGCCCCCCTCCTTTTCATAGAGGCCTTTGGAGATGAGGCGGTAACGAAGTTTGCCGTAAGGGATAGTATCCTCATAGAGATCTGATACGCATTCCGAGTTGTCTCCTTATGCACCAATTTTCGTCTTTCCGACCATAGATACCACGCTAAGATAGCAATCATTTCATACGCATTGTGATGACCCATAATCCACAATTCTTGGTATGGTAGAAGAAGTAAATACCCCAACACCGCCTCTCCAGCAAGATCAATCTCACAGGCTTTATCAATAATATCATCCATCCCCGGCCTTTTCCAAACCTCCTTTGCTTTATTATGGAGAAATAGCATGTGCTTCGTATCTTCTGAACCAACAGAGTAAGTAGGACAAATGGGCGAAATTTTCATATGTCTGTTTGCGAGCGTAACATGACATGGAAGTGTGCCATTGTGACGCCCCCGATTCAAGCGTACACTAATCATACACGCAAATGTGTACGATCAAGATCAGGGACTCACGGGAAGATATCACAACACAACTCTAGACACAAGTTAAAGTCATACAAGCTTTTATATTACAAGCCAAGGGCCTCGAGGGCTCGAATACATCAGCTCGAATACAAACGAGTCAGCGGAAGCAACAATATCTGAGTACAGACATAAGATAAACAAGTTTGCCTTAAGAAGGCTAGCACAAAAGCAACAACAATCGAAAAGGCAAGGCCTCATGCCTGGGTGCCTCCTATCTACTCCTGGTCGTAGGCGGTGTCCACGTAGTAGTAGGCTCCGTCGGTGGTGTCGTCTGGCTCCTGGGGTCCGTCATCTGATCGCAACAATCGGGTATAGGGGGGAAGAGGTAGCAAAACAACCATGAGTACTCATCCAAAGTACTTGCAAGACTTACATCAGAACTATACTAAGTATGCATCAGTATCAAAGGAAAGGGGCTATATCTTTGGACAGAACTGCAGAATGCCAGAATAGAGGGTAAGCCTAGCCTATCAAAGACTAGCATCTTGAAGCATCTTGCAGCATTAGAAGAGTGCAGATTAGCATATTATAAAGTAGCAAGTATATTAAGTAACATCCATAGATCCTTTCTCGACTCCCTGCGAGAAAGCAATCCCGGAGCCAACATATCCATTTCATGACTCAACATCCAGTTCTAGTTGTATAGATCGGGATACAACTCCGAGCGTCTGTTACTGTGGACATGGCTATTCGAATAGATTAACTTCCCTGCAGGGGTGCACAAACTTACCCAGCATGCTTGATTAACTCTGGTCGGGCACACCATCAGATCATACCCGGCCTCGGCTGATCGACACACCGTAGTTCTACCTAGGCTCAACAGAGAGGCCAGCACGCGGGTCTACTTCCTAAGCGCGCAGGGGTCTTGGGTCAATCGCCCTTTGCACTCATGCACATTACGTACGCAGCCGGTGAGCAGACCTAGCCCCCTTATACAAGCGCAGGCTTAACCAGTCCAACCTGGCGCGCGCCGCTCCATCGCTGACGTCCGAAGAGCTTTTGGCTGATACTTACGACGCAGAGTGCCCATACTTATTCCCGCGTGGTGGTTAGTGCTAAAAGGCCAGAGGCCTACTCGGACCACGTATCCAAACCGCTAGTGTCTTGGGAGCGCGCGGAGACGATCAATGATCCATGATATGTGGTCCCGTCACCCCCCCGTCTAATGGACTTACGGCAAGGGCTAAGAATGCCCGGTCGTGTCGCGTAGAAATCTCGCGGGTACCCTCCAGGTCAACCCGACTACACATAAAACTCGCGGGTACCCTCATGGTTAACCCGACTCGCAAGAGACTGTCGGGAACTCAGGTCCACCTCTACCGGGGTGGTACCGCCTGTTCCTCCAGTCCTGCAGTAACAATAACTCTCGCCGGTACCCCTCTGGGTCGACCCTTCTTTAACATGGTTCCAGGGGTAAAGTCAAAGTAACCGTGTGTCCAAAACACCAAGGGAGAATCCAAGGAATTACCCTCGATGTATTCCACTTGATGTAATCGTCAAGGTTAACTTAGAGGAATCACCCTCGAGGGTTCACTCTTAATGTATTGCACGACAGAGTCGTTATCGGGAGTGGTGAAGGAGGAATCACCCTCCATAGACCACCACCGATTAACTACACTACAAAGATATCATCAGAAGTGCTATACGAGGTATCACCCTCGGCACTCGATAGTAACCCTACAGTGTCGTACAACTAAGGGGGTGTGATGTGCTGTGTCAGGCCCTGGACGTCGATCACGTTGATCGAGTAATCGGTCATAAAGGGGGCAACAGGGACAAGGTGAGGGGTCAATGGTGGATCACTAACCAAACTATACTAAGCAGTCTAGGATAAGCAGATAAGGTAACAATTGCAGGTTACAAAATCAGGATATGCATCAGAATAGGAGCAATCAAATACAGAAGCAAAATCTAATTCAAGCATGAGAGAGAAGGAATTGGGCGATATAGGAATGATCAAGGGGGTTTGCTTGCCTGGAAGCTCTGTAGACGAAAGGAATCTTCGGAAGCGTAGCCGTAGTCCAACACCAAAGCATCAACGGTCTCGGGGTCTGCCGAAGAGGAAGGAGGGGGGAAGAAACAATAAATAACAGGCATACAAAGCAACATAAAGCATGACATGACCGTAAGCAATGCTAAGGGTGACCTAACGCAGGGCTACGCGTTACAGGAGGAGCGAGAAAATATGCGGGAATATTTTCCCGGCTCCAGGCATTTATCGGACAGATGATCCGGAGGGGACGGTTCCAAGTTTGCAGTGTTAGAGGCATGTGATAGGTTGATGTCGCTTGAACTACGTTGGTATTTCCCCAAAGAGGAAGGGATGATGCAGCACAACTACGGTAGGTATTTCCCTCAGTTATGAAACCAAGGTATCAATCCAGTAGGAGAACCAAGCAACACTATGTAAACAGTACCTGCACACAAAGAACAAATACTTGCAACCCGACGCTTATGAGGGGTTGTCAATCCCTCTTACGAGTAACGACGCCAGAAATTGTCAAGTTGACGAGATAAAAATTGTGTAGATTGGATAAATAAATCTCGATAAAACACGAAATAAAATAAATAATAAAAAAGTGCAGTAAGATATTTTTGGATTTTTTGGAATAATAGATCTGAAAACAAAAGCAAATAAAAATAGATCTCAAAGCAAATATGATAAAGAATATACCCGGGGGCCATAGATTTCACTAGTGGCTTCTCTCAAAAAAATAGCACACGGTGGGTAAACAAATTACTGTTGGGCAATTGATAGAAGATCGAATAATTATGACGATATCCAAGGCAATGATCAATATATAGGCATCACGTCCAAGATTAGTAGACCGACTCCTGCCTACATCTACTACTATTACTCCACACATCGACCGCTATCCAGCATGCATCTAGTGTATTAAGTTCATGGAAAAACAGAGTAATGCAATAAGAATGATGACATGATGTAGACGAGATCTATTCATGTAGGAATAGCCCCCATCTTGTTATCCTTAATAGCAATGATACATGCGTGTCTTGCTGCCCCTTCTATCACTGGGAAAGAACACCGCACGATCGAACCCATCACAAAGCACCTCTTCCCATGGCAAGAAAAATCGATCTAGTTGGCCTAACTAAACCAAAGATTCGAAGAAGAAATGCGAGGCTATAAATAATCATGCATATAAGAGATCAAAAGAAGACTCAAATAATATTCATGGATATAGATCTGATCATAAACTCAAAGTTCATCGGATCCCAACAAACTCACCGCAAAAAAGAGTTACATCAAATAGATCTCCAAGAGACCATTGTATTGAGAATCAAAAGAGAGAGAGGAAGCCATCTAGCTACTGCCTACGGACCCGTAGGTCTATGATGAACTACTCACGCATCATCGGAGAGGCACCAATGAGGATGATGAACCCCTCCGTGATGGTGTCTAGATTGGATCTCGTGGTTCTAGAACTTGCAGCGGCTGGAATTGTGTTTCGTCGACTCCCCTAGGGTTTCTGGAATATTTGGTAATTTATAGGGCGAAGAGGCGGTGCGCGAGGTCACCGAGGGGGGCACAACCCCCTAGGCATGCCTGGGCCCCCAGGCGCGCCCTGGTGGGTTATACCCACTTCGGGCCTCCCCTCTGGTATATCTTTGGCCCACTGGGTGTCTTCTGGTCCATAAAAATTCTCCAAAAAGTTTTGCTGCGTTTGGACTCCGTTTGGTACTGATATTCTGCAAAGTAAAAAACAAGCAAAAAACATCAACTCGCACTGGGCACTATGTCAATAGGTTAGTCCCAAAAAATGATATAAAGTTGCTATAAAATGATTGTAAAACATCCAAGAATGATAATATAACAGCATGGAACAAGCAAAAATTATATATACGTTGGAGACGTATCAGCATCCCCAAGCTTAATTCCTACTCATCCTCGAGTAGGTAAATGATAAAAACCAAATTTTTTATGTGGAATGCTGCCTAACATGTTCGTCACATATTCTTTTCTTTTATAGCATGGACATTTGGACTTTTATATGGTTCAAAGCAATAGTCTAGTTTTGACATGAAGATTTCAATACTCAAGCATATCAACAAGCAACCATGTCTTTCAAAATATCAACACTAAAAAAAGCTATCCCTAGCCCATCATGCTCAATCATTGACCCATTCATGAAACACACTCGCATATTAGCTACATCCAATGCTCAAGTACGATCATCGTGCCCCTTAGTTGGTGCTTTATAAGAGAAGATGGAGACTCAAATAAAAATAAAAATGCATAAAGTAAATAGATAGGCCCTTCGCAGAGGGAAGTAGGGATTTGTAGAGGTGCTAGAGCTCAAAGCTTAAATTGAGAGATAAATTTTTTGAGAGGCATACTTTTCCCGTCAACGAAAACGACCGAGTAATTCCCAACACTTTCCATGCTAGATATATCATAGGCAGTTCCCATGCAGAAAATAAAGTTTATTCCTTTTTCCACCATTCTTTCACATTCCACGGCTAGCTGTATCCATGGGTACCGTCCATACCAACACTTTCCAAGGAATTTATTATTTGACAACATAAAGTAAATTTCTTTTTCATTTCGGGACTGGGCATCCCTATTACCGCCGTACTCTCGTGCAATAACAAGTGAATAAATACTCATCTTGAGAATAACACATCTAGCATGAAAAATATCGGCCACCCCCTGCCGCTTCATGAGCGATACGAGCACACAAAAAGGAAATTTATTTTGAAAATTAGAGATGGCACATACAAATTTGCTTAGAACGGCACAGAAATACCGCATATAGGTAGGTATGGTGTACTCATATGGCAAAACTAGGTTTAAGGATTTTGGATGCACAAGTTGTATTTCTACTTAGTACAAGTGGAGGCTAGCAAAAAGATTGAGAAGCAACCAACCAAGAAACGAAAAATCACATAAGCGAGCATTAAGCATAACTAACACCGAATAATGCACCACAAGTAGGATCTAATTTCATTGCACAACTATTGACTTTCGTGCTTGCATAGGGAATCACAAATCTTAACACCAATATTCTTACTAAAGCATAATTACTCACCAACATGACTCACATATCACTATCATCATATCTCAAAACTATTACAAAGAATCAAGTTTATTTTGTCCAATGATCTTCATGAAAGTTTTTATTATATCCCTCTTGAATATCTATCACTTTGGGACTAGTTTCATATATTGCAATTGAAGGAAATATGCCCTAGAGGCAATAATAAAGTTTTTATTTTATATTTCCTTATTCATGATAAAGGTTTATTATTCATGCTAGAATTGTATTGATCGAAAACTTAAATACATGTGTGAATACATAAACAAATACCCTGTCCCTAGTAAGCCTCTACTAGACTAGCTCGTTGATCAAAGATGGTTAAGGTTTCCTAACCATAGACATGTGTTGTCATTTGATAATGAGATCACATCATTAGGAGAATGATGTGATGGACAAGACCCATCCGTTAGCTTAGAATATGATCGTTCAGTTTATTGCTATTGCTTTCTTGATGACAAATACATATTCCTTCGACTATGAGATTATGCAACTCCCGGATACCGGAGGAATACCTTGTGTGCTATCAAACTTCACAACGTAACTGGGTGATCATAAAAATGCTCTACAGGTATCTCCGAGTATCGGAGAGGTATCTCTGGGCCCTCTCGGTAATACACATCATAATAAGCCTTGCAAGCAAATGACTAATGAGTTAGTTATGAGATGATGTATTACAGAACGAGTAAAGAGACTTGCCGGTAACGAGATTGAACTAGGTATGAAGATACCAACGATCGAATCTCGGGCAAGTAACATACCGATGGACAAAGGGAATTACGTATGTTGTCATAAGGTTCGACCAATAAAGATCTTCATAGAATATGTAGGAGCCAATATGGGCATCCAGGTTCCACTATTGGTTATTGACCGAAGAGGTGTCTCGGTCATGTCTACATAGTTCTCGAACCCGTAGGGTCCGCACGCTTAACGTTCGTTGACGATATAGTGTTATAAGAGTTATATGATTTGGTGACCGAATGTTGTTCGGAGTCCCAGATGAGATCACGGACATGACGAGGAGCTCCGAAATGGTCCGGAGGTAAAGATTGATATATAGGACGATGATATTCAGACACCGAAAGAGTTTCGGGAGGTACCGGGTGGTCATCGGATCACCGGAAGGGGTTCCGGGAAGCCCCGGGAGGAAGATGAGCCTATTGGGCCATTAGAGGGGAGCACACCAGCCCACAAGGGGCTGGCGCACCCCCTTATGGCAGCCGGCCTAAGGGAGAAAGGAAGGAGGGGGATTCGGCCTCCCCCTTCCTTCCCTCCCCCCTTTCCTTTCCCCCTCCGGCAAATATGGTAGGGGGCGGCTAGGGAAGGAACCCTGGGAGGATTCGGCCTCCTTGGGGCACCTGCTTGGCTGCTCCCTCCTCCCCCCCCACCTATATATATGTGGGAGGGGGGCGCCACACAAACCCATGACAATTGCTTAGCCGTGTGCGGCGCCCCTCTCCACAGTTTCGTCCCTCGGTAATATTTTTGTAGTGCTTAGGTGAAGCCCTGCAGAGATAGCTTCACCATCACCATCACCACGCCGTCGTGCTGCCGGAACTCACCCACTACTTCACCATCTTGCTGGATCAAGAAGGCGAGGATGTCACCGAGCTGAACGTGTGCTGAACGCGGAGGTGTCGTACGTTCGGTACTCGATCGGTTGGATCGCGAAGAAGTTTGACTACATCAACCGCGTTAACAAACGCTTCCGCTTACGGTCTACGAGGGTACATAGACACACTCTCCCCCTCATTGCTATGCATCTCCATGGATAGATCTTGCGTGTGCGCAGAATTGTTTTTGTTTTCCATGCAATGTTTCCCAACAGTGGCATCCGAGCCAGGTCTATGCGTAGATGATATGCACGAGTAGAACACAAAGAGTTGTGGGCGGTGATTGTCATACTGCTTACCACCAATGTCTTATTTTGATTCGGCGGTATTGTGGGATGAAGCGTCCCGGACCAACCTTACATGTCCATGCACATGAGACCGGTTCCATCGACTGACATGCAACTAGTTTTGCATAAAGGTGGCTGGCGGTTGTCTGTTTCTCCTACTTTAGTTGAATCAAATTTGACTACGGCCGGTCCTTGAAGAAGGTTAAAACAGCAAACTTGATAAATCACCGTTGTGGTTTTTGCGTAGTTAAGAACGGTTCTTGCTAGAAGCCCGTAGCAGCCACGTAAAACTTGCAACAACAAAGTAGAGGGCGTCTAACTTGTTTTTGCAGGGTATGTTGTGATGTGATATGGTCAAGATATGATGTGATATATGTTGATGTATGAGATGATCATGTTTTGTAATATTGACAACCGGCAGGAGCCTTAGGGTTGTCTCTTAATTATTGTATGAAATGCAAGCGCCATGTAATTGATTTAGTTTATCACTATGCGTTAGCAATAGTTGTAGAAGCAGTAGTTGGCGAGACGACCCCGACGCAACGATGGAGGTCAAGGTGTCAAGCCGGTGACGATGGAGATCATGACGATGCTTTGGAGATGGAGATCAAAAGCACAAGATGATGATGGCCATATCATGTCACATATTTTGATTGCATGCGATGTTTATCCTTTATGCATCTTATTTTGCTTAGAACGGCGGTAGCATTATAAGATGATCCCTTCACTAAATTTCAAGATAAAAGTGTTCTCCCCGAGTATGCACCGTTGCCAAAGTTCGTCGTTTCAAAGCACCTCATGATGATCGGATGTAAGACAGTTTTGCACATGCAGAATACTTGGGTTAAACTTGACAAGCCTAGCATGTACAGACATGGTCTCGGAACACTAGAGACCGAAAGGTCGAACGTGAGTCATATAGTAGATATGATCAACATAGAGATGTTCACCATTGAAGACTACCCCATCTCACGTGATGATTGGACATGGGTTAGTTGATTTGGATCATGTATCACTTAGATAACTTGAGGGATGTTTATTTAAGTGGGAGTTCATTAGTAATTTTATTAATTGAACTTAATTTATCATGAACTTAGTCTTAATAGTTTTGCATATCTATGTTATAGATCAATGGCCTGAGTTACCGTTCCCCTGAATTTTAATGCGTTCCTAGAGAAAGCTAAGTTGAAAGATGATGGTAGCAACTACACGGACTGGGTTCGTAACTTGAGGATTATCCTCATTGCTGCACAGAAGAATTATGTCCTTGATGCACCACTAGGTGATAGACCTGCTGCAGGAGCTACGGCAGATGTTATGAACATCTGGCATGCTCGATCTGATGACTACTCGATAGTTCAGTGTGCCATGCTTTACGGCTTAGAACCGGGACTTCAAAGACGTTTTGAATGTCATGGAGCATATGAGATGTTCCAAGAGTTGAAGTTAATATTTCAAGCAAATGCCCGAGTTGAGAGAAATGAAGTCTCCAACAAGTCCTATAGCTGCAACATGGAGGAGAACAATTCTGTCAGTGAACACATACTCAAAATGTCTGGGTATCATAACCACTTGACTCAGCTGGGAGTTGATCTTCCAGTTGATAGTGTTATTGACAGAGTTCTTCAATCACTGCCACCAAGCTACAAAGGCTTTGTGATGAACTATAATATGCAAGGGATGAATAAAATGATTCCTGAGCTCTTCGAAGTGCTTAAGGCCGCGGAGGTAGAAATCAAGAAGGAGCATCAAGTGTTGATCGTTAACAAGACCACTAGTTTCAAGAAAAAGGGCAAGGGAAAGAAAGAGAACTTCAAGAAGAATGGCAAGCAAGTTGCCACTCCTGGAAAGAAGCCCAAATGTAACACCCCCTGTATTAAGCTACAGTGATCACCCTTTTGATGAGGCCATGTCATCATGATTAATAGTGCACAATCATCATTAGCATCATATTGCATTTCAACTCCTAAGTCAAATTCAAATTTAAATGTAAGTGGAATATAAAAGTTGTCCAACATAGAAACTAAAATGTCAGATAAGTAACAAATATTCCAGAGGCTATTCTAAAATTGAAACCAACATCATTGGAATTGGATAAGTGACTCGAACAACCTCAAACAGTGGATAAAGATAATATTTAATAACCATTTATTAAATCTGAAATAAATATGGAATTATGTTTTGTCCAAACTAATTTTAGGTGTTAAGGTATAATGCACTGGTATTTATGAAATAGGTCACACTTTTTACAAAAACCATTTGGGGCCTAAACATTTAACAGTGGAGAAAAGAGAATAAAGAAAAGGAAAAAGAAACAGAAAAGGATAAAGGAACCCCCCCCCCCCGACTGGGCCTCGGCCCAGCAAGCCACCGTGCCGCCAGGCCGGCCCAGCCGGCGCCTACTTAGCCGGCCACCCCCCACCCGAAACCCTAGCCCTCCACCCCTTCCCCCCTCCTCACTCGTTCGCGTCCCCCCTCCCCCCGATCCAGATCGGATCGGGCGACCGTGCCATCGCCCCGAGACGCTGTCGCCGTCGCCGTTGGACGCCGCCGCCCGGAGCCCGCTCTCCCTCGCGGCCTGCTCCCTCGACGCCGCTCGCCCCGACCGCCGCCACCGCGCCCCCCCCCGTCTCCATCTCGCCCCGACGCCGCACTTCGCCTCTTCGTCCCCGCCGGCCTGCCTCCCCATCGCCGTCGTCCCCGTCGACCACCCCGACCCCCGCTGCCCCGTCCCTACGGATCACGGTGAGGCCCGGGCCTCTCCCCCCCTCTCTGCTCCCGCACCTCGCCGCGCACGCATCCGCGCCGGCCACTCCGCGACCACCCCGTGCCTCCCCGTCCTCGCGCCCCCGCCTGACCCGTCTCCCCTCCCCTCCCGGTCTCCCACCTCTCCGCCCCCTCTCACCCCCCCTCCCTCCCCCCTCTCATCCACCTCGCTTCCTCCCTCTTCCCCTCCCTCCCCTCCCCCTCCCCCCTCTCCCCTCGTCGTCGCTCCCTCGCCCACGCTTCGCCGCCCCCCGACCGCCCGCCCCGCCCGTGCGTCCCCTTTGGGCACCGGACATGTCCGGTCCCAAAAGGGGCACGCCCCGGACGTGTCCGCCCCTGGTCCACTGACCAGTGGGGCCCATGACCCAAATAAAAATAAAAGATAAAAAAAATAAAAAAAATAAAAAATAATTAATTAATTAGTTAATTAATCCTGATTAGGTTAATTTAATTAACTAGTTAAGTGTTAATTAATCAGTAATTAAATTAATTACCCAATTAACCTAACAGCCTATGACAGGTGGGACCCACCCTGTCAGGTGGCTGCTGATGTCAGCATGATGTCATGCTGACGTCATCAATCATGTTTCGGATAATGTTGAATTAATAATTAATTAAATTTCAGAAATTAAAAAAACTTTAGAAAATCATATTAAATAAACCGTAACTCCGATGAAAACTTTGTACATGAAACTTGCTCAGAACACGATACGAACCCGAATACATCCTCCGTATTCCCCGTCAGATGCCCGCAGCTATGAGAACGTTGAACAATTAGACCGATTTCGATAAATGATAGTGTCCAACCCTAATTAAATAAATCCGAATAAATTCCTAAATTAACTAAATCCTTAGTTAGGCTGTATATCACCCTGGCCCTGCGTTTAGACTGTCATGCATCCCTGTTGCATTATTGCCGTGTGTTTACTGTTTCTTCCCCCTCTTCTCTTCGGTAGACTACGAGACCGACGCAGCTCTGGGCCCCGACCGACTACGTTGTTGACGACCCCTACTTGCCAGAGCAACCAGGCAAGCCCCCCCCCCTTGATCACCAGATATCGCCTATTCTTCTCTATACTGCTTGCATTAGAGTAGTGTAGCCTGTTACTGCTTTCGGTTAATCCTATTCTGCTGCATAGCCTGTCATTGTTGCTACTGTTGTTGATACCTTACCTGCAATCCTAAATGCCTAGTGTAGGATGCTAGTTTGTCATCAGTGGCCCTACATTCTCGTCTGTCTGCTATGCTACATTATTGGGCCGTGCTCGCCACGGGTGGCGATTGCGGATATGTATACTACTTATTACATGTGACATCAGATGGATACTAAAGCCGGGTCGGCTCGTGGAGCACCCGCAGGTGATTCACGAACGGGGGCTGAAAGGATTGGCCTCCTCGACGGCCCCCTAAGTGACTCTTTGTTGTGGAGCGGCAGGGCAGGTTGTGACCACCTAGGAGAGAGGTGGGCCTGGCCCTGGTCGTCGTCCGCGGTGATCTCATAATAACACGTTTAACGAGATTGGATATTTGATCTGAGTCTGGCCACTGGCCTATACGCACTAACCAACTACGCGGGAGTAGTTATGGGTATCCCGGCGTCGTGGTATCAGCTGAAGCCTTCTTGACGTCAGCGACTGAGCGGCGCGCGCCGTGTTGGACCACGTTAACGTAACCGCCGTGATCGTGTGGGTTGCTAGGTCTGCTCGCGGCCGCGTACGCAACGTGCAGGAGCGCACTGGGCGATGGGCCCAGACCCCAGAGTGCCTAGGATTAGTCCGGCGTGCTGACCTCTCTGTTGAGCCTAGGTGGGGCTGCGACGTGTGGATCTTCCGAGGCCGGGCATGACCCAGGAAAGTGTGTCCGGCCAAAGGGGATCGAGCGTGTTGGGGAATATGTGGTGCACCCCTGCAGGGAAGTTTATCTATTCGAATAGCCGTGTCCCTCGGTAAAAGGACGACCCGGAGTTGTATTCCGACCTCATGACAACTAGAAATGGATACTTAATAAAACACACCCTTACAAGTGACAGATATAACCCGGTGGTCGCTCTCCCGCATGGTGGCGACGAGAGGATCGACGGGTAGGATTATGCTATACGTTGTTGTTTGGTTAACTTCCAACTAATCTCTTCTATTGCTTCAAGATGGAGGCTGCCAGAAGCGTAGTCTTCGACAGGACTAGCTATCCCCCTCTTATTCTGGCATTCTGCAGTTCAGTCCACTGATATTGCCTCTTTACACATATACCATGCATATGTAGTATAGATCCTTGCTTGCGAGTACTTTGGATGAGTACTCACGGTTGCTTTCCCCCTCCTTTCCCCCTTTCCCTCCTTGCTGGTTGTCGCTACCAGATGTTGGAGCCCAGGAGCCAGACGCCACCTTCGACGACTACTACCACCAGGGCGGAGCCTACTACTACGTCCAGGACGCCGACGACCAGGAGTAGTTAGGAGGATCCCAGGCAGGAGGCCCTGCGCCTGTTCGATCTGTTGTATCCCTGTTTGTGCTAGCCATCTTATGGCACCTTGTTTAACCTATGTCTGTACTCAGATATTGTTGCTTCCGCTGACTCGTCTATGATCGAGCATTTGTATTCGAGCCCTCGTGGCCCCTGGCTTGTATTATGATGCTTGTATGACTTATTTATGTTTTAGAGTTGTGTTGTGATATCTTCCTGTGAGTCCCTGATCTTGATCGTACACGTTTGCGTGCATGATTAGTGTACGATCGAGCCGGGGGCGCCACACCAAAGCTGGACCCAAGCCTAAAACTGAGTGCTTCTACTGCAAAGGGAATGGTCACTGGAAGCGCAACTGCCCCAAATACTTGGCGGATAAGAAGGATGGCAAAGTGAACAAAGGTATATTTGATATACATGTTATTGATGTGTACCTTACTAATGCTCGTAGTAGCGCCTGGGTATTTGATACTGGTTTAGTTGCTCATATTTGTAACTCAAAACAGGAGCTGCGGAATAAACGAAGATTGGCTAAGGACGAGGTGACGATGCGCGTCGGGAATGGTTCCAAGGTCGATGTGATCGCCGTCGGCACGCTACCTCTACCTCTACCTTCGGGATTAGTTTTAGACCTCAATAATTGTTATTTGGTGCTTGCATTGAGCATGAACAATATATCTGGATCTTGTTTATTGCGAGATGGTTATTCATTTAAATTAGAGAATAATGGTTGTTCTATTTATATGAGTGATATCTTTTATGGTCATGCACCCTTGATGAATGGTCTATTCTTGTTGAATCTCGATCGTAGTGATACACATATTCATAATATTGATGCCAAAAGATGCAAAATTGATAATGATAGTGCAACATACTTGTGGCACTGCCGTTTAGGTCATATTGGTGTAAAGCGCATGAAGAAACTCCATGCGGATGGACTTTTGGAATCACTTGATTATGAATCATTTGATACTTGCGAACCATGCCTCATGGGCAAGATGACTAAAACTCCGTTCTCTGGAATAATGGAGCGAGCTAATGACTTATTGGAAATAATACATACCGATGTATGCGGCCCGATGAGTGTTGAGGCACGCGGCGGGTATCGTTATTTTCTGACCTTCATAGATGATTTAAGTAGGTATGGGTATATCTACTTGATGAAACACAAGTCTGAAACATTTGAAAAGTTCAAAGAATTTCAGAGTGAAGTGGAGAATCATCGTAACAAGAAAATAAAGTTTCTACGATCTGATCGCGGAGGCAAATATTTGAGTTATGAGTTTGGCCTTCATTTAAAACAATGTGGAATTGTTTCACAACTCACGCCACCTGGAACACCACAGCGTAATGGTGTGTCTGAACATCGTAACCGTACTTTATTAGATATGTTGCGATCTATGATGTCTCTTACCGATTTACAACTATCGTTTTAGGGTTATGCATTAGAGACAGCCTCATTCACGTTAAATAGGGCACCGTCTAAATCCATTGAGACAACACCGTATGAATTGTGGTTTGGCAAGAAACCTAAGCTGTCGTTTCTTAAAGTTTGAGGTTGCGACACTTATGTCAAAAGGCTTCAGCCTGATAAGCTCGAACCCAAATCGGAGAAGTGCGTCTTCATAGGATACCCTAAGGAAACAATTGGGTACACCTTCTACCATAGATCCGAAGGCAAGATCTTTGTTGTCAAGAATGGATCCTTTCTAGAGAAGGAGTTTCTCTTGAAAGAAGTGAGTGGGAGGAAAGTAGAACTTGATGAGGTAATTGTACCTTCTCTTGAATTGGAAAGTAGCACATCAGAGAAATCCGTTCCCATGATGCCTACACCAACTAGAGAGGAAGCTAATGATGATGACCATGAAACTTTGGATCAAGTTACTACTGGACCTCATAGGTCGAACAGAGCACGTTCCGCACCAGAGTGGTACGGTAATCCTGTCCTAGAAGTCATGTTACTAGACCTTGGTGAACCTATGAACTATGAAGAAGCTATGATGAGCCTAGATTCCGATAAATGGCTTGAGGCCATGAAATCTGAGATTGGATCCATGTATGAGAACAAAGTATGGACTTTGGTGAACTTGCCCGATGATTGGCAAGCCATAGAAAATAAATGGATCTTCAAGAAGAAGACTGACGCTGATGGTAATGTTACTATCTACAAAGCTCGACTTGTTGCGAAAGGTTTTTGACAAGTTCAAGGAGTTGACTACGATGAGACTTTCTCACCCGTAGCGATGCTTAAGTCTGTCCGAATCATGTTAGCAATTGCTGCATTTTATGATTATGAAATCTGGCAAATGGACGTCAAAACTGCATTCCTTAATGGATTTCTTAAAGAAGAGTTATATATGATGTAACCAGAAGGTTTTGTCGATCCTAAAGGTGCTAACAAAGTGTGCAAGCTCCAGCGATCCATCTATGGACTGGTGCAAGCATCTCGGAGTTGGAATATACGCTTTGATGAGGTGATCAAAGCATATGGTTTTATACAGACTTACGGTGAAGCCTGTATTTACAAGAAAGTAGTGGGAGCTCTGTAGCATTTCTAATATTATATGTGGATGACATATTATTGATTGGAAATGATATAGAATTTCTGGATAGCATAAAAGGATACTTGAATAAGAATTTTTCAATGAAAGACCTCGGTGAAGCTGCTTATATATTGGGCATCAAGATCTATAGGGATAGATCGAGACGCTTAATAGGACTTTCACAAAGCACATACCTTGACAAAGTTTTGAAGAAGTTCAAAATGGATCAGTCAAAGAAAGGGTTCTTGCCTGTGTTACAAGGTGTGAAATTGAGTCAGACTCAAAGCCCGACCACTGCATAAGATAGAGAGAAAATGAAAGTCATTCCCTATGCCTCAGCCATAGGTTCTATCATGTATGCTATGCTGTGTACCAGACCTGATGTGTGCCTTGCCATAAGTTTGGCAGGGGGGTACCAAAGTAATCCAGGAGTGGATCACTGGACAGTGGTCAAGAACATCCTAAAGTACCTGAAAAGGACCAAGGATATGTTTCTCATTTATGGAGGTGACGAAGAGCTCGTCGTAAATGGTTACGTCGATGCTAGCTTCGACACTGATCCGGATGACTAAGTCACAAACCGGATATGTATTTATATTGAATGGTGGAGCTGTCAGTTGGTGCAGTTCCAAGCAGAGCATCGTGGCGGGATCTACATGTGAAGCGGAGTACATAACTACTTCGAAAGCAGCACATGAAGGAGTCTGGATGAAGGAGTTCATATCCGATCTGGGTGTAATACCCAGTGCATCAGGTCCAATGAAAATCTTTTCTGACAACACTGGAGCAATTGCCTTGGCGAAGGAATCCAGGTTTCACAAGAGAACCAAACACATCAAGAGACTCTTCAACTCCATTTGTGAAAAGGTCAAGGATGGAGACATAGAGATTTGAAAAATACAAATGGATCTGAATGTAGCAGACCCATTGACTAAGCCTCTTCCATGAGCAAAACATGATCAGCACCAAGACTCCATGGGTGTTAGATTCATTACAATGTAATCTAGATTATTGACTCTAGTGCAAGTGGGAGACTGAAGGAAATATGCCCTAGAGGCAATAATAAAGTTGTTATTTTATATTTCCTTATTCATGATAAAGGTTTATTATTCATGCTAGAATTGTATTGATCGGAAACTTAAATACATGTGTGAATACATAAACAAATACCGCGTCCCTAGTAAGCCTCTACTAGACTAGCTCGTTGATCAAAGATGGTTAAGGTTTCCTAACCATAGACATGTGTTGTCATTTGATAACAAGATCACATCATTAGGAGAATGATGTGATGGACAAGACCCATCCGTTAGCTTAGCATATGATCATTCAGTTTATTGCTATTGCTTTCTTTATGACAAATACATATTCCTTCGACTATGAGATTATGCAACTCCCAGATACCGGAGGAATACCCTGTGTGCTATCAAACGTCACAACATAACTGGGTGATCATAAAGATGCTCTACAGGTATCTCCGAAGATGTTTGTTGAGTTGGCATAGATCGAGATTAGGATTTGTCACTCTGAGTATCGGAGAGGTATCTCTGGGCCCTCTTGGTAATACACATCATAATAAGCCTTGCAAGCAAATGACTAATGAGTTAGTTATGAGATGATGTATTACAGAACGAGTAAAGAGACTTGCCAGTAACGAGATTGAACTAGGTATGAAGATACCAATGATCGAATCTCGGGCAAGTAACATACCGATGGACAAAGGGAATTACGTATGTTGTCATAAGGTTCGACTGATAAAGATCTTCATAGAATATGTAGAAGATAATATGGGCATCCAGGTTCCGCTATTGGTTATTGACCAGAGAGGTGTCTCGGTCATGTCTACATAGTTCTCGAACCCGTAGGGTCCGCACGCTTAACGTTCGTTGACGATATAGTGTTATAAGAGTTATATGATTTGGTGACCGAATGTTGTTCGGAGTCCCAGATGAGATCACGGACATGACGAGGAGCTCCGAAATGGTCCGGAGGTAAAGATTGATATATAGGACAATGATATTCGGACACCGAAAGAGTTTCGGGAGGTACCGGGTGGTCATCGGATCACCGGAAGGGGTTCCTGTTGGGGAACGTAGTAGTAAATCAAAAAATTTCCTATGCATCACCAAGATCAATCTATGGAGAGACTAGCAACGAGAGAGAGGAGTTCATCTTCATACCCTTGAAGATTGCGATGCGGAAGCGTTGCAAGAACGCGGTTGGAGGAGTCGTACACGCAGCGATTCAGATCGCGGTCGATTCCGATCTAAGCACCGAACAACGGTGCCTCCGCGTTCCACACACGTGCAGCCCGGTGACGTCTCCCGCACCTTGATCCAGCAAGGAGGAGGGAGAGGTTGGGAAAGACAACTCCAGCAGCACGACGGCGTGGTGGTGGAACTTGCAGTTCTCCGGCAGGGCTTCGCCAAGCTCAACGGAGGAGGAGGGGGTGTTGGAGAGGGGGAGGGCTGCGCCTTGGATGAGGTCCTGCTGCACTCCCTCCTCCCCTCTATTTATAGGGCCAAGGGGGAAGGGGGCCGGCCCCTCTAGATCAGATCTAGAGGGGGGGGCGGCAGCCAGGGGGAGGGGGCTTGCCCCCCAAGCCAAGGGGGCGCCCCCCTTTAGGGTTTCCCCACACCCTAGGCGCATGGGCCCTAGGGGGGGATGGCGCCCAGACCACTTAGGGGCTGGTTCCCTCCCACATACAGCCCATAGGGCCCTCCAGGGCAGGTGGACCCTCCCGGTGAACCCCCGGAACCCCTTCGGTGGTCCCGGTACAATACCAGAAAACCCCCGAACACTTCCGGTGACCGTATGATGACTTCCCATATAAAAATCTTCACCTCCGGACCATTCCAGAACTCCTCGTGACGTCCGGGATCTCATCCGGGACTCCGAACAACATTCGGTAACCACATACTATTTCCCATAACAACTATAGCGTCACCGAACCTTAAGTGTGTAGACCCTACAGGTTCGGGAACCATGCAGACATGACCGAGACATCTCTCCGGCCAATAACCAACAGCGGGATCTGGATACCCATGTTGGCTCCCACATGTTCCACGATGATCTCATCGGATGAACCATAATGCCGAGGATTCAATCAATCCCGTATACAATTCCCTTTGTCTACCGGTATGATACTTTCCCGAGATTCGATCGTCGGTATCCCTATACCTTGTTCAATCTAGTTACTGGCAAGTCTCTTTACTCGTTCCGTAACGCATGATCCCGTGGCTAACTCTTTAGTCACATTGAGCTCATTATGATGATGCATTACCGAGTGGGCCCAGAGATACCTCTCCGTCATACGGAGTGACAAATCCCAGTCTCGATTCGTGCCAACCCAACAGACACTTTCGGAGATACCTGTAGTGCACCTTTATGGTCACCCAGTTATGTTGTGACGTTTGATACACCCAAAGCATTCCTACGGTATCCGGGAGTTGCACAATCTCATGGTCTAAGGAAATGATACTTGACATTAGAAAAGCTTTAGCAGACAAACTACACGATCTAGTGCTATGCTTAGGATTGGGTCTTGTCCATCCAATCATTCTCCTAATGATGTGATCCTGTTATCAACGACATCCAATGTCCATGGTCAGGAAACCGTAACCATCTATTGATCAACAAGCTAGTCAACTAGAGGCTCACTAGGGACATGTTGTGGTCTATGTATTCACACATGTATTACGGTATCCGGTTAATACAATTATAGCATGAACAATAGACAATTATCATGAACAAGGAAATATAATAATGACCATTTTATTATTGCCTCTAGGGCATATTTCCAACAGTTCCGGGAAGCCCCGGGAGGAAGATGGGCCTATTGGGCCATTAGAGGGGGGCACACCAGCCCACAAGGGGCTGGCGCACCCCCTTATGGCAGCCGGCCTAAGGGAGAAAGGAAGGAGGGGGATTCGGCCTCCCCCTTCCTTCCCTCTCCCCCTTTTCTTTCCCCCTCCGGCAAATATGGTAGGGTTAAAAGTTAACTTCAGTAAATCATCCTTGATCCCTTTGAATGTGTCTGAAGAGGAAGGTGTTAGACTTGCCAGTCTACTTGGTTGTGTGGTTGATTCTATTCCGTTCACCTATTTTGGTTTGCCTGTGGGTACGACAAGGCCAACAATCTATGAGCTCATGCCTCTTGTGGATCGGATTGAGCGCAGGTTATCAGCTTCTTCATGCCTCCTAAACCAGGGAAGTAGGCTGCAACTTCTACAGTTGGTACTCAACTCCATGCCAATATATTTTCTCAGCTCACTATCGCTTCCCCTGGGAATTCTTAAGCAAATTGAATGTATTGAGCGGCAATGTCTCTCGAGAGGGAATTCTGAGAACCCTCGTCAATCCCTAGCTGCATGGGATTTGGTCTGCCGGCCAAGGAATTGTGGTGGCCTTGGGGTGATCAATTTGAGCATTCAAAATGATGCTCTGTTGATCAAACACCTCTTTAATTTTTTTAACAAAAGAGACATCCCTTGGGTTAATCTTATCTGGACCACATACTATGGTTCATCTCCTCCGCAGGCAACCAAGAGTTGTGGTTCTTTTTGGTAGCGAGATGTTATGAAGTTGTATGAAATTTTTTGTAACCTGGTCACTCCTCAGGTCCATTCTGGTGATACTGTGATCTTCTGGCTTGATCATTGGCAGTTTGATGGAAGGAATACTCCTCTGAAGGAAAGATTTCCCCGTCTTCATTCCTTTGTCATTGATGATTTGCTTTCTGTCAAGGACATCATGGAGTTATCTTCCATGACAGATAATTTGCACCTACCACTATCTTCTGAAGCCCACCAGGAACTCTTACAACTGCAGGAGTTATTATCCCATTTCAGTTTATCCCCAAATGAGAATGATATTTGGAGATGGCCATCAAAGTCTGGAGACTATCGCTCTAAAATATATTATGACTTCGCCCATGCTCATATAGTGGTTGACCCTATTTTCAAATGGATTTGGAAGTGCTCCTGCACTCTCAAGATTAAGGTTTTTGGTTGGCTCTTATTGATGGACAGGTTGAATACAAGAGACATGATGCAACACAGGCATTGGATCATTTAGTATGCTACTTGTGTACTTTGTAACTCTCATGTGCATGAGGACAGAGCACACCTCTTTTTTGTCTATCTATTCAGCCAACGAGTGTGGAACTATCTTGGTATTTCTTGGGTGCCTCAACCTAATCAGTCAACCTTTCTAATGGCAACTACTGCTAGGAAGGAATTTGCCAAGCCTTTTTTTACAGAAGTGGTTTTCACAGCTGCATGGAACATCTGGACACAAAGAAATGGGTTGATCTTCAGAAATGAGATCCCTAGTTTTAGGTCCTGGAAGAGGAACTTTGTACATGATCTTTCTCTCTTAGCTCATAGAATCAAATGTAAATATAAAGAGAGCCTCCTGAACTGGATTGCCTCTCTTCCTTAGATACTCCTTGTAAGTAGCCCCTTCCCTCTGTATGTACCTTTTATTGTACTCTCTTTTCCTGGTTGATTTTAATAAAGAGCTGTGAGGCTGTTGCCTTGCAGTACATAGTAAAAAAATATGGTAGGAGGGCGCGGCTAGGGAAGGAACCCTAGGAGGATTCGGCCTCCTTGGGGCGCCTCCTTGGCTGCTCCCTCCTTCACCCACCTATATATATGTGGGAGGGGGTGGCACACAAACCCACGACAATTGCTTAGCCGTGTGCGGCGCCCCTCTCCACAGTTTCGTCCCTCGGTCATATTTTCATAGTGCTTAGCGCGAAGCCCTGCGGAGATAGCTTCACCATCACCGTCACCATGCCGTCGTGCTGCCAGAACTCATCCACTACTTCACCGTCTTGCTGGATCAAGAAGGCGAGGGCGTCACCGAGTTGAACATGTGCTGAATGCGGAGGTGCCGTACGTTCGGTACTCGATCGGTTGGATCGCGAATAAGTTCGACTACATCAACCGCGTTAACAAATGCTTCTGCTTATGGTCTATGAGGGTACGTAGACACACTCTCCCCCTCGTTGCTATGCATCTCCTTGGATAGATCTTGCGTGTGCGTAGAATTTTTTTTGTTTTCCATGCAACGTTTCCCAACAGCAATTGCTTTTGACAAGCTCAAAGAAATTTAAGTGAAGAACATGAGCATAAATTTTTTCGTCTCTCAAAGTAATATACATGAAGCATGAGAGAATTTCTTCAAAAATTTACTAACTCTCAAATAAATCTAAGTGAAGCATGAGAGCATTTCTTCAAAAATATTAAAGCGCACCGTGCTAAAAAAGATATAAGTGAAGCACTAGAGCAATTCCATAGCTCAAAAATTTTTAGTGAAGCATATAGAGCAATTCTAACAAATCATAGCATAATTTTGGCTCTCTCAAATAGGTGTGTCCAGCAAGGATACTTGTGACAAACTAAAAAGCAAAAACAAGCAAAGACTCATATAATACAAGACGCTCCAAGCAAAACTCATGATATGTGACGAATAAAAATATAGCTCCAAGTAAAATACCGATGGTCGTTAGAAGAAAGAGGGGATGCCTTCCGGGGCATCCCCATGCTTAGTTGCTTGGATCTCCTTGAATATTAACTTGGGGTGCCATGGGGCATCCCCAAGCTTAGGCTCTTTTCACTTCTTATTCCTTCATCCATCGTGATCTCACCCAAAACTTGAAAACTTCAATCACACAAAACTTAACAAAACCTTTGTGAGATCCGTTTAGTATAAGAAAACCAATCTTTACTTTAAGTACCGTAGAAAACCCATTCCAATTTTGTTATTGCATTATATCTACTGTATTATAACTTTGCCATGGCTTATATCCCCCGATACAATCCATAGATTCATCAAAATAAGCACACAATGCAAAGAAAACAGAATCTGTCAAAAACAGAACAGTTTGTAAAGATGTGAATTGTTCTCATACTTCTGTAACTCTAATAATTATTAAATATAGGTAAAATAGAGGAAATTTGTATATCAATCTCGTGTAAAAAATTCATAATTTTTCGTCGCTTCTGTGAATTTAAACAATTCTATTACTGGACGCAAAAGTTTCTGTTTTTCAACAGGATCAAATCAACTATCACCAAAGCTATCCTAAAGGCTTTACTTGGCACAAACACTAATTGAAACATAAAAAAACAATCATAACAGAGGCATAATTGTGCAAACACTCAAGAACATAATGAAAAAGGCAAAAATAAATTTTATTCATTGTGTTGCCTCCCAACAAGCGCTATCGTTTTATGCCCCTAGCTAGGCATAATGCATAGATTCAAGTATTGTCATCTTTCTTCTTATTTTCCATAGATGTGTTCTTGTCAGGAGGTTTTGCAAAAATAACTTGAAACACATCATCCATGGAAATTTTAGCATTATTAAGTTGCCCATCTACGTATCCCCTTTGATTTCCAGCAACAATCCAAGAATATTGTTGATTAAAATCATTGAAAACTTGTTGGATTATATCTAAAACGGGGATTTCCTTTTTAAGATTCTCATAAAAAATGATTATTTCCAAGAAAATGTCTCAACATATAATCACTATTATAAAGGATCTCATTTATCACCAGTTTTTTCACGGTTCATACTATAAAAATCAAAAATTCCCCTAGCTTCCCGTACTATGTAGTCAAATTCATTCATAAGAACAAGGGTAGCTAACTTTTTAGCTTTAGGATCCTTTATAACGGGTAGCTCATAAAACAATCTTTGCAAGGTAGGGTGGGTACGGATAAATCTATTTTCAAGTTTCAGAACTAGTGCTGAAATAGCTTCCGCATAAGATTTAGTTCTTTTAAGTATAGGAGTATCATCAAGAGTCAAATTTCCAACACAATTGAAAAATTCTTGGATATGTTCTTTTCCCATAATGTTCCCTTGCCCCAAAACAAAAGTTTTAGCATCCAGACTGCCAGATCTTCCAATTTTAGGAGTTAGGCCATCATCTGTTTCTGCCATACCAAAGTCACTCATGGTGACAAGTTCAAGCAAATAAGAGATCTGACTAGAAAACGGCGAACGGAAAAGAGGGCGAATAAAACGGCAAATTTTTTGTGAAGTGGGGGAGATGAAAATGAGAGGCAAATGGCAAATAATGTAAATTGCAAGGAGATGAGATTTTTGATTAGGAACCTGATAGATGTTGATGATGTCTCTCCGTCATACGGAGCGACAAATCCCTGGTGGGTTATGCCCACTTCGGGCCTCCCCTCTGGTATATCTTTGGCCCACTGGGTGTCTTCTGGTCCATAAAATTTCTCCAAAAAGTTTCACTGCGTTTGGACTCCGTTTGGTACTGATATTCTGCGAAGTAAAAAACAAGCAAAAAACAACAACTAGCACTGGGCACTATGTCAATAGGTTAGTCCCAAAAAATGATATAAAGTTGCTATAAAATGATTGTAAAACATCCAAGAATGATAATATAACAGCATGGAACAAGCAAAAATTATAGATACGTTGGAGACGTATCACAGGTATGTGGGCAGCGTAGTCGGATTCGTTGGATTTTTCTGAGCAATTTTGATCTGACTTATAGATTATTTTATATTAATTTTCAAAGTTTAAAACAATTTCTGGAATTTAACAGATTTAAAAATAATTCAAAAAAAGGATTACTACATCAGCATGATGTCAGTGGTCAACCCAGCTGGTCCAGGCCAAACCTGATAGCCGGGTCCCACATTTCATAGATAGTTAGGCTAACAGATCATTAAAACTAAACTAATTAGCTAATTAAGCACCTGGGCCCACCTGTTAGTGTCTAAATAATTTAATTAATTATTTTAATTTGTTTTTGGGTAAATAGGGGGTGGGCCCCATCTATCAGCTGCTGGGGCCGACCCAGTCAGCAGTTGACCAAAGTCAACTGGTCAGTTGGGCCCTTGGGGCCCACGGGCCGGTGACCCAGGGGTGGCCCCATGTCGGGCACATCGGCGGACGCCGGAGAGGGCTACGGCGAGCCACTTCTGCGGTGGCGCGGCTCAGGATCTCGCTGGAAAACGACGACGGGCCTCCGTTTGGCACGGGGCTGGTCGTGTTCGAACGGGCGCAGAGCGCCGCGTCATTTGGTGGCGGTGGTGTGGCCGGACTTGGCCGGAATCGACAGCGGCGTCGAGTGAGTGCGGCGGCGAGGAACAGGCTACGGGGCACGTGGGAAAGCGCAGACATGCGCGTTGGGCTCCTGGGGAACCCAGGAGCACGTCGCCATGCTCGGACGGGAGCCAGGGTGGCCGTGGCTGTGACGGCGAGCCGAGAAGCGGTGGCGAGTCTGCGGTGCGGTGGCGAGGCGAGCTAGAGGGGTACCGGAGCTCGGGGAGAGAGGGGGAGGAAGGAGAGCTCACCATGGAGCGCACGGGGGCCCGGTGAGTGAACGGGAGCGCAGAGGCGGCCGGAGACGGCGATGAACTAAGGAGGAAGACGACGCCGTCGAGGGTGATGCAGGGGGTCCCGGCTCTAGCGTGTGGTCGGGGAGGACGTACCGGACATCGACGAAGCGGCGGGACACGTCGGAGGCGCTCGGGGATGGCGGTGGCCGCCGTGGTGGTGCGGCGATGGCGACGAGCGCGTCGGGCGAGGAGGGGGGAAGAGGGGATCCGAGGCGAGAGGGGGAACTGGGGGGCGTCTAGGGTTAGGGGAGGCCGTGGGCGTCCTTGTAGGTCGCCGGGGAGCCGCCGGTTGGCCGACACGTTGATGGGGAACGAAGCATGAAAATCAAAAAAATTCCTACGAACACCCAAGATCCAATCTAGGAGATGTATAGCTACAAGAGGGGAGTGTGTCTACATACCCTTGTAGACCGAAAGCGTTAATGATCTAGAGATCGCGGTTGGCGTAGTCATACTCGCGTCGCGATCCAGTCCGATCCAAGTACCGCACGTGCAGCACCTCCAAGTTTAGCACACGTACGGCTCGGTGGCGTCCTCTCCTTCTTGATCCAACAAGTGAGGGAGAGGAGGTAGATGAGATCTGAACCAACACGACGGTGTGGTGGTGGTGGTGGCAGCGGAACTCCGATAGGGCTTCGACAAGCGCGTACCGGTGAAACATGGGAGGAGTTGGGAGAGGTAACGGGCAAGGGTCGAAGGGTGGCTGCCCCCAATGCCTCCCCACCTTTATATAGGCATGGAGGGGGCTGGTGGCTTGCCCTCCAAGGCCCTAGGGTTGTTGGTCAAAGGGGGAGGAAGGAAATCCCTCCTTTCCTTCCCCACCGATCGCTATCCCCCCTTTTAGGGATCATGATCTTATCCCTTCGGGATATATGATACTATTCCTTTTAAGGGAGGATCTTGGTGCGCCTAGACCAGGGTTGTGGGGACTTTCCCCACTACCCACGTTCATGTGGGTCCCCCAAAGCAGATGGGCCCCACTCCAGAACCTTCTAGAACCTTTCCGGTAAAATACCGAAAAAACTCAAACTTTTTCCGGAACCCCGATAATAACTTTCCATATATGAATCTTTACCTCCAGACTATTCCGGAGCTCCTCGTGATGTCCCGGATCCCATCCAAGACTCCGAACAACCTTCGGATTTTCCACTATTAATATCTCAATACTACCCTAGCGCTACCGAACGTTAAGCGTGCGACCCTACGGGTTCGAGAATCATGCGGACATGACCGTGACTCTTCTCCGGTTAATAACCAATAGCGGAACCTGGATGCCCATATTAGTTCCTACATATTCAATGAAGGTCTTTATCGGTTGAACCACGATGTCAAGGATTCGGTCAATCCCGTATGCAATTCCCTTTGTCCAACGATATGTTACTTGCCCGAGATTCGATCGTCGGTATCTCCATACCTAGTTCAATCTCGTTACTGGCAAGTCTCTTTACTTGTTCCGTAATACAAGATCCCATGACTAAACTCATTAGGCACATAAAGCTTCTTATGATGTTGTATTACCAAGAGGGCCCAGAGATATCTCTCCGTCATACGGAGCGACAAATCCCAGTCTCGATCCACACAACCCAACAGACACCTTCAGAGATACCTGTAGAGCACCTTTATGATCACCCAGTTATGAAGTGACGTTTGATAGTACACAAGGCATTCCTCCGGTATCCGGGAGTAGCATGATCTCATGCTTGAAGGAACAAATACTTGACATGAAGAAAGCTATAGCAAATAACTAAACGATTTGATGCTAAGCTTACGGTTGGGTCTTGTCCATCACATCATTCTCCTAATGATGTGATACCGTTATCAAATGACAACTCATGTATATGGTTAGGAAACCATAACCATCTTTGATCAACGAGCTAGTCTAGTAGAGGCTTACTAGGGACACGGTGTAGTTTATGTATTCACACATGTATTTAAGTTTCCGGTCAATACAATTCTAGCATGAATAATAAACATTTATCATGAATGGGAAATATGATAATAACCAATTTATTATTGCCTCTAGGTCATATTTCCAACACACGTGGCCATCCGTGGCCACGGCCGGCGCACGTGCGACCATCGCACCATGGAGGAGCAGTAGGAAGGGGAGGGGTGGCCAATGTTGGGCTGGGCTGTGCACTGTGCACTTGCGGCCCAGTCCAACAGTGAGCCTTTCTATTTTTCCTTTTTCTTTTTAAATTTTTTATGTTTTCTAATTCTTTTCAAATGATTTTTGTTTTATAAAATACCAAGCTTGCACCTAAAATATTATTATAAATTAGGCCACTGTCACATTTAGTTTAGCACCAAAATAAAAATAGTTTAGTATTTTTATAATTTAAAAGGCATTTAAATAATTGTTTCAGCCACTGATTTAATTAGTTTAGGGCATTTAAACACTATATAAAAATGTTGGTTCACTACCATAGTTAGTTATGGATTAATTGCCACATGATGGACATTTTGTTTTCATGTTTGAGAAATTTAAATTTTGACTTTTTTATATTTGAATTTGAGATTGAAATATTTCTTAATTATTTTTCTTAGGGCATAATGATGATAACTTGGCATCACTAGTGTGGAGTTACTGTAGCATGATTCTCGGGGTGTTACAAATCTCCTCTACTACAAGAAATCTTGTCCCGAGATTTTAGAGGGGGGTAAGGGAAAAGTTCTGGTTGCGAAATTCTAACGGATCTTCCCATTCTTGGTTGGTCTTCTCGAAGAGGTCGATCCATTACATTGATGTCTTCATTTCTCTGCTTCAAGTCATCATGATGAAGTCGTCATCCTTTCTTCGGAAGCTCCATCGTACTTACAAAAAGGATAAGCGGTAACATTCGAAGAACGGACCTCTACAAGGTCGCTTATCTGGTAGATAACCTCAAGGAAGGTGGCGGAAAGTAACTCTCGAATTGAAACTTAAGAAAATATCGAGAGCAAAGTAAGAAGGTACCATGAGAAGTTTCGAGCGGGCAGGCAATCGTTCGATGCCTAATCAGAAGGTGAAAGGGGTTCAGAGCAACGAAAATAAGTATTGCGTTTGATACTAGAGTACATCATCTCTAGGAAGGTGGCTCGTGATTTGCATACGAAGCCAAGCGTGAGGAATAACTTTGGAGACAGGGGTGTACAAGAGAGTCAAGTTTCGATCCTGTGGAACTATGGGTTATGGGCCCACCATGTGGGTTAAGAGTGGGAAGAGCGATGACATTTTGTACGGTCATGGTAGCAAGGCAGGTCAAAGGATAGCCTGTCAGTTATGTTGGCAACAACGTTGGTACCAAGGGCGAGGGACGAAGAGAACCATTTTCCTGCTCGTTGAAACGAGGCAGACTAGTAGGCAAAGTTCTCGTCCATCGGTGGTTACCGGAACATCAACAACCGTAGTAATAGGTTCTTACTAACAGAGTTGTACACCGAGGTGCTTACATAAGCAGGGAATTATCACTGCTCAGATAAGTTATATTACAAGAAAGGTTAAACAAACAAAGGAACGGAAAATTTGATTAGTATATTAATCAGAACAATGGAAAGTAAAATGTGTTTATACCCGAGTATCAAGAGTATATTGATACGTGTCCGTCGTATCTATAATTTTTTATTGTTTCATGCCAATATTCTACAACTTTCATATACTTTTGGCAACTTTTTATACTATTTTTGGGACTAACATATTGATTCGGTGCCCAGTGCCAGTTCCTGTTTATTGCATGTTTTTTGTTTCGCAGAATATCCATACCAAACGAAGTCCAAATGCGATAAAAACTTACGGAGATTTTT
Source organism: Thinopyrum elongatum (assembly GCA_011799875.1). Classification (NCBI taxonomy): domain Eukaryota; kingdom Viridiplantae; phylum Streptophyta; class Magnoliopsida; order Poales; family Poaceae; genus Thinopyrum; species Thinopyrum elongatum. The sequence goes on from CM022298.1 coordinate 467,329,324, forward strand.
TTGGAATATATGTGATTTTTGGGAATTGGAATCAACGCGAGACGATGCCCGAGGGGCCCACAAGCCCTTGAGGCGCGCCCCAGGGGGTAGGGCGCGTCCAGGACCCTTGTGGTCACCCCGTAAGGCGGTTGGTTCCCTTCTTTCGCCCAAGAAAGCTAATATCCGGATAAAAATCATGTTAAAATTTCAGCCCAATCGGAGTTACGGATCTCTGGGAATTTAAGAAATGGTGAAAGGCCAGAATCTAAGAACGCAGAAACAGAAGGAAATAGAGAGAGAGAGATCCAATCTCGGAGGGGCACCCGCCCCTCCGCCACCATGGAGGCCAAGGACCAGAGGGGAAACCCTCCTCCCATCTAGGGGGGAGTTCTAGGAAGAGGAAGAAGAAGGAGGGGGGCTCTCTCCCCCTCTCTCCCGGTGGCATCGGAACGCCGCCGGGGCCATCACCGTGACGGCGATCTACACCAACAACTTCGCCGCCATCATCACCAACTCTCTCCCCCTCTATGCAGCGGTGTAACACCCCTTCTCCCCGCTGTAATCTCTACTTAAACATGGTGCTCAACGCTATATATTATTTCCCAATGATGTATGGCTATCCTATGATGTTTGAGTAGATCCGTTTTGTCCTATGGGTTGATTGATGATCATGATTGGTTCGAGTTGTATGTTTTATTATTGGTGCTGTCGTATGGTGCTCTTCGTGTCGCGCAAGCATGAGGGATCCCCATTGTAGGGTTTGCAATATGTTCATGATTCGCTTATGGTGGGTGGCGTGAGTGACAGAAGCACAGACCCGAGTAAGTAGGTTGTTTGCGTATGGGAGTAAAGAGGACTTGATACTTAATGCTATGGTTGGGTTTTACCTTAATGATCTTTAGTAGTTGCGGATGCTTGCTAGAGTTCCAATCATAAGTGCATATGATCCAAGTAGAGAAAGTATGTTAGCTTATGCCTCTCCCTCATATAAAATTGCAATAATGATTACCGGTCTAGTTATCGATTGCCTAGGGACAAATAACTTTCTTATGACAAAAAGCTCTCTACTAAAACTAACTTCGTTGTTTCTTTATCTAAACAGCCCCTATCTTTTATTTATGTATTCTTTATTATCTTGCAAACCTATCCTACAACACCTACAAAGTACTTCTAGTTTCATACTTGTTCTAGGTAAAGCGAACGTTAAGCGTGTGTAGAGTTGTATCGATGGTCGATAGAACTTGAGGGAATATTTTTTCTACCTTTAGCTCCTCGTTGGGTTCGACACTCTTACTTATTGAAAGGGGCTACAACTGATCCCCTATACTTGTGGGTTATCAAGATCTTTTTCTGGCGCCGTTGCCGGGGAGCAATAGCGTGGGGTGGATATTCTCGTGTGTGCTTGTTTGCTTTATCACTAAGTAGATTTTATTTGCTGTTCTAAGTTGTTCTCTATCTTTAGTTATGGATATGGAACACGAAATACCAAAAAAATAGTTGTACTTGCTACTCATGGAGATGGGGAACCTCCTAAAACCGTCGATGCTCGTTATGTGGAAAATATTAAACACTACTTTGATAATCCTGAGAAAACCCCATTCAACTTGATAATGGGAGACACGTTGGATCAACTTGAATACTTTAGGGATTATCGCTTGACTCAAAAAGGGAAACTCTTATGGGATCAAATTCATATGTTGCATTGGTATGCTAGGAATTTATGCTTGAGATATGATTATACTTGTTGCTTGATGCGGCTTGAAGCTACGTCGGTATTTCCCCAAAGAGGAAGGGATGATGTAGCACAGCGGCGGTAGGTATTTCCCTTAGTGATGAAACCAAGGTTATCGAACCAGTAGGAGAACCAAGCAACACTACGTAAACATCACTTAAACACAAATAACAAATACTCGCAACCCGACGTGTAAAAGGGGTTGTCAATCCCTTTCGGGCAACGGCGCCAAAAATTGGCAAACGGACGTGAGAGAGTAGTAAATATTGATAGATCGAACGCCAAATAAAATAAAGTGCATCAAGGTATTTTTGTATTTTTGGTTTAATAGATCTGAAAATAAAAGTTGCAAATAAAGAAAAGAGCGAATAGCAAAATAGATCTTGAAAGCAAATATATTGGAAAAGAGACCCGGGGGCCGTAGGTTTCACTAGTGGCTTCTCTCGAGAAAAATAGCAAACGGTGGGTGAACAAATTACTGTTGGGCAATTGATAAAACTTCAAATAATCATGACGATATCCAGGCAATGATCATTATATAGGCATCACGTCCAAGATTAGTAGACCGACTCCTGCCTGCATCTACTACTATTACTCCACACATCGACCGCTATCCAGCATGCATCTAGTGTATTAAGTTCATGGAGAAACAGAGTAATGCAATAAGAATGATGACATGATGTAGACAAGATCTATTTATGTAGAAATAGACCCCATCGTTTTATCCTTAGTAGCAACGATACATACGTGTCGGTTCCCCTTCTGTCACTGGGATCAAGCACCGTAAGATCGAACCCACTACAAAGCACCTCTTCCCATTGCAAGATAAATAGATCAAGTTGGCCAAACAAAATCCAAATATCGGAGAAGAAATACGAGGCTATAAGCAATCATGCATATAAGAGATCAAAGAAGACTCAAATAACTTTCATGGATAAAAAGATAGATCTGATCATAAACTCAAAGTTCATCAGATCCCAACAAACACACCGCAAAAAGAGTTACATCATATGGATCTCCAAGAGACCGTTGTATTGAGAATCAAACGAGAGAGAGAAAGCCATCTAGCTACTAACTACGGACCCGTAGGTCTACAAAGAACTACTCACGCATCATCGGAGAGGCACCAATGGAAGTGGTGAACCCCTCCATGATGGTGTCTAGATTGGATCTGGTGGTTCTGGACTCTGCGGCGGCTGGAATTGATTTTTCGTCGACTCCTCTAGGGTTTCTGGAATATTGGGGTATTTATAGAGCAAAGAGGCGGTTCGGGGGGCACCCGAGGTGGGCACAACCCACCAGGGCGCGCCTGGGCCTCCAGGCGCGCCCTGGTGGGTTGTGCTCCCCTTGGAGCACCCCCCTAGGCGCTTCTCCGGCCCACTGGATGTCTTCTGGTCCAAAAAAAATCCACAAAAAGTTTCGCTGCGTTTGGACTCCGTTTGGTATTGATTTCCTGCGATGTAAAAAACATGCAAAAAATAGCAACTGGCACTTGGCACTATGTCAATAGGTTAGTACCAAAAATGATATAAAATGACTATAAAATGATTGTAAAACATCCAAGAATGATAATATAACAGCATGAACAATCAAAAATTATAGATACATTGGAGACGTATCAACTTCCCCAAGCTTAATTCCTGCTCGTCCTCGAGTAGGTAAATGATAAAAACAGAATTTTTGATGTGGAATGCTGCCTAACATGTCATCTCATATTCTTTCCTTTATAGCATGGACATTTGGACTTTTATATGATTTAAAGCAATAGTCTAGTTTTGACATGATGACTTAAATACTCAAGCATATCAACAAGCAACTATGTCTTTCAAAATATCAACGCTAAAATAAGTTATCCCTAGCCCATCTTGCTCAACCATTGATCCATTCATGAAACACACTCGCATATTAACTACACCCAATGCTCAAGTACGATCATAGTGCCTCCTAGTTGGTGCTTTATAAGAGAAGATGGAGACTCAAATTAAAAATAAAAATTGCATAAAGTAAAGAAAGGCCCTTCGCAGAGGGAAGTAGGGATTTGTAGAGGTGCCAGAGCTCAAAGCGAAAAACTTAGAGATAAAAACATTTTGAGAGGTGTGCTTTTCCCACCAACGAAAATGACTTAGAGTTCCCAACACTTTCCATGCTAGATATATCATAGGCGGTTCCCAAATAGAAAATAAAGTTTATTCCTTTTTCCACCATTTCTTTCACTTTCCATGGCTAGCCGTATCCACGGGTGCCCTCCATACCAACACTTTCCAAGGAATTTATTATTTGACAACATAAAGTAAATTCATTTTTTCATTTCGAGACTGGGCATCCCTAATACCTTTGCCTTACTCTCGTGCAATGACAAGTGAATAAACACTCATCATGAGAATAACACATCTAGCATGGAAAATATTAGCCACCCCTCACCGCCTCGCGAGCGGTACGAACACACAAAAGAGAAGTTTATTTTGAAAATTAGAGATGGCACATACAAATTTGCTTAGAACGGCAAAAGAATACTGCATATAGGTAGATATAGTGGACTCATGTGGCAAAACTGGTTTAAAGGGTTTTGGATGCACAAGTAGTGATCATACTTAGTGCAAAATGAAGGCTAGCAAAAGATTGAGAAGCGACCAACCAAAAAACGAATAATCTCATAAGCGAGCATTAAGCATAATTAACACTGAATAATGCACCACAAGTAGGATATAATTTCATTGCATAACTATTGACTTTCGTGCTTGCATAGGGAATCACAAACCTTAACACCAATATTCTTACAATTACTCATCAACATAACTCACATATCACATCATCATATCTCAAAACTATTACAAGGAATCAAGTTTATTTTGTCCAATGATCTTCATGAAAGTTTTTATTATATCCTTCTTGGATATCTATCACTTTGGTACTAATTTCATGTGTTGCTTTTGATAAGCTCAAACAAATATAAGTGAAGATCATGAGCATAATACTTCTTTCTCTCAAATTAATTTATGTGAAGCAAGAGAGAATTCTTAAAAAAATTACTAACTCCCAAATAAATCTAAGTGAAGCATGAGAGCATTTCTTCAAAAATACTAATGCACGCCGTGCTCAAAAAGATATAAGTGAAGCACTAGAGCAAATCCATAGCTCATAAAAATTTAAGTGAAGCATAGAAAGAAATTCTAACAATTCATGGCATAATTTTGGCTCTCTCAAATAGGTGTGTCCAGCAAGGATTCATAACTTAGTACACAAAGCAAAACAAGCAAAGACTCATATCATACAAGACGCTCCAAGCAAAACTCATAGTATGTGACGAATAAAAATATAGCTTCGAGTAAAATACCGATGGTTGTTAGAAGAAAGAGGGGATGCCACTCGGGGCATCCCCAAGCTTAGTTGCTTGCTTCTCTTTGGATAATAGCTTGGGATGCCATGGGAATGCCCAAGCTTAGGCTCGTCTTACTCCTTATTCCTTCATCCATCGTAAGATAACCCAAAACTTGAAAACTTCAATCACACAAAACTCAACAAAACCTTCGTGAGATCCGTTAGTATAAGAAAGCAAATCACTACTATAATTACTGTAGAAAACCAATTAATATTTTATTTTTGCATTATATCTACTGTATTCCAACTTTTCTATGGCAAAAAATCATCAAAGAAAACCATAGAATCATCAAAACAAGCACACAACGCAAAGAAAACAGAATCTGTCAAAAACAGAACAGTCTGTAGCAATCTGGATATTTCTAATACTTATGAAACTCCAAAAATTCTGAAAAATTAGGAAAATATATAAAATTTGTATATAAATATTTTGTAAAAAATTAAGAATTTTTATTATCTTCTGTGAATTTTCAAAAAAAATTTACTGGACGCAAAAGTTTCTGTTTTCTAACAAGATCAAATCAACTATCACCCAACATAATCCTAAAGGCTTTACTTGGCACAAACACTAATTAAAACACAAAAAACACAATTATAACAGTAGAATAATTGTGAAAACACTCAAAAACATAAAGCAAAAAGCAAAAATAAATTTTATTCATTGGGTTGCCTCCCAGCAAGCGCTATTGTTTCACGCCCCTAGCTAGGCATAAAGCAAGGATCTAAGTTTTGTCATCTTTGTTTTGAGATCCATAAGATGCCCTCATGATTGATTCATATGGAGGACTAATTCTTGTTCTAGGGAAGTGTTCCATACCCTTCCTTAGTGGAAATTGAAATTTAATATTGCCTTCTTTCATATCAATCACGGCACCAATAGTGCGTAAAAACGGTCTACCAAGAATAATTGGACAAGACGGATTACAATCAATATCAAGAACAATAAAATATATGGGCATATAATTCCTATTTGCAAGAATAAGAACATCATTAATCCTTCCCATAGGCTTTTTAATAGTAGAATCCGCCAAGTGCAAATTTAAAGAGCATTCTTCAATATCGGTAAGACCAAGCACATCACATAAAGATTTCGGAATTGTAGAAACACTAGCACCCAAGTCACATAAAGCAAAACACTCATAATTTTTAATCTTGACTTTGATAGTAGGTTCCCACTCATCATGTAATTTTCTAGGAATTGAAACTTCTAATTCCAACTTTTCTTCCAAAGCTTTCATCATAGCATCAACAATATGTTTAGTAAAAGCTTTATTTTGTTCATAAGCATGGGGTGAGTTTATCATGGATTGCAACAAAGAAATACAATCAATCAAAGAGCAGCTATCATAATTAAAGTCTTTGTAATACAAAATAGTGGGCACATCACTAGTTAAAGTCTTGACCTCTTCAAACCCACTTTTATCAAAATTTTCAACAAGATTTTCACCCTCCAAATTATCGGGACGCCTTCTAACTAAAGTTGACTCTTCTCCAGTCCCTTTTTCATCAATCTTAATTTCACTAAACAAGGAATCAATAGAAGAAACACCAATCATTTTAAGATCTTCATCACTTTTATGAAAGCAATCACTAGAAAACGCCTTTTCTAAAAATTCTCTTCTAGCTCTAAGCATAGCGGTTCTTTTCTTACTTTCATCCATAGAAACATAAAGAGCTTTATTTGATTCCTCAACTTTAGGCACAAAAATTTTCATCTTGAGTTTTTCTACATCATGAGAAATTTTATCAACGCTTTTAGACAAATAATCAATCTTACTCAATTTTTCTTCCATCATAGTGTTAAAATTCTTTTGAGCATTGATAAATTCTTTAATATTATTCTCAAAATCAGAGGTGTTCCTATTATTATTATAAGAAGGATTACCATAGGAATTACCATAATTATTTGAGGAATTACTAGGAAAATGCCTAGGATTAAAATTACCACTATAAGCATTGTTATTGAAATTGTTTCACGAGATAAAATTCACATCTACGGCATCACTATTTTGCTCAATCAAAGTAGACAAAGGCACATCATTAAAATCAATAGGAGCACTTTTACTAGCAATCAATTTCATAAGAGCATCAACTTTTTCACTCAAAGAAGAAATTTCTTCAACCGAATTAACTTTTTTACTAGTAGGAGCTCTTTCGGTATGCCATTGTGAATAATTTGCCATGATATTATCAAGCAATTTGGTGGCTTCACCCAAAGTAATTTCCATAAAAGTACCACCCGCGGCGGGATCTAAAAGATTACGAGAAACAAAATTCAACCCCGCATAAAAAATTTGTATGATCATCCAAAGATTTAACCCATGAGTTGGGCAATTCCTTAGCATCATTTTCATCCTTTCCCAAGATTGTGCAACATGCTCATGTTCAAGTTGCTTGAAATTCATGATCTGGGTTCTAAGGGAAATAATTTTTGCGGGCGGAAAATACTTAGTGATAAAAACATCTTTGCACTTATTCCAAGAATCGATACTATTATGAGGCAAAGAAGAAAACAATTTTTTTGCATGATCTCGCAAAGAAAACAGAAATAATTTCAACTTCACAACATCATTGTCCACATCTTTTTTATTTTGCATATCGCATAATTCCATGAATGTGTTAAGATGGGATGTGGCATCCTCATTAGGAGTACCGCAAAATTGATCTTTCATAACAAGATTCAGCAAAGCAGTATTAATATCACAAGTCTCCGCACTAGTGGCGGGAGGAGCAATCGGAGTGCTAAGAAAATCATTGTTGTTGGTATTTGAGAAATCACACAACTTGGTGTTCTCTTGAGTCATTGTGACTACGCAACAAGATTGCACTCAAAAACAGATCCGGCAAGAAAACGGCGAACGAAAAAGAGGGCGAATAAAACGGCAAATTTTTGTGAAGTGGGGGAGAGGAAAACGAGAGGCAAATGGCAAATAATGTAAATTGTGAGGAGATGAGATTTGTGATTAGGAACCTGGTATATGTTGAAGATCCTCCCCGGCAACGGCGCCAGAAATTCCTTTTGATGCGGCTTGAAGCTACGTCGGTATTTCCCCAAAGAGGAAGGGATGATGCAACACATCGGCGGTAGGTATTTCCCTCAGTGATGAAACCAAGGTTATCAAACTAGTAGGAGAACCAAGCAACACTACGTAAACAGCACCTGCACACAAATAACAAATACTCACAACCCGACGTGTAAAAGGGGTTGTCAATCCCTTTCGGGCAACGGCGCCAAAAATTGGCAAACGGACGTGAGAGAGTAGTAAATATTGATAGATCGAACGCCAAATAAAATAAAGTGCAGCAAGGTATTTTTTTATTTTTGGTTTAATAGATCTAAAAATAAAAGTTGCAAATAAAGAAAAGAGCGAATAGCAAAATAGATCTTGAAAGCAAATATATTGGAAAAGAGACCCGGGGGCCGTAGGTTTCACTAGTGGCTTCTCTCGAGAAAAATAGCAAACGGTGGGTGAACAAATTACTGTTGGGCAATTGATAAAACTTCAAATAATCATGACCATATCCAGGCAATGATCATTATATAGGCATCACGTCCAAGATTAGTAAACCGACTCCTGCCTGCATCTACTACTATTACTCCACACATCGACCGCTATCCAGCATGCATCTAGTGTATTAAGTTCATGGAGAAACGGAGTAATGCAATAAGAACGATGACATGATGTAGACAAGATCTATTTATGTAGAAATAGACCCCATCATTTTATCCTTAGTAGCAACGATACATACGTGTCGGTTCCCCTTCTGTCATTGGGATCAAGCACCATAAGATCGAACCCACTACAAAGCACCTCTTCCCATTGCAAGATAAATAGATCAAGTTGGCCAAACAAAAGCCAAATATCGGAGAAGAAATACGAGGCTATAAGCAATCATGCATATAAGAGATCAAAGAAGACTCAAATAACTTTCATGGATAAAAAGATAGACCTGATCATAAACTCAAAGTTCATCGGATCCCAACAAACACACCGCAAAAAGAGTTACATCATATGGATCTCCAAGAGACCATTGTATTGAGAATCAAACGAGAGAGAGAAATCCATCTAGCTACTAACTACGGACCTGTAGGTCTACAAAGAACTACTCACGCATCATCGGAGAGGCACCAATGGAAGTGGTGAACCCCTCCATGATGGTGTCTAGATTGGATCTGGTGGTTCTGGACTCTATGGCGGCTGGAATTGATTTTTCGTTGACTCCTCTAGGGTTTCTGGAATATTGGGGTATTTATAGAGCAAAGAGGTAGTTCGGGGGGCACCCGAGGTGGGCATAACCCACCAGGGCGCGCCTGGGCCTCCAGGCGCGCCCTGGTGGGTTGTGCTCCCCTCGGAGCACCCCCCAGGCGCTTCTCCGGCCCACTTGATGTCTTCTGGTCCAAAAAAAAATCCACAAAAAGTTTCACTGCGTTTGGACTCCGTTTGGTATTGATTTCCTGCGATGTAAAAAACATGCAAAAAACAGCAACTGGCACTTGGCACTATGTCAATAGGTTAGTACCAAAAAATGATATAAAATGACTATAAAATGATTGTAAAACATACAAGAATGATAATATAATAGCATGGAACAGTCAAAAATTATAGATACGTTGGAGACGTATCATTGCTCTAGGATGAAGGCTCCACACCTTCCCTTTTCATGTAAATTTAATCATAATAAAACCTTGGCTTCTTATGCTAATGGTATATATGATTACTATGATGTGGAACGAATAGAAGAATTCATTGCTTTTAAGGGTGCTTATGAAATTGAATCTTTGTTTGAAAAGTGTGAAAATTATGATGATGCTGTTTACAGACCTGAAAATTATGCTATACTTAAATATTATTATGAGAATTATGAATATAATGCCGATATTGATGAGTTTATTGAGAAAGTCTCCGCTGTTCAAGAAGAGACTAATATTTTGCAGGAAACTATGGAAGAAGAAATTGATGACACTGTGAGCTCATTAGATGAAAAAGATGACAAGGAGAGCAAAGAATAAAAGGAGGAAGAGCGGATTGATCACCCGTGCCCACCTTCTAATGAGAGTAACCCTTCAACTCATACATTAGGATCTATTTCCATGGCTTGTCCGTTTCATCATATGCATGTTGAAGGATCTATGACAATATAACTTCTATGCGAATATGAACAAACATAAACCATTATGTTGTCTTCTTGTCCAACATCAATAATTTTGGCATATAATATTTTGATGGGGGCTCACAATCACAAAAGATTTCCAAGATAGTGTATTTGCATGTGAAAGTTCTCTTCCTTATAGTAATCATTCATGAATTGCTTGTTTGACCAATATTGTGATTGTCAAGCTTCAAAAGATTTCACTTTCTAAACCCAATGTGAAGGTAGCACTAGGCATGATATGAACATATGAAGCACATATAATTTCAACTTTAGGATATTCAATTCATTCAACAATTTACTCATAGGATATAAGTGAAGCACGAGAGTAAATGACAAACTACTCCAAAAAGATATAAGTGAAGATCAAACGAGTAGTCATGTAAATGGGTAGCTATTTGAGAACTCTCTTTTATTTAAAAACTTTCAGATCTAACTATTTTATTAAAACAGCAAACAAAACAAAATAAAATGACAATCGAAGAATAGCACACATCATGTGAAGAAGCAAGAACTTAGGCTCAACCGATACTAACCGATAATTGTTGAAGAAGAAAGGTGGGATGCCTACCGGGGCATCCCCAAGCTTAGATGCTTGAGACTTCTTAGAATATTAACTTGGGATGCCTTGGGCATCCCCAAGCTTGAGCTTTTGTGATGCGGAGCATCCTTCGGTCATCCCCATGGACCTACCACCGTCTCACCAAGTGCCGAGAGGACCTATGACACGAGCACGAGCTAGAGCTCTCGAGACCGAGGTGACTTCTTTCCTTAGTGATATTACATTTGATCCACTCGAGACATGGCTACTACCTAAGTCCGGAATGTTGTGCCTGATCAGGTACCAAGAAGGCCCTCCTAAAGATGGACGTGAAGACAGACAAGTCCCCGAGTTCATGGAAGAAGAGAAACTACGGAAGGATCCGAAGAGGTCTCCAGGACCCGGACATACGGCCCCAAGCCCCGGACATCCGGCCCTTGGAGCATCTACTACAGCAGTAGCTCAGCCGACCAGCTACAGGTCCCGGACATCCGGCCAGGCCCCGGACATCCGGCCCGACAAGCCCGAAAATCCGGCGCCTCCACCGGACATCCGGCGCCCCGTCACTGAACCTCCAGAAGCCATCCCCGTCAGCCCGGACATCCGGCCAGAGTCCCGTACATCTGGCCCGACGCGAGCTGCCGGACATCCGGCCCCTGGCCCGGACATCCAGCCCGCGCCTACCCAGCGAGCCAAAGCACCAGCCCGGACATCCGGCCTGAGCGCTCGGACATCCGGCGACTCGTGAAGGCCCGGACATCCGGCCCGATGCCCGGACGTCCGGCTTCCCCTGTCTGTGCACAGTGTAAAGGGCCGATGCCCATGTACCCCTTCGCCCACCTAGACTATATATACTCCTCCTCCTCCCTCTTTCTAGGGTTAGCAAAGTAGTAGCTCATTAGAGATAGAGCTTTGCTCATCCATCCGGATCTACTCCACCGAGAGAGACCGCGACCTCTACGGAGAAGATCCATCTTGGATTCAAGACCCCTCACGGGAAGATCCGTCTAGGATATCCTCAAGACCTCCTCACGGAGATGAACGAGCTACTTGTATCATCCTTTGTTGATCGTGGATCGTGTATCTCTTTGTGTTTCGAGGATCTAGTACATGTGTAATCGAATCTCATTGGTTTGAGTGATTTCTCTCGTGTTTCCCCTCGTGTTTTCCCCTCGTGTTCTTCGTGTTCATCGCGGGATCCGCTCCAATCGTGAAAGATCGGGCATCTAGGGTTCTACCCTACATCATTTTGTGTCTCCTTAATTCCTCTCATATCACGGTTTCCCTAAATCTTAAAAAATTCATCCACACAAAACTCAACAAGAACTCGTGAGATAAGTTAGTATAAACCAATGCAAAAACCTTATCATTCTCTACTGCAGCAAATCACTAAAATTATAATTTAAAATTGCATACTAAATTCCTCTGCATATTTAATAGTCCTATCCTCAAATAGAATCATTAAACAAGCAAACATATGCAAACAATGCAAACATAACAGCAATCTGCCAAAACAGGATAGTCTGTAAAGAATGCAATATTCTTCATACTTCCTTAACTCAAAAAACTCTGAAAATTTACCAAACTGTATAAAATTTATCATAGATTATTGTGCAAATTTTTTTAACATTTTATCACATTCTGACTTTTCTGGATAATTTTTGCAACAGTGATAAACTTTCTGTTTTGAAACAGCAACTCATATACTTGCAAAATAAGCATGGTGGAGGCTATCCTTGCCACTTTTATTGAAGTAAGAGATGCAAAACATTATTCTAAATAACAGCAAGAAAATCCTAATGAAATAATATGATGCTCCAAGCAAAACACATATCATGTGACGAATGAAAATGTAGCTCCAAGTGAGGTTACCGACAATGTTGAAGACGAAAGAGGGGATGCCTTCCGGGGCATCCCCAAGCTTAGTTGCTTGGATCTTCCTTGAATATTTCATTGGGGGTGCCTTGGGCATCCCCAAGCTTAGGGTCTTGTCACTCCTTATTTACCTCATATCGATATCTCACCCGAAACTTGAAAACTTCAATCACACAAAACTTAACGGAACTTCGTGAGATGGGTTAGTATGATAAAGACAAATCATTCACTTTGGTACTGTCAAAGACAAGATTCATAATTGTTCTCACACAATGCCTACTGTACCCTACAATTTCCAGAATTTATATTAAGCAATATAAGCCATAGAAACTAGAAAAGAAGCAAATTATGCATTGAAAACAGAATCTGTCAAAAACAAACAGTACATAAAGATCTGAATTAAGGTCATACTTATGTAACTCCAGAAATTCTGAAAAATTATTAAAACGTAGAAAATTTGTGTGCCCGTCATCTTTAAAAAATTCAGAGTTTTTTGACACTCCAGTGAATTTAAACAATTCTGTTACTGGGCGCAAAAGTTTCTGTTTTTGCACAGAATCAAGTCAACTATCATCCACACTATCCCAAAGGCTTTACTTGGTACTTTATTGAAATAAAAGCAATAAAACATGATTAATACATTAGCATAACCATGTGAATACACAAAAACAGTAGGTAAAAGTGTTGGGTTGTCTCCCAACAAGCGCTTTTCTTTAATGCCTTTTAGCTAGGCATGATGTTTTCAATGATGCTCGCACAAAAGATAAGAATTGAAACACAAGGAGAGCATCATGAAGCATATGACCAGCACATTTAAGTCTAACCCACTTCCTATGCATAGGGATTTTGTGAGCAAACAACTTATGGGAACAAGAATCAACTAGCATAGGATGGCAAAACAAGCATAACTCCAATATTTTCAACACATAGAAAGGAAACTTGATATTAGTGAGAAGCCTACAAGCATATGTTCCTCTCTCATAATAATTTTCAGTAGCATCATGAATGAATTCAACAATATAGCCATCACATAAAGCATTCTTTTCATGATCCACAAGCATAAAAAAATTCTTACTCTCCACACAAGCAAATTTATTCTCATCAATAGTAGTGGGAGCAAATTCAACAAAATAACTATCATGTGCTACTTGATTGACATAAACAAATTGAACATTAAAATTATGATGACAAGTTTCATGGTTATCATTATTCTTTATAGCACACATGTCATCACCATAATCATCATAGATAGCAACTTTGTTGTCATAATAAATTGAAACCTCTTCCAAAATAGTGGATTCATCACTAAATAAAGTCATGACCTCTCCAAATCCACTTTCATCAATATAATCGTCATAAATGGGAGGCATGCTACCATTATAACAAATTTGCACATCAAAACTTGGGGGACTAAAAATATCATCTTCATCAAACATAGCATCCCCAAGCTTGTAGCTTTGCATATCATTAGCATCATGGGTATTCAAAGAATTCATACCAACAACATTGCAATCATGCTCATCATTCAAATATTTTGTGCCAAACATTTTAACTTCTTCTTCTAACAATTGAGCACAATTTTCCCATCCATCATTTTCAAGAAAGATATTATAAAGATGATCAATAATATGATGCAACCTCAATTCCATTTTTTTGTAGTTTTCTTTTTATAAACCAAACTAGTGATAAAGCAAGAAACTAAAAGATTCAATTGCAAGATCTAAAGATATACCTTCAAGCACTCACCTCCCCGGCAACGGCGCCAGAAAAGAGCTTGATGTCTACTACGCAACTTTATTCTTGTAGACTCGTGTTGGGCCTCCAAGCGCAGAGTTTTGTAGGACAGTAGCAATTTTCCCTCAAGTGGATGACCTAAGGTTTATCAATCCGTGGGAGGCGTAGGATGAAGATGGTCTCTCTCAAACAACCCTGCAACCAAATACAAGAAATCTCTTATGTCCCCAACACACCCAATACAATGGCAAATTGTATAGGTGCACTAGTTCAGCGAAGAGATGGCGATAAAAGTGTAATATGGATGGTAGAAATATTTTTTTATAATCTGAATAAATAAAAACAGCAAGGTAGCAAGTGACAAAAGTGAGCACAAGCGGTATTGCAATGCTTGAAAACAAGGCCTAGGGTCCGTACTTTCGCTAGTGCAATCTCTCAACAATGCTAATATAATTGGATCATATAACCATCCCTCAAAGTGCGATGAAAAATCACTCCAAAGTTCCTATCTAGCGGAGAACATAAGAAGAAATTATTTATAGGGTACGAAACCACCTCAAAGCTATTTTTTCCGATCGATCTATCCAAGAGTTTGTACTAAAATAACACCAAATAATTTCAGATTCATAATACTCAATCCAACACAAAGAACCTCAAAGAGTGCCCCAAGATTTCTACCGGAGAAACAAAGACAAGAACATGCATCAACCCCTATGCATAGATTACCCCAATGTCACCTCGGGAATCCGCGAGTTGAGTGCCAAAACATATATCAAGTGAATCAATACGATACCCCATTGTCACCCGGGTATTCATAGCAAGACATACATGAAGTGTTCTCAAATCAATAAAAGTATTCAATCCGATAAAACGAAATCTCAAAGGGAAAACTCAATTCATCACAACAAGATAGAGAGGGGAAAACACCATATGATCCAACTATATTTAACAAAGCCCACGATACATCAAGATTGTGCATCTCAAGAACACGAGAGAGAGAGAGAGAGATTAAACACATAGCTACTGGTACAAACCCTCAGCCCCGAGGGTGGATTACTCCCTCCTCATCATGGTGGCCGCTGGGATGATGAAGATGGCCACCGGTGATGATTTCCCCCTCCGGCAGGGTGCCGGAATGGGGTCTAGATTGGTTTTTCGTGGCTACAGAGGCTTGCGGCGTGGAACTTCTGATCTAGGGTTACCCCGAGGGTTTTTGGAATATTTGATGATTTATAGGGCGAAGAGGGGGTACGGGAGGCCACCGAGGTGGGCACAACCCACCGGGGCGCGCCTGGGGGCCCAGGCGCGCCCTGGTGGGTTGTGCCCCCCTCGGGGCACCCCCAGGTGCTGCTCTGGCTCATCGGATGTCTTCTGGTCCATAAAAAATCCACAAAAAGTTTCGCGGTGTTTGGACTCCGTTTGATATTGATTTCCTGCGATGTAAAAAACAAGCAAAAAACAGCAACTGGCACTGGGCATTGGGTCAATAGGTTAGTCCCAAAAAATGATATAAAGTTGTTATAAAATGATTGTAAAACATCCAAATGATAATATAACAGCATGAATACTTCATAAATTATAGATACGTTGGAGACGCATCAGTATGTGAGTTCTTTATGACTAATGTTGAGTCCATGGATTATACGCACTCTCACCCTTCCATCATTGCTAGCCTCTTCGGTACCGTGCATTGCCCTTTCTCACCTCGAGAGTCGGTGCAAACTTCGCCGGTGCATCCAAACCCCGTGATATGATACGCTCTATCACACATAAGCCTCCTTATACCTTCCTCAAAACAGCCACCATACCTACCTATCATGGCATTTCCATAGCCATTCCGAGATATATTGCCATGCAACTTCCATCATCATCATATACATGACTTGAGCATTCATTGTCATATTACTTTGCATGATCGTAAGATAGCTAGCATGATATTTTCATGGCTTGTCCGTTTTTCATATAGAGTCATACTTTGTTCTAGATATCGAGTTGTAAGTAGATAAAAGTGAAATGATCATCATTATTAGAGCATTGTCCCAGTGAGGAAAGGATGATGGAGACTATGATTCCCCCACAAGTCGGGATGAGACTCCGGACGAGAAAAGAGAGAGAGAGAGCCAAAAAAAAGAGAGAAAAAGAGAGAAGGGGCAATGCTACTATCCTTTTACCACACTTGTGCTTCAGAGTAGCACCATGTTCTTCATATAGAGAGTCTCTTGAGTTATCACTTTCATATACTAGTGGGAATTTTCATTATAGAACTTGGCTTTTATATTCCGATGATGGGCTTCCTTAAATGCCCGAGGTCTTCATGAGCAAGCAAGGTGGATGCACACCCACTTAGTTTTCAGTTTGAGCTTTCATACACTTATAGCTCTTAGTGCATCCGTTGCATGGCAATCCCTACTCCTCGCATTGACATCAATTGATGGGCATCTCCCTAGCCCGTTGATTAACCGCGTCGATGTGAGACTTTCTTCCTTTTTGTCTTCTCCACACAACCTCCACCATATTCTATTCCACCTATAGTGCTATATCCATGGCTCACACTCATGTATTGCGTGAAAGTTGAAAAATCTTGAGAACATTAAAAGTATGAAACAATTGCTTGGCTTGTCATCGGGGTTGTGCATGATGAAATACTTTGTGTGATGAAGATGGAGCATAGCCAGACTATATGATTTTGTAGGGATAACTTTCTTTGGCCATGTTATTTTGAGAAGACATGATTGCTTTATTAGTATGCTTGAAGTATTATTCTCTTAATGTCAAATGATAGACTATTGCTTTGAATCACTCGTGTCTTAATATTCATGCCATGATTAGATTATATGATCAAGATTATGCTAGGTAGCATTCCACATCAAAAATTATCTTTTTTTATCATTTACCTACTCGAGGACGAGCAGGAATTAAGATTGGGGATGCTGATACGTCTCCGTCGTATCTATAATTTTTGATTGTTTCATGCCAATATTCTACAACTTTCATATACTTTTGGCAACTTTTTATACTATTTTTGGGACTAACATATTGATCCAGTGCCCAGTGCCAGTTCCTGTTTGTTGCATGTTTTTTGTTTTGCAGAATATCCATACCAAACGAAGACCAAATACGATAAAAACTTACAGAGATTTTTTTTTGGAATATATGTGATTTTTGGGAATTGGAATCAACGCGAGACGATGCCCGAGGGGCCCACAAGCCCTTGAGGCACGCCCGAGGGGGTAGGGCGCGGCCAGGACCCTTGTGGTCACCCCGTAAGGCGGTTGGTGCCCTTCTTTCGCCGCAAGAAAGCTAATATCTGGATAAAAATCGTGTTAAAATTTCAGCCCAATCGGAGTTATGGATCTCCGGGAATTTAAGAAACAGTGAAAGGCCAGAATCTAAGAACGCAGAAACAGAAGGAAACAGAGAGGGAGATCCAATCTTGGAGGGGCTCCCGCCCCTCCGCCGCCATGGTGGCCAAGGACCAGAGGGGAAACCCTTCTCCCATCTAGGGGGGAGGTCAAGGAAGAATAAGAAGGAGGGGGGCTCTCTCCCCCTCTCTCCCGGTGGCACCGGAACGCCGCCGGGGCCATCATCGTGACGGTGATCTACACCAACAACTTCGCCGCCGTCGTCACCAACTCTCTCCCCCTTCTATGCAGCGGTGTAACACCCCTTCTCCCTGCTGTAATCTCTACTTAAACATGGTGCTCAACGCTATATATTATTTCCCAATGATGTATGGCTATCCTATGATGTTTGAGTAGATCCGTTTTGTCCTATGGGTTGATTGATTATCATGATTGGTTTGAGTTGTATGTTTTATTATTGGTGCTGTCCTATGGTGCTCTCCATGTCACGCAAGCGTGAGGGATCCCCGCTGTAGGGTTTGCAATATGTTCATGATTTGCTTATGGTGGGTGGCGTGAGTGACAGAAGCACAGACCCGAGTAAGTAGGTTGTTTGCGTATGGGAGTAAAGAGGACTTGATACTTAATGCTATGGTTGGGTTTTACCTTAATGATATTTAGTAGTTGCGGATGCTTGCTAGAGTTCCAATCATAAGTGCATATGATCCAAGTAGAGAAAGTATGTTAGCTTATGCCTCTCCCTCATATAAAATTGCAATAATGATTACCGGTCTAGTTATCGATTGCCTAGGGACAAATAACTTTCTTGTGACAAAAAGCTCTCTACTAAAACTAACTTAGTTGTTTATTTATCTAAACAGCCCCTATCTTTTATTTACGTGTTCTTTATTATCTTGCAAACCTATCCTACAACACCTACAAAGTACTTCTAGTTTCATACTTGTTCTAGGTAAAGCGAACGTTAAGCGTGCGTAGAGTTGTATCGGTGGTCGATAGAACTTGAGGGAATATTTGTTCTACCTTTAGCTCCTCGTTGGGTTTGACACTATTACTTATCGAAAGAGGCTACAACTGATCCCCTATACTTGTGGGTTATCATATATCTTTCCTATCCATGACAGAACAGCAAGTAGACAACCAATTAGGTAAAGGGGCAAGGGATTTCATGATGTTACCCATACAACGGTGTTTGGATGATCAATTAAGAAATATTTAGCATTGCGCTTCCAATGTTCCTTGTTGATGTTTGAGTATCACAGTCATGCTTCGGTATAGCATCGACATGGTCAGCAGGTAAAGGTCGGACTTTGGAAACACAAAAGGATCCAGGAGGAACTGCTAGAACAACTCGTACAATTTCATCCTGGAAAAGATGAGGATGTGGCCGATGGGCTCAGCAACAACTCATCGTGATTTCCATAAACATGGATTTCCACAATTAAGTGAACAAGGTGATAATATTGGACATACCGAAGTATATAATGAAGTATGTTTGAGGAGAACATCCATGAGTAAACATTGATCGAAATGTGCACCTGAAAAGATGGACTAAGTAGCACGATCGATGTTAGAATGGTGATTCAATAACCAATAGACTAAGAGTCAAGCTATCGACCATTAACTTCAAGCAATAAGGTTGCTAGAAGTTTTGAAATTACACATCACAACCCATTTGTCGATATTCCGGTTAGAAACAACACGGGGACCAAGAAAAGAATGGTGATGGTGATAAGTATCACTTGTATCAAGAATTGTCAAGAGGTGGTGAAATTCCCACGACATTCTTGACATAAAATATGGTAATACTCCAAGGTAGAACATAACACAAGCTGGATAGAAAGGAACACAAAGTACTACACAAAACATGAACAAGTTTGTGTTGGAGGGAGGGCAATAAAGTTGCCGATGATAACACAAATCATCGAGGGGCAAGGATGGCATTTCTCATCAAGAATTCGATTGATATTCTGGAAGAGCTCAGAATGAAGACGATGATCATGACACATTTGTCGAGAGGTCTCATGAAGATGTAATCGATCACGACGACATCAAGCAAAAGGAATGGTGAAGCGAAGGGTTATTGGAACCACGAGTACAATTGCAAGCTCAAAATCAAAATTGCCTTTCAAGACAACCAACATGATGTTGAAGGCTCGATGTAGCTTAGCGCACTGCCGGGTTTATGTTCCGGGGATGAAGGACATAAGTAGAACGGTCAAGCTTTAGCATGACGATGAGGATGTAGTCAATCGACTGGGAATGACATGATTGAGTACAATCTTGTAAGCAAAGAAGATTACTAAGAGTGGTTGAATCGCAGTGCGGACTTGATTCAGTTATCGGGGTCCTTGAGTGTCTAACAACTCAGAACCCGGGGAAAATCGGAATCGGTAAGAAATAATAGTTGATTGAAGAACTCATAAGAAGTTATGTAGTTCCGTGATATTCTCGAGATACTAGGGGGTAATACTCGAAGGTAAATAAGAATAGAGGTTGGATAGGCGTATTGATCTGTAGAAGGCAAGTGCCTTAACTTGCCCAAGAAATGGGGTCAAAGAAGAACAATCATGGTCGGAACCATGGTTGCAAAGGACAAAACATAGATACATGATGAACTTATAACATGGGGATAATTATTATTACGAGAAGCATCCATGATAAGATTTACATCATGTCCGTGGGCATGAACACAAGGTTCAAGGTTGACTCCCACTTCTTCAATGCATAACTTTTCATCCACTTCTCGCCTTTCGATGAAGTTGTAGTGTGGAAAGTTTATCTGGGGTAACATCAGTAAAGTATGACCCCTAGAATTTTTCTGGGTTCACACAGATTAGGGAAGGCATAGGTCCAACCCATCGGGGCATCTTAGGAACATATACCACAAACTTCAAGAGTAAATAACACAAGATTGATAGTAGAGCATGGTTGGCAAAAGCAGAGGATACAATTTACCAAAGGCATTATGTATCAGGGGAAGAACTCACACGATTTTGAATGTGAAGAACACTCTCGGATAATAACCCAGCAATGCGTCTAGCGGCCCACAACAGAGCTGATGTGAGTATCAGTTTTCAACCAGAAGAAGAAATAATGCAAAGGCCTCAGGTTATAGAATATCTGGATAATTTTCAAAGCTTAGATACAAAGGGGTTATGATTTCCAAATCGGGGGATCAGAAGCGGATGCTCTGATCAAAAGATAAGTAAGTTGAGTAGGCATAGATCGACAATCAATCAAGGTTTGATTTGCCGAGAACTAGCTCATGTCTGGAGTGACGTCTGAGCCAAAGGAACGAATTCCATTTTTCGACTGATGATTGCGACCTTTCACAAACATATCGAATCAAAGGCTCAAAATGACGATGACAAAGGATACTAATGAATATTGCTAGACATACGGAAAGTAACCATAATGCAAGCAGACAAGTATTTGCAGAGCAATAGTTGGCAGAGGATTATCGGAAGATCAGATAGTATTTCAAAGTATCTTGTGAATCACATGAACAACTAGGAATGAACAATTCCTTGATAAGTGTGAATAATTATTCGTAGGGGTATTCATGTGGCAAGGAACTGCAAGGCAGTGGCATAGGGGATTCTTAGAAGTCGAAGAATAATTTGATGTATCTTGTAACACTACAAAAAAAACACTTCCGTGATGATACGTGTTTGTCACAGTAGGTCACGTTTTTTGTCATGCATGTACATCCATGACGATTTTATGACAGAATCAAGATAGTCATACCTGTGCTGTTGTAGAAGTGTTCCATGATAATACCAAAATTATCATCACGGAAGTGTCCACTTCCATGACGATAAATTGTGCGTCATGGAAGTGCTTTCGTCAAGGGTAACCGACACGTGGCATCCACCATAACGGGTCACCGTTAAGCTATCGGGTTCCGGTTTGGATCCGATAACCCATTAACATCTCAGACCAATGGGGATTTTTGACGTGTAAAATTCTCAATGGCTAGAGGAACCACGTGTCGGCTCAGCGTTGGGACAGATGTCATCCACTCATTGGACGGGAGGCGCCTATGATACGTCGACATGTGGCATGACCCAACAGTGGCCCATTCAGGTGAAAAGTCCGGCCCGTTTGACTTGGTGAAAAGGTAGCAGGCTGGCCCACAGAAAGCCTGTTAACGGCTTGTTCGCATATAGCCTATTTACAGCCCGCTAACTCACGTCCCGTTATGGCCTATCCGAATTAGGCCCAGTAGCGTCATCTGGGCTGTCCAATATGATTCCAGCCCGTTGTAACTTCCAGCCCATGTATGGCCCATGACGTCTTTCGGCCCATATGAGGCCCTTTGTAATCCTGGGTCCGTTAACTGCCCGTGGTGAAACTGGCCCATAATGAATAGTATATCGCTATATACCCATTGACAACCCATTATTCCATTGGGCAGTTTCCAACCCGTGTTATCTTTCGGCTTTCTAAGGGCCCATTTATTCTTGGGCTCATTTCCAGCATTCGAATACTTACGGTCCGTTACTGGCCTGTTCCGCTTGTGGGCCAAATTCAGCCCGTGGCTACAGTCGGCCCGTTTGTGGCCCGTTAATCCGTTGGGCCGTTTTCATAGTGTCATCAAATACGGCCCACTAACAACCCATTATGCCTGTTGATAGAATGAAGCCCGTTAAACATATCGGCCTCTTAACGGCCCGTTATGGTCGGCCCATAAACAGACGATTCCCATTGTATCCCGTTTACGACCCATATTGCGGTCCGTTATTGGTCCACGAATAGTACAGCCCATGTTTTGCCAATCGATTCTACGACCCGTAGAAGGCCCATTGATTCTACGGCCCGTAGAAGGCCCATGGATCCTTCGGCCCGTAGGAGGCCCATGGTCACTATAGCAGGTAGCAAGACCATGGTTACAACGGTCCGTATGTTGCCGATGGTTATTATGGCCTAGTTAAAAAAAATAGGTTATTGTGGCCACTAGGAACGCGGACAAAGAACTGCAGTGACTACAAGCAAACAACTAAACAAGACAATAAGGAAATAAATAAGCAAGCAACTAACACTAGGCTATTACAGCTATTACACATATTACATCCACTGGGCATCAAAGTTCGCCACCAGTGCAAATATAGGGAACAAAGCAACATATTACATACACTGGCCATCTAAATTGGCAACCGGTGCAAATAAACGCGGCAGCAAAACAAGTCCATAATTGAAACAACTTCAGAAGAGCTCAAGAAACGTTATCCTGGGTGTCCACCATGCTGGAAATAAGCTTAGCAAGCTTATTAGCTTTCTCCTGTTTGGCGCTAAAATCCTCCAACGCTTGCTGTTGCACCAGAAAGTATGCATCTGAATTCTCCAGGGACTTCCGCAATCCTTCAGCTTCTTGTCGCAGCACAGCTGATCGATGTCTTTCAGCTTGTAGTTGAGACTCAAGAAACTGAACTGATTCAGACAGTGAGTTCGAAGAGCTTGTGCCAGCGGTAGTGGCCAGTAACTCGAACACTACATCAAGACAGGACTTTGGTGTTGTCTCACTGTCTTCAAGATAGTTTTCCTTAGCTGTTTTATCAGCTTTGTTGGAGACCAACAAGGATGTCTCACTATCCTGAACCTTATCTGTATTACTTCCTTTACCATTGCTTAATAAGGCACTCTTCCCCAATATTCTGTCAGCATTCTAAAAGAAGAAACAAGCAGACACGTAACAGGTTTAGCATGTAGTATATGAAACTCATTTCGGTGAACCAGTTCAGTAGTAAGGTGGACAGGATTAAACTACCAAGTCATCTATTGCCAAGTAGTACATAATAAAAGCATCAAACAAACATATATCTATGTCCTATGGTCACTGCTTTGTCTTGCCAAATCAAAATAGAGACACGGTTCAAATCATATCAGTTCAAGACAAAGCAGCATTGAAAGAATACAAGTGTAGGAAACTACATGGCACAACAAGATTTCAGATGGGTACCACGGGTATACATGTACAACAACACTATTGGCTCTGTTGTGATGCTAGTAATGTGCATGATATGAGAAGCCAACTGTATACACAATTGAAATTGAAATCAACAGAGCAATTTAGAAGAGCAAACCAGTTAAAGAAACATGTTTAAACATACCTGTTGTGCCATTGGAGTTTCGATTGGATCCTTTAATTTAAAAATAAGTTTGTATGAGTAAATACAGTGATACAAGAGCAAAGTAGTATGCACCATAGGAATGGAATCTTAAATGAGAACAGTTATTCTTCAGGTTTAAGCACTTGTTCTACACGAACAGAGTCCAGTAAGACGCAGACATATAGTACTTCAAAATAAAAAATGAGCTCATAGACCTTACCACATTCTTGGTTCAGGACCAGTACAGACCAAGGCGTTCCCAGTCATTGTCCTGTAAATGTGTCTCAGGAGAAAGTAAGGGAATTTGATGAGTTTCTTTGCCAGTGAAGTACGTTTTCTTTAGGTAATTCCGATACTGCGCCAAGCATTCTTGAAGATAGCAGAGGTATTAGCACAGGTTACCTCATCCTGAGTTTCCAAATTGGTCCTTCTCTATAGAGAAAAATGGGAACATTTGTTGTATTATAACCAGCATGGAGGTAGAATGTATGTGACAAAGCAATGTAATTGCCATGAATAACATTACTTACACATAACTCCTGGACGAACACCTGCAACTGGCTTTTTCCTTCATCTTCAGTATAATATTTCCATGATGGGAAGATACACACATAGGATTTAACAACATCAAATGCGATAGATGCTAAACTACAAATGGCTGGTTGTGCTTCGTCCACAGGAATAGGTGTACTAACTGGTGGAGTTGGGGTTCGCCGTGGTAGTACTGGCGCTTTGGGCACTGGAGCTGCCTTACTAACTGCTCTTGTTTGGGAGCCCTGTGGTGGAGATGGTGCTGTGTCAACTGGAACTGGGTTACTATCTGCTGGGGTTGGGGTTAGATTGGGTGAAGCTGGTTCTCTGTCCATCGGAGTAGGGGTACAATCTGCGAGAGTCCGGGTTATGTGTGGTAGGGCTGGTTCTTGTGCATGTACAACCGTGGTGCTATCTCCACCAAGAGGTAGCACTATTTTATTTGAAGACCGTGTTTTTACTCCGCTAGATACTGCCATCACCCCCTCCAATTCAAATGGCTGATAAACAAGAAAAGTAGTTGATTGTACAGACCTTGTATGAGAGACAGATGCAATAGATAGTGTGGAAAAAGAGGGCATGAAATAGTTCACATGTATATTGTTTAACTAAAAAGGATAGCATGACATAATTTCACATATATGATGTCTATCTAACTGGATAGCATAGCATGACATAATTCAAAGATATGATGACTAACTAAACAGGATGGCATGAGATAATTATATGATGTCTTTAGTAAACAGGTTCGCATGACATAATTCACATACATGTTATCTAAGTAATCAGGATCACATGATATAATTCACATATGTGATTTATATACTAACCTGAGGGCATTTGCATATATGATGTCTGAACTAAGAACATGGTGTTGAATATTGTGTATATGATGTCTAAACTATGCAATGCAAGACACCATATGCATGATATGAGCAGTATAACCATGCCAAGTTAGAGCACACACCTCGGTGGGGGAATAGGACTGGTCATCTGTCTCTGAATCCATCTCCGAGGAGCTATCGGGACCCAGCAAGAGATCTGCTTCGACAGGTAGCATTGTCTGCTCCGACGACCTTGTTTTCACTCCAGATTTTTCCATCACCCACTCAAATGGCTGATTCACAGGAAGAGTAGTTGAATGTACAAACATTGTCGACAAATGGAAATGTAATGAAGAAAAGGATTGGCAAGATATAATTCAAATATATGATGCCTGGTTAAACAGGATGGCATTGCATATTTCACATATATTATGGCTGGCTAAAAGAGATGAGATTGCATAATTCACATATATGATATAGAAACTAAATAGGTGGCATTACAGAACATGTCTAAACTAAGCAGATGACATGTATGATGTCGAAAGTAGGCACTGCAAGGCAACATATGCATGATATGACCAACATCATCATGCCAAGTTAGAGCAAACACCTCGGGGGGTAAATAGGAGTGCTCAGCTCCGTCTGAATCCGCCTCAGAACTGATATTTTCCTCTGGATTAGAATTTGGAGGGGGGAGGGTTTGCTATTGCACCCACCATGGAGCGATGTCTGCATGACATTGTATTGCCACGCAAAACTCTTCTCTTTTTCTCTACATGTTCAGCATGACTCTGTACAATATCTGACATGCATAAGAAAAAAATATAGTGACATTATGTAAGGAGAGCATGCAGAAATCTAGAGTGATGGTAACAACCAGTGGATAGATCCAAAAATAATGATAGCAGGCTGATGATAGCTTTAATTTAATAAAAAGACAGATGATGATTGCTTTACTATTTGTTTCCCACCCAAGATCAACAACATAGATATGCCCTAGGTGAACCAGATAATAGACAGAGATACTATTCATTGTTGCCTCGATATGTGTCCCACAAGTATTTTAAAACTCAAGTTTGAACATTAATTTGGGCCTGACTTGGAGTCTAAGAGGTGAACAGGATGATAAAGTAGCAGGTAATATTAAGCAATGCATAACATAAGCAGAAACAAAAGAGTGCGACCTCTCTTGTGGACCCATGTACTCCTCAGGTTCATCTGCTGAGTCGATGATGGTGATGCAGTTGCGGTGGGTGCCGGCAGCAGGGAAGGAGATCTGAGGCGGCGAAAGACGGTCAGGAGTCGTGATGTCTGGTATAGTGGATGCTTCTGTCAATGGAGCAGCTCAGGTGAGGTGGACAACGTCGCGGCAGGAGCAGGACAAACCACACAAAGTTTTCTTCGACACCTATCTGTAACTGAAGTAATTCTGTAAGGGCTCCTTTGGCTTGCAGGATTCTAAAATCGTAGGGATAGGAAAAACACCGGAATAGGATAGGAATGCACGTGGGAAACAGAGCATTTGTAAACACATGATTTCTGTCAACTTGGGTGTTTGGTTCACAGGAATTGGAAGAGCAAAGGAATGCAAAGAAACATGGTCAAATTAAAGTGAAACCATATGAAAGTGTGTACAGTTAGAATGTTATTCTGTCACTAATGCACTTAGTCTTGTTTTCATGCATAGGATTTTGAAAAGTAGGTCCAGGTGGATGTTTTGCTCCATTCCTTTCAACCAAATGCATGAATAATTGAATAGTAGAGTACCATAGGAAAATTTCCTATTGCTATGTTTTCCCTTCACTTTTTCCGTTGAACCAAAATAACCCTAATGGATCAACATGAATGTAGAGTAATATGTGATGCGACAAGTGTACAACCTCTTTCATGTAGCCGTGTCGACCTCAGCATCATTGGGTTGGTCACTGAAGAAGTTGCGGCAAAGGTGGCTGTCGGAGGTGTGAAGGAATATCTGAAGCGTCTGTAGACGGCGTCCAGGGTACTGCTCTGTTGTGATGGATGGTTCCGTCATTGGAGCAGCTCCAGCGACCCGTAAGACGCCGAGGCTGAAGCAGTACAAGAAAGACATCGTTAATCTCAAGTGGGATTCTAATAGCATCTCCAATAGATGATGTAAAATACATTACCAAAAAGTGGTAGATGTAAAATTTACATCACCAAAAAACACATGACTACAACAGATGAGGTAAAAACTATTGACTCTGAACTTAACTGTCGAAACTGAAATTTACTGTGGAATATGAATGTTACTGTCGAAACTGAACGCACTGGTAGCAGAGAGGCACTTCACATGTAGTTTAGGCCACTCGAGCACTAGTAGTAGAGAAACAGTGATCTAAATCAGCAGGCGATCGACAGGGAACACAGTAGCAGATAGCAGCCGAAGCAGCAGCGCCTGGAGCAACAGCGCGAACTAGAGCCAGAGCAGCAACTCGTGTAGCGGCAACAGCCTGTGTACCAGCATCAGCAACGCGAGCGAGAGCAAGAGTAGAGCAGCAGCAGCACGAGCGAGGGGAAGAGTAGAGCAGTAGCGTGATCGAGCGAGAGCCGGAGCAGCAGCAGCAGTAGCTCCGGCTGGTATGGACGCCACCGCCGAGGGAGCCTCGCACTGGGGGAGAGCCGCCGTGGAGATGTCGCCGGCGGTGCCGACTACGAGGTAGCCATGCCATGGGGGAGTGGGATCGAGCACCAGCGGCACCGGGAGGTCGAGTTAAGGAGAAGGTGCGATGCGATGAGTGTACAACCTCTTTGGTGGCGCCGAGTAGGACTCGGCTTCATTCGAGGCTTCGGTGAGGATGTTGCGGTTCCGGTGGAGCAGGTTAAGGCGGCGCTGTGGGGATGGAGCAGCCGCGATAGATGAGGCGATCGTCGGAGCAGCTCCTTGGAGGTGGAGGATGGGGCGGCTGAACCGGCGGGACAACGAGATCGACGACGGATCCTCATCTGGGGTGGTGGATGAGGGACTTCGAGCTATTGTGGTGGACGACGTTGTCGAGGAAGAGGCTTCGGCTGGGCAGCGGTGGGGTGGCAGACGGCAGAGGGTGGGGTTTCGCGGCTGGAGCAAAGAGGTTATGGCGGCCTGGGTTTTCGAATGGCGAAAAGGAGGTGATGAGAGTGGGAACCATGACTTAGGGACGCGCTTGTCCAAAATGTAGGGTGTGTTACGAAAGTACCCCCACCGATTTGAACTAGTGGCCCTTTCGGCTCACAGTTAGAAGGGGGATTTCGCGTGTCGGGATTTGGCAGCTGGAGAGAGTTTTCGCGCGCGTTGTAATTTCGAGATAGCAAGGCGCGGGTTGTGAAGACGCGAGTTTTCGGAGCACAAACCGACAAAGCGATATCTGAATTTTCGGGATAACAAGGCGCAGGTTGAAATTTTGGGACAAGCCTAACGTGTAATAATGTACGTACCAAATCAATTCGCACTTCCTTCGACGAAAAAAAAACTATTCGCACCACACAAAGGGAGAGTCTTGTCCCGTTTTACTGTACAAATGCTATTCAAAACTATGAATCCATGTTATGTTCAATTAATTTTTTTCGCTACTTGTATAATGCATGTAATCTACTCATACGAACATTTTAATGCATTCCAAATGTATATAATACCGCTGCAATTCGAACTAAATTTGAATCTGTTTCTCTATTTGAATAAGAATCTACAATCATGATTGTTGCCAAGTTAAACCATCATCTGTATATTATCTTAACAATACACCACATGATTACTATAGAGTTAGATATGAACTATATGTACTATATGAACTCAAATTCAAAATTTTGAATCCACTTGATGTTGATTCCAAATAATAGTACATTTGAAGTGCTAGCTAGATGTTCATAATCTAAACCATGTTTCATATGTATAATGTGTTTATCACACAATGTAAAGTGCCCCCCGCCCCTACATTATATTATGACAAATATTTAGCCCTGAGCTGCAAAAGCCACACATATCACACATTCAAAAAAATGTTATATAGTATAACATGTTCATAACCACACCATGCGTAGCACCATTATAATCATGCATGCGTGGGTTTAGAACACTATGATCTCTTATTCAAATATCCGAATCCACTTCTATAAAAAATATGATCTCTGTTAGTCTTCTACACCCACACAATCTTCTTCTCTTTGTAGCTAGCACTAACTTTCTCTCGTGCATGTACACGCCTGCCTCGCCGTCACCCTCCCTCAGCATTCTCTCCATCGAGCACATTCGTTGTTTCTCTTTAGGTCATTCTCACACGGTGTTTGCAGGTCTCCCCAGCCCCTTCTTTCCTGCACACACCAATCGATATACATCTCTAGCCAGGTATGCCTACCACAAACACACGCTTTCCCTCGTCTCTTCTCACCGTCCATGCCTCCCTGTGTCTAATACGGTCCCACACACATGCACACTCTCGCCCCTCTTTTCATCGATCTCGCACTCGCACACTCCTTCCCATCTCGACATAGTATGCCTCTCGCACCACCTCCTAGCTGCATACCTCTCTCTCTCTCTCTATATATATATATATATATATATATATATATATCCATCTCTCTGGGCCTTATTTGCCTCTAACACATGCATGTATACCGATCGATCTCCCTACATATAGCTAGGTCGACTATAACTCAATTTCCCCACGCACCGATCGATGTATATCACTAGTTATGTCTCTCACTTTCTCGGGCACACGACGATTGATTTACCTATCTAGTTAAGTCTGCTTACCACACACATATCGTCCCCCTCATCATCCATGCATGCTTCCCGACCCATCTCTCACACGCACGTGCACACACAAACATGCACCCCCTTTCTTATTGTTATTGCAGTCGTACCCTCCGTTTGACTAGTAGGCCTCTCCCACCATCTATGAGAAGCAACTCCACCACCAACCCTCCGATACTCTAGCAGCTTTGTCTCTCTCCCAACTAGGCCTGGGCATTCGGTATACACCAAAATTTTGGTTTCTACCGTTCGGTTTTTTTGTAAATTCAGTTTCCAAAGTGAAAAACCAAAAAATACCTTTTAAAATTGCTAATCGAAAATCCGGCTAACCGATATTTTGGTTTGGTATTCGGTTTATACCGTATTTACCGAATATGTCAAAAGAATTTGAGCCGTGTGCCTATCACCCATGTTCGTGCACTCTTATATAGCCTCGCTATCCAAGTGCTTGTGCCCGGCCGACCGAGGTGGGATTAAACAACAACGGGCAACCCCTCGTGGTTCTGTAGATCCGCACGTACAAGCAGACTACAGCCATACAACGGCCACATCACAAAGAAGCCCAGAATGGCTTCGATGCTTGGGCCTTGCATGCGCTGCCATACAACAGCCATGCAGTACTTTTTTCATGATAAAATATCACCCCCGTGGACTGATCCAACCAGCTGCATGCGCTCCTGTTGCATGCACGATCTAGCGCGCGATATTTTATTCTGGCGCGGGAGAGCAAGCTAGTTTGACTGTTCGTTCAACACCTTCACATACGCTCGATTTTTTATTTGGTTAACCTGGGTACTACCGAACCGAGAAAACTTTAGTTCGGTTAGCAAATGTGAAAACCGATTTTTTCTGTACTAGCCAAAAAAACCAAAATTTCGGTTTGTTCGGTTTCGGCATCGGTTCGGTCTTCAGTTCATCGGTTTTTATGCCCACCCCTACTCCCAACCTTGTTCCGCTCATACACATATGCATGGATGCTGATCGATCTCCCTTAATGCATAGCTAGGTCTCTCTCCTCCACACATATACTAGGCGATCTACCTCTCTATAGTTAGGTCTCTGCCCCCCCCCACACACACCAATAGTCGAACATTGTAGGTAGGTATCCATGCCACACAGACAAACTGCAGCTCTCCCATCTCACGTTCCAGTAGGCCAGCCGCCCTATATGTTTGACGTGGGCACACACAATTTCGCTGGCTCTCTTTATCGATCGCGCGCCAGTACACTTCATCCCTCTCTTCGATACTATCGATATCTCACGCTGATGATCCCTCCACTCTCTTCTCATGGATCGCCCCCACTATATATATACCCCTATATAGTGTGCGGATAACTTTGAAAGATGGTCGTTGGATGAAGCCAATCCGACGGTGCAGAGATGGCAAATCCGAGCATTACTGGTTGTTGGATATCATCTACATGCCACCAGATTCTGCCACATGTACAATCTACAAGACTCCATGGTTGAACTTAAGCATAATGCACAAACCTTAAAACAAAAGCACTTCTCCTTTGTTCTAGAATCTTCCGTATCATAATTGCCCAAACCTTTTTTCCTAAATGAATCACCATTATTTGTTTTTACTTTATGCTTTACAATGCACAATTCCATGAATCTTAAAATAGATTAACTTTTTTATAAAACTAATTGATTTTGAATGAGTTGAACTATAAGAATTAAACCAACATCTACATCATGCATATATGACTCAAAACTTACATGCTATAGTGTGGTATTTATTCATAAATTGGTTGCCAAATCTCATGCGTGCAATGCACGTGTACCTTATTAGTATGATATATCTACACACACTGCATATGTTACAATTTTTGTTTAAGATATCATCGACACGTATTCCCTGTCTATCTGTCACGCACCCCCCAAAAAAACACTCACGAACCCACACACCATGTCTCTCTAGGTTTGTATCTCTCTCACACACACCCACGTAGGTGGTGTACGTACACGAAGAGAATAGGTGCACGCACGACGCATGTACTCATGTCTCGTTCCCAAACACACCCGCGTGGGTACACGGCGGAGCTCATTTCTGTACGAGAAGGCAGCCCACGTGCTAATTTGTGAGCGTGTAGCGGTTGATGGATGGTCGTGTACCACGCGTGCATGAAACAAAATTTGACTTGACGCGTTGGCGCGTTATAATAAAAAATAGTTATATTGCTCAATGGCACATACAGAATATAAACGATTGTTATTGAGAAAAAAGTAATCCACTCCACTATATACAATGGAGCTTGCCTGCTGGGGTTGGTCTGTCTTCACACTCTCTCACACAAGACGGTGGTGGCCTCTCTCTCTCTCACCGCTGGTCACTGATCCGGCCCGATCCCGTCCGCCGGCGGAAAGGGAGGACATGCATCGTTGCTCCGTTCGACGGCGTCAAGGCAGCACGTCCCGATCTGCGGTACCCGCCGTTCTCTCTGACCAAGCTCCGGTGCGGTAGGGCAGATCCCGCCCGCCGGCACCCTCCTAGTTACATCTCGACGCCCCTCAAGTACAGCTTCCTCCGGCCTTGCTCCACTGCCCTTCTTCCCACGTTGCTGCATGTGCAAAATCCTGCATGTGGATCTTTTTTAGTTCTTTGCTTAAAACGTATCTCGGCCGGCGTACTTTCCATCTGGCAATCTCGTCCTCACACCGTTTTTGATAAACCAGCATGCTGCTATCTTTCCCTTATGACATGGAATATGCTTCTTTTTTGTCGGCGTATGTGTCTTCAGCTGTTATTGGGCAGTAATTGTTTCCTTTCTACCTCTTTTTGCAAACAGGGCTATCCATTTCACCTTGTTGCTATTGCGACCTTTTGGTGAACTGCACAAATCACTTTTTTCTTAAGCGTGTTTTGTGCAGTTCCGCCAAAATATCACACGGGCAACATTTTTACATTTCTGCGGGACTGCAGGAAGGGAGATTGGTTTTGCTATCCTCCTCATCCAACTCCGAGCCTAATCTTCTCCAACAAGTAGTTAGTCTTAAAGAGAGATTGCAGAGGTGACCGGCTTCTATTTGTGTGTGTTATGTTTCATCATCTAGTTCCACTATTATTGTAATCACACTGACTGAATATCTTTGCAGATAGGGATGTTCAGCTCAATTTTAGTGGAACTGCACAAAATGATCGAATTGTGATGTCCTCCATACACCTCTCTCTTGGCTATAGAGCTGCGTGAAACTAGCTGCCAACCAATGAACACCGTGGCCAGGAAATGGAGCCATGCCTACGAACATCATCGGTTAATTATATATTTTTCTTTATTTGTACACCTTCTCACAACTGTCTTCAGTTGTGATGTGAATATTGGCGCTGATCTGCGAATCATTGAGATGCATTGGCAGCCATGGTAGTTTCATTTGTATTTGATGGAATGTTGTAACGAGACAATCTTGAGGCAAGAGGGCACATGAATCCTAAGTTGAAACCTTTTTTTTGCGGGAACCAAAGTTGAAACCTTCATAGCATTACAGTACAATTTCATTATTCTGGAAAATTATGCGTACATATAAACAAATCCTGAAAGATTGATAGCAATGCCAGAAACCATTCAACTTCGTTTCGCCGACATGTGGGACATCCTTCATCCGGCTCCACCTGCCATGCACCAATATTGAGTGCACAACTGCAAGGGAGATTCATCCCGGTCATTGTGCCACAGTAATAAGACTAGTGAGCAGTCAAATCACAGAGCCCCACCTTCGCCACAGTAAGTTGCTTGGACGAAGCAACCATCATATCACTCTTCGTTGAATCCGCTGGTACCCCAGTATTCCCAGAGTAATAAGTTGCTCGGACGAAGCAACCATCACTTCACCTGTCCCACAGTAAGTACTACCTCCTATTTTTTCTAGAAACCACCTCACGCGAATATTGGACGGTAGCAGCACAGCATCAAGTGTACTAGCACTACTCAATTCAAAAATCGAAACCAAAAATGAACTACTAGATGGTGAGAGTTTGCTAGTATCATGTACTCCCTCTGTCCATGTATATACTCCAATGAGTAGGGCCTAATGCATTTTTTTAGACTAACTTTGACCACATGTTCGAGCAGTATAGGACATGCAAGTTGCTCAAAGCATACTGTCAATTTCGTATGTGAAAAGATCTTCGAATGATATAATTTTCAAATTATATAAAATCTTATCAATAGTCAAAGGCAACCTCGAAGAATACATTAGGCCCTATATATATACGTATGGATGAAGGGAGTAGTACTAATTGCAACGCATGCATGCGTGAGGAGTACTACAGTAAACAAGAACGTTTTACATGCATTGGTTAATTATATCTTAATCATGGCACTTAACAATTTAATGCACAAAACAAGAACGGTTGACGGGATAAGCAGAAAGCAAAGCACCTTTTTAGCAGGAATTTGCATCATTCTATGAAGGTGCAAAACCAAGTGTTACTACTACACCAAACAAGTTCAAAATGAGAAACTGGACCCACTCACGGCACGGCACACCTATCTCGTTTGGTCCGTCGGTCAAAGCGCTTCCTCTTCTTGGCATAACAATAGAGTACAATAATTATTTTAGAATGCTCTTGGCATGTCGCTAACATGTGGGAGCGAGTGTGAGTTAACCGACCTCAATAGACGGCAAAATCGCCAGCCCGCCGTACTTTGAGAGAGACGAGGAGCGAGAAGCGATACGGGCTGGTGGATTACTAGAGCTAGGTGTCGCACGGAGGCCAAGAAATATGGTGATAGCGTGAGATGGGCCATGTATGATGTAACTACACTGGGCTGCCGTGTTTCAGACTCTTTTGGTCTACTAGATGTGGAGAAGATTGGGTTGATTTTATATCACTGAATATAAAATATTAAGAGTCCAGACGCTCTACCACGAGGTTCCTTGCTCCTTCTCGGTCGTCGGAAAGCGTTCTTCTTTGTTTTGCCGACACGTGGGACATCCAGCATCCAGGTCCATGTGTCATGCAAGAAAATGGAGTTAAGTAGTAGGAGAGACTCACCAACGGTCACAAACGTAGGTGGAGTACGTGCATGAATCACCCAGAAAAAAAGGAATACGAGCACGAAGAGAAGAGGTGCAGGCACCGACGCAGGTACTCTTTGCCTCTTTCCCTAATACTCACACGCGGGTACACGGTGAGCTCATTTCTGTATGAAGAGGCAGCTCACGTGATAATTTGGCAAGTGTAGTAGTTGTTCATGGGAACCACGCGTGAACGAATCAAAGTTCGACCATGACGCGGTGGCGCGTTATTTGTAAATTAAGTTATTATATTCGATGGCACATACGCAACATTATTTTCTCAATGGAACGTGAATCGTGCACGCACTGAATGACGGAGCACGGGATGGTAGCCATGGACATCACATGTGAGCCAATCGATTCGCACCCTTCCGCGCTCCATTTTGTCTTGCGTTACTTCCTCCGTCCAGCACGCTGACAAGTGGGCCCCATGCTCATGTATGCCAACATGGTAGTCAATTATGTTGTCAGAGTCAGCTATCACACCCTTCCGGTGCCATGTCAACGAATCCACTAGAAACAAGTCTAGACTTGTTCGGTTCAACCGCCTCCCTAGGTGTTTGGAGAGGAATTGGCCGGCGCGAGGCGGTTCTATAGGTGGGTAGGCGGCAAAAAACAGGGGAAAACGCGGGAACCAGCTAGACGAGGGAGGGAAGCTTCTACATTCGCGGGGGACGTGGCATTGGCCATTGGGCGGCAACAGGCGGTCATCCGGGTACGCCATAAAGAACACAAAGAGGAATCCTATATCAGCAAGGACCAGCTTCCCTACGGATAGCTCATCTAACAGAACTCCCAAGTTAACTGTGCCGAGGCTCGAGTAGTCATCAGATGGGTGACCGGATGGGAAGTGGCCTCGATGTTAAATTAACTGATTGGATGGGTCACTATAAACATTTGATTGTCTTAAATGTATATAGTGCTCCGTCGTATTAGTTGAATTAACCTCGAGGTTCTTGTTTTGTAATTTTTGACATTTTTTTTGAACACATGTTAATCGAAGGTCTATCACGTTACTTTTTGTTTTTTGAACACATGTTAACTGGCTTGAAAGAAGGTATATCGCGTTACTTTACGCCATGTTTCCAAAAAAAGTGATATGACTTCTGTCAACTTATAAGTCATGTCTGTCAAATTAATCTCTGTGTACTTGTTCTCAAATTAACCTCTAGGCCTTGCAGAAGCGCTGCAATGTGTCAGCGTCAACTGCAAGATGAGCCAGCAAGCTAGCAATGGAGTTGCCAACTTGTTCAAAGTGCACGCAACATTGAGTAGAAAGAAGCATGCCTAGGAAATTAATGTGTGCTTAGAGAGGCCCTTTGCTCAAATAGCAAGTACAATAAGGTACAGTCAGCAGGCTATAAGGACGAGGAGCGAGAAGCGATATAGGCTGCTGGATATACTATAACTAGGTGTCGCACGGAGGCCGAGGAATAATGTGAATGCGTGAGGTGGGCCATGTATGATGTATTTCGGACTCTTTCGGTTACTAGTAAATTGCACATGCTTTGCACGTCAATTATCATACAAAAACATATACCTAATTAAAATACACATGCCAAACCTATATATGTTTTTCCCCAATGATATAGAGATGTTGTTACACCTTATTACACATTTTATTATTATTTAATTGTAGGTAACATTACAACCAACGTACGAAAATAATGGTAACCGGTTTTACGTGTTTATAATGGTATTATCAGTGGACTGCCATGTAGGATAAATGATGAGGTGGATGAGAGAGACCATAAGAAAATGCATGTCTTCTCTTGATTAATAGATGATCTCTTAGCAATAATATGTCTCACCAAATATTTAGAAATATCGCGTTATCAAATATAAGACTAAAAATAATCCACTACAACATATTTTGATGTCTCCTCTAGATTACGTGACAGGCTTAAGATAAAACTGTCTTATCAAGCATTGTGCATGCTCTAAATAGTAACAAATTAACATTTGGGTAGTCGATAATAACATGTGAAATTATGAATATATCTTTTTGCAAATATATCATAACAAAATGTTCTTTTTATTTTGCCGGTAAAAAAGAATGTTCAATGTAACTGATTAGCTCCATGTTGGTTTTGACTACTTTAATTTAAAAATGAACCACGCGTTTTCTTTGGTAACACAAAATTAGTAACTAAATGGAGATTCGACACCATGTCCTGCCACGTACGTAAGTGCAGCAAGAAAGATTTATTCACGTACAGGGCAGGCTTGTACTTCTTAGAGAAAAGTAAAGAAAAAGAAATGGGGAAGCTAACTACGACATCATGTGAAGTTGTCACCCGCAAAAAAAAGCATGTGAAGTTGTGAACCCACATGTTGCATGAGCACGTGCCCTGCAAGTCTCCACGGCTTCGCATGAATGTTCGGGATGGTTCACCAGATAGCGCGGTAGTTTCTGCGGTGCAGCAAGATGTGCAAGGTGGCAACAATCTGAGTGCTAAAGAGTTGATCCAATGGCTGGTTTTGTTTGGATTTGCCAACTATTGACCGTTGGATAGAGTGAATCAATGGCTTACATTCAAAGTTATTCTCACACTATAGAATGGTATAGAAATGTGGAGAGATTTGGTTGATTTTATATCGCTGAATAATATAAAATATTATGAGTGCAGACGCTCCACCGCGAGGTTCCTTGCTCCTTCTCGATCGTCGGGAATCTATGTTCTTCCACTCTTTTTTTACGTGAGCTTTGTTCATCCTTTTGCCAACACGCGGGACATCTAGCATCAAGGTGCACGTGTCATGCAAGAAAGTGGAGATAAGCAGTGCGTAAGTGAGTCATGCACTTCGATGGCACGTACTACACAATATTTTTTCTCCTCGATGACACGTGAATCGTGCACGTACTCAATGACGGAGCACGGAATGGTAGCCATGGACATGGTCGACCCTTTTTGGAGAGAGTACTAAATAACTTTGATGTGTCCCGTCAACTCGTAGAACGACAAGAAGCTTGCTTACTACACCCTCTCCCTCGCCCACGCGTGCGCGGTGGCTCGTAGCACGAGGATAAGTTTTTGCTTACAATAGTGGGCTTTATACAAGCGGTGGACGTGCAACAGTTCATTCGATGTCAGATTGCCAGAAGTATATATACTGTAGTACCATCATCATTGTTCGACTTCTGGAAGAGGCAAAGAGCCAAGCGCAAGGTCTCCTACTCACCTTTAGTACAATAGTATAGGCGGCTCTTGTATCGGCACATCATTTAGAGCAAGTACTCCCTCCGTTTCTTTTCTTTCATTTGTAGGAACTAAAACGCAGGAATAGAAAAAATAAAGGATTGGAGTGGCATGTCCACTTGAATCCCATAGCATTAGCACAATGTTTGACACAGGAAAAACAAAGGGAGTGAAAAAAAAGTTGGAGTGGATGCTAGATTGCCAATTAACACATGATTTCATAGGAAAAATTCCTATAGCATTCTATCCTATGAATCAAACGACCAATGTAGGAAAATTATGAGGGGGGTCTCTCCAACAGTGTTCCTCTGCTCGCACCTAGCATCACAGGGGTCGAACTTGGAGCCATTCATCTGGTACATGTGGCATCTCAGATCTGGACACAAGGTGACGTAAACCGTCAAGGTCCATTTTAAGGATAATGTTGTGCTCAAAGCCGGACGTACACAGTCAAGGTCCACGGTCAAGGGGGTCTGGGCGGATGCGACCTCTCACTGCGTCCGCCATTGAAGCGGCGTGCTGGCCGAGAGTGCCGCCCACTGCACTCCCGGCTGTACCCACATCCTCGCCGCATTCAAACACCTACATTTAAACCCGCATGGAATGCGAGAAACCCCCTCCGGCCACACGTCCGTTCAGGAGCGAGACGCCGTCCAAGCTCCTCCTTCCACCATTTTCTTCACTCTTTCGGTGGCATCCAATGAGCAGGAAGAGCAGTTCTCCGGCATAAAAGCCGTCTGGGTGGCCCGCCGAGCCCAGCAGTTACAAGCGAGGCAGCTCGCTGCTCCACCTACCTCGCCTAGCCCGACGGAGCCAGTTGCCACCCTAAGCCACCACGTGGTTCCGCAGCTGGCCGCTCCAATCCAGCTCGAGGAAGAGTGCCGAGTTGCTCCACGCCGGCTTGCCGGGGAGCACGGCGGCACGGGCATCGTCGCTGCCCTCGACGCCGCCGCATCGTACAACGCCTCCAATGCCTGCGACTGCGCCATCCGCCATTGATGCCCGCGTAGCCACGTCATGCATGCAGAGAAAGAAGTCGCCGCGGATGTCGACGAGGTGACGCGGCTACGCGGATGTCAACGAGGTGACGGCCAGCATGTCCCCGCCCGTTGCCATCATCGAGGAGAAGTAGAACACGGGAGTCCGCCGCCGATTGTATCCCATGAAGGCCACCGCCGAGGCGACGTCGGCGTAAGCAGCCGGTATCTTGCATGATTCTTCTTCAGCCGGATGCTCGAGGAGGACAAAGAGATCGGCCGGCGGCCATTTAGATTAGGTATATTAATTCTACCTTTAGCTCCGGACTAGCACAACTTATTTAATGTAAATGTAATGAAATCCATCATGTTTATATGAAATCCGGCCATGTTTGCACGAATTTGCGTCCACGTTTGCGCTCTCGGGCGAGCGCTCTCCGTCGCTGGAGTGGGACGATGGACTTCATCTCTGACAACACCGCAAAGTGCGTCACCACCGTTGTGATGGCCAGGACACGGCGAAAGAACGACGTCCTTCATTCCACAGGTGATGGCCATTACCGCGCGCTCGTCTAGACGGCTCGGTAGCTCATGAAGCGGCACCAACAACATGCCTTGTGCGTCTAGTACTCCATTGCAGTCGTAGTTGCTGCATGCGCAACTCGGGTTGCAGTTGCAGGTGAGCACGGCGACACTGCGTGGCCATCCAACAATAGTGGCTGGTATGAGGATGACATAGCCATGTGCATCATATTTGTATACTAAAAATCATGAATGGAGAGTATAAAAATGTTTACGTACAACCTGAGTGGATTGCTCTAG
Source organism: Thinopyrum elongatum (assembly GCA_011799875.1). NCBI lineage: Eukaryota > Viridiplantae > Streptophyta > Magnoliopsida > Poales > Poaceae > Thinopyrum > Thinopyrum elongatum. Next base: position 467,369,310 of record CM022298.1, read on the forward strand.
TGGTCATCACACGTGTAGTGTCATGCAAAGCTTCATTTATTAGGTTATAGAGTCATTTTGTTTTGGTATGTGTGATGTTACTCATAGAATGAGTAACTAGCTAAGTTCACTCAATTTACCTTTCTCCTCATTAACTAATTGCCACATAGGCGAATTTATTGAGTTGGACCCAATGTTACTCTTGAAGTTACTCCCACTGTGGTTAGTCTTAGGCCTTGTTCGGTTCAACCTCCTCCAAGCGGTTTGGAGAGGAATGGAGGGGAATTTGGCTTGTACATGATTTAGTCCCCCACAATCCCTGTTAATCCCTGTTAAAACCCCTCGAACCGCACATGCCCTTAAGGTTAAAAATGACCGGGATTACAGAGGACATGGTACAAAGTTCAGGGATTTAAAGGTGAGGGTTTGTTTCCGACTAGCTCGACAACCTCAAGGTTTATAAATCAGACTTCACTCTCCCCTTACGCACACGCGCGGGTGCACTCACGGTGGAGCGCATTTGCACATGAAAAGGCAGGTAACGTGATAATTTGAGACATCTAGTTGTCCACTTAATGTGGGGTCTGGGACAAAATGTCAGCCATACCAAGTGCGACCTGAACGCGGTGGCACAATTATTAATCGAGTTTCTTTTTGCTGGTACGTTAAATGAAAAGATGGCTCCGCGTGTATTCAATTTAAAACGATCGATATGGAGAGAAAAACAATTACTACTCCACTTCGAGACTTGCTTGCTAGGGTTGCTCTCTTCTTCTCATTCTCTCACCCTCTCCAGATCTAAACAAGATGGCGGTGTCCACTCTCTTTGTCTCTCTCTCTTCTCTTTGGTTGTCACAGATTCGGCCGGATCCCTTCCGCTGGTGGTCGCCAGTGGCGAGGGAGGAAGCCGATGCACACCATCTTCTTTGACCTGGCGCCGGTGTGGGAGGTCCTCTGCACCCTTGCTCCCCGTCGTCGTGTTGGCAGATCCCGCCGCCTGCCTTGCCACATCCCGCCGACCGGAGGTATAACTTCTTTTAGAACCGGCCTTGTTCTAATGGCCCAGCTCCCCATGTCGCTGCATCCCTTTTTTCATCAAGTTAGGATTGCTCCCCACAGCGCTGCATCCTGCATGTGGATATTCTTCTAGTATTACAAAGCTCCCCATGTAGCTAGCTCCGTCGGCTTGTCGAACACTCAAACACCACCTAAATTTTTACTATTAAAGAAAAAAGGTACTGCAGATACTGGCTAATGAACCGATCTCTTGGTTGGAAAGGGAAATAAAGATGCTGGCCTCACCGTTCTCTTGGTCAAAAAAGGACAGAAAGTGTGTGTGTGTGTGTGGGGGGGGGGGGTGTTGGGTCGATAATGCAAGCGAGAATGAGCACGTCTAGATTTCCTGTGGCCACATAGGAAAGGTCACTGACGAGAACAAAAAATGCACAAATCCAGACATGTTGTGCATGTTTGCCGCACTCGGCAACACCTCTGCCTCACCACTTTATGCCTCGGTGGATGTAAAATGTGCTTGTGCCTCCCCTGTCCATATGCCCTTACTGCTGCTGTTAATCTAACATCACAGGTAAAATGAAACAATACCACTGTTAATGTGATGTCGCTGTTAAGTAATGCTACTATCAATCTATTGCCATTAATAAACTGAATCAATGCCACCACTGTTTTATGAAATGCTTCTGTCTTGCTTTATTTCTCATAAAGAGTGTTTTGGGCTGTTACACTAAAATCTGACACCGGAAACATAGCTGCATCTCCGTGAAACTACACAAAATTTAATTGCACAATGGTTGACACGATGATGTGTTTCTCCTTTCTGTATCACCCTTTGTTAGAACGATCGTTCCTGTTAACCGTGCACGTATGTACTGATTAAGTGCTACTCTCAATCTGTCATCACAGAGTAATAATGCAATTGTTATGCATGTTAATGTAAGCCCTCGTTAATCTAGTGCCAGTGTCGTGGTAATCTCACGTTAGATGACAGGGGGTGGCTTATCATGGGTGGAGCCAAGAGGATGTCCTCGGGCCCTGGAAGCGGGAGTGAGCACGAGCTCGATCGCACACGAGACGTACCCAGGTTCGGGGCTCTCTGGAGAGATAACACCCCTAGTCCTGCTTTGCGGGGTCTCCGCATGATGACTATGATCAAAGAGTGCACAAGGTTGCTCCTAGAGCTATGTTGCTAGAGGAGGAAGAAGGGTAGGGCTTTCCCTCTTCTCCTAGCTATGGTGAGAGTGGAATGGAGGCTGAACCCTTTGCATGGGTGAACCCTGGGGGGTTTTATAGGCCAACCCCCCAGGGGTACAATGGTAATATGACCGGGTGTAGGACCCGGACGTCAGTGTCTAAGGTCGCCGGGTTCTCCGCCGGCTGCTGGGCCCGCCTCTGGAGGGCCCCACTGGCTATCGAGAATTCGGCCGATAGGTAGGGCCCGCCGCCTGCGGGCCATGCTGATTGCCTTTCGCTGTAGCTCTGTCCTTGATGACGGAGGTCGCGTCACGAGTCGTATGGCTACAGTCCCGCGTCAGGCGGGTAGGTGGCCGCTTGGTCAGCGCACACTGTAGCCACGCTCCGTCTTGTCGTAGTGGGTGAGCACAGACTCCGAGGGAAAGGAGGGGCCGGCTGCTGGAAGCCGGCCCGCCCCCGAGGCCGCCTTCGAGGGATGCGCCGTCTTCTGGAAGCCTGTGGGCCACGCTGATTGCCTTCTGCCGTAGCACGGTCCTTGCTGACGAGGGCCGCATCATGAGTCGCATGGCTACAGTCCCGCGCCAGGCGGGTAGGTGGCCGTTGGGTCAGCTCGTACTGTAGCCACGCTCCTCCGGGATTCGGGGGAGCAGGCGACGCTGTTGCCACGCCCCGTCCCATCGTAGTAGGTGAGTGCGGACTCCGAGGGGAAGGAGGGGCCGGCTGCTGGAAGTCGGCCCGCCCCCAAAGCCGCCTTCTATGGGTGCGCCGTCTTCTGGAAGCTGGCCCGCGTGGCCAGTTGGCATGAGGGGCTTCGCCAGCCCCGATGCCTTGAAAAGTTATTGGGTCCGGATGAGGCTACTCGGGGTCCATCCCCCCGACAGTAGTCCCCGAAGCTGGTGAGGTGCCACGGCTCAACGTCGGAGTGCCTCAGTAGTTTCCTCCTCCGAGAGATCCTGCGTCTTTGCTTCGTCCGGCTAGGAGAAGCCGCGTGCCAGAAGCCGGCAGAGGCGAAGCCAGCCGCTTGGTGAATTTGAATCATCGTGGCGGGTGCCGGGTGGTACGCCACCGGGTGGCATGCCTGCCGCCCATTGCACACACGCCACGTGCCACCAGCAGGTCAGGCCGGCCGGCCAGCCCACGCGCGCGATGGGACGCCACCATAGGCCCGGGCCCACCACTACACAGCCTCGGCGAGCACGCGGATACGCTGCGGCCGAGGCAGACGGTTGCCCTTCAGGGGCAAAATGATTACCTGCCATTAAGGCGCGGGATTTGCGTGGCATGCGGGATGTGGGCGCAGTTAATCCCACGCCCCCCCACAAAGCGTCGCCTCGGCCTCGCCATCTCGATCGTATAAATAGGAGGGAGGGGGCGGCCAAACGCACGCGCGCGCCCTCCGCTCTCTTCTTCTTCTCCCTCGCTCCTTTGCTTCCTCGCTGCCGCTGCGCCGCCGTGCCGCATGCTATCGAAGTGCCGCCGCGGCTTCGCCACCATCCAGCCTCGCCGCGCCGCTGCCAGGCCACCGCAAGCCATGGCGCGAGGCGAGTGGGACGGCTCCAACGTCCATGAAGGCCACATCGAGTTCCTCCGCGCGACACAGAGGCTTCCTGTCGAGGCGGTCGTGGGGACGTGAATCCCCGACGAGAGGGAGTTCTCGCCGGCGCCGAGGGCCGGCGAGTTCGTCGTCTTCCGGAGCCATTTCCTCAGTGGATTTGGTTTGCCTGCGAGCGGCTTCCTCCGTTCCTTCCTCAACTTCTACCGTCTCCAACCTCATCACCTCACTCCCAACACGATGGTGCTTCTCTCCGCCTTCGTGACCTTCTGTGAAGGCTACCTCGGTGTCCTGCCCATGCTCAAACTGTGGGGCAGGTTCTTCTACCTGAAGTTGGGTACCCAGGCCAAGGGCGAGCCGGCCCAGTGCGGATCCTGCGTCGCCGTGCGGCGCACCGGCTCCGGGACCCACTTTCCTCCCATCTCTTTGCTGGAGTCGGCGAAGCTGTGGCAGAAGTCGTACTTCTACGACCGCAACCTCCACCCGACTCGTGACTACATCAACCTGCCGGCCTTAGCGATCGGCCCTCCTGGCGAGCCACGGAACAACTAGGGGCAACAACCCAAGCCGGTGCCGGCTTCCATCACCAACGTCCTTGTCTGGCTTTAGGAGATGACGGACTCGGAGGGCCTCAAGCTGGCGGACTTGCTGGCTGCCTTCGTCTACCGCCGGGTTTCGCCCCTCCAAGCCCGGCCGCACCTGATCTACGACATGAGCGGCCGCCGAGACCCCTGCCGGATGTCCACGAAGGAGCTGCCGATGGTGGAGGTGGTCCGCCATGTCAACTACTTCTCCAACAGCAAGCTCAGTGAGACTGACTGGCAATTCGGCAAGCAGCTGTACAGTCGTGCCAACCCACCACCGCCGGTTAGTATCTGGTCCCCATTCTTTGCTCATGTAGTGCTCTTCATCCGACCTGACCACCCGGACGTGGGACAGCGCTTCCCAGGTCAAGTAGCAACCGGCGCGCCAGCTCCGGGCCATCAATGGATGCCGGACCGCGAGGAGAGCGACGTGGGCGACCCCGAGCTAGGGGCGGCCGCGTTGGCAGACGGAGGCAAGGACGACGCCACCGGGGGGGGGCAACGGAGGAGGCGGAGCCGCAGGAGGCGGCGTAGGAGGAGACGACGACGTCCAGTGCTGGCCGAATGACAATGAGGACGACCAGGGGAAACGCCGCCCCGACGGTGTTGACGGGGCAAGCGTCGGCCCTTCGACGGCGCGGCCACCAAGCGGAGCGCCGACTGGTGCACCCAGCGCGCCTAAACGTCGCGGCGAGGGGCTGTTTGGCAGCCGGCCGCCCAAGAAGGCCAAGCAAGCGGCCGCGACAAAGCGGCAGGAGGCCGCGAAGATGGTCGCCATCTGGAGGGCCCCAAAGGATCACCCAATGGTGTCCGGGTTAGTGCGTTAGGCGGGCCGCCTTGGTTGCTTTTCTTTCTCATAGACTTCTCATCTCTACTTGCTTTACTGAGCAGGGCTGCCATCTCCATATCACGAGCTCCATCCGCCTCGCTGATCGGACCAGCATGCGGCTCTGAGGAGGCCCGGCGCATGGACCCGGCCGCTGCCCTTCGAGAGGCGACGGAAAGGAACGCGCGGGAGGCGCAGGAGGAGCGAGAAGCTGCTGCGGCGTGGGCGGACGCCGATGCCCAGGCCGCTGCGTCAGCGCAGGCGGAGGCCCAAGCCGCAGCGCAGGCGGAGGCGGAGGCAGCGACCAAGGCATAGGCGAAGGCCGACGCCAAGGCCACGAAGGATCCGACTGGCAGCGGGATCCCGGAGGCTGCGAATCTTGAGCAGCCGGAGGTGCTGGTGGTGGAGGCCCAGGTGCCGACTGGAGCAGCCAGAGCCGACCAGACGGCGCCGGAGCTGGAGGTTGCTGACTCCGTCATCCCGGAGGTGGAGGTGACTCAGCGCGCGCCGGGTGCTGGCGAGCGAGGTGACGGCCACCCCGGAGGGCCGGAGATGCCGCTGGCCAGCGCCAGGTTGGCGACGAGCCAGGCCATGACGACACGCACCCCCGCGCGCCTGCGCCTGGCGCGGGTGGCTTCCGCGCCGAGGCCGGTAGAAATCGGGGCCACAAGCTCGCAGGGTGCCGACACCGAGGCCACGAGTTCCGCTCCGCCTGGTTGGACGCCAGGGCCGGCCTGGCCGCCCTGAACCTCGCAGTGCAGGACGTCCTGGACAAGTTCTTCGCCCATGGCGCCACCCTCCTGAAGGCGAGGAGCAAGATGTTGGCGATGCAGATGTCTGTCCGGGTATGCTCTTGACCTTGCTTTTTATTTTTGTGATATTCAGTGGGGGCGCGCCAGTGCACCCACTGGGTGTAGCCCCCGAGTTCCAAGCCGGTTGCTGAGCAGATGGGTTGGAACTTTAAGGCGTGTTTCCCAATGCTGAGATGTCGTGCTTGCCGTAGGACTACCACAACCTGTGTGCGGCCGCCTTCAACTCCCAAAACCAGACGCTCGCCAACCGGACCGCCGAGTTGCAGAAGAGCCGAGGTACGTAGGCCGGCTTTCAGTGGGGGCGCGCAAGCGCACCCACTGGGTGTAGGCCCCGAGATTCGGGCCGACTGCTGAGCAGTCAGGCCGGATCTTCCCGGTGACTTCTTATCTTTGTTGATGCTGTTGCTGATGATTCTTCTTTGCTATTGCAGAGGCCGCCGCCCATCTACGGGGCCGTGTGCATGAGCTCGAGGGCCAGCTTCAGGCCAAAGAGCTGGAGCGCAGCCAGGCGGCCACGGAGCGCAACCGGCTCGAGAAGGAGCTGGCTGACCAGGCGGCCCGGCATGCGGAGCAGGTCCAGTAGCTGAAAAACGAGGAGGAGCGCCTCAAGGCCGAGTTCGAGTCCCAGCGCTCGGGCTGGGCCGAAAAGGAGAAGTGCCTGTCGGAGGGCTACTCGGTGATTGAGGATCTGCTCGAAGGTAGATCTTCTTTCTTCCTTGATTGGTTAGTTGCCGCCTACCGTGGCCAGCCGGCTTCTAATTATTTTGTCTTCTTTTGGACAGAGTACTTCCCGGATCACTCTGGTGCCATCGGCCAGGCGATTGAAGCACGATGCAACTAGCGGAGGAGTGTGGGCATGGAGATTGCGCCGGATCGGCCCCGGAACTTGGGCGAACAGTTCCTGGCCGTTCGGCTGTGTCTTGAGCCGGCGCGCCGTCTGCTCCGCCGGTTTCAGCGCGTCGGGTCGTAGGTCTTGGAAGGGCTCTGGCCGGGTGTGTAGGTCCCCCAGACTCCTAGCCGGACCACCGACTGGTTGGAGGTGGCGGGGGAGCGGCTCGACGCCTGGAAGGGTGCCGCGGCACGGGCCAGTGCCAAGGCGGCGCTGGAGTTCGTGAAGGCGTGGTACCCGGGCGTGAGCCTGGCGCAGCTGGCCACCTTCCGCCAGGAGGCGGCGCCGAAGCTGGAGGCGGAGCGCGAGGAGATCGCCATTCACACGTCGGCCCTCGCCGAGTACACCGACGGCAACGTCTTCATCCTGAAGCGGGCAGAAGACGGCACCGAGGTGCCGCCGTCCTGGTTCGGGCTGAACCCGGACGAGGGGGAGGACCCGACGGAGGAGATCGCCTCCAGCGACGAAGCCACGGAGGAGGACGAGGACGAGGAAGGCGATGGCGTCACGCCAGATGATGGAGCGACCAGCCGGAATCAGCCCGATCCGGCCTCAGCCGCCGACCAGACCGAGACCAACCAGCTGGAGGCCCCGCCAGCCGGTGCTACCGCCACCGCCGTCTTGTCCGAGCAGCCCGCAGTGCCTCCGGCCTAGGCGCCCCTTATCTTTTAAGTTTTTCTGTCTCGTGCTCAAGAACAAGTTAGTTATGCGCAGTTCCACCCACTGGGGGTGTATTTTAAACCTTGATGAATGCTGGCCGCTGGCCTTTTGCAATGTAAATGAATTTATTTTCCCCGCATGCTTGTGTGCCTTGCCGGGTTCTGACTCGATTTTGCCTTTGCTTTCTTTGCCTTTTTCTTTTGCCGTGTTCCTTTGGCTGCCGCCCTGCTAGCCGGACAGCCGTGCTGCAGTCTATGGCCGGGTCAGGGACTTGGCCGTTTAGAGTAGGCAAATTACTTCAGCCGCTTAAAGCGTAGCTAGTCAAGCGAGAAGCCGGCCGGCTGCTGAGCAGCCGGACGGGGTAGGCCAGAGGCCGGCTTGGCCTGAACTGGCGTTCTTCCTTAGTCGTTTTTCGTGTGGACAGTGTTTCCGGCCTTTGGCTCTTGCCAGCCGGACAGTCGCGCTGCGAGCTGTGGCTGGGGTGAAGAGAGGGCTTTGGCGTCGGCACACTACTGAGCCGGCTTCGGATGGTACCAACTTGGGCCAAGTCGGCGAGCCCCTGGGCCGGCTGACCGGACCCGGGTAGGGCGAAAGAATGAGTATTCATACATAGGCGAAGCTTATCATATAGATAAAAAGGTAGCCCCCGAGTGCGCCTCGGGGTACCTGTTGTCTTTACTTAGTACAAAAGATAGCGTGATACATACACTGCATCAACTGTAAAATAGACGGAGAAGGTTCGCGTTCCATGGGCACTCCGACTCCTGGCCGGCTGTGTCCCTCTTGCGTGCCCTGGGCTTCTGTGCGTCGATGAGGTAGTAGGAGTCGTTACCCAGGGCCTTGCTGACGATGAAGGGTCCCTCCCAAGGAGCAAAGAGCTTGTGTTGGCTGACTGTTCGCTGGATCAGTCGAAGCACAAGGTCGCCCTCGCGGAAAGCACGCGGCTTGATCTTCTTGTTGTGGTAGTGGCGCAAGCTCTGCTGGTAGATGGCGGACCGGCTGAGTGCCAGCAGCCGGGCCTCTTCAAGCAAATCAACACCGTCTTCGCGCACCTCCTTTGCTTCCGCTTCCGTATACAGGGTGAGGCGAGGCGAGTCGAACTCGATGTCCGTTGGGATGACGGCCTCGGCCCCGTACTCGAGGAAGAAAGGTGTGAAGCCGGTTGATCTGTTTGGCGTGGTCTGGAGACTCCAAAGGACGGCCGGCAGCTCCTCGATCCAGCAGCTGGCCGAGTGCTCCAACGGCTCGACCAGCCGAGGCTTGATGCCGGAAAGAATGAGGCCGTTTGCCCGCTCCACCTGGCCGTTTGACTGCGGGTGAGCAACTGACGCGAGGTCCAGTCGGATGCCCTGCGTTGCGCAGAAATGAGCCAAGGCGCCTTTGGCGAAGTTTGTGCCGTTGTCGGTGATGATGCTGTGCGGGATGCCGTATCGAACGGTGATGTCCGCGATGAATGTAACGGCTGTGGGGCCGTTCAGCTTCTTGATCGGCTTCGCTTCAATCCACTTCATGAACTTGTCCACGGCAACCAGCAGATGGGTCATGCCGCCGCGTGCAGTCTTGAATGGGCCCAGCATGTCCAACCCCCATACGATAAATGGCTAGGTGATGGGAATAGTCTTGAGGGCTGAGGCCGGCTGGTGCTGCTTGGTGCTGAAACACTGGCACCCTTTGCACTTCCTGACAAACTCCTTGGCGTCGTCCAGAGCAGTTGGCCAGAAGAAACCGTGGCGGAAAGCCTTGACGACGAGGGCTCTGGAAGCGGCATGGTGGCCACATTCGCCTTGATGAATGTCCCTGAGGATTGCTATGCCCTTCTCTGGCTCGACGCAACGCTGAAAGACACCAGTCGCGCTGCCCCTGACGAGCTCTCTGTTGATGATCGTGTATGCAGTCGCCCGACGTTGCACTTGCCGGGCCAACACCTCGTCGGCTGGGAGCTCGCGGCTCACCAGAAAGTTGAGGATGGGCTGCCCCCAAGACGGGGCTTCTACCACCGTCATGACGACAACCGACGCCAGGGTGGCCGGGTTGGGAGGCGGCGGGTTGGAGGCAGCCGCTCCTTGTTGCGTCGCGGAAGTCCCCGGGCCGACTACAGTAGTCCCCGGGCCGGGTTCTGGAGTTCCCGGGCCGGGTTTAGGTGCTGCAGCCCCCGGGCCGCCTGCAGAAGTCCCTGGGCCGGCTGCTGAAGTCCCCGAGCCGGATCCGGCTGCTCCAGGGTCAGCCGGCATGAAGATGGATTCTAATTCTGGCGAAGGTTGGATAGACGGCTTGCGCAAGCATTCGAGGGAAACACCGGCTGGTATGGCTTGCCGGGTAGAGCCAATCCGTGCCAGGGCGTCGGCTGCTTCGTTGTCGGCCCGTGGCACGTGGATGAACTCGCACCCATCGAAGTATCCGCTGATCTGCTGGACGAGGAAGCGGTAGCTGGCCATGTTGGCGTCCTTGGCATCCCAGTCGCCAGAGGACTATTGGACCACAAGGTCCGAGTCACCGTAGCACAAGATGCGGCGGATGCCGGTCTCCTTGGCCAGTCGGAGCCCGTGAACGAGTGCCTCGTACTCGGCCACGTTGTTGGAGGCGGCGAAGTGGATTTGCAGCGTGTACTTCAGCTTGTCGCCTTTGGGAGAGGTGAGGACGATGCCGGCTCCCAAACCGGTGCGCATCTTCGAGCCATCGAAGTGCATCCGTCAATGCGTGGAATCCGGCGCAGGCGGCAGGTACTGGGTCTCGGCCCAGTCAACAAGGAAGTCGGCCAACACTTGGGACTTGATGGCGGTGCGGGGCTGGTAGAGGATGGTGTGGGGAGCCAGCTCGATGGCCCACTTGGCCACCCGGCCCGAGGCATCTCGGTTGCCCATGATCTCGGCAAGGGGGGCAGTACAGACGACCGTGATGGTGTGCTCCTGGAAGTACTGCTTCAGCTTCTTGGCGGCAAAGTACACGCCGTAACACATCTTCTGGTAGTGGGGGTAGTTCTGCTTGGAGGCGGACAACACCTCGCTTAGGTAGTAGACCGGCCTCTGGACCGGCTGTGCCCTGCCGGCCTCTGGGCGTTCGACAACAATCACCATGCTGACGACCCGGTTGGTGGTGGCGATGTAGAGGAGCATGGGGTCTTTAGTAGCCGGAGCGGCCAGAACAGGCGGCGTGGACAGCATCCGCTTGAGCTGGAGGAACGCCTCGTCCACCTGGTCGGTCCACTTGAAGCATGTGGTCTTCTTCATCAGCTGGTACAGAGGAAGGGCCTTCTCGCCCAGCCGGCTGACGAACCGGCTGAGAGATGCTAGGCACCCGGTGAACTTCTGGACGTCCCGCAGTCGGGTCGGTCTCTTCATCCGCTCAATGGACTTGATCTTTACGGGGTTGCACTCTATCCCACGCTAAGAAACAAGGAAGCCAAGGAGCTGGCTGGCTGGTACTCCGAAGATGCACTTCTCCGGGTTGAGCTTGATCTGAAAACGGCGCAGATTGGCGAAGGTGTCCTTGAGATCCTCCAAAAGGGTACTGCGCTTCTCCGTCTTCACCACTATGTCATCCACATAGACGTGGGTGTTTCTGCCGAGTTGCTTCAAAAGGCACTTCTGCATGTAGCGCTGAAAGGTGGCGCTGGCATTCCTCAAGCCGAACGTCATGGTGATGTAGCAGAAGGCGCCGAAAGGGGTGATGAAGGAGGTCTTCAGTCGATCGGCCGGGTCCAGCTTGATCTGGTGGTAGCCGAAGTAGGCGTCCAAAAAGGACAAAAGCTCACAACCGGCTGTGGAGTCGATCACTTGATCAATCCGGGGCAAGGCAAACGGATCCTTGGGGCAGGCTTTATTGAGGCTTGTGTAGTCGATACACATACGCCACTTGTTGTTTTTCTTCAAAACGAGGACTGGGTTGGCAAGCCAGTCCGGGTAAAACACTTCCATGATGAAGCCGGCTGCCAGAAGCCGGGCGATTTCTTCACCAACGATCCTTCTCTTCTCTTTTAATAGGCGGCGGAGGGGTTGCTTGACCAGCTTAGCATCTGGCCGTACATGCAGCTTGTGCTCGGCGAATTCCATCGGAACACCCGGCATGTCCTTGGGGGACCATGCAAAGATGTCTCAATTCTCACGGAGGAAGTCGATGAGCTCGCTTTCCTATTTGCTGTCGAGGTTAGCCCCCACGACAGCGTACTTCTCCGGGTGTGCCGGGTCCAAGATGATCTTCTTGGTTTCCTTGGCCGACTGGAAGGAGCCCTCGGCCTCAACCTCCTTGGGGTTAGATGGCATGGCCGGCTGCTCGCTGGCCATGGCCACAGCCCGGTCAAGGAGGTGCTTCTCTTCGGCGATGACGAGGGACTCGACCAGCCGGGAGCTGGCTGCAGCGCACGTGAGAGACTTCTTGTAGTCGCCGGCAATGGAGATGATGCCCTTGGGACCCGGCATCTTCATCTTCAGGTACACGTAATGCGGAACCGCCATGAATTTGGCTAGTGCAGGCCGGCCCAAGAGCGCGTGGTAGGGGCTGTCCAAGTCGACCACCTCAAACCAGATAGGCTCGCGGCGAAAGTGGGTCTTGTCGCCGAACAGGACATCGATCTTGATCTTGCCGATTGGAGAGCAGGAAAGCCCAGGGACAATGCCACGGAACACGGTCCGGCTGGGCTGGAGTTGCTTCTCCTTGATACCCAGCTTTTCCATGGTGTCGCAGTAGAGGATGTTGATTCTGCTGTCGCCGTCTATCAGGACTTGGGAGAAGCGGCACGCCCGCCTCTCTGTTGAGAAGGTGGAGTCCAGCACCATGGCATAAGCACCCAGCAAAGGCATCACAGCCGGATGGTCATCACGGCTCCAGGTGATGGGCCTCTTGGACCAGTGAATGAATTGGGGGACCTCTAGAATGACAACGTTCACCTCGTGGTGTTGCTGACGCCGACTGTGCTTGTCGTCGGCTTCACTGGCGAAGACGACGTAAGTGGCGTTCTCGTTGGGGAATTCATCTTGGAGCATGCCGATAGGGCGGGCCGGCTGCTGAGGAGCCGGGGCCGCCGGGCCGGCCGGAGGAGGCGGCAAGCCCTCACCCTTAGTGATTCGGGTGAGCCAACTGCACTGCCGGGTCGTATGGTTGGACGGCTTCGCGCCGCTATGGAACTTGCACGGGGCATCGAGGGCCTGCTCGAAGGAGAAGGCAGGCAGCCAGGCACCCTTGCCGCCCCGCTGACGCTTGGGGCCGGGTTGCCTGGCCGGCTGCTGATCCTCGACGGTGGCCACCTGCCGGCTATTGGAAGCCGGCTGCTGGGCCTTGCGCTTGTTGTCGTTCGGCTGTTGGCGCCGATTGGAGTCACCAGCCGGTGCTTGAGAAGCCGGCGGGATCACCTTCCCAGACGCATCAACCTGGATCTCCGACTTCATGGAGGAGTCGGCTGTGGCGTACTTGTCCGCCACAACCAGGAGCTCGTCCAAGGTAGTCGGCTCGTCGCACAGAAGCTTGTGCTTGAGCAGGGTGCCCTCTCTGCACCTGGCGGTGAAGTACTCGATGGCTTGCACCTCGTGCACCCGCTCGCAGGAGTTGCACAACTCGGCCCAGCGCGTCAGGTAGTCACGCGTGGACTCAGTCGGACCCTGAAAGCACATGGAGAGCTGGCGAGGCTTGGGGGGCCGCTTGTAGGTGCTGTTGAAGTTGCGGACGAAGACGTCACTGAAGTCCAACCAGCTGTTGATGCTGTTGGGTTTGAGGCTGTTGAGCCATGTCCGGGCCATGCCCAGCAACATGAGCGGAACATACTTCACGGCAACACGCTTGTTGCCGTTTGCTATGCTAACTGCGGTGGCGTAGTCGGTCAGCCAATCTTCCGTCTTCACAGCGCCGGTGTACTTGGGAGTGTCGCGAGGGAGCGTGAACCCTTTCGAGAAGGGCTCATCACGAATGCAGGGGCCAAAGCAGGCCGGGCCGACTGTATCCTCCTCCTCCACTGCCAGGGACCGAGCCAACCGCTCGATCCGGTGACGAGCGTCATTCTCATCGACTGCTTCACAGGGGCCTAGCCAGCCCCCCAGAGTCGGGTGGTCAACCGGCGCCGGAGAAGCCCGCCTCTCCCTGCGTGGAGGAGGCGGACGCTCATCCTGCTGGTGCCGGCCCACCGCTCTTGGAGGAACTTGCCAGCTATTCGCAACCGTCTCGTGGGAGCGTCGGCTGCGGCTAGCAGCCGGCTCCGGGTTCCGCCGGCCGTGGCCGCCGCCACTTGGGGACCGGGAGGTCGCTCTGTTCTCGCGGCAGGGTGGAGGGCTTTTCTCCAGGAGGTCGGCCTGCCGGCCAGCTCCCACCACACGGTTGCACACGTCTTGCTGCACATTCGCAGCGTTGTGGAGTTCCTAGAGGCGGTCTAGCTGGCTGCGCCGTTCATCGCCCTCAAGGTTCTCGAGTTCTTCTGCCACCGCCTGTGCGGCGCGCAGGTTCTGCACGGGGTGTCATAGATCGGACGTCCGACTCCCAGCATGCTGGCGATGGCCGCGCCGCATTGCCGAACAGCGCCAGCCCGGCTGGGCTCGGCCGCAGCCAGCGTGCCGCCAGCTATGCGGTCGATCTCGCGCTGGCTGGCCTCAGCGCGGCGCTTCATGGCCGCCATCTTAGTGGCGTTGTCGAGGAGCTTGATGCGGATTTTTCTAGCGCCGCCGCATCGGCATTGGCTCTGACGAGAGCTGCCAGGTCCTGCATTGCTGCTCGCAATGGGTCCTGGACGGCCCCGCCAGAGTCCTGGCTGTTGCCAGTGACCATCACCTCCACGAAGACGCTGGCGTCGAGCGCGCCGGCAGAGGCAATGCTAGAGATGGGAGGGAGCGGGTCGTCGATTACCACCACGTCGCTGGGGAACCCATCGGTGGCGTCTGCGTCGGAGAGGCTGAGCTTCCCGAAGAGGTCGGCGAGGCAGCTCGCAGGGCAAATTGCTCCTGCGTCGGGCGATGTGCTGGTGCAAGCGCACGGGAACGTATCGGGATGGCTGATCAGGCCGGCCGCGACGTGCTCGCCGGAGAGGTAGGCAGTTCCCGTCCAGAACGTGTCTCCGGCCGACACCGCGAATGGCCCCACGGTGGGCACCAACTGTCGTGGTAATCTCACGTCAGATGCCAGGGGGTGGCTTATCATGGGTGGAGCCAAGAGGACATCATCGGTCCCTGGAAGCGGGAGTGAGCACGAGCTCGATCGCACACAAGACGTACTCAGGTTCGGGGCTCTCCGGAGAGATAACACCCCTAGTCCTGCTTTGCGTGGTCTCCGCATGATAACTATGATCAAAGAGTGCACAAGGTTGCTCCTAGAGCTGTGTTGCTAGAGGAGGAAGAAGGGTAGGGCTTTCCCTCTTCTCCTAGCTATGGTGGGAGTGGAATGGAGGCTGAACCCTTTGCATGGGTGAACCCTGGGGGGTTTTATAGGCCAACCCCCCAGGGGTACAATGGTAATACGGCCGGGTGTAGGACCCGGACGTCAGTGTCTAAGGTCGCCGGGTTCTCCGCCGGTTGCTGGGGCCTGCCTCTAGAGGGCCCCGCCGGCTACCGAAAATTCAGCCGACTGGTAGGGCCCGCCGCCTGCGGGCCATGCTGATTGCCTTTCGTTGTAGCTCTGTCCTTGATGACGGAGGCCGCGTCACGAGTCGTATGGCTACAGTCCCGCGTCAGGCGGGTAGGTGGCCGCTTGGTCAACGCACACTGTAGCCACGCTCCGTCTTGTCGTAGTGGGTGAGCGCAGACTCCGAGGGAAAGGAGGGGCCGGCTGCTGGAAGCCGGCCCGCCCCCGAGGCCGCCTTCGAGGGATGCGCCGTCTTCTGGAAGCCTGTGGGCCACGCTGATTGCCTTCTGCCGTAGCATGGTCCTTGCTGACGAGGGCCGCGTCATGAGTCGCATGGCTACAGTCCCACGCCAGGCGGGTAGGTGGCCGTTGGGTCAGCTCGTACTGTAGCCACGCTCCTCCGGGATTCGGGGGAGCAGGCAGCACTGTTGCCACGCCCCGTCCCATCGTAGTAGGTGAGTGCGGACTCCGAGGGGAAGAAGGGGCCGTCTGCTGGAAGCCGGCCCGCCCCCAAAGCCGCCTTCTATGGGTGCGTCGTCTTCTGGAAGCCGGCCCGCATGGCCAGCTGGCATGAGGGGCTTCGCCAGCCCCGATGTCTTGAAAAGTTATTGGGTCCGGATGAGGCTACCCGAGGTCCATCCCCCCGACAGCCAGTGTTGATTTGATGTGATGGCACTTTTTCATACTGTCAGTGTAATGCCATTGATAACATATGAGATGCTGCTGTTAATCATATGCCGCTGCAAAAAAATGATACTGCTTAAATAACCCTGTTACATATTTGTGCAAACAGGGTTGTCTATCTCCATATGGTGTCTATTTGTGCAAACGGAAGCACAAACCTCAATTTTAGTGGAACCTGCTGTCAGCTGACCTCACGGTGCTCCAGGTATTTCTACATTCGTAACTAGGTAGAATGACCAACGCAAGATGAAATAAGCCTATTCGTACGTTGACTTGCTTTGCAGTGTGGATCGAGCCTGTCATGTGTGGAGGAGCAAACAAGCACTGCAGCCGCGCCGTCAACGCAAGATAAAAGAGACCGAGTCATTGATGGCCTGGCTAGCGAGTAGGGGTCATGCAAACAGCAGTGCATTATTTTAGTGGAACTGCACAAAAAAGATATTGGGGTTAGTCGGACAAATTTTCTACAGCCACACGGAAGGAATTGCGCTCATTCATTGCATAGAATTTCCTCCGTGCCATTATAGGAGATCCCAAGGTGGAAATCAACTAACCACCTATAAAATTATGCATAATCTTCCTCACGCAGGTCAGTATCCCCTTCGTCCAGATGATCGTGTTTTGTCATGCCGATCTATTGATATGTGCTACTGTTTTGCGACACCGTTTAAGTACATCGCTTTCCTATCTTTTTGCATTCAGGACAGTGAAGATGATTACAGTGGAACTGCACAAAATGGTCTGATGTTGAGTGATCGCTATTGCCTCCTTTGTTTGCTGCAATGTGTCAGCGTAAATTGCAAGATGAGCTATCAAGCTAGTTGTGGAGTTGCCAACATGCTCAAAGTGCACGCAACATTGAGCAGAAAGAAGCATGCCCAGGAAATTAATGCGTGCGTAGGGAGGCCCTTTGCTTAGAGAAGCATCAACCGTGTTTTCTTTATTTCTACACCTTCTCACAGCTTTGTCTTGGTTATATTCTTGTGAATCATTTAGATGCGTAAACATGGTGAACTTAAGTGCTTGTGAATGTTAGCTAGTATGCATACCGTATCTTGTGAAGCTTAGTTTAGTGTGAATATTGACTAGCGTGTCAACCTTTACAATCTATATTGTGGGCCTGTTATTTGACCCCTCATTTTGCTGCGCTACGACCAGTGTGAGTGTCTTCTTGCAGTACCGCATCCTATAATTTGGTGGATGCCAAGCCGACCCGAGAAAGAGCTATAACTTTTTTTTCAAGTTGAAAAATGTTACCGATGAGGAGCCATAAGCTGGAGGCGTCTCTTTTTTTCTTTTGAATGGGCAATAAGCTGGAGAGCTGGAGAGTGTCTCTAATGGACTGCCTCTAGTGTTAAGGCCGTCCAGTACGAAACACGGGCAGCCGACTAGGCCGATACAAAAGCCTATCCATCTTAAAACCCATTTGTTTTTGTTTTTTGCGAGGAAAAGCCCATATTTCTTCCAGACGCCATCCTTGGGGAGATCATCTCGCTTCTCCCCACCAAGGATTGCTGCCGCACCCAAGTCCTCTCAACTTGGTGGCGGCCTCTATGGCGCGCCACGCCCCTTAATCTCGACTGTCGTCAGCTATCTGTCGTTCATGATTTTGAACTCCTCAGAGCCATCATCTCCTCCCACCAGGGCCCCGTTCAACGCCTCTGCATCCCGACACGCTACCTGCTGTCTGCTACTTCTTGAGCTTGCGTTGTTTTTTCCCTTGAAGAGGAAAGGGTGATGCAGCAAAGTAGAGGTAAGTATTTCCCTCAGTTTGAGAACCAAGGTATCAATCCAGTAGGAGACAACGCACAAATCACCAAATACCTGCACAAACAATCAAACAACTTGCACCCAATGTGATAAAGGGGTTGCCAATCCCTTCACGGTTATTTGCAAAAGTGAGATCTGATAGAGATAGATAAACGGTAAAGTAAATATTTTTGGTATTTTTGGTTTATAGATCGGAAAGTAAAAGATTGCAAAATAGTAGATCAGAAACTTATAAGATGGAAAATAGTAGATCGGAAACTTATATGATGGAAAATAGACCCGGGGGCCATAGGTTTCACTAGAGGCTTCTCTCAAGATAGCAAATAATACGGTGGGTGAACAAATTACTACCGAGCAATTGATAGAAAAGCGCAAAGTTATGACGATATCTAAGGCAATGATCATGAATATAGGCATCACGTCCATGTCAAGTAGACCGAAACGATTCTGCATCTACTACTATTACTCCACACATCGACCGCTATCCAGCATGCATCTAGAGTATTAAGTTCATAAAGAACGGAGTAACGCATTAAGTAAGATGACATGATGTAGAGGAATTAACTCAAGCAATATGATGAAAACCCCATCTTTTTATCCTCGATGGCAACAATACAATACGTGCCTTGCTGCCCCTACTGTCACTGGGAAAGGACACCGCAAGATTGAACCCAAAGCTAAGCACTTCTCCCATTGCAAGAAAACCAATCTAGTTGGCCAAACCAAACCGATAGTTCGAAGAGAATTACAAAGATATCAAATCATGCATAAAAGAATTCAGAGAAGATTCAAATAATATTCATAGATAAGCTAATCATAAATCCACAATTTATCGGATCTCGACAAACACACCGCAAAAAAGTATTACATCGAATAGATCTCCAAGAACATCGAGGAGAACATGGTATTGAGAATCAAAGAGAGAGAAGAAGCCATCTAGCTACTAGCTATGGACCCGTAGGTCTGTGGTAAACTACTCACGCTTCATCGGAAGGGCAATGGAGTTGATGTAGAAGCCCTCTGTGATCGAATCCCCCTCCGACAGGGTGCCAAAAAAGGTCCCTAGATGGGATCTCACGGGTACAGAAGGTTGTGGCGATGGAAAAGTCTTTTCGTGGATGCCTCTGGTGGTTTGGGGATATTTGGGAATATATAGGCGAAAGAATTAGGTCAGGAGAGTCACGGGGGGCCCACAAGGGTGGGGGCGCGCCCTACCCCCTGGGCGCGCCCTCCGTCCTTGTGGCCGCCTCGTGGCTCCTCCGACTTCATCTCCAAGTCTCCTGGTTGTCTTCTGGTCCAAGAAAAATCATCGTGAAGGTTTTATTCTGCTTGGACTTCGTTTGGTATTCCTTTTCTGCGAAACTCAAAAACAGGGAAAAAATAGAAACTGGCACTCGGCTGTAGGTTAATAGGTTAGTCCCAAAAATAATATAAAATAGCATATTAATGCATATAAAACATCCAAAATAGATAATATAATAGCATGGAACAATAAAAAATTATAGATACGTTGGAGACGTATCAAGCATCCCCAAGCTTAATTCCTGCTCGTCCTCGAGTAGGTAAATGATAAAAATAGAATTTTTGATGTGGAATGCTACCCAACATATTTATCCGTGTAATTTTCTTTATTGTGGCATGAATGTTCAGATCCATAAGATTCAAAACAAAAGTTTAATATTGACATAAAAACAATAATACTTCAAGCATACTAACAAGGCAATTATGTTTTCTCAAAATAACATGGCCAAAGAAAGCTTATCCCTACAAAATCATATAGTCTGGCTATGCTCCATCTTCATCACACAAAATATTCAAATCATGCACAACCCCGATGACAAGCCAAGCAATTGTTTCATACTTTTGATGTTCTCAAACTTTTTCAACTTTCAGGCAATACATGAGCGTGAGCCATGGACATAGCACTATAGGCGGAATAGAATATGGTGGTTGCGGAGAAGACAAAAAGAAGGAGATAGTCTCACATCAACTAGGCGTATCAACGGGCTATGGAGATGCCCATCAATAGATATCAATGTGAGTGAGTAGGGATTGCCATGCAATGGATGCACAAGAGCTATAAGTTTATGAAAGCTCAAAAGAAAACTAATTGGGTGTGCATCCAACTCGCTTGCTCACGAAGACCTAGGGCAATTTGAGGAAGCCCATCATTGGAATATACAAGCCAAGTTCTATAATGAAAAATTCCCACTAGTATATGAAAGTGACAATATAGGAGACTCTCTATCATGATGATCATGGTGCTACTTTAAAGCACAAGTGTGGTAAAAGGATAGTAACATTGTCCCTTCTCTCTTTTCTCTTTTTTTTTATTTGGGCCTTCTCATTTCTTTGGCCTCTTTTTTTTCGTCCGGAGTCTCATCCGACTTGTGGGGGAATCATAGTCTCCATCATCCTTTCCTCACATGGGACAATGCTCTAATAATGAAGATCATCACACTTTTATTTACTTACAACTCAAGAATTACTACTCGATACTTAGAACAAAATACGACTCTATATGAATGCCTCCGGCGGTGTACCGGGATGTGCAATGAATCAAGAGTGACATGTATGAAAGAATTATGAATGGTGGCTTTGCCACAAATACGATGTCAACTACATGATCATGCAAAGCAATATGACAATGATGATGCGTGTCATAATAAACGAAACAGTGGAAAGTTGCATGGCAATATATCTCGGAATGGCTATGGAAATGCCATAATAGGTAGGTATGGTGGCTGTTTTGAGGAAGGTATATGGTGGGTGTATGGTACCGGCGAAAGTTGCGCGGTACTGGAGAGGCTAGCAATGGTGGAAGGGTGAGAGTGCTTATAATCCATGGACTCAACATTAATCATAAAGAACTCACATACTTATTGCAAAAATCTATTAGTTATCGAAACAAAGTACTACGCGCATGCTCCTAGGGGGATAGATTGGTAGGAAAAGACCATCGCTCGTCCCCGACCGCCACTCATAAGGAAGACAATCAATAAATAAATCATGCTCCGACTTCATCACATAACGGTTCACCATACGTGCATGCTATGGGAATCACAAGCTTTAACATAAGTATTTCTCAAATTGACAATTACTCACTAGCATGACTCTAATATCACCATCTTCATATCTCAAAACAATCATAAGGAATCAAACTTCTCATAGTATTCAATGCACTTTATATGAAAGTTTTTATTATATCCCTCTTGGATGCCTATCATATTAGGACTAAATTTATAACCAAAGCAAATTACCATGCTGTTTAGAGACTCTCAAAATAATATAAGTGAATCAAGTGAGTTCAACAATTTCTACAAAATAAAACCACCGCCGTGCTCTAAAAAGATATAAGTGAAGCACTAGAGCAAAATTGCCTAGCTCAAAAGATATAAGTGAAGCACAAAGAGTATTCTAATAAATCACGATTCATGCATGTCCCTCTCAAAAGGTGTGTACAGAAAGTATGATTGTGGCAAACTAAAAATCAAAGACTCAAATCATACAAGACGCTCCAAGCAAAACACATATCATGTGGTGAATAAAAATATAGCCTCAAGTAAAGTTACCGATAGACGAAGATGAAAGAGGGGATGCCTTCCGGGGCATCCCCAAGCATAGGCTCTTGGTTGTCCTTGAATATTACCTTGGGGTGCCTTGGGCATCCCCAAGCTTAGGCTCTTGCCACTCCTTATTCCATAGTCCATCAAATCCTTACCCAAAACTTTAAAACTTCACAACACAAAACTCAACAGAAAATCTCATAAGCTCCATTAGTATAAGAAAATAAATCACCACTTTTGGTACTGTTGTGAACTCATTATTTATTTATATTGGTGTAATATCTACTGTATTCCAACTTTTCCATGGTTCATACCCCCCGATACTACCCATAGATTCATCAAAATAAGCAAACAACACAAAGAAAACAGAATCTGTCAAAAACAGAACAGTCTGTAGTAATTTGGATACTTCGAATACTTCTGTAACTCCAAAAATTCTGAAAAATTAATAAAACCTGGAAAATTTGTGTACCAATCTTGTGCAAAAATAATCAGATCAAAATCACGCTTCTGTGAATTATGAAAAATATTTTCCTGGGCGCAAAAGCTTCTGTTTTTCAGCAAGATCAAAACAACTATCACCGTAAGCCATCCCAAAGGTCTTACTTGGCACAAACACTAATTAAAACACAAAACCACATCTAACCAGAGGCTAGATGAATTATTTATTGTAAAACAGGAACAAAAAAGTAAAAACAAAAATAAAATTGTGTTGCCTCCCAACAAGCGCTATTGTTTAACGCCCTTAGCTAGGCATAAAAACACAAATAGATCTAGGTATTGTCATCTTTGGTATGCAATCCATAAGTAGCTCTCATAATAGATTCATATGGCAATTTAATTTTCTTTCTAGGAAAGTGTTCCATGCCCTTCCTTAACGGAAATTGAACTCTAATGTTTCCTTCTTTCATATCAATAATTGCACCAATCGTTCTAAGGAAAGGTCTACCAAGAATAATAGGACATGTAGGATTGCAATCTATATCAAGAACAATGAAATCTACGGGCACATAATTCCTATTTGCAATAATAAGAACATCATTAATCCTTCCCATAGGTTTCTTAATAGTGGAATCCGCAAGATGCAAATTTAAAGAACAATCATCAAATTCACGGGCCTAACACATCACATAAAGTTTTTGGGATCGTGGAAACGCTAGCACCCAAATCACACAAATCATGGAACTCATAATATTTAATCTTAATATTAATAGTAGGTTCCCACTGATCATAAAGTTTTCTAGGGATAGAAACTTCCAATTCAAGCTTTTCTTCAAAAGATTGCATCATAGCATCAACGATATGTTTAGTAAAAACTTTGTTTTGATTATAAGCATGAGGAGAATTCAACATGGATTGCAACAAGGAAATACAATCTATTAAAGAACAATTATCATAATTAAATTCCTTGAAATCCAAAAGAGTGGGTTCATTGCTACTTAAAGTTTTGACCTCTCCAATCCCACTTTTATCAATTTTTGCATCAAGATCTAAAAAATCCGAATCATTGGGACGCCTTTTAACTAAAGTTGACTCATCTCCAGTCCCATCTTGATCAAGATTTATATTGGAAAACAAAGATTCAATAGGAGTTACATCAATCACTTTAAGATCTTCATCATTATTTTCACGGAAACTAGAAGAACATGTTTTTACAAACCATTTTTTTAGCACGCATCTTAGCGGTTCTTTCCTTGCACTCATCAATGGAGATTCTCATAGCCTTTAGAGATTCATTGATATCATGCTTGGGTGGAATAGATCTAATTTTCAAAGAATCAACATTAAGAGAAATTCTATCCATGTTCCTAGCCAAATCATCAATCTTAAGCAATTTTTCTTCAATCAAAGCATTGAAATTCTTTTGCGAACTCATAAATTCTTTAACACTAATCTCAAAATCAGAGGGTATCTTATTATGATTTCCATAAGAATTGTTGTAGGAATTGCCATAATTATTAGAGGAATTACTAGGAAATGGCCTAGGATTAATATTACCTCTATACGCGTTATTACCAAAATTGTTCCTACCAACAAAATTCACATCCATAGATTCATTATTATTTTCAATCAAAGTGGACAAAGGCATATCATTAGGATCCAAAGAAGCACTCTTGCTAGCAAATAATTTCATAAGTTCATCCATCTTTCCACTCAAAACATTAATCTCTTCGATTGCATGCACTTTTTTATTAGTGGAAGATCTTTCGGTATGCCATTGAGAATAATTAACCATAATATTATCTAGAAGTTTAGTAGCTTATCCTAGAGTAATTTACATAAAAGTACCTCCCGCGGCCGAATCTAAAAGATTTCTAGAAGCAAAATTCAATACGGCATAATTTTTTTGTATAATCATCCACAAATTCAAACCATGAGTAGGGCAATTTCGTATCATCAATTTCATCCTCTCCCAAGATTGTGCAACATGTTCATGATCAAGTTGCTTAAAATTCATAATATCATTCCTAAGGGAGATGATCTTAGCGGGAGGAAAATACTTGGAAAGAAAAGCATCTTTACACTTATTCCATGAATCAATACTATTTTTAGTCAAAGATGAAAACCAAGTTTTAGCACGATCTTGAAGTGAGAACGGAAATAGCTTCAATTTAACAATATCATTATCCACATCTTTTTTCTTTTGCATATCACACAAATCAACGAAATTGTTTAGATGGGATACGGCATCTTCACTAGGAAGGCCAGAAAATTGATCTTTCATAACAAGATTCAGCAAAGCGGCATTAATTTCACAAGATTCCGCACTAGTGGCGGGAGCAATCGGAGTACTAATAAAATCATTGTTATTGGTGTTGGAAAAGTCACACAATTTGGTATTCTCTTGAGCCATCGTGACAAAGCAACAAAGCAAACGAAGAAGACGAACGGAAGAGGGGCGAAGAAAAGGCAAATCTTTTCGAAAATCGTTTTAGAAGTGGGGGAGAGGAAAACGAGAGGCGAATGGCGAATAATGTAATGCAAGAGATGAGAGTTTATGATGGGTACTTGGTATGTCTTGACTTGGCGTAGATCTCCCCGGCAACGGCGCCAGAAATTCTTCCTGCTACTTCTTGAGCTTGCGTTGGTTTTTCCCTTGAAGAGGAAAGGTTGATGCAGCAAAGTAGAGATAAGTATTTCCCTCAGTTTGAGAACCAAGGTATCAATCCAGTAGGAGACAACGCAAAAATCACCTAATACCTGCACAAACAATCAAACAACTTGCACCCAACGCGATAAAGGGGTTGTCAATCCGTTTACGGTTATTTGCAAAAGTGAGATCTGATAGAGATAGATAAATGGTAAAGTAAATATTTTTGGTATTTTTGGTTTATAGATCGGAAAGTAAAAGACTGCAAAATAGTAGATTAGAACCTTATAAGATGAAAATAGTAGATCGGAAACTTATATGATGGAAAATAGACCCGGGGGCCATAGGTTTCACTAGAGGCTTCTCTCAAGATAGCAAATAATACTGTGGGTGAACAAATTACTACCGAGCAATTGATAGGAAAGCGCAAAGTTATGATGATATCTAAGGCAATGATCATGAATATAGGCATCACGTCCGTGTCAAGTAGACCGAAATGATTCTGCATCTACTACTATTACTCCACACATCGACCGCTATCCAGCATGCATCTAGAGTATTAAGTTCATAAAGAACGGAGTAACACATTAAGTAAGATGACATGATGTAGAGGAATTAACTCAAGCAATATGATGAAAACCCCATCTTTTTATCCTCGATGGCAACAATACAATACGTGCCTTGCTGCCCCTACTGTCACTGGGAAAGGACACCACAAGATTGAACCCAAAGCTAAGCACTTCTCCCATTGCAAGAAAAACCAATCTAGTTGGCCAAACCAAACCGATAGTTTGAAGAGAATTACAAAGATATCAAATCATGCATAAAAGAATTCAGAGAAGATTCAAATAATATTCATAGATAAGCTGATCATAAATCCACAATTCATCGAATCTCGACAAACACACCGCAAAAAAGTATTACATCGAATAGATCTCCAAGAACATCAAGGAGAACATGGTATTGAGAATCAATGAGAGAGAAGAAGCCATCTAGCTACTAGCTATGGACCCGTAGGTTTGTGGTAAACTACTCACGCTTCATCGAAAGGGCAATGGAGTTGATGTAGAAGCCCTCCGTGATCGAATCCCCCTCCGGCAGGGTGCCGGAAAAGGTCCCTAGATGGGATCTCACGGGTACAAAAGGTTGCGGCAGTGGAAAAGTCTTTTCGTGGATGCCTCTGGTGGTTTGGGGATATTTGGGAATATATAGGCGAAAGAATTAGGTCAGGAGAGTCACGGGGGGCCCACAAGGGTGGGGGGCGCGCCCTCCGTCCTTGTGGCCGCCTCGTGGCTCCTCCGACTTCATCTCCAAGTCTCCTGGTTGTCTTCTGGTCCAAGAAAAATGATTGCGAAGGTTTTATTCCGTTTGGACTCCGTTTGGTATTCCTTTTCTATGAAACTAAAAAACAGGGAAAAAACAAAAACTGGCACTGGGCTCTAGGTTAATAGGTTAGTCCCAAAAATAATATAAAATAGCATATTAACGCATATAAAACATCCAAAACAGATAATATAATGGCATGGAACAATCAAAAATTATAGATGCGTTGGAGACGTATCACTGTCCATACCTTGCACGGTGGACGCCTGGCTGACATCCACTGAATTCGAAAAACTACAGCAGCTTGAGTTCTACCATTACTATGAAAAATACATACCGTGACCCGAACGCCATGTATTTGTGCCCACACCACCGTTGTCCATCTCGTGGTTTTCCTCCTCTCTCCACACCCTCACCATAGCCCGGTGCCATCTACCAGACAATCTGGTACTAATGATTCGACTCCCACTGCTAAAAAGACTTTCGCTTGTGGTGGTTGATCTATCGGAGGCCTCACTACACAACATCATCCACTCCAGTTGCCCTGGAGCGCTTGCTGCTTGTTTTCGGATTAGAAATCTGTATCCATTGTCTCCAAATAAAGTCGCCTCGCCTTAAAAGCATTGGAATTTGTTTTGAAGGACAACAGCTCATCATCGAAGATGCCCCTTCACTTCAAAGGTTGCTCCTTGATAATTGTTATAAACCTTCGCAAATAACTGTTGTCTCTGCGCCTAAACTTGAGACCTTGGGTGTAATTCATGATCTGTTTAAACATCACGACATGGTGTTTGGCTCCACACTTATTCAGGTACTGTATATTATTATCTACACTTTTGTAACCACAAGCTGCATTTTTCATTTGTGCGCATAAGTTTTATATCATCTTGGAGTACACTTTGGATACTAATATTATGTTATATGCTCAATGAAGAGTCCGTCCATCGATAACCTATCAATGGTGCTGGATTCTGTCAAGATCTTATATATCAGAATGTTTAGTATTGATCTGAACAAAATTATTGGCTTGCTGCGATGCTTTCCATGTCTGGAGAATTTGTACATAAAAGGTGATTATTTCATGCACATTGAAAGCCCATATATATTGTACTAGAATTACCATTCAGCTGTCGCTCTTTCGACACTCTCTTTTTTTAGACCTTAACTGTTTTCAATCTTCATCTCTACGTAGGCACTAACACATGGAGAAAAACATATAAACAATTGGTGGCGTAATAAGCACCGGGATTTTCTCAGTTCTCATGGCATTCATTTGAGGACAATAACGATGGACGGATATGCATCCAACCAGGCAAACAGAAGCTTGGTCACATTCTTCCTGTTGAATGCGAGGTTACTATTGTCAATAAGGCTTAAGTTTTTCAACAAGAAATTTCTCATGGATGGATATGTTGAACAACAAAAAAAGAACTTTCAGGTGGACAAATGGGCTTCTGAACGCGCTCGGCTTCTATTTACAACAACTTATGGTCATATTCCAGTAAACTTTTTGGCACATGATGTTGATTTTATGGATCAGACCGATCCATTAGTTTGTGACTGCCAAAAACAGTGGTTGGGTTAGATGTTATTGCCATGTTCAGTCTGGGTTTTGTCTAAACCTGATGAACAATTAATCCTTGGGCTTTTGTACCGTTTGTAAGCTTGAGTTAGATGTTGTTGCCCTTTTCAACTCGGCTGTGACTGTCATTTTTTTAGGGGTTACTGTCATATTTCTTTGAAACAAGGCAAATGGCTTGCCATTTCCTTTATTAAAGAGAGAAATATTGTAACAACAGGGACCCAACAGCTCGCCCAGTTGTAGAGACGGAGAAGGGTATCAACTGCGCTGTGCGGGGGCTGTGGCCCATCTAGCCCAGGCTTTTATTTAAGCACATGACGAGCTCAGTTGATATCTTTTTTTCTTTCTGAAAATGGCTAGCCCAGTTCTATTTTTTTGGACAATACCCAACCCACGCCTACTTGCTTTTCTCAGCCTTGCTGGGCTGCAAATCTTTAAAGACGAGGAGGGATGTATTCGGCTTCCCCGGAAAATGGGCTATAAGTAGTAAGGAATGGGCTGTAAATTTTAAAAACACAGAAAACCGGCAACTAGATTCATATTTTGTTTTTTTAGGATTTCAAGATTTTAAATTTCATTGTTTTTTTTTGCGGGGAAATTTTTGTTGTATTTTAATTTGAAATAAAGTTATTTTTATAATTATGTTTAATGTGACTCAAAATTTCGTGATTAAAAGAGTTCGGACCCCACCGAAATATGCAAAATTTTGTTGAATTTTTTAGGAGTGGCCAACAAAAATAATATGGGCTTCAAAATATCCTTAAGAATTAGCAAATGGGCTATAAATTATTGAAAATAATGGCAAATGGGATGTATGCTGTTTTCCACAGATTTGGAGGCTGACTTGTGGGCCTACTAGGTTGACGATGACGCTGTCCTATTTTTTTTACGCGTACGCAAGGCTTTGTCAACTTAGTCAACACAGAGCAGTGGCTGTTGGATGTCCATCCAACCGCCGTTGTGCTTCTTCAATCTCTGATCTTCCTGCTCCAGCCGCCCAAACCAGCACCGGCGGGACTGCCTGCTCCCTTCTTCCGTGGCCGGTTGTGCAGCCGCGCAGGCCTCACCGGTCCACCCTACTCCCACCGCTGGCCAGGCCATCCCTCTACCCACCCGCACCTCTTGTTATTTTCCGGCGATGGCAGCCTCACCCCGCAACTGACCAGTCAGCCCTCGTACTCCCCTCAGCGTGGGCATCCACTGTTGTGGCTTCGCCGGCTCCGGGTCGTTCCCTTCATGGGCCTCGCCGTCGTCCACCGCATTGGTGCTCTCGGCGCGGTGTGGTCAACATGGTCAACAAACGACAGCCATCGAAAGAGGGATGTAAGTGGAGAGGCTGACACAGTAGGGACCCACACAAGCAAGTGCCTCCTTATTACGCGAAAAAAATGATTGCTCCTGTTGACAGCTGGGACCCATCGGTAAAATCTTCGCACGGAAGGAAGTGCCTCCTTATTATGCGAAAAAACTATTCCTCCTGATGACAGCTGGGACCCGACAGATTTGGTGGCTGACTTGTGGGCCTACTAAGCTGACGCATACGCAGGGCTTTGTCAACTTAGTCAACAAATGATTCTAGCAGCTGGACCTTTGGATGTTAATCCAACAGCTGTGCTACTTCTTCAACCTCTGATCTTCTTGCTCCAGCCGCCCAAACCAGCGCCGGCGGGACCACCTGCTCCTGCCTCCCGTGGGCGGCAGTGCTACTGCGTAGGCCTCATCGCCCCACCCTAATCCCACCGCCGGCCAGGCTTTCCCTCTACTCACCCACAACCCGTGTTATTCTCCGGCGAGGGCAGCCTCACACCGCAGCGGAACCAGTCAAACCCTCGTACTCCCCTCGGCGTGGGCATCCACTGCCTCGTCTTCCTCGGCTCCGCATCATTCCCTTAGTAGGCTGATACGTCTCCAACGTATCTATAATTTATGAAGTATTCATGCTGTTATATTATCATTCTTGGATGTTTTACAATCATTTTATAGCAACTTTATATCATTTTTTGGGACTAACCTATTGACCCAGTGCCCAGTGCCAGTTGCTGTTTTTTGCTTGTTTTTACATCGCAAGAAATCAATATCAAACGGAGTCCAAACACCGCGAAACTTTTTGTGGATTTTTATGGACCAGAAGACATCCAATGGGCCAGAGCAGCACCTGGGGGGTGCCCCGAGGGGGGCACAACCCACCAGGGCGTGCCTGGGCCCCCAGGCACGCCCCTGTGGGTTGTGCCCACCTCGGTGGCCTCCCGCACCGCCTCTTCTCCCTAGAAATTGCCAAATATTCCAAAAACCCTGGGGGAAACCCTGGATCAGAAGTTCCGCCGCCACAAGCCTCTGTAGCCATGAAAAACCAATCTAGACCCCATTCCGGCACCCTGCCGAAGGGGGGAATCATCACCGGTGGCCGTCTTCATCATCCCGGCGGCCACCATGATGAGGAGGGAGTAGTCCACCCTCGGGGCTGAGGGTTTGTACCAGTAGCTATGTGTTTAATCTCTCTCTCTCTCTCATGTTCTTGAGATGGCATGATCTTGATGTATCGCGGGCTTTGTTAATATAGTTGGATCATATGGTGTTTTCCCCTCTCTATCTTGTGATTTATTGAGTTTTCCCTTTGAGATTTTGTTTTATCGGATTGAATACTTTTATGGATTTGAGAGCACTTGATCTATGTCTTGGCACTCAACTCGCGGATTCCCGAGGTGACATTGGGGTAATCTATGCATAGGGGTTGATGCACGTTTTCGTTCTTGTTTCTCCGGTAAAAATCTTGGGGCACTCTTTGAGGTTCTTTGTGTTGGATCGAGTATTATGAATCTGAAATTGTTTGATGCGTATCGTATAATTAACTCATGGATACTTGTGGTGACATTGGAGTATCTAGGTGACATTAGAGTTGGTTGATGCGTATCATATGGTGTTATTTTAGTACGAACTCTTGGATAGATCGAACGGAAAGAATAACTTTGCGTTATTTTAGTACGAACTCTTGAATAGATCGAATGGAAAGAATAACTTTAAGGTGGTTTCGTACCCTACAAACAATTTCTTCTTATGTTCTCCGCTAGATAGGAACTTTGGAGTGATTCTTCATCGCACGTTGATGGAAGGTTATATGATCCAATTATATTAGCATTGTTGAGAGATTGCACTAGCGAAAGTACGGACCCTAGGCCTTGTTTTCAAGCATTGCAATACCATTTGTGCTCACTTTTGTCACTTGCTACCTTGCTGTTTTTATTTATTCAGATTATAAAAATATATTTCTACCATCCATATTACACTTTTATCACCATCTCTTCACCGAACTAGTGCATCTATACAATTTGCCATTGTATTGGGTGTGTTGGGGACACAAGAGATTTCTTGTATTTGGTTGCAGGGTTGTTTGAGAGAGACCATCTTCATCCTACGCCTCCCACGGATTGATAAACCTTAGGTCATCCACTTGAGGGAAAATTGCTACTGTCCTACAAAACTCTGCGCTTGGAGGCCCAACACGAGTCTACAAGAATAAAGTTGCGTAGTAGACATCATAAGCCTCGCTGTCGTCCATCGCCTTGGTGCTCTCGGCGCAGCGTGGTCAACGTTGTCAACGAACGACAGCCATCGGAAGACGACTGTACACGATGAGGCTGACAGCTGGACCCACCAGCTACATCTTCGCACGCAAGGAAGTGCCTCCTTATTATGCGCAAAAAAATGATTCCTCCCCCTGACAGCCGGGACCCACCACATATATCTTCGCACGTAAGGGAGTGCCTCCTTATCCTCCATGACAGCTGGGACCCACCCGGTCGAACCGTACGTAGGGTTGTCTGTCTGGTTGCGAATGTGCACATATATACTGGTTGATCGGTCTCTCTGCAAGGATGAACCATGGCAGAGTAAGTAGCGGCACGTGTCGTAGTAGAGCCCCCGACGTAGCAGTTCAGACAGTCCCGTCTAAATCGTATACGCGTACCTACAGCCAGACGGCAAAAAATACGACCACGTACGTACATACGGGCGGGGTCTCGAACGCCTACTCACGCATACGTACGGCCAGGGCTCGTGTACATGGAGAGGCAACGAACGGCAGCAACGACATCCTGTTCATCGGAAGCCAACCGGCTGGGTCGAAACAGAGAAACTGCATCATGTTCATCTGGAGGCAACAAAATGCGTCGTGTTCATCGGGAGCCAACCGGCTTGGACGGAATAGCTGAAACGGGGTGTGGCGTACCGCAGTACAGAGGAAACGGCCTTCTGTTCGACCGGCTACAGTCGAAATGGGATCCTGTTCATCGGGAGGGGTCTGGCGTACCGCAAAACAGAGGAAACAAACTTCTGTTCGAGCTCCTACGGTCGAAACGGGGTCCTGTTCATCGGGAGGGGTGTGGCGTACCGCAAAACGGGACTCCACGGAATACTGTTCATCCACCGTCTACTACCTCGCTCCAGCCTCCACGAGCTACTGTTCATCCACCGTTGACTTCCTCCAGCCTCCACCTGCTACTGTTCATCCACCACGTCTTCCTCCTGCCTCCACCAGCTATTGTTCATCTAGGGGCTACTGTTCATCCAGCCCCCACCGGCTACTGTTCAACCAGCCCTCCACGGGGTCCTGTTCATCCACCCCCAACCGGCTCGGGTGTGGCGGCCTCCTCGATTGGGGTCCTGTTCATCCAGTGACAACGGCCTACTACCACGGGGTCCTGTTCATCCAACCCCCACCGGGAACTGTTCATCCAACCCCCAACAACAATCACTGTTCATCAAGAGGCAGGTTCGATCGGCTTCAGTTAGCAGCAGTAGCGAAGGAATCGCTCGGGTTCAGTTAACAGCCAAGGGATCGATCGCTCGGGTTCAGTAACGTAGCTAGTGCAATCACTCGGGTTCAGTAAGTGAATGCCTCGCTCGGGTTCAGTTAGAGCCCAACGCCTCGCACACACGCGCGTACGTGTATGAGAGAAATGCGCAAACCTCCATGCATCGCTCGGCCCCGACCACCCACCGTAACTGGGAACTCCCCAAAATTTTCCTCGCCCTTGCTTCTACCATGATTTTTTCCGTCATGAACGGCCCAAAGAATGTCATGCAGGTGCGTCCCCGGCCCGCCCAGGATGAAAAGCTCATTTTCTGTCATGATTTTTTATCATGGAAGTAGGAGCCCACCGCATCTATGATGATACGTGTTTTTGTCACAATTATCGTCATAGAAGAGTCATAAGCATGACAGAAAAAAAAATTGTTCGGCCCATAATGTCACGGATGTGTCTTTTTTTGTAGTGTAATAACAAGAGCAACTAGGAATGGAAGTATGAACGACAGGTGTATGTCGTTATCCATAAGGATTTATCGATGGAAGGGAATTGCAAAGCGATGGGCTCAAGGGTCTCGGGAAACATCGGAGAGTATCTTCGGAATCTTCTGATGAAGCAGGCGATCATCTGGAATGAGGGGCTCTCCGGGAGAATCGGTTACGAGAACCTAGTGTTAGATTAAGTAAAACCATTTAACCCGAATAGAAGAGAGATCAGAGTCCCAGAGTAAGGACGAGGAATAAAAGATCCTAATACCACCCATTTGTGATGTGGGCCCGTAAGCCACTCAACATTGTTAGTAAAAGTTTTCCAAAGACTAGACTCAACTTCGGCCAAGGAGTTTGAAAGAGGGGTTCCTACAAGCAGTCGGCTCTGATACTAACTTGTGATGCCCCCGATTCAATCATACACTAATCATACACGCAAATGTGTACGATCAAGATCAAGGACTCACGGGAAGATATCACAACACAACTCTAGACACAAGTTAAAGTCATACAAGCTTTTATATTACAAGCCAGGGGCATCGAGGGCTCAAATACATCAGCTCGAATACAAACGAGTCAGCAGAAGCAACAATATCTGAGTACAGACATAAGTTAAACAAGTTTGCCTTAATAAGGCTAGCACAAAAGCAAAAAATGATGGAAAAGGCAAGGCCTCCTACCTGGGTGCCTCCTATCTACTCCTGGTCATCGGCGGTCTCCACGTAGTAGTAGGCTCCGTCGGGGTAGTAGTAGTCGTCGGTGGTATCGTCTGGCTCCTGGGGTTCGTTATCTGATCGCAGCAATCAGGTATAGGAGAAAAGAGGTAGCAAAGCAACCGTGAGTACTCATCCAAAGTACTTGCAAGACTTACATCAGAACTATACTAAGTATGCATCAGTATCAAAGGAAAGGGGCTATATCTTTGGACTGAACTACAAAATGCCAGAATAGAGGGAAAACCTAGCCTATCAAAGACTAGCATCTTGAAGCATCTTGCAGCATTAGAAGAGTGCAGATTAGCATATTATAAAGTAGCAAGTATATTAAGTAACACCCAGAGATCCTTTCTCGACTCCCTGCGAGAAAGCAATCACGGAGCCAACATATTCATTTCATGCCTCAACATCCAGTTCTAGTTGTATAGATCGGGATACAACTCCGAGCGTCCGTTACCATGGACACGGCTATTCGAATAGATTAACATCCCTGCAGGGGTGCACAAACTTACCCAACACGCTCGATTAACTCCGGCCGGGCACACCATCCGATCATACTAGGCCTCGGCTGATCGACACACCATAGTCCTACCTAGGCTCAACAGAGAGGCCAGCACATGGGTCTACATCCTAAGCACGCAGGGGTCTTGGGCCCATCGCCCTTTGCACTCATGCACGTTGCGTACGCGGCCGGTGAGCAGACCTAGTCCCCTTATACAAGCGCAGGCTTAACCAGTCCAACCCGGCGCGCGTCGTTCCAAGCATTTAAATAATTGTTTCAGCCACTGATTTAATTAGTTATACATGAGTTGTCATTTGATAACGGTATTACATCATTTGGAGAATAATGTGATGGACAGACCCAACTGTAAGCTTAGCATCAGATCGTTTAGTTATTTGCTATAGCTTTCTTCATGTCAAGTATCAGTTCCTTATACCATGAGATCATGCCACTCCCGGTTATCGGAGGACTACTTTGTGTGCTATCAAATGTCACTTCGTAACTGGTTGATCATAAAGGTTCTCTACAGGTATCTCCGAAGGTGTCTATTGGGTTGCATGGATCGAGACAGGGATTTGTGAGATATCTCTAGGCCCTCTCGGTAATACAACTTCATAAGAAGCTTCATGTGACTAATGGGTTTAGTCACGAGATCTTTTATTACGGAACGAGTAAAGAGACTTGCCGGTAACGAGATTGAACTAGGTATGGAGATACCGGCGATTGAATCTCGGGCAAGTAACATATCACCGGACAAAGGGAATTGCATACGGGACTAACTGAATCCTCGACATCTTGGTTCAACCGATAAAGATCTTCGTGAAATATGTAGGAACCAATATGGGCATCCAGGTCCCGCTATTGGTTATTGACCGGAGAGGTGTCTCGGTCATCTCTACATGATTCTCGAACCTGTAGGGTCACACGCTTAACATTCAGTAGCGCTAGGGTAGTAATGAGATATTAACATTCGTGACCGAAGGTTGTTTGGAGTCCCGGACGTCATGAGGAGTTTCAGAATGGTCCGGGGGTAAAGATTTATATATGAAAACTTTGTTATCGGGGTTCCAGAAAAAGTTTGAATTTTTCGGTATTGTAGTGGGAAGCTTCCAGAAGGTTCTGGAGGGTTCTGGAAGTCCACCAAGGGTTCCACCATGTCCTATAGAGTAGCATGGGCTGTAGGGAGGGCGCTCTGTCCTTAACGGGCCAGGCACCAGCCCCTACAAGGTCCATGCGCCTGGGGTGGAAAACCCTAAAGGGGAGGGCCCTCCACTTAGCTTGGAGGGCAATCCACCCCTCCTTGGCCGCCACCCCCTCCCTTGGAGGAGGGGCAAGGGCTGGCCACGTCCCTCCCCCTATATAAATAGAGAGGAGGTGCAAGGAGCAGCTCATCCCTTGACCACGGCGGTTGCCCTCTCCCTCTCCCTCCACTTCTCGTCAGTGTAGCGCTTGGCGAAGCCCTGCCGGAGTTCCGCTGCCACCACCACCACCATGCCATCGTGTTGGATCAGATCTCATCTACCTCTTCTCCCACGCTTGCTGGATCAAGGAGGAGGAGACGTCACCGAGCCGTACGTGTGCTAAAGTCGGAGGTGTCGCATGTGCGGTGCTTGGATCGGATTGGATCGCAGTGCGAGTACGACTACGCCAACCACGGTCTCTAGATCGTTAACGCTTTTGGTCTATAAGGGTATGTAGGCTCACTCCCCTTTAGTAGCTATGCATCTCCTAGATTGATCTTGGGTGTTCTTAGGAATTTTTTTGATTTTCATGCTTCGTTCCCCAACAGTATGTCCAACACCCGCGGGTTCGTGCTCAATTTGGCCCAGAGAAGGTTCGGGTGAAATTCATGGCCATTTTGTGTGCATTTTGTAGATGGACTGGAGTTTGTCCTCGTCGTCTTCATCCGATAATTCATACATAGAAGAGATGATCCTCGACGACGATGATGACAACGTAGTGTTGTTGCATCTCGTCGACGAATTTGAGGCGGGGCCGAAGAAAAAGCGGCACGGATCCACGGTCGGCCGGCTATGCACTCCCCGCAACCGAGCTCTCGACGACAAGATGCTCATGAAAGATTACTTCGACGAGGTACCGACATATCCGGCTCACCTCTTTCGTAGGTGATATCGAATGCGTAGGTCACTTTCCGTCTGCATCGTCGAGGCTTGCGAGCAAAATTGTTGTTTCTTCATTCGGCGTAGGAATGCCACCTGTTTGATTGGCTTTAGTGCATATCAAAAAATATCGGCTGCGATGAGAGTGATTGCATATGGTGTTCCCGCCGACTACGCGGGTGAATATCTTCGCATTGCCAAAGATACCACCATCAAATGTGTTCGTGTCTTTGCGAAGACAGTGATCCGGGTTTTTGGCCCGGAGTACCTTCGAGCTCCAAACGAAGAAGACACAAAGAAGCTCATGGCAATGAACGACGCAAGGGGATGGCCGGGCATGCTAGGTAGTATTGATTGCATGCATTGGAGGTGGAAGAACTGCCCGATGGTTTGGGCAGGGCAGTACACCGGCCACAAATGTAAACCCATCATCGTGCTTAAAGTCGTGGCTTCACATGATCTATGGATTTGGCATTGCTTCTTTGGTTTGCCGGGGTCTCTCAGTGATATCAACGTTTTGTAGCGATCTCATCTATTTGCTCAGGTAGCTAGTGGCAAAGCTCCGGCTTGCAACTATACCGTCAATGGCCATGACTATACCATGGGGTACTATCTTGCTGACAGTATTTATCCTTCATGGTCAACATTTGTGAAGACCATTAGTGACTCCAAAATCAAGAAGCACAATTTTTTTGCCGAAGCATAAGAAGCTTGCCGAAAGGATATTGAGAGGGCATTTTGTGTGTTGCAAGCTCGGTTTGCCATTGTTCGAGGTCCTGCTCGCTTCTGGAACAAAAAAATCCCTCGGAACCATCATGACTGCTTGTGTAATTTTACACAACATGATCGTCAAGGATGAGAGGGATATGGACTTGGAGTACAATTATGACAATGTTGGTAGCTGTGTGAAGCCTGCCAGAGACGCAGATGAGATCACTGCATTTCTTGAGGCCTACCGGAAGATCGAGAACCGTGATTCGCACAACCAACTCCAACATGATCTTATTGAGCATCAGTGGCAACTCTATGGGGGGGAGATAGATCCCCATTTGTATGCATTTCTATTCGTGTGAGATTTGAAAATTTTGATGTTGTAATAATTATTTGAATTTGAACATTTCTTGTAATGAAGACTATTGTTGTCTTGTGAATTGCTTTTTAGACCATTTGTATATTCATACGTTGAATTTATATTAAGATTCCATTCGGTTGATATCATTGAAATGTGTAATTTGTTTGATGCTATGCAAATTTTACGGCGTGTTTGTGGATTCTGCCAGAGCGCTAGCCGCACCTTAAAAATGTTTTACGGACGCCCTTATACGTGTTTTGCGGGCTGCCCGGTTGCAGGATCTACTAGAGATGCTCTAGCTCCAAGCAACAAAATCTGGCATATCATTCGAGAGTGCCTTCCGTACTGATGTCCGTGCCTACTGGTTTCTCTCCGCCCCCTTGGATTTGTAACCTCTAGCATTTTTCTTTGTAATCTCTAGCATTATTAACTTTGGCGACAACGGTCGTAGCCTCACACGTTAAATGTTACGATGGACGAGTGGGGCTCCAAGAGTGGAGGACAAGCGGCGGGCTGGAGCGAAAGCTTATAGATGTTAAAGCAGGAGCTGGGGGCAATAGAAGAACATCGCTCGCTAGCGTGCATTCACCGAATAGAATGCTCTGAAACACAGGAAAGAAGAAAAATGCATTGATTGAAATGTCCCCGTCCCATAATATAAGAGCGTTTTTTACATTATATGGGATGGAGGGAGTATTTTTCAGTTCTACAACAAACAAACTCATTTGCTTTAGTGACACTAGATTTCTTCATATAGATGTGCAGTGCAGGTATTGGAAGAGTGTTGAATGCAAGACACAAAAGAATTTTTCCACGAGAATCCTTCAAAACTCGTGTAAATTCCTTCATCCCAAATGTCTCAGTACTCCCCAGTACTATTGCCTCTGTCAAGAAAACACTCGTCTACTTCTGTATCCTGGACGGATCAGAATGCTCATACCCTAACAGGGCTCATCTACAAACAAGATGGATCTGATCCAGCGTCACTCGTATCCCAAATCGAGATAAATGATTCCAACATCGACTCAGGACAACCACTGTGGAAATAAAGTTACACATGTTGTCTACTTGGCAGCTGACATCGGAGCAGGGCCCAGAAAGCTCCAATGTGCAGTTGCACCAACGTGAGAACATCCCGAAAGTGGCATATAATACATCTCTTCTATCCTCTCTAAATATTATTACAGTCAAGTTTGACAATCACACTAAATCATCTAAGACAACTTAGAGGAACAATCAATTAAAGCCTTGTAAATCTCCACGTGTGCTTATTACCCGCATACTGGTGTAGCATGTCAACGATAAACTAGTTTGTTTCTGATAACTTAAAGATCCTCATTCAGCGTGCAATCTAGAATTGCACAACATCATTACTCAGCAGCTATCTCTTCTGGTACCAATAAAATAGCCGCCAGTTGATGCAAATGTCATGGCACACCTCTGGCTGGCTTCAGCGCAACATGCCATCACCACGTAGCTGGCATACGCCAAAACTGGAAGAATAGCAATAGCTGTGACATGCTGTAGGCAAGCACCAGATTTGGGGGTTGAAGAGGCGTCGCAACTTGGCTCAACAGGTTCTTCTCTAGCACTCAATTGGGTATAGCCAACCCCACAATCAGGCCAGAAGGTTCAAAGAAGAATTATGGCTGGGCTGACCATGTCTCGTCCTTCAGGAGGAAACAATACATCATAAGTACATCCAGAATTATCTTAGTTAAATATGTTTTGCTATGCAAATTTTTCGAACATGCCCAAATCAACTATTGTATCAGAAAGTACAATTTTAGGAATTGTTTGAAAATTTCTGTTTAACTCAAAAGATCAGGCAATATAACTGAATATAATCTTCAGAAGCACTCATCCAAGATGAAAAGCCATGCTGCAGTATATCAAATCTTGACTCTATGGCTCGGTAACTCAATTCTCGAAACAAGGAAAACATATAAAGAAAGATAGCGTCACATAAATCATACCGAGAAAAATATTCTGAAATTTAGTTTGCCTAACAGCAAAAAAAATGCATAATGGGCATGTAACCTTGTACGGAAACAACTTTGTTCTGGATGGAAACAAGAATAAAAATATTAAACCATATGTTCCATCAGTTGACTCAAAAGTTATGGCCGATCCTTAGCTATGGAAGAAATTGACGAACAACTATTTTGTTCAACATGACATTGCCAAAAGCAATAGATGTTAGCCAAAACAGAATATCAATATGTTAAATGCCCTTAATTTAACATACACCATACACTGGAGATGAATATTTTCTGGTGGTGAACAGCTTCTTGCCAGATGATAATATATCATCTGGCACCTTTCTACAGATTCACTGTCGTACTCGGCATATTTAGTGTGAGAGCAACTTGAGGTTCGGCAACATGTACACAAGCATGAGATTTTCAGTTTGAACTTAAATGCTGCAGCTGTTTTCAGGTAGGTACTCACAGACATAATACACAATTACCATTATCATTCCCAACTAAGTCCGGAAAACACATACGCTTATAGGTTCATGAAAATCTACACCTTATTTGTTCTGGTAATTTTGTAATGACAGTGATTTGCGTATTTAACTCCGCCTATGTCTTCTAGGCATAGCCGGTCCCAAGCCCGGGTAAAGGAGGAGGGTTGTGATAGGCTTGGCGAGCCAACGTAAAAACTAGCCAGTCCCATGGGTATGAAACCCATTTGAGCGAGAGTAGTACTAGGATGGGTGACCTCCTGGGAAGTCCTCGTGAAAGGGTTTCATATCTAAGGGTTGTGATAGGCTTGGCGAGCCAACGTAAAAACTAGCCAGTCCTTTGGGTATGAAACCCATTTGGGCGAGAGTAGTACTAGGATGGGTGACCTCCTGGGAAGTCCTCGTGAAAGGGTTTCATATCTAGCCTACCCCAACTTGTTTGGGACAAGAGGCTTAGTAAGTAAGTAAGTAAGTAGTGATTTGCGTATTTCTTCTGGTGTTTTGAGGTGTTTTGATTCTACAGGTCCACACAAATCCTTCTATGATAACAGTCCCTCCTCAAAAAGGCACATTTTACCAAAATGAACTCCTGATTACTGGTAACATAATTCTGGCAAACTCATGTATTTGAAGAAACTAGTAAATGCGCACGTGCAACGCACGTTAATATTTAGGCAGTATATTAATTGCACGCGGATATTAGGTATGCTATTATTTGTGTGTTAATTCTGTGATTAGTGCAATATTTGGTATGATATTAATTGTACGTTAAACACGTTGAACGCTCGCCATTGGAGCAGTCTAGGTCGTTGGATTGACTTAGTTTGATGGCCGAGATCAGTTAGATCTGCCCCTTTGGGTCTTTTTATATTGGTATAGATAAACGCTTTTCTTTTTGCCAAGATGCCCAATCAACTTCAAATGAAAGGATCATAAAAATGTTCAAGAAATACATGCTCCAAGCAAATCACAAAGCTAACCAGAATAATATCCAGGTAAAGAGGATACCAGGATCAGGATGAGGTGATATGCCAGCGAACAAGAAAGTTGGCTAAGAAACAACCCAAGATTTACATGTTCAGAACTTCAGGTAATATTTGATAGTTTACTATAAGATACTCCCTCCGTTCCTAAATATAAGACCTTTTAGGGTGTGTTTGGTTTCTGGAATGGACTGGAATGTCACGCGTCGGACCCGTTCCTGGGCCTAGTTCTCGCGTTTGGTTCGTAGATGGAATGGTAACCAACTTGTTCCCGCAGACCGAATATTCGGCCCAGATGCGGAACCGAGTGGAACCTCCAAATCGAGCGGACGACATGGAACCGTCTCACTCCCGTCTCCCGCAAACCCTGTCGACCGTCACCTCCGCCGCCTCCCTCCCTCCTCGATCTGCTCCGCCGCCCTGATTCCTTCCAAACCTCGCCGCCGGCTCATTCTTCTTTTCTCTCTCGATCTGCACAGGGGAGTCACGGACGGGGCAGAAGACCCTCCTCTCTCGATCTGCAGCTGCGTGGCGGCGTTCTTGCAGTGGAGCAGCGGTCTAGGTGTGATTCCGGTGGACTCATGGTTCGCTCGTCCGTTCGTCTGTTAGATGGCCGCTCGTCCGTTCGCAGCTTGACCCTCTCCTTCCTTTTTGTTTCCTCAGATGGG
This sequence comes from Thinopyrum elongatum, assembly GCA_011799875.1. NCBI lineage: Eukaryota > Viridiplantae > Streptophyta > Magnoliopsida > Poales > Poaceae > Thinopyrum > Thinopyrum elongatum. Next base: position 467,410,190 of record CM022298.1, read on the forward strand.
AAAGTGCGTGAGGACGACAACAAGCAGCGGACGGAGCGACGGCAGTCAGCGCTGGAAGCGGCGGATTGATTTGTTGTCTTTCCAAGCCATGGCCAGCGGTGAAGGCTCAGTTCCTCTCCCCTAATGGTGAATTCTGCAACTCACCACAGCAAGCAGTGTACAGATGGATCTGTATGAGTTGCAGAATTAACTCTGGTTTTACAATTATTCATTAGTTAACAAAGTACAATGTACGTATGTTACAGAATCAAAAATACATGGTTAAGTATGACACTGGTGTAAATTTCGGATTGGATGTATATTGTTTGGTTAGCTCCAAAATGTTTGTTTCTATGCTTGTGAATGCACTTTGTTAACTGTTTGTGCTGCAAACAAAAATAAATATGTTGCTGAAAATTCAAAAACTATGCATGTAGTTCAGTTTGCAAAGGCTATATTTGTTTCACATTGTACAACATCTATATATGGGAGATAATCTCGCCATCCATATAAAAGAGATGAGTGGAATTTTGTCCCATTCCATTTCTCCAACCAAACACAGGAACATAACCGTTCCGTTCTATTTTTTAGCTCCAACCAAACATAGGAATGGAACCGACCCGTTCTCCTGGAATGGAACCATTCCATTCCATTCCATTTGGTTCTTCAACCAAACACACCCTTAGAGATTCCACTATGAACTACATACGGATGTATATAGACATACTTTAGAGTATAGATTCACTCATTTTGCTCCGTATGTAGTCTATAGTGGAATCCTAAAAGGTCTTATATTTAGAAACGGAGGGAGTAATATATACAGATCAGGAGCAATTTAACGTTTTAAGCAATATAAATTCAACTTAAAACTATTATCTCAAATCCATTTTGAAGAGATTGATTTTGCCAACTGGAAGTTGAGTTTACGATTATTTGAATTATTATAAGTTGGCATTGGGATTGTAGTTACTTGAACAAATAAAGAACGGGAATACCTAGAGTTCACAAACTCACTTGCCAGCTGTTGTATGGAATTAAAGCATAGTGTTCTCTCATGTTTCTTCTGACCCAAAGTGAAGCTGAATAAATTCCATAGTATAACTTAACTGCATTAGGTGGCATGGGATTCTTCATTATTAGCCTCTATTTATCAGAAAGACAAGTTTTTTTGATACAAGAAAAGCAGATGAAAATGACATCTACTACATGACAAGAAAAATAAATATTATCTCTACAAACGACCTCTGCGGGCTAGAGCTATATTACCTTGGAAATGTTTTAGGAAGCGATCTCGTCCTTCCATAACCAACTTTGGAAACATTCTTTGCATCATCATCTGACGCCTGTTCAGCATTGCTGTCACTCTCCTCTTTTTCTTCTCGCCTCTGCTTTGCTTGTTGTCTTGATTCAGGCTTCCAGGATGCCTTGGCAAGTGACTTGCCAAGCAAATCAGCAATATTCGTTGCCATTTCCTCAGCTTTCTGCACATGAGGAAAGTTATCTTCCTCAAAATGGTGTGACAGCCACAAATACATCGACAGGACCTGGTGCTTCGTCTCAAGATCCAGCAGTTCAGTGTCATTCCTTGCCGAACCCTTCGGCATTCCCATCGCAATGCTAACACGACGGCTCTGGCTATAATGAGTAGCAAATCTCAGAAGATGGTACATGGCTTTTGGATCCCTTATATTAACTGGCGCGAAACAAAAATTGTAGCGATCCTTGAGGGAGAGACCCTGGACCCTCTCGAGCATATTAGCAACCTTCTTGATACTATCCTGCTGGCACATGAAGTATGTCTTGTCGACGCGGCAATTGTCACGGAACTTATCCAACAAGTCAGTGAAAGTGAGGTTGGGGAACTGACTGGCAAACATTTCCACTTGTTCGAAGCAAGGAAAAAGACCAATTTTTTGTGCCTCCTCAAACGGCTGTTGCAGGCACTGAATTAAATAATCCAAATCATCCAACAAGAAAGTGGTTGTGAGTCCATCTGGATAAACACTTCCCCTCCGACCAGCACGCCCAGCTATCTGCTTTACCTGTGAAGCAGCAACAGGTACCATCTTGTCCCCGTTGTACTTGCACAAGCTATAGAACACAACCCTCCTAATGTTAAGGTTCAGACCCATACCGACCGCATCACTCGCTACAAGAACATCATACTCATTATCCTGTTCGTTGAACAATGTTGCTTGCTGGCGCCTTGTCTCAGGTGGCAAAGCTCCATATATGACGCAACACTTGTGCTTCGTAAACTTCTCAATTGCCAGCTTCACCTCAAATATCTCTCTGCGTGAGAAGGCAACAACGCAATCACCAGAGCGAACATTCTTGAGGTCTCCAATTAGCGACTTGGCCTCGACAACAAGTGGCTTGAACCGCTCATACTGATGCACCTGCAAATCATCTCCAGTATCTGCGCAGACCTTACGAACAATCTTGAGCACACTAGGGTCACCACAGAGATGTATCTCATCTGCCTTGATCCCAAGAACAGCACGTGTCCACGCATAGCCCCTGACAGGGTCAGCCATCATCTGTATCTCATCAACCACGGCGACTTCGTAGAGCTCCTCCGTGGACAGCATCTCAATAGTGCAAGCAACATGGTTGGAGAAGGGAACTTCCTTTATCTCCTGGCCAGTGCGGAGGGTGCAGTAGACACCGAGTGCATTGACCTTGTCGAATACCTCCATGGCGAGGAGCCGGAGCGGGCTGCAGTACACACCGGACTTGGCGGCGCTGAAGCGTGCGAGTGCGTTGTGCGTCTTGCCGCTGTTGGTGGGCCCGCAATGGTACACCACCCGCCGGCGCATGGCGCGGGCGAAGGGGTACCAGGTGTGCGGCGCCGTGAGGTCGGCCGCAGCCATGACGGACTTGTTCTGCCTCAACTGATCCGCATAGTAGTTGAGACAGTACTCAGCGAAGGCCGGGAGGAGGAGGGCGTGCGCGTCCTCGCCCGGGAGAGAAAGGAGGCGCTCGGCAGATTCTTGGGAGAGGCGCGAAGGGATGAAGTGGCGGAAGTGCCGAGCGTACGTGGGAAACTCTGAGGAGGGGATGTAGAGCGCGAGGGACTGGTCGGCAATGGCGGGATCCTTGGCGAAGCGGCGGGTGAGGGCCATCACGTCGTCCCACGTGGCCTTCGGGAGGCGCGACGAGCCCGTCGCAGGCTCGGCGGTGGAGAGCTCGCGCCATAGCTGCTTCGGGTCCAGCGGAGGCAGCTTCCGATCAGGGTCGGCGGGTGCGTCGGACGAGAGGAAGCGATGTTGGGATGGGAGCCATGGGGATGGAGGTTGGGGGGCAGGGCGGTGGAGGTGGGAGAAGGTGGGGAGGAGAAGGCGGCGGTACGGCGATGAGGTGGTGCGGCGGATAAGCGAGGCAGCGTTGGCGGCGGCCATGGGTCCGTTTGGGTTACGAGACGGCGGCGGCCGGCGGCATGGGGTGGAAGAGGGGAAGAGGGGAGGCGGCGCGCGACAGGCGGGCGGCCCCGGTTGGGATCCTGGGCCAAAGTGGGCTAGGAGCGGACGGCGGGGAGATAGGTGGGCTTCAAACGAACCACGTCGTGGGGCGCTGACTGCGTGGAGAATGTGATGATTGATTTACCCTAAAATAACTTGCTCAAAAAGAAAGCATTTACCCTAAAAACGAATCAACTGATTATATCAGGACAGCTAAAAAGCCAAAAATAAAAATCTAAAGCCAAAAATAAATAAAATCATGATATCTAACAGTAAAACTATTTTGGGTACCAAACCTGAAAAAATTGTAAAAGGGCAAAATATCACTTTTACTAGAGATACTCCATGCGTTGCCAAGAGGCTAGAGATTTGATTTCAAACACAATATAAATTCGTCCCAGGGATGTAAATCAGACCCCGTTTAAAACCACTTATAGTCTAACAGTTCAATAATCTGTTTTCCTCGGGGAAAATGAACTATCGAGTACATCCCTAATTCACCCCTAAGATTTAAACTGTGTTAAAATAAAATAAAATAACATTTACTCACCATGCGCGTTGAACATGCACTAGTAAAGAAAATGGCTAGCCGCAACTTTAGTTGGTGACGCCCCATTTTCACTTAACATCGTCACTATATTTTTTAAATAGTGATGACGTTAGACTATTTGGTACGACATCTCTAAGATAATAGTGGTGTCGTTGGCACATTTTTAAGCTACTTGTAGGTGGGACCCACAGTTGGGACAAGGCGCAACTTAGTGGTGTCATGGCATAACATCAAACACCACCAGTATTAGGTTTTCCGGTGGCGTGATATGTATTGCCACATCACCACTATATTTTTCTGGAATTAGTTTTATTTGGAATTATTTATTCTTAATTTTATTACCTTTTGATTTTTTATAAATGATGAACATTTTTATATTATATTAGTAACAAAATACTATAGTTACTTTTATTAAAGTAAGAATACTGTATTTGGAAATGGTGAAATTTTTATAATATATTTCGAGTCTTTCAATTTTTTTACCTTTTTATTTTTGAAAATTAAGAATATTTTTATATTATATTAGTCAAAAAATTGTAGTTAATTTTATTAAAGTAAGAATATTGTATTGGAAATGTTGACATTTTTATAATATATTTTGAGTCTTTCAATTGTTTTACCTTTTTATTTTTTGTAAATGGTGATTTTTTTATATTATATTAGTCAAAAAATTGTAGTTAACTTTACTAAAGTAAGAATGTTGTAATTGGAAATACTTGAATAAGAATTTTTCAATGAAAATCCTCGGTGAAGCTACTTACATACCGGGCATCAAGATCTATAGGGATAGATTGAGACGCTTAATAGGACTTTCACAAAGCACATACCTTGGCAAAAGTTTTGAAGAATTTCAAAATAGATCAGTCAAAGAAAGGGTTTTGCGTGTGTTGCAAGGTGTGAAGTTGAGTAAGACTCAAAGCCCAACCACGGCAGAAGATAGAGAGAGAATGAAAGTCATTCCCTATGCCTCAGCCATAGGTTCTATAAAGTATGCCATGCTGTGTACCAGACCAGTTGTGTGCCTTGCCATGAGTTTGGCAAGGGGGTACAATAGTGATCCAGGAGTGGATCACTGGACAGCGATCAAAATTATCCTTAGGTACCTAAAGAGGACTAAGGAAATGTTTCTCGGTTATGGAGGTGACAAAGGGTTCGTCATAAAGGGTTACGTCGATGCAAGCTTTAACACTGATCCAGATGACTTTGAGTCTCAATCTGGATACGTATTGAACGTGGGAACAGTTAGCTAGAGTAGCTCTATGCAGAGCATTGTAGACATAGACATTTGCAAAGTACACATGGATCTGAATGTTGCAGACCCGTTGACTAAAATCTCTCTCACATGCAAAACATGATCATACTCTAGTAAACTCTTTGGGTGTTAGTCACATGACGATGTGAACTATGGGTGTTAATCACATGACGACGTGAACTAGATTATTGACTCTAGTGCAAGTGGGAGACTAATGGAAATATGCCCTAGAGGCAATAATAAAATGGTTATTATTATATTTCCTTAATCATGATAAAGGTTTATTATTCATGCTAGAATTGTATTGTACCGGGAAGCTTCCAGAAGGTTCCGGAGGATTCCGAAGGGGTCCGGAAGTCCACAAGTGGGTCCACCATGACCCAAGGGCTAGCATGGGCTACGGGGAGGTGCCCTGGCCTTATTGGGCTAGGCGCACCAAGTCCTCAAAAGCCCATGTGGCTAGGGGAGGCAAAAAAGGAAGGAGTCCTAGTAGGAATAGGATTGGACTTGGAGTCCAAGTCCTCTCCCCCTTAGCTGCGCCCTAGGGCTTGGAGGGGCTGTTTCCCACGCCCCTCCACCTATATATCGAGGGGAGGGGCGCCCCAAGAGGACACACCAAGCCCTTGGCGCCCCTCTCTCTCCCGTTACTCCGTAGTTCCACCGCCTCGTCCCGGCGACGCTTAGCGAAGCGCTGTCGGTGCTCTACCACCACCATCACCACCATGTCATCGTGTTGGTTGTGATCCCATCTACTTCTCCTCTCCCGCTTGCTGGATCAAGAAGGAGGAGACACCATCGAGCCGCATGTGTGCTAAACTCGGAGGTACCGTCCGTTCGGCACTAGATCGGTTGGATCGTGATCGAATCGCGAAGAGTACGACTACATCAACCGCGTGATAAACGCTTCCGCTTAGCGATCTACAAGGGTATGTAGATACTCTCCCCCTCTCGTAGCTATGCATCTCCATGGATAGATCTTGCGTGTGCGAACAATTTTTTTTGTTTTCCATGCAATGTTACCCAACAGTGGCATCAAGAGCCAGGTCTATGTGTAGATGATATGCGCGAGTAGAACACAAAGGAGTTGTGGCAGTTGTTGGGGATATAACCCCATGGTGTGACCCACCCAGGAGGGGCCGGGTTACACTGTTGGCGACTCATAAATGAAAGCCTAAATAGGCCCAAGAAGATAAGATATGAAGACTGGAGGCGGCTTACAAGGTGGGCTTGTTGAAGGCCCAAGACCCGAAGGGGGTGCTGTAACCCGGAGATGTGAGCCGCTCGATGGCGACTTGCCTAGCAAGGCAAGGCGATTTAGAACCCGAGTTGGTCACGTTGTGTGGTTCGACTTGGACTCTTGTAAGCCCAGGGCCTCAACCTGTGTATATAAAGGCGAGACCCTGCAGCGGGTTAACTCAAGTTACAATCAATCGATAGCTAGGTTAAGCGATTCCGCTCCCTTTAATCGATACCCAATCAATACAACACAAAGCAGGACGTAGGCTTTTACCTCGTTGGTGAGGGGCCGAACCTGGGTAAACCTTGTGTCTTTCGTCCCGCTCAACCCCTTCAAGCTAACCTACGTTGTGATGGCTCCACACCTAAGTCCTTTCACAAGGGCATTTGCCGTGAGAAAACCACGACAGTTGGCGCCCACCGTGGGGCCAGCGCGCGGTGGTTTCGAGTTCTTGAAGGGCACTTTCCCAGGGATCAAGGGATACGCTGTTGGTAGGATGACTAAGAGTCACCGCGGCAAGCTCTACATCGACGATGCTGGCTGGGGCCCCGAGGCCGACTCAATCGAGTACGGATACCGGGTCCCCTTCGGCGGAATTCACGTCTTCATCGGCAAGATTGGCGAATCTGAGCCTGAGCCGGACATCTCTGCCGACCTCATCGAGTCGGCTCGGCGTGTGCAACCCGCCCGGAAGCATGTGTTCGTTGGTTTCACGCAAGGCATGGAGCTTGCGGAAGGTTCCGATTCTGGAGGTGAGACTGCCATCTACTCAGGTGATGATTCCTCAACCGGGGAGACGGAATCGATCTACCAGCTTAAAGACGGCGGGCTTGGGGGCTATTCCGAGGGCAACAGTATTCCGGACCCCTATGAGCCGCCGTGCCGGGCTGCTATCTTCATGGCTGGCACAGGGCCGGCTCTCAATCCATTAACAACCACAGCTATGACGTCTAGTTCGGCCACCGGCTCAGGTTTTGTCTGAACTCTTGGGCACTTTGACAACCCTGTTGGCAATAGAGGTTACTACAGCGAATCAAGTACAACATAATGCAGAAGTTGCAAAGGTGCGAGATGAGATAGCCAAGGCCCAGGAGGATCTTAATGCAGAAAATGTCAGGATGGCGACAGAACGGGCCGAGATGGATGCCGAATCACAGCGTATAAGGGCGGAAGCATTTCGCTTAAGTTTGGATCAGGATGCCTCCAACATTGTTCTTCGTAGGAGACACCAAACCCGCCTACCTTTGCAGTATGAGGCGCGGAACCTGTTTAACACGCCTAGGGCAGGACCAAGTAACCCGCCAGGTACAACCCGGGTTGCGGAGGCGCCGGGGAGCGGCGCGGCGGCTCAGCCTCGACTGCCAGACCCGCCCCATAGGGATCAGACCCCGCCTCAGCAGTTTTCAACATCACTTGGTCACTATTCTAATCCAGTGGATAACATGTTAGTGGCAGCAACCCGGCTGGCAGCGATTCCGATCGTGGGAGAGTCGCCGAAGGTGGTAGAGACCCGGAACACAGTTGAACTCCTTCGAACAGCTGTTGCGCAGTAGGCGGCTTACTCCTATAGTCGTGATCGTGTTCATTCGACCCCTCGCCAAAGTCGCAGTTACAGCCGACGCGTTGAGTCGCCAGCAGTTTCTAGCAGTGAGCGGCGTCGTAACCCGCCCCGTAATGATGACCCGCCCCGTGGGAATAACCCGCCCCTTACTCATGTTCAGGCGATTGTGGACGATGCCAGAGCCTGCCGAGAGGCGAAGGCGGCGGCGGCTCAACTGGGGGCTTATCAGCAGCCTCAGGTGACCCCTTCAACCTCGATGGGAGTCGGGACAATCTCTAGGATGGTTGGAGTGCCGTGTTTGGTACCAGCCTTACGTAACAAACGTCTGCCTAAGGATTTCAAGGGTCCTCGTAAAGTGCCCAATTATACAGCTGATCTCCCCCCCCCCCGAGGGCTGGATTGAGAGCTATGAGCTAGCCATGGAGATGTTGGATGTCAATGACGCAGTCTGTGCCAAGTACTTTACTATGATGTTGGATGGGCCAGCTCGTACATGGTTAAAAGGATTGCCTCCTAATTCCATCAATTCATGGGCAGAGTTGAAAGCGCGGTTCATTAAGAATTTTCAAGGGACATGCAAACAGCCTCTAACAATTATTGATCTGGATAACTACGTGCAGCGTGTGGATGAATCGGCCCATCATTGGGTCCGGCGGGTCTCTGCAATTATTCACTCATCAGATAGTATTATGGCGAATCAAGCGGTTCTGGTCTTGGAGAAGAACTGTCATTTCATCCCCCTTAAGCAGAAGCTTGGGCGGCTTAAGCGTTATTGTAATGACATGGGTGAGCTCATGACAGCTCTCATTAAATATGCCGACTTCGACAGCACCAAGGACCTTGGATCTGATGAGGAGAAATCGAACAAAGGCAAGAAGAATGGCAATGGTAGGGGTCAGCAGCAGAATGTGGCAAGCATAATGGCAATAACCAGGGCAACGGTGGTAAGCGATGAAACCCCGATGGCAGGTCAGATCTCGTAGCTAACACCAACACAGGGTATAAAAACCAGTGCCATAACGGTAATGGTAAGCCGTCCTTTGGAGGAAAAAACTTTAATCTTGAAGCAATGCTCAATGACCCTTGCCCAAAACATAGTCTGCCTAATAAGCCAGCGACTCATGCCTGGAAGGATTGTTTTATCATGCGAGAGTACAGGAATTACAGTTTTAATCAGAATCATGGTAACAATAATGGTCCGGCCGGCGGGTCAGGATCTGGTGCTTAGGGGTCCGGCTTTGGTGGTGGCGGCTCAAGCTCTGGCTATCAAGGTCAAGGTAACCATGCATGGTGGTCATAATCAGCAACCGGGTCAGGGCAACCAGCAGCAAAATAATCAGTCAGGATATCAGAGTAACCCGAAGTAGCTTAACGGGGGTCAATACCACGTTTTCACTACAAGTCTGTGCAAGCGAGATCAGAAGGTTCGTAAGTGTACGGTCAATGCTGTTGAGCCTGCAGTACCTCAATACTTACGATGGTCAGAACATCCGATCACATGGAGTCGGGAGGATCACCCACCCCGGGTTGAGAATCCGGGTCATTTGGCATTGGTGGTAGCCCCTCAAGTGGAGGGTTATAAATTCACTAAGGTGCTTATGGATGGTGGCAGCAGTATCAACATCCTGTATTATGACACCTTTCGTCGGATGAACTTAACTGACAAAGATCTTAAGCCGTCCTCCACAGTCTTCCATGGTGTAGTGCCTGGTAAGTCAGCGTTTCCTATGGGAAAGATTGCTTTGGAAGTTGCCTTTGGGGATGACTATGACTACAGAGCAGAGACGCTGTGGTTTGAGGTGGTTAAAATCAAGAGTCCGTATCATGCCTTGTTCGGACGGCCGGCTTATGCTAAGTTCATGGCTCGCCCTTGCTATGTTTATTTACAGCTCAAGATGCCAGGGCGAAAGGGTACAATTACGGTCCATGGTGATCGGAAAATCGCTTTGGAATGTGAGGAAGGAGACGCGGCTTATGCAGAGTTAGCTTGTGCTTCTGAGGAGCTTAAGTTTTATACGGATAATGTTGACCCGGCGGATATGACCCCTTTGAAGAAGCCCACCACTAAGCAAGATCCTTTGTTGAAGTTTAAGTCGGCTAATGATACTAAGCAGGTTGACTTTGTCCCTGGCGACTCATCTTAGCAGTTCACAGTGGGGGCTAATATGGATCCTAAATAGGAAAGCGCACTCATTGAGTTCATCCATGAGAATCGGGACATCTTTGCATGGAAACCTTCTGACATGCCGGGTGTACCGAGAGAATTCGCCGAGCACACTCTTAATGTGGATCCTAAGTTTAAGCCGGTTAAGCAGTTCCTTCATCGTTTCAATGAAGAACGACGTAAGGCTATTGGAGAAGAGGTAGCCCGGCTCTTAGCGGCTGGGTTTATTGTCGAAGTTTTTCACCCTTAGTGGTTGGCTAACCCTGTGCTTGTATTGAAGAAGAACGGCACTTGGCGTATGTGCGTTGATTACACAAATCTTAACAAGGCTTGTCCAGCTGATCCATTTTCTCTCCCCCATATCGACCAGATCATTGATGCAATGGCGGGTTGCGAGAGTTTATGTTTCCTGTATGCTTATTCCGGTTATCATCAGATCAAGATGGCAGTTAAAGACCAAGAGAAGACATCCTTCATTACACCTTTTGGAGCTTTCTGCTATGTTTCTATGCCTTTTGGGCTTAAGAGTGCTCAGGCGACTTACCAACGCTGTGTTCAGAATTGTTTTCACAGTCAGATTGGGCGCAACGTTCATGCTTATGTGGATGATATTGTGGTTAAATCTAGAAAGAAGGAGACTCTCTTGGATGATCTGAAAGAAACTTTTGACAATCTCCGGGTCTATAAAATGATGCTTAACCCGGCCAAGTGTGTCTTTGGCGTGCCTGCAGGTAAACTATTGGGATTTCTGGTCTCAGAAAGGGGCATTGAAGCTAACCCGGAGAAGATCAAGGCTATCACCTCACTTTCTAAACCGGCATGTGTCAATGACGTCCAACGTTTGGCGGGTCGTATTGCAGCTTTGAGCCGTTTTATAAGTCGCCTGGGAGATAAAACAATTCCCTTATACTAGATGATGAAAAAGACAGAGCACTTTGTTTGGAGTGATGCTGCTAACGAGGCGTTTGAGGCGCTCAAGTAACAGTTAGCTGAGCCGCCCGTCCTTGCTGCTCCCATTGAGAAAGAGCCTTTGCTCCTATACATGGCGGCTAATAATAAATCGGTCAGTGTGGCAGTTGTTGTAGAGCGCAAGGAGGCGGGTAAGGAGTACCCGGTTCAGCGGCCGGCTTACTATGTCAGTGAAGTGTTGACAGAGTCCAAGCAACGATATCCACATTGGCAGAAACTAGTGTTTGGGGTGTTCATGGCAAGTCGCAAGCTGAAGCATTATTTTCTTGGCCATCCTATTACTGTGGTCAACTCTGCTCCTTTAGGCGATATTATTCAGAACAGAGAAGCTACAGGCCGGGTCGCTAAATGGGCAATTGAACTTGGACCTCATAATTTGAAGTATGTGCCAAGAACAGCCATCAAGTCTCAAGCTTTGGTGGATTTCATAAATGACTGGACAGAGTTGCAGACACCTGAGGAGAAACCTGACAACACATATTGGATAATCCGCTTTGATGGGTCCAGACAGTTGGAGGGCTCGGGGGCTGGAGTTATTTTGACTCCCCCACAAGGTGACAAATTTTGTTATGGTTTAAGGCTAATGTTTCCTTGTACTAATAATGCAACTGAGTATGAAGCTTTACTCCATGGCCTTCATATGGCCGAAGAGATGAATTTAAGCCGAGTCAGGTGTCTGGGCAACTCAGATCTTGTGGCTCAGCAAGTTTCCGGCAAGTGGGACTCTAAAAACCCGCTCATGGCGGCTTATCGCCGGGCTGTTGATAATATTGCTGGTCACTTTAAGGGTTATCAGGTGGATCACCTTGATCGACGAAAGAATGAGGCCGCTGATGCATTGTCCCGACTTGGATCTCAACGTAAGTTGGTACCTCCTAATGTGTTCCTCGATGTCTTGCACAATCCTTCCGTCAAGTTGCCATCTGAAGAAGACCTTGCCGTCCCTGACCCGGAGGCGCAGTTGGTGGCGGATCTTCATGCTATTCCTGACTAGACACTGCCTTATTTAGCATATATGACCCGGGGCAAGTTACCCGAGGATGAAATTTTGGCATGACAGATTATCAGGAGGTCTAAGTCTATGAACATCATCAACGGCGAGTTACATCGATGCAGTGTGACAGACGTGTTCCAACGTTGTGTTTCTCCTAAGGAGGGTCGTGAAATTTTATGAGAGATCCATGAAGGTGATTGTGGTCATCATGCTGGCTCAAAATCTTTGGTGGCTAAAGTTTTCCGTCATGGGTTTTATTGATTAACAGCTCATGCTGATGCAGAGGACATTGTTAGCAAGTGTGACGGGTGTCAGAAATTTTCTAGACGAGCTCATGTGCCGGCTCAAGAATTGTGGATGATTCCAATAACTTGGCCATTTCAGTCTGGGGGCTTGATATGGTTGGACCGTTCAAGGGGTCTAAGGATAAGAAGACCCACATTTTGGTGGCGGTTGACAAGTTTACCAAGTGGGTTGAGGCAGAGCCAGTTAGCAAGTGTGATGCAGCGACTGCAGTTCAGTTTGTTAAAAAGCTGATCTTCCGCTTTGGTTATCCTCATAGTATCATCACGGATAATGGCACTAATCTGTCCAAAGGAGCTATGAAGGAATTCTGTCAAAGAGAGCATATTCGTCTTGATGTTTCTTCAGTGGCTCATCCACAGTCTAATGGTCAAGCGGAACGGGCTAATCAAAATTTTTTGAGAGGTATTAAGCCCCGGCTTATGGTTCCTTTGGAGCGAACGCCGGGTTGTTGGGTTGAAGAGCTTCCTTCAGTACTTTGGAGTATCAGAACCACCCCCAAGAGATCAACAGGCTATACGCCTTTCTTCATGGTTTATGGCACAGAGGCGGTTCTCCCCAGCGATATTCGTCATGACTCGCCGAGAGTGGTGGCTTATGTTGAAGCTAATAATGAGACGGCGTGTCAGAATGCACTTGATGCTTTGGATGAGGAACGTGATCTTGCCGCAGCCCGGTTGGAGATTTACCAGCAAGACCTGCGTCGCTATCATAGCCGCAGAGTCAAGACTCGGGCATTTCAAGAGGGCGACTTAGTGCTCCGACTGATTCAAGATCAGACAGACATGCATAAGCTGTCCCCACCTTGGGAAGGACCTTTTGTGGTCATTAAGAATCTCAACAATGGCTCGTATTATCTCATTGATATACGTGAGCGCAAGAAATCACACACCTCTGAGCAGGAGACCAACATGCCGTGGAACAGTGCTCATCTTCAGCCTTACTACACTTGAGCCACCGACTCTCCCCATTGTACATACCTCTGTCGATGTATATATCTTTTTTATGATCAATATAATAAAGCGGCATCCCTCAAATTCGGGGCCTTTGTCGTTTCATTTCTGTGCATCTGAGTCTTTGTTAATTGATCATAAGGTCATTTGGGGGCTTCCAACCCACCGGGTTTAGCTTTCATACCCTCTTGACTCGCATGAAATGCCACATTATGGGTTAAACCTGCCTGTTTGCAACTTGCTACTCCGCCAGGTGACCCGCCAAACTCTTGACAAGTCAATCTTTTTAAGACCCTGAACTCTTTAAGGTTAAAACGGTGGTTTTGTGTCACGAGAGAGCCGGCTTACAGTGAGCTAGGATAAACCCACCTGTCTGTTTAGTGCTACTCCGCTATATGGCCCGTCGTACTCTTAACAGTCAATCTTTTTTATGACCCTGAACTTGTTAAGGTTAAAACGATGGATTTATGTCATAGGAGGCCGGCTTACAGGGTAAAAACGGCTATGCGGCCTTGAAAGCAAACATGAGGCATGTGAGCCAACTTTTTTTGGTCATGTCTTAAAAGCCGGCCTAACAAATATTTGAGATTTGTGTATGCTTTTATTTGGTTTTTCAGATGTTTTTATGATCTCAAGTTGTGCACATTGTGAATATCCGGGTCATATAGGCTCCGGTTTATGTTAATCATGTTTGAGTATTTGGGTTGTCACCCGCCCCGGTTTTTTACTTTAAGTCACCAGCATGTTTTTTGACTACACAGCCGCTGGCATGGTTTCTTTTACTATATGGGATTATGAGTCTTCGAGGTTTTTTAACCCGCTACATGCTCTTGGATATAAGTCGCTTATGCGCGTACAGAATATACAAGACCTCAGGTGAAGAGTAGAATCATTGCATGGCTCATATATATGATCAAATCAAGCATGCAATAAAGTTCAGCTGCCGGATCAAAAGTTGAGATAACATGCTCGAAGGCATGGCAGAGCAGATACTTGTTTTTAGCTACCTATTACAAGGCTTCAGCTGAGCCCAATAATTTGTGACCAAGTGTTTTTCGGAGTTAAGTTACTCCATTAAGCCGGTGTCAGCACCGTCCGGGTTTTGTCCTGGCGGGTTGTTCATCTTGGCGTCTTGAAGTTGAGGCCTCTGGGTCACCCTGCGCCGGTTCTCCCTCGTCTTTCATCTGAAGAGTAGCCGATGTCCAGTCGATGCCGGTTAATGCTTCAAAGGTCGCCTCATCATTTAGAATAACAGAGGGGTCAAGATCAGGAGCGAAAATATGCTTACGCCTTGGCGGAATGAGATCTACAACTTCATGAGATGCCAGCTTAATTTTATTGTTGTTGTCATCATAAGCCGGCGTGTACTTGTTCAAATCCAGCTCTTCTATAAGTTTGCATGCCATGGGCCGCATCTCTCTGACGCATTTGTTGAAGTCTTTCTCTTCAAAGATTGACTCATCATCCTTGAACTCTGGGCATCCGGTAGCTATTTCTTCCGGGTCAAGTTCTGATTGCCACGCCTTGGCCCGGCCTAGGGCAACAATGGCTCCGGCTTGTGTTAAGGCGGCTCAAATAGCCCGCGTACACATCACCTGTGCTGAAGGAGGAATAGCTCTCCAGATCCAGTTTAGCTTTGCCTTTCTCCAAGGAAGGTGATTCTTCTTTGGTACTATGCTTGGTTAGCACAGTTGAGGCTCCTGGCGCTATATAAGCCGTCCCAGTGATAGCAATATCGTCAGAGTTCTTCTCAGGAGAGATCTCTTCAGTTGGCTTTGCAGGAGTCGGCAGCTTAGGACTTGGCGAGTCAGGACTGGCGACCGGGTTAATTTCAGTATTCATTGCCTCAAAGATGGCAGTGTCAGATTGCGGCGGTGGATCATTGGCAAGGTCTTCAGGGTTTTGGATTTAAGCTTCAGGGGCCTCTGGCACCTGTCTCTCCGGCTCAGCAGCTTTGGGGTCCTTTGAAGAATCGCCCACCTTTTGTTTCTTTCCCGCCTTTGCTATGCCTCTGTGACAAAAATACAAGAGTCCATGAGTATATCACTAAAAGTCATTTATGAACAAATGAAAATACTTACCCATGGGAAATCTTGAAAGCAGGCATTTGAGTTCTAGTAGAGTCGCCGGATGACGGAGGTGTCCCCTGATAATTTGAGTCGGAGGGATTAAGAGGTTGACGAATGAGACCAGCCTTTGGAAGGGAAAGAGTCGGGCTATGAGGCACCTCATTTCAACGCTTACGAGGGGCAGGCGTGTTGGGTAAGCCGGATACAAGATCTTGAGCGCCGTCACTCCGGGTCATACGCCTTGACTCGTGCTGTTGTTTCTTCAAAAGAAAGTTGGGGTCCAAATGAGCAAGAGGGTGTGAAAATCTTACTTTTCAGATGACCCGCCTTGTTTTCTTTCTCGGCAAAGGTTCTGAGTCGGAGGAGATAGTAGTTACCTCTGCATCATGAGCCTGGCTTGTCTCTGCGTCGTCCTGAGAGGAATCAACATCAATAAGTTGCATAAAGAAAAGGCCAAGAGAATCAAGTTCTACCTCTGACTCTTCCAGCTGGAAAAGCTCTTGTGTTGTTTGTTTACTGCGATGACCCGTGCCATGAGATTTTGTTCCCCTTGCCCTCTTAGCTGGAGTGGTGGCGGCTGGCATTTTTTTTCCAAAAGGAAGAATCGGCCTGTTTAAATATGAGCAATAAAAGTTAGACAGTATGATGTACAAGAGATAGTTAAGTGAGATGAAGGCTTGTTCAAAATACTTACAGGAGGAGCCGGGTTAAGAGCACAGAAAGGGTTCAGGCCCACTCGGCTGTAGTTATCCAAAGACTCCCCAAGCAGCGTCTTAACAGAGTCATTGATTTCTTTGTCGGTCAGGCGTGCTTGGTTGTAACGCTGAGGATCCTTGGTGTCACCAGTATACTCACACATTAAACCGGGGCACCGGCTTAGTGGTAAAATCCTCCATGCGACCCAGCATCGGACCAGATCAACTCCAGTTAAGCCATTGGCAATCAGGGCCCTTATTTTTGAAAAAGTGGAGGCAAAAGGAGCGCGCTCTGCAGCAGTCAAACGGCCTAGAAGCTGGCCGATGGTGGTGAGCCGGAAGGGACGGAAACCCGGCAAGGGTTCTCTCCAGCTGGGGAAGTGTCTCTACAGTAGAACCAAGTATAATTCCAATCTTTGGGATGACTGGGCAGGGTGGCTGAAGGAAAAGGTACGTCTCTTTGTCTTTGGATGGAAACACCTCCGAGTTAAAGACTGGGCCCATCTAACATCTCAGTCTGGCGATTGATATAAAAATAGTCTCTGAACAGATCGATAGAGGGTTCTTCCCCAAGGTACACTTCGCAGGACACTTGAAAGTTGCATATGTTGGAAACAGAGTTGGGACCAATATCTTGTGGATGAAGATTATAGAAATGCAGAACATCCCGGAAGAATTTTGAGCCGGGCGGTGAGAAGCCGCGGAGTAGGTGGTCCGTGAAAATCACAACTTTACCCTCTTGGGGCCGAGGGGGAAATTCGGAGCCTGGAACCCGCGAGTGGATGACCTCCTTGGCGGGTAAAACCCCCATGGTCACATAATCATTGAGCGAGTCTTCTGTGACTTTGGAAGCAATCCAGTCACAGGAGGTGGGTGCTTTAGTCATGGTGAGCTGGATAACAAGCTGTGACCAAAGATGTGGCGGGTTAAAATTACCATGGTAAGCCGCCTAAATGATTATACGACGATTCAGCAATAATGAGCTAGCTACAATTAGAAGGCCACATATTATGATGAACCATTAAAGGAATTATGAGCCGCCTTAGCCATGGAGTGGAGTAATTATCAGATTATGAGAGCATGGCGGGTTAAGTTATGAAAGTATGAGTCGGCCACATGTTGGCGGGTTAAATAAATCTTTGGAATTCTTGGCGGATTACCAATTCATTATTAAGTCGCCCAAACAAAGAAGGGCGGATCAACTACCTTCAGATCCAAGTTGGTGCAAATTTTGCTAAGTGCTGGACAAACAAGTTTCGCAGGATGCAGCTATGTTTATAGATCTACGGCAGCTTCAAAAAAGAAGAACTATTTCTAAACCTAAAGCGCAGCAGAGAAGAACTAGCAAGCTACGTATTGGTTCAGAAAGAAAGAAGATTTATCCAAGATGCAAGATAGAGGCTAAAAACAACTGTCGCCCTATTCATATATAGTTTTGGATTGAACCTCGTTCTCTAAGCAAGAGATGGATGAAATTGGATAAACTGGGATGGACTATGATGAACTCTATGAACTAGGGCATCCTAATGTGGATCTGAACAAGGAAAAGAGCATTACCTGATTGTAAGTGCATCTAGTGCCCCTTAGTGATTTTGGTGTATTGAAGACTTATAGGTTAAGGGACTAATGTGTTTGTGAGTGTACACAGGTCTAATAACTTTTTGAGGAGTTTGATAAATCCGATGAATGTAGACACCTAAAAATGAATGTCTTCAGTTGAAGACTTTGAAAATGAGGAAATTGGTGTGACCTTGAAGACATTGATATTGATGCGAGGATTATGAAGCGTGAAGACTTTTGTTTTCGTAGTTTCATTTTCTCTTTCTTGAGTCATAGGAAACACCGTACTATTAAAGAAAAGAGTTTCTTAAAATGATTCCATCCCTCGAACTGTGAAGGTAGGCGTCTCTGGTGTCTCATTCGAAGGACAGCATTGGATGCGTTCTGATCCAGACTCAGACGAAAAGCTTCTGCTCTTATCCGCTGTGACTCGGCATCCATCGCAGCTCGCTCCGTCGCCATCCTGGCATTCTCCGCATTTAGATCCTCCTGGGCCTTAGCCACCTCATCTCGCACCTTTGCAACTTTCGCATTATGTTGTGCTTGATTTGCCGGAGTCACCTCCGTAGCCAACAGAGTCGTCAAAGTGCCCAAGAGCTTAGACAAGACTTGAGCCGGCGGCCGAGCTGAACCGCTCGCTTCAGTCGTCGAACCGGATGTCATAGCAACAGCTGTTGATGAGTTCAGAACCGGCTGCGTACCTGCCATAAAGATAGCAGCCCTGCTTGGTGGCTCATAAGGGTCCGAAATACTGTCACCATCGGAATAGCCCCCAAGCCCGCCATCCTGAAGCTGATAGATTGACTCGGTTTCTCCGGTCGAGGACTCATCACCTGAATAGATGGCCGTCTCACCAGCCGATGCAGAACCTTCCTCAAGATCTGCCCCATGAACAAAGCCAACAAAGACGTGCTTTCGGCCGGGTTGAACCCTGGCGGGTCACGCGCGCTGAGCCGTCTCGATGATGTTGTTGCAGGTGTCCGGCTCAGGCTCTGACTCGCCGATCTTGCCGATGAAGACGTGAATTCCGCCAAAGGGGACCCGGTACCCGTACTCAATTGAGTCGGCCTCGGGGCCCCAGCCAGCGTCGTCGATGTAGATCTTGCCGCGATGACTCTTAGTCATCTGACCCACGGTGTATCCTTCGATCCCTGAGAAGTCACCCGTCAAGAATGAGAGACGCGAGGTAAAACTAAGGAAAAGTTTCCAAGTGATGCTCATCTCAAATCCTACACCTATCCAATCCTTCGAGTGAAGCCTTTGGAAATCTCATACAGTTCAGTCAATTTCTTCAGTGAGAGAGACGAAGATCTTCTGCTCTCTGAGGAATTTGTTCTGAATGGGGAGTTAGGAATTCGCCAGTGTGGATTACCTACAAGTGAGGAACATGATAGCCCTGAGGAATTTGAGAGCCCAAATTTCCGACCGTTGCTGTGCTACGCACCAGCTGCCCCAAATATCTTATCCACCTAACGGTCATATCATTGAAGGGCATTTATGTCTTATCATGTCGGGCTGCTCCCTGGCTATAAATAGCTGGCCACCTCAACCACTAGCTGGTTGGCTGCTCCGAGAGAAACTGACACTTGTCATTGAGAGCATCCCATCCTCCGAGGACTTTGAGAGAAAATCATCAGTGAGGAAAAACCCAAAACCCCCAACACCTAAAACCCAAAGTGATTGAGCATCACTGAAGAGATTGTTCCTGTGTGGAACTGACGCTTGTTACCTTTGAAGACTGTGCATCTTCCAGACGGTTAGGTGTCAAGGTCTAGAGCATCCAAGAGGATTGTGGATCGCCGGGTGACCTAGTCTGTGAAGGTTTGGAAGTCACCTGAAGACTTACCACGAGTGATTGAGCGAGGTCTGTATGACCTTAGCTCAAGGAGAATACGGTAAGGACTGTGTGTCCTTTGGTTTAAATACCAAGCCTCTCCAACCAGACGTACAACTGTCACAACAGTTGGAACTGGTCTACCAAATCATTGTCTTCACCGAGCTACTGGTTCTATTTCCTCAACTCTTTCATTTCCTCGCTCATGTGTTGATGAAATTGATCGTTACTGTTTGAAGAATTTGACTGAAGACTTTCTCAATTTCCTCAATTCAATTTCTTCAATCATCTTGTCTTCTGCCTGCTTATCCTGTTTACACGCTACCTGTGCTCTATGTATGTTTCATTTCATCATGATGACCATGCTACTGTCTTGTTATGCATGCACCTGAGTACTTATTCCGCTGCTTGTAGTTCGTCACTTAGCACATTCTTCAAGTAGCATTTCCTCAATGACGAATTTGTAAAAATCGCCTATTCACCCCCCTCTAGTCGATATAACGCACTTTCAATTGGTATCAGAGCGAGGTACTCCCTTGTTCTGTGTGATTTTGGTTTAACCACCTGGAGTTTTAGTTATGTCGACTGCAGGCATGATCAAGGTCTCGGCTGGGTGTCCTACCTTCGATGGGATGGACTACCCCTACTGGAAGAACAATATGCGCATGCATCTTGAGGCAATTGACAATGATCTCTGGTACGTTGTGGAAAATGGCGTTCCCTCCGTCACTCCTTCCATGAATGCTGCTGATGTGAAGAGATTCAAGCAACTCGACTCTCAAGCGAAGAATATCATATGTGGCCATCTGAGCAAAGGACAGTACGACAGAGTGAGTGCTTTGGAGTCTGCAAAGCTTATCTGGGACAGGCTGTCCAAGGTCAACGAAGGAATCTCAACCCAACGTGATTCTCGAGTTGACGTTCTTTGCAATCTCTTCAACCGCTTCAAAAGACTCGACAATGAAAATGTTCAACAAACCTTCGATCGCCTCACTGACATCTCAAATGAGCTTCAAGCACTTGGTGCCACTGACATCACTGACCATGAGGTGGTGAAGAAATTGCTGAGATCACTTGATTCCTCATTTGATACATTGGCACTGATGATTCAAGAACATGGAGACTACAAGTCACTAGATCATGCTGATATCCTTGAGAGGCTGAACACTCATGAATTCCAACAAGCTGAGAAGAGAGATCTCTACGGGCGAAGCTATGGAAGATCACGCACACTAAAGGCCAAGGCAGTTTCCTCATCTGAAGGAGAAGATCCTGATAGCAGCCTTGGTGACCCTGAAGAACTAAGCCAGGAGCTAGCAATGCTCGTGAGGAAATTCCAGAAGTTCTCAAGGCGTGGTCACTTTGGAAAATCTTCAAGAGGCGATGACATGAGATCAGATTCCTCATCCCGCGATTACAAGAAGAGGACTTGCCACAAATGCAAGAAACCTGGTCACTACATAACTGATTGTCCTCAGTGGGCGAAGGAATCAAAGAAGAAGAAATACAAGGATGACAGTTCAGACGACTCGAAGAAAAAGAAGAAATCTTCAAAGTCCTCATCATCAAAATCTTCAAAGACTTCATCTCACAAGAAGAGCAGTTCCAAAAAGGCTCGGGCATTCATTGGCAAGGAAGTGGACTCTGAAGCTGAATCTAAGGAAAATGAGGAAGAGGAGGAATCTGAGGAGTCAGACTCTGGTGTGGCGAGCCTAGCTCTCGCTACTGCTTTCGTCAGCAAGTCCATCTTCAACACTGAGGAAAATGGCTACCCCAACACTGCTAACGGTGGCGATGATGACTATGCTCCCACCTATTGCTTCATGGCTAAAGGTGACAAGGTACTCAAATATCCCTCCTCTGAATCAAGTGAGGATGAATCTGATGAAAATCTCAAACCTAGCTATTCCAAACTTGCTAATATTGTCATAAAGCAACAAAAGGCTTTGGAAAAGGTTCAAAATCTGCTAGACAAAAGTGATGATCTGTTGCATGAGGAAATGAATCGAACTCAAACTCTGACTGATAATCTTCAATGACTATAGTCTAAGTTTGATAACCTTCAAGGTCATCAT
This sequence comes from Thinopyrum elongatum, assembly GCA_011799875.1. Taxonomy (NCBI): domain Eukaryota; kingdom Viridiplantae; phylum Streptophyta; class Magnoliopsida; order Poales; family Poaceae; genus Thinopyrum; species Thinopyrum elongatum. Next base: position 467,431,846 of record CM022298.1, read on the forward strand.
GAAACACTCCTAGCCGATCATGAGAAGCTTTCTTATGAATTTCTTCAGAGAAAGCAAGATCTTGAGAAACTAAGGGTGAGTCATGAAGATCTTCAGAAGGAAAATGATTCATTACTTGCTCAACAGATCAGTTCTGCTCAGGAAGAATTCATTCCACCATGTTTGAAATGCATTGAACGTGAATCTGCTAATTCTTCACCTGAAAGTTCAAATGCTTCTATTGCTGCAAATTCTTCAACTATCTCTGTGGTCACAAATTCCTCATCTGAGGATACCACAAGTATTACTGACGAAAATGCAGGGTTGAAGGAATTGTATGTGACAGGCATGTACAAAAGCCTCAAAGGGCATCAGACTCTTTGTGATGTGCTAAAAAAGCAGATCTTGAACAGGAACCCTAGGAAAGAGGGTATTGCCTTTGAGAGGAAACTCAATGTCGATGGAACCTACTGGAAACCTGAGCAGTATCCCAAAACCACATGGGTTGCTGCAAAAGGACCTCCCGTGGATCCATCCACTTTATCTGTCTTTACTTGTGAATCTTCATATTCATCTGATGAGTCATTTGACTCCAACTATAAGCTGTTCAAAAATCAGAATGGTGAAGTATTTGCTAGATATGTTGGAACTAACTGCAGGAACGGTCCTCCTATGAAGAAAATCTGGGTTCCCAAAAGGTTCCTTGAAAGTCTTCAGGTGAATGTCCTCATGACACCACCTGTGAAGAATAGGAACCCCAGATCAAATTCTTCATATGGACCAAAGTCATCATATGGATCAAATTCCTCATATGATCATCATTGTGCTAATGCTTCTGTTTCACAGGGAAAATCTAAGACTTATGAATATGTGCATTATTCTTCAAATCATTATGTTCATAAGTCCTCGAAGAATTTCTCTGCTTATTCATATGCATACTCTAACCCCTCTTCTATGAAACGAAGTGCACTGGCTTCAATGCCACCTTTCTCTTATGGAGCTCGCAAAATGATGAACTCTTTGCCACCCCTCCAGATGTGGGTGGTGAAGAAAAAGAACTAATCTCTTATGTAGGGTCAGGTCTCCAGACGAACTTGATCGTCTGAAGAATTTGCTGGAGACCTGAATGTGCTTGAAAGGACGCAAGCTAATCATGAAGAAATGATTTACTCATTTCTCACGTCCTCATACTTCTATATCTATTGCAATATTTGATGAAAATCAATCTGGTGAATTTGATGTCATATTCTTCACTCTGAAGTATATGAGTTCGTAAGATGCACTAATTCATCTGCAGGATGAAACACCCAAAGCTACTGAGTGGGTCCTAGATAGTGGATGTACAAATCACATGACCGGTGACAAGAGCTTACTGATGGACTCTGCTTTATCTCCATCGCATCTAAAGCATATCACCTACGCTGACAAAGGCAAAAGCAAGGTATTGGGTCTAGGTAGGGTTGCCATCTCAAAGGATCAGCACATGGACAAAGTCATGCTTGTCGAGTCCCTCGGATTCAACCTCATGTCTGTCTCAATGCTTTGTGATCTTGATATGGTTGTCGTCTTTGGCAAATATCGCTGCTTAGTGCTCATGGAATCTGACAATTCCAAAGTCTTCGAAGGCTTTAGGAGAGGAGACTTGTATATTGTTGATTTCTCTGCAGGACCACAGCCTGCCACATGTCTACTTGCAAAAACTTCAGAAGGCTGGCTATGGCATCGTCGACTCGGTCATGCTAGCATGAGGAACTGGCACACGCTTGTGAAGAAGAAGCACGTCATTGGCATTGAGGGTGTCAAATTCCTCAAAGATCATCTTTGCGGGGCTTGTGAGGCTGGAAAGATGACCAGATCCAAGCACCCCTCGAAGACTATCATGACTACCACTCGTCCTTTTGAATTGCTTCACGTGGACCTCTTTGGCCCTACTCATTATGCCACACTAACAAATGCAGCATCTCTATATGGCTCTGTTATTGTTGATGATTATTCTCATTACACCTGGGTGCACATCATCACTTACAAAACTGAAGTGCAGGAAGTCTTTAGACGATTTTCCTCAAGGGCCTCGATGAATTTTGGTGTCAAGATCAAGCACATCAGGAGTGACAATGGGACCGAGTTCAAGAATACTGGTCTTGATGACTATCTTGATGAACTTGGTATTACTCATGAGTTATCTGCCCCATACACTCCTCGGCAAAATGGCGTCGTGGAGCGCAAGAACAGGACTCTTGTTGAGATGGCTCGCACTATGCTTGATGAATACAAGACGCCTCGTCGCTTCTGGCCTGAGGCTATTGATACTGCATGCCACATCATCAACAGGGTATATCTTCACAAATTCTTCAAGAAGACCTCATATGAACTCCTCATTGACAAGAAACCCAATGTGAGTTATTTCAAAGTCTTCGGTGCTAAATGTTGGATTAGAGATCCTCATCACAACTCAAAATTTGCACCGAAAGCACACGAGGGTTTTATGCTTGGTTACGGAAAGGACTCGCACACCTACAGAGTCTTCAACACCTATCACAACAAGGTTGTTGAAACTGTAGATGTGCGGTTCGATGAAACTAACGGCTCACAAAGAGAGCACCTACCTCCTGTGCTAGATGAAATGTCTCCTGAGGAATCCATCAAGTTAAAGGCTATTGAGGATGTCATACCCACTGAAGAATCTGCTGAAGAAGTGATTCCAGATCGTGAAGAAAATCATGCTGGTGCATCTGAAGAAAATGTTGCTGAAGAAAATGCTTAGCCCAATCAAAGTCGTCAACCTACTCATCCTCACGTTGCAAATGAAGTGCAGATTGAGAAAATCATCGACGGCATCAACGCACCAGGTCCTCTCACATGCTCAAAAGCTTCACATTTGTCTAACTTTTGTGGGCACTTTGCTTTTGTCTCTATCACAGAGCCCACCAAAGTTGATGAGGCTTTTCTGGAGCCTGACTGGATTCAAGCTATGCAAGAGGAATTACATCAATTCGAGCTCAACAATGTGCGGGAACTTGTCAAGCGACCAGATCCTCGCAAGCACAATATCATCGGTACCAAGTGGATCTACCGCAACAAGCAAGACGAAAATGGCCTAGTGGTGAGGAACAAGGCTCGTCTTGTAGCTCAAGGCTACACACAGGTTGAAGGAATTGATTTCGATGAAACTTTTGCACCTGTTGCTAGACTTGAGGCTATTCGCATATTGCTTGCTTATGCTAACCATCATAATATCATATTATATCAAATGGATGTGAAAAGTGCATTCCTCAATGGTAAGCTTGAGGAAGAAGTATATGTGGCTCAACCCCCAGGTTTTGAAGATCCTAAGCATCCTGACAAAGTCTTCAGACTCAACAAGGCCCTCTATGGCCTCAAGTAGGCCCCTCGGGCGTGGTATGATACACTGAAGGAATTCCTCATGAAGAAAGGCTTCAAACCCGGTTCACTTGACCCAACTCTTTTCACCAAAACCTATGATGATGAATTATTCGTGTGCCAAATATATGCTGATGATATTATCTTTGGCTGTACTAACCAATGTTACAGTGATGAATTTGCCTATATGATGAGTGAGGAATATCAAATTTCTATGATGGGAGAATTGAAATTCTTCTTAGGTCTCCAAATTCATCAACAGCGCAACGGCATCTTCATATCTCAAGAGAAATACCTCAAGGACGTTCTGAGGAAATTCGGCATGCAAGATTGCAAAGGCGTTAAAATCCCTATGCCCACTAATGGCCATCTATGCACCGATGAAAATGGTAAAGACTTCGATCAAAAGGTATACCACTCCATGATTGGCTCTTTATTGTATCTATGTGCATCTAGGACAGATATTATGCTCAGTGTTTGCATGTGTGCCCGTTTTCAAGCTACACCGAAGGAATCACACCATAAGGCTGTGAAACATATTCTTCGATATCTAGCTCACACTCCAACACTTGGATTATGGTATCCCAAGGGCTCGGCTTTTGATCTCATTGGATATTCTGACTCTGACTATGCTGGTGATCGAGTGGATCGCAAGTCAACATCAGGCACATGCCATTTCCTCGGACGATCCTTAGTATGTTGGTCCTCGAAGAAGCAGAACTGCATATCACTCTCTACTGCTGAAGCTGAGTACATTGTTGCTGGTTCTTGCTGTGCTCAATTGCTGTGGATGAAGCAAACCCTCAAGGACTATGGCATCAATATGAAGAATGTGCCACTCTACTGCGATAACGAGAGTGCCATCAAGATTGCTCATAACCCAGTTCAGCACTCGAAGACTAAGCACATCCAGATTCATCATCATTTTCTTCGAGATCATGTGTTGAAGGGTGACATCTCCATTGATCACGTGAAGACTGAAGAATAGCTAGCGGATATCTTCACAAAGCCCTTGGATGAGAAGAGATTTAGCAAGTTGTGGCGTGAGCTAAATATCTTAGAATCTTCGAATATTCTTTGAAAGGACACACATCCTAACACTTATGCAAAATTGATGACTTAGATGTGCAACACACGAAGTAACGTTTTTCTTCAATCAATGAAGACTAACCCTCTAAGTGTGAAGAAATTAATGAAGAATTTGATTCTCAGAGCCCTACGACAATTGTACGCGGTCTCTGAAATCATCATTCTTATACGGTGGGTCACGCCACCAACCAAAGTTGAAAATCGTCAAATTTGAGTTTTTCTTCATTTTGCAAATTCTCCAAATTTTCAAATTCCTCAACATTGCAATTTCCTCAAACTTTTCAACTGGTGTTCTTCATTGACTATATATATATATTTGAGTTTTCAATGTCCTCAACAGCATTCACTTATTGCTAATTCTTCAAGTTGATTTTCTTCTAAGTGAATGTGATCGGACCCGTTCCCCCTCTATGCTAAACTCAACCCAATCTGTTCACAAATTATTCATGTGCGTTCTATTTGAAACCCGTTCAAAATCTTCACTGTGTCCTTGACAACTGAAGAATTTGCGAACGAAACATTAAAAAATTTCATATCTGAATTTTCGGCTGTTGCCGCTCAAACCGTTCCGCTTCCCACGATGGTTTAAACTACTCACCCACGATCTCCACCTCTCTGTACGTGGGTGACACATGTCATTAGGATAGCAAGGGTCAGGGGCATGTTCGTCCAAAATCTTCGGACGAGTAGTTTTTCACTGTGGCTATAAATACCCCCTCACCCTCCTCATACTCCATTTACTCCGCTCGACCTCAACTCCCCTCGCTCGAGCTCTCAGACCTAGCGCCGCCGCTACTCTCCATCGTCGCCGGTGAGGAAGAGCTTCACTGCCTCGATCTCGTCGTCGTCGTACTTGCGCCGGCCGCGGAAATCTTCACTCCGCCGTCGCCGTAGCTGTCTCCCTCTGCCAAGTTAGGGCGTGGGAGATCTGAACTGACGAACTTCTCCATCTCCACTCCCAGTTCGTCGTGTTCTTCATCAAGGGTAATTAAAATCTAATTTTACTGCCCTGCTTTGATTCTTATGATTTTCACAAAATCCTCAAAAGGTGTTTATTCTTCAACTTCCCACTCCATAAACACCGGAATGCTTCTGCTCCTTGATTTGTTTCTCTAAGCTATGTTTTTCTTCAAGATTCCTCAATTGTGTGGATTTTCTAATCTATACAACTCTGGAACCTCAGTCAAGAACGCTTAGTGAAATTCTTCAAGACACCTATGGTCAAATTCCTCAAACTTTATACCTTTAAAAAAAATCTGAGAACGCATATGACCTCTCCAAAATTCTTCGCACCTATACTCTGTTCGCAGGTACAAAATGCCTGCTGCTGAATCACTAGGTTCTCATCAACGTAACTCAGTTGCAGCGTTCCTCGAAGAAAATTTGCATACCTCCTCAGAAACATCCAAAGTTCAAAGTCCTCAAGTGAGGAAAATGGCAGATGGGAAAAAACCTCAGAAGGGAGGCAAGAGGCCTGAGACAAACACAGCGTTTGAAATCCCTGAAGACATATATGATGAATATTGCACACCAGATGAAGCTACTCATGGGAAGGAAAACAAGAATCAGCGCAAAGTGCGCATCTAGAGAATTGAGAGGATATGGGCTAAGGAATGGAGGGAATACCGCTATGTAACCCCAAAGTACATGAAGAAATTCGCTGTGAACCCTCCATGTCCAAGACCTCCTTTGGCTGCTAGCCAACAAGCTGATCCCACCAGCATCAGGCGCGGTGAGGACTTTCCAAAGGAATGGGCCAAGTGCCAAGCAAAGCTTCAGAAGGTTGTTAAAGAAGCAGTGAAGAAATTCAATGAGGATTCTCAAGCTACTACCGCTGAGGCCTCTACTAGTACAACAGCGCCAAACAAGGCCATGCTGAAGAAGTCTGCAGTGAAGAAATCTTCAAGCTCAATGCCCTCACGGCCAAGTTCTTCAATGATAAAGCCCTAAGGGCATATTCCTCAAGCTACTTCTTCAAGGGTAGTGTTAATCCCCTCAGTTGCTACAAAATCCTCTGCAGCTGCTTCAAAGTCCTCAACACCTGTGCATCTTGCAACTTGTCAACGGACTGCAGGATTTTCTATTGCCTCAGGGGCTTCTGCATCATCCTCAGCTCCACCACAATCTTCAAGTGGTCCAACTTTGCAGAAGGTCAAGACCACTGCTGGACGTGGAACAAGGCCAAGTCCTCACAAGAAGCATGTGGCATTCCATGTTTCGTCTGATGATGATGATGATGCTGATGATGAAGAACTGGCTGAAATCATCAGAGACAGGCAAGAAAGGGCCGCTAGAGCCAAAGGTAGCACTGTGCCGCTTATGCTGGATCCAAGGAAGATCCTGGACTTTATTGATCTATGGCACAAGGATCCCAACACTCCACTGCCAGACCTGAATCTGACTCCTGATCAAAGTCACATGCTGAATGCCTTCATCGGTGAAGAGAAATGGAAATTTCAGAAGGCCAGACAAGTCAAGAAGGCTCAGTACAAGAAGGAGCGATTCCTGAGGAACAATGTTCTTACACTGGCTCCTGAAGAACTTGTAACTGTTCAGAGGGAGATCAAAGATCTCAGTGATGAATTTGACAGATATCATGTAGATTGGCTCGGTGCCAAGGTCAGATTTGTCAAGATTGCCAAGAACCTCAAGGCAGATGTTGCAGCACCATCGCAACAGCAAATTCCTCAAGCTGAAGCATCTGCTCAGCAATCTGAAGAAACTGAAAGCGCAGCTGATGAAAATCAGGCTGCTGAAGAAGCTACCAGGGCTGCTGAAGAAATTCCAGCTCCTAAAGACAATGCCAGGGCAACCACCAATGTTGCGCCTGAAGAAACTGAGAATGCCAGGGCGACTGCTTCAGTTGTGCCTAAAGAAAATGCACCAACTTCATCCGCTCCTCAAGCAAAATCTTCAAAGGTGAAGAACATCACTCTTCCTTCTGCATCAGAAGTGAAGAAAACGAAGGCTGTGGAGAAGGAAGCCGCACGAAAGAGGAAAGCATCAACCTCTGCAAAGTCCTCAACTCCGAAGAAAGTGAGGACTTTGACGAGCTCTTTCACAGAACCAATTGATGGTGTTACAATTTCTATAGTGCCATCAAAGGAGCTCATTCCATTTGGTGAAGATTATGTCATTCTAGATGACATAGATGAAGAAAATCCTTCTGCTGCTTCTTCAGAGCAGTTGGATGAAGAAATTCAAGTGGAAGATGTGATTTCCACTCCATTGGTATCATCGCCTATGCCTCAGTTCACAGCTGAAGAGGCAGGCGCTGAGGAAATTGAAGAAGATGTGGATATTGGCTCTACAACTCCGATGCTGAATGATGACTATTGGGAAAATCTTCACCCCAATTCCCCAATTGCCACACCTCTGCATCAAATTCCTCAGTCTCCAGTGCAAACTGAAGAAATACTAACAGGGTCTGAAGGACGTCAAGCTTCACTTCAGTCCATACCTGAAGAAATAGAGAACCAGACTGCTGCTAATGAAACTGCCATTGAAATTCCTCAGTCTGATGTTCCTGAAGCTGTGACTCAAGAGGTTGTGAGACCGTCAACTGCAAATCTTCAGCCCAAGCCACAAAATCCTCATGCAAAGAGGCCAAAATTCAAGAATGCCGATTTCTTTGCTGAGCATCATTTCTTCACTGATGCTAATCCATATGACTCAGCAAGACTTAGGCGCAAGAGGTTTTGGACAGCAAGCCAGATGAACTTTTATGCAGCTGTTCTGTTTGACAAGGACAAGGTATTTCAGCACCGTCAAATTCCTCATGTGGATATGGAGTCCATACCTTGCTTCCAACCTTTTTTGAATGTTCTTCACGAAGCTGGACTTCTCAATTTCTGTGCTGATACCTGGGATTGGAATGAAGAGCTAATTCTTCAATTCTATGCAACTCTGCACCTCACTGGCAATGTGGCTGATGTCAATTCATGGGTGCTTGACTAGATGACAGAGAACACTCACTATAAAGCTCCGGCCTCTGAATTGCTTCATGTCGTTCCTGTCAGTCCTCCTGCTGAAGGCGCAAGGCTGATCTATGAAGAATCTGAACTTCCAAATCATCTCATGCAAGTGCTGATGAAGCCTTTGCGATCAGGCCAAGCTCCAAGAACCACCTTCCTAGTGAAGGATTTGTTGTATGTGCCAAGAATAATATACCGCATCCTGACCAAACCCCTCAGTCCAATCAAAGGTCACAATTCTGAAGAAGAAGTTGTTGGCATCATGAAGAATTTTCTATCAACATCATACATGGGATTCCCATTAACTATCACGATTTCTTCATGAGGACTTTGGCCAATGTTGCACCGTCGCCGTTTGAATTGAAACCCTATGCTCCTTGGATAATGAAATTCATCAGAACTAGGTCTTCAATTCACTACAAAGCAGATTTTCAGAATCACCTCAGCTTTCTGCCTCCCACTGAAGTCCTCAAAAGGACTATTTCTTCAGCTGATGAAAAAGGCAAAGCTGCTGTTATTGATGAAGGTACTCGTCCATTGGATGGTCAGTATCGCAAGGCTGCATCATATTCCACCAATGATGACTCTACTACCCAAGATTCTGCAAGAGCACATGAGCAAAATCCTCAAGCCACTGCACCACGAGTGATGACTGATCGTGAGCTTCTTCTAAGTCTTCATCAGAAGGTTGATCGAAATCACAAGTGGGTTAAGCGTCAATTTGGCTCAATTCTTCAGAACATGACTGTCACACAAAACACCGTGAAGAAGAATCACTATTATGCTCATGAAATCTTCGATCGCACTTGGGCTATTCTGTCTCATCTCTACAGTGCTGTAGACCTCAAGCAGATGGACTTTCAGCAAAACTTCGACTGCGCTCATCCTCCTTTGAAAAATTCAAGAAGGTCAATGAGGGAGTCCTGGATTAAGGGGTCCTCGGGCATCCAGGCTATGTAAGGTGGGCCGGACTGATGGGCCATGAAGATACAAGACAGAAGACTCTCTCCCGTGTCCGGATGGGACTCTCCTTGGCGTGGACGGCAAGCTTGGTGTTCACGTATGAAGATTCCTTTCTCTATAACCGACTTTGTACAACCCTAGTCCCCTCCGGTGTCTATATAAACCGGAGGGTTTAGTCCGTAGAGGCAATCATAATCAGACAGGCTAGACTTCTAGGGTTTTAGCCATTACGATCTCGTGGTAGATCAATTCTTGTAATACTCATATTCATCAAGATCAATCAAGCAGGAAGTAGGGTATTACCTCCATAGAGAGGGCCCGAACCTGGGTAAACATCGTGTCCCCCGTCTCCTGTTACCATCGACCTTAGACGCACAGTTCGAGACCCCCTACCCGAGATCCGCCGGTTTTGACACCGACATTGGTGCTTTCATTGAGAGTTCCGCTGTGTCGTCGCTAGAAGACTCGATGGCTCCATCAATCATCCACAATGATGCTGCCTTGAAGGAGGTCTTTCTCCCCGGCCAAATCTTCGTATTCGGCGGCTTCATACTGCAGGCCAACTCGCTTGGCCATCTAGAGCAGATCGACAGCTACGCCCCTGGCCATCAGGTCAGGTTCGGAAGCTTGAACTACGTTGCTGATATCCGCGGAGACTTGATCTTCGACGGATTCGAGCCCATGGCAGCCGCTCCCTGCCACCGCGATGAACATGACCTAAATCTGTCATCGGACCATACCCGGGAGATAGCACCTATAACTGCTCTGGCCCTAGATCCGGAGCAAATTGCGCCATCCGAGGACGGGAAGCTCAACCCCGCCACAGAAGCCGCAGACTCAGCGGCGTTGGAGCCGCACACAGACCCAACTTCGAACAGGATCTGTGTCACCGGAACCTCGGATTCGTCTCCGGCCACAGGTTCCGAACCGCGTGCATCCGCGCCCATCGAGCTCGATCGGGCGCCGATCGTCGAGTTCAGCTCCATGGACATCTTCCGGCACTCACCTTTGGGTGATGCGCTAAACTCATTAAAACCCCTCTCCTTAGCGGGGGACTCACAGCTGAATTATATCCGGTTTGAACCGGAGGCTGATGACGGAGAATTTCGCTTCCCACCCACCACCCACTTCATTGCCACTGTCGAAGAGTTAATTGACATGCTCGATTACGACTCCGAAGACATCGACGGTATGGACGACGATGCCGGAGAGGAGCAGGCCCAAAACCCGCCGTTTACTGGGCGCTGGACAGCCACCTCCTCGTATGACATGCACATGGTGGATACTCCCAAAGAGAATAACGGCGATAACGAGAAAGATCCAGTCGAGGATAAACCTCCTGAGACACAGCCAAAGCACCGATGTCAGCGGCACCGCTCTAAATCACGCCGTGGAAAAGACAGCAATACCGGCACGAGAGAAAACAATACTCCGGACAATGCCGAAGACAAAGAAGATCCTGTCGAGCCGACTTCCGAACAGGATGATAGGGAAGATGGGCAAGTCAGCCCTGACAAACAGGCCAAAAACGAAGACTCGGAGGACAGCAACTATCTTCCACTCTCCGAAGACGAGGTGAGCCTTGGCGACGAAGACTTTATCGTGCCTGAGGAACCCGTCGAGCAGGAGCGCTTTAAGCGCCGGCTAATAGCCACTGCGAGGAGCCTGAAAAAGAAATAGTAGCAGCTTCAAGCTGATCAAGATCTACTCAACGACAGATGGACTGATGTCCTGGCAGCCGAGGAATACGGACTCGAGCGCCCCATTAAAAGTTACCCGAAGCGTAAACTGCTACCCCAATTTGACGATGAGGCACTTGAGCCCATGCCATCAACACGTAATGCGGCTGAGCGACCACCACGTGGCCGGGACAAAGCGGCAACCCAAGCCGAACACCTGCCCATACTACCTCACCATAAAGGCAAAGATACCATAGCTCGGGAATACACATATGACCTGCGGCAAGACCTGGAGAACAGAATAGGCCAGTCCAGATCGATCTACGGATCGCGGGGGCATGCCCTAGCGCGCGACGGTGGCTATCAAGCCAGACGTAACAAGCATAACCACGTCCGGGCCGAAAACCGTAGACGGACTACATCTGCACTACGTCGCGACTTGGCCCGATATAGAGGCGCTGCACATCCCCTTTGCTTCACTGATGAAGTAATGGAGCACGAATTCCCAGAAGGGTTTAAACCCGTAAATATCGAATCATATGATGGAACAACAGATCCCGCGGTATGGATTGAGGATTTTCTTCTCCATATTCATATGGCCCGCGGCGATGACCTTCACGCCATCAAATACCTCCCACTAAAACCCAAGGGGCCAGCTCGGCACTGGTTAAACAGTCTGCCTGAAAACTCTATTGGCAGCTGGGAGGACTTGGAAGACGCCTTCCGCGACAACTTCCAAGGCACATATGTACGACCTCCGGATGCCGATGACTTAAGTCACATAGTTCAATAGCCTGGAGAGTCGGCCAGGAAATTCTGGACTAGGTTCCTAACTAAAAAGAACCAGATCGTCGACTGCCCAGATGCCGAAGCCCTAGTGGCCTTTAAGCATAGCATCCGCGACGAATGGCTCGCTCGTCACCTCGGCCAAGAAAAGCCGAAGTCCATGGCAGCCCTCACGGCACTCATGACCCGCTTTTGTGCGGGCGAGGATAGTTGGCTAGCCCGTAGCAATAACACTGCAAGTGATGCCGGTACCTCTGAAGCCAAGAATAGCAATGACAAGCCCCGACGCAATAGGCACAAGCGCCAAAGCAATGGTGGCACTGCCGATGACACGGCGGTCAACGCCGGTTTCAGCGGCTCCAAGTCCGGCCAGTGGAAGAAGCCATACAAAAGAAACAATCCGGGCTCATCCAGCTTGGACCGCATACTCGATCGTCCATGTCAGATCCACGTCACCCCTGATAAACCAGCCAATCATACCAATAGAGACTGTTGGGTTTTTAAACAGGCCGGCAAGTTAAATGCCGAAAACAAGGAGAAGGGGTCGCAAAGCAAGGACGATGACGAGGAGTCCCGTCCGCCGAACACAGGAGGACAGAAGAAGTTCCCTCCCCAGGTTAAAACGGTGAACATGATATACGCCACTCATATCCCCAAAAGGGAGCGCAAACGAGCGCTTAGGGACATCTACGCGATAGAGCTAGTCGCCCCAAAGTTCAACCCATGGTCGTCCTGCCCGATCACCTTCGATCGCAGGGACCATCCGACCAGTATCTGTCATGGCGGTTCAGCCGCACTGGTCCTCGATCCAATTGTTGATGGATTCCATCTCACGCGCGTCCTCATGGACGGCGGCAGCAGCCTGAACCTGCTCTATCAGGATACAGTGCGCAAAATGGGCATCGATCCCTCAAGGATCAAACCCACAAAAACTACCTTTAAAGGAGTCATACCAGGTGTAGAGGCCCGCTGTATGGGCTCAATCACACTGGAGGTTGTCTTCGGATCCCCGGACAACTTCAGAAGCGAAGAGTTGATCTTCGATATCGTCCCCTTCCGCAGCGGCTATCACGCACTGCTCGGACGAACCGCATTTGCTCGATTCAATGCAGTGCCACACTATGCTTATCTCAAGCTCAAGATGTCGGGACCACGCGGCGTCATAACAGTTAATGGAAACACGGAGCGCTCCCTCCGTACCGAGGAGCACACCGCAGCCTTGGCAGCAGAAGTACAGAGCGGCCTTGCCAAGCAGAATCTTAATTCAGCGGCCAAGCTCTCGGACACTGTCAAGCGGATCCGGACTGCTCCGCAGTATAACAGTCCGGCTCGTCAGGAGTTAGACTTGCAATCCGGCCTCCGTCTCCATCCCGGCCAAATGGCGGCATACGTACCACGCGTACATAACTATGCACTTAAAATACCATGGGCATAGACGGAGGCATAACTAGATTGTGGTCCATATTACGGCTCGACCTCCCCTGGACACACATACTTTCACTTTTTCTTTTTCATCCTTTTCAGGTTTCTTTTCCACAGGCCCCTCAAGACGGCCTGATCATCGGTCCTTTCGAAGGATAGATACACCAAAGACAGCAAGAAGCATTGAGGTATACGGGAATCGCTAGGAGTTCTTTTTGACGATCACTCTACCTGTTCTTAGGACCCGCACGCAGCTCTCCCTTGGTCATGGCATGTTAAATAGCCCTGTTGCTTATCGCACTACTTATACGCTTTGACGTATCAATAAAATTATAATAGAAACAGTTCGCGGCCCAACTTCTGCGGCACTAGCTTACTACTTCATTTTTTCTTGATAATCTTATCAATTGCACCCGTACACTTTGGTTCGGCTTAAATTCGCCAGGGGCTTTATTGCGCCCCATATTACAGCAACAAAGTCCGAACACTTTTTACAGTATAGTTTGGCACCCCGAATTTAGCATTATATGCATCGGCTCCGAATCATGTCTGTGGTCAATAGTTGGGTTGCCCGGCTCCTGTGCTTACTACCTTACATTCCGCTACATCGGCTAGGGTAGTAAAGGGAGAACTACTGCGATTGTGCCCTGGTTTATCCGGATGAGCACCTTAGTAGAGAAAGCCGAAAACTGACTGTCATGATGCGGCGTGAGCCGGTCAGCTCTTCAAAGGTTACAAATCTTTTGCGATTTTTTCCACATTATGCGACGAATCGGTCTCTACCCGATCAGGTGTTTACAGCACCCTAGTTCGGACTCACGAATACTAGGGGCTGCGCCTAAATTTCTATTATAAAACTCCTATGGCTAAGTGAGGGTGATAAAGCCACATAGTCCGATTGCCTGGTTCGTTGCGCTAAACACCTCCTTCAAGGACCAAACTTTGGATCAAGAGTGTTTAGATTCTATCCCGAACACCCCTGTACTACCTACGTGGGGGCTGAAGCCGACGACTGGCCAACTCTCAGATTTAATAAAACGGCCGCACAGGAGGAAAAATCTTGATATAAACAACTAATATTATATTACATATCAATTTTGTTCCATTATACAGGACAGGATAACATGAATATATTCATCCAAAGATAATGTCTTTTGCACACTGCTCCACTACAATGCGGGATCCCTCCAGGACATCGTCAAAATATCGCTCGGGCGTGCGGTGCTCCTTGCCCACGGGCGGTCCCTCGGTCGTGAGCTGGACGGCGTTCATCTTTGCCCACTGTATCTTGACACGGGCGAAGGCCATCCGCGCACCTTCAATGCAGACCGACCGCTTGATGGCATCAAGCTAAGGGCAGGCAGCAACCAGTCGCCTCACGAGCCCAAAGTAGCTGTTGGGTATGGCTTCGACAGGCCATAGACGGATTATCAAATCCTTCATGGCTAATTCGGCCGCCCTATGCAGTTCGGTCAGCTGTTTCAGCTGATCGCTGAAGGGCACCGGATGCTCTGGCGCAAGGTATTGCGACCAGAACAGCTTCTTTGTTGAGCTCCCCTCTTCGGCTTGGAAGAAATCCGCAGCATCAGCAATGTTGTGCGGCAGATCCGCAAACGCTCCTGGAGAACTCCAAATCCGGGTCAGTAAGAGGTACCTTTTCTTCACAAATTTGCTTTGCATTATAAAGGCCTTACCCGCCGTGATTTTCCTGGCCTCTTGGATTTCCTGGAGGGCGCCCTGGGCTTCAACCCGGGCCTCTTGCGTGCTTTGGTGGGCCTTAGCAAGTTTGGACTCTTGATCCGTAATCTTGCGCTCCAAGGACTCGCATTTCTTTACAGCGTCCTAGAGCTCTTGTTGGACCTCACTGACCCTGGCCTCGTGCTTTTCACGGATGGGTTGTTCCTCCGCCGCTCTCTTCTGGGCCTCGGCCAGCGCCTTTTTAAGGGCCTCCACCTCGGTCGCCGCTCCTACAAATATCATGGCACTATGGTCAATACAAATCATCTATCCTTTCTGATATACAGAAGGTCATGGCATACCTTGCTTGTCCTCCAGCTGCTTTTTCACACGGCCGAGTTCTTCCTCGGCCCGCTCCAGACTCTGCTTCAGTCCGGAGACTTCGGCAGCATGGGAGGTCGCAGCTAGCAACGACGCCTACTTTTTCACATAGACATGTATGGTTAGTCTCCTGCGAAAATTGTTTGATCCTCTGTCCGGCTTTTCTTTTCGACCACCGGACAGTGTCTCAGGGGGTACTGTCTATACTGTGACATTCTTTTTACATAATTGCATTTCATACCTCAAAACCTGTTAGAAGGTTTGTGCAGGCTTCGGTCAGTCTGCTCTTCGCGGACTGAATCTTCTCAATCACCGTACCCATGAGGGCACGGTGTTCCTCTACAATGGAAGCACTTCGCAGCGCTTCCAGTAGGGTGTCCGGTGCCTCTGGTTGGACAGAGGTCACCGGCGAAATAGGCACACCCCCTTCTTTCGAAGGAGGTTGCTTGCCGGATTCCGGAGCCGTATAGGTCTCCGGGACCGTATTCGGCTGGGGGCCGAATTGGACCTGGCCCCCATTGCCAGTCTCCATGGGGATTTGCTCCCCCATGTGTCCGGCGGCCGGGGTTTCACCCTCTGGCGCCGCGCTGACGGTCTCATGCGTCTCTCCCTGGCCTGGGATCCTTCGGGACAATGCCTCGGTGTCATCCATGGCCTTGGGAGAGGAGGCCACCGGAAGGGACCCGCTGTCCATCACCTTCAGGTCCAGCGAATTCCCCGAAGATGAGTATCGCTCGAGGTCGGAACGAGCCGGACCGCAAGTACATGATTCAACATGTTAAAACTATGGAGAAAAGAGGCTGGATATATGAATGCGTCAGGGTCTTTGAGTACTCACGACCCGGCCAGGGGCTTATCTCGGGGGCATCGCTCTGGGCTGCTGTCGACGTCCCACGCGGAGTTATCCGCGAGGGAGACCTTCCCCTTCTTGGACGCCTCTGCCTCCAGATTTATGGGGGCCGCCCTTTTCTTCCTTCCCCCCTCAGGGGGAGAGTTGCTTTCCTCCTCCTCCTTGTCGTCCTCTGCGGCGGTGGAGTGAGTCTCGGCGTCCTCGGACGTCGCGTCCGAAATTCCCTTGCGACGGAGGCCACTTCTGGTCTCCTTGGCCTTTTTCTTGGCCTTCTTCTCCGGCGCTTGGTAGGGCACCGGGACCAGCATCTTCGTCAGAAGCGGGATGGCTGGTTCCTCGGGCAGCGGAGCCGAACACTTAATCAGCTCTGCCTTCTTCGTCCAGCCCTGAAAAAATGAATAGGGAGGCTTAGGCATTTTCCCTGAGTAAGCAAGTAAAGGATACACCTTGAAGCGCGAAAGACTTACCGGACTGGCGGGATGGGCCAGGTCATGCCCACGGTCCTCGGTCGTCTCCAGCCATTTCTCATTGGCCTTAAAAAGCACCTTCCAGATGTCTTCGTGCGTAGTTCCGAAGAACTGTTGCAAGGTCTGGTGCTCGGCCGGATCGAACTCCCACAGATGGCAAGTCCGGCTTTGGCATGGAAGGATCCGGCGAACTAGCATCACCTGGATCACATTGACAAGCTTGATGTTCTTGTCCACCATGCTCTGGATACGCGCCTGCAGCGCTGTCAGCTTGTCCGACGACGCCCAATTCAGGCCCTTCTCTAGCCAGGAGGTGAGCCGCATTGGGGCTCCGGACTTGAATTCAGGAGCCGCGGCCCAGGTGGCATCGCGGGGCTCTATGATATAGAACCATAGTTGCTGCCACCCTTTGACGGTCTCCACAAAGGTACCTTTGGGCCATGTGACGTTGGGCATCTTGCTCACCATGGCGCCTCCGCACTCTGCGTGTTGGCCATCCACCACCTTCGGCTTCACATTGAAAATCTTGAGCCACAGTCCGAAGTGGGGTGGGATGCGGAGGAAGGCCTCGCACACGACAATAAATGCCGAGATGTTGAGGAAGGAATTTGGGGCTAGATCATGGAAATCTAGCCCGTAGTAGAACATGAGTCCGCGAACGAAAGGGTGGAGAGGAAACCCTAACCCGCGGACGAAGTGGGGGATGAACACCACCCTCTCATGAGGCTTGGGGGTGGGGATGATCTGTCCCTTGGCCGGAAGCCGGTGGGCGATTTCCTTGGCCAAGTACCCCGCCTCCCGGAGCTTCGTGATGTCCTTCTCCTTGACGGAGGAGGCCATCCACTTGCCTTGCGCTCCGGATCCGGACATGGTCGGAGTGCTTCTTTGAGGTGGAAAAGATGAGAACTTGGGTGCTGGAGCTCGGGAATGGAGAGGCAGATAAAGAGAAGGCATGGGTGAAAGGGGGGAATCCTTATCTCCTTATAAAGGCAGTGAATATCAAAGCGCCTCGCCACTCGCCTTAAAACTCGCCTATTCCCCAAGGGCCGTGCAGACTGCACGGTTGGATTACCCATGCCCGTATTGATGAGAATCCCGTAATAAAGGGACACGATCTCTGCTGTGACAAGACGTGCCACTGGAAACCGCATCTTAAAGCGTGGAGCGGGAGGCTAAAGAACGGTTCGAAATAATGACCGTGCAGGAACATGGTGTCGCGTTACAAAAAGTTGTCAGCGGATTGGACTCATGAAATATTATACTCTCTGCGGTTGTGTGTGGTACTTGTTTTGCAGAGCCGGACATGCTTTTTGTGCTCGAAGCCTGTTTTGGAGTATTCGGAGGAGGAACCCGCCTTGCAATGCCGAAGACAATCTGCGCGCCGGACATGTCGTCATTGAAGCCTGGTTCAGGGGCTACTGAGGGAGTCCTGGATTAAGGGGTCCTTGGGTGTCCAGGCTACGTAAGGTGGGCCAGACTGATGGGCCATGAAGATACAAGACAAAAGACTCTCTCCCGTGTCCGGATGGGACTCTCCTTGGCGTGGACGGCAAGCTTGGTGTTCGCGTATGAAGATTCCTTTCTCTGTAACCCACTTTGTACAACCCTAGTCCCCTCCGGTGTCTATATAAACTGGAGGGTTTAGTCCGTAGAGGCAATCATAATCAGACAGGCTAGACTTCTAGGGTTTTAGCCTTTACGATCTCGTGGTAGATCAACTCTTGTAATACTCATATTCATCAAGATCAATCAAGTAGGAAGTAGGGTATTACCTCCATAGAGAGGGACCGAACCTGGGTAAACATCGTGTCCCCCGTCTCCTGTTACCATCGACCTTAGACGCACAGTTCGGGACCCCCTACCCGAGATCCGCCGGTTTTGACACCGACAGTCAAAGTTCCTCAGCTAGTCACAAGTTCATATTCTTCATCGTGTGAGATGGATGAAGCTGAGGATATCAACGACACTGCGGCAGGCCCTACTTCGACAAACGACCCCGACAA
Organism: Thinopyrum elongatum; assembly: GCA_011799875.1. Taxonomy (NCBI): domain Eukaryota; kingdom Viridiplantae; phylum Streptophyta; class Magnoliopsida; order Poales; family Poaceae; genus Thinopyrum; species Thinopyrum elongatum. The sequence goes on from CM022298.1 coordinate 467,450,497, forward strand.
CGCTGGCGCTCCTCCATCGACATCATGATGATATTCTTCAGGGGCGTTAGTCCTCATTTTTCGTCCCTTTTGGTCATTCGATGACAAAGGGGGAGAAATTTGAGTTAGTCTTCAAGCGGGTCTTCTATATGGGCTGTTTTTTCGTTAAGTTACAACTCTTGCTCTTCAGAAGTGTTTGATTGGTTGAGTTGTAAACTTAAGTCCGATGGTGGTCTGATACTTTTGAACTGCTTTCTGCATGCTTATTTCCTCAAGTACCTAAATGCACGCATGCTGAATTTCGTCAGACACCATTTTCCATCATGCATTTCAAATTCTTTCATATTATATGTTAAATGCGTGTATGTATTAGAAGATATAGGGGGAGATCTCCATGATTTTATTCTACAATGTGCATTTGCAATCCAAAGCAAATTCCTCAAATATGCACATCTTCAGGGGGAGTTATTGTCGGGGCCGGATTTCGAGGACACAACATATCCCAGAAATTTAACCCCTCGTGTTACCACCAGCCCAGGATTACTGTTACTGGTGGACACGTCCTTGTTACAGATTACCAAGCTATTACAAGAATTGGATACAAGACCATAAAGGTCTAATGATACAATAGTGATTCCGGTGGTGGATGACGGAAATGACTCGTGGTTCTCCAACGTCGATGGGGCTCCATTCCCACAGGAACAGCTGACCCGGATAACTCCTATCCGCGTGGCCACTAATCCTAGGCTCCGCACGGACGTCGCGGTGGTACTCCTTGAAGAAATCCTGACCTAGCCAAGTAAATAGCCAGGGACAAGCCTGTGAGTACGTTTGAATGTACTCGCAAACATCATGAACAGATGATATACCGAATGCAGCAGATATTATGTGATCAAGTTGAATTAAAAATTATATGCGTATGCTCATGATGGAATTAAAGGCATGCTGTCAGGAATTAAATCATGGCATGATAACATATTAGCATGTGCAAATAACTGGATATATAAAAATATTATTGATAAACAAGGAAAGTTAAAGGAAAATAAAATAAAGGAAATGTCGGTCGGATGTCTAAAATGACACCACGGTAGGTCTTAAAGAGAAATGCCAAACGGGTGTCTAAAAGAGAAATCGGACGAGACAGGACCATCCGAGAACTCAGGCGACGCCACGAGAGGTCTTGAAAAGAAATGCCAGTCGGGTGTCAAGTGACGCCACGGTCGGACTTGAAGAGAAATGCCAATCGGGTGTCCACAAGAGTAGTGGCGGAATAAACCGCCTGTTAACTCGAGAGACGCCACGAGAGGTCTTGAAAATAAAATTGAGTGCCCGGGGTAGTCTAGCCAGCCCCTGAGACACTCGGGTAATACAAAATAAGAGAAACGGGTTAGTCCTCAGTAATATGCATAACCATAATAATATTAACGTGCATAGCATAATATTCATGGTAGCCTCAGGGTGTCAATAATTATCCTGCAAAATATTTCAGGCATGTCATAATTATTTTCCTCCGGAGACCGACACTAAGACCGACACTTGACCAACCCAGACTGTACTCCTTAACCACGGACATGGCTATTCGAATAGGTTTAAACTCTGCAGAGGGTGTACTCTTTACCCACAAGTAAAGGATTTCTTTAGTCAGCACCATGACACTGACTAATTCCCATTACGGTCTTTGGGTTGAAAACACACCTGACCAGCACACACCAGATTAACTTTCCGGATGCCAGGAATCACCCAAAGCATCGTTCAAGAAAAACTCTAAGACGGAGAGACCAACGTCCTACATGGGATCACTATTAATATGCGTGGATTCCAAGGGGTGCCCCCCTCTCAGTCACAACCGGAAACACCCATGCCCCCTGACCCGATGACAGGATTTAGTCCGCGGCCACGGAAACCCTCATCGTGGCCCTCTGTACGGTGTGTGTGCATGGAAAGGGGTTATCAACTTACTGAACCATACCCTACCTGTGGCAGGGACCTATGGCAGCACGAATCAAGTATGGGGGTTACCGGAACAAGACTCGATCTACGGTCGACTCAGGAGGTTCAAGTTTTCCTGCAGCGGTTAGCACAATAAAGTATTCTTTCAACAGCAATACCAACAGGGCCACAACCCTTGCATGCTCCAACAAGCATATCAAACAAGGCATGATCACGCTCCAACGTGATCACCCTTCCGCTGGTAACGGTATTTATCTTATGCCTGCTCCTGCAGTTAGTTAAGTCAAGCACACGATGCACGGTATGATGAAACATGCCAATACTATATGCATGCAAATTTTTATTTGAATTCAACAGAAGCATGGTTCAATTATTCCTGCAACAAAACAACTATGCAATCACCATATCAAGTGTTCAAGATGCTTGCCTTGAGCATGCAGAAATATTGGGTGCACTCCAAAAGTTTGAAAAGTTTCTTCCCTCCATTTTTCCTATTTTAAAGAATATAGCAATTACCACGTGATTCTAAAACAGTGCCAAAAAGTGTTTCAATTATTTTTGAAATAAGCATTAAAATAAACTAGATGATAAATGAAAAATAACAGAAAAATAATCAAATTATTTGAAGTTCAGATGATTTTACTATGGAATTCCTAAGTTGGAAAATATAAAAGAATTGGACTATTTAATAGATCAGTAAATACTAAACTTTAGGAAAATGTTCACCTAGTCTAAATAAATAGAGCATGATTTTAGAAGTCTGTAGAAATTTGAATCATAGATTTTGGATATGAATTGGCCACTGTGGAAATATTTGAAAGTTATTGGAAAAAGAAAAGGGAAAAGGAAACAGAATCGCGCCCTGAGCGCTGAATAGCCATCGGCGTTACTGGGCCGGGCCCAGCCGATCAGCCGTGCGAGAGATCAGCCGACGTCGGAAGCGTATTCTTGGGGAATACGTTTTCCTTCCGCGAAGACAGCTTCTGGGGAAATCTGTCTCCACTTAACCTCCGCTATGGGTCACTGACAGTGGGCCCGCCTGGCCCACCGGTCAGGTTTGACCGGTCCCGAGCGTGTCTTCTCGTGGCAGAGCAGGGCGGCGCTCCGGCGAAGCTCACCGGTGAACGGCGGCTTCCCTTGGCGAGCCGGGCCCACCAGCGTGTTTGGGTGGTCCGTGCGGTCCCTCCGGTGTACGGCTTGGTCAGCGGGGAGCACAAAATCGCCGGCGGTGAGTTCGCCCGAAGAACTTCGACGGAATGCGAATTGGGATTTTCACCCATGGCCGTCCCCGAATGAAATTGAAAGGTGGGATGGGTTCGGGGAGTCATGGGGAGGCTACTGGAAAAGAAACTGGAAAGGGGGGGCACTGGAGAGGTGGTGAGCTTCAAGGCAAGGGCGGCGGTAGTAGATGCCAGAGAGGAGGGAGACGGCCCTCCCGGTCGCTTGTTGCTTGAGGAGGCTCACAGGAGGTGGAAGAGAGTTCCCCACGAGGAGAGGGAGCTCGAGGAAGGGTTTTATAGCACGACAAGGTCGGTTCCCGTGGCTTCCCAGAGAAGTCACGACGGCGGCGGCCATTCATGGCGCCGTCGAGGTTGGTAAGGGTCGGTGGTGGTCGTTACGTGGTCGATGATGACGGCGGCGACTGCAGTTAAGGAGGCGTGCGCTGGTTGGCTCGAACGCGGCCAGGTGGCTTGGGCGGTGGGTGGCAGTGACGGGCGTGAGTCGGTGGCGGTGTTGGCCGGTGAAGGGCAGCGCCAGGGGAAGAGGTCCGGTGTGGGGGAGGTTGCGGCTGGTGCAGGTGGCCGGTGGAGCGTGCGGGGCAAGCCCGGGGAGGCTGCAGCAAGGCGACAGGGACTTGGGCGCCGTCGGGGTGCAGTGCGGGCGCTCTGGCCACGCCCAGTGCACGCCCGCAGAGTGCTTGACGTTTTGCCAGGGGATCTAGAGGGTTCTGATGCAAGTGGTACTTGCCAGCGTCATGCACCTGAGTATGTAAGAGCTAGTGGACATGCTAGTTTGGCCAACTAACCTAGTGCTCAATGTTGTTTAGGTAGAGGCAAAAAATTTGTCATGCACCCAACATGTTTGACAAAATGCTAGGGCCACCTAGGTGTCTTTGATGATAGTGACAATTGGCAGGATTATGTCTCCTTCGATGTTAGATATGATGGTGGGGTTGGTTTGGCAAGAGGAGGAACTTGCTAGTGCAAGTTTTACTGATATTCATTTCTGGACAGAAAGTTCAGAGGAATATTTGGTGAACTAACAAGAGGAAATTGGAGCTGATCTCATGGACTTAAGGTTTTGGTTGGAAGGACTATGAGTGGGAAAATTTTCAGAATTTTTGAGGCAATAGAAAATTGGGTTGTAGTTCAAACTCAAGAAATGGATAGAATTGAAAAGAGGATGGTTTACTCAAAATTTTCAAAACACTAAGTTGGGTTTTTGCATAAAAGTGATATGTAGGCATCATATCACCTCTCCTAATTTTTGTGGAATCTAAAAAGAATTATTTGAATTAGTTGTAGTGCAACAGAGGCATTTAAAATATAGGAATAGCTGTTAAAAGAATTGTTTAGAGGCAAATTTTATTCTGAAAATAATTCTTACTGTTATTATAATATAAACAAAATGATTGAAAGAAAACCACTAGAGCCCATAATATTATTTCCAAAAATTTCTGTATGGAGGGAAGAAGTTTGGAAAATAGAAATAGAAAATACTCTGAAAATAATAAAGGACTTAATAAATTTTCAAAATTTTATTTCTGGCCATATTTTACTTAATAAAATCATGGTTGAATTTTTGTGGTGTTACAGTTATTCTATATCTTGCAATCAAATTCCTCAAATGTCAGTATTTACACTTCATATGTTTATCCCCGTTGAAAACTTAACCTATTTGTCATCAATCACCAAAAAGGAGAGATTGTAAGTGCATCTAGTGCCCCTTAGTGATTTTGGTGTATTGAAGACTTATAGGTTAAGGGACTAATGTGTTTGTGAGTGTACACAGGTCTAATAAGTCTCTGAGGAGTTTGATAAATCCGATGAATGTTGACCCCTAAAAATGAATGTCTTCAGTTGAAGACTTTAGTTTTCTTGAAGACTTTAAAAATGAGAAAATTGGTGTGACCTTGAAGACATTGATATTGATGCGATGATTATGAAGCGTGAAGACTTTTGCTTTCGTAGTTTCATTTTCTCTTTCTTGAGTCATAGGAAACACCGTAATGTTAAAGGGGGTCGAGGTAAAACTAAGGAAAAGTTTCCAAGTGATGCTCATCTCAAATCCTACATCTATCCAATCCTTCGAGTGAAGCCTTTGGAAATCTCATACAGTTCAGTCAATTTCTTCAGTGAAAGATACGAAGATCTTCTGCTCTTTGAGGAATTTGTTTTGACTGAGGAGTTAGGAATTCGCCAGTGCGGATTGCCTACAATTGAGGAACATGATAGCCCTGAGGAATTTGAGAGCTCAAATTTCCGACCGTTGCTGTGCTACGCGCCAGATGTCCCAAATATCTTATCCACCTAACGGTCATATCATTGAAGGGCATTTATGTCTTATCATGTCGGGCTGCTCCCTGGCTATAAATAGCCGCCCACCTCAACCACTAGCTGGTTGGCTGCTCCGAGAGAAACTGACACTTGTCATTGAGAGCATCCCATCCTCCGAGGACTTTGAGAGAAAATCATCAGTGAGGAAAAACCCAAAACCCCCAACACCTAAAACCCAAAGTGATTGAGCATCACTGAAGAGATTGTTCCTGTGTGGAACCGACGCTTGTTACCTTTGAAGATTGTGCATCTTCCAGACGGTTAGGCATCATGGTCTAGAGCATCCAAGAGGAATTGTGGATCACCGGGTGACCTAGTCTGTGAAGGTTTGGAAGTCACTTGAAGACTTACCATGAGTGATTGGGCGAGGTCAGTGTGACCTTAGCTCAAGAAGAATACGGTAAGGACTGTGTGTCCTTTGGTTTAAATACCAAGCCGCTCCAACCAGACGTACAACTGTCATAGCAGTTGGAACTGGTCTACCAAATCATTGTCTTCACCGAGCTACTGGTTCTATTTCCTCAACTCTTCCATTTCCTCCCTCATGTGTTGATGAAATTGATCGTTACTGTTTGAAGACTTTGACTGAAGACTTTCTCAATTTCCTCAATTCTATTTCTTCAGTCATCTTGTCTTCTGCCTGCTTATCCTATTTACACGCTACCTGTGCTCTATGTATGTTTCATTTCATCATGATGACCATGCTACTATCTTGTTATGCATGCACCTGAGTACTTATTCCGCTGCTTGTAGTTCGTCACTTAGCAAATTCTTCAAGTAGCATTTCCTCAATGATGAATTTGTAAAAATCGCCTATTCACCCACCTCTAGTCGATATAACGCACTTTCAATTGGTATCAGAGCGAGGTACTCCCTTGTTCTGTGTGATTTTGGTTTAACCACCTGGAGTTTTAGTTATGTCGACTACAGGCATGATCAAGGTCTCGGCTGGGTGTCCTACCTTCGATGGGACGGACTACCCCTACTAGAAGAACAAGACGCAGCGGCCTCGACGGGGTGGTTGACGCAGTTCAGCGGCAACGACGGAGCTCCAGTAGCAACGGGCGACGCAAGGAAGAAGAAGAAGAGGAGGCGACAGGGGTAAAAAGTTAAAAAGGGGATCCCTTGTGCCTATTTATAAGGAAAAGATGGTACAACAGTAAAATGGCATGCACAGAAATCGAGGAGGCGTAATGATTATCTTAACAGAGGAGGCGCCTCGATTCTCGGATGGTTAATTAATGCAAAAAGATCCGTTGTGATGTCATAAGTTTTTCTGGATTTATTTCACATGACATCATGGCGGGTTACAAGGATCCGATCAAGGTTAAGCGCTGGGAGGAATCAAAGAAGACTCGCCAACCAAGAAGCAATGAAGATTGACATGAACAAGTTCAAATCAATCTGGGGCCTAATGTTGGGGATATAACCCCACGGTATGACCTGCCCAGGAGGGGCCGGGTTACACTGTTGGCGACTCATAAATGAAAGCCTAAATAGGCCCAAGAAGATAAGATATGAAGACTGGAGGCGGCTTACAAGGCGGGCCTGTTGATGGCCCAAGACCCGGAGGGGGTGCTGTAACCCGGAGATGTGAGCCGCTCGATGGCGACTTGCCTAGCAAGGCAAGGCGATTTAGAACCCGAGTTGGTCACGTTGTGTGATCTGACTTGGACTCTTGTAAGACCAGGGCCTCGACCTATGTATATAAAGGCGAGACCCTGCGGCGGATTAACTCAAGTTATAATCAATCGATAGCTAGGTTAAGCAATTCCACTCCCTTGTAATCGATACCCAATCAATACAACACAAAGCAGGACGTAGGCTTTTACCTCGTTGGTGAGGGGCCGAACCTGGGTAAACCTTGTGTCTTTCGTCCCGCTCAACCCCTTCAAGCTAACCTACATTGCGATGGCTCCACACCTAAGTCCTTTCACAAGGGCATCTGCCGTGACAAAACCACGACAGCAGTGATATTCATACTGCTTACCACCAATGTCTTATTTTGATTCGGTGGCATTGTGGGATGAAGCGGCCCGGACCAACCTTACATGTCCACACACATGAGACCGGTTCCACCGACTGACATGCAACTTGTTTTGCATAAAGGTGGCTGCCGGGTGTCTGTTTCTCCTAATTTAGTTGAATTGAATTTGACTACGGCCGGTCCTTGAAGAAGGTTAAAACATCAAACTTGATAATCACCGTTGTGGTTTTTGCGTAGGTAAGAACGATTCTTGCTAGTTGCCCGTAGTAGCCACGTAAAACTTGCAACAACAAAGTAGAGGACTTCTAACTTGTTTTTGCAGGGTATGTTGTGATGTGATATGGTCAAGACGTGATGTGATATACGTTCTTGTATGAGATGATCATGTTTTGTAATATCGACAACCGGCAGGAGCCTTAGGGTTGTCTTTTAATTATTGTATGACATGCAAGCGCCATGTAATTACTTTACTTTATCGCTATGCGTTAGCAATAGTTGGTGAGACAACCCCGACGCAATGATGGAGATCAAGGTGTCGAGCCGGTGACGATGGAGATCATGCCGATGCTTTGGAGATGGAGATCAAAAGCACAAGATGATGATGGCCATATCATGTCACATATTTTGATTGCATGTGATGTTTATCCTTTATGCATCTTATTTTGCTTAGGACGACGGTAGCTTTATAAGATGATTCCTTCACTTAATTTCAAGATAAAAGTGTTCTCCCTGAGTATGCACCATTGCCAAAGTTTGTCATTTCTAAGCACCTCGTGATGATCGGGTGTGATAGACTCTACGTTCACATACAACGGGTGTAAGCCAGTTTTGCACACGCGGAATACTTGGGTTAAACTTGACGAGCATAGCATGTACACACATGGTCTTGGAACACTGGAGACCGAAAGGTCGAACGTGAGTCATATAGTAGATATGATCAACATAGAGATGTTCACCATTGAAGACTACCCCATCTCACATGATGATTGGGCATGGGTTAGTTGATTTGGATCACGTATCACTTAGACAACTTGAGGGATGTTGATTTAAGTGGGAGTTCATTAGTAATTTGATTAATTGAACTAAGATTTATCATGAACATAGTCAAAATGTCTTTGCAAATTATGTTGTAGTTCAATAGCTCGCGATGTAGCTCCCCTATTTTTTTTATATGTTCCTAGAGAAAACTAAGTTGAAAGATGATGGTAGCAATAATGCGGACTGGGTCCATGATCTAAGGATTATCCTCGTTGCTACACAAAAGAATTATGTTCTTGATGCATGATACGTCTCCGTCGTATCTACTTTTCCTAACGCTTTTCCTCTTGTTTTGGACTCTAATTTGCATGATTTGAATGAAACTTACCCGGACTGACGCTGTTTACAGCAGAACTACCATAGTGTTGTTTTTGTGCAGAAATAAAAGTTCTCGAAATGGAACGAAACTTTTTGGAGATTTTTTATGGAATAAAAGAAAAATACTGGAGCCAAGAACCACCGGAGGGGGGCCCTGGGTGAGCACAACCCACCAGGGCGCGCCCCCCCTCCTGGCGCGCCCAGGTGGGTTGTCCCCACCTGGTGGCCTAGCTGACCCTATCTCCGATGCTATAAATTCCCTTTTTCGGAGAAAAAAATAGGAGAGGAAGAATTATCGCGTTTCACGAGATGAAGCCGCCGCCACCTCCTGTTCTTCATCGGGAGGCCAGATCTGGAGTCCGTTTGGGGCTCCGGAGAGGGGGATCTTCGATCTTCGTCATCACCAACCCTTCTCCATCACCAATTCCATGATGCTCCCCACTGGGAGTGAGTAATTCCTTCGTAGGCTCGCTGGTCAGTGAGGAGTTGGATGAGATTCATCATGTAATCGAGTTAGTTTTGTTAGGGCTTGATCCCTAGTATCCATTATGTTCTGAGATTGATGTTGATATGACTTTGCCATGCTTAATGCTTGTCACTTTGGGCCCGGGTGCCATGATTTCAGATCTGAACCGTTTATGTTATCACCATTATATCTATGTTCTAGATCCGATCTTGCAAGTTATAGTCACCTACTATGTGTTATGATCCGCAAACCCCGAAGTGACAATAGTCGGGATACTTTCCGGTGATGACCGTAGTTTGAGGAGTTCATGTATTAACTATGTGCTAATGCTTTGTTCCGGTTCTCTATTAAAAGGAGGCCTTAATATCCCTTAGTTTCCTTATGGACCCTGCTGCCACGGGAGGGTAGGACAAAAGATGTCATGCAAGTTCTTTCCATAAGCACGTATGACTATTTACGAAATACATGCCTACATTATATTTATGAACTGGAGCTAGTGCCGTATCGCCCTAGGTTATGACTGTTATATGATGAATATCATCCAACGAACTCACCGATCCAATGCCTACGAATTTTCCATATATTGTTCTTGCTAAGTTACTACTGCTACTGTTACTCTTACACTTGCTACAAAATCTTTGCTATCATTGTCACCGTTACTATTGCTGTTGCTACTACTATTAAAACTATCATACTACTCTGCTACTGATCACTTTGCTGCAGATAATTAATCTCCAGGTGTGGTTGAATTGACAACTCAGCTGCTAATACTTGTAAATATTCTTTGGCTCCCCTTGTGTCGAATCAATAAATTTGGGTTGAATACTCTACCCTCGAAAACTGTTGCGATCCCCTATACTTGTGGGTTATCAAGACCTTTTTCTGGCGCTGTTGCCGGGGAGCATAGCTATATTTGTTGAGTCACTTGGGATTATTATCAATTTATCACTATGAAGAATCTAAAGGATACAAAGACCAAGATCGTTCCCTCTAGGACGAGGGGAGGTAAGGAACTGCCATCACACTCTGCACTTGATTCACCTTCTGTTTTGACTAGACTTGCAACACCACCACATGCTATTAATCCTGATAAGTCGCAAGTTATTGATGATGCTACTTCTATCAATGCTACTCATGATGATGCTAGTACCTTGCTTGATGATGATGTGCCACTAGGTGACTTTCTTGATGAACAAATTGCTAGAGCTAAAGAGAATGAAATTGTTGAAACCGATGAAGTACTTGAAACTGAAAATCTTGAAACACCTGTTAGACCTAGCTCTCCTAGATATGAATTGCCTAAGGTACCTAAAGGTTATGTTATGGATGAGGAGACAGCTAGAGATTTTCTTTCTTGCAATGATAGAGATGATCTTAAGAAATTATTATGCAAACTAAAAGAGAAATCTTTGAATGCTAGAATGAAATATGATCCCAAGTTTGCTACTTCACCTATCTTTGTCGATGATAAGGATTATGAATTCTCTGTCGATCCAGAGTTAATTACTTTGGTTGAATCTGATCCTTTCCATGGTTATGAAACTGAAATTGTTGTGGCACATCTCACTAAATTAAATGATATAGCTACCCTTTTTGCTCATGAGGATAAAATTCCCTACTACTATATTCTCAAGTTATTCCCGTTCTCATTAAAGGGTGATGCTAAGGCATGGTACAATACTCTTGCTCCTGGTTGTGTGCGTAGTCCCCAGGATATGATTTATTACTTCTCTGAAAAATATTTTCGTGCTCATAAGAAACAAGCCGCCTTACAGGAAATATTTAACTTTGTGCAAATTGAAGAAGAGAGTTTCCCACAAGCTTGGGGGAGGCTTCTCCAATTGCTAAATGCTTTGCCTGATCATCCTTTTAAGAAAAATGAAATACTTGATATCTTCTATAATGGACTAACCGATGCTTATAGGGACTTCCTAGATAGTTGTGCTGGTTGTGTTTTCAGGGAATGAACTGTTGAACAAGCTGAGGAATTATTGAATAATATATTGAAAAATTATGATGATTGGACTCTTCCTGAACCACCACATAAACCCACCCCAAAGAAGAGGGGTATTTTATATCTCAGTCCTGAAGATATGCAAGAGGCAAAGAAATCCATGAAGGAAAAAGGTATTAAGGCAGAGGATGTTAAAAATTTACCTCCTATTGAAGAGATACATGGACTTGACACACCACCACCCAAGGTGGTAGAGGTAAATTCTTTAATGAAATTCAATGAAAGGGACAATCCTTATAATATGCATCCTAGTCAATGCCTTTATGAGTTTGATAATTACATTAGAAAGCAAGATCACTTCAATGAAAATGTTATGAAACAATTGAAATATAATTCTGATATGATTTCTCGCTTGAGTGACTTGTTATTTAGAATCACCAATGATGTTAGAGGTGTAGGAAAACATGCCTCTATGGTTCAAACTCAACTAGAACAAGTTGCTAAATCCCAAAGAGAGTTGCTAGATGAAATGAATAATAATATAAATGACTTTGCTGTTAGAGTAGCAACTAGAGGAGGTAAAATGACTCAGGAACCACTTTATCCTGTAGGACACTCTAAAAGAATTGAATAAGACTCTCAAAGAATTAATGCGAATGCACCTAGTCCTTCTAAAAAGAAGAAGAAAAAGAAAAATGATAGGACTTTGCATGCCTCTAGTGAACCTGAAATAGAAAAACTTCCTGATAATGATAATGATGTTTCTATCTCTGATGCTGAAACTCAATCTGGTAATGAACATTCACCTAGTGATAATGAAAAGGATAATGATGATGTTCATGAAGATACTCAACCAGACAATGATAAACAACTAGATAATGATGTTGAGATAGAACCAGCTGTTGATCTTGATAACCCACAACCCAGAAATAAAAGATATGATAAAAGAGACTTTGTTGCTAGAAAACATGGTAAAGAAATAGAACCATGGGTTCAAAAACCCATGCCCTTTCCACCTAAATCAATTAAAAAGAAAGATGATGAAGAATTTGAACGCTTTGCTGAAATGCTTAGGCCAGTCTTTTTGCGCACTCGTTTGACTGATATATTAAAGATGTCCCGTTATGCAAAATACAAGAAAGACATCATCTCTAATAAAAGAAAAATACCAGAAGCTGAAATCTCCACCATGCTTGCTAATTATTCTTTTAAGGATGGAGTACCTAAAAAACTTGGAGATCCGGGAATACCAACTATACCTTGCTCCATCAAAAGAAACTATGTGAAAACTGCTTTGTGTGATTTAGGAGCCGGTGTTAGTGTTATGCCTTTCTCTTTATATAAAAGATTTGACTTGAATAAACTCACACCTACTGAAATATCTTTGCAAATGGCTGACAAATCAACTGCCATACTGAAAGGATCGAGAAGAGGGGTCTAGAGGGGGGGGGGTGATTAGACCCTCAACAAGCAAAAGTAGCAGTTTTTAAGTTCTTCAAGTTGAGGTGGAGTTTTAGCACAAGTTTAAGCATTCACAATACATTTCAAGCAAGCATGATAAGAGTATGTGAGCAGCGGAAAGTAAAGCATGCAATTTGCAAGAAAGTAAAGGGATGGGATTGGAGTGTGCAAACGCAATTGGAAACACGGAGATTTTTGGCGTGGTTCCGATAGGTGGTGCTATCGTACATCCACGTTGATGGAGACTTCAACCCACGAAGGGTAACGGTTGCGCGAGTCCACGGAGGGCTCCACCCATGAAGGGTCCAGGAAGAAGCAACCTTGTCTATCCCACCATGGCCATCGCCCACGAAGGACTTGCCTCACTCGGGTAGATCTTCACGAAGTAGGCGATCTCCTTGCCCTTACAAACTCCTTGGTTCAACTCCACAATCTTGATGGAGGCTCCCAAGTGACACCTAACCAATCTAGGAGACACCACTCTCCAAAAGGTAATAGATGGTGTGTTGATGATGAACTCCTTGCTCTTGTGCTTCAAATGATAGTCTCCCCAACACTCAACTCTCTCTCACAGATTTTGCTATGGTGGAAAGATGATTTGAGTGGAAAGCAACTTGGGGAAGGCTAGAGATCAAGATTCTTGTGGTAGGATTGGAATGTCTTGGTCTCAACACATGAGAAGGTGGTCCTCTCTCAGAAAATGAGTAGTGGAAGTGTAGGCACGTTCTGATGGCTCTCTCACAAATGGAGAGGAGGGTGGAGGGGTATATATAGCCTCCACACAAAATCTAACCGTTACACACATTTGAGCCAACTCGGTCAGACCGAATAGGTGAACTCGGTGAGACCGATTCAATTCAAAATGTGAACGTTAGGCTTTTCGGTGGGACCGACATGATCAACTCGGTGGGACCGATGCGCTAGGGTTAGGGTAAAACCTCATCTCGGTTTGACCGATTACACAAACTCGGTGAGACCGATTTTAGTAATAAGTAAACAGAGAGTTGGTCAAGCAAACTCGGTGGGGCCGACTGCATATTTCAGTGAGACCGAAATAGTTGCAACAGGCAACAGAGAGTTTGTAAGCCCATCTCGGTGAGACCGAGATCCCATCGGTGAGACCGAACTGATTAGGGTTTCTGGCTATGGCTATGTCAAGGAACTCGATGGCGCCGGATAGATCAAATCGATGGGGCCGAGTTTGACTTTAGGTTTTGGACATATTTGGAATTTAGAAAGTGGTTGAGGGCTTTGGAGCATATCACTAAGCACTTTGAGCAAGTAGACCATTAAGCAACACCTCATCCCCTTTTAATAGTATTGGCTTTTCCTATGGACTCAATGTGATCTTGGATCACTAAAATAGAAATGAAGAGTCTTGAGCTTTTGCCAATCTTTGTCCTTAGCATCTTGAGGGGGTTCCACATCCTCTTGTCCATGCCACGCCATTGTTGAACTTTCTGAAATATACTAGATAAAGGAATTAGTCCAACAAGAGATATGTTGACATTAATTACCAAAATCACCCAGGGAGCACTTGTGCTTTCAATCTCCCCCTTTTTGGTAATTGATGACAACATACATCAAAGCTTTAGATAAGGATATGAAGGATAATAGGTAAAGCTTTGGAAGAACATGTAACATGCATAAACTCCCCTTACATGTATGCAATCATGTGAATATAGAATATAAGAACATGTGAGTGCATAAGCATGTCAGAGCAAGCAATGAGCTATATGCATCAGAGCAAATGATGTAGACATAGGGAATGTACCTTCATGTTCATGAGTCCTTCTTGCAAACAATATGTACATCAGCAAGAGATCACCATGCACATGAGTGTGATGCATATACTTACCTTGTGGTCTTGAGCTGGCTTTGGAAGAGATGACTCTGAGAAAACAGGGTTAGATAACACAGAAACACTACTTAAACAAAGCAAGTTCAGAAAACCACAAGAGTACCAAGACTGGGAAGACATGTAGTGAGTGAGTACTTAGTACTCTATTTGGGTATAGACATGTCCCCAAAGATTAAAGATATGAAATGAATTCCAAAGATTTTCTTTCCTTAGATATCAACTCTTTCTCCCCCTGAATCTGATATTGGATAATGGGAGAAGGTAGGGTAAGAGAAAATCAGAGCAAACGAAATCAGAGCAAAACAAACATACATTAATATGTCTTTCCCCTCTTAAAGACATGTGACTTCTCTCCTCTATTGTTAATAAGCATCCCATGTGATAAGCTTTGATGCGCTCTCTCTCCCCCTTTGACATCAATTTCCAAGAAGAGAGCTTCTGGAGCATGAGTCAAATAGGTTTGGTCCTTGAGTCACAGTACAAAGCAGCATGTAATTTAAGATGCGAGTAGAGGACAAGAATCATCGAGTGGAGCTAAAGAAGAAGAGGCAATTGCAGTGGCAAAGTGTTTTCTCAGTAGTGAAATCGGTAGCGCCGATTCATTTTCATCGGTGACACCGAGTTGAAGATGTTATAGATGATGCAAATCGGTCAGACCGGGTTAGTCCTTGTCGGTTGCACCGATGAACTATCTACAAGGTTCTTGTAGTTCGGTCTAGCCGATTGGCGTGAATCGGTGAGGCCGAGTTCAGTACTTAGGAAACAATTTGTCACCTCAGCTCACTTGGCAAATAAGATCTCACAAAGATTTGCAAGGAATTAACTAAAGGATTTGCAATGAATTAGATGCAGAGAATGCAGAAGATAACATACAAGAAGAAATGAAATCTAGATGAAGTTTTTTTTGAAAGGGGAACAAGCAAGCAAGTAACAAATGTAAGAACTAGAGAACTTCATCTAAAAGGGGTCGGCGACATAGTCACCTATGTTAGAGTATATTGACTGAGGAGTCAAGTGAGAACACTTGATC
The DNA here is from genome assembly GCA_011799875.1 of Thinopyrum elongatum. Taxonomy (NCBI): domain Eukaryota; kingdom Viridiplantae; phylum Streptophyta; class Magnoliopsida; order Poales; family Poaceae; genus Thinopyrum; species Thinopyrum elongatum. The sequence continues at coordinate 467,466,098 of CM022298.1, forward strand.
GTAGGTCATACTCATCGTTTAAGCTCAAAATGGGGTTACCATTTTTTGTTTAAGCATTTTGATGTATTCACATCTTATTGAGCTGCTTTGACCCATGACTTGGTGTAAAGCTTCTCTAAGATGGAATAACATACCTTGGGTGGTGGTGTTGATGTAGTCGAACTTGTGTTGGATGCTCAAGGTTGATGTAGTTCATCAAGAGTTGGGAGCACCACTTGTAGTTTGAGTTCATCTACCTACATGGTTTAGCTTTGCAAGGAAGAGCACTTGTGTATCCAAAATGACCATCATGAAATTTGATACCAAATGAAATTTGATATATTGAAATTTTCAAAGGATATGTTGAAAGGATTCATGCTTCCTTGTCTTCAACCACCATATTGTAGGGACTTGGTGATGTAGAGATTGCTCAAGATGTGAGTGAGTTGCAATCTCATAGATTTGGGCTCATCCAAGTACCTACAAGGGTTAGATAACATGCAAGGGTACATGTATAGATCCAAGACATATGATCATCATCGTAAGAGAAATATCACAGATTAGTCAAAGGCTCAAGCCTTGCATGCATCCAAATGGAGTTCCTACTCCAAGTTTGAGGCATCAATGATGTTCAATTCACCTCTCAAACGGCAAAATACTTTCTCATCAAGCGGTTTGGTGAATATATCCGCCAATTGCTTATCGGTACGAACATGCTTAAGATTGATGTCTCCTTTAGCAACATGATCTCGAATGAAATGATGACGAACTTCAATATGCTTAGTTCGAGAGTGTTGCACGGGATTGTGAGAAATCTTAATAGCACTTTCATTATCACAAAGCAATGGAACATGTTTCACATATATCCCATAATCTTTAAGAGTTTGGGTCATCCAAAGTAATTGAGCACAACATGAACCGACGGCAATGTATTCCGCTTCGGCGGTGGATAAGGATACCGAGTTTTGTTTCTTGGAGGACCAAGACACAAGAGATCTACCAAGAAATTGACAAGTCCCCGAAGTGGACTTTCTATCAACCTTGTCACCGGCATAGTCCGAATCAGAGTAGCCAACAAGATCAAAAGAAGACCTCTTAGGATACCAAATGCCAAAGTTTGGTGTATGAATTAAGTATCTCACTATCCTTTTCACAGCCTTAAGATGACATTCTTTAGGGGCCGCTTGATATCATGCACACATGCACACACTTAGCATAATATCGGGACGGGAGGCACATAGATATAACAATGAACCAATCATAGAGCGGTAAACCTTTTGGTCAACCGGTTTGCCATCCCTTGTCAAGTCAAGATGTCCACTAGTAGGCATGGGTGTTTTCATACCTTTGCTCTCTTGCATGTTGAACTTCTTGAATAAGTCATTGGTATACTTTGTTTGGGACACAAAGGTACCCTCCTTAGTTTGCTTGATTTGCAAACCAAGAAAGAATTTGAGTTCACTCATCATAGACATCTCAAACTTCTTCGACATTAGCCTTCCAAACTTTTCACTAAAATGAGGGTTAGTTGAACCAAATATGATATCATCCACATAAATTTGGCACACAAATAATTCACCATTAACCCTTTTAGTAAAAAGTGTAGAGTCAATTTTTCCAATCTCAAAGCCTTTTTCAATAAGAAACTTTGTCAAGCATTTATACCATGCTCTAGGAGCTTGTTTAAGACCATAAAGAGCTTTGTGAAGTTTGTAAACATGATTAGGTTTCTTAGGATTAACAAAGCCGGGAGGTTGTTTAACATAGACTTCCTCCTCAATTTCACCATTTAGAAAAGCACTTTTAATGTCCATTTGGTATAATGTGATATCATGATGATTGGCATAAGCAAGTAAGATGCGTATGGACTCAATTCTAGCAACAGGGGCATAGGTCTCACCATAGTCCATACCTTCGACTTGTGTGTAACCTTGGGCGACGAGACGGGCCTTGTTGCGTACGACTTGTCCATCTTCATCTTGCTTATTCCGAAACACCCATTTGGTTCCAATGACATTGTGCTTTTCATCAGGCTTTTCAACAAGCGTCCACACTTGATTCCTCTCAAAATTGTGTAGCTCTTCATGCATAGCGTTCACCCAATCCGGATCATCAAGAGCTTCTTCAACCTTCATAGGTTCAATGTTAGAGATGAATGAGTAATGTTCACAAAAGTTAGCTAAGCGAGACTTAGAGCGAGTAATTCTCCCGGTTTGAATATCATCGAAGATTTGTTTAACGGGATGATCTCTTGAAACTCTTGCTCTAACTCGTGAGAGCTTTTGTTTGGGTCAGGGTGGAACATCCTCTTCATCATCTTGTTCTTCCTATTGTCTTTCTTCATTGTTGTTGGCGTTGATGTTCTCTTGTGGAGGTGGAGAAGGAGGTCGATGAGGTTCATCTTGATGTACTTCCTCGTTTCCTTCATCTTGACGTGTTCCACTTGTGGATGCCTCCAAGTCAACTTGTGGTTCACCTTGGCGTGAAGTTGAGGTTTCCACTTGAACGGGCGAGGTACTCTCCTTCACCTCCGTTGGGCGAATCTTGCCAATAGACAAGTCTTGTATTGCTTCCGAGGGATCTTTATCACCTACATCAATTGGCAATTGCTCTACTTGCAAGCCGTTAGATTCATCAAACTTCACATCTACCGTCTCTTCAACCTTTCGGGTGAAATTGTTGTAGACACGGTAAGTGTGAGAGTTTGAGCCATAACCGAGTAGGAAACCTTCATGAGATTTAGGAGCAAATTTCGAACGATGATGCTTATCAAGAATGTAGCACTTTGAGCCAAATACTCAAAAGTATCCAACTTGGGGTTTGTTATCGGTGAGAAGCTCGTATGCCGTCTTGCCGAGTAGCTTGTGAAGATATAGTCGGTTTGTTACATGACAAGCTGTCTCAACCACTTCCGCCCAAAAGTGTTTTGGCATCTTGTATTCATCAAGTATCATTCTTGCCATCTCAATGAGTGTCCGGTTCTTCCTCTCAACAACTCCATTTTGTTGAGGTGTGTATGTAGCCGAGAACTCATGTGAAATCCCTTCTTCATCAAGAAAGGTATCCACATTTGCGTTCTTGAACTCCGTTCTGTTGTCGCTGTGAACCTTCTTGATCTTCACTTCAAATTGATTTTGGGCCTTCCTAGCGAAGTTCTTGAAGATCTTTTGGACCTGCGATTTATCATCAAGAAAGAACACCCACGTAAATCTGGAAAAATCATCAACAATGACCAAACCAAACGAGTTACCACCGAGACTCTTGTAGGCATTGGGACCAAAAAGATCCATATGAAGTAGCTCAAGCGGTCTTCTCGTGGTCATGATGTTTTTCACGGGATGACTTCCTCCAACTTGTTTTCCTGCTTGACAAGCACTGCAAAGTCTATCCTTGTCAAATATAACATCTTTAACACCAAGGATATGATCACCTTTAATAAGCTTATCAAGATTTTGCATTCCCACATGACCTAACCTTCTATGCCACAACCAACCTTTAGAAGATTTAGCAATAAAGCACGTTCTAGGTTGAGCTCTTTTAGTGAAGTCAACAATGTATAGATCACCTCTACGTATACCGGTAAAGACCATATTATGATTATCTCTTCGAAACACTTGGCAGTCTACTTCAGTGAATAAAACATTGAGACCGAAATCGGCTAGTCTAGATACGGAAAGTAGATTGTAGCCAAGCGATTCGACAAGCATAACATTTTAGATGGAGCTGTCATGTGAGATGGCCACCTTACCAAGGTCAACCACCTTACCCTTTGAGTTATCACCAAAAGTGACATACTTTCGAGGGCCGTCGTTTTCAGCAAGCTCACGAAACATATCCTTGTCTTCAGTCATGTGATCTGTACATCCACTATCAAGAACCCATTCCTTTCCTCCGGCCATGTGACCACGAAGGTTAGCCATAAGACCAAAGTGCCTCATAGACTCTTCAAGATCATAGTCACTATCATCATCCTCATCATAATATCCATGTTCAACATCATCATCATATGAATGATCATTACCTAGAGAAGGCAATTCATTAGATTTATGACCATGACAATGTTCATATTTATGAATTCTAATAACTTGAGAGATGATGTTACTAATGATTCCAACATCTCCTTTGGCACTCATGAGACCACGAAGCTCAAATAGACAATCACCAAACTTAGGATCACTAGAATTCATCTTACTTAAAGCAATGGACTTTTGAAGAATCTCATCTAGATTTTTCAAGGAGTAGTTTGGAAAGCGTTCCTCGAGATATCTCCATATAGTGTAAGCACATTCAAGTCTAGGTAAGCAAGCAGTCAAGTTTCTAGGCAATCCTCTAATGATAAGATTTACAGTTCTAAGATTGCGGATCATGTCAAGAGACTCATCGGGGGTAGGATGCAAAGGATCAATAGGAGCCGCACAAGGGGTAGTAATGTACTTGTTCAAGTGATATTCATTGAAAATCTCAAGCATCTCATTTTTCCAAGCATGATAGAACTCTCCATCAAGTATAGGTACTCTATGTCTAATACTCCCAATCGTAGACTCATCCATCTTCTTCCAATGGTGATTAAACCAAAGCAATGGAGACCAATGCTCTGATACCAATTGAAAGGATCAAGAAGAGGGGTCTAGAGGGGGGTGATTAGACCCTCAACAAGCAAAAGTAGCAGTTTTTAAGTTCTTCAAGTTGAGGTGGAGTTTTAGCACAAGTTTAAGCATTCACAATACATTTCAAGCAAGCATGATAAGAGTATGTGAGCAGCAGAAAGTAAATCATGCAATTTGTAAGAAAGTAAAGGGATGGGATTGGAGTGTGCAAACGCAATTGGAGACACGGAGATTTTTGGCGTGGTTCCGATAGGTGGTGCTATCGTACATCCACGTTGATGGAGACTTCAACCCACGAAGGATAACAGTTGCGCGAGTCCACGGAGGGCTCCACCCACGAAGGGTCCACGAAGAAGCAACCTTGTCTATCCCACCATGGCCATCGCCCATGAAGGACTTGCCTCACTCGGGTAGATCTTCACGAAATAGGCGATCTCCTTGCCCTTACAAACTCCTTGGTTCAACTCCACAATCTTGGCGGAGGCTCCCAAGTGACACCTAACCAATCTAGGAGACACCACTCTCCAAAAGGTAATAGATGGTGTGTTGATGATGAACTCCTTGCTCTTGTGCTTCAAATGATAGTCTCCCCAACACTCAACTCTCTCTCACAGATTTTGCTATGGTGGAAAGATGATTTGAGTGGAAAGCAACTTGGGGAAGGCTAGAGATCAAGATTCTTGTGGTAGGATTGGAATGTCTTGGTCTCAACACATGAGTAGGTGGTTCTCTCTCAGAAAATGAGTAGTGGAAGTGTAGGCACGTCTGATGGCTCTCTCACAAATGGAGAGGAGGGTGGAGGGCTATATATAGCCTCCACACAAAATCTAACCGTTACACACATTTGAGCCAACTCGGTCAGACCGAATAGGTGAACTCGGTGAGACCGATTCAATTCAAAATGTGAACGTTAGGCTTTTTGGTGGGACCGACATGATCAACCCGGTGGGACCGATGCGCTAGGGTTAGGGTAAAACCTCATCTTGGTTTGACCGATTACATAAACTCGGTGAGACCGATTTTAGTAATAAGCAAACAGAGAGTTGGTCAAGCTAACTCGGTGGGGCCGACTGCATATTTTGGTGAGACCGAAATAGTTGCAACAGGCAACAGAGAGTTTGCAAGCCCATCTCGGTGAGACCGAGATCCCATCGGTGAGACCGAACTGATTAGGGTTTCTGGCTATGGCGATGTCAAGGAACTCGGTGGCGCCGGATAGATCAAATCGGTGGGGCCGAGTTTTACTTTAGGTTTTGGACATATTTGGAATTACAAAGTGGTTGAGGGCTTTGGAGCATATCACTAAGCACTTTGAGCAAGTAGACCATTAAGCAACACCTCATCCCCTTTTAATAGTATTGGCTTTTCCTATGGACTCAATGTGATCTTGGATCACTAAAATAGAAATGAAGAGTCTTGAGCTTTTGCCAATCTTTGTCCTTAGCATCTTGAGGGGGTTCCACATCCTCTTGTCCATGCCACGTCATTGTTGAACTTTCTGAAATATACTAGATAAAGAAATTAGTCCAACAAGAGATATGTTGACATTAATTACCAAAATCACCCAGGGAGCACTTGTGCTGTCACAGGGAGCACTTGTGCTTTCGCATACCTATCGGTATTTGTGAGGATGTGCCCGTTGTTGTTGCTAATGTTACTATTTTGATTGACTTTGTTATACTTGAGATGCCCGAGGACGACAACATGTCGATTATCCTTGGTAGACCCTTCTTGAATACTGCAGGGGCTGTTATTGATTGCAATAAAAGCAAGGTCACTTTTCATATCAATGGTAATGAGCATATGATGCACTTTCGGAAGGAACAATTCCAAGTGAATGGTATTAATGTTATTGAAAAATCTCCGACAATCACTATTGGAAGCTTTCAACTACCTCTACCTACTGCCAAAAAGAAATATGATATACTTATTGTTGGGGACATGCATATCCCTGTTGAGGTAACTTAGTGTTTTACGAAAGTTCTTCGGTTTCATTCTAATCGAAAGTGGTTGTTAATAAGACTTGATCAACCTTATTAACGGATCATTTTTGAGAGGTATGAAGTTGATGAATTTAGAAGACACCACCTTCTGCTCCCAACTATTATTCTCTGTTTTTCTTAGTTAAATAAAATAAAATGCCTTGTTTTGTCTGTTTTCTGATTTTCCCGTGCAATAAAAAATGACCCAAAAATAAAAGTTCTCAGAATGCCCTGAAAATTTAATACGATTTTTTTCCTGACTATTTAAGAATTTTTGATGCAAATAACATCAGAGGGGGGTGCACCAGGTGGGCACAACCCACCTGGGCGCGCCAGCTGCCCCAGGTGCGCCCTGGTGGGTTGTGGTCCCCATGTGGGCCCCTCACTTATCTCTTTAGCCCATGTCATCACCTACCTCTAGAAAAAATTCACCATTGCTCTCTCTCTGTCGTGTTCTTGCTCTCAAACCCATGGATTTCGATCTCTTTGCTCGAAGCTCCATTTCCGAAACTGTTTCGGGGAATTGTTACTTGGTATGTGACTCCCCCGTTTGTCCAATTAGTTTTTGCTTTAGTGGACTATATTTTGAATAATTAGCTACTCTTGGTGCTGCTATAGATGAGCTTGCATGTTGAATTCTTAGAGTTCTAAGTAGTTTGAATGCTCAATATGGCCTCTATACATCCCTTTGAGTAGTTGCTATCAATCTTGTGAAGTTTTGTTAATAAAATTTTGTGGCCAAAACTTTTCAGAAATTTGTACGCATATATGATGAACTTCTTTGGAAGGAGTTCTTTGAGGCGGAGGTCCTCGGAGGCATCTTCTAGTAGTGGCTCAACCCGTTGGTCTTATGTTGAACCAAGTGCAAGTTCAATACGGGATGCCGCTACCAAATCATGTTTATGGCCGTGCAACAATTTCATGTTGAGTGCAGGTATTAAAGAAGAATTTGAGCAATATGTCCTCAATGCCGAGCTCGGACCCTACATTCAAGATAAGTGCAACCAGTACCTCAGTCTCACAGAATTGTTTACTAAAGAGTTTAAATTTCATCCTCGTGAGTCTAGAGTTTCGTTTAAACTTTATGATCGTTCAGTCACTATGCCTCTAGATGCATTCTGTGTTGCATGTAAAATTCCATATTGGGGTTTGATGGACGAACCACCAAGGGCTGAGTATGAGTTATTTTTAACTAGTCTTTGCTACGATGAGAATAGAGGGGTGATGCAAGGTAGAATAAAAAGTATTCATTTCCCCTCAATTCAATACTTTGCACTGTTTAATGGAAAATGCATCGTAGGCAAACAAGACTGTAGTACACTTTGTGCTCCTGACTTGAGCCTCATTCATACTGCTCTCATCGGTGTTAAATGTTATAACCTTGGAGCGATTGTTGCACGTAGATTGTAACACAACGCTGGTAGTGGATATTTTTATGGTGGGATTTATGCTTCACGTTTAGCAAAGGAGCTGGGTGTATCACCTTGGCCAAATGACCCCATCTTACCCACTTAGTACTTAGACTTTGATGCCATGAAACGCCATAAGTTCCTTATCGGAGAAATCCATGATTATACTTATAACCTATTGTTCAATAAAAAGTCCGTTGTGGACACCTTTTTGCCTGCGCCTGCTCTCTTTGATTTTCACAGCAAGGGAAGGTATTATGTTCTTGAGAGCGAGGCCCGCGCACACAACGTAGAGGTTATGGCTGCTCGGCAGGCTGAGGGGGCTGCGCCAAGAGCCTCTGTGAGCTATCACTTCGACTATTACACAGGCTACAGACGGTGATTACCAAGTTAGGCCAAAAGCCTAAGCTTGGGGGAGTACATATTTCCACCGACATTACATTCATGTTCACACATTTCATTCCAATTGTAGGTGTTCACACTTTTTCATTGTATCATCCATGCTAGATTTATTTTCTCGTTTTCTTCTTGTGTGTTTGAAAAACTTTGAAAAATCCAAAAAAATGCTGTTTGCTTATTTTTAGTTTTTATTTCTAGTGTAGTTAGTTGTAGTATTAAAAATAAAACCCAAAAGGATTTCCTTGTTCTTCTTTTGCTTATTGGGAGCTCTCCCGTGTAAATAGTTTTTCTCATTTTTGTTTTTCTCTTTAAATTGCCTTGTTCAAGAAAAACTAAAAACTCCAAAAATATTTCAGTGTGTTTCTCTGAATTTCTTTTCTTTTTATTGAGTCATACCGAGGGGAAGACCACGATGAAAATGTTGAGTGGCTCTCATATGCATTATTGTTGATCTAACAAAGAGCTCAAATTGCCTTGTCTTCTCCCCTTTGAATAAAATGTTTGCAGATTCCAGCTTAGTCCATGGCACTCTTGCACTATTATTATTCTCATATCATTCGGTCGTGCAAGTGAAAGGCAATAATGACGATATTTTATGAACTGGCTGTGGCAGAGAGAAACGGGTATGAACTCAACTTGTTCTGTTTTTGTAAATATGTTTAGCCTAGTATCCACGATTCAACCTATTATGATCAAACATGTTTACAATGACAATTAGAGATTATAGTTTCTCATGCCATGCTTAAGTAGCTAGGAGTGGATAATGATTTATCTTGGATGTCAACATGCATTAAAATGATTGTGATGTGGTATGATGATATGGTATCCTCCTCCGAATGTTCGAGTGGCTTGACTTGGCGCATGTTCATGCATGTAGTTGAATCAAAACCAACATAGTCTCTATGATATTTATGTTCATGGTGTTCATATCTTACTCATGCTAGTATCCAATGTTACTTATGCATAATGCATGTTCATGACCGTTTTCGCTCTCTAGCTGGCCGCTTCTCAACCTATTTGCTAGCCTTCGCCTATACTAAGTGGGAATACTGCTTGTGCATCAAAATCCTGAAACCCAAGTTATTTTAGATGAGTCCACCATATATCTACCTATATGCGGTATTACCCTACCGTTCCAAGTAATTTTGCATGTGCCACCTCTAAAAACTACAAATAAACATCCGTTTTTGTGTGTATGGATTGTTCATAGAGTGACAGGAGGTAGTCAGTATCTTCCATGCTAAGCGGGTTATTCTCATGATGAGTGTTTATTCACTCGTCCTTGCACGAGAGGGGAGGTAATAGGGATTCCCAGTCCCGAATTCAAAATTACAAATAATTAAACAAAACTCCCCCAGGACTGATGTTGATATGGACGGTACCCGTGGATTTGGCTAGCCGTGGAGTGTGTTTGTTGGTGGAGGGGGAGTAAACCTTTACTTTTATCGCTTGGGAAATGCCACTAATGTGTTTAGCATGGAAGATATCGATAACTAATGGTCACGAAGTGAACAGGAAGGGTGCATTTCTCAAAATTTCATTTATCTCTGTTTTTAAAAGTATGAGCTCTGGCACCACTGCAAATCACTGCTTCCCTCTGCGAAGGGATTATCTATTTATTTTTATGTTGTGTCATCACTTTCACGAATAAGCGCCAGACCTAAGAGCACTATTGTCATCCTCATGCATTGTGTATAGATAATGTTGGATGCATCATGACTGGATCTTTTCTACCATGAATTACAATGTCTAGTCGTTGCTTGAACTTTGGAGGTGCTCTGCATTTATGTTTTCCGGTCTCAGAAAGGGCTAGTGAGATACCACTGTTGTCATATTATATCATGATTGTTTTGACAAAGTGTTGTCATTTGAGATGCTTTATTATTGCTCCTAGTTGTTTATGTCATTGATATGAGTTAATATAATTTTTAAGAGTTATTGTTGGCATGGTTAGTCACGATCTTTGCTGAAAACCTGGGTGCTACTTAAGCTTATTTATGTAAACAAGAGCAAAAGAGTTCGTAAAAGTTTTTCTTTTTCACTTTCAGTTTATCAACTGAATTGCTTGAGGACAAGCAAAGGTTTAAGCTTGGGGGAGTTGATACGTCTCCGTCGCATCTACTTTTCCTAACGCTTTTCCACTTGTTTTGGACTCTAATTTGCATGATTTGAATGAAACTAACCTAGACTGACGTTGTTTTCAGCAGAACTACCATGGTGTTGTTTTTGTGCAGAAATAAAAGTTCTCAGAATGGAACGAAACTTTTCTGAGATTTTTTATGGAATAAAAGAAAAATACTGGAGCCAAGAACCACCGGAGGGGGGCCCTTGGGTGAGCATAACCCACCAGGGCGCGCCCCCCTCCTGGCGCACCCAAGTGGGTTGTCCCCACCTGGTGGCCCAGCTGACCCTATCTCTGACGCTATAAATTCACTTTTTCGGAGAAAAAATAGGAGAGGAAGAATTATCGCGTTTCACGAGACGGAGCCGCCGCCACCTCCTGTTCTTCATCGGGAGGCCAGATCTGGAGTCTGTTTGGGGCTCCGGAGAGGGGGATCTTCGATCTTCGTCATCACCAACCCTTCTCCATCACCAATTCCATGATGCTCCCCACCGTGAGTGAGTAATTCCTTTGTAGGCTCGCTGGTCGGTGAGGAGTTGGATGAGATTCATCATGTAATCGAGTTAGTTTTGTTAGGGCTTGATCGCTAGTATCCATTATGTTCTGAGATTGATGTTGCTATGACTTTGCCATGCTTAATGCTTGTCACTTTGGGCCCGGGTGCCATGATTTCAGATCTGAACCATTTATGTTATCACCATTATATCTATGTTCTAGATCCGATCTTGCAAGTTATAGTCACCTACTACGTGTTATGATCCGCAAACCCCGGAGTGACAATAGTCAGGATACTTTCCGGTGATGACCGTAGTTTGAGGAGTTCATGTAGTAACTATGTGCCAATGCTTTTTTTCCGGTTCTCTATTAAAAGGAGGCCTTAATATCCCTTAGTTTCTTTATGGACCCTGCTGCCACGGGAGGGTAGGACAAAAGATGTCATGCAAGTTCTTTCCATAAGCAAGTATGACTATTTACGGAATACATGCCTACATTATATTTATGAACTGGAGCTAGTGCCGTATCGCCCTAGGTTATGACTGTTATATGATGAATATCATCCAATGAATTCACCGATCCAATGCCTACAAATTTTCCATATATTGTTCTTCCTAAGTTACTACTGCTACTGTTACTCTTACACTTGCTACAAAATCTTTGCTATCATTGTCACCGTTACTATTGCTGTTGCTACTACTATTAAAACTATCATACTACTCTGCTACTGATCACTTTGCTGCAGATAATTAATCTCCTGGTGTGGTTGAATTGACAACTCAGCTACTAATACTTGCAAATATTCTTTGGCTCCCCTTGTGTCGAATCAATAAATTTGGGTTGAATACTCTACCCTCGAAAACTGTTGCGATCCCCTATACTTGTGGGTTATCAATGCACCGCTAGGTGACAGACCTGCTGCAGGAGCTGATGCAGACGTTATGAAAGTTTGGCAAGCTTGATCTGATGACTACTTGATAGTTTAGTGTGCCATTCTTTACGGCTTAGAATCGGGGCTCCAAAGACATTTTGAACGCCATGGAACATATGAGATGTTCCAAGAGCTGAAATTGGTATTTCAGGCTCATGCCCGTGTTGAGAGGTATGAGACCTCTGACAAGTATTTTTCCTACAAGATGGAGGAGAATAGCTCAGCTAGTGAGCATGTGCTCAGAATGTCTGGGTACTACAATCGCTTGAATCAAGTGGGAGTTAATCTTCCAAATAAGATAGTGATTGACAGAGTTCTCCAGTCACTATCACCAAGCTACTAGAGCTTCATGATGACCTATAATATGCATGGGATGACGAAAATGATTCCCAAGCTCTTCGCGATGCTGAAATCGGCGGAGGTAAAAATCAAGAAAGAGCATCAAGTGTTGATGGTTAACAAGACCACCAGTTTTTAGAAAAAGGGCAAGGGAAAGAAAGGGAACTTCAAGAAGAACAGCAATCAAGTTGCCGCTCCCGTGAAGAAACTCAAAGCTGGACCCAAGCCTGGAACTGAGTGCTTCTACTGCAAAGGAAATGGTCGCTGGAATTGGAACTACCCCCAAATACTTGGCAAATAAGAAGAATGGCAAAGTAGACAAAGGCATATTTGATATACATGTTATTGATGTGTACATTAATGGTGCTCGTAGCAGCCCCTGGGTATTTGATACCGGTTCATTTGCTAAGATTAGTAACTCGAAACAGGATTTGCAGAATAAACGGAGACTAGTTAAGGGCGAGGTGACGATGTGTGTTGGAAGTGTATCCAAGATTGATATGATCACCATCGCACACTCCCTCTACCTTCGGGATTAGAGTTGAGCCTAAATAAATGTTATTTGGTGTTTGCGTTGAGCATGAACATGATTAGATCATGTTTATTGCAATACGGTTATTCATTTAAGTCAGAGAATAATTGTTGTTCAGTTTACATGAATAAAACCTTCTATGGTCATACACCCAATGTGAATGGTTTATTGAATCTCGATCGTAGTGATACACATATTCATAATATTGATGCCAAAAGATGCAAAGTTGATAATGATAGTGCAACATACTTGTGGCACTGCTGTTTAAGTCATATTGGTGTAAAGCGCATGAAGAAACTCCATGCAGATGGACTTTTGGAATCACTTGATTATGAATCATTTGATACTTGCGAACCATGCCTCATGGGCAAGATGAATAAAAATCCGTTCTCCAGAACAATGGAGCGAGCTAATGACTTATTGGAAATAATACATATCGATGTATGCGGTCCGATGAGTGTTGAAGCACGCGGGGGGTATCGTTGTTTACTGACCTTCATAGATGATTTGAGTAGGTATGGGTATATCTACTTGATGAAACACAAGTCTGAAATATTTGAAAAGTTCAAAGAATTTTAGAGTGAAGTGGAGAATCATCGTAACAAGAAAATAAAGTTTCTACGATCTGTTCGCAGAGGCGAATATTTGAGTTATGAGTTTGGACTTCATTTAAAGCAATGTGGAATTGTTTCACAACTCACGCCACCTGGAACACCACAACGTAATGGTGTGTCCGAACATCATAACCATACTTTATTAGATATGGTGCGTTCTATGGTGTCTCTTACCGATTTTCCTTTATCATTTTTGGGTTATGCATTAGAGACAGGCGCATTCACGTTAAATAGGGCACCGTCTAAATCCGTTGAGACGACACCGTATGAACTATGGTTTGGCAAGAAACCTAAGCTATCGTTTCTTAAAGTTTGGGGATGCGACACTTATGTCCAAAGGCTTCAGCCTGATAAGCTCGAACCCAAATCGGAGAAGTGCGCCTTCATAGGATACCCTAAGGAAACTATTGGGTACACCTTCTACCACAGATCCGAAGGCAAAATCTTTGTTGCTAAAAATGGGTCATTTCTAGAGAAGGAGTTTCTCTCAAAAGAAGTGAGTGGGAGGAAAGTAGAACTTGATGAGGTAATTGTACCTTCTCTTGAATTGGAAAATAGCACATCAGAGAAAACCGTTCCCGTGATGCCCACACCAACTAGAGAGGAAGCTAATGATGATGTGTAGGAGATATGCCCTAGAGGCAATAATAAATGTTATTGATTATCTCCCTGTTCATAATTAGGTTTATGTTCCATGCTATAACTGCTATGGTTCTCGAGTCTGCAAATAAAACGAGGCTCGGAGGAAGACTCATATGCACGTGTGGAATAATAAACGATAAAATGTATTCCTAGTCAAGCCTCTATGACTGGCTCAAGTTTTGCATGATGATCCTGTTTTCCTGATCATGGGCATGACTATGCCAGCAATTTTGAGGGCACAATGTTAGCAGAACATTTGTGTTGAATCGACCCGATTGATGTTATGCTATGAGGTTCTTTTGTCACAAGTTAATGGTTAATAACACAGAGATGGTTAATGTTTGCATGATTCCTTAGACCATGAGAGTATCGAGTTTCTTCATGCTTGCTTCATGAACTTTGGGGTTTGTTAAACGTCATCCGTAAATGGGTGGCTATTACGGCGGCTTACGGGTTCATGGAAAAGTGTGTCAAGTAACTTGATAGCTCAAGATTGGGATTTACTCCTCCGGCGATGGAGAGATATCTCTGGGCCCTCTCGGTGTTACGGTATCCATCATCGTCTGGCCAGACACTTTGTGATTTGATCACGGGGATGCCGGAACATGGTAACGAGAAAAGAGAACAATACCGGTAACGAGGTAACTAGCATAGTGGACAAGTGTTGATCCACGGGAATGCCAACATGTCTCACCTCGGGTATTTGTAAACATATCACGAACCAACAGGAATAGCACACGGCAACTGGAGGTTCACTCGAATATTCATTCGTGTGGGTATAGGGGTCAATATGGGTGTCCACGGCTCCGATGTTGATCATTGATCGGAAGGGGTTCCGTGTCATGTCTATACTTCACCGAACCTATAGGGTCACACACTTAAGGGTCATCTATCTGCTGAATACTAGACAGGGAGTCTGAGAGAAAATCACCGAAAAAGTTTCGGACACCGAAAAGTTTCGGACAGCGGAAAAGTTCCGCAGAGAGAGGTCACCGGATGAGTTCCGGTGAAACTGAAAAGTTGTTTCAGGGGATACCATTAAGTCAAAATGGTTTCGGCACATGCCTGATAATTCTTGGAGGATACCAGAATCATTCTGGAAACTTCTGGGAATTTTCTGGAAGAAAAACCGGAAATGTTCCGGGGCTGCCGGAACCGCTTCAGATGCTTTTCGCAGATGAAATCACTAAACTGGAATTGTTCCAGAACGCATTGAAAATTATTTTAGTGGGTACTGGAAATGTTCTAAGCCCACATAAATATTTTCAGTTCGAACGGACGCTGAAAAATGTTGTCGTGAATAGTGAAAGTGCTTTTTGGGAATTTTATGGAAAGCACCTTTTGGGAATTTCCCAAAAGGCTTCTAGAATGCCTTAGGCACTAAGGAAGCCCCCTTGGGGGGGGCCCCCAAGGGGTGGCCGGCCAAGCATGGTGGAGCTCCTTGGAGCTCCACATGGCACCCCTTTTATCTTTATTCTTTTATGAAAAGGCATAAAGTGGGGGTACTTTGGGGTTTTTTGTATGACATCTTTACCCCTTGGCTTTCCTATAAATAGAGGAGAGTGGGCTGCCCACAAACCTCATCCCTTGCTCTCATACACATGCCAAGATGTTATCTGGCTTCTCTCTCCCTCCCACGAAAAGAGTTTCGTAGAGCCGAAAGGCTGTCTGGGTTCCGGCAGGAACTAGTTCTGGACGGCAAAGCCCTGCCGGATAGGTGACACCGTATGTGTGCAACTCTGTAGAGAGGTCGTAGTTTCGATCTTTGTGCCCGAGGGGCTGTTCGAGAGTGCCTCCCGAAGGGCTGTCCAAGTGACGGTCCGAGTTCTGTGAGTCCTCCCGAAGGGCTGTCCGAGTGACCGTTCGAGTTTCGAAGGTCCTCCCGAAGGGCTGTCCGCGACATCGTCCGGGGGACTGTTCGACCGCCTCCCAGAGGGCTGTCCGAAGGGAAGACGAGGGTATGCATCCTCGCGGTTGGGAGGTTGTAAATCCTAGCTGCGGGGATCAGCACCGCCGATCGTCATCGACTTTACTTCCGCTGCGCTACGAGTCGGTAACGAAAATGATCAAACCTTGTATGCAGTCTCCATAGTGGTCCTGGGCTGGTGCGTAGGTCGGAAAATTTTCGTTTTCTGCTGCGTTACCCTACAGTGGCATCATGGGCCGTGCTATGCGTAGATGCAGGTTGCGATCTAGAATACATAGTGATGTATGGGTGTTGCACAATATAATTAGGTAGTAGATGAGTTCTATTACTAAAAATTATTTGTGCGGGTAGCAGATGAAATCTGTTACCCGAGGTTCTTGTTGCTTCCCTGGAATATGCATATTTCTGATCTTGATAACAGCATGGTGGAGTTTCAATGTTCTGGCAATCCGCGATCCTGATTGATCAACGAAGTGCTAACAGTTCATTGAATTCCACCGTAGTTAAAAAGAAAGATGAAATTTCGCAGACGAAAGGGCAATGCAGATATGATCTGCACGGGGGTCATGCGTATGACGAAGTTTAGTATGGGGCTCGAGATTTTATTATCTCAGTTTTCATACACCCTGGAAAGTTAATCTAGCGACTTGAATTATCATACTTGATGATGGACGTTGGTAGCTTCGGTTTGTTTCGAAACCTTAGAAGCCACGAAAAACAAGTTTTTGCATGAACCAATTAGAGGCGTCTAACTTGGTTTTGCAGGAGGGTTTGCATGTGCATGTGATGTGGTATAGCAGTGCTCATAATAATTTGATTATGTATGAGATGACTATATGATGTAAATTGATTAACATGACCTGCGTGTCATGATTCGGCATGATGGCTGGAGCCATATGATTGCACTTTAAATGACCTGTGTGTCAACCTTGTGTAATGCATTATTTTATTAGCTATAGAGATAGCAATAATATCTGCTGCATCGACAAGGTGGTGGCAATCTTCGTGAAGGTGAACACCGACGCGAATGCCGGAGACGAAGAAATACAAGACTTCTCCGTCAGAAAGGGCTATACCATATCATGCTAATTATGAATTGCCTGAGATGTTTATCCCTTATGATGCACCCTTCTTGATTGCGCGGTAGTCGCTTTTATTAGGGTGATCTCTCACAAAATATCAAGTAGTTAGTGTTCTCCCAAGTGTAGCACCGTCTACAACACGTATCTTTTCGGGGTGCGCCATGTACACATGAGCACGAACGATTAGAGAGGTGTAAGGCGGGTGAAGGTCAGACCTCACTGCGTGATCACTTGGTTGTCTTGACGTTCAGGCAGGACAGTCCTGAGCTCGGAACACATGCATCGAAAGATGGACAAGAGTCACATAGAGATGTGATTGGCAAGTTGGCCTACCGATTGAAATTCACGTCATCAGTGATGAACCCGTCAATGGCGTTGAATTGAAATGCGGATCTTGAATCACTCACAATCAATTATGAGAGATATTGATTTGAGTGGGAGAGCACTGTTGAATTAACTTGTTCAATTCTCAGTGCAATTAAATATGAACACTGTCTAAGTGTGGTTTGCATAATAGTTGTAGAATAAATGGCTCGCATTTCCATCTTCCCTGTTTAAATTGAATAGCTATTAAATATCTGGTTAAAACTTTACGGTTGGTAACGTAATGTGAGGATTGTCCTCAAGAGTGCCGAGAAGGACTTTGTCCTATCGCATACTTTCGGTATTCTTTCGCTTATGCTATGGATCATGTGACTCTCGTCCTTCGATCCAAAAGCTAGAATTCCGTTTCAGTCAAGTGCAATACATTTGCTTCCATGAGACCCGAACTTCGAAAGTTTGGATAGTTATGTGATATTCATGGAAATCTGAAAATCATTTTCAGAGACAGACAAAGGCTAAAAGATATGAGATATCCAAAGCAATGTTTGTTTGCAAACTATTAGTAAAAGAGTTTACTATGCATTAGACTGATAAGAGAGGGATCCAGTAGAACGCCTGTCATATGATGAAAGGTGAATAAAACAACAACTTAAAGAGAAAGGAAGTGTCCGAAGGGTGTTAGTGTGACTTACACACCTAGGAAGTCCGAGGCTAACGCCACTATTAAGTTGAGTGCTTCTTCTGAGAGTAGGAGAAATATTGAAAGTTAAACTGTTAGAAGTATAAAGGCAAAAAGAAAGAAGACTGGAATATCCAGCTCATGTATGAATGTCATACAAGTTTTTGATGTATAGAAGGCTGGTAAAAGATATAGTTCTTGGGAATTATGGTTAAAGCATGTTAATCACTAATTCTTGGGTATTGTGAGACAATCACAAAGATACCCGCTCGATTGCATTCTGTTGCAATTCGATGTAAGAACTACTATGGCCTAAAAGACTAGCCAGAAATGAGGTTTAGGTATACACAGGGAACATAGTAAATGTTACCATACCTTCCATCGGTGTATTACCGTCTGTATTCATTTTCATAATTCATTTAAAGTTTCACAAACTCTAGCCCATTGCATAAGGTATCTTGCAAGAAGGTTGTTCATAAGAGAACTTTTGATGTTCGATGTTATGAATAACATAAGGGCCATACTTTCATTATGAATGAGATGTATGTTATGAATATTAATAATAATACATTACCTCTGGGTTTACTTTCATAATTCATTTTAGAGTTTCATACACTCTAGCCCTTTGCACAATGTTTGTTGCAAAATAATTGTTCATAGAAGAACAATTGTTGTTCAGTATTATGAATAACATGAGGGCCATACTTCCATCCTCGATGGGACGTATGTTATGAATATTGATGGTAATATGATACATCCATAACACTGACGCTAAATGTCACAAGACTAAAAGAATACCACACAAGTGTGGCGCTACATTTGGTCACATTGGAGAAACCCGCATGGAAAATTCCATTATGATGGATTTTGAAGTCGTTTGATTTTGAATCATCTGACACTTGCAACTTTCCTCCGAATAGTGAAGTGACTGAAATACCGTTCACAGGCCATAAGGAACGAGCAAAGAACTTATTGGTGATCATACATTTTGATGTATGTAGTCCAATCAATGTTGTTGCAAGTAGTGGATTTATCTATCTTCAGAAATGACTCAAGTAGATATATGGATATTTACTTGATGAGACGTAAGTCTGGATCTTTTGAAATCATTTGAAAGGTTTTCAAAATGAAGTAGAAGTTATTGTAACAAGAAAATTATGTTTCTACAATTCGATTGCAGAAAGAAATATTTGAGTTACAAGTTTAGCGAATGTCTGATGAGTTGTGAAAAGAGTTTCATAACTTACACCTCCCGGAACACCACTGTGAGTGGAAAGTCCGTGAAGATGTAATCGAACCATTTATGACATGGTAAGATCAAAGATGACATAAATAAATTTGCCATTATCCCTTTTAAAAGGTGATGCTTTAGAGACTGCGGCTTTTACACTGAAAAGAGCTCCATCGGGTCTGTTGAAATGACAGCATGGTATGGTACGACCAACCATGTTATATCTTTTCTTAACATTTGGAATATGGGGCTTGTGTAAAAGGTTACAAACCTATTCCAAATCAGACAAGTGCTACTTTGTAGGTTATCCCAAAATGTTGGGTATTCCTCCCTCACTATACCGAGGCAAATAGGTTTGCCACAAAGAACGGTATGCTTTTTGAAGAAAATGGTTCTTTCAAAAAGGTGAGTGGGAGAATAATGCAACTCGACGAGATAACCAGTATCTCCGTCATCAGGTCAAAGGAAAGAGACCTTGGAAGTAATTCCAGAGTTTCCTACTGCGACTGATACGGAAGTCTCTACAATAAAATGTATGGACTTCGGTCGAACTTGCAGCTGAACCATGTAGGCAAGGCTCGTGCAAACCTCTCAGGTGCGCAAATGAGATATTGTTGTTAGACAACAGTATACCTACGATACACAAGGAAGCATTGGTGGGCCCTGACTCCGGAATTGGCTAAATGCCAATACAATCCGAGATAGTTTCCATATAAGTGATTCAAGATTAAAACCTTGATACACCTTTCGGAAGACTTAGAGTCTGATGAATATTTATGGAACTATAACTGATACGAATAAAAATGTTTTATCCATAAAGCTCGACTTGTTGCAATATACAAGTTCAAGGAGTTGACTACGATGAGGTTGCTTCACCGTAGCGATGCTTAAAGTCGGTTCGGGTTGAACTAGCAATTAATACATATTTCAATCATGAGATATGAAACAAGGATGACGAAAGGATTTCCATCTGATGGAAATAAAACCAAGGAGATATGCCCTAGAGGCAATAATAAATGTTATTATTTATCTCCATGTTCATAATTAGGTTTATGTTCCATGCTATAACTGCTGTGGTTCCCGAGCCCGTATATCCATAAAGGCTCTGGGGAAAACCCATGTGCACGTGTGGAATAATAAACGGTAAAATGTATTCCTAGTCATGCCTCTAAGACTAGCTCAAGTGTTGCATGATGATTATGTTTTCCCAATCATGGGCATGTCTATGCCATCAACTTTGAGGGCACAATGTTAGAAGAACATTTGTGTTGAATCGACCCGATTGGTGTTATGCTATGAGATTCATTCGTCACAAGTTAATGGTTAATAACACAGAGATGGTTAACGTTTGCATGATTCCTCAGACCATGAGAGTATCGAGTTTCTTCATGCTTGCTTCATGAACTTTGGGGTTTGTTAAACGTCATCCGTAAATGGGTGGCTATTACGGCGGCTTACGGGTTCATGGGAAAGTATGTCAAGTAACTTGATAGCTCAAGATTGGGATTTGCTCCTCCGACGATGGAGAGATATCTCTGGGCCCTCTCGGTGTTACGGTATCCATCATCGTCTGGCCAGACACTTTGTGATTTGATCACTGGGATGCCGGAACACGGTAACGAGAAAAGAGAACAATACCGGTAACGAGGTAACTAGCATAGTGGACAAGTTGTTGATCCACGGGAATGCCAACATGTCTCACCTCAGGTATTTGTAACATATCGCGAAGCAACAGGAATAGCACACGGCAACTGGAGGTTCACTCGAATATTCATTCGTGTGGGTATAGGGGTCAATATGGGTGTCCACGGCTCCGATGTTGATCATTGATCGGAAGGGGTTCCGTGTCATGTCTATACTTCACCGAACCTATAGGGTCACACGCTTAAGGGTCATCTATCTGCTGAATACTAGACAGGGAGTCTGAGAGAAAATCACCGAAAAAGTTTCGGACACCGAAAAGTTTCGGACAGCGGAAAAGTTCCGCAGAGAGAGGTCACCGGATGAGTTCCGGTGAAACTGAAAAGTTGTTTCAGGGGATACCATTAAGTCAAAATGGTTTCGGCACATGCCTGATAATTCTTGGAGGATACCAGAATCATTCTGGAAACTTCTGGGAATTTTCTGGAAGAAAAACCGGAAATGTTCCGGGGCTACCGGAACCGCTTCAGATGCTTTTCGCAGATGAAATCACTAAACTGGAATTGTTCCAGAACGCATTGAAAATTATTTTAGTGGGTACTGGAAATGTTCTAAGCCCACATAAATATTTTCAGTTCGAACGGACGCTGAAAAATGTCGTCGTGAATAGTGAAAGTGCTTTTTGGGAATTTTATGGAAAGCACCTTTTGGGAATTTCCCAAAAGGCTTCTAGAATGCCTTAGGCACTAAGGAAGCCCCCTTGGGGGGGGCCCCCAAGGGGTGGCCGGCCAAGCATGGTGGAGCTCCTTGGAGCTCCACATGGCACCCCTTTTATCTTTATTCTTTTATGAAAAGGCATAAAGTGGGGGTACTTTGGGGTTTTTTGTATGACATCTTTACCCCTTGGCTTTCCTATAAATAGAGGAGAGTGGGCTGCCCACAAACCTCATCCCTTGCTCTCATACACATGCCAAGATGTTATCTGGCTTCTCTCTCCCTCCCACGAAAAGAGTTTCGTAGAGCCGAAAGGCTGTCTGGGTTCCGGCAGGAACTAGTTCTGGACGGCAAAGCCCTGCCGGATAGGTGACACCGTATGTGTGCAACTCTGTAGAGAGGTCGTAGTTTCGATCTTTGTGCCCGAGGGGCTGTTCGAGAGTGCCTCCCGAAGGGCTGTCCAAGTGACGGTCCGAGTTCTGTGAGTCCTCCCGAAGGGCTGTCCGAGTGACCGTTCGAGTTTCGAAGGTCCTCCCGAAGGGCTGTCCGCGACATCGTCCGGGGGACTGTTCGACCGCCTCCCAGAGGGCTGTCCGAAGGGAAGACGAGGGTATGCATCCTCGCGGTTGGGAGGTTGTAAATCCTAGCTGCGGGGATCAGCACCGCCGATCGTCATCGACTTTACTTCCGCTGCGCTACGAGTCGGTAACGAAAATGATCAAACCTTGTATGCAGTCTCCATAGTGGTCCTGGGCTGGTGCGTAGGTCGGAAAATTTTCGTTTTCTGCTGCGTTACCCTACATGATGATCATGAAACTTCGGATCAAGTTACTACTGAACCTCGTAGGTTGACCAGAACACGTTCCGCACCAGCTGATTGGTACGATAATCTTGTCCTGGAAGTCATGTTGTTAGACAACAGCGAACCTACGAACTATGAAGAAGCTATGATGAGCCTAGATTCCGATAAATGGCTTGAGGCCATGAAATCTGAGATAGGATCCATGTATAAGAACAAAGTGTGGACTTTGGTGGACTTGCCCGATGATCGGCAGGCCATTGAAAATAAATGGATCTTTAAGAGGAAGACGGACGCTGATGGTAATATCACTGTCTACAAAGCTCGACTTGTCACGAAAGGTTTTCGACAAAGGGTTGACTACGATGAGACTTTCTCACCCGTAGCGATGCTTAAGTCTATCCGAATCATGTTAGCAATTGCCGCATTTTATGAAATCTGGCAAATGGATGTCAAAACTGCATTCCTTATCGGATTTCTTAAAGAAGAGTTGTATATGACGCAACCAGAAGGTTTTGTCAATCCTAAAGGTGCTAACAAAGTGTGCAAGCTCTAGCGATCCATCTATGGACTGGTGCAAGCATCTCGGAGTTGGAATATACGCTTTGATGAGGTGATCAAAGGATATGGTTTTATACAGACTTACGGTGAAGCCTGTATTTACAAGAAAGTGAGTGGGAGCTTTGTAGCATTTCTGATATTATATGTGATTGACATATTGTTGATTGGAAATTATATAGAATTTCTGGATAGCATAAAAGGATACTTGAATAATAATTTTTCAATGAAAACCCTCGGTGAAGCTACTTACATATTGGGCATCAAGATCTAGAGGGATAGATCGAGATGCTTAATAGGACTTTCACAAAGCACATACCTTGGCAAAAGTTTTGAATAAGTTCAAAATGGATCAGTCAAAGCAAGGGTTCTTGCCTGTGTTGCAAGGTGTGAAGTTGAGTAAGACTCAAAGCCCGACCACGATAGAAGATAGAGAGAGAATGAAAGTCATTCCCTATGCCTCAGCCATAGGTTCTATAAAGTATGCCATGTTGTGTACCAGACCAGTTGTGTGCCTTGCCATGCATTTGGTAAGGGGGTACCACTACTGGAATCAGCAGATTTGTCGTCTGCCATGGCTGACGGCAAAGGCATGCCTGGTGGATGGCAAAGGCCTTTGCAGTCAGCCAGCAGACGACAACAGGTCCGGTTGAATAAGCTACAGCAATGGCCTCTGTGCCGTCTGCTGGCAGACGACAAAGATGCAAAGGCCTTTGTCGTCTGCCAGCAGACGGCAAAGAGCCTGGACGGCACACATGGCAGCTTAGCTCCGTTAAGTGGTTAACGGCGTGCTTTGCCGTCTGCTGGCAGACGACAAAGACCTTTGCATCTTTGCCGTCTGCCAGCAGACGGCAAAGAGCCCATATAGGCCAGGCCAGGTAGCTGCCACATGGCACGCTATGCCGTCTGCTGGCAGACGGCAAAGATGCAAAGGTCTTTGCCGTCTGCCAGCAGACGGCAAAGTGCCTGTATATTCCCTGTTTTTTCTGAAATTCATTCAATTTGATAGAATTTCACAGATATATATATATATATACACATTTCAAAATACTTTCAACAAGCATACCAACAATAAGTTTCCAACAACATATCCAACATACAAGTTTCCAAGAACATATCCAACATATACAATGGTTTCCAACAACATATCCATACATACATATCCAAAACAAGTTTCCAACAAGTTTCCATAAACAAAAAGGAAGCACAAGGAGAAGAGTACACTCCATCAATGCAAGCTTCCTCATCTAAAGCAAATCTGCAAATTAGGAAAGATGAAAGTTAGAAGAAGAAGAAGAAGAAGAAGAAGAAGAAGAAGAAGAAGAAAAAGACTAGCTAGAAGAAAAAGAAGAAAAAGAAGAAGAAGAATTTATCTTCTCTTTCTTTTTCTCCTCTCCTCTTCTTTATCTTCTTCTTCTTCTTCTAACTAAGGTAGGTAAAAATGCCATTTTTTAGCTAAGCTAGGTAAAAATGCTAAGTGTGTAGGTCATTTTAGAGCTAAACTAGGTAAATAGGTCATTTTGGAGCTAACCTAGGTAATTATGCCATTTTTGAGCTAACTAAGCATATTTATTCATTTTGGAGAACAAAATGGTAAGTGTAGGTCATTTTAGAGCTATCCTAGTTAAAATCGGTCATTTTGGAGCTAGGTAAGGTTATTTTGTCATTTTGGAGGAAAATAAACTAATTATATGATAGTTTGGAGCTAAACCAAGGTTATTATGCCATTTTTTACCTAAGTAAGCTAATTATGTCATAAATGAACTAGTAAGACTAAGTATAGATCATTATTGAGCTATCCTAGGTAGTTATGCCATTTTTTAGCTAACTAAGCATATTAAGTCATTTAGGAGGAATAAATGCTAAGTATAGGTCATTTTATAGCTATCCTAAGTAAAGTATGTCAGTTTGGAGCTAAGTAAGGTTATTATGTCATTTTCGAGGAAAATAAGCTAAGTATAGGTCATTTTGGAGCTAAACCAAGGTTAATATGCCATTTTTTAACCTAAGTGAGCTAATTATGTCATAAATGAACTAGCTAAGCTAATTATAGATCATTATTATTAAGCTATCCTAGGTAGTTATGCCATTTTTTACCTAAGTGAGCTAATTATGTCATAAATGAACTAGCTAAGCTAGCTATAGATCATTATTGAGCTATCCTAGGTAGTTATGCCATTTTCTAGCTAACTAAGCATATTTTGTCATTTTGGAGGAAAAAATGCTAAGTATAGGTCATTTTATAGCCATCCTAGGTAAAATATGTCATTTTGGAGCTAAGTAAGGTTATTATGTCATTTTCGAGGAAAATAAGCTAAGTATAGGTCATTTTGGAGCTAAGTAGGTCATTTCTTAAGCTAAGTATGCTTTTGTTAAGCAAAACACTTGGGAAAACTTACCATCATCACGGAGGTGAAGGACCGGCTGGGTTTGCGCCAGTGCCAGACGGAGAAGGACCGGTCAGGGTCGAGGTTGCGCCAGTGCGAGACGGAGAAGGATCGGTCGATGCTTGTCGAGAGGCATGCTGCACCAAAGAGAACTAAAGAGGACAATAGTGATCCAGGAGTGGATCACTGGACAGCGGTCAAAATTATCCTTAGGTACCTAAAGAGGACTAAGGAAATGTTTTTCGGTTATGGAGGTGATAAAGGGTTTGTCGTAAAGGGTTACGTCGATGCAAGCTTTAACACTGATCCAGATGACTCTGAGTCTCAATCTGGATATGTATTGAATGTGGGAACAGTCAGCTAGAGTAGCTCTATGCAGAGCATTGTAGACATAGACATTTGCAAAGTACACACGGATCTGAATGTTGCAGACCCGTTGACTAAAACCTCTCTCACAAGCAAAACATGATCACACTCTAGTAAACTCTTTGGTTGTTAGTCACATGGCGATATGAACTATGGGTGTTAATCACATGATGATGTGAACTAGATTATTGACTCTAGTGCAAGTGCGAGACTGATGGAAATATGCCCTAGAGGCAATAATAAAATGGTTATTATTATATTTCCTTAATCATGATAAAGGTTTATTATTCATGCTAGAATTGTATTGTACCGGGAAGCTTCCAGAAGGTTCCGGAGGATTCCGGAGGGGTCCGAAAGTCCACAAGTGGATCCACCATGACCCAAGGGCTAGCATGTGCTGCGGGGAGGTGCCCTGGCCTTATTGGGCTAGGCGCGCCAAGTCCTCAAAAGCCCATGTGGCTAGGGAAGGCAAAAAAGGAAGGAGTCCTAGTAGGAATAGGATTGGACTTGGAGTCCAAGTCCTCTCCCCCTTAGCTATGCCCTAGGGCTTGGAGAGGCTATTTCCCACGCCCCTCCACCTATATATAGAGGGGAGGGGCGCCCCAAGAGGACACACCAAGCCCTTGGCACCCCTCTCTCTCCCGTTACTCTGTAGTTCCACCGCCTCATCCCGGCGACGCTTAGCGAAGCGCTGTCGGTGCTCCACCACCACCATCACCACCATGCCGTCGTGTTGGTTGTGATCCCATCTACTTCTCCTCTCCCACTTGCCGGATCAAGAAGGAGGAGACGTCATCGAGCCGCACGTGTGCTAAACTTGGAGGTGCCGTTCGTTCGACACTAGATCGGTTGGATCGTGATCAAATCGCGAAGAGTACGACTACAGCAACCGGATGATAAACACTTCCGCTTAGCGATCTACAAGGGTATGTAGATGCTCTCCCCCTCTCGTAGCTATGCATCTCCATGGATAGATCTTGCGTGTGCGTACAATTTTTTTTTTGTTTTCCATGCAACGTTACCCAACACATACCTAGTTCAATCTCGTTACCGGCAAGTCTCTTTACTTGTTCCGTAATACATCATCCGGTAACTAACTCCTTAGTCACTTTGCTTGTAAGCTTCTTGTGATGTTGTATTACCGAGTGGGCCCAGAGATATCTCTCCATCATACGGAGTGACAAATCCCAATCTTGATTCACGCCAACTCAACAGACACCTTCGGAGATACCTGTTGAGCATCTTTATGATCACCCAGTTAGGTTGTGACATTTGATAGCACACAAGGTATTCCTCTGGTATCCGGGAGTTGCATGATCTCATGGTCGAAGGAATAAGTATTTGACATTAAGAACGCAGTAGAAATAAACTGAGCGATCATATGCTAAGCTAACGGATGGGTCTTGTCCATCACATCATTCTCCTAATGATGTGATCCCGTTATCAAGTGACAACACATGTCTATGGTTAGGAAACCTTAACCATCTTTTGATCAACGAGCTTGTCTAGTAGAGGCTCACTAGGGACACGGTATTTGTTTATGTATCCACACATGTATTTAAGTTTCCGGTCAATACAATTCTAGCATGAATAACAAACCTTTATCATGATTAAGGAAATATAATAATAACCACTTTATTATTTCCTCTAGGGCATATTTCCAACATTCTCCCACTTGCACTAGAGTCAATAATCTAGTTCACATTGCCATGTGATTAACACCCAATGAGTTCTAAGGTGTGATCATGTTTTGCTTGTGAGAGAGGTTTTAGTCAACGGGTCTGCAATATTCAGATATGTGCGTACTTTGCAAATTTCTATGTCTACAATGCTCTGCATGGAGCTACTCTAGCTAATTGCTCCCACGTTCAATACGTATCCAGATTGAGACTCAGAGTCGTCCGGATCGGTGTCAAAGCTTGCATCAACGTAACCCTTTACGACGAACTCTTTATCACCTCCATAACCGATAAACATTTCCTTAGTCCTCTTTAGGTACCTAAGGATAATTTTGACCGCTGTCCAGTGATCCACTCCTGCATCACTATTGTACCCCCTTGCCAGACTCATGCAAGGCACACAACAAGTCTGGTACACAGCATGGCATACTTTATAAAGCCTATGGCTAAGGCATAGGGAATGACTTTCATCCTTTCTCTTTCTTTTGCCGTGGACGGGCTTTGAGTCTTACTCAACTTCACACCTTGCAACACAGGCAAGAACCCTTTCTTTGACTGGTCCATTTTGAACTTCTTCAGAACTTTGTCAAGGTATGTGTTTTGTGAAAGTCCTATTAAGCATCTCGGTCTATCCCTATAGATCTTGATGCCCAATATATAAGCAGCTTCACCGAGGTCTTTTATTGAAAAATTCTTATTCAAGTATCCTTTTATGCTATCCAAAAATTCTATATCATTTCCAATCAGCAATATGTCATCCACGTATAATATCAGAAATGCTACAGAGCTCCCACTCACTTTCTTGTAAATACAGGCTTCACCGTAAGTCTGTATAAAACCATATGCTTTGATCACCTCATCAAAGCGTATATTCCAACTCTGAGATGCTTGCACCAGTCCATAGATGGATCACTGGAGTTTGCACACTTTGTTAGCTCCTTTAGGATCGACAAAACCTTCTGGTTGCATCATATACAACTCTTCTTTAAGAAACTCGTTAAGGAATGCAGTTTTGACGTCCATTTGCCAGATTTCATCATCATAAAATGTGGCAATTGCTAACATGATTCTGACAGACTTAAGCATCGCTACGGGTGAGAAAGTCTCATCGTAGTCAACCCCTTGAACTTGTCGAAAACCTTTTGCGACAAGTCGAGCTTTGTAGACAGTGATATTACCATTAGCGTCTGTCTTCCTCTTGAAGATCCATTTATTCTCAATGGCTTGCCGATCATCGGGCAAGTCCACCAAAGTCCACACTTTGTTCTCATACATGGATCCTATCTCAGATTTCATGGTCTCTAGCCATTTGTCGGAATCTGGGCTCATCATAGCTTCTTCATAGTTCGTAGGTTCGCCGTTGTCTAACAACATGACTTCCAGGACAGGATTACCGTACCACTCTGGTGCGGTACATGCTTTGGTCAACCTACGAGGTTCAGTAGTAACTTGATCCGAAGTTTCATGATCATTATCATTAGCTTCCTCTTCGGTTGGTGTAGGCATCACGGGAATGTTTTTCTCTGATGTGCTATTTTCCAATTCAAGAGAAGGTACAACTACCTCATCAAGTTCTACTTTCCTCCCACTCACTTCTTTCGAGAGAAACTCCTTCTCTAGAAAGGACCCATTGTTGGCAACAAAGATCTTGCCTTCGGATATGTGGTAGAAGGTATACCCAATAGTTTCTTTAGGGTATCCTATGAAGACGCACTTCTCCGCTTTGGGTTCAAGCTTATCAGGCTGAAGCCTTTTGACATAAGCGTCACATCCCCAAACTTTAATAAACGACAGCTTAGGTTTATTGCCAAACCATAGTTCATACGGTGTCGTCTCAACGGATTTAGAAAGTGCCCTATTTAATGTGAATGCGGCTGTCTGTAATGCATAACCCCAAAATGATAAAGGCAAATCGGTAAGAGACATCATAGAACGCACCATATCTACTTTGCATCTTTTGGCATCAATATTATGAATATGTGTATCACTACGATCATGATTCAACAAGAATAGACCATTCATTAAAGGTGCATGACCATAAAAGATATTACTCATATAAATAGAACAACCATTATTCTCTGACTTAAATGAATAACTGTCTCGCAATAAACAAGATCCAGATATAATGTTGATGCTCAATGCTGGCACCAAATAACAATTATTGAGGTCTAAAACTAATCCCGAAGGTAGATGTAGAGGTAGCGTGCCGACGGCGATCACATCAACCTTGGAACCATTCCCGACGCGCACCATCACCTCGTCCTTAGCCAATCTTTGTTTATTCCGTAGCTCCTATTTCAAGTTACAAATATGAGCAACCGAACCAGTATCAAATACCCAGGCGCTACTATGAGCATTGGTAAGGAACACATCAATAACATGTATATGAAATATACCTTTGTTCACTTTGCCATCCTTCTTATCTGCCAAGTATTTGGGGCAGTTCCGCTTCCAGTGACCATTTCCTTTGCAGTAGAAGCACTCAGTTTCGGGCTTGGGTCCAACTTTGGGCTTCTTCACGGGAGCGGCAACTTTCTTGCCATTCTTCTTGAAGTTCCCTTTCTTTCCCTTGCCCTTTTTATTGAAACTAGTGGTCTTGTTAACCATCAACACTTGATGCTCTTTCTTGATTTCTGATTTCAGCATCGCGAAGAGCTCGGGAATCATTTTCATCATCCCTTGCATATTATAGTTCATCATGAAGCCTTTGTAGCTTGGTGGCAGTGACTGAAGAACTCTGCCAATAACACTCTCAACTGGAAGATCAATTCCTAGCTGAGTCAAGTGTTTATGATACCCAGACATTTTGAGTATGTGTTCACTGACAGAACTGTTCTCCTCCATCTTACAGCTATAGAACTTGTTGGAGACTTCATATCTCTCAACCCAGGCATTAGTATGAAATATCAACTTCAGCTCTTGGAACATCTCATATGCTTCGTGGCGTTCAAAACATCTTTGAAGTCCTGGTTCTAAGCCGTAAAGCATGGCACACTGAACTATCGAGTAGTCATCAGATCGAGCCTGCCAGACGTTCATAACATCTGCATCAGCTCCTGCAGCAGGTCTATCACCTAGCGGTGCATCAAGGACATAATTCTTCTGTGCAGCAATGAGGATAATCCTCAAGTTACGGACCCGGTCCGTGTAGTTGCTATCATCATCTTTCAACTTAGCTTTATCTAGGAATGCATTAAAATTCAAGGGAACAGTAGCACGGGCCATTTATCTACAACATAGATTTGCAAATACTATCAGGACTAAGTTCATGATAAATTAAGTTCAATTAATCAAATTACTAATGAACTCCCACTTAAATTAACATCCCTCAAGTTATTTAAGTGATACATGATCCAAATCAACTAACCCATGTCCGATCATCACGTGAGATGGGGTAGTCATCAATGGTGAACATATCCATGTTGATCATATCTACTATATGACCCATGTTTGACCTTTCGGTCTCCAGTGTTCTGAGACCATGTCCGTACATGCTAGGCTCGTCAAGTTTAACCCAAGTATTCTGCTTGTGCAAAACTGGCTTACACCCGTTGTATGTGAACGTAGAGTCTATCACACCCGATCCTCACGAGGTGCTTCGAAACGACAAACTTTAGCAATGGTGCATACTCGGGGAGAACACTTTTATCATGAAATTAAGTGAAGGGATCATGTTATAATGCTACCGTTGTTCTAAGCAAAAAAAGATGCATAAAGGATAAACATCACATGCAATCAAAATATGTGACATGATATGGCCATCATCATCTTGTGCTTTTGATCTCCATCTCCAAAGCATCAGCATGATCTCCATCATCACCGGCGTGACACCTTAATCTCCATCGTTGCGTCGGGGTCGTCTCGTGATACGTCCATTTTGCATCATGCTTTTATGTTGATATTTATTGCAATATGGGCTGTTATTACAAATTATGGCACAATACTTATGTCTTTTCTCTCTTATTTTACAAGGTTTACACAAAGAGGGAGAATGCCGGCAGCTAGAATTCTGGATCGGAAAGGAGCAAATCTGAGAGACCTATTCTGCACAACTTCAAAAGTCCTGAATATTTACGGAGAATTATTTTGGAATATATAAGAATTATTGGGCGAAGAAAATACCAGAGGGGACCCACCAGGTGGCCACAAGCCTGGGGGGCGCCCTACCCCCCTGGGCATGCCCCTAGGGCTTGTGGGCCCCCTGGCAGGTCTCCGGTGTCCATCTTCTGCTATATGAAGGGTTTTTACCTAGAGAAAATCAGAAGGAAGCTTTCGAGACGAAGCACCGCCGTCTCGAGGTGGAACCTGGGCAGAAGCAATCTAGGGCTCCGGCGGAGCTGTTCTGCCGGGGAAACTTCCCTCCGGGAGGGGGAAAACGAAGCCATCATCATCACCAATGATCCGCTCATCGAGAGGGGGTCAATCTCCATCAACATCTTCACAGCACCATCTCCTCTCAAACCCTAGTTCATCTCTTGTATTCAATCTTTATCTCAAGACCTCAGATTGGTACCTATGGGTTGCTAGTAGTGTTGATTACTCCTTGTAGTCGATGCTAGTTGGTTTATTCGGTGGAATATCATATGTTCAGATCCTTAATGATATTCAATACCCCTCTGATCTTGAACATGAATATGCTTTGTGAGTAGTTACGTTTGTTCCTAAGGACATGGGAGAAGTCTTGTTATAAGTAATCATGTGAATTTGGTATTCGTTCGATATTTTGATGAGATGTATGTTGTCTTTCCTCTAGTGGTGTTATGTGAATGTTAACTACATGACACTTAACCATGATTTGGGCCTAGGGGAAGGCATTGGGAAGTAATAAGTAGATGTTGGGTTGCTAGAGTAAGAGAATCTTAAACCCTAGTTCATGCGTTGCTTCGTAAGGGGCTGATTTGGATCCACATGTTTCATGCTATGGTTAGATTTATCTTAATTCTTCTTTCGTATTTGCAGATGCTTGCAAGAGGGGTTAATCATAAGTGGGAGTCTTGTCCAAGTAAGGACAGAACCCAAGCACCGGTCCACCCATGTATCAAATTATCAAAGTAACGAACGCGAAATATATGAGCATGATGAAAACTAACTTGACAACAATTCCCATGTGTCCTTGGGAGCGCTTTGCTTTATATAAGAGTTCGTACAGGCTTATCATTTGCTACAAAAAGGATTGGGCCACCTTGCTACACCTTTTTTACACTTGTTACTTGTTACCCGTTATGAATTATCTTATTACAAAACTATCTGTTACCGATAATTTCAGTGCTTGCAGAAAATACCTTGCTGAGAACCGCTTGTCATTTCCTTCTGCTCCTCGTTGGGTTCGACACTCTTACTTATCGAAAGGACTATGATAGATCCCCTATACTTGTGGGTCATCAAGACTCTTTTCTGGCGCCGTTGCCGGGGAGTGAAGCACCTTTGGTAAGGAAACATTTATATTACGTGCTGAAATTTACTGTCACTTGTCACTATGGAAAATCATCCTTTGAGGGGTTTGTTTGGGGTATCTTCACCTCGACCGGAAGAACAAAGAGTTGCTCCTCAACCTACTGAACCTACTGAAAATATTTATTATGAAATTCCTTTGGGTATGATAGGGTAACTGCAAGCTAATCCTTATGCAGGAGATGGAACATTACATCCTGATGTGCATCTAATCTATGTGGATGAAGTTTGTGGATTATTTAAGCTTGCAGGTTTGCCCGAGGATGAAGTCAATAAGAAGGTCTTCCCTTTATCTTTGACGGAGAAGGCAGTGACATGGTATAGGCTATGCGATGATATTGGGACTTGGAATTACAACCGATTGAAATTGGAATTTCATTAGAAGTTTTATCCTATGCATCCGGTTCATCGTGATCGGAATTATATATATAATTTTTGGCCTCGTGAAGGAGAAAGTATCGCTCAAGCTTGGGGGAGGCTTAAGTCAATGTTATAATCATGCTCCAATCATGAGCTCTCAAGAGAAATTATTATTCAGAATTTGTATTCTCGGCTTTCTCGTAATGATCAATCCATGCTCGATACTTCTTGTACTGGTTCTTTTATGAAGAAAACTATTGAATTCAAATGGGATCTCTTGGAAAGAATTAAACGCAACTCTGAAGATTGGGAGCTCAATGAAGGTAAGGGGTCACGTATAAACCTTAAGTTTGATTGTGTTAAATCTTTTATGGATACCGATGCTTTTCATGAATTTAGCACTAAATATGGACTTGACTCTGAGATAGTAGCTTCTTTCTATGAATCATTTGCTACTCATGTTGATCTCCCTAAGGAGAAGTGGTTTAAATATCATCCTCCCATTGAAGTAAAAATAGTAGAACCTATTAAAGCTGAAGAGGAAACTATTACTTATAATGTTGATCCTGTTATTCCTACTGCTTATATTGAGAAACCACCTTTTCCTGTTAGGATAAAAGAACATTCTAAAGCTTCAACTATGGTTCGTAAGAGTTAGAATAGAACACCTACACCCCCTGGACAAATTAAAGTTGAACCTAGTATTGCTATGGTTAAAGATCTCTTGGTCGATAATATTGATGGGCATGTTATTTATTTCTGTGATGAAGCTGCTAGAATTGCTAAACCTGATGAAAAAGATAAACATAGACCTGTTGTTGGCATGCATGTTGTCTCTGTTAAAATAGGAGATCATTGTTATCATGGCTTATGTGATTTGGGTGCTAGTGTGAGTGCAATTCCCTTTACTTTATACCAAGAAATTATGAATGATATTGCACCTGCTGAAATAGAAGATATTGATGTTACCATTAAGCTTGCTAATAGAGATACTATCTCACCAATTGGGATTATTAGAGATGTTGAAGTCTTGTGTGGGAAAATAAAATACCCTATTGATTTTCTAGTTCTTGGTTCCCCACAAGATGATTTTTGTCCCATTATATTTGGTAGACCTTTCTTGAACACAGTTAATGCTAAAATAGATTGTGAGAAAGAAACTGTTAGTGTAAGTTTCAGGGATGTGTCTCATGAGTTTAATTTCTCCAAATTTCATAGACAATCCCATGATAAAGAATTGCCTAATAAAGATGAAATTATTGGTCTTGATTCTATTGTCGTGCCTCCTACTGATCCTTTAGAACAATATTTGCTAGACCATGAAAATGATATGTTCATGAATGAAAGAAAGGAATTAGATGAGATTTTCTTTAAACAAATGCCTGTTTTGAAACACAATTTGCCTGTTGAGACTCTTGGAGATCCTCTACCACCCAAGAGTGATCCTGTGTTCGATCTTAAACAACTACCTGATACTTTGAAATATGCTTATCTCGATGAGAAGAAGATATATCCTGTTATTATTAGTGCTAACCTTTCAGAGCATGAAGAAAAGAAATTATTGAAAACTCTGAAGAAGCACCATGAAGCTATTGGATATACTCTGGATGATCTTAAGGGCATTAGTCCCACTCTATGTCAGCACAAAATTAATATGGAACCTGATGCTAAACCTGTTGTTGATCATCAGCGACGGTTGAATCCGAAAATGAAAGAAGTGGTAAGGAATGAGATATTAAAGCTTCTGGAGGCAGGTATAATCTATCCTATTGCTGATACTAGATGGGTAAGTCATGTTCATTATGTCCCTAAGAAGGGAGGCATTACCGTTGGTCCTAATGATAAAAATGAGTTGATTCCGCAAAGAATTGTCATAGGTTATAGAATGGTAATTGATTTTAGAAAATTAAACAAGGCTACTAGGAAAGATCATTATCCTTTACCTTTCATTGATCAAATGCTAGAAAGACTATCAAAACATACACACTTCTGCTTTCTAGATGGTTATTCTGGTTTTTCCCAAATACCTGTGTCACAAGAGGATCAAGAAAAAACTACTTTTACTTGCCCTTTCGGTACCTTTGCTTATAGACGTATGCCTTTTGGTTAATGCAATGCACCTTCTACCTTTCAAAGATGTATGACTTGCTATATTCTCTGACTTTTGTGAAAAGTTTGTTGAGGTTTTCATGGATGATTTCTCAGTTTACGGAACTTCTTTTGATGATTGCTTAAGCAACCTTGATCGAGTTTTGCAGAGATGTGAAGAAACTAATCTTGTCTTGAATTGGGAGAAGTGCCCCTTTATGGTTAATGAAGGTATTGTCTTGGGGCATAAAATATCCGAAAGAGGTATTGAAGTTGATAAAGCTAAAGTTGATGCTATTGAAAAAATGCCTTGTCCTAAAGATATCAAAGGTATAAGAAGTTTCCTTGGCCATGCTGGTTTCTATAGGAGATTTATTAAAGACTTCTCTAAAATTTCTAGGCCTCTTACTAATCTCTTGCAAAAAGATATTCCATTTGTTTTTTATGATGATTGTGTAGAAGCATTTGAAATACTTAAGAAAGCCTTAATTTCTGCACCTATTGTTCAACCACCTGATTGGAACCTACCCTTTGAAATTATGTGTGATGCTAGCGATTATGCTGTTGGTGCTGTTCTAGGACAAAGAGTTGATAAGAAATTAAATGTTATCCATTATGCTAGTAAAACTCTAGACAGTGCTCAAAGAAATTATGCTACTACCGAAAAAGAATTTTTAGCAGTTGTATTTGCTTGTGACAAGTTCAGATCTTATATTGTTGATTCTAAGGTAACTATTCACACTAATCATGCTGCTATTAAATATCTTATGGAAAAGAAAGATGCTAAACCTAGACTTATTAGGTGGGTTCTTCTACTACAAGAATTTGATTTACATATTATTGATAGAAAGGGAGCTGAGAACCCCGTAGCAGACAACTTGTCTAGGTTAGAAAATATTCTTGATGACCCACTACCTATTGATGATAGCTTTCCTGATGAACAATTAG
This sequence comes from Thinopyrum elongatum, assembly GCA_011799875.1. Classification (NCBI taxonomy): domain Eukaryota; kingdom Viridiplantae; phylum Streptophyta; class Magnoliopsida; order Poales; family Poaceae; genus Thinopyrum; species Thinopyrum elongatum. The sequence goes on from CM022298.1 coordinate 467,502,383, forward strand.
CTGTCATAAATACTTCTCGTAGTACTCCATGGTATGCTGACTATGCTAATTATATTGTTGCTAAATTTATACCACCTAGTTGTGACGCCCCCAGCTCAATCATGCACTAATCATACACGCAAATGCACACGATCAAGCCTAAGGACTCACGGGAGGATATCACAACACAACTCTAAAACATAAATAAAGTCATACAAGCTTTATATTACAAGCCAGGGGGCTCGAGGGCTCGAATACATAAGCTTGCGAACAAGCGTCAGCAGAAGCATCAGATATCTGAGTACATATATTAAAAGAGAAACAGAAAGGCCTTTAGAAAGGCGGGGCAAAATAAAACACTACGATCGAAAGGCGCAGGCCTCCTGCCTGGGACCCTCCGATCCTACTCCTGGTCGTCAGTCAACTCGTAGTAGTAATCATCCTCTGGGTAGTAGTAGTCGATCGACGGGGCATCTGTCTCAGGGGCTCCGTCATCTTGGTCACGACAAACTGATATGGGGAGAAAAGGAAAACAAAGCAACCGTGAGTACTCAGAAGTACTCAGCAAGCAAGGATCTACACTACATATGCAACATTTTCAATGAGAGGCTGTATATGTGGACTGGGCTGCAGAAATGCCAGAATAGAGAGGAGGCCTAGTCCTATCGAAGACTAGCATCTTCAAAGGTCTTGCAGCATTAGAAGAGTGTAGACAGTACCATATAATGTAGCAATATCATTAAGTCTCAACCTCACCCAGAGATCCTTCCTCGACTCCCTGCGAGAAAGCAATCCCAGAGCCATACAGTCATCAACCTCGTCCTGAGATCCCTTCTCGACTCCCTGCGAGAAGCAATCCCAGAGCCTCATATCCAAGTCTCATCTCATGTTCTAGCTGTATCGATCGAGATACAACTCCGAGTGTCCGTTACCATAGGACAGGCTATCGATAGAAGTTTTCTTCCCTGCAGGGGTGCAACAACTTACCCAACACGCTTGATTAACTCCGGCCGGACACACTTTCCTGGGTCATGCCTGGCCTCGGCCAAACGACACACCGCAACCCTACCTACAGCTCAGCAGAGAGGTCCCCGCCGGTCTACATCCTAAGCGCAAGGGGGTCTTGGCCATCGCCCCTCGCCCTCCGGGTCGTTGCGCACACGATGAAGCCAGGCACCAACACTACAGGAAGGCGCCGGTCCGTCCGTGCCGCCATGCTGAACTAGACGTCTGCCAGAGCTTTCGGCTGATGCATACAATGCAGAACGCCCATACTATGCCCACGTGATGGTTAGTGCTATCAGGCCAGAGGCCTGCTCGGATCAAATTTCCAAATCGTTAGTACCTTGGGCTTGCGGTAACGAGCAGAGACTCACGAAAGATGTGACCCCGTCGCCCCATCTCGAGGACTTGCTGCAAGGGTTAAGAATGCCCGGCCGCGCCTCGTATTCATCACTCGGGCACCATGCAGGCAACCCGTCTTCACATCACACGCGGGTACCCCTCAGGGTCGACCCGCCTTTCCAAGTAACAGTGTAAAGTCCAAGTATCCGTGTGTCCATAACATCAGGGGAATCCGAGGTATCACCCTTGTTGGATTCCTACTCGATGTAATCGTCAAGGTGAACTCGGAGGAATCACCCTCGCTGGGTTCACACTTGAGGTGTTGTACGACGGCGTCGTTATCGGAAGCGGTGAAGGAGGAATCACCCTCGATGACCACGACCGAATAGCTACTCTACAGAGTTAACATCAGAAGTGCTACACGAGGTATCACCCTCGTCACTTGATAGTAACGCTGCAGTGTCATTACAACTAAGGGGGGGTGATGTGCGGTGCTGGGGCCTGGTCTTCAATCCCGTTGATCGGGTCTTCGGATAATCCAGCGGGGCGGTCAGGATAAGTGGGGTCACTGATAGGTCTCTACCCAGCCTAAACTAAGCAGTTTAGGATATGCAGGTAATTATCAACAGCAGGTTATAATAAACAGGCTATGCATCAGAATAGGTAAAGCGGTAGCAGCAGCAATTCTAATGCAAGCATGAGAAATTAGAATGGGCGATATCGGGATGATCAAAGGGGGGGCTTGCCTGGTTGCTCGGCGGCAAGGGCAAGGTCGTCAATAGTGTCTTCGGGCTCCGGAGCTGCGTCGGTCTCGGGGACGACATCGGTCTCGGGGTCTATCGAGAGAGAAGAGGGGGAGGAAATAGTATAAATATAGAGCAAACATGAGCAACGCAAAGTACGGCATGACAATATGCAGTGCCGGGTGTGTACTAGCGTATGGTTGCACGTTACCGAAGAAGGGGGAATCCATCCGGGAATGTTTTCCGGGTTCCGGACATTTGTCAGACAGATGACCGGAGGGGAACGGTTGCATGTTCAGGTAGCTAGGGATGTGTGACGGACGAACGGACCGCGTACTCGGGTTCGTCTCGAAATTCTAAGCAACTTTCATGTACAAAGTTTTTCCATCGGAGTTACGGATTATTTTATATGATTTTCTAAATTGTTATTAATTTCTGGAATTTAATTATTTATTTAATTTCAACATTATCCGAAACAGTGTATGCTGACGTCAGCATGACGTCAGGACCAGTGGGTCCCACCTGTCATACTCTGTTAGGTTTAATTAGGGTTTAGTTAACTTAATTACTGTTTAACTAAACTAATTAATCAGAGTTAATTAACTTAATTAATTCACTAATTAATTACTTAATTAACTAATTATTTTTATTTTTAATTTTAAAAATGTTTCGGGGCCGTGGGCCCCATGTGTCATTGGGCCAGGAGGGTCGGGCCCAGCGGTCAGTGGCACAGGGGCCGACCGGGGCGGGCTATCGGGCGTGGGCGCCGGGCGCCTGTGCCCGGGCGCGGCCAGGACGACGGGGAGCAACGGGCGCCGGCGCAGGAGGCCGAAGGGGGCGGCGGCCCTAGGCGGTGGGAGAGCAGGGCGAGGGGGCCGGAGCCGCGGGCGCGCGGGGGCGGAGACGAGCGCGCCGAGCGGCAAGGCAGTACGGCAGCAGCGTCGGCAGAGGAGGCGTGGGCGTGGGCTGCGGGAACTGCGGGGAGGCGGCGCGTGCTGCGAGCAGGCGAGGTGCGCGAGCGGGCGGTGCGGGGCGCGGGCTCGGTCGCTGCGGGCGAGCAGCGACGAGCAAGCAGCGGCGGGCGGCGGCAGCAAGGCAGAGCAGCAGGGGCTCGGAGGGAGGGCGAGCGGGGCGCGGGGAGCGCGCGCTGGCGCGGCCAGGGCGCGGCGGAGTCGCGCAGCGCGCGCGGCGACCGCGGGCGCGACGACGACAGAGAGAGGGGGAGGGCGTGGCCCTCACTGCGGGTGCAGGGCCAGGGGTAATGGGCTCGAGGAGGCGGCCGGGGATGACGGCGGGGTAGCACCGGCGAGGGCGTCGAGGCGCAGCGGCGACGGAGAGGCGGGGAGCCACGGGCGACGGCGTGCGGCGACGGCCCGATCCCGATCCAGTTTTGGATTGGGTGAGTGATAGAGGAGAGTAGCGTGGGGGGGGGAGTGGCTGTCGGTTGGGGGGTAGGGTTTGGTGGCCCCTGGGGAGGCCATATAGAGAGGGGGGAGCTGGGGCCGGCCTGGTGGCCGTGGCCCAGTTGGGCCGGGGGGGTTTATTTTTTTTTTATTTTCCTATTTTGTTTTATTTTGCCTTTTTCTTTTTATTTATTCATATCTCCTGTTTAGTAAAATGTTAGTCCTCAAAACGATTTTTGTAGAACATGGCAATTGTTCCAATAAATACTTGGCATCCTCTACCACTACCAAAAATTGGTTTGGAGTTAACTTGAGTTCACACAAATTTTTATAATAATTAAAATGCATTAATTAGTGCTGTTTTGATAATGTTAGTGCCACCTATTTAATTTATTAATTGTTGGTTACAATTTTAGATTAGCCTCTGCAATATTTGTTATTTACTGAACATTTTAGTTTCTATGTTGCACAACTTTTATTTTCCACTTTTATTTAAATTTGGATTTTGACTTAGGAGTTGAAATGCAATATAATGCTAATGATGACCATGCACTATTAAACATGATGACATGGCATAATCAAAAGGGCGATTACTGTAGTTAACCACTGGGGGTGTTACAAATCTCCTCTACTAACAAGAATTCTCGTCCCGAGAATTTAAGAGGTAGAAGGAAAAAGTTCGGGGTATTCCGCATGAAGATTATCCTCGCGTTCCCAAGTGGCTTCATCTTCAGTATGATTTGACCACTGCACTTTGAGGAACTTGGTAACCTTCTGACGGGTCCGACGTTCAGCTTCATCAAGAATGCGGATCGGATGCTCCTTATAAGAAAGATCATCATGCAATTCGAGCATTTCGTGATCCACAGCTCGATGTGGAGATTCCTTGAAGCATTTACGAAGTTGCGACACATGGAAGACGTCATGGATATGAGAGAATTGCGGCGGCAATTCCAATTTATATGCCACCTGACCACGTCTAGCAATTATGCGGAAAGGACCAATGTAGCGGGGAGCTAACTTGCCCTTGATTCCAAAACGGTGAGTGCCCTTCATAGGAGTGACTCGCAGATAAGCTTGATCACCAGGTTGATAAGTCAAACCCCATCGTTTGCGATCATAGTTGCTCTTCTGGCGGTCCTGAGCCGCCTTGAGATTTTCCCGGACAATACAGACTTGTTCTTCGGCGTGTTGAATAATATCTGGACCCACGAGCGGTCGTTCCCCAGTTTCTGACCAATTCAGAGGGGTTCGACACTTACGTCCATATAGAACTTCGAAGGGGGCCATTTTCAAGCTGGCTTGATAGCTGTTGTTGTAAGAGAATTCGGCATACGGGAGAGATTCTTCCCACTTCTTGCCGAATGAAATAACACAAGCCCAAAGCATGTCTTCAAGCACTTGATTAACTCGCTCGACTTGGCCTTGGGATTGGGGGTGATAAGCTGAACTCCAGGTAATATGAGTTCCCATAGCTGTTTGGAAACTTTCCCAGAATTTTGAGGTGAAAAGACCACCACGGTCCGAACTGATCTCCTTCGGAATACCGTGGAGTGACACAATTCTGGAGATATACAACTCTGCTAACTGACTAGCAGTGATAGTTTCTTTGACAGGCAGAAAGTGTGCAACTTTGGAAAGTTAGTCGACGACGACAAGAATAGCATTGTGACCCTTCTGTGACCTGGGAAGTCCTGTAACGAAATCCATCTGAACCTTATCCCATTTCCATAGAGGAATAGGAAGTGGTTGCAGAATTCCAGCTGGTTTCTGATGTCCTGCTTTAACGCGACGACACACATCACATTCAGCAACATAACGAGCAATGTCCTGCTTCATTCTAGACCACCAGTACCTTTGACGGAGATCACGATACATCTTGGTGCTACCTGGATGAATAGACAGCGGGGTATCATGTGCCTCCTTCATGACCTTGTCGGTCATAAGCTCGAAGCGAGGTACGACAATGCGGTTTCTGAAATACAAGGTTCCATCTTCAGACAGCGAGAAATCCATGTACTTTACAAGGTGAAGGTCTTTCTTCATCAGATCAACTTCAGCATCTTTAGCTTGTGCATTCTTAACAGCTTTCTCAAGATCTGGTTGTATCACAAGGTTATTTAGAGAGCCCTGTGGAACAATACGCAGATTCAGCTTGCGCCGTTCTTCAAAAAGATGAGGTTGAGCTCGCCTAACCATGAGGTTATCGTAATAGGACTTGCGGCTTAAGGCATCAGCCATCACGTTAGCCTTGCCAGGGGTATAAGAAATACCCAAATCATAGTCCGCAATGGCCTCCATCCATCTTTGCTGACGGAGGTTTAGAGATGGTTGAGTAAACAAGTACTTCAGACTTTTATGATCCGTGTAGATCTCGCAACGATTACCGAGGAGGTAATGTCGCCACAACTGCAGTGCATAGATGACAGCAGCTAGTTCTAGATCATGTACCGGATAATTTTCTTCATGTGGGCGCAACTGACGAGAGCCATAAGCAATCACTTTACGCTCTTGCATTAGGACACAGCCTAATCCTTCACGGGATGCGTCACAATAAATCACAAAGTCTTTGCGGGTATCTGGAGGAGATAGTACTGGGGCAGATGTCAGCTTGTCTTTGAGTGTCTGGAAACTTTCCTGACATTTTTCTGTCCATTCAAATTTAACGCCCTTGTGAAGCAGATCAGTCAAAGGCTTAGCAATCTTAGAAAAGTTCTCGACAAATCGACGGCAATAGCTTGCAAGGCCAAGAAAACTTCTCACTTGCTTGATGTTCTTCGGAGGAGTCCAGTCAAGAATAGCCTAAATTCGTTCTGGGTTAACAGCAATGCCATCTTTCGAAATCACATGACCAAGGTAGGTTACTTCAGAAAGCCAGAATTCACATTTGGAATACTTGGCATACAACTGGTGTTCTCGGAGCCTTTCCAGTACAAGACGGAGGTGTTCGGCATGTTCTTCCTTATTCTTCGAATATACCAGAATATCATCCAGATATACCACGACAAATTTGTCGAGGTAATCCATGAAGATATAATTCATCAGACGGGAGAATGTGGCTGGAGCATTTGTTAAGCCAAATGACATGACAGTGTACTCGTAGGAGCCATAACGAGTAACAAATGCAGTCCTCGGAATATCCTCTTAACGAACACGGATCTGATGGTATCCCAATCTCAAATCAAGCTTAGAGAATACTGAGGAACCTGCAAGTTGATCATACAAATCATTGATCCGAGGAAGCGGATATTTGTTCTGGATGGTGGCTTGGTTAATGGGCCGATAATCCTGAACCAATCGGTTAGTTCCATCCTTCTTCTAAATGAAGAGTGAAGGTGCTCCCCAAGCAGAGGAACTGGGGCGGATGAAACCTTTCTTAAGTGATGTGTCGATTTCCTCCTTAAGTTCAAGAAGGTGGTGCGGAGGTATTTTATAAGGACGCTTCGCAATAGGGGTAGTGCCTGGCTTCAGGTCGATGACAAATTCGACAGCTCTAGCAGGGGGTATTCCTGGAAGTTCTTCTGGAAAGACATCTTGAAATTCACGAACAACTGGAACATTCTCGATGCCTTCAAGAGGTGAAGCATTCAATGCATTCAGGACATAAATCTGAGCTTCGGCGTCCTGCACTGTTCGAGCAGAGTATCTGACTGTCTGACCAGAAGGGTGTGTGAGGCGGACCGTTTCAGTGGCACAGTCAATCAAAGCTTTATGAGGCTTCAACCAGTCCATACCCACAATAATGTCTATGTTGGAGGTCTTGAGAGCAATGAGAGAAACGGGGAACATCAATCCTTCGATCACAATGTGGTTACCGTGGCTTACCATGGTAGTTTGCCAATTAGCCCCAGGTGACTGGATTACTAATGGGGTGGACATCTCCTCGAAAGGTATATCATGGCTTCGCGCAAAACTTTCGGACATGAAGGAGTGCGATGCTCCAGAATCAAAGAGGACTGAAGCTGGGATTGAATTCACTAGAAGGGTGCCCATCACAATTTTGGGGTCCTGTCGAGCTTCTTCCATGTTAACTTGGTTGACATGAACAAGTTGACTAGCAGGTAGTCTGGCACTACGATTTCTGGAATGATGGGTCCGATGGCCCTTCCTACGAACAACAGGATGACGTGATGCATTCTGAGGCTGACCCTGATGACAGTTAAAAGCACGGTGCCCTGGCTGTCCACACTGGTGGCACAGACCATCATTATGGGGAGAAACACCAACATTGGGCTGTCCACTTAAAATGTTCAGTTGCCTTGGTGGTGGATGCAGACGAGGTGCAGCATATGACGGCCTTGGTGTTGGAGCAGGTCGATGATGAACATTGTGAGGGATCCAGACTCGACATTTCTGAGTAGGTCGACCGGAAGACGAGCCGACATCTCGAGTACGCTTGAGCGACTCCTGGTACTCAGTCAAAGCTGTTTCAACTTGGAAAGATTTGCTGACAAGCGTTGCGAAAACTGTGAAATCATGGACATCAAGTGCAAGTTTTATATCAGTATGTAGTCCTTCACGGAATTTCTCCTGCTTGCGGGCGTCAGTGTCGACGTCATCTTCAGCATAGCGGGATAGTTCGAGAAATTTCCTCTGATATTCATCCACAGTCATTTTGCCCTGAGAGAGTTTGCGGAACTCCTGCTTCTTCTGGTCGATCAGACCTTGAGGAATGTACCCTGCACGAAAGGCTGACTGAAATTCCTGCCAAGTGGTTACAGTCTCAGCAGGCAACATACCCTTGTGGCTTTCCCACCACTGAGCAGCTGATCCCCTCAGGTGATACGTCGCATAGGTGACGTAACTGTCAGGGATAACATTGGCTGACTTCATCTGGAAGGTAATGTCACGGAGCCAATCGTCAGCGTCCATTGGATCAGTCGAGCTGCGAAAAGTGGACGGATTGAGGCGCATGAATTCTGACAGTGTTATTGGTGTAGGCTGCTGATGAGCATTCTGGTTTGGGAACTGAGCCAATATCCCGGTCATAACCTGACTGTTCAGTTCAAACTGCTGCATCATTGCGGCAATATAAGGTGGAGGTGGAGGATCGTCAGCCATCCTGCCAAATCAACAGGGGTAGTTTAGCAAGAAAAACTGCAGGTGTATGGAATGATTCATGAAGTAACACGCACAACAGAAGGAGGTGCAGTAGACACTTGATCATACTTGCACCAGACATTCGAATCCACACATAGCCTCGATTATAATCCGGCAATACGACAGTTGAAAGGGGAGGGCTAGACATCGAGGCGGCGCGCAGGCACGCGGTAGGGAAGTACACAACGAGATATAGCAAAGGCTACGTCAACATCGGAGAAAACTATTGGAGCGAGGAATCTGCAAGTGACAACACAGGGTGCCCTCGATAAGAGGATCCTGCAAACAGAACCTGGCCCGCAATCTTGAAGGAGGGGGGGGGGATTTTTCAGAACACCGAGTGGATGTGATCACGAGAACTTAATGTTGGAGTTAGTAAAATTTTAACCCGAGTAGAAGAGAGATCAGAGTCCCAGAGTAAAGGTCGAGGAGTAAAAGATCCTAATACCACCCAATTGGCGACGTGGGCCCGTAAGCCACACAGCCAAGTTAGTAAAACAATTTTCGGTTACTAGACTCAACTTCGGCCAAGGAGTTGGAAAGGGGGATTCCTACAGGCAGTCGGCTCTGATACCAACTTGTGACGCCCCCGGCTCAATCGTGCACTAATCACACACGCAAATGCACACGATCAAGCCTAAGGACTCATGGGAGGATATCACAACACAACTCTAAAACATAAATAAAGTCATACAAGCTTTATATTACAAGCCAGGGGGCTCGAGGGCTCGAATACATAAGCTTGCGAACAAGCGTCAGCAGAAGCATCAGATATCTGAGTACAGATATTAAAAGAGAAACAGAAAGGCCTTTAGAAAGGCGGGGCAAAATAAAACACTACGATCGAAAGGCGCAGGCCTCCTGCCTGGGACCCTCCGATCCTACTCCTGGTCGTCAGTCAACTCGTAGTAGTAATCATCCTCTGGGTAGTAGTAGTCGATCGACGGGGCATCTGTCTCAGGGGCTCCGTCATCTTGGTCACGACAAACTAATATGGGGAGAAAAGGAAAACAAAGCAACCGTGAGTACTCAAAAGTACTCAGCAAGCAAGGATCTACACTACATATGCAACATTTTCAATGAGAGGCTGTATATGTGGACTGGGCTGCAGAAATGCCAGAATAGAGAGGAGGCCTAGTCCTATCGAAGACTAGCATCTTCAGAGGTCTTGCAGCATTAGAAGAGTGTAGACAGTACCATATAATGTAGCAATATCATTAAGTCTCAACCTCACCCAGAGATCCTTTCTCGACTCCCTGCGAGAAAGCAATCCCAGAGCCATACAGTCATCAACCTCGTCCTGAGATCCCTTCTCGACTCCCTGCGAGAAGCAATCCCAGAGCCTCATATCCAGGTCTCATCTCATGTTCTAGCTGTATCGATCGAGATACAACTCCGAGTGTCCGTTACCGAAGAAGGGGGAATCCATCCGGGAATGTTTTCCCGGTTCCGGACATTTGTCAGACAGATGACCGAAGGGGAATGGTTGCATGTTCGGGTAGCTAGGGATGTGTGACGGACGAACGGACCGCGCATTTGGGTTCGTCTCGAAATTCTGAGCAACTTTCATGTACAAAGTTTTTCCATCGGAGTTACGGATTATTTTATATGATTTTCTAAAGTTTTTATTAATTTCTGAAATTTAATTATTTATTTAATTTCAACATTATCCGAAACAGTGTATGCTGACATCATCATGACGTCAGCATGACGTCAGGACCAGTGGGTCCCACCTGTCATACTCTATTAGGTTTAATTAGGGTTTAGTTAACTTAATTACTGTTTAATTAAACTAACTAATTAATTAGACTAATTAATCAGAGTTAATTAACTTAATTAATTCACTAATTAATTACTTAATTAACTAATTATTTTTATTAATTATTTTTAATTTTAATTTTAAAAACGTTTCGGGGCCGTGGGCCCCATGTGTCATTGGGCCAGGGGGGTCGGGCCCAGCGGTCAGTGGCACAGGGGCCGACCGGGGCGGGCTATCGGGCATGGGCGCCGGGCACCTGTGCCCGGGCGCGGCCAGGCCGACGGGGAGCAACGGGCGCCGGCGCAGGAGGCCGAAGGGGGCGGCGGCCCTGGGCGGTGGGAGAGCGGGGCGAGGGGGCCGGAGCCGCGGGCGCGCGGGGGCGGAGACGAGCGCGCCGAGCGGCAAGGCAGTACGGCAGCAGCGTCAGCAGAGGAGGCGTGGGCGTGGGCTGCGGGAACTGCGGGGAGGCGGCGCGCGCTGCGAGCAGGCGAGGCGCGCGAGCGGGCGCTGCGGGGCGCGGGCTCGGTCGCTGCGGGCGAGCAGCGACGAGCAAGCAGCGGCGGGCGGCGGCAGCAAGGCAGAGCAGCAGGGGCTCGGAGGGAGGGCGAGTGGGGCGCGGGGAGCGCGCGCTGGCGCGGCCAGGGCGCGGCGGAGTCGCGCAACGCGCTCGGCGACCGCGGGCGCGGCAGCGATAGAGAGAGGGGGAGGGCGTGGCCCTCACCGCGGGTGCAGGGTCAGGGGCAATGGGCTCGAGGAGGCGGCCGGGGATGACGGCGGGGTAGCGCCGGTGAGGGCGTCGAGGCGCAGCGGCGACGGAGAGGTGGGGAGCCACGGGCGACGGCGTGCGGCGACGGCCCGATCCCGATCCAGTTTTGGATCGGGTGAGGGAGAGAGAGAGAGAGTAGCGTGGGGGGGAGGGGATGGCGGCGGGCGGGGGGGGGTAGGGTTTGGTGGCCTCCGGGGGAGGCCATAGAGAGGGGGAGCTTGGACCGGCCTCGTGGCCGTGGCATAGTTGGACGGGGTTTTTTTTTTCCTGTTTTGTTTTCTTTTGCCTTTTTCTTTTTATTTATTCATATCTCCTGTTTAGTAAAATGTTAGTCCTCAAAACGATTTTTGTAGAAGATGGCAATTGTTCCAATAAATACTAGGCATCCTCTACCACTACCAAAAATTGGTTTGGAGTTAACTTGAGTTCACACAAATTTTTATAATAATTAAAATGCATTAATCAGTGCTGTTTTGATAATGTTAGTGCCACCTATTTAATTTATTAATTGTTGGTTACAATTTTAGATTAGCCTCTGCAATATTTGTTATTTCCTGAACATTTTAGTTTCTATGTTGCACAACTTTTATTTTCCACTTTCATTTAAATTTGGATTTTGACTTAGGAGTTGAAATGCAATATAATGCTAATGATGATCATGCACTGTTAAACATGATGACATGGCATAATCAAAAGGGCGATTACTGTAGTTAACCACTGGGGGTGTTACACTAGTTTCACATACCAACAAAAGAAAAAGTTTTTCTATGATTTAAGACATTACTTCTGGGATGACCCACACCTTTATAAAGAAGGAGTAGATGGTGTTATTAGACGTTGTGTACCTGATCATGAACAGGAACAGATCCTACGCAAGTGTCACTCCGACGCCTACGGGGGACACCATGCTGGAGATAGAGCTGCACATAAGGTATTACAATCTGGTTTTTATTGGCCTACTCTTTTCAAAGATGCACATAAGTTTGTCTTGTCTTGTGATGAATGTCAAAGAATTGGTAATATTAGTAGACGTCAGGAAGTGCCTATGAATTATTCACTTGTTATTGAACCATTTGATGTTTGGGGATTTGATTATATGGGACCTTTTCCTTCCTCGAATGGGTATACACATATTTTGGTTGCTGTTGATTATGTTACTAAGTGGGTAGAAGCTATTCCTACTAGTAGTGCTGATCATAACACCTCCATTAAAATGCTCAAAGAAGTTATTTTCCTCAGGTTTGGAGTCCCTAGATATTTAATGACTGATGGTGGTTCACACTTTATTCATGGTGCTTTCCGTAAATTGCTTGCTAAGTATGATGTTAACCATAGAATTGCATCTCCATATCACCCTCAGTCTAGTGGTCAAGTAGAATTAAGTAACCGAGAAATAAAGTTGATTTTGCAAAAGACTGTTAATAGATCTAGAATGGATTGGTCTAAGAAACTTGATGATGCACTATGGGCTTATAGAACTGCTTATAAGAATCCTATGGGTATGTCTCCATATAAAATGGTTAATGGAAAAGCATGTCACTTACACTACAAAAAAATACACTTCCGTGATGATACGTGTTTGTCATAGTAGGTCACATTTTCTGTCATGCATGTGCATCCATGATGACTTTATGATAGAATCAAGATAGTCATACCTGTGCTGTCGTAGAAGTGTTCCACGACAATACCAAAATTATCATCACGGAAGTGTTCACTTCCATGACGATAAATGATGTGTCATGGAAGTGCTTTCGTCAAGGGTAACCGACACGTGGCATCCACCGTAATGGGTCGCGGTTAAGCTATCGGGTCTAGTTTTGGATCCGATAACCTGTTAACAGCAACGACCAATGGGGATTTTCCACGTGTAAAATTCTCATTCGCCAGCGGATCCACGTGTCGGCTCAGCGTTGGGATAGATGTCATCCAGCGAATGGATGGGATGCGCCTATGATACGTCGACACGTGGCTCGGTCCAACAGTGGCCTATTCAGGTCAAAAGGCCGGCCCGTTTGACCTGGTCAAAAGGTAACGGCCCAGCCCACTGAAAGCTTGTTAACGGCCTGTTCGCATATAGCCCATTTACAGCCCGCTAACACACGACCCATTATGGCCAATCCGAATTAGGTCCAGTAGCGTCATCTGGGCCGTCCAATATGATTTCAGCCCGTTGTAACTTCTGGCCCATGTATGGCCCATGACGTCTTTCGGCCTATACGAGGACCTGTGTAACTCTTGGCCCACTAACGGCCCGTGGTGAAACTGGCCCATAATGAACAGTATATCGCTTTATGCCCATTAAAGGCCCATTATTCCGTTGGGCCGTTTTCGGCCCGTGTTATCTTTCGGCCTTCTAAGGGCCCATTTATTCTTGGGCTGATTTATAGTAATCAATTACTTATGGTCCGTTACTGGCCTGTTCCGGTTGTGGGCCAAATTCAGCCCCTGGTTAAAGTCGGCCCGCTTGTGGCTCGTTAATCTGTTGGGCCATTTTCATATCGTCATCAAATACGGCCCATTAACGGCCTGTTATTCCTGCCGATAGAATTAAGCCCGTTATACTCATCGGCCTATTAACGGCCCGTTATGGTCGGCCCATGAACGGACGATTCTCACTCTAGCCCGTTTCGGCCCACAATGCGGTCCGTTATTGGCCCACGTTTGGCCAATCGATCATACGGACCGTAGAAGGCCCATTGATTCTACGGCCCATAGGAGGCCCATGGTCACTACAGCAGATAGCAGGACCATGGTGGCAACGGTCAGTATGTTGCCCATGGTTATTATGGCCAAGTTTTAAAACATAGGTTATTGCGACCACTAGCAAACCGCGGAAAAAGAACTGCACTGACTACAAATAAAGACAACAAGGAAATAAATAAGCAAGCAACTTACGCTAGGCTATTACGGCTATTACACATATTACATCCACTGGGCATCAAAGTTCGCCACCAGTGCAAATATGGGGAACAAAGCAGCATATTACATACACTGGTTGTCAAAGTTCGCGGCCAGTGCAAATAAACGCCACAGCAAAACAAGTCCAGAACTGAAACCACTTCACAAGAGCTCAAGAAACAATATCCTGGGTATCCATCATGATGGCAAGACGCTTAGCAAGCTTATTAGTTTTCTCTTGTTTAGCGCTTAAATCCTCCAACACTTGCTGTTGCACCAGAAAGTATGCATCTGAATTCTGCAGGGACTTCCTCAGTCCTTCGGCTTCCTGTCATAGCACATCTGATCGATGTCTTTCAACTTGAAGTTGAGACTCAAGCCGAACTGATTCAGGCAGCGAGTTTGAAGAGCTTGTGCAAGCAGTAGTGGCCAGTAACTCGAACACTACATCAAGACATGACTTGCGGTTGTCTCACTGTCTTCAAGATAGTTTTTATCAGCTTTCTTGGAGACCAACAGGGATGTCTCACTATCTTGAATCTTATCTACATTACTTCCTTTACCATTGCATAACGGAGTACTCTTCTCCAATATTTTGTCCGCATTCTAAAAGAGAAACAAGCAGACACATCACAGGTTTACCATGTTGTATATGAAACTCATTTTGGTAAACCAGTTCAGTAGAAAGGTGGACAGGATAACAGCATGAAACAAACATATATCTATGCACTATGGTCACTGTATGGTCTATATCATTCTAGTTTATGTTGCCAAATCAAGATAGAGACAATTCAAATCATATATGTTTAAGACAAAGCAGCATAGACAGAATATAAGTGTGGGAAACTACACAGCACTAACAAGACTTGTAATGTGCATGGCATGAGAACATAACTATTTATTCAATTGGAAACTGAAATCAACATAGAGCAAGTTACAACAGCAAACCAGTTAAAGAAACAGGTTTAAAAACATACCTGTTGCGCCATTGGATTTTCAATTGCATCCTTCAAATTTGGAATTAGTTGTTATGAGTAAATACAGTGATGCAAGAGCAAGAGCAAGAGCAACAACGCGAGCAAGAGCAGGAGCAGACCAGGCAGGGTACCGAGAGCAAGAGCAGAGCAGCAGCGCGAGCGAGAGCCAAAGTAGCAGCAGCAGTGCCAACGAGAGCCGGAGCAACAGCAACAGCTCCTACTGATGTCGATGTCGCTGCCGAGGGAGAGACGCCGTGGAGGAAGTAGCCGGCGACGCCGCCGTAAATGGAGCCGTGCCATGGTTGCTCGGGACCGAGAGCCGGTAGCACCGTGAGATCAAATCAAGAAGAAAATGCAGCGATTAGTGTAGAACCTCTTTGGTGGCGCTGATTAGGCCTCAGCTTCATCCGAGGAATTGGTGATGGTGCTGCTCTTCCGGTGGTGCAGGTGAAGACGGCGATGTGGGAATGGAGGTGGCGTGATAGACGAGGCGAACGTCGGGGCAGCTCCTTGGAGGTGGAGGACGGGGTGGCTGAACCGGCGGAACGATGAGATCGATGACGGATCCTCATCCAGTGCGGTGGATGAGGGACGTCGAGCTGTTGCGGTGGACGATGTCGTCGGGGAAGAGGCTCCGGCTGAGTGGTGGACGGAGGAGGGTGTGGGGCTTCACGGGTTTTCGTGGCCTCGGTGTATGAATGGGGGCGGAGGGGATGGGAGGGGGAACCATGGCTTAGAGACGTGCTTGTCCGAAATGTGGGGTAAGTTATGAAAGTACCTCCACCGATTTGAGCTAGGCGGTTCTTTCGGTTCAAGGGTATCACGGGAATTTCGCGTGTCGGGATTTCGCATGAGGTGGGAGTTTTCGCGCGCGTTGTAATTTTGGGATAGAAAGGCGCGGGTTGAGATGGAGGGAGTTTTCAGAGCACAACGAGACAATGAGATATCTTAAAATTTCGGGATAACAAGGCGCGGGTTGAAGAGGCGGGACTTTCGCAGCACGATAGACAGAGATGCTAGCTTGAAATTTCGGCATAACAAGGCACGGCTTGAAATTTGGGGAAAACAAGCTTAACGTGTACAAAAAAACAAAAAAGACAATTCGCACCCCACTAGAGAGAGCCATGTCCTGTTTTACTATATTATTACTAGAAATGCCATTCAAAAACAACAACAAAAAACTAAAAAATTTGGGACAACAAGCTTAACATGTACAGTACCAAATCAATTTGCACTTCCCTCAACAATTAAAAAACATTTCCTATTGTCTAGCATATGGACTAAATTTGAGTACATTTTCCTTGTTTGAATGGGATTGTACTCGGGTTAGTTATACAACCATCTAAATATTATCTTCACAACACATGACATGAATATGAGAGTAGTAAATTCCCATATAAATATGAACTACATGTACATACGATCTCGAATTCAAATATATGTATCCATTTTATGTTGAATTCAAATCATAGTACATGTATGCTCTAGCTAGATGTTCGGAATCTAAACCATGTATGATACTATGTACAATGTGTTTAACACGCACAACACACACACACACACACACAATTTAGATATGTGCTGCGAAAGCCACCCATCATCTCCAATTTGAATAGTGTGTCCATGCATGGATGCAATGTCGCCAAACGATGCCTGCCATCGGTATCTCAAATTCAAATCAGTTTGACCTTGTTCAATGTGTATACAATATAGCATGTTCGTTTCAAAACCACACCACGCATATCTCAATTATATTCATGCATGCATGGGTTTCAAACATCATGATCTCTTATTCAAATATTTGAATTCAACTTTACATTGATTATGACCTCACCAAGTCTTTTACACCTGCACAGTTGTCTTCTCTTTATAGTTGTACCACTTACTATCTGTCGTGCATGCATGCACACACACTACCACTCGGCATTATCCATCACACACACGCAATCTTTTTCTTCAGGTCAGTCTCCCATGCATGCACATACACACACACACCTCCCCCTCTTCATCACTTCGGCCATTCTTTATCTCTCACATGCATGCACAATGATCGATGTTCCTCTATGTGTGTATATATATAGTTAGGTCTTTCCCAGTTTTCCACACAAACCGATCGATCTATATCTCTAGTCAGGTCTCACCCTGCTCTTTCCCACGTACACATCGATCAAATCTACCTCTCTATATAGGAGTACACAGCTAATACATACACATTATCTATCCATCGTCTCCCTCTCATCATCCATGCCTTTCGCTTCATCTCTCAGACGCGTGCATAGTGGCGAAGACAGGGGCAACAAGGGCCCTGGCCCCCCTAACATCACTATATTGAGGCTAATATGAATGTGATCAGTATATCAATTGCTGGTAAAATGGTTTAAGTTGATGAATTGTCCCTCCCCATAAAGGATTAGCAATGCTTGGCCCCCTAGATCATTTAATTTTCATGGCTCCGCCACTGCGTGCAACCGCGCACGTTCTCGCCCCCTATCTTTAAATATCGATCTCGCACTTGTGCACTCCTTCCCAGTCTCCCTCCAGTTGGCCCCTCGCACCATCTTCCAGAACCCCCCATATCCCAGTGCTTCTACGCTTGTAGAGCTCTTCCCTCTATCTGTCTCTATCGATATCTCGCACGGTCGACCCCTCCCCTCCCTTCTCGTATATCACCCCGGCCCCATGCACATACATGTATGTATATAGGCCTCTCCTTCACACAAATTGTATTGACACGTATTCCCTCACCATATCTTAGTATCTCTCACATACACGGACTATGTGTATGAAATAGAAGAGGTGCACACACGCACTCGTTCCCACATACAAACACGCGGGTGCATGATGGAGCACATTTGTACAAAAAATGAGCGTGTAGAAAGGCTTTAGACGATGTGCCACTAGTCTATGTATCTATATCTATACCCCTATACAGTGTGCGAATAACTTTGAAAGATGGTCGTTGGATGAAGCCAATCCAACGGTGCAGAGATGGCAAATCTGAGCACTGCCGGCCGTTGGATATCATCTACATTCCACCAGATTCTGCCACATGTACAATCTAGAATACTCCATGGTTGAACATAAGCATAATGCACAAATCTCAAAACACAAGCACTTCTCCTTTGTTCTAGAACTTCCATATCATAATTGCCCAATTTTTTTTCTAGATGAATTGCCATTATTTGTTTTTACTTTATGCTTTACAATGCATAATTCCATGAATCTTAAAATAGATTAACTTTTTTTATAAAAACTAATTGGTTTTGAATGGGATGACCTATAAGAATTAAACGAACATCTACATCATGTATATATGACTCAAAGCTTACATGCTATAGTGTGGTGTTTATTCATAATTTGGTTGCCAAATCTCATGCGTGCAATGCACGTGTACCTTACTAGTACTTCCAGTATGTGCAAAACACGTAAATTAGAATTCCAATGGCACGCTACACAGTGTCTCTCCCTTTTTCATTAAAATTATGTGGGGGGCATCCATGAAGCCACGTGGTACATGTGGAGGCGTCGTCGCGACCTTCTAGTGTGGATTGATCACAGCGACGTGCTGCTGGTTCCAGAAGAATGTACTCGTCCTCTCTCACGCACACTGGCAGTACGTGCACGAAGCGAAGATGTGCACGCACGCACTCATTCCCTTGCACACACACGCGGGTACACGGTGGGATGCATTTTTATACGAAGATCCACCCCATGTGATAATTTGACGCGTGTAAAGTCATTCACTTAATTGATGGTCAATTAATACAGCGCATGCAAATTGAGTAGACATGAGGGAGGAAGTAGTTGAGAATGACATTACTACTCCACTACGTGCATGCGAGTAGTTAAATCATGGGTTGCTACTTCCATTGATCTCCTTCGTATTTTGTGCCAATTTTTGACCATATTTTTAAGTAACATAATATTTACGCATGTCATAAAAAGTATATCATCAAAAACTATGTTCAAATGCATTTCAATGATATAATTTTTGGTGACATGCATTAATATTTTCTTAGTTAATTTTTTGGTCAAAAATTGGCACAAAATAAAAAGGGGGCCAATAAACTAGGACGTAGGCAACATGATCAATTTTTGCCTGGGCTACTGTTGGTGGCCTTTGTATTTAAATATGGATGGAGTGGAGTAGTACTATCTTTATCTTAGCCTCGTAGGGCTCTCCCAGCGCCTAGGCTCGCCTCCCCGCCTCACCCATCGGATCCCGCCATGGAGGATCCCGCCATGGATAATCCCTTAGATCCCAGGATCCCGCGGGCTGCCCTCTCGCTGCGGCCCGCAGCACTGCCGCCTTTGAGAAAACCCACATGTGTTTCAGAGGGGATCCATTGCTCTGGAATCACAGATTAGTGGCGCCGGAGGACATGCCAGGGCTGCATTTCAGGTGGTGGGCAGCAAGGGCAAATCAGATCAAGGAAGCGTCGCATCGATTGGAGACAAGTTCGAAGGAGCTGCGCATGGCGAAGCACAAGGCGGAGGTGCAAATCGATTTCAGGGGAGAGTTGCTGAGGGATGTCAGCATCTGGCAGCGTCGCGTTGATTTTGAGCTAGGGCTAATGGCAGAGATCATATTCACGGAGTCGATTGTGGAGGAGAGAACGCGCATGCCTGTGGGATGGGATGAGCAGCCGGTGGAACTGTTCAAATG
Organism: Thinopyrum elongatum; assembly: GCA_011799875.1. Classification (NCBI taxonomy): domain Eukaryota; kingdom Viridiplantae; phylum Streptophyta; class Magnoliopsida; order Poales; family Poaceae; genus Thinopyrum; species Thinopyrum elongatum. Next base: position 467,522,018 of record CM022298.1, read on the forward strand.
GGCGGTAGGAGAAGCCAAATCGCGGAGCCAGCTGCGGAGGCGCCGCTGGGCATGCATCATAGGCGAGGTGAGCTGCCCTCCTTCCCCGCCAGTGATGCAGTGACCTACTCGGTTGCTGCTATAGTGAACTTGCGGCGCCATGGCGGTTTGCAACCGTGACAATCACTCCATCTATATGTATTGTATTCCTGTGAAAATACTTGGTCGTTTGAAAAAAGATGGTAGGAGTAATTGATTTATCACTAGTTTTTGAATGCTTGGTCGTGACAATTTCCCGAAGCCACAACCACAAGTCTACATCACGTAATACTTACGGTCGGTTGCACCAACAGACGGTCGGTCGGACCAGCGTCTCACCGAAGGGACACGCATCAGCTTGGTCTGACATGTACGACCAGTTACATCACTGACTTGTGTGACCGCATTTGAGCAGTAGTACTTGAAATTTGTGTTCCAGGAAACTCATCGGGAGCCGTTTCGTGCCTCGAAACCAAAACCATCAATTAATCTTTAGCTTGTTCCCATCACATTCCAAAGTAGTACTAGCTGGGAGTAGTATCAAACCTGAACGTGTTCCCACTATGCAGGTTTTAGTACTAGTGCTAGTACTAGGTTATAAAAAGGGGAAATACCTAGCCAAAAATTACTCTACTTTCCTCCTCATAAGTCTTTCTTGTTCGTCCTTCCCTGCCATGGCCGGTGTGCAGAGCTCTAGGTTGAGAACTACTAGTAAGAAGGGAGCGGCGACCAAGGCGGCGGAAAAAAAAAGAGAGGGCTCGCCGCCTCGTGGGGGGCTCGAAAGATCTCTCACGGGCAGGCGAGGGCTCCCAGGAGCGCCCTAGCCGCTGAGGCGAACATGCCGAGCTAGCGGTGCTGGAGTCGTTATCCCTCGACGACATGCCCGCTCAGCTCAATAAGCAGAAGGAGTTGACCGACGGATTGGTGAAGCTGCTGAAGGAGAGCCTCGACGACATGCCCGCTGAGCTCGATAACCAGGAAGAGTTGACCGCCGGCTTGGTGAAGCTGCTGAAGGAGAGCATTGCCTCGGGTAAGAAGGTGACCGCCGAAATCCTGCAACTTCAGGAGGACAAGGCGAAGCTCCGCCACAAGCTCGACCTGCTGAAGGAGGAGAACGCCGGCTGGAAGAAGCTACATGAGAAGAGTAGTTCCTCGGTGAAGATGCTGCACGCCCTCGTCATCGAACAGAAGGAGGAGTTGGCGAAGCTCCGCGTCGAGCACTCGGCTGCTGTCAAGGTACGTAATGCGGCCGTGGAAGAGATGATGAACGCTCGCGTCGAGAAATCCCGCGTCATGGACAGAATGAAGAAGATGGCGGAGGAGACGAGCGAGGAGATGAAGGTCGTGGAGGCGATGAAGAAGTAGTTAGGACTCCGCGGTCAACTCTTCATGAAGTAGAGAGCAGCGCCCCAGACTTGTGTCTGCGTCTTCCTTCTTTTTTGGGGGGGTAATCTTCCTTCTTCTTTTGCTCATGTGTTTCTTCTTTTGCTTCGGGTGTTTCGCCGCATGTGTCACGTTCTCTGCGAGGCACGAATAGAACAATGCTAATGATGAGCGGCGCCGTGGGATCGATGACTAGCAAATTAGATCATTTTTTATCGCCATATCGCACTGGGCTGCCGTGTTTCGCGCTCCTCCGTCGTACTAGTACTCCAGTGGAAAACTTGAGTATACCGCACGGTTCTTTGCTCCTCCTCAGGTTGTCGGCAACATTTATATGAGCAGTCAAATGCAAGGCCCCACCTTCCAGCAGTAATGAGCCGTCAAATCACAAAGGCCATTGCCTCTCGTGAAACCGACCAAGCGAGACTGCCCCGCCCTTTAGCCTTTTAAATGTACTACTTTTGTACAATAGTAGTATCGATGGATTGCGCCATGGAGCAAAACTAACAAGATGAAATTACAAAAAAAAGGTGCTACATATAGAGAGCGCTCGTCGCCAAATTATGCATATAGTACTATTAAAAAAGCTAGTACGTGCTTATGGGGTGCTAAAGTCTATTAAATAAATTAGCATACGTATTTAATTATTTGACAACTAAACTCCTTCATGCTTTGGGTAAACTTCTCTCATTTAAGTTTTTTTTTTAAATTACTTATCTCATTTAAGTGTTTTGCATATGTGCCATGCTTAGAGCGTGGTTATAGTATAGCCAATATGATGTTGGCCATATCATATATAGTACATATATAATGTGAAGAAACGAGTGGTAGTACTACCAACTACAAGATGAACTGTAAGAAATACTAGTATGTACGTACTGAAGAGTTAAAGTAACGAGAAGGAACATAACATAGTCCTGTTGGGGGCTCAGCACAACACACCCCTCAAATAAAACTAAGCACCCTGAAATTAAACTAAGCAACTAATCCGGTAGACACTGTATTAGAACCACCATGAGCAACGAGACTGCCACCTTACTCGGACTCCTCGTCCATGTGCTCGACTTCATCCTTGTCCCTCTTCCTCTTGGCCGATACTTCTTTGCTTGAACCGCACACTTGGCTCTCGCTCTTCATCCAACCCTTGTAGATATTGAAACAAAGGTAGGCATCCATTGCAGCGTACTGGATGTGGTCTCTATCTAGTACATTCCACTGCCATGCAAGATGAAACTTGGGCGGAGGTTTCGTCAGTTTACCGTATGGAGGATCAACCATGGCTCCTGCCAGGGTCAGCATTGAAGGCTGACGGGAGGACACCAGCCCATTCTTCTGGAGGTCGAAGGGCTAGCCTACAACGAGGCCTATCCGATCCAGGACTCTTCTATTGTTCATAAAGTCTACAGTAATGAATTTGACTTTGCCGCCCGCGAGGAAGTTCTCAAAATCCTCGCACTCAACGTCGGCATGGCATATGTGGTAGACCAAGCACAAGTTATGCACATAAACCTGGATCACGGCGGGCTTCTTCCTCTCTTCCTCCTTTAGATTCTTCTCTTTTCCCAGGACTATGGTGTACTCAACATCTAGCCCAACGACCCACTCACCACCATTTGACTTTTCAAACATGCGTCTGAAGCGAGCAAGGCATCCTTTCACCGTCGCGGAAGAACGGGTGTGGATGACGTCGAACTCATCGCCGGTGATGGTTCTAACCTTGTACTCCCCACCGATCATGGAGATTTGGGACGCCATGGATTTGGGAGGAGGGTTAGGATTAGTGGAACTGCTGTAATGTGAAAGGACGGGACGACTAGGAGCGAACTGCCGTAATGTTAAAGGACGGCCGGGGACGAGTAGGAGCAAACTGCTAGCGGTTTTCCGATTGTAAAAATGCTGAATGGGGCGTGCGAACGACAGGGTTGTGGCTTGCCCGGTGGATAAATGGCTTCATGCACAGTACTATGGGGGCCCAATTAGATGTCATGTCTACTAGACGCCCAATTAAATGGCTTCATGCATCTGCGTGTTCGCACGTCAAGCGTCGGGAAAATTACAGGTGATACGAAGCTTTCCATGCTCCCATGATACGGGCTTCCGAGAGCCCTTGGATCTGAGATCGAACGGTTGCATGGCGTGATTCTAGACCTATGGGTGAATGTCCTATTCTGGAGGGTTATTCTGCAAATTTTTAGCAACTTAGCATGCGACCATTCGATCTCAGATCCAAGGGCTGTCAGCAACCCGTATCATGGTCGCGCCTACCACGACCGTCGCCTCGCTCGCGCGATCGTGCCCTTGGAGATTTCAGACGGCTATAAATGAGCATTTTTTCCTACAGTACTTTGCATGCATGAAACTACTTCCTTCGTCGGTCCGTCCAGGTGCGTTAGGCTATCTGATGTTGGCATGGCACCTGTATACCATGGAGGGGATCAGGGGAGACTCACCCCAGTCGTAGCGCCGCAGTAATAATGATAATGTCAAGTCAAATCATAGGGCCCGACCTGTTCAGTAGTAACGAGCCATCAAATCACACAGCCCTACGTTTGCAGCAGTCTACTCCCTCATCTTCTTGTCTCTCCGTCGAATCGACTAGGCGGAACTTCCCTGCCTCCCGCGCAGGAAAAGCCACGCCGTTGACTTTTAAATATAATTTTGTATCCATGGATTGCGCCATGGAGCAAAGCCTGAAGAAAACGGCGGTACACATGTATACAGCACGCCCATCGCGTTCGCGTCGCACCCCAGATGGTCGGTCGGTCTGGCGCGCCGCTCACCGAATGGAACGCGCGTCATATTGCGTTTGCACACACATGTGGGACCGCAATTGAGAACTGACCATAGGCACACCCCCCGTCCCTGCAAGTCGGCTGAGTTAATAGAAGAGAGAGATGAGCGATAGTACTGGAGCAGTGTTGTACACACGTCGGTGCCTGGACGATCCCTGCACAACACGGGAGATCAGTTCGTGTAGGCTGTGTTGTACAGAGTTGTAGTTTTGATGAGAAATCTAAAAAAAGGTTTCTTGTCATCTCGCAATAATAGTTGTCATGTGCTTCGGATCACTGCGAGGGTTAAACAGCGACAACTGCGTTCCTCCAAGGCACTGGTCATTGGGGGCACATGCACTCGGCTGCCATCTAGGTCAAGCCGGCTATGTTAACTAACTTATCTATGAGTTTGTCTTTAAATTTGAGCTTTGATCCTCGTCTAGTTTGTCCATCGGGATTCATGTTTTCTCCTTGGGGCAGTGAGGTTATGGTTTCTTGTCATGTGACATTTTTTCGTGTTATATGTTAATCCGGTGCTTCAGATCAAAATGACGACAACTGCGCCTCCGGGGCACGTGCATGAAGACTTCTCGACAGTCATTGATGAGGTCAAGCCGGCTCCGGTAGAAAAAAGAAAACTTCTACACTATATAGGCAAGAGCCTCCACGCTTGCTTGCTAGTGTTGCTCTCTTCACACTCTCTCGTCCTCTCCAGATCTAAACACAACAGTGGTGGCCACACTCTCTCTGATCACCGCTGGTCACAGATCCGGGCGGATCCCCTCCACCGGGGAAGGTGAGATGGTGTAACGTTCACGCGGTAGTCCTCGACGACGGCTCTTACCCACTGCCGGCGCATCCCGATCAGCTTGCCTTGCCGTTCTCTCCCACGCAGCGCCGGCTAGGGAGGGCCTCCGACCCCTTCTTCCTCGCTGCCGTAGTGTGGGCAGATCCGGCCTCCTGCCGCCCACCTAGCGACATCCCGGCGACCCTCAGGTATAACTTCCTTCGAAACCGGCCTTGCTCTACTGCCCCAGCTCCTCACGTCGCTGCATTTGTATCTTTTACTATTTCCCAGGCCCTCGTAGATAGGATCGATCGACTGTTCGAAAGCCACCCAAATTTTTACTGTTAAGAGGTAAAACTGCTTCATGCAGTCGAATCTAGTAGTACTACTTCATGCAGTCGAATCTAGTACTACTTGGTTCAAACAGGGAAGAAAGGGGGTGGGGGTTGGGGGAAGATTTCTTACCTGAATCTAGGACTTGGTCGAAAGAGGAAATAATGGGGGCGAAAAGTAGCAGAGACTGGCTATCCAACTAGTCTCTTGGTCTAATAGGGAAATAAAGGGAAACATAGTACAAACTCGATATAAACCGATCTATTGGTTGAAAAAGGAAAGAAAGTGGGAACTGGGGGACAAGTCAACAGAGTATGTCCAGCACTAGATTTGCTAGCCTCACACAGTATAAGGTGGCTATACCGAACAAAAATGGGACCTACCCAGATATCCTGTTTGGATGTTTGTTGCCCCGAGCCCCTCTTATGTAATGCCACTGGTAAAATGTAGCAGTCCCACTGTTAAAGTAAGGACACGTTAAACCAATGTTGTTTTCAATGTAATGCCTCTAGTAATATGAATCAATGGCACTGTTTTTCATGTCCTACTAAATTTCCCATTAAGATAAGTTACTTCTTTTCGTTAGAAATGCAACTGTCCTGGTCCGCCTACTCTCCCGTGCCCAAATACCAACACTTTAACAGCTGTTAATGTAATGTTGCTGGTAAAATGAAGTAATGGCACCATTAAAGTAATGTCGTATTTAACGGTTGTCATAGTTAATCCTAATGCCCACACTAATATCTAGCAATGCTGCTGCTTTAGAAATTGCTACTGTCCTTGTAGGATCGCCATTTAGATACGGAACATGCTTATTTTCATTTGATGTATGTTTCATCACTTGTTAGTCACCCTCCTTTCCACGTTTTTGTCCAAACAGAGATATACATTTCACGCTTGATCTTAGTTGAACTGCACAAAATGATATCCAAATTATAGTTGAACATTCCACGAGCTTCACGACCAACCTTGATGTTGCTCAATTTTATTGCAACTAATGAAGAAGAAGCTGCTAGCTCATGGGACCAAGTACTTGCTAACTGCATGATGCAAACATTGCTTCATTTTAGGTGAACTACACAAAAAGGTCCCATGAATTGAATCATCCATGTTGGTGACTGGTGTCATCCCTTCTATGATGGCGTTGACTGCAGATATGGTTCCCATCATGAGGTATGTTCCTTTTTGGTCCGACTGTTTGCCAAAGATCCTGCATGTTGACTCTGCTCTTGTGCTACTGTTTTGGCACTGCCATGATAAAGCAGTAATGTTATTATTTTGCACCTTAATCTACTGGCACTATTAATTTGAGGCAATGTTTTGGCATCGCTAGTGCCATTGATTTTTTTATATCAAAAGAGGGGGTTTCCTCCGATTTCATTAAAGAAACCCAACCATAGAGAACCATTATCCGACAACATCTCAGTGTAAACGGGCAGTTATGCAACTACTACTAGAACGGACTGAGTACTAGCAGGAGACATGTTCGCCACATAAGCTAGGCAGGTAGGGGGACGCAGCCCCAGCTCGACCAAGTTTGGATTACAACCCAAAAGCTACCACAGAAACATCAGGGGGGAAGATGGGGACTGAAAGAGCCAGCTTCAGCATCCCAGTCTAAGCACTCCCGGCCTCCATCCTTGCAACGCACGGTACACCTCGCTTGCCACCTGCTCGACCCTAGTGCCACTGATAAAATGAAGTAATAATACAGTTAAAATAGAGCTAGTGTCCTCTCTATCATTTCATTTCCAATGTAGATAAAGAAAGTGCTTCTCTTTGTTAGTATATGTTTCATCAACTAGTCCCATTGTTAATGTTTAAGTGTTTCTGCAAACTGAGGTGCTTAATTTTAGTTGATCTGCACAAAAATAGAGATTGGAATGTCTCAAGGCCCCTCTTTGTACTACCGTGGTACACTGATGTTCATCACTGGCAGACGGTGTATCGGGGAGAATTGGGTCGATTTCCAGTATGAGGCATACCGTATGAGGCGTCGCAGGGCCCATCTCGCCCTCACAGCAAGGCATACTGTGATACTATCACAATATTTTCCCATTAAGAAAATAAAATTTCTTCTATTTATTACTGTATGCTTCATCAACTAGTGCCACTATAATGTAATCACGCTTTTTCATTATCTGTGCAAACAGGGTTATTCAGCTGCATTTTGGTGGAACTGCACAAATGTACGGATGGAACCGGCATATATGCAGAGTGCGAGGTGCCAAGTAAAAATTTCCGACACCAACCATGCTCCATCTAAGCATTGGCATCCACCACCGGTGGGATGGGTGGCGCTCTCTGTGGACGGATCTTTCTCGGCAGCAAATCCTCTAATCAAATACTAGTAGCTTATATTGGCACTTTTCTAGGGAGTACTCTTTTCTGAAAGAAGCACCAATCGATTTTTCTTTGTTTGTACACATTGTCACAACTTTGTTTTTGGTCCAGAGCTATTTTAGGGTGATTGGTGTAGTACTCGGAGACTCAGAGTACTACCCAGTACTTACCCATATAATTTTCATTAGCCGTCACACTGATTGTAAGCATGAGCAGATGGAAGATTAGGCTAGTGCGAAGCTTACCTTAAACCCTACCGCCGCCGTTGAAACGAGGCGAGCGGCGAGGGAACTGTGGAGAACGGCGGGGAAGCGACGTCGCGCCATCTGGCCTCCTCTTGCGGTGGGAGAACGAATACTCCTGTGGCTCCGGCTGGCACTGCGCCCTCACGAACGGCACACCGTACTCGATCGATTTGTTATCCTCTGGATGCTCGACCTTCGACTTATACACCCACCACCTCCGCCTGACTATCGCCTCGGGTGAATCTGTCTGCTCCATCGCCCAGAGGAGATACTCGATGAACTCGAAGGACTGCGGCGTGACTGCCGCCGAGGAGTACATCGCCACCCTCATCGCCGCCGTCTCGCTCTTTCGCATACATTGCCACATGGCCCTCACCGTCCTCAAAATCTCCCACTCGTTGTCAAACCAAGTAAGGATCTCCTTCAACCTGGCTAACTTCGCCTGGTCACCGCCAGCGATCTGCCCAATTCGCTGCTGCATCCTCTCCATAGATGTCCTTCTAAGAGGTCCGATGCTAGCTTTGGAAGATGGGAGGAGAGACGGTGGTCTTTTAATGGAGAAGAGGGAGAGGCGAGATGGTGGTTTTGCAATGGAGAAGATGGAGAGGAGAGGGGGTGGTTTTGCAATGGAGAAGAGGGAGAGGCGAGACGGTGGTTTTGGAATGGAGAAGATGGAGAGGAGAGGGGGTGGTTTTGCAATGGAGAAGAGGGAGAGGAGCGTGCGGCAGTGATTTACAGGATTGGACGAGAGGGCCGGCGCGCTGTGACTGGATCAAAATCAAAATCAATTTACCCTTCAATTAAGAAAGCGACCCCACATTAACTAGTCTCCCTTGTATTCTGGGTCATATTTGACCATGATTTTAACAAATAAAATATATGTTATACATTGCAAAAATAATATAATTTGAAAGTACATTCAGATACGAACCAAACGATACAATTTTTGATGACATGCATTCATATTTTGCTTGTCAAATACAGTACGTGGTCAAACTTTGACCCAAAATACGCAAAACAAAAAAATACATTCAAGACCAGCGCCGCTCCTCTCCTCTTCCATTTCAAAACCACCGCCGCTCCTCTTCTGTTCCAATCCAAAACCAGCGCCGCTCCTCCCCTCTTCCATTTCAAAACCACCGCCGCTCCTCTCCCGTTCTAATCCAAAACCAGCGCCGCTCCTCTCCTCTTCCATTCAAAAATCACCGCCGGCGAGTGAAGGTGATGTGAAGAAGTAGATCGATGGAGGAGTACAACCGATATGTGTGGCTCGCAGGCGGCGACCCTGTGAAGCTAGCTAGGATGTTGGAGATATAGTCTTGGTTTGACAACCCGGAGCAAAACCCAACTGCAAGAGGAGAAAAATAGTTGGCGCGATGACGCTTCCCCGCCATCCTCTCCCTTGCCGTTCACCTCGTCCCACGGGGCGGCTGTCTGCCGCCGAGGAATAGGAGGGAACCCCCCCCCCCAAATAGTCTGAGGAGGAGCTTAGGGTTGTCAGTATTTGCAGATTGTGAATTGTGTTTTGTGTTGTGTATTTTGAGAGTACTTCCAGATATGAATGCCTTTTGAATTTCAGATTTGCAGTATTGAGCATATGAAGTATTTTATGAATTCTAGAGATCTAATTTTAGCACTTTAAAAAATGTAGTTTCATATAAAAGTGCAAACAATGTGATTCTCAGAGACGAAACTGTAAGTTTCAGAGGCAGAGCATTTATATTAACACGCCCTTTTCAAACAGGGATAACATCATGTTGGAAGTTTTATTCATGGTTGAAAATGGAACTACCAGCCAGTTAACATCATGTTGATCAACATTCATGCATAGCACATCTTCATATGATGCACAGTCAAAAAGATATGCTATTTTCAAAATGCCCACACAATGTTGAGTGTGCGAAAGACAGAAACCGAGGGACGAAGTTTTGGCAAGTGTTGGAGGTGGTGTGCGTAGATGACAATGGGCACCCACATGTCAGAGGCAGAGGCAGAAATTTGTGGATATTTTCACTGCATCAGGTGGAATCAAACCCGGGCGGAGCAATGGTTGGGGAGTGGAACTTGACCACTAGGCTACTCCAGTACATTCGCTAGAAATTAGGCACAATATCTACCACTACTGTAGCACGTCTTCCACGGCTTCGGTGCGTTCTCGTCCGAGGCCTGGACGTCATCCTCCGCCTTTGTGCGCTCGTCGTGGCACCGCTGTCTACCGTTTAGGACATGCTCAACAACCGAGAGGAATCTGGAGAGGACTGTACGTGGAGAGGCGGACAGTCGAGACCCACCAGGTCCATGGCCGTACGCAAGCAAGTGCCTCATTGAAAAAGTATACTTCCTCCTAATGCTATACTGACATTGGGGGCCACGGGTTTGTCAACGTAGTTACTAAAGGAGATAAATTTACAATGAAGCTAGTCATCGGGGAGCTGGCAGGTATCATTTATTATCAATGGGTCAACAAGTATCAGCTGGGTTGTGGGCTGCCCAGTCTAGGCTTTCTTTTTTAACATATGCAGCACAGTACATGCCGGTTTGTATTTTTTTAGGCATGTATCGACCGGCCTATGGCCCTCCCATCCTAAGTTTTATTTTTTCTTAAACATCCGCAGCCCAAATTATGTATTTTTTGGAAGAAAACGCAGATGTCTGTTCTATTTTCTATATAAGAATAGGAACGCCAGGTCCAACTTATGTTTTCCTTCTAACTATATTATATATATTTATGTTATTATATATTATTATTATTATCATCATATATTTAACAGATACTTACATATATAAGAAAAAATATCCCATGTATTACGAACTTATAAAAATAAATGTTTAACAATAAAATCCTGGGTTTTTTTACATTAAGGTCAACGAAAATCCAGGTGATTGTGTACAAAAGCTTGATAAGATTTAAGGACCATTATAAATAAAGCACTTATTATTTAAATATATTTATAACAAAATGCTCAGCCCCTGTTTATTTTTTTATAACATTGCTGCGCCCAACCCAACATTATAATTAGAACCAGCCCAGCAAAATCGTGTATTTCGAGAAAGTGCAAATGGGCTGTAATTTTTTAGGAAAAAATAAATGGGCCGCATGGACGCTACATTATTTGTTCACCCAGCCCCTCAAATTCGTGTTTTTCGAGAAAGTGCAAATGGGCTGTAGTTTTTTAGAAAAAATAAATAAATGGGCCACATGGACGCTACATTATTTGTTCACCCAGCCCAGCAAATAGACTGTAAATTCTAAAAAAATGGGTTGAATATGTGCGACATTTTTGGAGGCTGAAATGTGGGCCAATAGGTGTTGTCAACTTAGTCAACAAATGATTCTGACATCGATAGCTGCTGGATGTAAATCCAACGGCCGTCATTCATCTTCAATCTCTCGTCTTCTTCCTCCAACGCCGCCGGGACTATCTGCTCCCGCCTCCGGCTGCTAGCAGCTCTGCTTAGCACGCTTCGCTGCGAAGCGCTACCCCACTGCCGGCCAAGCCATGCCTCCACCCCTCCACACCTCATGTTATTCTCGGCCGACTGCAAAACCACGCCGCACCGGAACCAGTTAACCCTCGTACACCTCTCCATCTGCGACTCCACTGCCGCGTCTTCCCATCACCGGCTCGTTGCCGTCCGGAGCCTCGCCGTCGTCCACCGCCTTGGTGCGCTCGGCGCTGCGTGGTCAACGTGGTCAACAAACGAGAGTCATCGGAAGAGGACTGTACGTGGAGAGACTGATAGTGGGGACGCACCAGGTCCATGGATGCACGCATGCAACCGCCTCCTTATTACGTGAAAATAAAATTATTCCTCCCCCTGAAAGCTGGGACCCACCATGTATATCTTCGCAAGGAAGGAAGTGCCTCCTTATTCCTGCCCCTGACAGCTGGGACCCACCAACAACATCTTTGCATGCAAAGAAGTGCCTCCTTATTACGGGCAAAAAATATATGATTCCGCCCCTAACCGCTGGGACCTGCTTGCTATATATTCGCACGCAAGGAAGTGTCTCCTTGTCCTCCCTGACAGCTGGGACCTACCCGGTCGAAGCGTACGTAGCGTTGTCTGTGTACATACCGGTCGATTGGTCTATCTGCCACAATGAACCATGGCCGAGTAAGGAGCTGTAGCAGTTCAGGCAGCCCCGTCTAAATCATGTACACTTACGACAGCTACGCTGCAAAAAAGACAGCCACGAACGTACATACAAGCGTGGTCTCGAACGCGTACAGCGACGGCGTCCTGTTCATCGGCAGCCAACCAGATGGGTCGGAATGGAGGAAACAGCGTCGTGTTCATCGGGAGGCAACCGACTGGGTCGGAACACGTCATGTTCATCGGGAGCCAACCGGCTTGGACAGAACAGCCGAAACGAGGTCTGGCATACCGCAGAACGGAGGAAACGGCCTTCTGTTCGAGTGGCTGCGGTCAAAATAGGGTGTTGTTGATCGGGAGGGGTGTGGCGTACCGCAAAATGGAGGAAACGGACTTGTGTCGGAGTGCCTACGGTCGAAAATGATCGGGAGGGGTGTGGCATACCGCAAAACAGGACTCCACGGGCTACTGTTCATCCACCGTCTACTGCCTCGCTCCAGCCTCCACGGCCTACTGTTCATCCACCGTCAAGTTCCTCCAGCCTCCACCTGCTACTGTTCATCCACCGTCGACTTCCTCCCACCCTCCACCAGCCACTGTTCATCCACGGGCTACTATTCATCCACCCTCCACCGGCTACTGTTCAACCAGCCCTCCACGGGGTCCTGTTCATCCAGCGGCAATGGCCTCTACTACCACGGGGTCCTGTTCATCCAACCCCCACCGGGAATTGTTCATCCAACCCCCACCGAGGACTGTTCATCAAGAGGCAGCTTCGATCGGCTTCAGTTAGCAGCAGTAGCGAAGGAATCACTCGGGTTCAGCTAACAACCAAGGGATCGATCGGGGTTTAGTAACGTAGCTAGTGCAATCGCTTGGGTTCAGTTAGAGCCCAACGCCTCGCACACACGCGCATATGTGTACGAGAGAAATGCGCAAACCTCCGTGCATCGCTCGGCCTCGACCACCCACCGTAACCGGGAACTCCCCGAAATTTTCCTCGCCCTCGCTTCTACCATGATTTTTTCCGTCATGGACGGCCCAAAGAATGTCATGCAGGTGCGTCCCCGGCCCGCCCAGGACGAAAAGCCCATTTTTTGTCATGATTTTTTGTCATAGAAGTAGGAGCCCACCACATCTATGATGATACGTGCTTTTGTCACAATTATCGTCATAGAAGTGCCATAAGCATGACAGAAAAAAATTCGTTCAGGCCAAAATGTCACGGATGTGTCTTTTTTTTGTAGTGTTACCTCTGGAACTAGAACATAAAGCTTATTGGGCAATTAAAGAGCTCAACTATGATTTCAAACTTGCCGGTGAGAAGAGGTTATTTGACATTAGCTCACTTGATGAATGGAGAACCCAAGCCTATGAGAATGCCAAATTGTTTAAAGAAAAAGTTAAAAAGGTGGCATGATAAAAGGATACAAAAGCGTGAATTTAATGTAGGTGACCATGTCTTGCTATACAATTCTCGTTTAAGATTTTTTGCAGGAAAACTTCTCTCTAAATGGGAAGGGCCTTACATTATCGAGGAAGTTTACCGTTCCGGTGCCATCAAGATCAACAACGCCGAAGGCAATAACCCGAAGGTGGTAAATGGGCAAAGAATCAAACATTATATCTCAGGTACTCCCATAAATGTTGAAACCAATATTATTAATACCATAACACCGGAGGAGTACATAAGGGAAACTTTCCAGAATGTTCCAGACCCCCAAAAAGGAATAGGTATGTGATACGGTAAGTAAATCGACTCCAAAACTTTCCCAAAAGCAATTTTACTCCATTTTGGAATATTTAAAAAATTAGGAAAATAAAAAGTAGTCCAAAAAGTGCACGAGGAGGCGACAAGCCTTGGGGGGGCGCCTCCCAGGCTTGTGGCCACTTCTTTTAGTCGGTAAAAATTCATTATATAATCTCCTGAAGGTTTTGACCACCGTACCATGGCAATATCCTCTGTTCTTGTTTCGAGCTATTTTCCTGACAGATCTAGATCACCCTGACATCTCCAGGCGCCCCCAAGGACAAGTTTTTCGAGAAGGTCATCAACCCTTACCTTGCGGAGGTGCTGCAACACCCTCAAACCTTCAAGATGCACGAGGGGGTGCTTCACATCTGTGATGTTCAAGGGCCAAGGAATACTGGAAGCATGGAGTCCAGGCTCGAAGCCCAGAACTATGACCTGCAGAACCAAAACTGTGAGTATGAATATAGAGGTGTTCAAGTGCAAAGGGATGGTGGAGCGCGGACTCAACGCCAATCACTCCATGATCACAAATTTTACCCGTGACCACAAGCTAGATGCTAGTGAGATTGGGAAGGCCATCTTCAAGCTTCATAAGAAAATCGAGCATCTCCAAGCCCAGAACTATGACCTGCAGAACCAAAACTGTGAGTATGAATATAGATTTAAGAGGATGAGTTTGGCTGCAGATTTGAGGATTCCGGAGACTCTTTCATCTTTCTATGATGGTGAACCTATGCCCTGGAAGATGGAGGACAAGCCCACAACATCATCAACTCCATCATCACCACCTCCGAAGAAGGAAATGTAGGGGAACGTAGTAGTAAATCAAAAAAAATTCCTACGCATCACCAAGATCAATCTATGGAGAGACTAGCAACAAGAGAGAGAGGAGTGCATCTTCATACCCTTGAAGATCGCGATGCGGAAGCGTTGCAAGAATGCGGTTGGAGGAGTCGTACACGCAGTGATTCAGATCGCGGTCGATTCCGATCTAAGCACCGAACAACGGAGCCTCCGCGTTCAACACATGTGCAGCCCGGTGACGTATCCCGCGCCTTGATCCAGCAAGGAGGAGGGAGAGGTTGGGGAAGACAGGTTGGGGAAGACAACTCCAGTAGCAGCACGACGGCGTGGTGGTGTTGGAGCAGCGTGGTTCTCCAGCAGGGCTTCGCCAAGCACTACAAAAGACGAGGAGGTGGAGAGGTAGGGCTGCGCCAAGAGGGAGAGAGGTTCGTGTTCCTGGCAGCCCCAAAACCCCCACTATATATAGGAGGAAGGGAGGGGGGCGGCAGCCCTAGATGGGATGGAGGGGGGCGGCCAAGAGGGGGAGAGAGGGGGGGCGCGCCCTAGGGTGGGCCTTAGGCCCATCTGCGCCTAGGGTTTCCCCCTTCTCCCCTTTGCTGCGCCTTGGGCCTTGGTGGGAGGTGCACCAGCCCACTCAGGGGCTGGTCCCTTCCCACTCTTGGCCCATGCAAGCCTCCGGGGCTGGTGGCCCCACCCGGTGGACCCCCGGAACCCTTTCGGTGGTCTCGGTACATTACCGGTGACGCCCGAAACACTTCCGGTGACCAAAACCTCACTTCCTATATATTATTCTTTACCTCCGGACCATTCCGGAACTCCTCGTGACGTCCGGGATCTCATCTGGGACTCCGAACAACATTCGGTAACCACGTACAAACTTTCCCTATAACCCTAGCGTCATCGAACCTTAAGTGTGTAGACCCTACGGGTTCGGGAGGCATGTAGACATGACCGAGACATCTCTCCGGTCAATAACCAGCAGTGGGATCTGGATACCCATGTTGGCTCCCACATGTTCCACGATGATCTCATCGGATGAACCATGATGTCGGGAATTCAATCAATCCCATACACAATTCCCTTTGTCTACCGGTATGATACTTGCCCGAGATTCGATTGTCGGTATCCCTATACCTTGTTCAATCCCGTTACCGGCAAGTCTCTTTACTCGTTTGTAACACATCATCCCGTGATCAACTCCTTGGTCACATTGAGCTCATTATGATGATGTCCTACCGAGTGGGCCCAGAGATACCTCTCCGTCACACGGAGTGACAAATCCCAGTCTCGATTCGTGCCAACCCAACAGACACTTTCGGAGATACCCGTAGTGTGCCTTTATAGCCACCCAGTTACGTTGTGACGTTTGGCACACCCAAAGCATTCCTACGGTATCCGGGAGTTGCACAGTCTCATGGTCTAAGGAAATGATACTTGACATTAGAAAAGCTCTAGCAAACGAACTACACGATCTTGTGCTATGCTTAGGATTGGGTCTTGTCCATCACATCATTCTCCTAATGATGTGATCCCGTTATCAACGACATCTAATGTCCATGGTCAGGAAACCATAACCATCTATTGATCAACGAGCTAGTCAACTAGAGGCTTACTAGGGACATTCTGTGATCTATGTATTCACACATGTATTACGGTATCCGGATAACACAATTATAGCATGAACAATAGACAATTATCATGAACAAGGAAATATAATAATAACCACTTTATTATTGCCTCTAGGGCATATTTCCAACAGTCTCCCACTTGCACTAGAGTCAATAATCTAGTTACATTGTGATGAATCGAACACCCATAGAGTTCTGATGTTGATCATGTTTTGCTCGTGGAAGAGGTTTAGTCAACGGATCCGCGACATTCAGATCCGTATGCACTTTACAAATATCTATGTCTCCATCTTGAACATGTTCACGAATGGAGTTGAAGCGACGCTTGATATGCCTAGTCTTCTTGTGAAACCTGGGCTCCTTGGCAAGGGCAATAACTCCAGTGTTGTCACAGAAGAGAGTCATTGGGCCCGACGCATTGGGAATAACTCCTAGGTCGGTGATGAACTCCTTCATCCAGACTGCTTCCTGCGCTGCCTCCAAGGCTACTATGTACTCCGCTTCACATGTAGATCCCGCCACGACGCTTTGCTTGCAACTGCACTAGCTGACTGCCCCACCATTCAAAATATACACGTATCCGGTTTGTGACTTGGAGTCATCCAGATCTGTGTCAAACCTAGCATCGACGTAACCCTTTACAACGAGCTCTTCGTCACCTCCATAAACGAGAAACATATCCTTAGTCCTTTTCAGGTACTTCAGGATGTTCTTGACCGCTGTCCAGTGTTCCATGCCGGGATTACTTTGGTACCTTCCTACCAAACTTACGGCGAGGTTCACATCAGGTCTGGTACACAGCATGGCATACATAATAGACCCTATGGCTGAGGCATAGGGGATGACACTCATCTTTTCTCTATCTTCTGCCGAGGTCGGGCATTGAGTCGTGCTCAATCTCACACCTTGTAATACAGGCAAGAACCCCTTCTTGGACTGATCCATATTGAACTTCTTCAATATCTTGTTAAGGTATGTGCTTTGCGAAAGACCAATGAGGCGTCTCGATCTATCTCTATAGATCTTGATGCCTAATATGTAAGCAGCTTCTCCAAGGTCCTTCATTGAAAAACACTTATTCAAGTAGGCCTTTATGCTTTCCAAGAATTCTATATCATTTCCCATTAATAGTATGTCATCCACATATAATATGAGAAATGCTACAGAGCTCCCACTCACTTTCTTGTAAACACAGGCTTCTCCATAAGTCTGTGTAAACCCAAACGCTTTGATCATCTCATCAAAGCGAATGTTCCAACTCCGAGATGCTTGTACCAGCCCATAGATTGAGCGCTGGAGCTTGCATACCTTGTCAGCATTATTAGGATCGACAAAACCTTCCGGCTGCATCATATACAACTCTTCCTTAAGGAAACCATTAAGGAATGCCGTTTTGACGTCCATTTGCCATATCTCATAATCATAGAATGCGGCAATTGCTAACATGATTTGGACGGACTTCAGCTTCGCTATGGGTGAGAAGGTCTCATCGTAGTCAACCCCTTGAACTTGTCGATAACCCTTAGCGACAAGTCGAGCCTTATAGATGGTCACATTACCATCCGCGTCTGTCTTCTTCTTAAAGATCCATTTGTTCTCTATGGCTTGCCGATCATCGGGCAAGTCTGTCAAAATCCATACTTCGTTTTCATACATGGATCCTATCTCAGATTTCATGGCTTCAAGCCATTTGTTGGAATCCAGGCCCGCCATCGCTTCTTCATAGTTCGAAGGTTCACCGTTGTCTAACAACATGATTTCCAGGACTGGGTTGCCGTACCACTCTAGTGCGGAACGTGTCCTCGTGGACCTACGAAGTTCAGTAGCAACTTGATCCGAAGTTTCATGATCATCATCATTAACTTCCTCTCTAGTCGGTGCAGGCACCATAGAAACATCTTCCTGAGCTGCGCTACTCTCCGGTTCAGGAGGGGGTACCTCATCAAGTTCTACTTTCCTCCCACTTACTTCTTTCGAGAGAAACTCTTTCTCCAGAAAGGATCCATTCTTGGCAACAAAGATCTTGCCTTCGGATCTAAGGTAGAAGGTATACCCAATAGTTTCCTTAGGGTATCCTATGAAGACGCATTTTTCCGATTTGGGTTCGAGCTTTTCAGGTTGAAGTTTCTTGACATAAGCATCGCATCCCCAAACTTTCAGAAACGACAGCTTAGGTTTCTTCCCAAACCATAATTCATACGGTGTCGTCTCAACGGATTTCGACGGAGCCCTATTTAAAGTGAATGCGGCAGTCTCTAAAGCATAACCCCAAAATGATAGCGGTAGATCGGTAAGAGACATCATAGATCGCACCATATCTAATAGAGTGCGATTACGATGTTCGGACACACCATTACACTGAGGTGTTCCAGGTGGCGTGAGTTGTGAAATAATTCCACATTTCCTTAAGTGCGTGCCAAACTCGTGACTCAAATATTCCCCTCCACGATCTGATCGTAAGAACTTTATTTTCCTGTCACGTTGATTCTCAACCTCACTCTGAAATTCCTTGAACTTTTCGAAGGTCTCAGACTTGTGTTTCATTAAGTAGACATACCCATATCTACTTAAGTCACCAGTGAGGGTGAGAACATAACGATAACCACCGCGAGCCTCAACGCTCATTGGACCGCATACATCAGTATGTATGATTTCCAATAAGTTGGTTGCTCGCTCCATTGTTCTGCAGAACGGAGTCTTGGTCATTTTGCCCATGAGGCATGGTTCGCATGTGTCAAATGATTCATAATCAAGAGACTCCAAAAGTCCATCTGCATGGCGTTTCTTCATGCGTTTGACACCAATGTGACCAAGGCGGCAGTGCCACAAGTATGTGGGACTATCATTATCAACCTTACATCTTTTGGCATTCACACTATGAATATGTGTAACATCACGTTCGAGATTCAATAAAAAATAAACCATTGACCAGCGGGGCATGACCATAAAACATATCTCTCATATAAATAGAACAACCATTATTCTCGGATTTAAATGAGTAGCCATCTCGCATCAAACGAGATCATGATACAATGTTCATGCTCAAAGCTGGTACTAAATAACAATTATTGAGGTTTAAAACTAATCCCGTAGGCAGATGTAGAGGTAGCGTGCCGACGGCGATCACATCGACCTTGGAACCATTCCCGACGCGCATCGTCACCTCATCCTTCGCCAGTCTCCGCTTATTCCGCAGCTCCTGTTTTGAGTTACAAATATGAGCAACCGCACCGGTATCAAATACCCAGGAGCTACTACGAGCGCTAGTAAGGTACACATCAATAACATGTATATCACATATACCTTTGGTATTGCCGGCCTTCTTATCCGCTAAGTACTTGGGGTAGTTCCGCTTCCAGTGACCGTTTCCCTTGCAATAAAAGCATTCAGTCTTAGGCTTGGGTCCATTCTTTGGCTTCTTCCCGGTAGCTTGCTTACCGGGCGTGGCAACTCCCTTGCCGTCCTTCTTGAAGTTCTTTTTACCCTTGCCTTTCTTGAACTTAGTGGTTTTATTCACCATCAACACTTGATGTTCCTTTTTGATCTCCACCTCCGCTGATTTCAGCATTGAATATACCTCAGGAATGGTTTTTTTTTCATCCCCTGCATATTGAAGTTCATCACAAAGCTCTTGTAGCTAGGTGGGAGTGACTGAAGGATTCTGTCAATGACCGCGTCATCCGGGAGATTAACTCCCAGCTGAGACAAGCGGTTGTGCAACCCAGACATTTTGAGTATATGCTCGCTGACAAAACTATTCTCCTCCATCTTACAACTGTAGAACTTGTCGGAGACTTCATATCTCTCGACCCGGGCATGAGCTTGGAAAACCATTTTCAGCTCTTGGAACATCTCATATGCTCCGTGTTGCTCAAAACGCTTTTGGAGCCCCGGTTCTAAGCTGTAAAGCATGCCGTGCTGAACCAGGGAGTAATCATCACTACGCGACTGCCAGGCGTTCATAACATCTTGAGTTGCTGGGAAAACAGGTGCGTCACCTAGCGGTGCTTCAAGGACATATGCTTTCTTGGCAGCTATGAGGATAATCCTCAGGTTACGGACCCAGTCCGTGTAGTTGCTACCATCGTCTTTCAGCTTGGTTTTCTCTAGGAACGCGTTGAGGTTGAGGGCAACATTAGCGTGGGCCATTTGATCTACAAGACATATTGTAAAGATTTTAGACTAAGTTCATGATAATTAAGTTCATCTAATCAAATTATTCAATGAACTCCCACTCAGATAGACATCCCTCTAGTCATCTAAGTGATACATGATCCGAATCGACTAGGCTGTGTCCGATCATCACGTGAGACGGACTAGTCATCAACGGTGAACATCTCCATGTTGATCGTATCTTCTATACGACTCATGTTCGACCTTTTGGTCTTCTGTGTTCCGAGGCCATGTCTGTACATGCTAGGCTCGTCAAGTCAACCTAAGTGTTTTGCATGTGTAAATCTGGCTTACACCCGTTGTATTCGAACGTTAGAATCTATCACACCCGATCATCACGTGGTGCTTCGAAACAACGAACCTTCGCAACGGTGCACAGTTAGGGGGAACACTTTCTTGAAATTTTAGCGAGGGATCATCTTATTTATGCTACCGTCGTTCTAAGCAAATAAGATGTAAACATGATAAACATCACATGCAAATCATAAAGTGACATGATATGGCCAATATCATTTTGCTCCTTTTGATCTTCATCTTCGGGGCATCATGATCATCATCGTCACCGGCATGACACCATGATCTCCATCATCATGATCTCCATCATTGTATCTTCATGAAGTTGTCTCGCCAACTATTACTTCTACTACTATGGCTAACGGTTAGCAATAAAGTAAAGTAATTACATGGCATTTTCATTGACACGCAGGTCATACAATAAAATAAGACAACTCCTATGGCTCCTGCCGGTTGTCATACTCATCGACATGCAAGTCGTGATTCCTATTACAAGAACATGATCAATCTCATACATCACATATATCATTCATCACATCCTTTTGGCCATATCACATCACACGGCATATGCTGCAAGAACAAGTTAGACGTCCTCTAATTTTTGTTGCAAATTTTTTTACGTGGCTGCTATAGGTTTCTAGCAAGAATCCTTTTCATCAAATCCGATCCGACTAAAGTGGGAGAGACAGACACCCGCTAGCCACCTTATGCAACTAGTGCATGTCAGTCGGTGGAACCTGTCTCACGTAAGCGTACGTGTAAGGTCGGTCCGGGCCGCTTCATCCCACGATGCCGCCGAATCAAGATAAGACTAGTAACGGCAAGTAAATTGACAAAATCGACGCCCACAACAACTTGTGTTCTACTCGTGCAAGAAACTACGCATAGACCTAGCTCATGATGCCACTGTAGGGGAACGTAGTAGTAAATCAAAAAAAATTCCTACGCATCACCAAGATCAATCTATGGAGAGACTAGCAATGAGAGAGAGAGGAGTGTATCTTCATACCCTTGAAGATCGCGATGCAGAAGCGTTGCAAGAACGTGGTTGGAGGAGTCGTACACGCATCGATTCAGATCGCGGCCGATTCCGATCTAAGCACCGAACAACGGAGCCTCCGCGTTCAACACACGTGCAGCCCGGTGACGTCTCCCGTGCCTTGATCCAGCAAGGAGGAGGGAGAGGTTGGGGAAGACAACTCCAACAGCAGCACAACGGCGTGGTGGTGTTGGAGCAGCGTGGTTCTCCAGCAGGGCTTCGCCAAGCACTACGAAAGACGAGGAGGTGGAGAGGTAGGGCTGCGCCAAGAGGGAGAGAGATTCGTGTTCCTGGCAGCCCCAAAACCCCCACTATATATAGGAGGAGGGGAGGGGGTGTGCCCCCTCTAGGGTTCCCACCCTAGGGGGGGCGGCAGCCCTAGATGGGATGGAGGGGGGCGGCCAAGAGGGGGAGAGAGGGAGGGCGCGCCCTAGGGTGGGCCTTAGGCCCATCTGCGCCTAGGGTTTCCCCCTTCTCCCCTTTGCTGCGCCTTGGGCCTTGGTGGGAGGCGCACCAGCCCACTCAGGGGCTGGTCCCTTCCCACTCTTGGCCCATGCAAGCCTCCGGGGCTGGTGGCCCCACCCGGTGGACCCCCGGAACCCTTCCGGTGGTCCCGGTACATTACCGGTGACGCCCGAAACACTTCCGGTGACCAAAACCTCACTTCCTATATATTATTCTTTACCTCCGGACCATTCCAGAACTCCTTGTGACGTCCGGGATCTCATCCGGGACTCCGAACAACATTCGGTAACCACGTACAAACTTTCCCTATAACCCTAGCGTCATAGAACCTTAAGTGTGTAGACCCTACGGGTTCGGGAGGCATGTAGACATGACCGAGACATCTCTCCGGTCAATAACCAGCAACGGGATCTGGATACCCATGTTGGCTCCCACATGTTCCACGATGATCTCATCGGATGAACCACGATGTCGGGAATTCAATCAATCCCATACACAATTCCCTTTGTCTACCGGTATGATACTTGCCCGAGATTCGATCGTCGGTATCCCTATACCTTGTTCAATCCCGTTACCGGCAAGTCTCTTTACTCGTTCGTAACACATCATCCCGTGATCAACTCCTTGGTCACATTGAGCTCATTATGATGATGTCCTACCGAGTGGGCCCAGAGATACCTCTCCCTCACACGGAGTGACAAATCCCAGTCTCGATTTGTGCCAACCCAACAGACACTTTCGGAGATACCCGTAGTGTGCCTTTATAGCCACCCAGTTACGTTGTGACCTTTGGCACACCCAAAGCATTCCTACGGTATCCGGGAGTTGCACAGTCTCATGGTCTAAGGAAATGATATTTGACATTAGAAAAGCTCTAGCAAACGAACTACACGATCTTGTGCTATGCTTAGGATTGGGTCTTGTCCATCACATCATTCTCCTAATGATGTGATCCCGTTATCAACGACATCTAATGTCCATGGTCAGGAAACCATAACCATCTATTGATCAACGAGCTAGTCAACTAGAGGCTTACTAGGGACATTCTGTGATCTATGTATTCACACATGTATTACGGTATCCGGATAACACAATTATAGCATGAACAATAGACAATTATCATGAACAAGGAAATATAATAATAACCACTTTATTATTGCCTCTAGGGTATATTTCCAACAGGAAATTTGAGTATATGGGTAAGGGCACTCCACTTGGCTTGTGCCAAGCTTGGGGGAGGTGCCCCGGTATCGTATCACCATCACATCTTTACCTTTATCGTTTTTCTTAGTTCGATCCTTTTGGTTATATCTTGGTTTAGTAGAATAAATTTTTAGTATGATCTAGCTTTGAGTTTTACCTTATGTTCCTTCTATGTAATCGAGCCCGCGAGTTATATAATAAAGTCTAGTTTTGAGTTGAGGGCTTTGCTTTCTTGCTATGATCTTGAGTAAAAGAAATAAAGAATAAAAGAAATAAAAAGATTATATAATGATCTTATGGGAAGTGATGACTTCACATATAAAGAAGTATGTCGCATGAAATTTGTTGGGAGTTGACAAACATAGTTTTGGTCATTGTTGCAATTAATAGGAAGTAATAAAGAAAGAGAGGTCTCACATATAAATACACTATCCTAGACATCTTTTGTGATTGTGAGCACTCATTAAAATAGTATATGCTAAAAGGTTGATGTTGGACAAGGAAGACAACATAATGGGTTGTGTTTCTTTATATCCGAATAGAAGTTATATTGTCATGGATCCTCCAACATGTTGAGCTTGCTTCTCATCCTATGCTAGCCAAATCTTTTGCACCAAGTAGAGATACTACTTGTGCCTCCAAAATCCCTTAACCCAGTTTTGCCATGAGAGTCCACCATACCTACCTATGGTTTGAGTAAGATCCTTCAAGTAAGTTGTCATCGGTGCAAGCAATAAAAATTGCTCTCTAAATATGTATGATCTTTTAGTGTGAGGAAAATAAGCTTTATACGAACTTGTGATATGGAAGAAATAAAAGTGACAGACTGCATAATAATGTTCTTTATCACAAGCGGCAATATAAAGTGACATTCTTTTGCATTAAGATTTTGTGCATCCAACCATAAAAACGCATGACAACCTCTGCTTCCCTCTGCGAAGGGCCTATCTTTTATTTCACTTTCTACCCTTATACAGAGTCATGGTGATCATCACCTCTTCTTTTTATACTTTTTCTTTTTGTCAAGCACTATATGTTGGGGAAGATCTAGATATATATATATATCCACTCGGATGTAGATATTCATAAACTATTATTGTTGACGTTACCCTTGAGGTAAAAGGTTGGGAGGCAAAGTTATAAGCCCCTATCTTTCTCTGTGTCCGATTGAAGCTTTGATCTCATAAGTATCGCGTGAGTGTTAGCAATTATGAAAGACTAAAAGATGGTTGAGTATGTGGACTTGCTATATGAAAGCTCTTACATTGACTCTTTCCGATGTTTGATAAATTGCAATTGTTTCAATGACCAAGATCATAGTTTGTTGGTTTCCAATAAAGTTCTTGATTCATACTTTACCTTATGAACGAATTGTTACTTTAGCATAAGAAATTATATGACAATATATGTTGTTGTTCTAAAGATGATCATGATGCCCTCATGTCCGTATTTTATTTTATCGACACCTCTATCTCTAAACATGTGGACATGATTATCGATTTCGGTTTCCGCTTGAGGACAAGCGAGGTCTAAGCTTGGGGGAGTTGATACGTCCATTTTGCATCATGCTTTTATGTTGATATTTATTGCAATATGGGCTGTTATTACACATTATGGTATAATACTTATGTCTTTTCTCTCTTATTTTACAAGGTTTACACAAAGAGGGAGAATGCCAGCAGCTGGAATTCTGGACCGGAAAGGAGCAAATCTGAGAGACCTATTCTACACAACTCCAAAAGTCCTGAAAATTTATGGAGAATTATTTTCAAATATATAAGAATTATTGGGCGAAGAAAATACCAGAGGGGACCCACCAGGTGGCCACAAGCCTAGGAGACGCGCCCTACCCCCCTGGGCCCGCCCCTAGGGCTTGTGGGCCCCCTGGCAGGTCTTCGGTGTCCATCTTCTACGATATGAAGGGTTTTTACCTAGAAAAAATCAGAAGGAAGCTTTCAGGACGAAGCGCCGCCGTCTCGAGGCGGAACCTGGGCAGAAGCAATCTAGGGCTCCGGCGGAGCTGTTCTGCCGGGGAAACTTCCCTCCGGGAGGGGGAAATCAAAGCCATCGTCATCACCAACGATCCTCTCATCGAGAGGGGGTCAATCTCCATCAACATCTTCACAGCACCATCTCCTCTCAAACCCTAGTTCATCTCTTGTATTCAATCTTTGTCTCAAAACCTCAGATTGGTACGTCTGGGTTGCTAGTAGTGTTGATTACTCCTTGTAGTTGATGCTAGTAGGTTTATTCGGTGGAAGATCATATGTTCAGATCCTTAATGATATTCAATACCCCTCCGATCTTGAACATGAATATGCTTTGTGAGTAGTTTACGTTTGTTCCTGAGGACATGGGAGAAGTCTTGTTATAAGTAATCATGTGAATTTGTTATTCGTTCGATATTTTGATGAGATGTATGTTGTCTTTCCTCTAGTGGTGTTATGTGAACGTCGACTACATGACACTTCACCATGATTTGGGCCTAGGGGAAGGCATTGGGAAGTAATAAGTAGATGATGGGTTGCTAGAGTGACAGAAGCTTAAACCCTAGGATTGGGCCACCTTGCTGCACCTTTGTTACACTTGTTACTTGTTACCCGTTACGAATTATCTTATCACAAAACTATTTGTTACCGATAATTTCAGTGCTTGCAGAAAATACCTTGCTGAAAACCGCTTGTCATTTCCTTCTGCTCCTCGTTGGGTTTGGCACTCTTACTTATTGAAAGGACTACGATAGATCCCCTATACTTGTGGGTCATCATCTCGCCAACTATTGCTTCTACAACTATTGCTAACGTATAGCGATAAAGTAAAGCAATTACATGGCGCTTAGTGATTGACATGCAGGTCATACAATAATTAAAGACAACCCTAAGGCTCCTGCCGGTTGTCGTACTCATTGACATGCAAGTCATGAACTTATTACAAAACATGATCATCTCATACATCAACATATATCACATTTCACATCACATCTTGACCATATCACATCACAACATGCCCTGCAAAAACAAGTTAGACGTCCTCTACTTTGTTGTTGCAAGTTTTACGTGGCTGCTATGGGTAACTAGCAAGAACCGTTCTTACCTACGAAAAACCACAACGGTGATTATCAAGTTTATTGTTTTAACCTTCTGCAAGGACCGGCCTTAGTCAAATTCGATTCAACTAAAGTAGGAGAAACAGACACCCGCAAGCCACCTTTATGCAAAACAAGTTGCATGTCAGTCGGTGGAACTGGTCTCATGTGCGTGGATATGTAAGGTTGGTCCGAGCCGCTTCATCCCACAATACCGCCGAATCAAAATAAGACGTTGGTGGTAAGTAGTATGAACATCACCGCCCACAACTCCTTTGTGTTCTACTCGTGCATATCATCTACGCACAGACCTGGCTCTGATACCATTGTTGGGGAACGTTGTATGGAAAACAAAAAAAATTCTACGCACGCAAGATCTATCCATGGAGATGCATAGCTACGAGAGGGGGAGAGCATCTACATACCCTTGTAGATTGCTAAGCAAAAGCGTTTATCAACGTGGTTGATGTAGTCATACACCTTCACGATCCGTCCCGATTAAGTACCAAACGTACGACACCTCCGCGTTCAGCACACGTTCAGCTCGATGACGTCCTCGCCTTCTTGATCCAGCAAGAGGGGCGAAGTAGTAGATGAGTTCCGGCAGCATGACGGCGTGGTGACGATGGTGGTGAAGAACAATCTCCGCAGGGCTTCGCCAAGCACAACGGAAACTATGATGGAGGATAAACTAGAGGGGGCGGGGTTGCCGGCACACGACTTGGTGAATCTTGATGTGTTTCGGGTGCTAGCCCTACCTCTCTATTTTATATGTTGAGCCCTGGGGTCGTTTCTTGGAGAAAGAGCCTCCTCAAAGTCGGTTTGGCACGCAAGGCAAGAGTCCTTCTCGGACTCCAGGACCAGACGCCAGAGTCCTTGGTGTCTGGCCCAGACGCCAGGGTCCCTGGTGTCTGGCCCCTAGCCTCCACAAAACTTCCTTTTGCACCTTCCTAAAGGCCCGTGGTCTTTACCCCTTGGCCCAAATAAAGTGTTCTCGCACCAGAACATTTCGGGAAACATCCGAAACACCTTCCGATGAATTCCGGAACCCTTCCGGAGACAAAACACTATTATCCCATATATCAATCTTTACCTCCGGACTATTCCGGTGCTCCTCGTCAGGTCCGTGATCTCATCCAGGACTCCGAACAACATTTGGTCACCAACAAACATAACTCATATAATACTATATCATCAACGAACGTTAAGCGTGCGGACCCTACGGGTTCGAGAATGATGTAGACATGACTGAGACGCTTCTCCGGTCAATGACCAATAGCGGGACCCGGATGCCCATATTGGTTCCTACATATTCTACGAAGATCTTTATCGGTCGAACCTTTATGACAACATACATAGTTCCCTTTGTCCGTCGGTATGTTACTTGCCCGAGATTCGATCGTCGGTATCTTCATACCTAGTTCAATCTCGTTACCGGCAAGTCTCTTTACTCGTTCCGTAATACATCATCCCGTAACTAACTCCTTAGTCACTTTGCTTGCAAGCTTCTTGTGATGCTGTATTACCGAGAGGGCTCAGAGATACCTCTCCGTCATACGGAGTGACAAATCCCAATCTCGATTCACGCCAACTCAACAGACACCTTCGGAGATACCTGTAGAGCATCTTTATGATCGCCCAGTTATGTTGTGAAGTTTGATAGCACACAAGGTATTCCTCCGGTATCCGGGAGTTGCATGATCTCATGGTCGAATGAATATGTATTTGACATTAAGAAAGCAGTAGCAATAAACTGAATGATCATATGCTAAGCTAACGGATGGGTCTTGTCCATCACATTATTCTCCTAATGATGTGATCCCGTTATCAAGTGACAACACATGTCTATGGTTAGGAAACCTTAACCATCTTTTGATCAACGAGCTTGTCTAGTAGAGGCTCACTAGGGACACGGTATTTGTTTATGTATCCACACATGTATTTAAGTTTTCGGTCAATACAATTCTAGCATGAATAATAAACCTTTATCATGATTAAGGAAATATAATAATAACAACTTTATTATTGCCTCTAGGGCATATTTCCAACACATTGGGTCAAAACGAAGGAGCAATGGCCCCCTCGCAACAGTTCTCTCTCTCTCTCTCTCTCTCTCTCTCTCTCTCTCTCTCTCTCTCTCGTTGTCGACGCTCGATCCCCTTTGCTGTCACTCATCGTCAGTCGATTCCGGCCATTTCCGACGGGCTCCAAGGCTAAGGTAAACATCTACAACTCCTCTCTCGCTGCCCTATCTCTACGCCCATTAGATTTGCTTTGATGTGCATCTGTAGGGTCATCCCGAGTTGATTTGCATCGCTAGGGTTTCGACGACGGCGACGGAGATGACGGTCTGTTAGGCATCGCTTATGCATGGCATGGGGTACAAATCATCGGTGAGTTCATCCCCTCCCCCTTGTTTCTCCTCTCTACAAATTCATCGATGAGTTCATCCCCTCGCGATTTGATTTACATCGCTAGGGTTTCAGTTTGGCAGTGCAATATGTTGACGAATTAGGATAGTTTGAGTGAGTAGGAAAAAGTAGGAGTTTGATGGATACTTTTGTATGGCAGTGTTGGATAGTTTGAGTGAGTAGGCAAAATTAGGAATTTGACAACTCAAAACTCCTAATTTGACAGCTCCAAACTAGTGTCAAATTTATTGCCAAAACTTTACTTAATTTGACAGTGCCAAAACTAGTTTCAATTTATTCGCCAAAGCTTTGACAGTGCCAAAGTGTTACTTAATTTGACAACTCCAAACTAGTGTTTTTTTTCTGCCAAAGCTTTGATAGTGCCAAAACTAGTATCAATTTGTTTGCCAAAGCTTTAACAGTGCCAAAGGTTTACTTAATTTGATAGCTCCAAACTAGTGTTAATTTTTGTTTGTTTGTCAAAGCTTTGACAGTGCCAAAACTAGTGTCAATTTGTTTGCCAAAGCTTTGGCAGTGCCAAAGCTTTACTTAATTTGACAACTCCGAACTAGTGTTAATTTTTTTGTTTGCCAAAGCTTTGACAGTGCCAAAACTAGTGTCAAAAGCAGAAATGGTCTTCACATTGTACTAGGCAGTAGGAGTAGATGCAAAATTCAAAAATTGTCTTCACTACAAACATGACTTGTTATTATTTTGTAGTTTGCGGCGATGAGTTCATTCAACAACCACTACAGATCTGCATGTAACTTCGTGGTGTATGCCGACGAAGCTGACGCGAGCAACAACCGAGTAAGAACTCTTCTTCTTATTCGACAAACTCATTCATGATGATTGCAAACACATGCATGTCCGACGATTTCAAACATTGGACTTGGCAGGGATACATACCGATTCCGACCCAAGTTGAATAAAAGGTCTATGATGTGGACATGCTCAACCGTCAGCTTCTGGGTTCTCATGACAGTACCATCAAGGCCTTGAAGGAGATGAATGCCACGCTAAAGCAGGAGAGGGATCTCCTAATTGACAAGAAGGCTGATCTCGTTGATCAGAATCTTAAGCTGAAGGAGCAGAGGGATCAGCTGATCTAGGAGAGAGATCAGCTAAAAAGGAGAGAAAGCTCCTCAGGGCCAAGAGAAATGAGCTCAAAATGGCGAAAACTCATTTTCTCAAAGAGGGAGAAAACAATAGGCACAAGATTCGTCGGATCAAGGCAATCCTTGATCATGTGTGATCGACTACCAAAGTTATCTAGTGCTTAAATTTGTTAAGTTGAAGTAGTATAATACTCCCTCAGTTCCTAAATATTTGTATTTCTAGAGATTTCAACAAGTGACTACATATGGAGCAAAATAAGTGAATCTACACTCTAAAATATGTCTATATAAATCCGTATGTGGTAGTCCATTTGAAATCTCTAAAAAGACAAATATTTAGGAATGGAGGGAGTATATAGCAGCTTAGCTCTTAAAGTGCTAACTATTATGTAAAGTTGATGTAGTACTTAATGGTTGAACTTATATGATAGCTGATGCAGTAGTATCTTAAATTAGTTGATGGATTACCTAGACGCATATATACTTTTATACGAAAAAGTCTAACTGATGGTGTGGCGCCAATATGACATATCAGTGTTAACTGCTAACATATACTTACTGTTGGCGTTGGTCACGTGGCACATCATTAGCACATAAATACTGATGACATGTGCTCCAACATCATTAGTAAAGTTTATCACTTGCGCCATATTGGTGACGTTGGCACCCAATGCCACCAAGGCCAATGTTATCACGTCATAACTAGGCTTTTCTGCTGACGTGGTGGCATTTAAAATCCACTGTGCATCCAGATATGCAATAACAACATATGTCGTGGACTTGAATGTGAAACGTCGTCCTCTCTCCAACCGCAAATTCCCCACATATCATCATATAGTCTGAACTCTACTACGCCACACGCTTGGCTCGGACTACAGAATCCCCGTTTCTCGGATGCACTGCCTCGCCTGCGCCGCGCCCGCTGCAGCGGCCGCCGCTCGTGCTCCTGGAAGGCGCTTCGGCCGCCGGAGAGTGGTTGTCGACTGCGTCGCCTCCGCAGACCGCAACGTGGAAGGAACGCCTCCGAGGTCAGCGCACCTCTCGCCGCATTTCTGCAAATTTTCGGACTATGCTGTTGTCAATAGCACAATCATGCAGTCAGATTAGATAATCCCATTCATATTCCGTATCATAAATCAGAGTTTTTTCCCCGACAAATTACAACTGCCTGTATCTTCAAATAAACAACACAACTGCTAATATGTGTGTGAATTTTCGTCCAGGTTAAGGGAAGCATGTGAACTTTCTGAAATCTCAAGCAAAACACTGCTGTTTGCGTCAAAGAGGAAGATTGTTGCATTTTCGGCCTTTTGCCTTTGCTTACATTCTTCAAGGTACTTATCAGGTTCGGACTAGGTGACATGGTAATTAGGTGTTTATAGAAATTAATCCTATGTCTTTCATGTACCAGATTATTTTACTCCTGTAACAGTGTTAGTTTATTGTGTCTGTGAACTTTCTATAACTTTGTATGTTCTTATTATTATTACAGCACTTGCTTTGGGTGATCCTACAGTCAAAATTGAGGATGTAACTCCAAAGATATTTCCATCTGGTCCATTGTTTCCAACCGAGGTCGGTACTCAGTACTCTGTTGAATAAACCTTGTCCTATTTACTTGTTCTCAAAACATATTTACATTTCTTTGACTTTTGCTGCCTGTGCGACAGAAACGGATCGCAGAGCTTTTCGAAACAAATACTTACTCAGTTGTCAACATTTTCGATGCGACACTGCGCCCCCAGCTCAATGTAACAGGTGTTGTTGAGGTAAACTAAACACATGCTTGAATATTGTGAGTTTAGACCAAGGGTGTCGTATGCTCCTAGAAGCACTAGAATATGATACGCTGGGCACTCTACACATTTTCTCCATTGAATAGTTTGACTGTGCTAAAGTTAGGCTAATAATTGCTGATTCATTCTTTGATATCTTTTGTGTATGTACTTTCTAAATGACACTTTTCAAAAGATGCGAGAAGCTCTTGTTTGAAAGAAAGTTTTTAACATTCATTGTAGATCCCGGAAGGAAATGGTTCTGGAGTTGTTTGGGATGAGTCTGGACATATTGTTACAAATTATCATGGTATGTCAATCACATGACTATATATATGTCTACCATATATGAACAACACAACCTACTCCTCTCATGCCTACTTTACGGTGTTTGACTCTTTTCCCTTGTACACAATACACTGAATTTACTTTTGATATATGCATGTGTTTGCAATGTTGGTATGATTGTAGTGGTTGGAAACGCTCTTTCGAAAAATCCAAAGCTTGGTGAAGTTGTTGCACGTGTCAACATTCTTGCTGCCGAAGGGTAAATTCTTATATAACTACACTTGCTAGAATTTCCCATGAAATTCGATGGGGCATTATTATTCCTTGTGTATGCGCGCCAATTAACAGTAAATACTCTCCTATATCTGCTTGAAAGGATACAGAAAAATTTCGAAGGAATATTGATTGGTGCAGACCGCGCAAAAGATCTTGCTGTCCTTAAGGTAAAAGTTTCTTCTGACTATGAACAAGGGTCAGGGTTTAATTAAAAATGCTAATGCTCTTATATAGAGAACTATTGTTGATATTAGTAATTCTGAAATTAACTATCTAAATGGAATTTATATATACTCATGCCACATAAAGCTAAAAAAGAGAGTAAGCAAACTTCAAAATGGGAGGGACTGGGGGTGGTCGGTGGAGACTTAATGACTTCTACTTTCACCATGACTCCTTGTCGATTAAATTAGTTTTCTGTTCCTTGATTTCCTGTTGCCCCTTCGAGCTAAATAGATGGCATGCAATTAGTTTATCTTTTTTATTTAATTGTAAGTGACACGACATGATTCCAGTGAAACAGATATAAAAATGAGAGTTGACTTATGACACCAAAGGATCGCTGAGTCATATTAGAGACTGAGATTACACGCCGTTCTGTATGTCTTGTCGTTTCCTCTATATTGCGAATGTCAACATGGTAGTTTAGAGCGCCGAGATGATTATGTGAACCTGCTAACATTGTGCTCACCCTATCTCCATCTGGTTCATGGACGCGCATTGCAAGGGCTAGAATGTTTAATTTTGTTAGTACGAAAAAAGGCAGTCACAAACGAGTTCTGGAGCATGTCCAGTGCCAGTTTTGTGACATTCACATGAGTTCATCTTTAGTTAATCATAGTTATGACTTATTTATGTTGCTTAAATTGTTTCTATAGTTCGCTTCGGAAAACATCTCACTGAACATTTTCTCTTTGTGAATCTCATATATTGATATGTACATTTGTCATAGGTGGACGCCCCTTCAGATATCTTGAAGCCAATTATTGTGGGACAGTCCTCAGCTCTAAAAGTTGGTCAGCAATGCTTAGCAATTGGAAATCCTTTTGGTTTTGACCATACTCTGACTGTTGGTGTTATCAGTGGTTTAAATCGAGATATATTTAGTCAAGCTGGAGTGACAATTGGAGGTGGGATTCAAACAGATGCAGCTATTAACCCTGGGAACAGGTTTGTGGAGATGGTATAATCACCAAATTTCGTATAATTATTTCAGGAGCAATTCATAGCAAATTTTGCATTTCAGATTCCAGAACTTTTTGGAACTGAAAATTGTAGGGGAGGCCCCGACATTTGTGATTTCAGAACTTGTGTAGAAAGTAGAAACTACTGCTAGTGGTACTGCCTTGAGGATTGGCACATCTTTATATTTCACTATCTGTCACTTACAGTTAGACATTCCTAGGCATGTGTTACTGGTTTCACCTAACTTGACAATTATGGTGTTTATATATCTTATTCAGTACCACATTACTAAATGCCAAATTGCAAAACATGGAAGGTCTATGTTGGTACACAGACAAAACTAGTATTAAATCTTGTTCTTTTGTAAGTGATTAATATCAGAGTTCATAAGACAGGACACATAAACTTGGAGTTAAATTCCAGCTATGGTAGTTGGCATAGCGATCATATAGCATAATCTTCTGGAACTTAGCACATAGCATCCAAATTGTTTGCTTAACTAACAAACAATTACTCTATGCGAAACCCGCTCATTGAACAATTACTCTATGCTTGATGTTGTATAGTCTATCCTACCACATTCAAGATATAAGCTCAACCGCTTTATACAAGTGATTCACTATTACCTGTGCTATGGCCTATGGGACGGTGAACTTGATTGCTCTTACTCTCGAAATGGATCATTCACTCTGGTGGCTTATATCTGTAGCACCTTTACTTTAGTTAACTTGTCGATTAATTAAATATGAGCCATTCTGATTTCTTTAGCTAAAAATGTATTACAGAGCATTTTACTAACCATATAGTCTGATGAACCTCGATGCAGTGGTGGTCCTTTGCTAGATTCGAAAGGGCACATGATTGGTATTAACACAGCAATTTTTACACAGACAGGTTAGGTTACTTCCATTTTGACATCTCCTATTCAAAAGTGCACTGTGAGATCATGATTGGCTCTATTAATCCATAAATTAGAACTAATTTCTCATTTTGACATGTTAGCAGATTTTTCTGCTTTTTATAGCTGAGCTATAACTCAGTCGCTATGCGTGTTACCATTTAAAAGAGTATGTCTAAAATTAGTAAAAGCACAATCGCTGTTAACTATCATGATCTTAAGTTCTTAACTAGTGGTTTTTTTTTTTGAACATTTCTTAACTAGTGGTTATCTTACCTACTTGCTGTATTTCAGTGTCATTTTCTAAGTTACTCTGCTCATTGTACTGACTTTTATCAGTGATGGCATGTTTTGGATGACTTTTGTTTGTGATGAGGTGATCAGTGGGTAATATCATGACTAAAATTCATTTTTGTTTTGTTTTCACATAGCATTCATCTAACTTACTATATGCCTTCTTCATAGAGGCGAGGTGTTTTTATTAGTAGCTGTTCGCCTAGTAATCGACTGATATATCTGCTGTTGGTTACTTCTGCTCAAGCCCAATATCGGCCAATGAATTGACTTCATTGTGTTGACTTGGCAGTGCATATCTCAGATTGAACTACGTCCATTTATCCTTTTCTACCGGTCAATGTAGTTTCTAAGTTAGTCTGAGATGCCATTGTTTCTTTAATGTTACAGGAACGTCCGCAGGTGTTGGTTTTGCTATCCAATCATCAACTATACTCAAAATAGTTCCTCAGTTAATTCAGTCTGGAAAGGTATGCTGCTTTGACATCTTAAAGCCACATCATGAACTTAATATCATTTTCAAAACCATTCCCTTAGAATAATTTGTCATCTTATGGTGATGACATATGTGCAGAGAAGTATAACATTCATGCAACAAACATCACCGTGAAGTTGAGAGTTATTTACCAGTAACCGTTTCCCTTGTTCCGATGCTTGCCTATACTTGTGTATGTTTCAGTTGTCCAGGCATGATTGTGAATAAATGCAATCCCAGCTATTTTATACAAAGTCATTGCACTAGGAGGAAAATGTTTAGCCTTTTTGGTTCTATAAATAGTAGAAAAACATTTTTCAGAGAAATGATTCTCATGCAATGACTGTACTTGCATTGAAAAAGAAAACTTATTTGACCATGTTATTATTCGACCATTTGGTTATTTGTTCGTTGCTGACACTCGTATTTAGTTTCTGTTTTTTTTAAAGAGTTTCTGTACTTTATATTGGTCTAAGTTATGCTTACCTTTTATTTAAGGTGCGCCGTGCTGGCCTGAATGTGGAATTCGCACCAGATCCGATTGCGTATCAGCTTAACGTCCGTGATGGCGCTCTTATACTGAAGGTAAGCTGAATTGTTGGCACCTAATTCTCTGCTCCGTTGGCCAAACAGAAACAGAAATAACCCCTGATCCCATAACTTGTGCTTCACTGCAGGTTCCCCTGGGCAGCGCCGTAGCCAAAGCAGGTCTGGTTCCCACCGGCAGGGGTTTTGCCGGCAATATTATCCTCGGTGACGTCATTGTTGCAGTGGATGGCAAACCAGTGAGTGCTTGCTGATCAAGTTGCATTCCTTAAATGTTTATAGAGTTTATATGATTTAGATAGGGTTGTCGCGTCTTTCGTCTCCTCTCATTCGCATGGTCGCTTGTGGAGCAGATCAAGGGCAAATCTGACCTCCTGAGGGTTCTAGACGACTACGGCGTTGGAGACACGGTGACCTTGACGATCAGAAGAGGTACCGAGACCATTCCGATAGCCTTGTCGCTGGAAGACGCAAGCGTTTGATGTACTGTACCCCTGAAGTTTGTTGCCGTTCCCAGTTCTGCAATGTAACCTAATGACCTCCTCGTGGATTTTGATCAGTCGGAAGTTTTCCTTGAAACCTTGTGTGTTACTAGTCGTACCAAGATCGTGCCATGTGCTAGTCTGTAACCGAAAAAAAAAATCCTGCGTGGTGAATGAATGAAGAATGTTACCATTTCACACGGAAATGGTGCTCTTTGGGGGCGCGCTTTAAGTTGAACCGAGGGATTTCGGAAAGAGAAAGCGAAAGGGGAATGGAATGTCGCTACCAGCGGCAACAGCGTGAGGCTTTGGCTGTGGCCGAGCCTTTGGATCTTTGAACGCGGGGATGCTTGGCTTTGGGTTTTGGACTGACCCCACTCAATCCAAGGCAGCAGCAGCGAGACGGTGGGGTACTCACTCTGCCAAAGAAGGGAGGGAACATAACATAAAGCGGCGGCCAGCGGGAGCTTCGAATAGCTGCACAGCAAGCTAAAGCAGCAGGGGATGCTATGCTTGTGTTGTTTTTGGCACACATGCATGGGGAGCCGTGCTCCTCCTTGCTTCACAGAGAAGCTTCCAAAGTACACAAAGGCGAAAGCACGAGCCTATGATCTGCGATCCAAAGGAAAAACAACAAAAGACGAGAAGATGGTCTCCACTCTACAGCTAGTAGAGAGAGAACAATTTTGTTTTCCACCTGGCAGGATCATACTCCTACGTACTCTATTTAGCAGCGCCCTGAACGCAAAACCTCTGCTTTTTCTTTCTTCCGTGGTCACGGTCACGCTCACTTGCCTTTTTCTTTTCTGTGATGTGGATTACTGCGGAAAACCCTGCATTACGGAAGATACCTCGGTACCTGATTCGCCCCCACTAGATTTTAGCAGGATATAGTATACGGGGTTTACATGCAAGCAAGTGTAAAGCCCTATGTTGCCTTGTTGGGTGGGTGTGTCCAATGCACATCGTATCTCCCTCTCTTTGAGCTTTAATTTATGCCTTTGGACCAAGATCTTACCCGTCGCTGTTTCAGATGTGACCCTACGGGGATACTCTCCTATATCTACAACAACAAAGACACGCAATAACATGGTCCAAGCTTCCTCCACTGCCCCCCATAAAACTTGTGTGCCGCCAGCCAGGCTAAGCTAAGCCACCTTGGGTGTCACAACTCTCACACACTAGCTAGGACAGCATGATGGGAGTCCCCAGCCTTGCACTGGCGATCCTTGTCCTCGTCGCCCTCTCGGCCGCCACCAGCCGTCCGGGGGTCCTCGCGGCCAGGAGCCCCGGCGTCCTTCTCGCCCCAACAAGCAGCCGCGGTGCCGAGCAGCCGCGGAGACTCGTCGAGGCTGGCGGCAATGGCGCCCCCGCCGCTAGCTTCGATGCCTCCGGGAAGCCCGTGGCGGCGGCCGGCTCTTCTCCGCCTCCGACGGTGTTCGACGCGGACAGGATGAGCAAGCGGCGAGTCCGGAGAGGGTCCGACCCCATACACAACAAATGCTGAGTACTGGGCGGACCCATTGATGGCCGGACTTGAAGGGCCAGCCAACTCTCCTTGTTTCCCTTCGCCTCTCGTTTTCTTCTTCTTTCGGCGCTTTTTCTTTCCCCTCTCTTGAGGTTTGAGTCGTTCCGTTCCTTCCGGGGTTCAACCGGTTTTGTCATAGAAATACATGTACATAGATGCCGATGAAAGGATGGGCGCATGTGTACCTACTTATTACTTGAGTCTGAATCGATCATTGTCCTTGCGGATACGTACGCAACTCAGTTTTACAGTACGTACTTTAAGATTCGTTCAGTTTCCGAGCTGAGATTTGCACGACGAAATGCCTCATGGTGAGTGGGTGGGTGCCTTGGTGGAAAATGGCGCGGAAACTTCCTGCTCCACTTCGGCGACCAGATCACTTCACTTCAAAGCGGCTGAGCCAGCCGAAGGGTCCGTCCGGTACCGGGGACGCGCACACGAGGGTGGCACCTAGCCCGGTTCACCGCTGGTGCCACGCGAACAGGGGGCGTGTGCCGTCGCGGGTTGCGTCCGTAGTTCTTGGCTGCCCGCTCGTCACTGACAATCGAACAGCTTAGGCCAACTCCAGCGCACGACCGTCCGTTTTATCCGAATTTTGTTCGTTTGGCGTAGCAATGGATACCAAAATGAACATGCATGTCCGGGTTTAGTTGGAGGCGCCCAACGTGCCGACCGTCTCCAAAACGTCCGCCTCGACCGCGCGCCCACGCCTGCGCCTCGCCCGCCCACGAGCTCGCGCTCTCGGCCCGCCGGTGCAGCCGCCGCAGTTGAGCTCGCCCACGCCTGCCCGCCCGCCCGCGCTCTCCAAGCGAGCTCGCGCGGCCGTGCCGCTCGCCGCCTGCCGCGCCATGCCTCCCACCACGCCGGGGCAGCAACTGCCCGGGTGCTCGCGCCTGCCGCTCGCACACCGGGGCGCTCGCCAGCCGCACCCTGCCACGCTTCGCCAGCCGCAGCCGCCGGCCAGCCCATGCTCGTCCGCAGCGGCTGGCTAACTAGCTAGCTAGCACGCCCGCGCACGCCGTAGCTAGCTAGCTAGCACGCGCTGCCAGGGCATGCGCGCACGCTTCGCCCTGCCGCCCGCCGCCGAGCCTGGCTGCCGCGCCCGCTCGCGCGTCCGTCCATCGCCGCCGCAGAGCTCGCCGCGCCCGCTCGCGCTCAAACACCGCAACAGCAGCAGTCGTCGCCCGCGCGCGCCGTGTTTCCCGGGCTCGAACCGCTCACCTGCTCGCGCCCGCCGTGCACCGCGCCCCGCCCTGCCGCGCGCTCGCCCCGCCCTTCCGACGCGCCCCGGCCTTGCCCGCCGCGCCCACCCCGTGCGCTTACCAGCAAGCGCGCCTGCTCGCCCAACCGCTCCCCGGCCTTGCCTGCTCGCTCGCGTCGTGCACGCCTGACGTGGCCCTGCCTGCGTCGCCTCGCCGCAGCCCCGCCTGTGAGCCTGCCTGCGTCGCGCAGCCCCGCCTGCGCGCCGAGCAGGGAGGTCGCTGCCACCGCGTGCGGGTAGGAAACCGCCGGAGCCTAGGATGGCGCAGGCCGTCGGCCAGTCGCGGCTGCCTGGGTCGCGCGCCGGCGCGGTGGGGAAGAATCAGAGAAAAGAAGGAGAGAGAGGTGATGGGTGGGTGGGCCCCTTTGTTTCAATGACTAGCGGGCCAGACCTCACATGCAAAGGGTCAGGGGCGGACGAGGACCACGCAGAAAACGTCCGATCGTGTTCGTTTCAGACGCAAAACCAGACCAAGTTTATGTCCAGAATGGGACAAACCGGATCAGAAACGGACATTTTTTACGGATAGGGTCAGGCGTGGGAACGTCTTCGTGTTTACCCTCAAAGTTGGCGTGCTACTAGTATTTACATAGTACCACACCGCTCGTTCGGGTAGCCACTTCGCGGCCTAAATAACGAGACGACGAACCAATTATCGTCGACGACGCAAGGCTGGCGCTAGCTACGCTGGCCTGCCGAGGCAAAAAGCGGTCGTGACCTACTTCTGGCCGGGCTTGGCCCAGCAGCCTGTTACCCTAGGTCGCTGTTAACTCGTGCATGTTGGGGGCTAAGAAGTGCGGAGCGACGTAAGTCTTTTTTTTTCCTTTTACCATTCTGACTCGTTTACATGATTCATGGTGACTGCCTACTTGTACGTGCGCACCTATAACAACAAAAAACGGCAACATCAGCTGGCCAACTATAACTGCCAAAATTGACAGTTTCGTTTGAACATTCAAATTTGTTTTTCTTGTTTAAAAAATCAAGTAAATCATATATGGATCCAGCAAAATTCCAGCTTATTTACATCACAGGCTTGGGAGATAGTGACAGCTTAGTTGGTTCATTAAAAGAAAAGTTCAAAGTTCAACATTTTCTAGAAATTGCAAAGAATCTCAGTAAATCATCCATGTACAGTAGTGATCTGCAAAAATTTGGCTGACCGCTGATTTGTGCGATATTAGCCGATTTAGTCAGCCAACTAGCGTGACCTTTTTTGTTGTTGTTGCCACGTATGTACTTACAAGCGTGACTTATCTGTCAAGAATAATGTTAATAGAGTCAAATGGTGGATCATAGTTAGCCGTAACAGATTATGCCAATATTCTGTTACAATTTCCTGTGACACCAACAGTTGATACCAACAGTAGGTGCTCTGTGCAAAATTGATACCAACAGTTGGTTGTTTGTGCAATTTCCTGTGACACTAAGGTAAAAGTAGTAGGATAATTTCCTATTGAAGCTTCTGATTTTTTTTTGAACGTTTCATTGTTTTTACAAGATATGGTAGGACATTTTTGACATCCGAACCTGAATCCGGCTGATAGGATATGGTGCTACTAATATATGCCGTTGTAGGACAAACATTTTTTCTAGCTGAATAATCTAACCTGTTAAATATGGATATATGATTTATGGGCAAACTTTTAGGTATACTGACTAGCAATATCTTAATGCTATCTTTGCTTATGAGAAGAGACATATGTCTATCGGTGCTTTATTTGGCTTGTTTTAGTACCTTCTAGTAATTTACATGTGCTTAAAGTTTATAAGTATTAATACTTGCTTGTTGATTATGTGTAACTTTAGTTTAAAGCATTTATATATTCCCCATAGATGCGTGTGGTATATGAATGTTTCGATCCGTGTCCATTCCGCTACCGTACCACGTCTGAATCCGGCATTTGAATCCACATCCATCTTGTTTTTGAATCCAAAAATAAATACGAAATGGAGTGTTGAGTATATTGATTATTAGGAAAGACGAGATAGACTAGAATTTG
This sequence comes from Thinopyrum elongatum, assembly GCA_011799875.1. NCBI lineage: Eukaryota > Viridiplantae > Streptophyta > Magnoliopsida > Poales > Poaceae > Thinopyrum > Thinopyrum elongatum. The sequence goes on from CM022298.1 coordinate 467,562,983, forward strand.
TTCCTGCCTTGTCTTGTACTCCAAGTTGATCATTGTACTCCTATATATATGTCCACGAGGCTCAAGCAATACAACAACTATTCCACCAATTCCTCTCTCTCTCCCTTCTAACATGGTATCAGAGCCATGATATCAGTCTTATCTCGATCCTAAACCCTAGCCGCCGCCGCTTCCGCACCCGTGCGCCGTCCTCGGAGCGGTCGACCTCCATGACCGCCGCCGGGGGCCACGCCGCCCGTACCTAGGGTTCGTCCGCTGGTCATGTTGATCGGCTGCCCTAGAGAGTTTTTCCCGATCTCTTGATCCGGGTTTTCTCTCTGCCGCTGGTCACCTTGATCTGCGGTTTCTTTTTGGTTTTCCGATCTATGCTTGATCGGTTTGCGTCGCCCACCGCCGACGTCGACCCTCGTGCGTCTCTACTCCGACATCGTCACGACCGGCATGCTTCTTCACCGACCCGGCGGCCTCGCGTGATAGGCAGCCCCTCATGGCCGTCGTCCATGCGTCGGCCCGCTCGTCGATCAACGCCGGCCGTCACCGCCCTCTCCGACTGTGACACCTGCATCGCCCCGACCCGGCGGCCTCGTGCCATGCGACGGCCCATCATAGTCGCCGTTCGTGCGTCGGCCCGCCCATCGATCCACGCCACCCGCCTCCGCCGCGTCTGCACGACGGCCCTGCGGTCTGCCTCGCCGGCCTCGTCCCCGGCTGCGTCAGGCTCGTCGGCTGCCTCAGCTCGGGTGTCGCTGCTATGTTGGTCGCTCGGGCCTCGCTGCCCGGGCGCCGGCACTGTTTTGGCAGCCCGGGTGCCGGCGCTGACGCGCTCGTCCGCACGTCGTCCCACGCCCTCCGTCATCGTCAACCTCATCTTGGACTTCTCCGCCACCCCACCTCCTTCGAGCGGCATCCTCGACCTCGCGCACGATCGACTTGATCACCCGCTCGCCACCGCGATCCGCCTCATCTACGCCATGCGATCGACCTGGCCCGTCGGCTGCTCGCGCCTCCGCAGGTCCCTTGAAGATCATCCCCGAGTTCAGCGCGCCCCACCACCGATCGAGCAATGGGCTGCCACTGCGTCGCCCCGTCGGGCCACCGCGCCGCTGCCCCGTGGTTCTCCTCGCGGCTGCATCGACTCGCACGTCACCGTTGCATCGCCCCTTCGGGCCGTAGTGCCGCTATACGCGGTCCCCGTAGCCGCCCCGAGGTCGTCCCCGCGGTTGCACTGACCCGCGCTCCGCCGCTGCGCCGCCCCTTCGGGCTGTAGCGCCGCGGCCCGCGGTCCCCACTGCCGCCCGGGGTCTTCCCGTCGTAGCCACCCCGATCCGCCTGCTGCCGCCACGTCGCCCCTTCGGGCCGTGGCGCCACGGCCCGTGGTCCACCGTCGTCCCCGCGCGTTGACTTCCCGTGGTATGCGCCGCGCCGCCTCCTTTGGCGCGGGAACGCCACCGTCCGCGCCGGTCTTCGTCACGCTGTCAGGGTTCCTCGCCTACTTCGAGCACCGCCGCCACGCTTCTAACCTAGTCGCTGCCGCCGCTCTTCTTTGGCCGTCGCCGCCGCTAACCCCGTAGCCGTCGCTGCCACCCGTCCACCTCCTTCCTCTTCGTCCAGCACCAGCCCATCGTCAGCGTCGCCGTCATCTACCCTAACCACTTCATCTACTCCGACCACCGTTGGTGACATCGGCCCCGCGCCGATGGACGCGCAATCGTCGTCGAGTTCTTCTCTGCTGGCCCGTCCGACTTCTCTGACATGGAGTACAGCTTGTGCAGGTCCCCATCTACGCATGCCCGGTGCTGGCAACACCGATGCGTGCCTTCGTCCACGATGTGTCCTCGGGCTTGGCAAACCCGCCGCGATGCGTCGTCAACACCGTCCTCTGCCCGGCGCACACTACTTCCACACCACTGCGCCCATGACTAACTTGGCGCCTCCTTGCGCCCGCGGCTCCACGGTGACTTCCTCGACACCGGCCACCCCGATTCGACATCGACCACGACATTCTTTGCACGGCTACCTCGACCACGGCTCCACCACCTACGCTCTCGGCTACCTCGACAAACGGCACAAGGGGCTACCGCCTTGCTTGAGCAACCTCGTCGGTTGCCACTCCAGCCACGACTTCCATGATGCATCGACCGTTAAGACTGTGGGGGGGGGGGGGGTGTCCGTCGGCTTGCCTTCGGATTCTTCTCCAGTCTCACCATCTGCGTCGCTACCGTTGTGACTGCGGGGGGATGTTGAGTATATTGATTATTAGGAAAGACGAGATAGACTAGGATTTGTTCCTGCCTTGTCTTGTACTCCAAGTTGGTCATTGTACTCCTATATATATGCCCACGAGGATCAAGCAATACAACAACTATTCCACCAATCCCTCTCTCTCCCTTCTAACATGAAGCACCATCCATTCACATCCGATCCGGTTTCACCCCTACCTGGCACTTCCTCTTTCTGATGGAAATATGCCCTAGAGGCAATAATAAAGTTGTTATTATTATATTTCCTTATTCATGACAAAGGTTTATTATTCATGCTAGAATTGTATTGATCGGAAACTTAAATACATGTGTGGATACATAAACAAATACCGTGTCCCTAGTAAGTCTCTACTTAGACTAGCTCGTTGATCAAAGATGGTTAAGGTTTCCTAACCATAGACATGTGTTGTCACTTGATAATGGGATCACATCATTAGGAGAATGATGTGATGGACAAGACCCATCCATTAGCTTAGCATATGATCGTTCAGTTTATTGCTATTGCTTTCTTAATGCCAAATACATATTCCTTCGACTATGAGATCATGCAACTCCCAGATACCGAAGGAATACCTTGTGTGCTATCAAACATCACAACGTAATTGGGTGATCATAAAGATGCTCTACAGGTATCTCCGAAGGTGTCTGTTGAGTTGGCATGGATCGAGATTAGGATTTGTCACTCTGTGTATCGGAGAGGTATCTCTGGGCCCTCTCGGTAATACACATCACAAGAAGCTTGCAAGAAAAATGACTTAGGAGTTAGTTACGAGATTATGTATTACAGAATGAGTAAAGAGACTTGCCGGTAACGAGATTGAACTAGGTATGAACATACCGATGATCGAATCTCGGGCAAGTAACATACCGACAGACAAAGGGAATTACGTATGTTGTCATAAAGGTTCGACCGATAAAGATCTTCGTAGAATATGTAGGAACCAATATGGGCATCCAGGTTCTGCTATTGGTTATTGATCGGAGAGGCGTCTTGGTCATGTCTACATAGTTCTCGAACCCGTAGGGTCCGCACGCTTAACGTTCTTTGACGATATAGTGTTATATGAGTTATGTGATTTGGTGACCGAATGTTGTTCGGAGTCCCGGATGAGATCACGGACATGACGAGGAGCTCCGGAATGGTCCGGATGTAAAGATTGATATATAGTATGTTGCTATTTGGACACCGGAAAGGTTTCGGAATGTATCGGGTAGTCATCGGATCACTGGAAGGGGTTCCGGGAAGACCCGGGAGGTTAATGGGCCTTATGGGCCAAGAGGGGGAACACACCAGCCCACAAGGGGCTGGCGCGCCCCTTCCCTTGGCCGCCGGTCCTAGGGATGGAAAGGAGGGAGGGCTAGCCCCTCTTTCCTTCCCTCCACCTTGGAGGAAGGAAAGGGGGGGACGCCACCTCCTCTTGCCTTCCCCCCGTAGGCATGCAAGGAAAGGGGGGGCGCTAGAGGGCAGGAGCCCAAGGGGGCCGGCCAGCCACCCTTGGGGTGCCTCCTGACTGCCTCCCCTCCCCCCACTATATATATATATATATGAGGGAGGGGGCGCCACACAAGACCACGACAATCTCTTAGCCGTGTGCGGCGCCCCTCTCCACAGTTTAGTCCTCCGTCCAGTTTCTCCGCAGTGCTCGTCGAAGCCCTGCGGGAACGAGTTCACCATCACCGTCACCACACTGTCGTGCTGCCGGAACTCATCTACTACTTCGCCCGTCTTGCTGGATCAAGAAGGCGAGGACGTCATCGAGCTGAACGTGTGCTAAACGCGGAGGTGTCGTACGTTCGGTACTTGATCGGTTGGATCGCGAAGAAGTTCGACTACATCAACCGCATTAATAAACGCTTCCGCTTTATGGTCTATGAGGGTATGTAGACATACTCTCCCCTCTCATAGCTATGCACCTCCATGGATAGATCTTGTGTGTGCGTAGAAATTTTTTGTTTTCCATGCAACGTTCCCCAACAGTGGCATCCGAGCCAGGTCTATGCGTAGATGATATGCACGAGTAGAACACAAAGGAGTTGTGGGCAGTGATGCTCATACTGCTTACCACCAACGTCTTATTTTGATTCGGCGGTATTGTGGGATGAAGCGGCCCGGACAACCTTACATGTCCACGCACATGAGACCGGTTCCACCGATTGACATGCAACTTGTTTTCAATAAAGGTGGCTGGCGGGTGTCTGTTTCTCCTACTTTAGTTGAATCCAATTTGACTACGGCTGTTCCTTGAAGAAGGTTAAAACAGCAAACTTGATAATCACCGTTGTGGTTTTTGTGTAGTTACGAACGGTTCTTGCTAGAAGCCCGTAGCAGCCACGTAAAACTTGCAACAACAAAGTAGAGGATGTCTAACTTGTTTTTTCAGGGCATGTTGTGATGTGATATGGTCAAGATATGATGTGATATATGTTGATGTATGAGATGATCATGTTTTGTAATATCGACAACCGGCAGGAGCCTTAGGGTTGTCTCTGAATTATTGTATGAAATGCAAGCGCCATGTAATTGCTTTACTGTATCGCTATGCGTTAGCAATAGTTGTAGTAGCAATAGTTGGCGAGGCGACCCCGACGCAACGATGGAGATCAAGGTGTCGAGCCGGTGACGATGGAGATCATGACGATGCTTGGGAGATGGAGATCAAAAGCACAAGATGATGATGGCCATATCATGTCACATATTTTGATTGCATGTGATGTTTATCCTTTATGCATCTTATTTTGCTTAGAATGGCGGTAGCATTATAAGATAATCCCTTCACTAAATTTCAAGATAAAAGTGTTCTCCCCGAGTATACACCATTGCCAAAGTTCGTCGTTTTGAAGCACCTCGTGATGATCGGGTGTGATAGACTCTACGTTCACATACAACGGGTGTAAGACAGTTTTGCACATGCAGAATACTTGGGTTAAACTTGACGAGCCTAGCATGTACAGACATGGTCTCGGAACACTAGAGACCGAAAGGTCGAACATGAGTCATATAGTAGATATGATCAACATAGAGATGTTCACTATTGATGACTACCCCATCTCACGTGATGATCGGACTTGGGTTAGTTTATTTGGATCATGTATCACTTAGATAACTTGAGGGATGTTTATTTAAGTGGGAGTTCATTAGTAATTGGATTAATTGAACTTAATTTATCATGAACTTAGTCTTAATAGTTTTTGCCTATCTATGTTGTAGATCATGGCCCGTGCTACCATTCCCCTGAATTTTAATGCGTTCCTAGAGAAAGCTAAGTTGAAAGATGATGGTAGCAACTACACAGATTGGGTCCGTAACTTGAGGATTATCCTCATTGCTGCACAGAAGAATTATGTCCTTGATGCACCACTAGGTGACAGACCTGCTACAGGAGCTACTGCGGATGTTATGAACGTCTGGCAGACTCGATCTAATGAGTACTCGGTAGTTCAGTGTGCCATGCTTTACGGCCTAGAACCGAGACTTCAAAGACGTTTTGAATGTCACAGAGCATATGAGATGTTCCAAGAGCTGAAGTTGATATTTCAAGCTAATGCCCGGGTTGAGAGATATGAAGTCTCCAACAAGTTCTATAGCTATAAAATGGAGGAGAACAGTTCTGTCAGTGAACACATACTCAAAATGTCTGGGTATCATAACCACTTGACTCAGCTGGTGATTGATCTTCCAGTTGAGAGTGTTATTGACAGAGTTCTTTAGTCACTGCCACCAAGCTACAAAGGCTTCGTGATGAACTATAATATGCAAGGGATGATGAAAACGATTCCCGAGCTCTTCGCAATGCTTAAGGCCGCGGAGGTAGAAATCAAGAAGGAGCATCAAGTGTTGATGGTTAACAAGACCACTAGTTTCAAGAAAAAGGGCAAGGGAAAGAAAGGGAACTTCAAGAAGAATGGCAAGCAAGTTGCCGCTCCCGTGAAGAAGCCCAAAGCTGGACCCAAGCGTGAAACTGAGTGCTTCTACTGCAAAGGAAATGGTCACTGGAAGCAAAACTGCCCCAAATACTTGGCGGATAAGAAGGATGGCAAAGTGAACAAAGGTATATTTGATATACATGTTATTGATGTGTATCATACTAATGCTTGTAGTAACGCCTGGGTATTTGATACTGGTTCGGTTGCTCATATTTGTAACTTGAAACAGGAGCTACGGAATAAACGAAGATTGGCTAAGGATGAGGTGACGATGCGCGTCGGGAATGGTTCCAAGGTCGATGTGATCGCCGTCGGCACGCTACCTCTACATCTACCTTCGGGATTAGTTTTAGACCTCAATAATTGTTATTTGGTGCCAGCATTGAGCATGGACATTATATCTGGATCCTGTTTATTGCGAGACGGTTATTCATTTAAATCGGAGAATAATGGTTGTTCTATTTATATGAGTAATATCTTTTATGGTCATGCACCCTTGATGAATGGTCTATTCTTGTTGAATCTCGATCGTAGTGATACACATATTCATAATAATGATAGTGCAACATACTTGTGGCACTGCCGTTTAGGTCATATTGGTGTAAAGCGCATGAAGAAACTCCATGCGGATAGACTTTTGGAATCACTTGATTATGAATCATTTGATACTTGCGAACCATGCCTCATGGGCAAGATGACTAAAACTCCGTTCTCCGGAACAATGGAGCGAGCTAATAACTTATTGGAAATAATACATACCGATATATGCGGTCCAATGAGTGTTGAGGCACGCGGCGGGTATCGTTATTTTCTAGCCTTCATAGATGATTTGAGTAGGTATGGATATATCTACTTGATGAAACACAAGTCTGAAACATTTGAAAAGTTCAAGGAATTTCAGAGTGAAGTAGAGAATCATCATAACAACAAAATAAAGTTTCTATGATCTGATCGCGGAGGCGAATATTTGAGTTACGAGTTTGGCCTTCATTTAAAACAATGTGGAATTGTTTCACAACTCACGCCACCTGGAACACCACAGCGTAATGGTGTGTCCGAATGTCGTAACCGTATGAAAGTGCAACTAATCCCCGGGTGGTTTTGGTAATTCATAACAACATATAGCTCATTGAACTAATATCCATTCAAGTTTAATATTTCAGAAAGTTCAATGAATGGCATGGCATGGACTAGAGATGTGGACCCCTCAAAATGCTAAGGACACATATTGGCAAAAGCTCAAGACTCTTCATTTATATTTTAGTGATCCAAGATCACATTGAGTCCATAGGAAAGCCAATACTATTAAAAGGGGATGAGGTGTTGCTTAATGGTCTACTTGCTCAAGTGCTTAGTGATATTGCTCCAAAGCCCTCAACCACTTTCTCATTCCAAATATGTCCAAAACCCAAAGTCAAACTCAGCCCCACCGATATTTCCTATCCGGCGCCACCGAGTTCATATGACATAGCCACTGTCAGAAACCCGAACAGTTCGGTCACACCGATACGGATCTCGGTCTCACCGAGATGGCCTTGCAAACTCTCTGTTGGTTGTTGCAATTATTTTGGTCTCACCGAAATTGCGATCGGTCACACCGAGTTGGATTGACATCTTCTCTGTTGCCTTATTGCTTCACTTCGGTCTCACTGAGTTGATGCAGTCGGTGGCACCGAGTTGATGTTTGCCCTAAGCCCTAGCACATCGGTCCCACCGAGTTGTTCCAGTCGGTCCCACCAAGATTCCTAACATTCACATTTTGAACTGAATCGGTCTCACCGAGTTCTTCTATTCGGTCTGACCGAGTTGGGTCAAATGTGTGTAACGGTTGGATTTTTTGTGGAGGCTATATATACCCCTCCACCCCCTTCTCCATAGGTGAGAGAGCCATCAGAACGTGCCTACACTTCCAGCTTACATTTTCTGAGAGAGAACCACTTACTCATGTGTTGAGATCAAGACATTCCAACCCTACCACACGAATCTTGATTTCTAGCCTTCCCCAAGTTGCTTTCCACTCAAATCATCTTTCCACCATATCTAAATTTGTGAGAGAGAGTTGAGTGTTGGGGAGACTATCATTTGAAGCACAAGAGCAAGGAGTTCATCATCAACACACCATCTATTACCTTTTGGAGAGTGGTGTCTCCTACATTGGTTAGGTGTCGCTTAGGAGCCTCCGACAAGATTGTGGATTTGAACCAAGAAGTTTGTAAGGGCAAGGAGATCGCCTACTTTGTGAAGATCTACCCGAGTGAGGCAAGTCCTTCGTGGGCGATGGCCATGGTGGGATAGACAAGGTTGCTTCTTCATGGACACTTCATGGGTGGAGCCCTCCGTGGACTCGCGCAACCATTACCCTTCGTGGGTTGAAGTCTCCATCAACATGGATGTACGATAGCAGCACCTATCGGAACCACATCAAAAATCTCCATGTCATCATTGCGTTTGCATTCTCCAAACCCTTCCCTTTACCTTCATATGCAATGTTTTACTTTCTGCTGCTACACTCTTAGAATTGCATGTGTAGGTTGATTGCTTGACTTGTGCTAATTGCTAAAATCTGCCCACAACTAAAATTGGGAAAAGGCTAGATTTTTATTTGGTTAAGTAGTCTAATCACCCCCCCTCTAGACCTACTTTCGATCCTACAAGTGGTATCAGAGCTTTGGTCTCCATTTGCCTTGATTTCCATAGCTTTGGTGATCATAGCCTTGGTTTCACAACCTAGGAAAGTATGGCATCTAGCGAGGGAAATTACCACCATAGAGGTCCTTACTTTGATGGTACTAATTTTGCTAGTTGGAAGCATAAGATGAAAATGCATATTCTTGGTCATAACCCTGCCGTTTGGGCTATTGTGCGCATTGGCTTGCAAGGTGATTTCTTCGAGGATGGAAAAGAACCGGATTGTGAAGCGTCCGCGGAAGAAATGAAGATGTTGCAATACAATGCTCAAGCTTGCGATATTCTCTTCAATGGATTGTGCCCCGAAGAATTCAACAAAATCAGCCGCCTTGAGAATGCAAAGGAAATTTGGGATACTTTGGTTGATATGCACGAAGGTACCGAGTCCGTCAAGGAATCCAAATTGGATGTGCTTCAAAGTCAACTTGACAAGTTCAAGATGAAGGATGGTGAAGGGGTCGCTGAGATGTACTCTGATACGTGTCCGTCATATCTACTTTTCCTAACACTTTTACTCTTGTTTTGGACTCTAATTTGCATGATTTGAATGAAACTAACCCGGACTGACGCTGTTTTCAGCAGAACTACCATGGTATTGTTTTTTGTGCAGCAATAAAAGTTCTCGGAATGGAACAAAACTATTTGGAGAATTTGTATACATTAAAAGAAAAATACTGGAGCCAAGAACCACCGGACGGTGGTCCTTGGGGAGCACAACCCACCAGGGCGCGCCCCCCTCCTGGCGCGCCCAGGTGGGTTATGCCCACTTGGTGGCCCCGCTGACCCTATCTCCGACGCTATAAATCCTATTTTCGGAGAAAAAATCAGGGAGAAAGAATTATCGTGTTTCACGAGATGGAGCCGCCGCCACCTCCTGTTCTTCATCGGGAGGCCAAATCTGGAGCCCGGTTGGGGCTCCGGAGAGGGGAATCTTTGATCTTCGCCATCACCAACCCTTGTGCATCGCCAATTCCATGATGATCCTCACTGGGAGTGAGTAATTCCTTTGTAGGCTCGCTGGTCGGTGAGGGAGTTGGATGAGATTCATCATGTAATCGAGTTAGTTTTGTTAGGGCTTGATCCCTAGTATCCATTATGTTCTGAGATTGATGTTGCTATGACTTTGCCATGCTTAATACTTGTCACTTTGGGCCTGGGTGCCATGATTTCAGTTCTGAACCGTTTATGTTATCACCATTATATCTATGTTCTAGATCCGATCTTGCAAGTTATAGTCGCCTATTACGTGTTATGATCCGTAAACCCCGGAGTGACAGTATTCGGGATACTTTCCGGTGTTGACCGTAGTTTGAGGAGTTCATGTATTCACTATGTGCTAATGCTTTGTTCCGGTTCTCTATTAAAAGGAGGCCTTAATATCCCTTAGTTTCCTTATGGACCCCGCTGCCAAGGGAGGGTAGGACAAAAGATGTCATACAAGTTCTTTCCATAAGCACGTATGACTATTTATGGAATTCATGCCTACATTATATTTATGAATTGGAGCTAGTGCCGTATCGCCCTAGGTTATGACTGTTATATGATGAATATCATCCAATGAATTCATCGATCCAATGCCTACGGATTTTCCACATATTGTTTCTGCTAAGTTATTACTGTTGTTGCTGCTGTTATACTTGCTACAAAATTATTGCTATCACTGTTACCGTTACCGCTATTGTTACTACTACTATCAAATCTATCATATTACTTTGCTACTGATCATCTTGCTGCAGATAATTAATCTCTAGGTGTGGTTGAATTGACAACTCAGCTGCTAATACTTGCAAACATTCTTTGGCTCCCCTTGTGTCGAATCTATAAATTTGGGTTGAATACTCTACCCTCGAAAACTGTTGCGATTCCCTATACTTGTGGGTTATCAAGACCTTTTTCTAGCGCCGTTGCCGGGGAGCATAGATATATTTGTTGAGTCACTTGGGATTATTATCAATTTATCACTATGAAGAATATGAAGGATACCAAGACTAAGATTTTTTCCTCTAAGACGAGGGGAGGTAAGGAACTACCATCACACTCTACACTTGATTTGCCTTGTATTTTGAGTAGACTTGCAACACCATCACATGCTATTAATCCTGATATGTCGCAAGTTATTGATGATGCTACTTCTATGAATGTTACTCATGATGATGCTAGTACCTTGCTTGATGATGGTGTGTCACTAGGTGATTTTCTTGATGAACAAATTGCTAGAGCTAAAGATATTGAGAATGCTGAAACTGATGAAATGCCTGAAACTGAAAATCTTGAAACACCTATTAGACCTAGCTCTCCTAGATATGAATTGCCTAAGGTACCTGAAGGTTATGTTATGGATGAGGAGACAGCTAGAGACTTTCTTGCTTGCAATGATAGAGATGATCTTAAGAAATTATTATGCAAACTGAAAGAGAAATCTTTGAATGCTAGAATGAAATGTGATCCTAAGTTTGCTACTTCAGCTATCTTTGTTGATGATAAGGATTATGAATTCTCTGTCGACCCAGAGTTAATTACTTTGGTTGAATCTGATCCATTCCATGGCTATGAAACTGAAACTGTTGTGGCACACCTCACTAAATTGAATGATATAGCCACCCTATTTGCTCATGATGAGAAGATTCGCTATTACTATATTCTCAAAATATTTCCGTTCTCATTAAAGGGTGATGCTAAGATATGGTACAATACTTTTGCTCTTGGTTGTGTGCGTAGCCCCGAGGATATGATTTATTACTTCTCTGAAAAATATTTTCCTGCTCATAAGAAACAAGCTGCCTTATAGGAAATATTTAACTTTGTGCAAATTAAAGAAGAGAGTCTCCGACAAGCTTGGGGGAGGCTTCTCCAATTGCTTAATGCTTTGCCTGATCATCCTCTTAAGAAAAATAAAATACTTGATATCTTCTATAATGGACTAACTGATGTTTCTAGGGACTTCCTAGATAGTTGTGCTGGTTGTGTTTTCAGGGAACGAACTATTGAACAAGCTGAGGAATTATTGAATAATATATTGAAAAATTATGATGATTGGACTCTTCCTGAACCACCGCATAAACCCACTCCAAAGAAGAGGGGTATCTTATATCTCAGTCCGGAAGATATGCAAGAGGCAAAGAAATCTATGAAGGAAAAAGGTATTAAAGCAGAGGATGTTAAAAATTTACCTCCTATTGAAGAGATACATGGACTTGACACACCACCACCTAAGGTGGTAGAGATAAATTCTTTAATGAAATTTAATGAAAGGGACAATCCTTATAATATGCATCCTAATCAATGCCTTTATGAGTTTGATAATTACATTAGAAAGCAAGATCACTTCAATGAAAATGCTACGAAACAATTGAAATATAATTCTGATATGATTGCTCGCTTGAGTGACTTGTTATTTAGAATCTCCAATGATGTTAGAGGTGTAGGAAAACATGCCTCTATGGTTCAAACTCAACTAGAACAAGTTGCTAAATCTCAAAGAGAATTGCTTGATAAAATGAATAATAATATAAATGACTTTGCTGTTAGAGTAGCAACTAGAGGAGGTAAAATGACTCGGGAACCACTTTATCCTGAGGGACATCCTAAAAGAATTGAACAAGACTCTCAAAGAATTAACACTGATGCACCTAGTCCTTCTAAAAAGAAGAAGAAAAAGAAAAATGATAGGACTTTGCATGCCCCTAGAGTACCTGAAATAGAAAAACCTCCTGATAATGATAATGATGTTTCTATCTCTGATGCTGAAACCCAATCTGGTAATGAGCATTCACCTAGCGATAATGAAAAAGATAATGAGGATGTTCATGAAGACACTCAACCAGACAATGATAAACAACCAGATAATGTTGTTGAGATAGAACCAGCTGTTGATCTTGATAACCCACAACCTAAAAAATAAAAGATATGATAAAAGAGACTTTGTTGCTAGAAAACATGGAAGATAAAGAGAACCATGGGTTCAAAAACCCATGCCCTTTCCACTTAAATCGACTAAGAAAAAGGATGATGAAGAATTTGAACGCTTTGCTGAAATGCTTAGGCCAGTCTTTTTGCGCACTCGTTTGACTGATATATTAAAGATGGCCCCTTATGCAAAATATATGAAAGACATCATCTCTAATAATAGAAAAATACCGGAAGCTGAAATCACCACCATGCTTGCTAATTATTCTTTTAAGGATGGAGTACCTAAAAAACTTGGAGATCCGGGAATACCAACTATACCTTGCTTCATCAAAAGAAATTATGTTAAAACTGCTTTGTGTGATTTAGGAGCTGGTGTTAGTGTTATGCCTTTCTCTTTATATAAAAGGTTTGATTTGAATAAACTCACACCTACTGAAATATCTTTGCAAATGGCTGACAAATCAACTGCCATACCTATCGGTATTTGTGAGGATGTGCCCGTTGTTGTTGCAAATGTTACTATCTTAACTGACTTTGTTACACTTGAGATGCCCGAGGACGACAACATGTCGATTATCCTTGGTAGACACTTCTTGAATACTGCAGGGGCTGTTATTGATTGGAATAAAAGAAAGGCCACTTTTCATATCAATGGTAATGAGCATACAGTGCACTTTCCGAAGAAACAATTCCAAGTGAATGGTATTAATGTTATTGAAAAATCTCCGACACTCACTATTGGAAGTTTTCAACTACCTCTACCTACTGCCAAAAAGAAATATGAAATGCTTATTGTGGGGGTGCATGCATATCCCCGTTGAGGTAACTTAGTGTTCTACGAAAGTTCTTCAGTTTCATGCTAATCAAAAGTGGTTGTTAATAAGACCTGATCAACCTTATTAATGGATCATTTTTGAGAGGTATGAAGTTGATGAATTTAGTAAGCACAACTTTCTGTTCCCAACTTTTGTTTTCTATTTTTCTTAGATTAATAAAATAAAATGCCATGTTTTGTATGTTTTCTGAATTTCCGGTGCAATAAAAAATGACCCAAAAATAAAAGTTCTCATAATGCCCTGAAAATTTAATACGATTTTTTCTGAATATTTAAGAATTTTTGATGCAAATAACATCAGAGGGGGGTGCACCAGGTGGGCACAACCCACCTGGGCGCGCCAGCAACCCCTGGCGCGCCCTGGTGGGTTGTGGTCCCCACGTGGGCCCCCTCACTTATCTCTTTAGCCCATGTCATCACCTACCTCCAGAAAAAAATCACCATTCCTCTCTCTCTCTCTCGTGTTCTTGCTCTCAAACCCGCGGATTTTGATCTCTTTGCTCGAAGCTCCGTTTACGAAACTGTTTTGGGGGATTGCTACTTGGTATGTAACTCCTCCATTGGTCCAATTAGTTTTTGCTTTAGTGGATTATATTTTGAATAATTAGCTACTCTTGGTGCTGCTGTAGATGAGCTTACATGTTGAATTCTTAGAGTTCTAAGTAGTTTGAATGCTCAATATGGCCTCTATACATCCCTATGAGTAGTTGCTATAAATCTTGTGAAGTTTTGTTGACAAAAATTTTGTGACCCAAAACTTTTCAGAAATTTGTACCCAAATATGATGAACTTCTTTGGAAGGAGTTCTTCGAGGCGGAGGTCCTCGGAGGCATCTTCTAGTAGGGGCTCAACCCATCAATCTTATGTTGAACCAAGTGCAAGTTTAATATGGGATTCCGCCACCAAATCATGCTTATGGCCGAGCAACGATTTCATGGTGATGGCAGGTATTAAAGAAGAATTTGAGCAATATGTTCACAATGCCAAGCTCGGTCCCTACATTGAAGATAAGTGCAACCAGTATCTCAGTCTCTCAGAATCATTTACTAAAGAGTTTAAATTTCATCCCCGTGAGTCTAGAGTTTCGTTTAAACTTTATGACCGTTCAATTACCATGCCTCTAGACGCGTTTAGTGGTGTGTGTAAAATTCCATTTTGGGGTTTGTTGGACGAACCACCAAGGTCTGAGTATGAGTTATTTTTAACTAGTCTTTGCTACGGTGAGAATAGAGGAGTGATGCAAGGTAGAATAAAAAGTATTCATTTCCCATCAATTCAATACTTTGCACTGTTTAATGGAAAATGCATCATAGGCAAACAAGACTATAGTACACTTTGTGCTCCTGACTTAAGCCTCATACACACTGATCTCACCGGCGTTAAATGTTATAACCTTGGAGCGATTGTTGCACGCAGATTGCAACACAACGCTGGTAGTGGATATTTTTATGCTGGGATTTATGCTTCACGTTTAGCAGAGGACTTTGGTGTATCAATTTGGCCTAATGATCCCATCCTTCCCACTCAGTACTTAGACTTT
Organism: Thinopyrum elongatum; assembly: GCA_011799875.1. Taxonomy (NCBI): domain Eukaryota; kingdom Viridiplantae; phylum Streptophyta; class Magnoliopsida; order Poales; family Poaceae; genus Thinopyrum; species Thinopyrum elongatum. Next base: position 467,578,140 of record CM022298.1, read on the forward strand.
GAGGCCATGAAGAGCCATAAGTTCCTTAAGGGTGAAATCAATGATTATACTTATAACCTGTTGTTCAATAAAGATTCCGTTGTGGACACCTTTTTGCATGCGCCTGCTCTCTTTGATTATGACAGCAAGGGAAGATATTATGTTCTTGAGAGCGAGGCCCGCGCACATAACACGGAGGTTGTGGCTGCTCGGCAGGCTGAGGAGGCTGCACCAAGAGCCTCCGTGAGCTATCACTCAGATTATTATGCAGGCTACAGACGGTGATTACCAAGCTAGGCCAAAAGCCTAAGCTTGGGGGAGTACGTATTTCCACCGACATTATATTCATGTTCACACATTTCATTCCAGTTGTCGGTGTTCACACTTTTTCATTGTATTATTCATGCTTGATTTATTTTCTCGCCTTCTTCTTGTGTGTTTGAAAAACTTTGAGAAAACCACAAAAAAATGTTGCTTGCTTCTTTTTGGTTTTTCTTTCTAGTTTAGTTAGTTGTAGTATTTAAAAGAAAACCCAAAAAGATTTCCTTGTTCTTCTTTTGCTTGTTGGGAGCTCTCCCTTGTAAATAGATTTTCTTGTTTTTGTTTTTCTCTTTAATTTGCTTTGTTCAAGAAAAACTAAAAACTCCAAAAATATTTCAGTGTGTTTCTCTGAAATTCTTTTCCTTTTATTGAGTCATACCGAGGAGAAGACCACGATGAAAATGTTGAGTGGCTCTCATATGCATTATTGTTGATCTAACAAAGAGCTCAAATTGCCTTGTCTTCTCCTCTTGAATAAAAAGTTTGCAGATTCCAGCTTAGTCCACGACACTCACACTATTATTATTTTCATATCATTTGGTCGTGCAAGTGAAAGGCAATAATGACGATATTTGATGAACTGGCTAAGGCAGAGAGAAACGGGTATGAACTCAACTTGTTCTGTTTTTGTAAATATGTTTAACCTAGTATACATGATTCAACCTATTATGATCAAACATGTTTGCAATGACAATTAGAGATTATAGTTTCTCATGCCATGCTTAAGTAGATAGGAGTGGATAATGATTTATCTTGGATGTCAACATGCATTAAAATGATTGTGATGTGGTATGATGATATGGTATCCTCCTCCAAATGTTCGAGTGGCTTGACTTGGCACATGTTCATGCATGTAGCTGAATCAAAACCAACATAGCCTCTATGATATTTACGTTCATGGTGCTCATATCCTACTCATGCTAGTATCCAATGTTACTTATGCATAATGCATGTTCATGACCATTTTTGCTCTCTAGCTGGCCGCTTCTCAACCTATTTGCTAGCCTTCGCCTGTACTAAGCAGGAATACTGCTTGTGCATCAAAATCCTAAAACCCAAGTTATTCCAGATGAGTCCACCATATATCTACCTATATGCGGTATTACCCTGCCATTCTAAGTAAATTTGCATGTACCACCTCTAAAACACCTCAAATAAACATCCGTTTTTGTGTGCCTGGATTGTCCATAGAGCGACGGGAGGTAGTCGGTATCTTCCATGCTAAGTGGGTTATTCACATGATGAGTGTTTATTCACTCGTCCTTGCACGAGAGGGGCGGTAATAGGGATTCCCAGTCCCGAAATCAAATTGCAAATAATTAAACAAAACTCCCCCAGGACTGATGTTGGTATGGCCGGTACCCGTGGATTCGGCTAGCCGTGGAGTGTGTTTGTTGGTGGAGGGGGAGTAAACCTTTACTTTTATCGCTTGGGAACCGCCACTAATGTGTTTAGCATGGAAGATATCGATAACTAATGGTCGCGAAGTAAACAGCAAGGGTGCATTTCTCAAAATTTCATGTATCTCTGTTTTAAAAATCTGAGCTCTGGCACTGCTGCAAATCACTGCTTCCCTCCGCGAAGGGACTATCTATTTACTTTTATGTTGAGTCACCACCTTCTCAAATAAGCGCCAGATCTGAGAGCACTATTGTCATCCTCATGCATTGTGTATAGCTAATGTTGGATGCATCATGACTGGATCTTTTCTACCATGAATTACAATGTTTAGTCACTGCTTGAACTTTGGAGGTGCTCTGCATTTATGTTTTGCGGTCTCAGAAAGGGCTAGCGAGATACCACTGTTGTCATATTATATCACGATTGTTTTGATAAAGTGTTGTCATTTGAGATATTTTATTATTTCTCGCTAGTTGCTTATGCCATTGATATGAGTTAATATAATTTTTAAGAGTTATTGTTGACATGGTTAGTTATAATCTTTGCTGAAAACCTGGGTGGTACATAAGCTTATTTATTTAAACAAGAGCAAAAGTGTTTGTAAAATTTTTCTTTTTCACTTTCAGTTTATCAACTGAATTGCTTTAGGACAAGCAAAGGTTTAAGCTTGGGGAGTTGATACGTCTCCTTCATATCTACTTTTCCTAACGCTTTTACTCTTGTTTTGGACTCTAATTTGCATGATTTGAATGAAACTAACCCGGACTGACGCTATTTTCAGCAGAACCACCATGGTGTTGTTTTTTGTGCAGAAATAAAAGTTCTCGGAATGGAACGAAACTTTTTGGAGAATTTTTATACATTAAAAGAAAAATACTGGAGCCAAGAACCACCGGACGGGGGTCCCTGGGGAGCACAAGCCACCAGGGCGATCCCCCCTCCTGGCGCGCCCAGGTGGGTTATGACCACCTGGTGGCCCCACTGACCCTATCTCCGATGCTATAAAATCCTATTTTCGGAGAGAAAAATCAGGGAGAAAGAATTATCGCGTTTCACGAGACGAAGCCACCGCCACCTCCTGTTCTTCATCAGGAGGCCAGATCTGGAGCCCGTTTGGCGCTCCAGAGAGGGGAATCTTCGATCTTCGCCATCACCAACCCTTGTCCATCGCCAATTCCATGATGATCCCCACCGGGAGTGAGTAATTCCTTCATAGGCTCGCTAGTCGGTGAGGGAGTTGGATGAGATTCATCATGTGATCGAGTTAGTTTTGTTAGGGCTTGATCCCTAGTATCCATTATGTTCTGAGATTGATGTTGCTATGACTTTGCCATGCTTAATGCTTGTCACTTTGGGCCCGGGTGCCATGATTTCAGATCTGAACCGTTTATGTTATCACCATTATATCTATGTTCTAGATCCGATCTTGCAAGTTATAGTCACCCATTATGTGTTATGATCCGTAAACCCCGGAGTGACAGTATTCAGGATACTTTCCGGTGATGACCGTAGTTTGAGGAGTTCATGTATTCACTATGTGCTAATGCTTTGTTCCGGTTCTCTATTAAAAGGAGGCCTTAATATCCCTTAGTTTCCTTATGGACCCCACTGCCACGGGAGGGTAGGACAAAAGATGTCATGCAAGTTCTTTCCATAAGCATGTATGACTATTTACGGAATACATGCCTACATTATATTTATGAACTAGAGCTATTGCCGTATCGCCCTAGGTTATGACTGTTATATGATGAATATCGTCCAACGAATTCACCGATCCAATGCCTACGAATTTTCCACATATTGTTTCTGCTAAGTTATTACTACTGTTGCTACTGTTATACTTGCTACAAAACTATTGCTATCACTATTACCGTTACCGCTATTGTTACTACTACTGTCAAAACTGTCATATTACTTTGCTACTGATCATCTTGCTGCAGATAATTAATCTCCATGTGTGGTTGAATTGACAACTCAGCTGCTAATACTTGCAAATATTCTTTGGCTCCCCTTGTGTCGAATCTATAAATTTGGGTTGAATACTCTACCCTCGAAAACTGTTGCGATTCCCTATACTTGTGGGTTATCATACTCTAGGCTTGCTCTCATCACAAATGAGATTGCCATCTTAGGAAGCGAAGAGATGACCGACAAATTCATCATCAAGAAGATCCTAAGAGCCTTGGATGGAAAATATGACACCATGTGCACATTAATCCAAATGATGCCCAATTACAAAGATCTCAAGCCCACAGAAGTCATTGGTAGAATTGTTGCTCATGAGATGTCACTCAAGGATAAGGAAGAGCTCCACAACAAGTCAAGTGGTGCTTACAAAGCTTCATGTGATGCTCCTACAACATCAAGTGAGAAGCAAGTCTCCAATGAAGAATTGAGCTTAATGGTGAAGAACTTCAACAAGTTCTACGAGAATAGAAGCAAAGAGAGAAGCTCCAAGTCAAGATCCTACAATGACAAATGATCTTCTAGTCGTGATCGTAATTGCTACAATTATGGAAGACCCAGACACTACTCCAATGAGTGTATGGCTCCCTACAAGAAAAGAGAAGATTCACCAAAAAGGAGGAGTAAAAGAGCTGAATCACCACCAAGAGAGAGAAGGAGTAGAGATGATCGTTATGAACGAAGACCCTCTCGTACAAGCAAGGATTCGAAAAGGAAGGACAAGTCATTAAAGAGCTACACAAGACGAAGGCATCAAGCTCATGTTGGTGAATGGGTATCCGGTTCCGACTCCGACAACTACTCCGAGAGAAGCTATCACTCCGACTCCGAATATACTCAAGATGAAGGTGTTGCCGGTCTTGCACTTGTGTCATCCAACTCCTATGACATATTTGACTCACCAAATGAAGGAATTGGAAGATGTTTCATTGCTAAAGGCCCCAAGGTATCACACCCCGAGTATGTTGATTTTAATGGTGATGAAGATGATTTCCTAGGTGATGATGATTTACTTGTTCACAACACTAGTGATGATAACTATGATGAAATTGCTAGTATTCATGCTAATCAAGATGAAATGAATGACAATGATAAGAAGGAGATTGAGCGTCTAACTAAAGAACTAAACACTATTAAGTTAGCTCATGAAACTACTCTAGAGGATCATAGAGAGCTCCTAAGAACTCATGAGAAGCTATGCTTCGAGAAGCTAAATTTAGAGCAAGAGCATGAGTTTCTAAAAGCTATCAATGATGATCTTCAAAAGAAGAGTTCTTCTTACATTGCCAAGCGTTTACTCTTGTCTACTTATATGCCACAAGTAAAATATAGCAATAAGAACAAGAAAGATTCTTCCTCTAGTAGTAACAATAACCATGTTAAATCCAATATTGTTTCTTCTAGTAGTTCTCTTGATTCCACTAATGATTCTCTTAGCCAAGTTACACTTGAGCAAGAAAATAGCTTATTGAAGGGAATTATAGGGAAAGGTGTTTACAAGAGCCTTGCCGGAAGTAAGCAATTTGAGGAAATTGTACGCAAGCAAGGAAGGCACCGGAAGAATCAAGGTGTTGGTTTTGAACGAAAGTTCAATGCCAATGGAGTTGAGTGGGAAGAAGATCAATACCCCAAGATGAAGTTTGTTCCTCAACAAGAGAAGTATGACCCCACTTCTTTCAAGGGAACACAAGCTCAAGATGATCTTCCACCACAAGACCACAAGCTAAAAGGCAAGGACAAGCTTCAAGAAGAGATTGATTCATTTGAAGAAGCTCCTAAGGCCATGGTCAAGTGGGTTCCCAAGACTACATCAAGTTCTACTTCATCAAGTAAGACTACAACTCCAAGGATTCCCATCAAGTTGATGTGGATCCCAAAGAAGAAGAACTAGAGTGTTCTTGAGGGTGACTCTGCCAACATACTTCACTCATATTCATTTTGTCAAGGACAAGTGCAATCAACTTTCATATGTTGCACTAGTTCATGGAGTCACAAACCCTCTTGTTGCTAAGACAAGGGACAAGGTAACCTAATGCTTTCATGGACATTATCATATGTGTGTTTCACTCTATGTCTATGGATATCCTTGTATGTTCCTTGTGGGACTAACCCATGTAGGTATTGAAAGTGCAATACTCCAATGGATTGCTCCAAATGATCTACATCAACATTGAGCATCCACATCTTCACTATCTACATGAAGTCATCATCGACAAAACCCAAGGTTAGTTCATCCCTCTTAGGGGGGATATCACATCTAGGGGGAGCTTTGCTCTAAAAATTGAGCTAAAGCAACTCTAATGGTGTGAATACAACAATGCTTTATGTAAGAGTGGTAACCCCACTTGTGCTTAAACGATGAGTATGACCTATGATCAAATGTTCTTATTTGACTCCTAAGTCAATACACTCATATATAGATGACCTAGTCATCGCCAATTGCCTGATAGATGCTAGAGTGTATGTGCATGCTTTGCCACATGTTTTATTTGCTATCTTATCGTATGAGCATGTTGGTTGCATAATTTTCTCCATTCGAGGACATCCATTTGTAGTTTTGTTTGTTTGGTCTTTCTTTTGCCAAATGGATGGACAAGAATGCCTAAGAACCTTCTCTAGCTATCCATGCTTTTTCTCGTCTCAAACTCTATTCATGCTACATCACAAAATTTGAACAAGTCACTTTCGGACCCTCCAGGTGAGGAGCACTCGGAGCCACCGATCCGTTAAGGGCTAACCTCCAAAACCTTCTAATGCATTTCGGCCTGACCAACCACTCCAACTCGGTCTCACCGAATGCAATAGACTGATCTAGGTTTTCTATATCGGTGCTACCGATTAGATCCACTCGGTGTCGGTGTCAAAATTGGAAGACCTCGGGGTAGGGGGTCCTGAGCTGTGGATCTAGGATCAATGGATAACAGGGGACGACGAACACAGTGTTTACCCAGGTTCGGGCCCTCTCGAAGAGGTAAAACCCTACGTCCTGCTTGATTTTATTGAATATATGATGGAGTTTATAGGGTAGATCTACCTCGAGGTCAGTATGAGCTAAACCCTAAGGCTATGAGGTGATGAATGTCATGATAATCTTGCATATCTCTATCGACTAGCCTGGCCTCGGCTTATATCATGTACCAGAGGCCTAGGATAACAAGAGTCCTAGTCGAATACGTCGATGGAGAGGAGTACTTGTCTTGATCAGCAAGTCTTGCAGAATCTTCCTTGTATGCGGCATGGGCTACCCGAAGTGGCCCATGAGAGAAATGCCATGGGGGTCCTCGGCCCGATCCAGCTGGTCGGGAGACGACATGGTGAGTACCCCCTAGTCCAGGACACCGTCAGTAGCCCCCTGAACCGGTCTTCAAGTTGGGGACGCTCCTCGATTCTTCTGAACTGTTCTTCATCTTCGGTCGTCGGTCTTGAAAACTGGTTCACCAAATCTTCCCATCTTCGATCTTGAGGATTGCCAAGCTAAGTCCGAAGAGTTTACACGTCGGGCATCCGAGGAGCCCTTTAAGTCTTCGGCCTTTATCAATGCCTTGTTATTTTTACGCCACACCTCGGGTTTGAAGTGTTTCCCGCGCGGCGGTGTCCTCTCGAGTCCGAGCTCCAACGCCGAACTGTATCCAAGCTCCAACGCCGGACTATATTCAAGGTGTCTTTTTGCAGTCGAGCTCCAACACCGGACTGCATCCAAGCTCCAATGCCAGACTGTATCCGAGCTCCAACACCGGACTATATCCGAGGTCTCATAGATCACCTTGGCTCGAAAAAGTCAAAGGAGTTTAGCCGAGCTTAATGCCGGAAATGCCCTCTACGGAGCCAACCATTTGTATCCGAGCTTTATGCCGGACTGCATCCGAGGTGGTGCACTACCTCGACCGCGGGCTGATTGTTTGCAGATTTTATTACTGATTGGTGCAATTTATTTGCTGACGAGATGTATAGCCAGTAGCCCTCAAGGTGTGTGTCGGCCTAAAATCCGAGATGCACATTAGAGGAGATAGTGATAGGCGGACGGGCCCTTGAGAGAGGGTTTTGAGAAGTCACCATAATATATTAGCTTGATGCCGAATAGGTCCTAGATGGTTCCTATTGTTGTTCGAAGACGCGTTTGCTCATAGTTCGGTCAAGCCGAACACTGAGCACTTTGATTTTTCTGCATTGAATAGGCAATGCAGTAACCCCCGAGCCACTGGTCGGGTGGCAACACCAGATCAGGGGATCGATGTGCCCCTTTAATATTTGTAAATGATAAGCCCGAAGCCCAGTAGCCCCCGAGCCTTAATGTGGGCACGGGTGGCCGAATTAAGGATCGATGTCCGTTTGACAAAAAATGTGTTGTGTTTAACACAACCTTCTCGGAAAGAGAATAAAGATTTCTTAAAGGAGCTTAGAGATGGCGAAATCCAAGCTCTCCAAGGTCGGCCCCAAGGGGTTTAAAAGATGGGTTGCAGTAAATGGATTTTGCTTGCAATTTTGATGTGTAATGATTCTATGTATCCAAGTACTTTACATCATTAATGCTCGGATCCGCATTGTACAAAACTTTGTTGACCGGCCATCGGCTTCAACCTCTTCGGCTAGTAGCCGGGGAGTGTTTGTCCTTCTTTATAAAGTCTTTATAAGGGCAAAGATTTATGACAAACAAGGCAATCCGGCCATATGGTTTTATAAACAAAGGTACGCGGAGAGATATGTTATATTACTTTTTAACGTAAGAAACATCTTCTAGGAAAAATAGTTCCTTTATAGGTTCCTTTTCCCAGGCTGTCATGTTGATCATGATCATGAAACCTCACCTCCAATCAATGTGGGAGGAAAATATTGAGGATTTAGTTTGGGGAAAGTTCCCGGACTCTATGGTCTAATGAACCGAAATTTTCACTTCCGTCATTGCCGACCAATTATATCCATTAAGATGGCTAGCTTTCGGCTTCACCCAGTCTGAGGTACTAACCCGGATGACCCGGTAGTAACAATCACAGAGGTGCTCCCTTTACCGCCTAGCCGAACAATCGGGAACGTAGGGGTAAGCACAGGAGCCAGGCAAACCCAGCTTGGCCAAAATCTTAAGTCAAATTGATGCATATTTATGGCTTTATAACGATAATTACGGAAGGCAACGCTTGTATATTGAATACAAACGCTGATGATATATATTTTTATTTTGACTCCGTTGCGACCGTTTATAATCTGAAAGTGGCCCATCGTCGGCTTCTACCCCTTTGTAGATGCTACGTAGGGCGTTTCCGTACTAACAAGACAACCCTTAGCCGACGTCTCGGGGCCCGGAGGCAGTTGTGTTAGCGGAAACAAGGCAATCAGATATCTAGGCTTTATAACTTTCACTTAGTCATACGAGCTTAAAGTTGGGCGGCCAGTTACTAGCCCTCGGTTAGTGTTCGGCACTGACCGAAGTCTAGCCATTAACACTTCGGCCAATGTTATGAAAGGCCATCATGTAACACGGGGTAATCGCTATCGATCTATAGTTTGACACCGCCATCGGATCACTGACCAATTCACGCCCATTGTGACAGTCAGTTTTCGGCTTTCTCCACTAAGACGCTTAACCATTCGAGCTGGAAGCACAATCGTAGTGGTTCTCCCTTTGCACACCTAGCCGAACAAAGCGGAACGTAGGGGGCAAGCACGGAAGCCGGGCAACCCAACTATTGACCGAAGACACAATTCGAAACTGATGCATATAATGCAATATCCGAGAATGTTTTGCCGAGGAGTCCATGGAGTACCTTGGATGTTGGTGGGTTCGGCTCTAGTCGTAATCCGCGTTGATATTGCCGAATCTTTAAAGGTGTCCGACATCATACTGTGAGACTTATGCGGAAAACACACAAATAGGTTAAAAGTACCATAAGAGGTTAAAAGTACCATAAGCATGGAAAACCAAAAAACTTTAGTAAAAACCTTATGTCTGAACTAAAACAAGTTTTTTGTGCCAATCTGAAATTGGTCTTAATTTTTTTTTTGCTTCTCTCATGCTTTAACATGACACATTCGATCTCTAAACTTCAAGTAGGTCAGCCTTCGGCTTCAACCTCCTTATCCCGAAGGCGTAGTGCTTCTCCAAGGCCACTTTAGCGAACTAAACTCAAGCGGCTTTAGAGAGAAACCAGGCTATCCGGCTATTGACCATACACCCGAGTCGAAAAAGGAGCGGTAGAAAAAGACTTTGCAACGACTTAGAAGAAAACACTTATTATAAAACGGCTCATATAAATTTAAGAGCCCCCAATTAACCTATGACAGGAAGTGTTTTTAACAAACAACGCATGTGAGCATGGTCGAACCGAACACAAATTAAAAATGTAAAAACTTTGAGCATGACAGCGACTTAGCTGGTTAATGTGCTCGGCGTTGATGATGTGGGCCGAGCTTGCGGCGGGTCGAGGTCCCAGGCCCCAAGCCGGTCCCGAGGTCCCCGAGCGAAGAGCTTGGCTCGATGAAGTGGAAATGCCGCAGACCTCGGTGTAGGGGGTCAAAACATGGTAGAGCCGTGTTTTGACCATTGTACGTGGGCCGGACTGGTGGAGCCGTGTGGTGACCGGAGACCTACGAAGCCATGCTGTGCCCTCCAAGTTAAGGGTGGACGAGATATCATTCTCTCTTGTTGTAATCTATCTTCGGTAACCCTAACCCTATCGGTGTCTATATAAAACGAGGGTTGTAGTCATTAGGGTTAGAGCTACATTCATCACCTCATAGCCTTAGGGTCTAGCTCATGCTGATCTCGAGGTAGATCTACTCTATAAACTCCATCATACATGCAATACAATCAAGCAGGACGTAGGGTTTCACCTCCTTGAGAGGGCCCGAACCTGGGTAAACACTGTGTTTGTCGTCCCCTGTTATCCATTGATCCTAGATCCACAGCTCGGGACCCCCTACCCCGAGGTCTGCCGGTTTTGACACCACAGCTCGGGACCCCCTTGCACCAATGAAGTGGCGATGCCGTAGACCTCGGGGTAGGAGGTCCCTGAGCGAAGAGCTTGGCTCGATGAAGACGGCCGGTCTCACAGAGTTGCTGTAACTGTCTACAGTTTCGCATCTCGGTGCCACCGACAGCGCCTGGGTATATATACCTCGCGTACCCGTACAGTTGAAAAGTTCTTCAAACCGCACAAGTTCGCGCCCCAGCACTGCTGCCCCTTGGTCTCCGGATCATCGTCATCTCTGCCAGTGCGCCTCCGCCGCTGGTCTCCGCCGCCATCAATGGATTTCTTCACCGCCGTTGCCGCCGTAGCGAACCACCACCAAGTTAGGGTATGGTTCGGCCCTTTGTGCTATCTATTTACTCCGATTCCTTGCATAAAGTAAAATGCATGTATTCTTCACACGTATGAAATCATTCTATCCAGCAAAGAAATCCTTTAGAATAGATTTGATGCAAAATCTTAGGGTTAGTTTTTCCGCCGAACCCATCTCGGACCGACCGATCTAAAGATTTCGGTCACACCGATTGGCCCTGGCCATTGCACTAAGTACAACTCGGTCTGACCGAAGTGTACTAATCGGTGAGACCGAAAGCACTTTCTCAGTGAAACCCTAGCATCTCGGAGTCACCGAACTGCGTCTCGGTCTAACCGAAACTGCATGTTTAGACTCTGTTAGTGCTTTGGTGTCACCGAGATTGTCAAATCGGTAGCTCCGAAATGCTTTCTGCAGAAAACTAAAATTAAGGTTTTGTCTCAATTTTTGCAAAAACTAGTTGTATTTTGTGATGCTCATCTACTCTACCTACACCCATCTATTCACAAGGTCAGTTGCAGAGATGTCAAAAGCCAGTGACAGCCAGAACAAGTCTGCAGAGCAAGTTAATCTCAGTGAGGGCACTAGTCCCAATAGTAGCTATGATGAGGGAAGCAGAAGCACTCCCAGCAACTTGCCTAAGGCTGCTACCAGGCAAAGAAAGAAAAGAAATTTTGAGAGTGAATATGAAGACTTTGTGATTGAGGAGGAAGTGACCTCCAAGAAGAAGGTGCTCAAGAAGGAATATGGCACTGAAATTTTGAGAGTGAAGATGAAGACTTTGTGATTGAGGAGGAAGTGACCTCCAAGAAGAAGGTGCTCAAGAAGGAATATGGCACTACTGCTGCTACCAAGCCAGGACTGTAGAAGAAGGCTCCTGCAAAGAGGACTCCAATGTTCAAAGCCAGAGCTTCAACTCAAGAGACTATGCAGTTTACACTTGAGCCCAGAGAGGAAGAAGAAGCTGTTGGTGGAAAGAAGAGGAAGGAAAGGGTCAGAAAGACCATTGCCAGAGTGATTGGGAGATCATCCATGATGTGGGATGAGGAAGAAGAAGAGGAGGAGGAAGATCCAATTGCACCTCCTGCCAAGACACAGAAGCTGATGGCAGATGCTATCAAGACTGGTGCTGCTCCTTCAAAGCCCAAGTCTGCTCCCAAACCTGCTGCACCCAAGCCTAAAGCTCCAGCTCAAGCACCCCCAGCCTTCAGTTCCAAAGAGATCCACAAGGAATATCTCAACTACAGAGAAGAACAAGGCCCCAGTGCCTAAGGTTCAGGAAGATGATGAGCCACTAGTGCTCAAAAAATTGAAGCCCAAGATCCCAGATCATAATGATGATCATCCTGTGGCAGAAAACATGAAGTTGAGGAAGGATCATTGTCTGAGACTATGGACACAGAATGATCCATATGCCACAAGGAGAAGGACTGCTGTGGACTATCGTTTTCATACCAGAGAACAGCAGGACTTCTATGAGACTGTCTTGTTGGACAAGAAGCCCATGGTTTGTGACATGAAATGGATTGATTGGGAATATATTGATGACAATGAAGACTATTTTCCTCATGTGCATGAGAGCTTTAGATTGAATGGAGTTGATAAGTTTGTTGGACAAAAATTGACAAAAATGGAACGATGAGATGATCATGTAGTTCTACTCTACTGCCCACTTCTACCCTGATGGTAAGATAGTGTGGATGACTGAGGGCACCAGGTACTAGTCATCAATCTCTGAGTGGGCCAAGCTTATCAATGCTCCCAAGGAAAGTGAAGATGATCTTGATGTGTATGGCAAGCCCAGGAAGGATCACAACTCCATGGCTAAGCCCATACCTGATGCAGCTTTGGAGACACACAAGCTAGGATCTATCTATTATCTGCTTGCAGGTTTGACCACAATGATCACTATCTTGAGGCACACTCTGTTGCCCAAGTCTGGAGATCACAGGATAATACGTGGTCATTCCATCAACTTGCTTCATCTGTTTGACATCCCCCAGAAATTCAAAGTCATGAGCTTGATTGTTGAGACAGTTAAGAGGACAGCAGCCGACCAAAAGAGGTCTTGTGGATATGCCCCACACATCCAGACATTGATCAACTCCAAGGTGGGAACTGGGACATATCTGCTTGATAGAGAGCATGCACCCTTGAGGCCAGATTTTGAGGACAACAAGGTTGCCATGGATGCTTCACATCCTACTTGTGCTGAGGCCCAGGAGAAGATTGAGAGAGCAAAGGCTGCAAAAGCAGCAAAGGTATCAAGTGCACCGGATGCTTCAACAGTGAATCTCAAGACCAAGCAAGATCAACTAAGTTATCTGCTTGAGGCTACTGTGAGGATTGAGAAAAGCTTGGCCACCTTGTCTCAGAATCAGAAGTCTTGAAAGGATCATTGAGACAAAGATGCATGACCTTGATGTGAAGGTCACTGAGATTCAAACAATTGTGGAGAAGCTAAGGGATGATGCTGAGGAAAGTGATGATAGACCCACAACAGATACATTCCAGAGAGTGCCAAGGGCACAAAGATCATCAGCTGTGCCAGTTGCAGATTCCAGGACTACTCTTTCAGCTCCTGCAGCCACTGCCCTAGTTGCCCCTCCAGTGTCAACTCCTCCAGCTCCACAGACTTTAGCAGAGGCATTTGCAGACGTAGTCATCTCAACACCGTCTACGCACATCGGAGCGACAAGCCAGAAGACCCCTTCAGGAGCTACCAGAGATCGTGCTTAGAGTGCCATATAGCACTATACATTTTTGAACTTTTTGGTAACTTGTTGCCAAAGGGGGAGAAAGTGTATAGGTCATAGGCTTCAAGAGAGAGTGTCTTTTGCCTTTTGTTGGTTTCATTTGCCTTGCTACTTTGGTTGTTTGGTTGTTGCTACTCTTGCTACATTGATGTTATGCTCATGAGATACTTTATGTGATCATGTGTTTGATCGTATTATGCTTAATGTGTGCTTGCATGATTATATCTATGAATATGTTTGTATGATCAATCACTTATATCCTTGGTGATGAGTGCATGTTATTTAATTCTTATCATTTTGAGCGCTCCACCAAGATGTATGTGACATGGAAGAGTGACCCATGATCCTAATCGATTGTGCATTTGCATTCAAACGCAATTTTTAAATAATGCACAAATTTAGGGGGAGCTCTTGCTTATCACATACTTCTCAAAGCGATGATGTATTTCATTCATATTATCATTTGTCGAAGCTTTGATCTATATGTTGTCATCAATTACCAAAAAGGGGGAGATTAAAAGTGCAACTAATCCCCGGGTGGTTTTGGTAATTCATAACAACATATAGCTCATTGAACTAATATCCATTCAAGTTTAATATTTCAGAAAGTTCAATGAATGGCATGGCACGGACTAGAGATGTGGACCCCTCAAAATGCTAAGGACACATATTGGCAAAAGCTCAAGACTCTTCATTTATATTTTAGTGATCCAAGATCACATTGAGTCCATAGGAAAGCCAATACTATTAAAAGGGGATGAGGTGTTGCTTAATGGTCTACTTGCTCAAGTGCTTAGTGATATTGCTCCAAAGCCCTCAACCACTATCTCATTCCAAATATGTCCAAAACCCAAAGTCAAACTCGGCCCCACCGATATTTCCTATCCAACACCACCGAGTTCATATGACATAGCCACTGCCAGAAACCCTAACAGTTCGGTCACACCGATACGGATCTCGGTCTCACCGAGATGGCCTTGCAAACTCAAGGTTGGCTGTTGCAATTATTTCGGTCTCACCGAAATTGTGATCGGTCACACCGAGTTGGCTTGACATCTTCTCTGTTGCCTTATTGCTTCACTTCGGTCTCACCGAGTTGATGCAATCGGTGCCACCGAGTTGATGTTTGCCCTAAGCCCTAGCACATCGGTCCCACCAAGATTCCTAACGTTCACATTTTGAACTGAATCGGTCTCACCGAGTTCTTCTATTCGGTCTCACCGAGTTGGGTCAAATGTGTGTAACGGTTGGATTTTGTGTGGAGGCTATATATACCCCTCCACCCCCTTCTCCATAGGTGAGAGAGCCATCAGACCATGCCTACACTTCCAGCTTACATTTTCTGAGAGAGAACCACCTACTCATGTGTTGAGATCAAGACATTCCAATCCTACCACAAGAATCTTGATTTCTAGACTTCCCCAAGTTGCTTTCCACTCAAATCATCTTTCCACCATATCACAATTTGTGAGAGAGAGTTGAGTGTTGGGGAGACTATCATTTGAAGCACAAGAGCAAGGAGTTCATCATCAACACACCATCTATTACCTTTTGGAGAGTGGTGTCTCCTAGATTGGTTAGGTGTCGCTTGGGAGCCTTCGACAAGATTGTGGAGTTGAACCAAGAAGTTTGTAAGGGCAAGGAGATCGCCTACTTCATGAAGATCTACCCGAGTGAGGCAAGTCCTTCGTGGGCGATGGCCATGGTGGGATAGACAAGGTTGCTTCTTCGTGGACCCTTCGTGGGTGGAGCCCTCCGTGGACTCGCGCAACCATTACCCTTCGTGGGTTGAAGTCTCCATCAACGTGGATATACGATAGCACCACCTATCGGAACCACGCCAAAAATCTCCGTGTCATCATTGCATTTGCATTCTCCAAACCCTTCCCTTCACCTTCATATGCAATGTTTTACTTTCCACTGCTACACTCTTAGAATTGCATGTGTAGGTTGATTGCTTGACTTGTGCTAATTGCTAAAATCTGCCCACAACTAAAATTGGGAAAAGGCTAGATTTTTATTTGGTCAAGTAGTCTAATCTCCCCCCTCTAGACCTACTTTCGATCCTACACCGTACTTTGTTGGATATGGTGCGTTCTATGATGTCTCTTACCGATTTACCACTATCGTTTTGGGGTTATGCATTAGAGACAACCGCATTCATGTTAAATAGGGCACCGTCTAAATCCGTTGAGACGACACCGTATGAACTATGGTTTGGCAAGAAACCTAAGCTGTCATTTCTTAAAGTTTGGGGATGCGACACTTATGTCAAAAGGCTTCAGCCTGATAAGCTCGAACCCAAATCAGAGAAGTGCGTCTTCATAGGATACCCTAAGGAAACTATTGGGTACACCTTCTACCATAGATCCAAAGGCAAGATTTTTTGTTGCCAAGAATGGGTCCTTTCTAGAGAAGGAGTTTCTCTCGAAAGAAGTGAGTGGGAGGAAAGTAGAACTTGATGAGGTAATTGTACCTTCTCTGGAATTGGAAAGTAGCTCATCAAAGAAAACCGTTCCCATGATGCCTACACCAACTAGAGAGGAAGCTAATGATAATGATCATGAAACTTTGGATCAAGTTACTAGAGAACCTCGTAGGTCGGCCAGAAGATGTTCCGCACCAGAGTGGTACAGTAATCCTGTCCTGGAAGTCATGTTGTTAAACAACGGCGAACCTACGAACTATGAAGAAGCTATGATGAGCCCAGATTCCGATAAATGGCTTAAGGGCATGAAATCTGAGATAGGATCCATGTATGAGAACAAAGTATGGACTTTGGTGGACTTGCCCGATGATCGGCAGGCCATTGAAAATAAATGGATCTTCAAGAAGAAGACAGACGCTAATGGTAATGTCACTATCTACAAAGCTTGACTTGTCGCAAAAGGTTTTTGACAAGTTCAAGGGGTTGACTACGATGAGACTTTCTCACCCGTAGTGATGCTTAAGTCAGTCCGAATCATGTTAGCAATTGCCACATTTTATAATTATGAAATTTGGCAAATAGACATCAAAACTGCATTCCTTAACGGATTTCTTAAAGAAGAGTTGTATATGATGCAACCAGAAGGTTTTGTCGATCCTAAAGGTGCTAACAAAGTGTGCAAGCTCCAGCGATCCATCTATGGACTGGTGCAAGCATCTCGGAGTTGGAATATACGCTTTGATGAGGTGATCAAAGCATATGGTTTTATACAGACTTAAGGTGAAGCCTATATTTACAAGAAAGTGAGTGGGAGCTCTGTAGCATTTCTGATATTATATGTGGATGACATATTGTTGATTGGAAATGATATATAATTTCTGGATAGCATAAAATGATACTTATATAAGAATTTTTCAATGAAAGACCTTGGTGAAGCTGCTTATATTACCTTGACAAAGTTTTGAAGAAGTTCAAAATGGATCAGTCAAAGATAGGGTTCTTACCTGTGTTACAAGGTGTGAAATTGAGTCAGACTCAAAGCCCGACCACTGCAGAAGATAGAGAGAAAATGAAAGGCATTCCCTATGCCTCAGCCATAGCTTCTATCATGTATGCTATGAGGTGTACCAGACCTGATGTGTGCCTTGCCATAAGTTTGGCAGGGAGGTACCAAAGTAATCCAGGAGTGGATCACTGGACAGTGGTCAAGAATATCCTAAAGTACCTGAAAAGGACCAAGGATATGTTTCTCATTTATGGAGGTGATGAAGAACTCATCGTAAATGGTTACGTCGATGCTAGCTTCGACATTGATCCGGATGACTCTAAGTCACAAACCGGATACGTATTTATATTGAATGGTGGAGCTGTCAGTTGGTGCAGTTCCAAGCAAAGCGTCGTGGCGGGATCTACGTGTGAAGCGGAGTACATAGCTGCTTCGGAAGCAGCGCATGAAGGAGTCTGGATGAAGGAGTTCATATCCGATTTGGGTGTAATACCCAGTGCATCGGGTCCAATGAAAATCTTTTGTGACAACACTGGAGCAATTGCCTTGGCGAGGGAATCCAGGTTTCACAAGAGAACCAAACACATCAAGAGATGCTTCAACTCCATTCATGAAAAGGTCAAGGATGGAGACATAGAGATTTGCAAAATACATACGGATTTGAATGTAGCAGACCCGTTGACTATGCCTCTTCCGCGAGAAAACATGATCAGCACCAAGACTCCATGGGTGTTAGATTCATTACAATGTAATCTAGATTATAGACTCTAGTGCAAGTGGGAGACTGATGGAAATATGCCCTAGAGGCAATAATAAAGTTGTTATTATTATATTTCCTTATTCATGATAAAGGTTTATTATTCATGCTAGAATTGTATTGATCGGAAACTCAAATACATGTGTGGATACATAAACAAATACCGTGTCCCTAGTAAGCCTCTACTAGACTAGCTCGTTGATCAAAGATGGTTAAGGTTTCCTAACCATAGACATGTGTTGTCACTTGATAACGGGATCACATCATTAAGAGAATGATGTGATGGACAAGACCCATCCGTTAGCTTAGCATATGATCGTTTAGTTTATTGCTATTGCTTTCTTAATGTCAAATACATATTCCTTCGACTATGAGATCATGCAACTCCCGGATACCGCAGGAATACCTTGTGTGCTATCAAACATCAAAACATAACTGGGTGATCATAAAGATGCTCTACAGGTATCTCCGAAGGTGTCTGTTGAGTTGGCATGGATCGAGATTAGGATTTGTCACTCCGTGTATCGGAGAGGTATCTCTGGGCCCTCTCGGTAATACACATCACAAGAAGCTTGCAAGCAAAATGACTAAGGAGTTAGTTACGAGATGATGTATTATGGAACGAGTAAAGAGACTTGCTGGTAACGAGATTGAACTAGGTATGAAGATACCGACGATCGAATCTCGAGCAAGTAACATACCGACAGACAAAGGGAATTACGTATGCTGTCATAAAGGTTCGACCGATAAAGATCTTCGTAGAATATGTAGGAACCAATATGGGTATCCAGGGTCCGCTATTGGTTATTGATCGGAGAGGCGTCTTGGTCATGTCTACATAGTTCTCGAACCCGTAGGGTCCGCACGCTTAACGTTCGTTGACGATATAGTGTTATATGAGTTATGTGATATGGTGACCAAATGTTGTTCGGAGTCCTGGATGAGATCACGGACATGACAAGGAGCTCCGGAATGGTCCGGAGGTAAAGATTGATATATAGGACGTTGCTATTTGGACACCGGAAAGGTTTCAGAGTGTATCGGGTAGTCATCGGATCACCGGAAGGGGTTCCGGGAAGCCCCAGGAGGTTAATGGGCCTTATGGGCCAAGAGGGGGTAACACACCAGCCCACAAGGGGCTGGCGCGCCCCTTCCCATGACCGTCGTCCCTAGGGATGGAAAGGAGGGAGGGCTAGCCCCTCTTTCCTTCCCTCCACCATGGAGGAAGGAAAGGGGGGACGCCACCTCCTCCTGCCTTCCCCCCACAGGCATACAAGGAAAGGGGGGGGGCGCTAGAGGGCAGGAGCCCAAGGGGGCTGGCCGGCCACCCTTGGGGCGCCTCCCAGCTGCCTCCCCTCCCCCCACTATATATATATGAGGGAGGGGGCACCACACAAGACCACGACAATCTCTTAGCCGTGTGCGGCGCCCCTCTCCACAGTTTAGTCCTCCGTCGAGTTTCTCCGCAGTGCTCGGCGAAGCCATGTGGGAACGAGTTCACCATCACCATCACCACACCGTCGTGCTGCCGGAACTCATCTACTACTTCGCCCGTCTTGCTGGATCAAGAAGGCGAGGACATCATCGAGCTGAACGTGTGCTGAACTCGGAGGTGCCGTACGTTCGGTACTTGATCGGTTGGATCGCGAAGAAGTTCGACTACATCAACCGCATTAATAAACGCTTCCGCTTTATGGTCTACGAGGGTACGTAGACATACTCTCCCCTCTCGTAGCTATGCATCTCTATGGATAGATCTTCCGTGTGCGTAGAAATTTTTTGTTTTCCATGCAACGTTCCCCAACACTTTCATCAAACCTCGCCAAATCTAGGGACGAATGGCTCCAACGAGCCAAATTCTTTATCAACGCGTCAAACATAGAGAGGTCATCAATGCATCAAACATAGAGAGGTCGATGTCCCACTATGTTTATGGTTGAAGATTAGCGAGTCGGAATTTTGATATTACACAGGTTGTTTATTGTTTTAACATGTCGCAAACTTATATATGTTCTTGACACATGCACACTAGTGACGTGTTAGAATGATTTTGGGTATCGATTGCAAAGGATTGTGTTCAAATTGCAAAGATAATTTTTTCCATCATTGTATATAATATTCTTTTTTTATTGGACACGTTGATTGCAAAGGATCTAACATATGTTGTGAATCCTTTTTCAACTCTTTTGTTGCAACAAATTCCCATTTGTTGCACACATAATTTTTACTGTTGCATGTGCATGTTTTGGTGCCGTGAATTTTTTCACGATGATTATTAGGCACAAAGGAAAATGTTGCACCATTACAAGAGAACATGTCGCGTGTGAGCGTTTTGTGCCGCAAAAGGTTGTACACTCCAATTTTGCTAATAGTGGTGGGATTGAACGACTATGAAGGCATGCAATATGAAAATGTACATGTCCCAACGTTCTCCCTAAAAACAAATACATATACCAGATTCACTCAACACCAAAAGCACACTTACACAAACATCCACCGAAGACACCGAGACGGAGAGCCTGAAGATTGAATACACACCAAAAATCACTTCTTGATGCATTAAAAAAAACGCTCGCAAATACATACATACACTAACCTTGCCCCTAGAGACACACCCGTACTAAGTCTAAGACTTGAATCAGTGGGCTGATTCCACCACAAGAACCTAACAAACTGAGCATAACTTCTTGCTGCCATTTTTTAAAGGAACTTCTTGCTACCTTTGAAAGAACTAGCATAGTTGGCAACATCCTACTCGTCTTAAAAAAATGTTCACGCAATAGACCAAGAAGAGCCACGAGGCATCATCCCCTCCCCAGTTAACGCATATGTAATGTACGAGCAAAATCCTGGTGGGTCACATATTTGGATGGGGGAAACAATAGGCAATGATGAATGGTCGTGGAGGAAATGTGTGGTGCGGGCCAAAGTTGGGATGGCAGCGGCAAACCCTAGCATAGAGGCGCTCAAAAGTAGACGGAGAGATTCCCGGAATATGGGGTACGGTCTTTGAGTTCATGTGAGGGTGGCGAACCCACATACGAAATGAGGAAACATAAATGGCCAATGAAGGGGCCACCTGGCAGCAACGCGTCTCGCAACTAGCCACTTACACATGGGCCACGGGCACCGAACAGAGCCTGGATGCACCGGGAGCTTCCATTTTCAAGGAGCTTGTAGTTTGTAGGGACATGTAGTTACATCTAGGCGATATATATATAATGACGCGTGAAATAGTGCAAATGAATAGGTGTATCAACTTCTTTTTCCTTTTGCGGGTTAAGTATACTTGTTCTCTTACATATTCAAGACAATTTCATGCCACCATGTAGGTGTATCAACTGAAGTGGCACATCACTATGCAGCAAAGTCTTCTACGATCGTGTTGGTCCAGAAAGGACTTCTATGATCGTGGATCTACTTCTTTTTGAAATAAACCTGAAGCTTTATTCATTAGAAATAACCAGTACATTATTTATGAGGGTTGTTACAATTTCATTTAATGGTTCCTCGAACCAATCAGAAATCAACAAAATCTAGCTAATCTAGCGAGCTCGTGAGCAACTTTATTTGCTTCTCTGTTACAATGTTCGAAGCTAGTAATAATAAGATCACAAGCATAGTGAAAACAATCACCGAAAATAGCCGCCCCTGCACCCGCCGACCGTCCTCCATCCTTCATGGTATCAATCACATCCAGATGTCCCAGTTAATAATAAGGTGATTACATCCTGACCTTTGCACCAGCGATAGACCGGATTCGAGTGATAAGGCTTCAGCCGTCAAGACATCCATGCAGTAGTCTATCTTTCCATTCCCCCAGCAATAAATTTCCCCTTGTCGTCTCTAAGAACGGCCCCCCATTATGCCTCCGAGTAGGCCATGGTCAAAAGAAGCATCAACATTAAGTTTCACAAAGCCCACTGGAGGGTAAGACCAGCCCCTGTTCACAGGAGGCCTTTGAAGATGAGGCGGTAAAAAAGTTTGTCGTAACAGCTAGTATCCTCATAGAGATCTGATACACATTTTGAGTTGTCTTTGTGTGCACCAATTTCCGTCTTTCCCACCATAGATACCAAGCTGACATAGCAATCATTTCATGCACATTCTGATGACCCATGATGTAACACCGTTGTACTGATGAGCTACAGTAACCCCTGGGGTTAATCTAATCTTTTTGCTAAACAATGCATGATCATCTTTGATCCTATATCTTTTCAAATTCCACCTGAATTCAAATTCAAATACTAAGTGAAATTCAAACTTTCTCAAACATAAAAACTAAAATGTTCATCTCGTGGCAAATATTCCATAACTAATTATGGTGGTGAACCAACATTTTTATAAAGTGTTTTGATGCTCTAAAATATTTAAAACTGTGGTCTAAACAGTAATTTAAATGCTTTGTAAATTATAAAAATACTAGACTAATTTATTTCTGTGCCAAACTTAAATGTGGCTGGGGCCTAAAATATGACACTAATTTAGGTGCAAGTTTTACTTTTGGTAAAACTAAAATAATTTGAAAAGGAGTTGCAAAACAGAAATCATAATAGAAAAACAAAAAAAGGGCAAAAGAAAAAGACAGGGGGAGCCCCTGTCCCCCTGGGCCTGGCCAGCTGAACCGGCCCAGCTAGGCCTGCCCACTCCACCTCCCCGGTCATCCCCCTCCTCTTTCTGTTCATCCGACCGGGCGCGTTCCCGCTCGTCTTCGCCGCACCCGGCGCGGCGCCCCGCGTTGCCACGTCGCCGGCGAGGGGATAAGGGCAGCCCCCGATGCCTCGGGCTCCCTCCCCACTCGCCCACTCCACCCTGCTCTCCCTCACTACAAAAAAATACACTTCTGTGATGATACGTGTTTGTCACAGTAGGTCACGTTTTCTGTCATGCATGTACATCCATGACGATTTTATGACATAATCAAGATAGTCATACCTGTGCTGTCGTAGAAGTGTTCCACGACAATACCAAAATTATCATCACGAAAGTGTCCACTTCCATGATGATAAATGGCGTGTCATGGAAGTGTTTTCGTCAAGGGTAACTGGCACGTGGCATCCACCATAACGGGTCGCCGTTAAGCTATCGGGTTCCAGTTTGGATCTGATAACCCGTTAACAGCCCCGACCAATGGGGATTTTCCACGTGTAAAATTCTCATTCGCCGGATGATCCACGTGTCAGCTCATCGTCGGGACAGATGTCATCCCTACAATGAACGGAAGACGCCTATGATATGTCAACACGTGGCACAGCCCAACAGTGGCCCATTTAAGGTAAAAAGGCCAGCCCACCATATTTTTTCAGACACTAGTGGGCTAGCCCGTTAACAACCTGCCATGTTTTGGGTCAAATTAAGGCCCATACCAGATCAGGCCCGTTCACAGTCTGTCGTGTTTTGGGCTAAATTATGGCCCATATCAGATCAGGCCCGTTAACAGGCCACTGTTCTTTTGGGCCCATTCTAAGCCAGGTTTGTATTTCAGCCTGTTAAATGCCCGTTTACCAGTTCAGCCCGATAATAGTTTCGGCTTGTTAGGGACCCGTGGTGCATCTGGGCCGTTGTCGGCCCGGTTTCACTTTAGGCCATTTAACGGCCCATGCAGAAACTGGGCTATTTCTTGTCCGAAGTAACTTTAGGCCTCTTAACGGCCCGTAGTCTTCGTGGATGAATTTCAGCCCAACTGGCCTATCGGCCTGTTAATAGCCCGTGTAACAGTTGGGCCTAATTACAGCCCGTGTTGAATCCAGCCTGCTTACAGCCCATCTGTTAATGGCCCGTGACACTGTTGGGCCTACGTCCCACGTTGATACCGGCCTGCTTAAAGCCCAAAATTTTATTGGGCCAAACAGGGCCCGAGATTTATTTTGGCCTGTTAACGGCTTGTTCTATTTTGGCCAAACATGGGCCTAAGGCAGTTTTGGCCTGCATTGGCCCGTGAATTTTTTCGCTCAACGCTAGCCCAATCTAGTTTTTAGCCTGTTAAAAGCCCATGGTATTCTCTGGCCCAGCTGGCCAGAACTTTACTCGGTCTGTTAAAGGTGGAAAACTACTATACGTTAGACCTGCTAATGGACCAAGATGATTATAGGCCCATGTTTTGGCCCATATATAGCGAGTTACGGGCCGGCCTGAAGACCGACAACATTGAGATCCATTGAAGCTTCCAGCCTAAATTACAGCATACCGACCAAGAATAAACCTAGACTATACAATAAAGAAATTACGGCATATTACATCCACTGGGCATCAAAGTTCGCCACCGGTGATAATAAAGCGCAACGTGACCGTGGATTACATACACTGGGCATCAAAGGTCGCCCCCAGTGCATATAAACGCGCCGACAAAAGAATATACGAAACTGAGAGCACTTCAGAAGGCATTAGGCCTGCCCTGGCGGTGCACCAAAAGCAGCAGAACAAGCTGATAAGACCTCAGTTGTGTCAACGATAGATGCTCTAACCGTAGTTGCGTAGCAAGAAAGCATGCATGGGTGTCTTCTGCGGCCTTCTTTACATCATTAACATCAAGTTGGAGCTGAGCTGAAGCAAGCCTTTCCACTTTAAGTTGAGACTGAAGAAGTCGAACTGATTGAGGCAGCAACTGCACAGAGGTTGTCTCACAGCTGCTGGTGAGTAGCTTCAACTCACTGTCTTCATCAAGACATGACCTTGGGGTCATCTCGCTCTCTTCAAGATGGTTTGACTCACTATCTTCCCTAAAGTTCTGCCTGGCATAAGAGATACGACTCTGAAAGAGAAACAAGGAGACACGTAACAGGTTTCACAATTATATAAGCAAATAAATGGATCTGTTCTGCATAAGGAACATATTTTTACAACTACAATTTAAAACTGGTAGTTGTTGCAAACATCCAATCAGATGTAAACACCAAAGTAAATAGCAGTGGAAGAAATGATGCCTATCCAAATCTATACTAGAACAAAGTTTGAAGGCTTGAGAAGGATGAACTTACATTACATGTTAACACGGGCTGGACAAAGCCCTTCTCCATGTCAATGGAAGGATAATTCAATAAATTCCCCAAAGAAACTTCTTTATAAGCGTTGCCTTTATTCTACATTTTGTAAAGAGTAAATATAGATCAAATAATATTGGAAGAAATAGAGGATAATGAAGCTCAGGTGCAGAGTGATGATACATAATCAAATAGCAATTAATTAAGTACAGTGTTACAAGGCAAAAGGTACTGACAAGAGGAATGCAGACATCAACATGTGCAGTGGCATTGGCTTTATTCAACATTTTGGTAAGAGTAAATGTAGATCTGATAATTTGGAGAAAGAGGAGGGCAGGGCCGATAAGATGCAGAGTAATGCTAGACAATCAACTATCTCGCAATGCAAGTAAAGTAATTCTACCACCGTCCGTTATTACTTGTCGCTCAAATGGATGTATCTAGCACTATTAAGTTCTAAATACATCCAATTGAGCAACAATTAATTTGGTACAGAGGGAGTACATGACAACAGGTACTTACATGAGGAATCCAAAACTTCATAACCATTTTATTAATTCTACATTTATCTAAGAGTAAATATAGATCTTATAATTTTGAGCAAAGGGAGGATAAAGAAGCGAACATTTACAGTGATGCTACATAATCAAACAGCAATCAGTGTAAGTATGCTGACAAAGGGCAAGAGGTACTGACAAGAGCAATGCAGTGCCCAGTATTGTTGTGAGATCATATGATCCTTTGAGAAAGAAGATTCATCTGAAATTAGTTTTCATACAAGAGAGAAGGTAAGGCACATGCAGAAATTTAGGAGTTCAAATTTTGAATTGATATCATAGACAGTACCTGACACTGGGCTCTCTGTAGTTCTAATAGGGGTTTGGCCAGTGGAGTAGGGGTAAAGTGTGGTACAGTTGGGCCTGTGTTTTCTGTGGCTGCTGATCTATCTGATTTAACAGGTATCACTACCTTTTCCAAATACCTAGTTTGTACTCCTTGAGGATCTGCACTCACCCTCTTCCTTTTGAACATCTATTACGAAGAACAACATTTGACTGGAAAAACATAGTATGATGACACATGGAATAGGTACAGAAAATGGATAGGTATGGCATATACTCATATATGGTGCTTAAACTAAGCAGATGGTGGTGTAACAAAGTAGAAGTAATGCAAGAGGTCATATGCAAAATATGTGCGACCAATACAACCTTGCCAAGTTAGAGCAAGCACCTTGATGGGTGAATAAGATAGGCCATCCTCCACCATGCCAAGTTTGTTAGCCAGTGGATTGTTCCGCAATATTCCTCTCGTGCGCCCATTCTCATATTCATTTTGATCATGTTCAATACCTGACATGCATGAAAACATAAAAACAAGTGAGATTATCTTTGTAATGCAGAAGTGATTCTAATCCAATACTGCCTCCCTATAAACCCCTTTGTGCTATCTCCGCAATTCTTCTGAGAGATGCCATGCATGCTGTAATTTGGTGTGTGCACTAATATAATGTGGCCTACTACTCAAAATATGAGAGCTCCAGAAGTGATGATACTTCGCAGATGACAGCTTCAACATATAGTAAAGAAGAACAAGTCGACCTGACCTGACAGATTCAAAATATACTAAGGGAGAACAACTCGACCTGACCAGTCGACCGCAAATGTCTCTGCTACTCTTCCCAACAAGGAACATACTTATTAAAGAAGAGAAGAGGATCATGTTAAAGAAGAGCAGAAGAGCAAGCGGGTTGAAGATATTATAAGTCTTTCTATACAATGTCTGTTGCCCACCCATGATGAACCAGAGCGCACAGAGAAATACTATTCCTTTCGGTCTCTCCATATGTGGCTCACATGCATTTAGAAACTAAAGTAGGAACATTTAGCTGACCAATTAAACATGTCTCAGTTTTACTAATATCAGCATAATATCATATTCGAATTTGTATAACTAAGCTTGTTTAGCTTGATGGGTGGAGCAGTGCTATTATGACACGAACCACGTAGGCTGATCGTGGTCATCATAAAATGGGGAAACCGTAAGCATGATGAGTATAGTGTTGACCGTGGCAGTGGGATGGCAGATCTGAAGCTGCAAACCACACAAAGGGTAGTTAGCAACCGATGTTTGCTTTGAAATAACAACTAAGATTTGGTATGGACAAGAAAGTACAGTCAACAAGTGAGAAAGAAATGCAATTCTGCTGCCTCTCTATATGTCGCGACATGCATTTGGAAACTCAAGTGGGACCTTTAGCTAACCAATTAAATGTGTCTGTTAACTAATATCAGTATCATATCACAATCATATTTGAACAACTAAGCTTTGGAATTATGAGTGTTGTGTTGTTTAGCTTGAAGGGTGGAGTACTACTAGTATGACAAAAAGCACCTACGTAGATCATAGTAGGGTCGATAAAAGGGGAAAACCCTAAGCATCAAGAGTAAAATCAGGAAAGTGGAACTAGCTAGACCATATGGGCTTGTATTGCCGGTACGGCAAGAAAGGGTTCGGAAAGGCTTCGGCCCCAAAAGGGGCAGCTCTATTCAACTGAAGGCACAATACTGTTACTATCAGTCTAGACTATCAAAGACGACATAGCTCCCAGCATTTCCCGGATATTATGGCAGACCATCTAGAATCGTTGAAAGCATCCATCTGAAGCGACCCAATAGACCTGTCGACTCCAAATGTCCCTGCTCCACTTCCCGACAAGGAACATACTGTACTACTCCCTCCGTTCTTAAATATAAATCTCTTAGAGATTCGAATGCGGACTACATACGGAGCAAAATGAGTGAATGTACACTCTAAAATATGTTTACATACATCTGTATGTAGTTCTTATTGGGATATCTAAAAAGACTTATGTTTTACCAAAAAAGGCTTTCGCCCCGCTTTATAAATAAAGCAACGATGAACAACACCCGGTACAAACGCACGCCACCCATGATGAACCAGAGCACACAGAGAAATGCAAATCCCTGTTGTCTCTCTATATGTGGCGCACATGCTTTTCGAAATGAATATAGGAACATTAGCTGACAAATTAAACATTCTCCATTTTAGTAATATGAGCATCATATCAGATTCGTATTTCAACAACTAAGCTTTGGAATTATGAGTGGCATGTTGTTTCGCTTGATGGGTTGAGGTCTTGAGGAGCAGTGCTAGCACGACATGAAGCACCTACGATGATGGTAGTGAATATAAAGAGGGAAAACCATAAGCTTTATGAGTATAGTGACCGTGCCATGGCTGATCTGAAGGTGCAAACCGGACAAAGGCTACTTCACAACCAATGTTTGCTTTCAACTAGCCACTAAGATTTGGTATGGACAAGAAAAGTATAGTAAATAAGTTACGATCTATTTTTCGGGTGAGATCAATAACTTAAGTAGATATGAAAGAGTACCACCTCTCTTGCGACGCCGTGTAGGCCCCTGCTGATACGTTGAGAGTGCTGCGGGTGCGATGGCTGTCGGCGGCGCGAAAGAAGACTTTAGACGGCAGACGGCCGGGTCGGGGGATAAGTCCTGTTGCCGTGGACGAGGCGGTCGTAGGAGCGGCAACGACAAGGTGGACGACGGCTCCGATGAAGTGAGAGGACACGATGAAAAGATCCTGTTCTGGCACTGTGGATGAGAGACGTCCATCTCTTGCAGTGGACGACGGGGTAGGGGTAGCGGCTCCGGCAAGGTGGGGGATGGGGTGGCAGACGGAGGAGGCTGGCCGGAGTGGGGAGGTTGTTGTGGGGCCGATGGTGTATGAATGGGGAAATGGAGCAGGAGGGGGATCTCAAACTTTGGGACGCACTTGCCTGAAATGTGGGAAAGTTACGAACTTAGCCCCCATTTAAAATTTCGGACATCTCGTCGGTTGGGGATAGGACGGTAATCTCGCATCTCCCCAATATTTGTCGGTAGCGATTTCGGGCGAGGAGAGGGTGTTTTGCCGCCCACGGTTGGCGCCCACGATGTATGAACGAGGCTGACAGGTAGGGCGGTTGTGTCACTTCTGAGGGAAGTTACATATCTGCCCCTATTTAAAATATTTGCCTACATCAATTTCGGATGAGGAGAGTTTGTTTTGCCGCCCACCGTGTATGAATGGGGAAATGGAGGGAGAGACACAGGTCTTTCAGACGAGCTTGACTCAAATGTGTTTTGCCGCCCACGTTTGGCGCCCACCATGTCTGAATGGGCTCAGAGGCGGTCGTGTCACATCTGATTGAAGTTACTAGTCTACCCCTATCGACAGCAGTGGAAATCGGGTCGATTAGGATGTGAAGTGTCAGGGGTAGACATTAATTTCCATCTCGCAAACACTTGCTTCGGGCAGCCAACAAATGATAGTGGGTGTTTTGCCACTTCGTTCAAAATTTGGGAGAATTAGCATTCACGTTTACCCTGGGCCCTGGCAACTAAATTCAAATCCAATTTGTATTTGATTACGAATATCCATACATCATTCTATGTTTTGTTATTTATTTATTCAAAACCACGACAAAGATTTATTCCACCTTTATATATGAATATGATTTAGAAATGTCGTGATCTTCGAATTCAGTAGGTTGAATACACTTTGAGTCAAATAGTTATTTCATCCAATACAATATGCTCACACGAAAAACAGTTCACCTTATGTCAATCATACAAGTACTGAGGATTACCTCGCCTAAAAATTCAGATCGTTACAACACATGGACAACATAGGGGGTCTTACAACATAATCCATTCAGAGACATGACACAACATGCAAGTATACTAATCTAATGACAATTTCAACTGGTATCTAAAGAAGAACTGGGATTACCCTGGGCTTCAGATTGCAGAAGCAGCAGGACCTCCTCCGTCTTCAAATGCAACATTCTTACTTCCTCCAATTCTTGGGTTGCTTGCATAATGCGTGTAGCTAATTGCATAATTTCCAGCCTTAAGATCAAGATTACCTCATTCATGGCAGCCACACCATCTCTTTCTGCCTCTAGTAGAGCCTCAAGAACTATAATATTTGTGCTCAGACTGCTCTCCAGTGGTGTTGCCTCTGAACTGCTAGCATCTTGTAACATGGATGGCGCACTACTTCCACAAATAGATTCTGGGGTTGTACATTGTCTCCTAGTGTGAATGGCATCCTGAAAGGTTTCCGCTGGACATAAGTAAGAGATAGTTATCGCATGATCCAGGCAGTAAGCTTACATGGTAAACAACATACGAATTGTTACCGAGCATGGCAAGCTATATTTAAATGGTTCGAAGCAGCATCTGCCGAAAACAAATTAAAATGTTAAGATGAAACTTGAAAGGTAGTGTACCACTGCTATATTTAAGTTGCCAAGGCATCTAAGCAGTTGAAATAATCTAAGAAAGCACTTAACAATGTGGCCTCATATAAACTACGAAGACAGTCTTGTGATGAAGTTCATAGGAAAAGTTAAGGAGTCAAATGAACTAGGCATGCATTTCTTTACGATAGTACAGCAGGCACTGCTAACATATTGGCCAACTCAGGTATAGCCTAACAAGTAACAAACAAGCATTCAAATCAAGCAATACAGCAAAGCAGACAACTGAACTATTTGTAATTCTGTAGGATTACAGGTTGAGGGCACAAGCCAAGAAAGCAGCCCACACGCATTACATTTCACATGTACTAAAACACACTGGCTTACCATATGTTGTTGTGAAGCCTCGCTGTTGTTGCAATGTTCTTTGAAGATACCGTTAGCATCCCGTGGTTGCAAATCTAGTTGTTGTAGTTTATTCTGCACCCTCTATTTAGGTAAAATTAATTTTAATCACATGCACTGGTTCGAATTGATCATCAATGGTTCATCTAAACTAATGAAAGAAGGGTGTGTGCTTACACGACAATATATGTGCTTCACTCTATTTTTATGCTTGTTCGAGGTGCCAGCCCCAAAAGAACAAATATTTTGCTTGATGGGGTTGGCAGCTCCATAATTAATAGAAGCATCAAATTAGTCATGCAACTTGGGAAGATCAAGAATGCACAAAAAAGTAATGAACAGAGGCTCAGAGCAGTGATGTAATAGCTAGCATCACAAAATGTAGGGTAAAATGAACAAAAAGCAGCGGAACAAAAAGCTAGTTTGCTGATGTGTAATTAAGCATAGAGAACATGAAGCAGTCTGATGTAACCAACAAGTGGCATCAGAACAACACCATTATCATAAATATAGCATGCAAGAAGTAAAATAGTAGGCAGTGATATCTAGGAAAGTACAGTAATACTTAGGACAAAACAAAAGCATTGTAACTATATGTGCACTGGTTTGTAATTTAGCACATGTAACATGTTCACTGCCAGAAGTATGGCCCTACAGGTGCAAGCAGAATAACGCATCTCATGAAAAATTGAATGATGCCCTGAAGAAATTCAAAGGTGCGGTGCTTATGCTAAGAAAGTGAACGTAGGCGCTGGCCGTTGGATAATAGTACCTGATTCTCGGCGGCGTATGGGTATCGTTGTCATACTTGATAGCTAAGGATAGTCGATGGTGATCATGTTGCGGTTCAGTTTGGGCCGGTGTCGCCGTTGCTGAAGCGGCTCCGGTGCTTCGGTTGCGGCGCCTGTCGACATACAAGAAAGCTCATCTGTGGTAAGTGAACAGTTCCACGATAAAGAAGAGAAAAACCGAAGGAGTACAAATCGAAATAACCTGATGAGGCTGCGGCATCAGTAAAGCAGGGCCGGTGGAGTTGAATATGGCATCCGTGGAGCGGGTCCGGTGCAGTGGACGAAGGCGTCGGCGAAGCACATCCGGCGCGGTGTACAGTGCTTTCGGTGAGGCGGATCTATTGCGGCGGACGAGGGCTTGTATGAAGGGCCGGCGATGGGGCAGACGAGGGAGTCGGTGAAGGGCCTACACTATGGTGGACGAGGGCACCGGTGAAGCAGATCCGGTGCGGTGGACCATGATGGCGGTCAAGGAGATCTGGAGCGGTGGACAAGCCAGTCGCTGAAGTGGCTCCGGTGAAGTGGTGAGTTGGCAGTTGGGGGTTCCAAGGTGCGGAAGGTAGATCCGGTGGGGTGTGAGGTCCACCGCTGCGGCGGAGGACTAGATTCGGCGGCTTGGCGTGGTTGGGGGGGCGGGGAGGGAAAGGGGAGGGGCTCTGGGGAAGAATATTGCGGGCAAAGCGGGGAAAACAATGGAGTTACCAAAGCACCCTTTTCCGTTCATGTGGCAGGGGTAAAACAGGAATATCGCAAGGCTAAACTTTCGCGCACGAGATATTTCGATGTGAGTGGGAAGTTTGAAAGCTTTTAGCGGCTGAAATTAAGTGTTCTGCTCTTGTACGGCCGACTATGATATCATGGCCGAGAATTTATTTGTTTTGCACGCAAAAAAAAAGTGCAAGTTTCGAAAATCAATGTCTCCAACTCGAAACTTAGATTGTCCATTCAATTCAAATATGGATCATTGAGCTAGTGGAAGCAAATACCATCATATGGTCCAATTCAAATGAAATTTCAAATGTGTTTATCCTAAATA
This sequence comes from Thinopyrum elongatum, assembly GCA_011799875.1. Taxonomy (NCBI): domain Eukaryota; kingdom Viridiplantae; phylum Streptophyta; class Magnoliopsida; order Poales; family Poaceae; genus Thinopyrum; species Thinopyrum elongatum. Next base: position 467,610,530 of record CM022298.1, read on the forward strand.
TGATGACAAAAACAAAAATGTGTATGTGTATGAATAAAGTGGATGATTATAAGGTTTGAACATGCCCGTATGTGTATATCTCTAGGTTTGATATATGAATTTGAAATCACGAAATCCCGGCTTAAAAAATGTAACTCCATTTAAATGAATTACAAAAGCTAATGATGGAGTCGAATTCCAAAATTCCAATCTTAGGTTTGTAATTCTGGTACTTCAAAGTATATCACGCATGTTCAAAAGTATCGTTATCTCATAGTCCAAACTGTGAAACAAATTAATCAACCATGAGTGCACACACTATTGACCATATATATCTCAATTACGCTAAAGTCTCTCAAATATAGACACCTCACTCTTTATCTAAAGCCACCCCCCCACACACACACAAGTCGTTCTCTCCCCCGAACACAAACATAGGAGCACATTAACACCCCTCTCTCTTCTAAGTCCGGACCCCAATATAGGTCTCTATCACTTTGTCTCTCGGGCATGCACACATCTCTTCCCCCACTCTCTAGGTCTCCCGGCATCTCTCTTTCCCAAGCACACACACTATTTAGAGTGTACCTTTCCCAAACACACAAAACGTCGCCCCCAAACGTCTATATCCCTAGTTATGTGGTTCTCGCACACTCACCCCACTCACCACCCCCACTGCAAACAAGCACCCTTTGTCTCCTTGTGCACCACTCTCCTCTTTCTATCTATCCCACATGCGGACCCGCCCCAGCTCCTTCCCTATATACATATATGTCGTGACTCTTTCCATAGCTCCCGAACGTATCATCGTTCTCAATCTCGCATGTTGTTCTCTACACCATCTATTCTAGATCTCTCATGAAGTCTCTATCACACACACGATGACTCGCTTCCCTTGCGTCTCCGTACATAGGCCACTTTCGAACAACATCAACCTTGTCTCCCTATCTATACGACACTTCCGCACACAAACGACCCCTCTCTCTCCCCCTCTCTTCCTCTCTCTCTCCCTCGCTAGCTCTCTCTCTCGCTCTCACACCCCTCTCCCACACACACTCAATGTCTCTTCCAAATAGTCTGCTCCCTGCCCGCACACATGCTATCCCGCTACTACACATGCCTTTCTCTCTCTTTGACACACATGTCACACCATTCCCCCTTCCCTACTAGGTTTACATCATTAGTGGTCTCTCTTCTCCACATACACACACTCCCTCTCACACACACACGCGCGCACAAACACACACAGACACGCACAAACACCCATCTATCTGGATCCTTCTTTTAAGACACACACCCTTGCATATTCTCTCCAGCTCTAGGTATGTATATATCCCCCTCTCTCTCTAGCTCACATGCACACCAAAATTCTCCATCTCTCTAACTCACACATCTCTCCTCATGTCCGCATGTGTATCTCACACACTCACTCTCTGATTATGTCTATGTGTCTCCACGTTACACAACACAAAGCCCCATGCACATGTCTCTCTCTATCCTCCACACACAGAGACACAAAGAATCTCTTATCATTGCCTCAGTCTCTACACATATCACACACGCACGCGCTCTCTTTCTCTCGCACACACGCTCAACCAAGGTTTTCCCGTGAATAACTTACCGTCTATTCATCAACAGTCGTGGCAGTACGACGAACACGAGATGTGAAAAAGAATAAATCTACATGTGCGTAGACCACCTAGTATGACTACTAGGACTAGAGCGAGCCGAAAGCGCGCCGCCGTCACCCCCTTCTTATCGGCGAAGGGAAAACCTTTGTTTTACACAGTCAAGAAGTCATTGTGCTAAGGCCCCACATGCTCAGCCGTTGAATAGAATGTAGATCCAAGTTTATGGAAACAAGTATCAATAATACGTTTGTATCTCCATACTTATATCTCTTCTTATAAAAAAACCGAGTTGGTGATGATGGTATGCCTGCCATCTTGCAATATAGACCGTCCGATCTATATCTGACGGATAGAAATTAAACTAAAAGATACCCGCACCTCTCTCCACATTTGCAGACAAGGCCTTCCCTCGTTCATCCTTATCTCCCACAACCTCATTGTTGAGCAATTAAAAAAGGAAGCCTCTGGAACAAACTGGCATGGTGGTCACTGCCGGCGTCATCCATCCCCATGCCTCCGCTCAGTCCGACCACCAATCACCACCACGCCCCACTCCTCCTCACCTTATATCTCCTCTTTCTTGAGATATCATTAGTTTTTACACATGGGATTACTCCCGCATGGGTCAATCACAATAGGTGTTTTATAAAAAAAATGCATATTGATGTTCCGTGCAATGCACGGGCATCTTACTAGTACTCCTACAGAAGACTTAGTTGGTGATGATGGTGTGTCTGCCATCCATCATTTCTGACCATTAGATCTACATCTAACGACTGTGAGGTAAGTTGTTGCCTTTTCTCAACAACATCCCACTTCTCTACCAATTTGCAGAAAAAACCTTAATTAGTATCTTAAAACCAACCACATCCCTCCCTCACCTCACCAAAACAGCCCAAGAAATATATTCTGATTGAAACATAATATATTTCTAGTGATATATGTATATCAAAATTAGAGTGTTTTCTATCAAGTTTGTGAATAATTATTATTCTAATTATGATCCGTTGCAACGCACGTGCACATTGCTAGTATTTCCAACCATGCAAAAAAATTGCTAGTATTTCCATAGTTTCGAGTTTTCCATCAAGATATTAGTCACTCATGGTTGATATTTAGTTTGAATTACATACACATAGGCACTATGTAACTAGCCGTGCTTATTGGCTTCCAAAGCTTAACTTTCACTCCTACTTATAGTATGTAGAGTATTTAACAAAAAACTACCACTTTCAACCAGCCCTAGGAAGAAACTATTGTACAAAAAATAGCAAAAACATACCCAAAATTTCTTAATCCGCGCCAAAAAACTACTACCTAGTGCCGATTAGGCTCATTTAAACCCGTTTATGACAGGGTTGGCCTACACGTCCGCGCTGATGAGGCAGCTTAAACCAACACATTTTGTTTGACCGTTGACACGAGGGACCCACACCTGACCTTCTATCCTGTTCTTCCTCCTCCAATCATTATTTTTCCTGAACATTACTTCAAACAGTTCTTATGCGTGTTCGTCGGTGGTGCCGGTGATGAGCGAGCTGGTCGCCACTCCGTCGGACGAGCCGGACGCCGCGCTGGCCTCCGCACGGGTTGGCTGGCTGGCCCGAGCATGGCTCACGCGCGAGCAAGCCGCCGCGCTGGCCTTCGCTCGAGCTAGATGGCTGGCCTTAGCACGGCGCGCGCGAGCAAGCCACCGCGCCACCGTGCCAACCTAGCTAGCAAACCTTGCAGACAAGCAGTTGGATGCATCCAGCAGGGTGTGTGCTATCTTGGCTAGCTAGTGGCCGCAAGCACAGGACGGAGCTGGCATCCGGGCTGCCGCAAGATGGGCTCCGCGCCGTCGGCGCTTTTGACCTCGCCTTCTGCCGGTAGCGGTAGCTGCGTCTCATGGCCGAGGATGACTAGGTGGACGGGCCGGAGGTAGGAGGTCACTCGGGGATTTTTGTCCAGATTGACATGTAGGTCCCATAAGTCATAACGCCTAACTTGCCGGTCAAATAGAAGGCGTTGACTTATGGGGCGACATGGGTCGAAACATGCCTATAATGGCACTTTGTAGAGTAGTCATTTCTTGGTAGGGCTGGTTGGTAAGTGGTAGTTTCTTGGTATTAGTGGTTTCTTGTAAAGAACAATGTACTAGCGACAAAAGGCGATTCTAGGTTGCGTTGTACTCCAACGAGTACTACTAGTGGTCGTGGGAGTGTATAGCTCGTTTTGTGGGTTCGATCCCGGCCGAACGCACGGCGGCCTTTTTTTTAAATAGTAACCTCGCTGCGAGCCAATATTGTACACTGGTAGTTTGACTTTTGAAGTCGAACGGATGTGTCGCACCACAATCTGGGTGCACTGGATAGCCCAGCCACGTGAACGGGTTTTCCCTCCCATCATATCGTGGCTCGCGTACTAGAGTAGTACTCCTATATATCAATTCACACCATGCGAAGTTTCTCGCCTGCGTGCTCGCCCTAGCTGCACCTCGCTTGCAGCTTCCTCACTAGCACCTCCCAATTAAGCCCGAGGATCCGAAAAAGCCTGGCGCGGCATTGGGAACTATGCAATATGGCTCTGTACGTAAAGTGCTACTCTACTACTCTATAGCTTGTGGCTTTGCACGCATGGACTTCGCTCCATTATCGGCTCTATAAAAGAAATTCCTCTTGACGTGATTTTTTTTTGTTTTGAAACGGAGGCAAAAGCTTTGCCTCATCTCATTCATAGAGAAGGAACTAACAAAGTTCGACGAGATCCATTACACCTCCACAAATGGAAGTGAAAAGCCTAGTCTCACTGTATCAAAGAACTCAAATGTTCTACCCCCGCAGTAACCGTCGCTGATAAACAGGCTGCTAGTGTGCGCGTGAGAGGAGCGGCTGAGTAGGCCAGCTACGTGCTTGAATAGAGCACGGAGAGTATGCACTACACACATGTACTTGAAGGAAATATGCCCTAGAGGCAATAATAAAGTCGTTATTTTATATGTCCTTGTATCATGATAAATGTTTATTATTCATGCTAGAATTGTATTAACCGGAAACTTGATACATGTGTGGATACATAGACAAAACACCGAGTCCCTAGTAAGCCTCTACTAGACTAGCTCGTTAATCAAAGATGGTTAAGTTTCCTAACCATAGACATGTGTTGTCATTTGATGAATGGGATCACATCATTAGGAGAATGATGTGATGGACATGACCCATCCGTTAGCTTAGCATATTGATCGTTCAGTTTTAATGCTATAGCTTTCTTCATGACATATACATATTCCTTTGACTATGAGATTATGCAACTCCCGGATACCGGAGGAGTACCTTGTGTGCTATCAAACGTCACAATGTAACTGGGTGATCATAAAGATGCTCTACAGGTATCTCCGAAGGTGTTTGTTGGGTTGGCATAGATCGAGATTAGGATTTGTCACTCCGAGTATCGAAGAGGTATCTCTGGGCCCTCTCGGTAATGCACATCATAAGAAGCCTTGCAAGCAATGTGACTAATGAGTTAGTTGTGGGGTGATGCATTACGGAACGAGTAAAGAGACTTGCCGGTAATGAGATTGAACTAGGTATGAAGATACCGACGATCGAATCTCGGGCAAGTAACATACCGATGACAAAGGGAATAACGTATGTTGTCATTACGGTACGACCGATAAAGATCTTCGTAGAATATGTAGGAACCAATATGAGCATCCGGGTTCCGCTGTTGGTTATTGACCGGAGAGGTGTCTTGGTCATGTCTACATAGTTCTCGAACCCGTAGGGACCGCACGCTTAACGTTCGATGACGATTTTGTATTATATGAGTTATGTGATTGGTGACCGAATGTTGTTCGGAGTCCCGAATGAGATCACGGACATGACGAGGAGTCTCGAAATGGTCGAGAGGTAAATATTCATATATAGGACAATAGTATTTGGACACCAGAAGTGTTCCGGGGGTACCGGGTACATATCGGGTCACCGGAAGGGGTTCCGGGCACCCCCCGGCAACTATATGGGCCTAATGGGCCAAGAGGGGAAACGCAGCAGCCAGCATGGGCTGCTGTGCCCCCCATGTAGGCTGAATAGGAAGGGGAAGGAAAGAGGGGAAGAGAGAAAGGAAGGGGAGGGATTCGGCCTCCCCCTTCCTTCTCTCCTCCCTCCTCCTTCTTTTCCCCTCCGGAAAATATGGTAAGGGGGGGGGGCGAATTGGACTAGGCCCCAAGTAGGATTCCTCCTACTTGGGGCTCCCCATGGCTGTCCCCCTCCCCCTCCCACCTATATATATGTGGGGAGGGGGCGCCTAGAACACACACCAACAATTGTTAGCCGTGTGCGGCGCCCCCCTCCACAGTTTACGCCTCCGGTCATATTCACATAGTTGGCTAAGGACGAGGTGATGATGCGCGTCGGGAATGGTTCCAAGGTCGATGTGATCGCCGTCGGCACGCTACCTCTACATCTACCTTCGAGATTAGTTTTAGACCTGAATAATTGTTATTTGGTGCCAGCGTTGAGCATGAACATTATATCTGGATCTTGTTTAATGCGAGACGGTTATTCATTTAAATCAGAGAATAATGGTTGTTCTATTTATATGAGTAATATCTTTTATGGTCATGCACCCTTGAAGAGTGGTCTATTTTTGTTGAATCTCGATCGTGGTGATACACATATTCATAATATTGATGCCAAAAGATGTAAAGTTGATAATGATAGTGCAACATATTTGTGGCACTGCCGTTTAGGTCATATTGGTGTAAAGCGCATGAAGAAATTCCATTAGGATGGACTTTTGGAATCACTTGATTATGAATCATTTAATGCTTGTGAACCATGCCTCATGGGCAAGATGACTAAGACTCCGTTCTCCGGAACAATGGAGCGAGCCACTGACTTATTGGAAATAATACATACCGATGTATGCGGTCCGATGAGTGTTGAGGCTCGCGGCGGGTATCGTTATTTTCTGACCTTCACAGATGATTTGAGCAGATATGGGTATATCTACTTAATGAAACACAAGTCTAAAACATTTGAAAAGTTCAAAGAATTTCAGAGTGAAGTGGAGAATCATCGTAACAAGAAAATAAAGTTTCTATGATCTGATCGCGGAGGTGAATATTTGAGTTACGAGTTTGGCCTTCATTTAAAAACAATGTGGAATAGTTTCACAACTCACGCCACCTGAAACACCATAGCGTAATGGTGTGTCCGAACGTCGTAACCGTACTTTATTAGATATGGTGCGATCTATGATGTCTGTTACCGATTTACCACTATCATTTTGGGGTTATGCATTAGAGACAGCTGCATTCATGTTAAATAGGGCACCATCTAAATCCGTTGAGATGACATCGTATGAACTGTGGTTTGGCAAGAAACCTAAGCTATCGTTTCTTAAAGTTTGGGGTTGCGATGCTTATGTGAAAAAGCTTCAGCCTGATAAGCTCGAACCCAAATCGGAGAAGTGCGTCTTCATAGGATACCCAAAAGAAATTGTTGGGTACACCTTCTATCACAGATCCGAAGGCAAGATCTTTGTTGCTAAGAATGGATCCTTTCTAGAGAAGGAGTTTCTCTCGAAAGAAGTGAGTGGGAGGAAAGTAGAACTTGATGAGGTAATTGTACCTTCTCTCAATTTGGAAAGTAGCTCATCAAAGAAATCTGTTCCCGTGATGCCTACACCAACTAGAGAGGAAGCTAATGATAATGATCATGAAACTTCAGATCAAGTTACTACCAGACCTCGTAGGTCAACCAGAGCACGTTCTGCACCAGAGTGGTACGGTAATCCTGCTCTGGAAGTCATGTTACTAGACCATGACGAACCTACGAACTATGAAGAAGCGATGATGAGCCCAGATTCCGATAAATGGCTTGAGGCCATGAAATCTGAGATAGGATCCATGTATGAGAACAAAGTGTGGACTTTGGTTGACTTGCCCGATGATCGGCGAGCCATAGAGAATAAATGGATCTTCAAGAAGAAGACTGACGCTGATGGTAATGTTACTGTCTACAAAGCTCGACTTGTCGCAAAAGGATTTCGACAAGTTCAAGGAGTTGACTACGATGAGACCTTCTCACCCGTAGTGATGCTTAAGTCTGTCCGAATCATGTTAGCAATTGCCGCATTTTATGATTATGAAATCTGGCAAATGGATGTTAAAACTGCATTCCTTAATGGATTTCTTAAAGAAGAGTTGTATATGATGCAACCAGAAGGTTTTATCGATGCTAAAGGTGCTAACAAAGTGTGCAAGCTCCAGCGATCCATTTATGGACTGGTGCAAGCATCTCAGAGTTGGAATATACGCTTTGATGAGGTGATCAAAGCATATGGTTTTATACAGACTTTTGGAGAAGCCTGTATTTACAAGAAAGTGAGTGGGAGCTCTGTAGCATTTCTAATATTTTATGTGGATGACATATTGTTGATTGGAAATGATATAGAATTTCTGGATAGCATAAAAGGATACTTGAATAAGAGTTTTTCAATGAAAGACCTTGGTGAAGCTGTTTATATATTGGGCATCAAGATCTATAGGGATAGATCAAGATGCTTAATTGGACTTTCACAACGCACATACCTTGATAAAGTTTTGAAGAAGTTCAAAATGGATCAGTTAAAGAAAGGGTTCTTGCCTGTGTTACAAGGTGTGGAGTTGAGTCGGACTCAATGCCCAACCACTGCAGAAGATAGAGAGAAAATGAAAGTCATTCCCTATGCCTCAGCCATAGGTTCTATCATGTATGCAATGCTGTGTACCAGACCTGATGTGTGCCTTGCTATAAGTCTAGCAGGGAGGTACCAAAGTAATCCAGGAGTGGATCACTGGACAGCGGTCAAGAACATCCTGAAGTACCTGAAAAGGACTAAGGATATGTTTCTTGTTTATGGAGGTGACAAAGAGCTCATCGTAAATGGTTACGTCAATGCTAGCTTTGACACTGATCCGGATGACTCTAAGTCACAAACCGGATACGTATTTATATTGAATGGTGGAGCTGTCAGTTGGTGCAGTTCCAAGCAAAGCGTCGTGGCGGGATCTACGTGTGAAGCGGAGTACATAGCTGCTTCGGAAGCAGCAAATGAAGGAGTCTGGATGAAGGAGTTCATATCCGATCTAGGTGTAATACCTAGTGCATCGGGTCCAATGAAAATCTTTTGTGACAATACTGGAGCAATTGCCTTAGCGAAGGAATCCATATTTCACAGAAGAACCAAACACATCAAGAGACGCTTCAACTCCATCCATGATCAAGTCAAGGAGGGAGACATAGAGATTTGCAAAATACATACGGATCTGAATGTGGCAGACCCGTTGACTAAGCCTCTTCCACGAGCAAAACATGATCAGCACCAAGACTCCATGGGTGTTAGAATCATTACAATGTAATCTAGATTAGTGACTCTAGTGCAAGTGGGAGACTGAAGGAAATATGCCCTAGAGGCAATAATAAAGTTGTTATTTTATATTTCCTTATATCATGATAAATGTTTATTATTCATGCTAGAATTGTATTAACCGGAAACTTGATACATGTGTGGATACATAGACAAAACACCGAGTCCCTAGTAAGCCTCTACGAGACTAGCTCGTTAATCAAAGATGGTTAAGTTTCCTAACCATAGACATGTGTTGTCATTTGATGAACGGGATCACATCATTAGGAGAATGATGTGATGGACATGACCCATCCGTTAGCTTAGCATATTGATCGTTTAGTTTTATTGCTATAGCTTTCTTCATGACATATACATATTCCTTTGACTATGAGATTATGCAACTCCCGGATACTGGAGGAATACCTTGTGTGCTATCAAACGTCACAACATAACTGGGTGATCATAAAGATGCTCTACAGGTATCTCCGAAGGTGTTTGTTGGGTTGGCATAGATCGAGATTAGGATTTGTCACTCCGAGTACCAGAGAGGTATCTCTGGGCCCTCTCGGTAATGCACATCATAAGAAGCCTTGCAAGCAATGTGACTAATGAGTTAGTTGCGGGGTGATGCATTACGGAACGAGTAAAGAGACTTGCCGGTAACGATATTGAACTAGATATGAAGATACCGACGATCGAATCTCGGGCAAGTAACATACCGATGACAAAGGGAATAACGTATGTTGTCATTACGGTACGACAGATAAAGATCTTCATAGAATATGTAGGAACCAATATGAGCATCTAGGTTCCGCTGTTGGTTATTGACCAGAGAGGTGTCTCGGTCATGTCTACATAGTTCTCGAACCCGTAGGGTCGGCACGCTTAACGTTCGATGACGATTTTGTATTATATGAGTTATGTGATTGGTGACCGAATGTTGTTCGGAGTCCCGGATGAGATCAAGGACATGACGAGGAGTCTCGAAATGGTCGAGAGGTAAAGATTCATATATAGGACGATAGTATTCGGACACCGGAAGTGTTCCGAGGGTACCGGGTACATATCGGGTCACCGGAAGGGGTTCCGGGCACCCCCCGGCAACTATATGGGCCTAATGGGCCAAGAGGGGAAATGCAGCAGCCAGCATGGGCTGCTGTGCCCCCCATGTAGGCCGAATAGGAAGGGGAAGGAAAGAGGGGAAGAGAGAAAGGAAGGGGAGGGATTCGGCCTTCCCCTTCTCTCCTCCTTCCTTTCCCCTCCGGAAAATATGGTAAGGGGGGGGGCGAATTGGACTAGGCCCTAAGTAGGATTCCTCCTACTTGGGGTGCCCCATGGCTGTCCCCCTCCCCCTCCCACCTATATATATGTGGGGAGGGGGCACCTAGAACACACACCAACAATTGTTAGCCGTGTGCGGCGCCCCCCCTCCACAGTTTACGCCTCCGGTTATATTCACGTAGTGCTTAGGCGAAGCCCTGTGCGGATCACTTCACCATCACCATCACCACGCCGTCGTGCTGACGGAACTCTCCCTTGACACTTTGCTGGATCAAGAGTTCGAGGGACGTCATCGAGCTGAACGTGTGTAGAACTCTGAGGTGCTGTACGTTCGGTGCTTGATCGGTCGGAACGAGAAGAAGTTCGACTACATCAACTGCATTAACAAATGCTTCCGCTTTCAGTCTACGAGGGTACGTGGACACACTCTCCCCCTCTCGTTGCTATGCATCTCCTAGATAGATCTTGCGTGAGCGAAGGAATTTTTTTGAAATTGCATGCTATGTTTCCCAACAGTACTTTCCCTGCATTGATAGTACAGCGATGGTTCTAGAGAACAGTAGTACCCTCCACTTGCAACTGCAGCTCCTTGGCCTTGAGATCCAAGAGTTCAAAACTGGTGCACTATAGAAGTACAGTACATCACACTACTAGTTGAGAAAGTAGTACTACTACTGCTGCTACAGTACTGCGTAGTAAATAATAGCCTCACCATCGCGGGGCACTAGGCACTACCACTATGCGTGCCCGCATAACTTCCTTAACGAAGGGACGAGGCCTTGCGGTTACGCTCTTATTTCCTCCTTGTTAGTTCCCCTCCCCCCGAAGAGACCAAGGTAGTTCGTCGCTGCTCCCATGGATTTGCCAGGCGGTTCTCCTCCTCGTCGGGGCTGGGAGACCTTGGACAACGATCCTCTGGGAGAAATCACACGCCGCTCTGACATCCTCACCACCGCAAGACTCGGTGCTTCCTGCACCAACTATTTTAAGACGGTGCTTAAACAGGCTTGGGAAAAGGCCATGCTTGTTGGTCTTCCATGCGTCCTCGAGGAGAAGGTTATTCTATGGGACAATCCATCGAACAGTCCACCGCTCCCTGGCCATGGTTGCATGTTGACTCCGCTAGAGTTGCCGACGTTGAGAGGTAGTCGGATTTTGTCCGATGAGCAGGTCAGTCATGGAGTTTGATCATGTAGTGTATATTCTAAATATAGTACTTAGTTATTCCATCCCGTAATTTCTCTGCTGCCCACCGTCTTATATATAGGTCTGGGTTGGTGCCAACGAAGATTGGCCTGCATACCTCCGGCCGGATACCACCATCATTTTGCACAACATCCACAGCAGTGCGGCCATTCCCGTAGACCCCTTCTCCACCATTGGGATCGGCCTTCCGGACTGGCTGGGCTTGAATATGTATGATGATACCTACATGAGATTGAAGAAGATAGCAATTGCGGACCCGCCGACAAAGCGGCGCGGCTACGACGATTACTATCTCATCGCAGTGTTCGACATAAGGATTGCCATCAATACAAAAGGCAGTAACGGCAGAGGTTGGCACATGTTGGCCGCGGCAGATTTGTACCCCTACACGTTCGAAGACGCCGTGTGCCATGTAGGCCGCATCTTTGCGGTGACAAGCCAGGGGACTTGTTTCATCTGGTTGCCATCCTACGGTACGGGAGATTACAAATGGAATGCACAAACCATCATTTGCATCCCTAACGGTACTCCATTATTTTGCAGGGACCAGTCATCCCCCGATCAAAATAAGATCGCCGATCCTGGATGTGCATTTGCATCTGCGATTTGGTCTAACCTGGAACCTTGTAGCTGACTTTGGCATATTGGGATCAACTATCTTAGCAGTCGTTACCCATGGTACCACTGATGTGCAACATGGTCACACAATCTACCACGATCGGACCATCACCATCTACCTAGGTATTCCATTTTCTCATTGCTGTGTGTTAGAGTAGTAGTACTTGTTAGTTATTTTCTTTTCTTGACTGGGACATGTTTACTGTACTAGTACTACAATTTAGTATTATATTTTTTTTAACCCTCTTGCCTTCTCTTTCATTGTAGTACTACTTACTAGTACTAGTACTTTTTACCTTGGAGGACGCGTATAGCTAGCTAGGCCCTTGAAGACTTGAACCCACTAGCTCCCACCATTTTTGTTTTTCCATGTCTTACTATCTCATCCATGTAGCCAAGAGTGGCTATATATAATAAGCCGGTTATTTTACTACCTCTATACCGGAGTAGTACTATTTGCTGCATAATATTACTGACTGCCATATTTGAGCACAACATAATTATGCATGGACCTTGACCATGTATGTCACCATGTGTCCAGATCTGAGATGCCGCGTGTACCAGATGAACGGCGCCGAGTTCAACCCCCGTGATGCTATGTGGGTGCCGAGGAACACTCTTGGAGAGTACTCGCTTTTCATTGGGGACATCTACCCCATTGTGAAGCGGATGCCACCTTCCATGCACGACACCGAAGGCCTGCTGTTCATGAAGCATGGTTGTGTCTTCAGTGCGCACCGCCAGATGAACGACATGCTGGGACACGCTATCCCTGATTTATGTCGCTTCAGCTTGGATGAGTCTCCATCGTGTGGAACCGGACTAGAAAGCTGCGACAATGATTCCCGTTGCCCACCGCTATGGATCGTGCCATCTATGAAGAACACCTGGGACTGGAACCTGGAGGAGGACATGGAGCCCATCTATAACGTGTAAGTGGAGTATGGTAAATTGTGAATGGTAGCGCTGTGAATATATGTAGACTAGTCGTGCACAAATTTATCACATGAAGTGGAGATGAACTTGTGTGGCATACTGGCATTTGTCCTTTAGAATTTATTACTAGTAAATGTGTTATGTGTATGTGCAACTTGTGTGGCTGTTGCACGGGCTCCAACACGCTCTGTGAGAAAAAAGGTGGCACGGCTTTGGATATAGGTGATGTGGCGGCATCATACAGTAGCATCGTTTGCTATAGTTGTAGTACTAGGACGACAACTCCTATAAAACCTTGCACTTGGCTCTTTGCCTCTTCGGGAGGTTCAACAGTTCGTACTCCTGTGAACCTTGCACTTGGCTCTTCGCCTCTTCGGAAGGTCCAACAATGATGATACTACAGTAAAATATGCTTCTGGCAATCTGACACCGAATGAACTGCTGCACGTCCACCGCAAGGGCGAGGGCGAGGGAGAGGGTGCTGTAGTCAAAACCCTCTCCTCATCCTGCGAGATACCGCGTGCGTGGGCGAGGGAGAGGGCGTAGGCGTACGTAGTAAGCAAGCTTCTCCTCGTCCTGTGAGCCACCGCGCGTGGGCGAGGGAGAGGGCGTAGTAAGCAAGCTTCTCCTTGTTCGGTGAGTTGACGGGACACATCAAAGTAGTACTAGTCCATACTGCATCCTTTCTGGTTAATATGGCTTAATTTGAAACGAGAAAAATACACTGGCGGTCAACGTATGTAACAATACGCTCATTACGGTCACTATATAGTTTTGCGGTGATTATGCGGTCACTAGCTCACCGTAGAGCACCGTATTGCACCCTACTGACCGGGCACACAGTCGACGTGGCACTTTGTTGACTGGTTAAATTGACACCTGGTTTCTGGGTCCCACCTGTCAGTTGGCAGAGCAAAGAAATCAGTTAAACAAAACTTTACGCAGGCGCGACAGGAGTCCAACCCTTGTGCGCGAACCACCCTGGCTGTGTATGTGAGTGCATGCACGTGTACTCCCTCGGTCCGTGAAAAACTGTACATCTAGCATTAGAAAAAATTTCAACAAAGAGTGTACATCTACACTTCCAATGCATTAGCCTTTAATCTAATCGATATTGATTGACTAATGCACCAACTTGTGCTCTAGCTATAGGCTACATGTCTATCCTTAATTACAGCATGCAACAACCTTCATTTAATATTCTTCCCTCAATGGTCGCATGCACACATAAGTCTGCTACTTTTGGGTGTTAATTATGCCATGAAGTTCTGGTTCCTCTTGGTCAATGTGTAAATCTCTATAAGTATAGTCTTTCACGGACGGAGGGAGTAGGTTGAGCACTTGAGCGTGAGCGTGTGTGTTGCGTCGTGTGATGTGTGCCACATGGATGCGTGAGTGTTGCGTGCGTGCATGTGTACGTGTGAGTGTTGCATGTTGCATGCATGCATGCATGCATGAGGCTTTTACTCCCTCCCATTGACATGTTCAGATTTCAAGCTTCATTAAAACGTTGCATGCAAGAATTAAGAGAAAACTCACCAATGCGTGTAAAAGTTCTGGTCATTTGTTCCTCACGCATGCATTCCAATTAATACGTTCGTAAACACAATTTTCTTGAGGAAAACGAGCCCATTATTGAGTACTTTCGGAAAAAAAATCTTCGGGCACTCATCATTTACTACTACCTTGGTTGATGATTTTTTTATTGACCTGTATATAAACCTCCATCCTGGTTTAATGGTCCCCTTCGTACTTAGTGTAAAATTTTGACCGTAAATTTAACTAACAAAGTGTCAATGCATGTCATAAAAAACTATACCATTAAAAACTATGTTCAAATATGAATCCAGTGATATGATTTTTGGTGACATGCATTAACATTTTATTAGTTAAATAGATGGTCAAAGTTTGACACAAAATACTACTAGTACTCCTACATTATTGGCGTCGGGTGCCTTGGCCAATGTTTCATCTTGTTGGACAGGATGAGAGTAGAGGCATAGGGATACTGTAGATAGGAAGTCTTGGCGATCCATTATTCCCCCTCTCGGTCAGAGAGAACTATTCAACTAGTCTTCACAGTGAAGTGACAATACACGTTGCAGCAGATGGGACACTTAATTAATAAGCTGAACCAGCATGTTGGTGTTACTAAATCAGCCTTACCTAGTACTGCCATCATGTTTGCCAGTGGAGCATGCTTCCGCAAATATGCCTACGCACCTCTCTATTCCATTAACTGACATATGGGCCCTCTTGAGGTAGACCCACATGTCATCGGCTTAACTATTTACACTCTGAAGGACGGTATATCCTGGTAGTAGTACTAGTAGAATTGAGATTTAATGCACTTTCTTGCCCGTCTTTCCTTTTTCTTCATCCTCTCTTCTTCTTCCTCCTCTCTTCCCCGTCGTCGGCCGCACACCATTTCCCCCCACTCACTGCTCGCCCGCCCGCGCCATCTTCCTTGGTAGCTCACGCGTACCATATCCCCCCCGCTCACTGCTCGGCCACACACGCCATCTTCTTCGCTCGCCCGCCCGAATCCACTTCCCCGCTCGCTCGCAGGCACCGAAAACCCCAATCACTCAGCGCCCTAAAAAACCTATGGTGGAACCGACTGACACGCAGAGCCGCAATTGGAATTCCCTCCCGATGTTCTCTTGGAGCAGATCTATAATCGTATGGACCTGGTCAGCACCGTGCGTCTGGCCGCATGCTCGGTGTCTTTGTACTGTCTACTCGTCTGCAACCGGTCGGCCCTTTTCAATACACCCTGCTTGCTGATGCCCGATCCTCGCAGGTGGCCCAGACACTAACTTGACGATCCTACGGAGGTTGCCGTGGTGCCCCTCGACATGCTACCACTACCCATCCACCTGTCCTTCATCCGCGGCCACTACTGGGCGGGCATGAAGGCCAACTGGATTGTCCTCATCCACCAATCCGGTAGTCCGTGGCATCTCATGGATATCTACACCCAGCGAGAGATCACCCTTCCATCGATGGATACCGCCGGCATCGAGCCTCGTGGCCCGCCGAATACTCCTGCCTACTACGCACGACACGCGTCGAGCTTTTGGTGCGACCTCCGTTTGCTGAAGGTTGTAATCTGCGAAGTGCCCACACCATCAGAAGACTACATGGATTACAAGCTCATTGCCTTGTTCTACATGGGATTAGTCTATCTGGAATCCGGTCGCCATACATGGTTATGGCTCATCATCAATCCTGTTGAGCCTCCATTTCTGTCTGATGCTATAGTGCACGATGGCATCATTTACGCGGTCGACGCACAGATTGGCTGCCTATACTGGTGGAATCTATCGTTGTGTAATTGTTCTATCTCATCTCATCTTTAACTTATGAATACGACTACCTGTTGATTGTTAGAAATTTAGAATAGATAGTATGTCTATAACCACATCATTGCTATATGTTCCTCTCATTTCCTAGATTTTTATGACCACACATGTTATTGTTAGAGTTGATATGAGAACATATGGCATCTAATGATTGTTAGAATAGATATTATGAGTATAACCTCATGATTGCTATATGTTACTCTCATTTCCAAGATTTTTATAACCACGCATGTTATTGTTAGAGTTGGTATGAGAACAGTAGTAACTGCTATGGTAGAATATGAGTAGGCCCTGTCATAGCTGTTTTCCTCTCATTTTTACATGATGTTTGAACCATGACATATTGCTAGAATATGAAAGCCATTGGCTTATTTCTTTTAACTTGGGGTATGATTATGACCACGACATTGCAATTCTCTGTCTATGATCTGTGTCACTGTTATAATAATCTTAATTCCACACATACTCTAAACATGATTGTATATTTTTGTCCTTTTGGTCTCCAATTTGATTTGTTGCAGCAGACGCAAATGCGCTGGCCTTCATAATTCCAGGACCTAGAAATATACAAGTCAATGGGTGGTGGTTTATCGCTCATTCAACTAACGGCGATCATTTGATGCTCATTCGCACGTACCAAATTGACCAAACCATTTCATCAAACCACATGCAGTACAATGCCTGGGGCATTCGTGACTGTGATGGCTATGACTGCTTCGTTTTCGAGAAAGATCCCAGCTCTGTTGGGCCAGGTGTATTCAACTGGAGGCGGGTTTACAGCCTCGGCAACCACTCCATGTTCCTCGGGCTCAATTATCCGATCATCCAACCAATCATCGATCATATCACCGGCGATGATTACCGTGCTATGCAACTTCCATTCGCCAGGGGGAACTGTGTTTACACATCGTACCATGGGTTTCATGAATCACCATATCCAGAGATTCGTCGACATAGCTTGTTGCCAGATAATCTTCAGTGTGTGAAAGGCATCAAGCTTCCAAGCGATGAATGGCTTTTGCAAACCCGACATGCGATGATGTGGTTCATGCCAACAGCAAATATGCACAACTTGATTCGTAGTGATATCTAGACTGAGCCATGTATCCTGATGCTGTAGCATGACCCTCTTTTGTTGGATATTATGTACTGTAGTTAGTTTGAAGGATAGATACCTTTCTGGGATCAAGTGCATCCTAACTCACCTGTGTAGGATGTACTGATAATGATGATGGAGATGCTGTGCAGAAGCCATATATATATATATATATATATATATATATATATATATATCAATTAGGCTTCAAGTGTGTACTTGTTGGTGAAAGTGTTGTCCAATGGGAATTATATTTTGTATTACTCATGTAGCCTACAAAGTCTGTCGCTCAACCTTGTAACTTCGTACTCCATTTCTAAATTTGTACTAGTCCTATATACCGTATATTGCGCTACTCGTACTACTACCTCCCTCCTGGTTTATTGGTCCCCTTCGTAATTTGTGTCAAATTTTGACCATAAATTTAACTAACTAAATGTTAATGCATGTTACAAAAAATTATATTGTTGGATTCGTATTTGAACATAGTTTCCAATGGTATAATTTTTGGTGACATGCATTGACATTTTGTTAGTTAAACCTATGGTTAAAATGTGACACTAAATACGACTAGTAAGTAGTACAGTAGTAGTACTAGTATACGTCGGTCAAATTATTCATCATGTCCTCACATTGAATTGACGTGACAACACGCTGCGCGTGAGGTGACACAAGAGTCCCGGCGGCGTGTTCGGTTCACCAAAGTGAGCCTCACCCCTCTCGTACTACAACAACACTCTCGCATTCTCTACAAAATCACTCTCCCATTCTCTCCCGGTCTCCCCGCCTCCCAGCCGCCGCCTTGTTCCGATCCATTTGGTACGATGAGCGATGAGCTACTGGAGTTGCTATACTTCATTGCAAGTAGTCAAAAGGAAGACGCTGAAAAAATCGATCTCAACAAGGATGCTCTTCAAGCTAGCTGGATGAAGGAACGAACCAGCGAGGCCGCTCCTGTGAGTATTCGTCCTGTCGCCCTGTATTATGATTTCGATCTTTATGGGGGTTTTCAAGTCTTTAGAGTCTACATGTAGTAATGAAGCCGAGACCCCAGTTTGTTCGGGTATTGTGGACTTCAGATTTGGAGTACCACTTATTTGTCGAAATCTTTCATCATTTACTTAAAACAATTGATTGATCATACATTGAGTACCATTTAACTGGAATTAACCGATGCAAGTCCAAGAAGGAATGCCTGGTGCTGCCGGCTGGCGTCAAGTTCGATCCCACGGATCAGGAGCTGATCGAGCACCTTGAGGCCAAAGTGAGTGCTGACAGCGCGAGATCTCACCCTCTCATCAATTTGTTCATACCAACCATCGACAGCGAGCACGGCATATGCTACACCCATCCTGAGAAACTTCTAGGTGAGACACCGATCGGCCGTCTACTTGCACAAACATATTCCTTTGTTTATAGCTCTATTTTTCTTTTTAGACATAGACCTAGTGAAGCAATTACAATTTGACAGTTAATAAAAAGTGAAACAAGTGACTGCAGCATGCCAAAGATGTTATGAAAATGCCAACTACGTACACTAAAACCTGTATTCGACAATACTGCAGGTATCACACTGAGTGGCCTAAGCAAGCATTTCTTCCAGCGCAACTCCAGGGCGTTCAAAAGGGGCACGCAGACGCGTCGCAAGATAAAGTCGGAGTGCGGCATGCACGCGATGTGGCACAAGACCGGCAATACCTTGCCGGTGATGGTCAACGGCCGGCAGACGGGCAGCAAAAAGGTTCTGGTGTTGCACACCAACAAGAACTTCGACCAGCAGAGGACCAACTGGGTGATGCACCAGTACCACCTCGGGGACCTGGAGCAAGAGAAGGAGAGGGAGCTAGTCCTCTGCAAGATTTTCTACCAGACGAACACTAGGGCCAGGACTAAAAATATTATAAGTTAGTTTGGTATTGGTACTTGTTGTAACACCCCCGGTGATTAGCAACAGTAATCACTTTTGATAATGACATGTCAGCGAGGTTAACACTGCATAATCATCATTAGCATCATATTGCATTTCAACTCCTAAGTCAAATTCAAATTTAAATGAAAGTGAAATATGAAAGTTGTCCAACATAAAAACTAAAATGTTCGATAAATAACAAATATTGCAGAGGCTAGTCTAAAATTGAAACCAACAAATAATAAAATAATTAGGTGGCTCTAACATAATTAAAACAGTGAGGATTAATGCATATTAAATATTATAAAATTGTGGGAGCTCCAATTGTCTCCAAACTAATTTTTGGTAGTGCTAGGTAATACCTAGTATTTGTTGGAGCAATTGTTATGTTTTACAAAAACCATTAGGAGGCCTGACTATTTACTAAACTGAGAAAAGAGAATAAAGAAAAAGATAAAAGAAAAACAAAACAGAAAAAGAAGAAAAAGAAAACCCTCCCTCCCCAACTGGGCCCCAGCCCAGCTGGCTCGGCCGGCCCACCCCGCCTCCCTTATCCCCTGGGAGACCCCCAGAAACCCTAGCCACTACCCACTCCCCTCGCACCCCCCTCCTCCCCCGATCCCCTCCTGGATCGGGATCGAGCCGCGCGCTCGCCTCGCCCTCGCTCGACGCGCCCCGCCGCCTCGACGCCGACGCCGCCGCTCGCCGACCTCCTCGTCCTCCTCCCCAACCGGCCTCCTCGAGCCTCGCCGGTGAACCCCTGCATCGGGGGTATGAACCCCTCCCCCTCCTCATCCCCGCCGATTCGCTGCCGCCGCTGCTCGCTGCGGCGCCCGTCCCCGAAGCGCCGCGGCCACCGCTGCGCCCATTCGCTGCGGCCCCGCTTGCTGCTCGCTGTTGCGTCGCTCGCCGCAGCCGCTGGTCCGCGCCGCGCTCCCGCTCGCCTCGCGCCACCGTAGCCCCCCGCTGCCGCAGCTGCCCTGCTCCGCCGGCCTCGCGCCCGCGCGTGCCTGGCCGAGCCCTGTGGCTATCGCCCCGCGCCGCGCCTCCTCCCCTGCTGCTGCTGCTGCTTCTACTTCGCTTCGCCGCGGGCCACTGCCCCCCTCCCTTGGCCACCCCCCTCGGCCCAGCTCGCCGCCGGAGCCCGCGGCTGCTGCTGCGCCACGGCCGTGCGCCGTCGCCCTTTGCTCCACCGGCGCCGCGCCGGCGCCCCCGCCACTAGCTCGGGTTACCCCGCCCGCGCCCAGTGCCCGTTCGGGCGGTGCCCGCAACGCCCGCGCCCTCTGTGGCCCTAGGGGCCACCGACAGATGGGCCCGGTGCCCCCCTGACTATGACACGCGGGGCCCACGCCCAAAAATGTTTTTATATAAAAAAATAAAAATAAAAAAATAAAATTAATTAATTAATTAGTTAATTAATCCTGATTAGGTTAATCTAATTAACTAATTAGTGTTAATTAAACAGTAATTAGTAATTAACTTAATTAACCTTACTGACATCAGCATGAGGTCATGCTGATGTCATCATCAGCACTGTTTCGGATAATGTTGAATTAAATAATTAATTAAATTCCAGAAATTAATAAAAACTTTAGAAAATCATATTAAATAAACCGTAACTCCGATGAAAATAATTTATATATGAAACTTGCTCAGAATTTCGATACGAACCCGAATACGTCCTCCGTATTCCCGTCAGACGCCCGCAGCTATAAGAACATTGAACTTTTAGACCGATTTCAGTAAATGAATAGTGCCCAACTTTAATTAAATAAATCCGAATAAATTCCTAAATTAACTAAATCATTTAGTTAGGCAGTAGAACACCCCGGCATATCATTTAGACATGTCATACATGTTGTTTGCATTATTGCCGTGAATTTATTGTTTCTCTCCCCCTCCTTCTCTCTCTCTCGATAGACGCTGAGACCGACGGCGCTGCACCTGGATACGACTACACTACCGACGAGCAGCCCGTTGACGACCTTCCCCTCTTGCCAGAGCAACCAGGCAAGCCCCCCCCCTTGAGCATTCCAGATATCGCCCATTCTATTCTCCTGCTTGCATTAGATTTTGCTACTGTTAATGTATGCTCCTATTCTGATGCATAGCCTGCTGTTGTAACCTGTTCATTGCTACCTTACCTGCCTATGATAAACTGTTTAGTATAGGTTGGTGATGAACCATCAGTGACCCCACCACCTTATCCTTGATGCCCCTGCTTGATCATCGATGACTCGATCAATGTGATCGTCGACCACAGACCGACACCTCACTTCACACCCCCCTTAGTTGTACGACTCTGCGTAGTAACTATCGAGTGCCGAGGGTGATACCTCGTAACGCACTCCTGATGAATACTCTGCAGTGTAGCTGTTCGGTCGTGGTCATCGAGGGTGATTCCTCCTTCTCCACTTCCGACACGACTCTGTCGTGCAACCCTCAGTGTGAACCTCGAGGGTGATACCTCATACGTTCGCCCTGATGATTTCGTAGAGTGGAATCCGCCGAGGGTGATTCCTCGGGTTTCTCCCTTGATGTTATGACCACACGATTACTTGACCTCTGTTACAGGCGGGTCCACCCTGGTGGGTACCCGCTGGGGATCTATGATTTCGGGTGTGCCGGAAGGGCACTCGAGTGTGACATTGTGGCGGAGCATCAGAGACTCTAATTGTCTCCGCTTGATACTAATTGAGCCTATTGGATTTGGGTGTGTGATCTGAGTGGGTCGACGTGCCCTATACGCACTACCACCACGCGGGATAATGGTTATGGGACCCTCTGCAAAGTACGTTTCTCCGAAAGCTCGTCTGACGTCACGATTCACCGTGCGGGCTGATTGTCGGGATTGGGCTGGATACTTCACTGACGAGTTCAGTGTCGCGCCTGAACCCCGGCCAGTCTCGCAACGCGCAGGGTGCCCAGGGCGATGGCCCGAGACCTCTGGGTGCATAGGTTAGTCCGGCGTGCTGACCTCTCTGTCGAGCCTAGGTAGGGCGCTGCTTTGTGTTGATCTTCCGAGGACGGGCATTACCCAGCAAGTGTGTCCGGCCAGAGTTGATCGAGCGTGTTGGGTAACAGTAGTGCACCCCTGCAGGGATGAATCTTCTATCGATAGCCGGTCCTACGGTAAAGGACGCTCAGTTTGTGTATCCCGATCTACTACTTAAACTGGATACTTGTTACTTAATTGAAGCTTAGGGATCGCTTTCTCGCTTGGGAGTCGAGGAAGGATCTTTAAGCTGTACTTCAACATGTTTGCTAAATAAAATGCTATTCTACTCTCTTCTACTGCTGCAAGATGATGGCCTTGTGAAGATGTTTGAAGATGCTAGTCTTCGATAGGACTAGGCCTTCTCTCTATTCTGGCATTTCTGCAGCCCAGTCCAAATATACAGCCTTTCTCCATTGATAATGTTGCATATGTAGTATAGATCCTTGCTTGCTGAGTACTTCGGATGAGTACTCACAGTTGCTTTACTTTCTCTTTTCCCCATATACCCCACATTGATGATACATCAGACGATGGAGTCCTGGAGCTAGATGCCACCACCGGAGCTTACTACCAGGAGGGTCCAGAGGGTACTTACTACTGGATCGAGCCAGATGACCAGGAGTAGGATCGGAGGCTCCCAGGCAGGAGGCCAACGCCTTTCGATCTAGTGTCGCTGTTTGTGCTAGCCTTCTTAAGGCAAAACTTGTCTAACTATGTCTGTACTCAGATAATATTTGTATGACTGACTTATGTATTCGGATCTTCGGATCCCTGGTTTGTAATAATGTGGACCTCCGTTTAAATTGTGTTAGAGTTGTGTTGTGATATCTTCCCGTGAGTCCCTGTGCTTGATCGTACACGTTTGCGTGTATGATTAGTGTACGATTGAGTCGGGGGCGCAACAAGTTGGTATCAGAGCCGACTGCCTGTAGGAAGCCCCCTTCCAATTCCTTGGCCGAAGTTGAGTCTAGAAACCGAAAAACTAATTTACTAACTTGGCTGTGTGGCTTACGGGCCCACGTCGCCAACTGGGTGGTATTAGGATCTTTTATTCCTCGTCTATACTCTGGGACTCTGATCTCTCTTCTACTCGGGTTAAATAAATTTTACTAACGCCGACACTTAGGATCTCGTAAATCCCGTCTACCCGGAGAGCTGGATATCTGTGCGATTTCCCTGTCATTGATCTGATTAGTCTGATAATCATTTTCCTTTCCATTGTTTTGTTTAACCTTTCTCTCCGAGTTGTGTTAAACTTCTCATTGTCATTTGACAAATCTGAATTTCCTCTGTTTCAGATGGACCGTTTGTTTCCACCACGTCCTATGACACAGCTTGTGCTTCGCACTTGGGCTCGTAATGCCCCTGGGTTTCCAGCTGTCCTGATCGCTCTCATGACCAGACTTGGCTACCGTTGGTACCCTGAGCACTTGGTTTACGAGGATTACCGCGAGTTCAATCAGGAGCAGTACCATGCTGATGTTCGTATCTATGATCAGCAGAATGACTCAGACATCGAGCTACACCTTTTCCACGGTATCGGCATGACTATTGAGATGGCAGTCCATGATGCCGCCTACTCTGCCGTCGCACGTCTCCGAGGACAGTTCAGCGATATCTTGGATGACTCTAAGTTCCGATACATTTCGTATGCCCCTGCTGGAGATGCTACTGGATACTACACAGCTATCTGTGCCCCGTTCGAGCCTCGTCGCTATGATCCGCGCGTTCTGATTCAGTGCACTCAGGCTCTGGATCGCACTGTTCGGGCTCTTGCCGTCGAGTTGGTTGCCACTCGAGCACGTCTCTACGATGCTATGACGCAGTTGCTACCCGCTGTTCGCGCCCACCACCGCCAGACTATATGGCGGCTATGTTGCAATAGTTTGAGCTTAACCGCCAGTTCATGATTGGAATCATGGCTCAATTTCCGCATCAGAACAACCAGAACCAGAACCCAGCTTCAATAACTTTGACAGAGTTTATGCGACTCAACCCAACGCAGTTCCGCAACTCTGACAAGCCACTGGATGCCGATGACTGGCTCCGCGACATCACTCACGAGATGGAGTCAGCTAATGTCGCCCCTGCCAACTACGTCAACTTCGCGGCCTTTTTCTTAAAGGGCCCCGTAGCTCAATGGTGGGACACACACAAGCGTACTCTGCCTGTTGAAACAGTCATCACCTGGTATGAATTCCAGGCTGCTTTCCGTACACGTTAAATCCCTCAGGCAATTATGGAACGCATGAAGACCCAGTTCCGTAACCTCACTCAGGGCAATAAGACCGTTGAAGCTTATCAGCGGGAATTTCTAGACCTCTCCCGCTATGCTGAAGAAGACATCGCCACAGATGCACGCACATAAGAGTAGTTCTGTAATGGACTACACCCTGACCTCAAGCTTGCACTAGCTGCTCAAGACTTCAATGACTTTTCAACTCTGACGAACAAGGCTATTCTTGTTGAGACCGCTCAAATGGAATACAAGGACTCGCAGAAGCGCTATCGTGATGCTGGCTCATCTTCGGGCTCAGCATCGAAGCGTCGAGTTTGGATTTCCAACAATGCATTCCGTTCCAATACCTCTGCGCCAAAGAACAACTATGCTTCACCACGTCTGCCTCCTCCACCACCGAGGCAGCCTAAAGCTCAAGCTATTCAAAACAATGCTCCTCTTCGTCCTGAAGATGGTCTATGCTTCAAGTGCCGCAAACCAGGACACCAGGCTAAAGACTACCGCCAGAATCAGAATCAGTTAGCCTTTCCCCGTACTGGCCGTGGCAATGGTCGTGGCAACAACCAGACCCGCAACTATAATACCGGGTCTGCTGCACATGGTATTGGACATGCCTACAACATTGACATTGAAGAAGTCCAGGATCAACCTGCTACTGTGATGGGTACCCTTCTTGTTAACTCAGTACCTGCTTCTGTTTTATTTGATTCAGGAGCATCACATTCATTCATGTCTGGAAAATTTGCATTTATGCATGGCATTCGATATGAGAAAATGCATACTCCGTTAGTCATTAAAACTCCCGGAGGTCACTGTCATGCTGACGTAATAGCACCTGACGTTACCGTCGAAATTAAAGGATTGGAATTCCATGCCTCGCCCATCGCCTTGAAGTCTTCCACCATAGACCTCATACATGGAATGGATTGGTTGAAAGCTCACATTGCTTCGATCAATTGTGCCACTAAAGTCATCCAACTTCTTCACCCCACCGATGAGATAGTGAACTATACCGCCCGCATTACTCGAGACGCTGAAGCTCAGATATATGCTCTGAATGCTTTGAACGCATCACCTCTGGAAGGGATCGAGAACGTTCCTGTCGTTCGAGATTTTCCAGACGTCTTTCCAGAAGAACTTCCAGGAATACCCCCGGCTAGAGCTGTCGAGTTCGTCATCGACTTGAAGCCTGGCACCGTCCCTATTGCCAAGCGACCTTATAAGATGCCTCCGCATCATCTACTCGAGCTTAAGGAAGAAATCGACAAGTCGCTTAAAAGTGGTTTCATCCGCCCCAGTTCCTCTGCTTGGGGAGCACCTTCACTCTTCGTTAAGAAGAAGGATGGAACTAACCGTTTGGTTCAGGATTATCGGCCCATTAACCAAGCCACAATCCAGAATAAATACCCACTGCCCCGGATCAATGATCTTTATGATCAACTCGCTGGATCGTCGGTGTTCTCTAAACTCGACCTGAGGTTGGGTTATCACCAGATCCGTGTCCTTGTGCGTGGTCCTAAGCAGCAATGTTCTTCCATCCAGCGCGAACCCAGGGCGTCAAAAGGGGCACGCAGACGCGTCGCAAGATAAAGTCGGAGTGCGGCATCACGCGATGTGGCACAAGACCGGCAATACCTTGCCGGTGATGGTCAACGGCCGGCAGACGGGCAGCAAAAAGGTTCTGGTGTTGCACACCAACAAGAACTTCGACCACAGGGACCAACTGGGTGATGCACCAGTACACCTCGGGACATGAGCAAGAGAAGGAGAGGAGCTAGTCCTCTGCAGATTTTCTACCAGACGAACACTAGGCCAGGACTAAAAATATTATAAGTTAGTTTGGTATTGGTACTTGTTGTAACACCCCCGGTGATTAGCAACAGTAATCACTTTGATAATGACATGTCAGCGAGGTTAACACGGCATAATCATCATTCACATATTGCATTTCAACTCCAAAGTCAAATTCAAATTTAAATAAAGTGAAATTGAAAGTTGTCCAACATAAAACTAAAATGTTCGATAAATACAAATATTGCAGAGGCAGTCTAAAATTGAAACCAACAAATAAAAATAATAGGTGGCTCTAACATAATTAAAACAGTGAGAGTAAATGCATATTAAATATTATAAAATTGTGGGAGCTCCAATTGTCTCCAAACTAATTTTTGGTAGTGCTAGGTAATACCTAGTATTGTTGGAGCAATTGTTATGTTTTACAAAAACCATTAGGAGGCCTGACTATTTACAAACTGAGAAAAGAGAATAAAGAAAAGATAAAAGAAAAAACAAAAAAGAAGAAAAGAAAACCCCCCTCCCTCCCAACTGGGCCCCGCCCAGCTGGCTCGGCCGCCCACCCCGCCTCCCTTATCCCCTGGAGACCCCCAGAAACCCTAGCCACTACCCACTCCCCTCGCACCCCCCCCTCCCCCGATCCCCTCCTGGATCGGGATCGAGCCGCGCGCTCGCCTCGCCCTCGCTCGACGCGCCCCGCCGCCTCGACGCCGACGCCGCCGCTCCCGACCTCCTCCCCTCCTCCCCACCCGGCCTCCTCGAGCCTCGCCGTTGAACCCCTGCATCGGGGGTATGAACCCCTCCCCCTCCTCATCCCCCGTTCGCTGCCGCCGCCGCTGCTCGCTGCGGCCCCGTCCCCGAGCGCCGCGGCCACCGCCTGCGCCCATTCCTGCGGCCCCGCTTGCTGCTCTTGTTGCGTCGCTCGCGCGCACCGCTGGTCCCGCCGGCTCCCCGCTCGCCTCCGCCACCGTAGCCCCCCCCCCCCTGCGCGGCCCTTCCCTCTCCCCGCCTCGCTCCCCCGTCTCTGCCTGCCGCCCCCTGTTCTATCCCCCCCTCCCGCCTCCTCCTCCCCTGCTGCTGCTGCTGCTTCTCTTCTACTCGCTTCGCCGCGGGCCACTGCCCCCCTCCCTTGGCCACCCCCCCTCGGCCCCCTCGCCGCCGGAGCCCGCTGCTGCTGCTGCGCCCGGCCGTGCGCCGTCGCCCTTGCTCCACCGCGGCCCGGCCCCCCCCCGCGACTAGCTCTTTTTACCCCCCCGCGCCGTCGTTCCCGTTCGGCGTTTCCCGCAACCCCGGCCCTCTGTGGCCCTAGCCACCACAATGGGCCGTCCCCCCCCCCTGACTATGACACGCGGGGCCCACGCCCAAAAATTTTTTTATATAAAAAAAAAATAAAAAAATAAAATTAATTAATTAATTAGTTAATTAATCCTGATTAGGTTAATCTAATAACTAATTAGTGTTAATTAACAGTAATTAGTAATTAACTTAATTAACCTTACTGACATCAGCATGAGGTCATGCTGATGTCATCATCAGCACTGTTTTGGATAATGTTGAATTAAATAATTAATTAAATTCCAAAATTAATAAAACTTTAGAAAATCATATTAAATAAACCGTAACTCCGATGAAATAATTTATATATGAAACTTGCTCAGAATTTCGATACGACCCGAATACGTCCTCCGTATTCCCGTCAGACGCCCGCAGCTATAAGACATTGAACTTTTAGACCGATTTCAGTAAATGAATAGTGCCCAACTTAATTAAATAATCCGAATAATTCCTAAATTAACAAATCATTTAGTTAGGCAGTAAACCACCCCGGCATATCATTTAGACATGTCATACATGTTGTTTGCATTATTGCCGTGAATTATTTTGTTTCTCTCCCCCTCCTTCTCTCTCTCTCGATGACGCTGAGACCGACGCGCTGCACCTGGATACGACTACACTACCCGAGCACCCGTTGCGACCTTCCCCTCTTGCCAGAGCAACCAGCAGCCCCCCCTTGAGCTTCCAGATATCGCCCATTCTATTCTCCTGCTTGCATTAATTTGTCTACTGTTAATTGTATGCTCCTATTCTGATGCATAGCCTGCTGTTGTAACCTGTTCATTGCTACCTTACCTGCCTATGATAAACTGTTTAGTATAGGTTGGTGATGAACCATCAGTGACCCCACCACCTTATCCTTGATGCCCCTTGCTTGATCATCGATACTCGATCATGTGATCGTCGACCACAGACCGACCCCTCACTTCACACCCCCCTTAGTTGTACGACTCTGCGTATGTAACTATCGATTGCCAGGGTGATACCTCGTAACGCACTCCTGATGAATACTCTGCAGTGTAGCTGTTCGGTCTGTGGTCATCGAGGGTGATTCCTCCTTCTCCACTTCCGACACGACTCTGTCGTGCACCCTCATGTGAACCTCGAGGGTGATACCTCATACGTTCCCCTGATATTTCGTAGAGTGGAATCCGCCGAGGGTGATTCCTCGGGTTTCTCCCTTGATGTTATGACCACACGATTACTTGACTCTGTTACGGCGGTCCACCCTGGTGGGTACCCGCTGGGATCTATGATTTCGGGTGTGCCGGAAGGGCACTCGAGTGTGACATTGTGGCGGAGCATCAGAGACTCTAATTGTCTCCGCTTGATACTAATTGAGCCTATTGGATTTGGGTGTGTGATCTGAGTGGGTCGACGTGCCCTATACGCACTACCACCACGCGGGATAATGGTTATGGGACCCTCTGCAAAGTACGTTTCCTCCGAAAGCTCGTCTGACGTCACGATTCACCGTGCGGGCTGATTGTCGGGATTGGGCTGGATACTTCACTGACGAGTTCAGGGTCGCGCCTGAACCCCGCCAGTCTCGCAACGCGCAGGGTGCCCAGGGCGATGGCCGAGACCTCTGGGTGCATAGGTTAGTCCGGCGTGCTGACCTCTCTGTCGAGCCTAGGTAGGCGCTGCTTTGTGTTGATCTTCCGAGGACGGGCATTACCCAGCAAGTGTGTCCGGCCAGATTTGATCGAGCGTGTTGGGTAACAGTAGTGCACCCCGTCAGGGATGAATCTTCTATCGATAGCCGGTCCTACGGTAAAGACGCTCATTTGTGTATCCCGATCTACCTTAAACTGAGATACTGTTACTTAATTGAAGCTTAGGGATCCTTTCTCTCTTGGAGTCGAGGAAGATCTTTAAGCTGTACTTCAACATGTTTGCTAAATAAAATGCTATTCTACTCTCTTCTACTGCTGCAAGATGATGGCCTTGTGAAGATGTTTGAAGATGCTAGTCTTCGATAGGACTAGGCCTTCTCTCTATTCGGGCATTTCTTGCAGCCCATCCAAATATACAGCCTTTCTCCATTGATAATGTTGCATATGTAGTTATGATCCTTGCTTGCTGAGTACTCGGATGAGTACTCACGTTTCTTTACTTTCTCTTTTCCCCATATACCCCACATTGATGATACATCAGACGATGGAGTCCTGGAGCTAGATGCCACCACCGGAGCTACTACCAGGAGGGTCCAGAGGGTACTTACTACTGGATCGAGCCAGATGACCAGGAGTAGGATCGGAGGCTCCCAGGCAGGAGGCCAACGCCTTTCGATCTAGTGTCGCTGTTTGTGCTAGCCTTCTTAAGGCAAACTTGTCTAACTTGTCTGTACTCAGATAATATTTGTATGACTGACTTATGTATTCGGATCTTCGGATCCCTGGTTTGTAATATTGTGGACCTCCGTTTAAATTGTGTTGAGTTGTGTTGTGATATCTTCCCGTGAGTCCCTGTGCTTGATCGTACACGTTTGCATGTATGATTAGTGTACGATTGAGTCGGGGGCGCCACAAGTTGGTATCAGAGCCGACTGCCTGTAGGAAGCCCCCTTCCAATCCTTGGCCGAAGTTGAGTCTAGAAACCGAAAAACTAATTTACTAACTTGGCTGTGTGGCTTACGGCCCACGTCGCCAACTGGGTGGTATTAGGATCTTTTATTCCTCGTCTATACTCTGGGCCTCTGATCTTCTCTTCTACTCGGGTTAAATAAATTTTACTAACGCCGACACTTAGATCTCGTAAATCCCGTCTACCCGAAGAGCTGGATATCTGTGCGATTTCCCTGTCTTGATCTGATTAGTCTGATAATCATTTTCCTTTCCATTGTTTTGTTTAACCTCTTCTCTCCGAGTTGTGTTAACTTCTCATTGTCATTTGACAAATCTGAATTTCCTCTGTTTCAGATGGACCGTTTGTTTCCACCACGTCCTATGACACAGCTTGTGCTTCGCACTTGGGCTCGTAATGCCCCTGGTTTCCAGCTGTCCTGATCGCTCTCATGACCAGACTTGGCTCCCGTTGGTACCCTGAGCACTTGGTTAACGAGGATTACCCGCGAGTTCAATCAGGAGCAGTACCATGCTGATGTTCGTATCTATGATCAGCAGAATGACTCAGCATCGAGCTACACCTTTTCCACGGTATCGGCATGACTATTGAGATGGCAGTCCATGATGCCGCCTACTCTGCCGTCGCACTCTCCGGACAGTTCAGCGATTCTTGGATGACTCTAAGTTCCGATACATTCGTATGCCCCGGCTGGGATGCTACTGGATACACACAGCTATCTGTGCCCCGTTCGAGCCTCGTCGCTATGATCCGCGCGTTCTGATTCAGTGCACTCAGGCTCTGGATCGCACTGTTCGGGCTCTTGCCGTCGAGTTGGTTGCCACTCGAGCACGTCTCTCTACGATGCTATGACGCAGTTGCTACCCGCTGTTCGCGCCCCACACCCGCCATCATATGGCGGCTATGTTGCAATAGTTTGAGCTTAACCGCCAGTTCATGATTGGAATCATGGCTCAATTTCCGCATCAGAACAACCGAACCAGAACCCAGCTTCAATACTTTGACAGAGTTTATGCGCCTCAACCCAACGCAGTTCCGCAACTCTGACAAGCCACTGTTGCCGATGACTGGCTCCGCGACATCACTCACGAAGATGAGTCAGCTAATGTCGCCCCTGCCAACTACGTCAACTTCGCGGCCTTTTTCTTAAAGGGCCCCGTAGCTCAATGGTGACACACACAAGCGTACTCGTGCCTGTTGAAACAGTCATCACTTGGTATGAATTCCAGGCGCTTTCCGTACACGTTAAATCCCTCAGGCAATTATGGAACGCATGAGACCCAGTTCCGTAACCTCACTCAGGCAATAAGACCGTTGAAGCTTATCACGGGAATTTCTAGACCTCTCCCGCTATGCTAAGAAGACATCGCCACAGATGCACGCACATAAGAGTAGTTCTGTAATGGACTACACCCTGACCTCAAGCTTGCACTAGCTGCTCAAGACTTCAATGACTTTTCAACTCTGACGAACAAGGCTATTCTTGTTGAGACCGCTCAATGGAATACAAGGACTCGCAGAAGCGCTATCGTGATGCTGGCTCTCTTCGGCTCAGCATCGAAGCGTCGAGTTTGGATTTCCAACAATGCATTCCGTTCCAATACCTCTGCGCCAAAGAACCTATGCTTCACCACGTCTGCCCTCCTCCACCACCGAGCACCTAAAGCTCAAGCTATTCAAAAACAGCCCTCTTCGTCCTGAAGTGGTCTATGCTTCAAGTGCCGCAAACCAGGACACCAGGCTAAAGACTACCGCCAGAATCAGAATCAGTTAGCCTTTCCCCGTACTGGCCGTGGCAATGGTCGTGGAACAACCAGACCCGCAACTATAATACCGGTCTGCTGCACATGGTATTGGACATGCCTACAACATTGACATTGAAGAAGTCCAGGATCACCCTGCTACTGTGATGGGTACCCTTCTTGTTAACTCAGTACCGTCTTCTGTTTTATTTGATTCAGGACATCACATTCATTCATGTCTGGAAATTTGCATTTATGCATGGCATTCGATATGAGAAAATGCATACTCCGTTAGTCATTAAAACTCCCGGAGGTCACTGTCATGCTGACGTAATAGCACCTGACGTTACCGTCGAAATTAAGGATTGGAATTCCATGCCTCGCCCATCGCCTTGAAGTCTTCACCCCATAGACCTCATACATGGAATGGATTGGTTAAAAGCTCACATTGCTTCGATCAATTGTGCCACTAAAGTCATCCACTTCTTCACCCCCCGATGATAGTGAACTATACCGCCCGCATTACTCGAGACGCTGAAGCTCAGATATATGCTCTGATGCTTTGAACGCATCACCTCGTGGAAGGGATCGAGAACGTTCCTGTCGTTCGAGATTTTCCAGACGTCTTTCCAAAGAACTTCCAGGAATACCCCCGGCTAGAGCTGTCGATTCGTCATCGACTTGAAGCCTGGCACCGTCCCTATTGCCAAGCACCTTATAGAGATGCCTCCGCATCATCTACTCGAGCTTAAGGAAGAAATCGACAAGTCGCTTAAAAGTGGTTTCATCCGCCCCGTTCCTCTGCTTGGGGCACCTTCACTCTTCGTTAAGAGAAGGTGGAACTAACCGTTTGGTTCAGGATTATCGGCCCATTACCAAGCCCACAATCCAGAATAAATACCCACTGCCCCGGATCAATGATCTTTATGATCAACTCGCTGGATCTCGGTGTTCTCTAAACTCGACCTGAGGTTGGGTTATCACCAATCCGTGTCCGTGAAGAGGATATTCCCAAGACGGCATTCGTCACTCGTTATGCTCCTTGAATACACCGTCATGTCATTTGGCCTACGAATGCTCCAGCAACTTTCTCCCGTCTGATGAATTATTATTCATGGATTACCTCACCAATTCATCGTGGTTTATTTGGATGATATCCTGATTTATTCTAAATAAAGAAGAAACATGCTGAACACCTCCGTTTGGTACTAGAAAGGCTCCGAGAACACCAGTTGTATGCCAAGTATTCCAAATGTGAATTTTGGCTTTCTGAAGTAACTTACCTTGGACATGTGATTTCCAAGGATGGATATTGCTGTTAACCCCGAACAAGTTCAGGCTATTCTTGACTGGACTCCCTCGAAGAATTTTAGCAAGTCAGAAGTTTTCTCGGACTTCTAGTTATTGCCGTCGATTCGTTGAGAACTTTTCCAAGATTGCAAAACCATTGACATATCTGCTTCACAAAGGTGTTAAATTTGAGTGGACGAAAAATGTCAAGAAGCTTTCAGACACTAAAAGATAAATTGACATCTGCCCCAGTTTACCACCCCCGGATTCCCAAAGGATTTCGTGATATACTGCGATGCCTCCCGTCAAGGATTAGGCTGTGTCCTAATGCAAGAACGCAGGTGATTGCTTATGCCTCCCGACAATTCCGTCCTCACGAAGAAATTACCCAGTGCACGATCTCGAACTTTCTGCGGTTATTTATGCCCTGAAGCTATGGCGACATTACCTTCTCGGTAACCGTTGTGAGATATATACGGATCATCAAAGTTTGAAGTATTTATATACTCACCGGATCTGAACCTTCGTCCAAAGATGGCTCGAGACAATAGCCGATTATGATATTGATATCTCATACACCCCTGGCAAGGCAAATGTATGGCCGATGCTTTGAGCCGCAAGGCTTATTGCAGCAACCATATGGTTCAGGAATCACAACCTCTTCTTTATGAAGAGTTTCGTAAATTGAACCTCCATATTGTTCCCACAGGGTTATCTCAATACCCTCGTTGTCGAACCGATTTAGAACACAGCATCAAAACTATGCAACGGTATACTCTGAAGTTGAAGGATAACGATACCTTGAAAAAGGAAAACCGTCGGAGTTCCATCTTGATAATGATGGGATCCTATTTTTCCAAACACCGTCTCTTCGTACCTAAGTTCAAGATGAGAGAGAACATTATGATGGAAGCTCATGACACTCTCTCTGTCATTCATTCCTGGTAGCACAAAGATGTACCGTGCATTTGCCAGAGATACTGGTGGCCCAATATGAAGCGAGATATATTGCTCGTTATGTTTCTGAGTGTGACGTTTGCCGCCGTTTAAAGCTCAACATCAAAGGCCCGCAGGAATTCTGCAACCCCTTACAATTCCTGAATGGAAATGGGACAGGCCCAAATGGATTTCATTACTGGTTTTCCCCAAATCCCGAAGGGTAATGATGCTATATTTGTCGTCATTGACCGATTTCTCAAGGTTCCCACTTCTGCCAGTTAAAGAGACAATCACTGCTAGCCAGTTAGCAGACTTGTATGTTCCCGAATTGTGTCACTCCATGGTGTTCCGTTGGAGATCAGTTCTGATCGTGGCAGCCTCTTCACCTCCAGATTCTGGAATAGTTTCCAAGAAGCTATGGAACACACCTGTCTTTAGCACCGCTTTTCACCCTCAGTCACAGGGTCAATTTGAACGAGTTATCAAGTGCTGAGAAATATGCTTCAGCTTGCGTCATCTCCTTCGGTAAGAAATGGGAGGAATCTCTCCCGTATCCAAATTCTCTTACAACAATAGCTATCAACTAGTCTGAAGATGGCACCGTTTGAAGTTCTATACGGTCGTAAGTGTCGAACCCCTCTGAATTGGTCAGAAACTGGGGAACGCTCACTCGTCGGACCAGACATTATTCAGCAAGCAGAAGATCAAGTCCGCATTGTCCGTGAACATTTGAAAGCTGCTCAGTCTCGTCAGAAGAGCAACTATGACCGAACACCAGGAATAGTCTATCAACCTGGCGAGCAAGCTTACCTCCGCGTCACTCCGTTGAAAGGCACTCATCGGTTCGGAATCAAAGGCAAGTTAGCTCCTCGCTACATTGGCCCTTTCCGTATTCTTGCCCGTCGAGAATGGCATATCAATTGCATTTGCCACCAAATCTTTCTCAAGTACATGACGTCTTTCATGTATCCCAACTCCGCCTGCTCAAGGATCCATTAGAGCTGTGGATCATGAAGTTCTTGAATTACGGGAAGATCTGTCCTATCCAAATATCCCATCCGTGTTCTGATGAAGCTGAACGTCGGACTCGTCAAAAGTCAATCAAATTCCTCAAGGTTCAGTGGTCAATCATTCTGAAGATGAGGCCACTTGAACGCGAGGATCGTCTTCGTGAAGAATACCCCTCTTTCTTTCAGTCTTCCTCTTAATTCTCGGGACGAGAATTCTTATAATGAGGAAATTGTAACACACCGTCCGTTGATTAGCACAGTAATCACTTTTGATAATGACATGTCAGCGAGGTAACACTGCTAATCTACATTAGCATCATATTGCATTTCAACTCCTAAGTCAAATTCAAATTTAAATGAAGTGAAATATAAAGTTGTCCCATAAAAACTAAAATGTTCGATAAATAACAAATATTGCAGAGGCTAGTCTAAAATTGAAACCAACAAATATAAATAATTAGGTGGCTCTAACATATTAAAACAGTGAGGATTAATGCATATTAAATATTATAAAATTGTGGGAGCTCCAATTGTCTCCAACTAATTTTTGGTAGTGCTAGGTAATACCTAGTATTTGTTGGAGCATTGTTGTTTTTACAAAAACCATTAGGAGGCCTGACTATTTACTAAACTGAGAAAAAATAAAGAAAAGATAAAAAAAACGAAACGAAAAAGAAAACCCTCCCTCCCCAACTGGGCCCCAGCCCAGCTGGCTCGCGGCCCACCCCCGCCTCCCTTATCCCCTGGGAGACCCCCAAAACCCTAGCCACTACCCACTCACCCTCGCCCCCCTCCCCCTCCTCCCCTCCCCCGATCCCTCCTGGATCGGGATCGAGCCTCGTGCTCGCCTCGCCCTCGCTCGACGCGCCCCCCGCCTCGACGCCGACGCTCGCCGACCTCCTCGTCCTCCTCCCCCAACTGGCCTCCCGAGCCTCGCGGCGAACCCCTGCAGCGGGGTATGAACCCCTCCCCCTCCTCATCCCCGCCGATTCGCTGCCGCCGCTGCTCGCTGCGGCGCCCGTCCCCGACGCGCCGTGCTCGCCGCGGCCACCGCTGCGCCTGTTCGCTGCGCCCCGCTTGCTGCTCGCTTTTCGTCTCTCGCCACCGCGCTTGTCCGCGCCGCCTCCCCCTCGCGCCTCGCCCACACCGTTATGCTCCCCTGCCCGCAGCTGCCTGCTGCTCCACCGGCCTCGCTCCCGCGCGTGCCTCCGACCCTATGGCTATCGCCCCCGCGCCGCGTCCTCCCTGCTGATGATGCTGTTTCTACTTCGATTCGCGCGGGCCACTGCCCCCCCATTTGGCCACCCCCCTCGGCCAGCTCGCCGCGGCGCCCGCGGCGTACGCGCCACGGCCGTGCCGTCGCCCTTTGCTCCACGGCGCCGCGCGCCGCCCCCGCCACTAGATCGGGTTACCCCGCCTGCGCCCAGTGCCCGTTCGGGCGGCGCCCGCAACGCCCACGCCCTCTGTGGCCCTAGGGGCCACCG
The DNA here is from genome assembly GCA_011799875.1 of Thinopyrum elongatum. NCBI lineage: Eukaryota > Viridiplantae > Streptophyta > Magnoliopsida > Poales > Poaceae > Thinopyrum > Thinopyrum elongatum. Next base: position 467,647,342 of record CM022298.1, read on the forward strand.
ACAGATGGGCCCGGTGCCCCCCTGACTATGACACGCGAGGCCCACGCCCAAAAATGTTTTTATATAAAAAAATAAAAAAAATAAAATTAATTAATTAATTAGTTAATTAATCCTGATTAGGTTAATCTAATTAACTAATTGGTGTTAATTAAACAGTAATTAGTAATTAACTTAATTAACCTTACTGACATCAGCATGAGGTCATGCTGATGTCATCATCAGCACTGTTTCGGATAATGTTGAATTAAATAATTAATTAAATTCCAAAAATTAATAAAAACTTTAGAAAATCATATTAAATAAACCGTAACTCCGATGAAAATAATTTATATATGAAACTTGCTCAGAATTTCGATACGAACCCGAATACGTCCTCCGTATTCCCGTCAGACGCCCGCAGCTATAAGAACATTGAACTTTTAGACCGATTTCGGTAAATAAATAGTGCCCAACTTTAATTAAATAAATCCGAATAAATTCCTAAATTAACTAAATCATTTAGTTAGGCAGTAGAACACCCCGGCATATCATTTAGACATGTCATACATGTTGTTTGCATTATTGCCGTGAATTTATTATTTCTCTCCCCCTCCTTCTCTCTCTCTCGATAGACGCTGAGACCGACGGCGCTGCACCTGGATACGACTACACTACCGACGAGCAGCCCGTTGACGACCTTCCCCTCTTGCCAGAGCAACCAGGCAAGCCCTCCCCCCCCTTGAGCATTCCAGATATCGCCCATTCTATTCTCCTGCTTGCATTAGATTTTGCTACTGTTAATGTATGCTCCTATTCTGATGCATAGCCTGCTGTTGTAACCTGTTCATTGCTACCTTACCTGCCTATGATAAACTGTTTAGTATAGGTTGGTGATGAGCCATCAGTGACCCCACCACCTTATCCTTGATGCCCCTGCTTGATCATCGACGACTCGATCAATGTGATCGTCGACCAGAGACCGACACCTCACTTCACACCCCCCTTAGTTGTACGACTCTGCGTAGTAACTATCGAGTGCCGAGGGTGATACCTCGTAACGCACTCCTGATGAATACTCTGCAGTGTAGCTGTTCGGTCGTGGTCATCGAGGGTGATTCCTCCTTCTCCACTTCCGACACGACTCTGTCGTGCAACCCTCAGTGTGAACCTCGAGGGTGATACCTCATACGTTCGCCCTGATGATTTCGTAGAGTGGAATCCGCCGAGGGTGATTCCTCGGGTTTCTCCCTTGATGTTATGACCACACGATTACTTGACCTCTGTTACAGGCGGGTCCACCCTAGTGGGTACCCGCTGGGGATCTATGATTTCGGGTGTGCCGGAAGGGCACTCGAGTGTGACATTGTGGCGGAGCATCAGAGACTCTGATTGTCTCCGCTTGATACTAATTGAGCCTATTGGATTTGGGTGTGTGATCTGAGTGGGTCGATGTGCCCTATACGCACTACCACCACGCGGGATAATGGTTATGGGACCCTCTGCAAAGTACGTTTCTCCGAAAGCTTGTCTGACGTCACGATTCACCGTGCGGGCTGATTGTCGGGATTGGGCTGGATACTTCACTGACGAGTTCAGTGTCGCGCCTGCACCCCGGCCAGTCTCGCAACGCGCAGGGTGCCCAGGGCGATGGCCCGAGACCTCTGGGTGCATAGGTTAGTCCGGCGTGCTGACCTCTCTGCCGAGCCTAGGTAGGGCGCTGCTTTGTGTTGATCTTCCGAGGACGGGCATTACCCAGCAAGTGTGTCCGGCCAGAGTTGATCGAGCGTGTTGGGTAACAGTAGTGCACCCCTGCAGGGATGAATCTTCTATCGATAGCCGGTCCTACAGTAAAGGACGCTCAGTTTGTGTATCCCGATCTACTACTTAAACTGGATACTTGTTACTTAATTGAAGCTTAGGGATCGCTTTCTCGCTTGGGAGTCGAGGAAGGATCTTTAAGCTGTACTTCAACATGTTTGCTAAATAAAATGCTATTCTACTCTCTTCTACTGCTGCAAGATGATGGCCTTGTGAAGATGTTTGAAGATGCTAGTCTTCGATAGGACTAGGCCTTCTCTCTATTCTGGCATTTCTGTAGCCCAGTCCAAATATACAGCCTTTCTCCATTGATAATGTTGCATATGTAGTATAGATCCTTGCTTGCTGAGTACTTCAGATGAGTACTCACGGTTGCTTTACTTTCTCTTTTCCCCATATACCCCACATTGATGATACATCAGACGATGGAGTCCTGGAGCTAGATGCCACCACCGGAGCTTACTACCAGGAGGGTCCAGAGGGTACTTACTACTGGATCGAGCCAGATGACCAGGAGTAGGATCGGAGGCTCCCAGGCAGGAGGCCAACGCCTTTTGATCTAGTGTCGCTGTTTGTGCTAGCCTTCTTAAGGCAAAACTTGTCTAAATATGTCTGTACTCAGATAATATTTGTATGACTGACTTATGTATTCGGATCTTTGGATCCCTGGTTTGTAATATTGTGGACCTCCGTTTAAATTGTGTTAGAGTTGTGTTGTGATATCTTCCCGTGAGTCCCTGTGCTTGATCGTACACGTTTGCGTGTATGATTAGTGTACGATTGAGTCGGGGGCGCCACACTTGTACTACCTAGTCATCTGCAAGTTGGTATTGTTGTTAAGGATCTTTCGGTACGAACTTGGCATTTGCTTCCAACCATCATGTCGAGGGTCGACGTGAATATAAAGCAGAATCATGTGTTTCGAAATGAATTTTCAGGCACCTGATTTTTATTTGATGGGTAGCATAAGCACCTGTCGTTCGAATTCCCAGTTCTCCAATTTTTTTACATCTTTGAAGTACGCAGGGGATCCATCCGGTTTCACAGGCTGATAGTTGGATGCAGCATGTCAGAACTGGGTTGTGGCATGCCAAGCCCAGCTGCAAATTGTTAAAAGAGAGGAGCGATGGATTTGGGCCTTCCAGAACAGTTAAGTGTCGCGACCTCGGTCGTGAAGCGCCTCCCATGGACTAAAAATAGGCCTAGTCGGTTATTATTAGTTGAATATGTAAAATATTCCATAATGAAAAGAAATATGTAAAATGCAATGAATTTAGTCCGCTTTCACTGAAAACCATCTGATTTGCATGAAATTTGTCCGTGGAATCACAAGACGGCTGTCCATACAGAGCCTAACCATACGGAACCAGCAGGTCCATGGCCGTACGCAAGCAAGTGCATGCACTTATTATCACGATGGAAAAATAATGCTGACGTCTGAGACGGTGAAACCCATGAAGTTTTCAACGTAGTCAATAAACGAGAGAATTCTGCAAGTACAGACTGATAACTATGATCCAGCAGGTATATTGTTTTTTTAGGTCGAGCAAGTTTCAACTAGGCTATAGACTGCCCAGGCTTGGTTTTGTTTTTAACAGGCCCAGCCCATGACGACAACGGGGCACAAAGATCCAGCAGGTATCAACTGGCCTCTGGCCCGCCAGCCTTAGTTATATTTTCTCTTAGAACATCCGCAGGCAGTTTTTTTACTGAATCAAACATACAGCCCAGTTCTATTTTCCTCTTGAAACGCCATGTCCTACTTCCGTTTTCTAATCTCTACCTATAGTTTTACTAGTTCATATACACATATTATTATATTGAAAAAACATAAAGTTCCCTTTTCATCTTTACATCCTTATTTTTTTTCCCTCCCAACGCTGATTTTTTTACCACTGGTTTTCCCTAAAACCAACTCAATTGTCCCACATCTTATTAGCTTACAAAAACAAAATGATATTTTATTTGGCAAATCAATAAGTTCTTAAAAATAAATGTTTATCATTTCTGGATTAAAACAGTTCAGACTCCACCGAAATATGCAAAATAAGGTTGAACTTTTTGACCGTGGTCCTAGGCAGAAAATAGGATGTAATAAATTCCTTAAGAATTAGCAAATGGGCTGCAAATTATTAAAAAAATAGCAAATGGGCTCTATGTTGTCTGCCACAGATTTGGAGGCTGACTTGTGGGCTTACTAAGTTCATGCGTACACAAGGTTTCTCAAAAAAAGAAACTTAGTCAACAATTGACTCTACCAGCGTCAGACCGTTAGATGTCAATCTAACGGCAATCGTGCTTCTTCAGTCTCTGATCTTCCTGCTCCAGCCGCCCAAACCAGCGCTGGCGGAACCACCTGCACCCGCCTCCCGTGGCCGGCTATGCTGCCGGGCAGGCCTCACGGCCCCACCATACTTGCATCCCTGGCCTGGCTATCCCTCTACTCACCCACACCTCCTGTTATTCTCCGGCGACGGCAGCCTCACACTGCGGCCGAACAAGTAAACCCTCGTACCCACTCTGCGTGGGAAACAACTGTCGAGTCTTCCTCGGCTCCGGGTCGTTCCCTTACTTGGCCTCGCCGTCATCCACCGCCTTGGTGCTCTCGGCACGGCGTGGTCAACGAACGACATCCATCGGAAGAGGACTGTACATGGAGAGGCTGACAGCTGGGTCCACGGCCGCACGCAAGGAAGTGCCTCCTTTTTTTTGCGAGTAGGAAGTGCCTACTTATTACGTGCAAAATAATGATTCCTCCTCCTGACAGCTGGGACCGACCGGAAGGGCCTCTGTATTTCACGAAAAAAAACATTCCCCTCGCTGACAGCTCGGATCCACCAGCTATTACGCACAAAAATAATGAATACCCTCGCTGCTAGGTCGGTCCCACCATATTTGGAGGCTGACTTGTGGGCCTACTAAGTTGACGCGGACGCAGGGCTTTGTCAACTTAGTCAATATAAACGATTCTAGCTGCGGTGACCGTACGATGTCCATCCAACGGTCGTCGTGCTTCTTCAACCTCTGGTCTTCTTGCTCCAGCCGCCCAAACCAGCGCCGGCCGTGCCGCCTGCTTCTGCCTCCCATGGTCGGTTGTGCTGCCACGCAGGCCTCACCGCCCCACTCTACTCCCACCGCTGGCCAGGCCTTCCCTTTACTCACCCACATCCCCTGTTATTCTTCGGTGATGGCAGCCTTAAACCGCAGCCGAACCAGTCAACCCTCATACTCCCCTTCGCGTGGGCATCCACTGCTGCGTATTCCCCGGCTTCGGGTCGTTCCCTTCCTAGGTCAACGAACGACAGCCTTCAGAAGAGGACTCTAAGTGGAGAGGCTGACAGCTGGGTCCATGGCCGCACGCAAGGAAGTGCCTCCTTATTACGCGCAAAATAATGATTCCTCCACCTGATAGCTCGGACCTACCGGAAGGGCCTCTGCATTTTGCGAAAAAAATGTTCCCCCCTGACAGCTGGGACCCACCGGCTTTATCTTCGCACGGAAGGAACTGCCTTCTTACCCCCTGACAGCTGGGACCCACCAGGTTGAAGCGAAGGTAGCGTTATCTGTCAGGCCGCGAACGTGTACGTACATAGCGGTCGATCGGTCTCTCTGCAGTGACGTACCGTGGCCGAGTAAGGAGCGGCACGTGTTGAAGTAGAGGCACCGACGTAGCATGTCACACAGTCCCGTCTATATCGTGTACACGTACGTACGGCCACGCTGCAAGATAGTAAATACGGCTACGTATGTACATACGGGCGGGGTCTCTAACGCGTACAGCGACGTCATCCTGTTCATCGGCAGCCAACCGGCTGGGTCGAAACGGAGTAAACAGCGTCGCGTGTTCATCGGGAGCCAACCGGCTTTGACAGAACAGCCGAAACGAGGTCTGGCATACCGCGGAACGGAGGAAACGGCCATCTGTTCGACCGCGTACGGTCGATACGGGGTCCTGTTCATCGAGAAGGGTCTGGCATACCGCAAAATGGAGGAAATAGACTTCTGTTCGAGTGCCTATGGTCGAAACGGGGTGATGTTGATTGGGAGGGGTGTGGCGTACCGCAAAATGGAGGAAACGGACTTTGTGTTGGAGTGCCTACGGTCGAAACGGGGTCCTGTTCATCGGGAGGGGTGTGGCGTACCGCAAAACGGGACTCCACGGGCTACTGTTCATCCACCATCGACTTCCTCCAGCCTCCACCTGCTACTGTTCATCCACCGTCGACTTCCTCCTACCTCCACTAGCTACTGTTCATCCACTGGGTCCTCTTCATCCAGCCTCCACCGGCTACTGTTCAACCAGCCCTCCACGGGGTCATGTTCATCCAGCCTCCACCGGCTACTGTTCAACCAGCCCTCCACGGGGTCCTGTTCAACCAGCCCTCCACGGGGTCCCTCCATCGGCCACTGTTCATCCACCCCCACCTCCTCGATCGGGGTCATGTTCATCCAGCGGCAACGGCCTCTACTACCACGAGATCCTGTTCATCCAATCCCCACCGGGAACTGTTCATCCAACCCCCACCGGGGACTATTCATCAAGAGGCAGCTTCGATCGGCTTCAGTTAGCAGCAGTAGCGAAGGAATCACTCGGGTTCAGTTAACAGCCAAGGGATCGATCGAGGTTCAGTAACGTAGCTAGTGCAATCGCTCGGGTTCAGTTAGAGCCCAACACCTCGCTTGGGTTCAGTTAGAGCCCAACGCCTCGCACACACGCGCGTACGTGTACGAGAGAAACGCGCAAACCTCAGTGCATCGCTCGGCCCCGACCACCCACCGTAACAGGGAACTCCCCAAAATTTTCCTCGCCCTCTCTTCTACCACGATTTTTTCCATCATGGACGGCCCAAAGAATGTCATGCAGGTACGTCTCCGGCCCGCCCAGGACGAAAAGCCCATTTTCTGTCATGATTTTTTGTCATAGAAGTAGGAGCCCACCACATCTATGATGATACCGGGTTTTGTCACAATTATCGTCATAGAAGTGTCATAAGCATGACAGGAAAAAAATTCGTTCGGCCCAAAATGTCATGGATGTGTCTTTTTTTATAGTGGCTCTTGCCCCCTCGCTCTCCAGATCCAACGCGCTCACCGCCACCGTCGCCATGGCCGACGCCGGCCGCATGGCCACCGTGCTCCCCACCCCCTAGGAGCTCACCAGGAGAGCCCCCGTCATCTCCAACGCCATCCCCGACCACCTCTTCGAGCTGGGAGGCCCTCCTCCGTCGCCATCGACGCGTTCCCCTTTCGCCTTGGTCGGCGTCGATCATCGTCGATTCCGCCTAGCCTCTGCGCTCTAGTTCCCCCACAGGCCTTTCGTGAGCCGCTTGGTGAGCTCCACCCCCTTCCTCTCTCCCGTCCTTGCTTTGTTTCCGCACCATAGCTAGCCATGCGTGACACGCCACCATTGTCGTGCTCTGGCTCTGCTTTCGAGCTCGCTGCCGTCGCGGCAGTGCCTGTCACGGTCCGCCGAGCTCACCAACGCGTTTGTGGCTTCGAGTAGATGACGTAGGAGTTATGTGTCGTCCATTTTGCCGCTGCATTCGTCACGCGCGAGCTCACCGTGCTTTGGGCACCCGCCACTCACATCGCCGATGATGTTCCGGCCATCCCCGAGTCCAACCGGTAGCACCATCGCGCGCGCGACGTCGAGCCGTGTCGAACCCGCCTAGCCACGGGTCCGGAGACCCACTGTAGCGCGAATCCGAGGCTCGCCAGTGTTCGGCCGCCGCGAAAAGCCTCACCGGAGTTGTTCCGGCGCCAGCGCCCACGTGGCGCCGACGTGGCCACGTTTGGTTCACTGGCAGCTGGGTCCCGCGGGCCCAGTTGACCAGTTGACCGGGTCAACTATACTGACTGTGCACGGTTGACCCTAACAAGTGGGTCCCCCTCTTTTAATTAGTCTAAATATGTTTTTATAAAATAACTTAATTAGTTAAACTAAATAGTCACTGACATGTGGGGCCCATTCCCTAATTAACTCCAGTTTAGTTTAAATTAGATTATGCTAACCCACTGTGAATGATAGGTGGATCCCACTAGTCAGGTTTGACCTGGACCAGCTGGGTTTGACTGCTGACATCACTTTGACCTCATGCTGATGTCATTATTCCTTTTCCGTCAAAATTAATAATTAAAATAATTCCAGATATGTTTAAAATTTTGAAGATTCATATAAAATAATCTGTAACTCGGATGAAAATAATTTATATATGAAGGTTGCTCAGAAAAATCCAACGATTCCGAATATGCAATCCGTTCATCTGTCACATGCCCCTAGCAAGCTGAACATGGAATCGTCCCCTCTCTTTCATCTTTCCGGAAATTGCCAAACGCTGGGAAAACCCCTCCGGATGTTTTCCCTCTTCGTCTGCAACGTGTAGTACCATGTTAGAACACCCCTAACACTACATATCGTCATGTAATACTTAGGGGTGCATCTGTTTGCTTTGTATTTACTGTTTCTTCCCCCTCTTCTCTCCGGTAGACCCCGAGACCGGTGCTGCCCCTGTGATCGACTACGCCCCTAATGACCAGACCTTTTCAGCAGAGCTTCCAGGAAAGCAAACCCCTCTTGATCATTCAGATATCGCCCATTCCATTATCTCTCATGCTTGCATTAGATTTTGCTATTATAAATAATTGCTCCTATTCTGATGCATAGCCTGCTTTTGTAACCTGCTCTTGTACCTTACCTGCTTATCCTAAACTGCTTAGTATAGGTTGGATAGTGATCCACCAGTGACCTCTCACCTTGTCCTAGTTGCCCCTGCTTCATCATCGATGACTCGATCAACATGATCGACGTCCAGAGCCCGACACATCACCTCACACCCCTTTAGTTGTACGACTGATGATGCAGCACAACAACGGTAGGTATTTCCCTCAGTGATGACACCAAGGTTATCGAACCAGTAGGAGGACCACGCAACACCACGTAAACAGCCCCTGCACACAAAGAACAAATACTTGCAACCCGACGTAGAAGAGGGGTTGTCAATCCCTCACGGGAACGCGAGATAAAATAAATAAATAAAAATTGCAGCAAGGTATTTTTGTATTTTTGGATTAATAGATCTGAAAATAAAAGCAAATAAAAATAGATCGCGAAGGCAAATAGCAAATAGATCTGAAAATATATGATGAGAAAATAGACCCGGGGGCCGTAGATTTCACTAGTGGCTTCTCTCGAGAAAAATAGCATACGGTGGGTAAAACAAATTACTGTTGGGCAATTGATAGAACTTCAAATAATCATGACGATATCCAGGCAATGATCATTATATAGGCATCACGTCCAAGATTAGTAGACCGACTCCTGCCTACATCTACTACTATTACTCCACACATCGACCGCTATCCAGCATGCATCTAGTGTATTAAGTTCATGGAAAAACAGAGTAATGCAATAAGAACGATGACATGATGTAGACAAGGTCTATTTATGTAGAAATAGACCACATCTTGTTATCCTTAATAGCAATGATACATACGTGTCGGTTCCCCTTCTGTCACTGGGATCAAGCACCGTAACATCAAACCCATCACAAAGCACCTCTTCCCATTGCAAGATAAATAGATCAAGTTGGCCAAACAAAACCCAAATATCGGAGAAGAAATACGAGGCTATAAGCAATCATGCATATAAGAGATCAAAGAAGACTCAAATAACTTTCATGGATAAAAACATAGATCTGATCATAAACTCAAAGTTCATCGGATCCCAACAAACACACCGCAAAAAGAGTTACATCATATGGATCTCCAAGAGACCATTGTATTGAGAATCAAACAAGAGAGAGAAAGCCATCTAGCTACTGCCTACGGACCCGTAGGTCTACAATGAACTACTCACGCATCATCGGAGAGGCACCAATGAGGATGATGAACCCCTCTGTGATGGTGTCTAGATTGGATCTGTGGTTTCTGGAACTTGCGGCAGCTGGAATTGATTTTCGTCGACTCCCCTAGGGTTTCTGGAATATTGGGGTATTTATAGAGCAAAGAGGCGGTGTGGGAGGCCACCGAGGTGGGCACAACCCACCTGGGCACGCCTGGGCCCCCAGGCGCGCCCTGGTGGGTTGTGCTCCCCTCGGAGCACCCCTCTGGTACTTCTTTGGCTCAACAGGTATCTTCTGGTCCAGAAAAAATCCACAAAAAGTTTCGCTGCGTTTGGACTCCGTTTGGTATTGATTTCCTGCGATGTAGAAAAAACAAGCAGAAAACAGCAGCTGGCACTGGGCACTATGTCAATAGGTTAGTACCAAAAAATGATATAAAATGATTGTAAAACATCCAAGAATGATAATATGACAGCATGGAACAATCAAAAAATATAGATACGTTGGAGACGTATCAGCATCCCCGAGCTTAATTCCTGCTCGTCCTCGAGTAGGTAAATGATAAAAACAGAATTTTTGATGTGGAATGTTGCCTAACATGTTCATCACATATTCTTTTCTTTGTAGCATAGACATTTGGACTTTTATATGGTTCAAAGCAATAGTCTAGTTTTGACATGAGGACTTAATACTCAAGCATATCAACAAGCAACCATGTCTTTCAAAATATCAACACTAAAGCAAGTTATCCCTAGCCCATTATGCTCAATCATTGATCCATTCATGAAACACACTCGAATATTAGCTACACCCAATGCTCAAGTATGATCATAGTGCCCATTAGTTGGTGCTTTATAAGAGAAGATGGAGACTCAAGTAAAAAAAATTGCATAAAGTAAAAGAAAGGCCCTTCGCGGAGGGAAGTAGGGATTTGTAGAGGTGCCAGAGCTCAAAGCTTAAATTGAGAGATAAAAAACATTTTGAGAGGCATACTTTTCCCACCAACGAAAATGACTTAGAGTCCCCAATACTTTCCATGCTAGATATATCATAGGCGGTTCCCAAACAGAAAATAAAGTTTATTCCTTTTTCCACCATACTTTCACTTTCCATGGCTAGTCGTATCCACGGGTGCCCTCCATACCAACACTTTCCAAGGAATTTATTATTTGACAACATAAAGTAAATTCATTTTTCATTTCGGGACTGGGCATCCCTAATACCTTTGCCGTACTCTCGTGCAATGACAAGTGAATAAACACTCATCGTGAGAATAACACATCTAGCATGGAAAAATATCGGCCACCCCTCACCGCCTCGCGAGCGGTACGAGCACACAAAAGAGAAATTTATTTTGAAAATTAGAGATGGCACATACAAATTTGCTTAGAATGGCACGGAAATACCGCATATAGGTAGGTATAGTGGACTCATATGGCAAAACTGGTTTAAAGGGTTTTGGATGCACAAGTAGTGATCATACTTAGTGCAAATGAAGGCTAGCAAAAAGATTGAGAAGCGTCCAACCATGAAACGAAAAATCTCGTAAGCGAGCATTAAGCATAATTAACACCGAATAATGCACCACAAGTAGGATATAATTTCATTGCATAACTATTGACTTTCGTGCTTGCATAGGGAATCACAAACCTTAACACCAATATTCTTACTAAAGCATAATTACTCATCAACATGACTCACATATCATTATCATCATATCTCAAAACTATTACTAAGAATCAAATTTATTTTTTCCAATGATCTTCATGAAAGTTTTTATTATATCCTCCTTGGATATCTATCACTTTGGAACTAATTTCATATGTTGCTTTTACTAAGCCCAAACAAATATAAGTGAAGAACATGAGCATAATATTTCTTTCTCTCAAAATAATCTAAGTGAAGCAAGAGAGAATTTCTTTAAAATTTTACTAACTCCCAAATAAATCTAAGTGAAGCATGAGAGCATTTCTTCAAAAATAAGAAAGCACACCGTGCTCAAAAAGATATAAGTGAAGCACTAGAGCAATTCCATAGCTCATAAAAATTTAAGTGAAGCATAGGAGCAAGCATAGCATAATTTTTGGCTCTCCCAAAAAGGTGTGTACAGCAAGGATTCAAGACTTAAAATAAAAATCAAAACAAGCAAAGACTCATATCATACAAGATGCTCCAAGCAAAACTCATAATATGTGACGAATAAAAATATAGCTCCAAGTAAAATACCGATGGTCGTTAGACGAAAGAGGGGATGCCACTCGGGGGCATCCCCAAGCTTAGTTGCTTGATACTTCTTGAATATTATCTTGGGGTGCCTCGGGCATCCCCAAGCTTAGACTTTTGCTAATCCTTATTCCTTCATCCATCGCGATCTCACCCAAAACTTGAAAACTTCAATCACACAAAACTCAACAAAACCTTCGTGAGATCCGTTAGTATAAGAAAACCAATCTTTACTTTAAGTACTATAGAAAACCCATTCAAATTTTGTTATTGCATTATATCTACTGTATTCCAACTTTTCTATGGCAAAAAATCTTCAAAGAAAACAATAGATTCATCAAAATAAGCACACAATGCAAAGAAAACAGAATCTTTCAAAAACAGAACAGTCTGCAAAGATACGAATTTTTATCATACTTATGTAACTCCAAAAATTCTGAAAATTTTGGAAAACATAGTAATTTTGTATACCAATCTTGTGTAAAAAACTCAGAATTTTTCGTCTCTTATGTGAAGTTTCAAAATTGTTTTACTAGACGCAAAAGTTTCTATTTTCCAACAAGATCAAATCAACTATCACCCAAATCATCCCAAAGGATTTGCTTGGCACAAACACTAATTTAAACCACAAAAACACATCTAACCAGAGGAATAATTGGGTATTTTATTGAAAATAGAAAGAAAACCAAAAAGCAAAAAGATACAAGTTGGGTTGCCTCCCAACGAGCGCTATCGTTTTACGCCCCTAGCTAGGCATAAAGCAAAGGATCTAAGTATTGTCATCTTTGTTTCGGGATCCATAAGATGCCCTCATGATTGATTCATATGGTAGCTTAATTCTAGTTCTAGGGAAGTGTTCCATACCCTTTCTTAGTGGAAATTGAAATTTAATATTGCCTTCTTTCATATCAATCACGGCACCAATAGTACGTAAAAATGGCCTACCAAGAATAATTGGGCAAGACGGATTGCAATCAATATCAAGAACAATAAAATCTATGGGCATATAATTCCTATTTGCAAGAATAAGAACATCATTAATTCTTCCCATAGGCTTTTTAATTGTAGAATCCGCCAAGTGCAAATTTAAAGAGCATTCTTCAATATCGGTAAGACCAAGCACATCACATAAAGATTTCGGAATTGTAGAAACACTAGCACCCAAGTCACATAAAGCAAAACACTCATAATTTTTAATCTTGACTTTGATAGTAGGTTCCCATTCATCATGTAATTTTCTAGGAATTGAAACTTCTAATTCCAACTTTTCTTCAAAAGCTTTCATCATAGCATCAACAATATGTTTAGTAAAAGCTTTATTTTGTTCATAAGCATGGGGTGAATTTATCATGGATTGCAACAAACAAATACAATCAACCAAAGAGCAACTATCATAATTAAAGTCTTTGTAATCCAAAAGAGTGGGCACATCACTAGTTAAAGTTTTGACCTCTTCAAACCCACTTTTATCAATTTTCTCAACAAGATTTTCACCCTTCGAATTATCGGGACGCCTTCTAGCTAAAGTTGACTCTTCTCCAGTCCCTTTTTCATCAATCTTAATTTTACTAAACAAGAAATCAATAGAAGAAACACCAATCATTTTAAGATCTTCATCACTTTTATGAAAGCAATCACTAGAAAACGCTTTTTCTAAAAATTATCGTCTAGCTCTAAGCATAGCGGTTCTTTTCTTACTTTCATCCATAGAAACATAAAGAGCTTTAATTGATTCTTCAACCTTAGGAACAAAAATTTTCATCTTGAGATTTTCTACATCATGAGAAATTCTATCAATACTTTTAGACATATCATCAATTTTATTCAGCTTTTCTTCTATCGTAGCATTGAAAACTTTTTGAGTATTGATAAATTCTTTATATTATTCTCAAATCAGAGAGGTGTTTCTATTATTATTATAAGAAGGATTACCATAGGAATTACCATAATTATTAGAGGAATTATTAGGAAAAGGCCTAGGATTAAAATTACCTCTATAAGCATTGTTATTGAAATTATTTCGCGAGATAAAATTCACATCTATGGCATCACTATTTTGCTCAATCAAAGTAGACAAAGGCATATCATTAAAATCAATAGGAGCATTTTTATTAGCAACCAATTTCATAAGAGCATCAACTTTTTCACTTAAAGAAGAAATTTCTTCAACCGAATTAACTTTTTTACTAGTAGGAGCTCTTTCGGTATGCCATTGTGAATAATTTGCCATAATGTTATCAAGCAATTTAGTAGCTTCACCCAAAGTAATTTCCATAAAAGTACCCCCCGCGGCGGAATCTAAAAGATTAAGAGAAACAAAATTCAACCCCGCATAAAATTTTTGTATGATCATCCAAAGATTTAACCCATGAGTTGGGCAATTCCTTAGCATCATTTTCATCCTTTCCCAAGATTGTGCAACATGCTCATGCTCAAGTTGCTTGAAATTCATGATCTGTGTTCTAAGGGAAATGATTTTTGTGGGCGAAAAATACTTAGTAATAAAAGCATCCTTGCACTTATTCCAAGAATCGATACTATTGCGAGGCAAAGAAGAAAACCAAAATTTTGCGCGATCTCGCAAAGAAAACGGAAATAATTTCAACTTCACAACATCATTGTCCACATCTTTTTTCTTTTGCATATCGCATAATTCCACGAATGTGTTAAGATGGGACGCGGCATCCTCATTAGGAGTACCGGAAAATTGATCTTTCATAACAAGATTCAACAAAGCGGCATTAATATCACAAGACTCCGCGCTAGTGGCGGGAGGAGCAATCAGAGTGCTAATAAAATAATTGTTGTTGGTATTTGAGAAATCACACACCTTGGTGTTCTCTTGAGTCATTGTGACTACGCAACAAGATTGCACTCAAAAACAGATCTGACGAGAAAACGGCGAACAAAAAAGAGGGCGAATAAAACGGCAAATTTTTGTGAAGTGGGGGAGAGGAAAACAAGAGGAAAATGGCAAATAATTTAAATTGCAAGGAGATGAGATTTGTGATTAGGAACCTGGTAGATGTTGATGATGTCTCCCCGGCAACGGCGCCAGAAATGGATAGTGGCCGGGAGACTATCTTGACTTGATCCTCCCCGGCAACAGTGCCAGAAATCCCTTTTGATGTTTGCTTGAACTACGTCGGTATTTCCCCAAAGAGGAAGGGATGATGCAACACAGCAATGGTAGCTATTTCCCTCAGTGATGAGACCAAGGTTATCGAACCAGTAGGAGGACCACGCAACACCACGTAAACAGCCCCTGCACACAAAGAACAAATACTTGCAACCGGACGTAGAAGAGGGGTTGTCAATCCCTCACGGGCAAAAAGATAGATAAAATTATAGTAGATTGGATAAATAGATCTCACGGGAACGCGAGATAAAATAAATAAATAAAAATTGCAGCAAGGTATTTTTGTATTTTTGGATTAATAGATCTAAAAATAAAAGCAAATAAAAATAGATCGCGAAGGCAAATAGCAAATAGATCTGAAAATATATGATGAGAAAATAGACCCGGGGGCCGTAGATTTCACTAGTGGCTTCTCTCGAGAAAAATAGCATACGGTGGGTAAACAAATTACTGTTGGGCAATTGATAGAACTTCAAATAATCATGACGATATCCAGGCAATGATCATTATATAGGCATCACGTCCAAGATTAGTAGACCGACTCCTGCCTGCATCTACTACTATTACTCCACACATCGACCGCTATCCAGCATGCATCTAGTGTATTAAGTTCATGGAAAAACAGAGTAATGCAATAAGAATGATGACATGATGTAGACAAGATCTATTTATGTAGAAATAGACCCCATCTTGTTATCCTTAATAGCAACGATACATACGTGTCGGTTACCCTTCTATCACTGGGATCAAGCACCATGAACATAGATATCATAGAGGCTATGTTGGGTTCGATTCCACTACATGCATGAACATGTGCCAAGTCAAGCGACTCGAACATTCAGAGGAGGATACCATATCATCATACCACATCACCATCATTTTAATGCATGTTGACATCCAAGATAAATCATTATCCACTCCTAGCTACTTAAGCATGGCATGAGAAACTATAATCTCTAATTGTCATTGCAAACATTTTTAATCATAATAGGCTGAATCATGGATACTAGGTTAAACATATTTACAAAAACAGAACAAGTTGAGTTCATACCCGTTTCTCTCTGCCACAACCAGTTCATCAAATATCGTCATTATTGCCTTTCACTTGCACGACCGAATGATATGAAAAATAATAATAGTGCAAGAGTGCCATGGACAAAGCTGGAATCTGCAAATATTTTATTCAACGGAGAAGACAAGGTAATTTGGGCTCTTCGTTAGATCAGTAATAATGCATATGAGAGCCACTCAACATTTTCATCGTGGTCTTCTCCTTGGTATGACTCAATAAAAAGAAAAGAAATTCAGAGAAACACACAGAAATATTTTTGGAGTTTTTAGTTTTTTCTAAAAGAAAACAAATTAAAGAGGGAAAAACAAAAACGAGAAAAACTATTGACACGGGAAAGCTCCCAACAAGCAAAAAGAAGAATCGAGAAATCTTTTTGGGTTTTCTTTTAATACTACAACTAATTTAAACTAGAAAAAAACCGAAAAGAAGCAGGAAATATTTTTGGATTTTCTCAAAGTTTTTCAAACACACAAGAAGAAGGCGAGAAAATAAATCTAGCATGGATAATACAATGAAGAAGTGTGGACACCGACAACTGGAATGAAATGTGTGAACATGAATGTAACGTCGGTGGAAATACGCACTCCCCCAAGCTTAGGCTTTTGGCCTGACTTGGTAATCACCATATGTAGCATGTGTAATAGTCGGAGTGATAGCTCACGGAGGCTCTTGGCGCAGCCTCCTCAGCCTGCCGAGCAGCCACAACCTCTGCGTTGTGTGCGCGGGCCTCGCTCTCAAGAACATAATACCTACCCTTGCTATGAAAATCAAAGAGAGCAGGCGCAGGCAAAAAGGTGTCCACAGTGGACTTTTTATTAAACAATAGGTTATAAGTATAATCATGGATTTCCCCAGTAAGGAACTTATGGCGTTTCATGGCATCAAAGTCTAAGTAGTGAGTGGGAAGGATGGGGTCATTAGGCTCAAGTGATACACCTAACTCTTCTGCTAAACATGAAGCATAAATCCCACCATAAAAATATCCACTACCAGCGTTGTGTTACAGTCAACGTGCAACAATCGCTCCAAGGTTATAGCGTTTTACACCAGTGAGGGCAGTGTATATGAGGCTCAAGTCAGGAGCACAAAGTGTACCACAGTCTTGTTTGCCTATGATGCATTTTCCATTAAACAGTGCAAAGTATTGAATTGATGGGAAATGAAAACTTTTTATTCTACCTTGCGTCACCCCTCTATTCTCACCGTAGCAAAGGCTAGTTAAAAATAACTCATGCTCAGCCCTTGGTGGTTCGTCCATCAAACCCCAATATGGAATTTTACATGCAACACAGAATGCATCTAGAGGCATAGTGACTGAACGATCATAAAGTTTAAGTGAAACTCGAGACTCGCGAGGATGAAATCTAAACTCTTTAGTAAATGATTCTGTGAGACTGAGGTACTGGTTGCACTTATCTTGAACGTAGGGGCCGAGCTCGGCATTGTGGACATATTGCTCAAATTCTTCTTTAATACCTGCACTCAACATGAAATTGTCGCACGGCCATAAACATGATTTGGTAGCGGCATCCCGTATTGAACTTGCACTTGGTTCAACATAAGACCAATGGGTTGAGCCACTACTAGAAGATGCCTCTGAGGACCTCCGCCTCGAAGAACTCCTTCCAAAGAAGTTCATCATATATGCGTACAAATTTATGGAAAAAAATTGACCACAAAATTTTATTAACAAAACTTTGCAAGATTGATAGTAACTACTTATAGGGATGCATCGAGGCTATATTAAGCATTCAAACTACTTAGAACTCTAAGAATTCAACATGCCAGCTCATCTACAGTAGCACCAAGAGTAGCTAATTATTCGAAATATAAACCACTAAAGCAAAAACTAATTGGACAAACGGGGGAGTCACATACCAAGTAGCAATTCCCCGAAAGAGTTCCAAAAACGGAGCTTCGAACAAAGAGATCAAAATCTGTGGGTTTGAGAGCAAGAACATGAGAGAGAGAGAGAGAGCAATGGTGAATTTTTTCTGGAGGTAGGTGATGGTGTGGGCTAAAGAGATAAGTGAGGGGCCCACGTGGGGACCACAACTCACCAGGGCGCGCCTGGGCTGCTGGCGCGCCCAGGTGGGTTGTGCCCACCTGGTGCACCCCCCTCTGATGTTATTTGCATAAAAAATTCTTAAATATTCAGGAAAAAATCGTATTAAATTTTCAAGGCATTCTGAGAACTTTTATTTTT
The DNA here is from genome assembly GCA_011799875.1 of Thinopyrum elongatum. NCBI lineage: Eukaryota > Viridiplantae > Streptophyta > Magnoliopsida > Poales > Poaceae > Thinopyrum > Thinopyrum elongatum. Next base: position 467,665,620 of record CM022298.1, read on the forward strand.
GGGTCATTTTTTATTGCACGGGAAAATAAAAAAAAAGACAAAACAAGGCAATTTATTTTATTTAACTAAGAAAAACAGAGAATAAAAGTTGGGAGCTGAAGGTAGTGCCTACTAAATTCATCAACTTCATACCTCTAAAAAATGATCCATTAATAAGGTTGATCAAGTCTTATTAACAACCACTTTCGATTAGCATGGAACCGAAGAACTTTCGTAAAACACTAAGTTACCTCAACGGGGATATGCATGTCCCCTACAATAAGCATTTCATATTTCTTTTTGACGGTAGGTAGAGGTAGTTGAAAACTTTCAATAGTGATTGTCGGAGATTTTTCAATAACATTAATACCATTCACTTGGAATTGTTTCTTCGAAAAGTGCACCGTATGCTCATTACCATTGATACGAAAAGTGACCTTGCTTTTATTACAATCAATAACAGCCCCTGCAGTATTCAGAAAGGGTCTACCAAGGATAATCGACATGTTGTCATCCTCGAGCATCTCAAGTATAACAAAGTCAGTCAATATAGTAACATTAGTAACAACAACGGGCACATCCTCACAAATACCGATAGGTATGGCAGTTGATTTGTCATCCATTTGCAAAGATATTTCAGTAGGTGTGAGTTTATTCAAATCAAGTCTTTTATATAAAGAGAAAGGCATAACACTAACACCAGCTCCTAAATCACATAAAGCAGTTTTCACATAATTTCTTTTTATGGAGCAAGGTATAGTTGGTATTCCAGGATCTCCAAGTTTTTTGGGTACTCCATCCTTAAAAGAATAATTAGCAAGCATGGTGGAGATTTCAGATTCCGGTATTTTTCTTTTATTAGAGATGATGTCTTTCATGTACTTTGCATAAGGGGCCATCTTTAATATATCAGTCAAATGAGTGCGAAAAAAGACTGGCCTAAGAATTTCAGCAAAGCGTTCAAATTCTTCATCATCTTTCTTCTTAGTTGATTTAGGTGGAAAGGGCATGGGTTTTTGAACCCATGGTTCTCTTTCTTTACCATGTTTTCTAGCCAAAAAGTCTCTTTTATCGTATCTTTTATTTTTGGGTTGTGGGTTATCAAGATCAACAGCTGGTTCTATCTCAACATCATTATCTGGTTGTTTATCATTGTCTGGTTGAGTATCTTCATGAACATCATCATTATATTTTTCATTATCACTAAGTGAATGTTCATTACCAGATTGAGTTTCAGTATCAGAGATAGAAACATCGTTATCATTATCAAGAGGTTTTTCTATTTCAGGTTCACTAGAGGCATGCAAAGTCCTATCATTTTTCCTTTTCTTCTTCTTTTTAGAAGGACTAGGTGCATCAGTGTTAATTCTTTGAGAGTCTTGTTCAATTCTTTTTGGGTGCCCTATAGGATAAAGTGGTTCCTGAGTCATTTTACCTCATATAGTTGCTACTCTAATAGCAAAGTCATTTATATTATTATCCATTTCATCTAGCAACTCTCTTTGAGATTTAGCAATTTGTTCTAGTTGGGTTTGAACCGTAGAGGCATGTTTTCCTACACCTCTAACATCATTGGTGATTCTAAATAACAAGTCACTCAAGCAAGCAATCATATCAGAATTATATTTCAATTGTTTCATAACATTTTCATTGAAGTGATCTTGCTTTCTAATGTAATTATCAAACTCATAAAGGCGTTGACTAGGATGCATATTATAGGGATTGTCTTTTTCATTGAATTTCATTAAAGAATTTACCTCTACCACCTTGGGTGGTGGTGCGTCAAGTCCATGTATCTCTTCAATAGGAGGTAAATTTTTAACATCCTCTACCTTAATACCTTTTTCCTTCATGGATTTCTTTGCCTCTTGCATATCTTCAGGACTGAGATATAAAATACCCCTCTTCTTTGGAGTGGGTTTATGCGGTGGTTCAGGGAGAGTCCAATCATCATAATTTTTTAATATATTATTCAGTAGTTCCTCAGCTTGTTCAATAGTTTGTTCCCTGAAAACACAACCAACACAACTATCTAGGAAGTCCCTAGAAGCATCGGTTAGTCCATTATAGAAAATATCAAGTATTTCATTTTTCTTAAGAGGATGATCAGGCAAAGCATTTAGCAATTGGAGAAGCACAAAGTTAAATATTTCCTGTAAGGCAGCTTGTTTCTTATGAGCAGGAAAATATTTTTCAGAGAAGTAATAAATCATATCCTGGGGACCACGCACACAACCAGGAGCAAGAGTATTGTACCAAGTCTTAGCATCACCCTTTAATGAGAAAGGGAATAACCTGAGAATATAGTAGTAGCGAATTTTATCCTCATGAGCAAAAAGGGTAGCTATATCATTCAGTTTAGTGAGATGTGCCACAACAGTTTCAGTTTCATAACCATGGAAAGGATCAGATTCAACCAGAGTAATTAACTCTGGGTTGACAGAGGATTCATAATCCTTATCATCAACAAAGATAGGTGAAGTAGCAAACTTAGGATCACATTTCATTCTAGCATTCAAAGATTTCTCTTTCAGTTTGCATGATAATTTCTTAAGATCATCTCTATCATTGCAAGCAAGAAAATCTCTAGCTGTCTCCTCATCCATAACATAACCTTCAGGTACCTTAGGCAATTCATATCTAGGAGAGCTAGGTCTAATAGGTGTTTCAAGATTTTCAGTTTCAGGTACTTCATCAGTTTCATCAATTTCATCAATTTCAGCATTCTCTATATCTTTAGCTCTAGCAATTTGTTCATCAAGAAAATCACCCAGTGGCACATCATCATCAAGCAAGGTACTGGCATCATCATATTCATAGAAGCAGCATCATCAATAACTTGCGACATATCAGGATTAATAGCATGTAGTGGTGTTGCAAGTCTACTCAAAATAGAGGGTGAATCAAGTGCAGAGCTAGATGGCAGTTCCTTACCTCCCCTCGTCTTGGAGGAAAAAATCTTAGTCTTTGTGTCCTTCAGATTCTTCATAGTGATAAATTAATAATAATCCCAAGTGACTCAACAAATATAGCTATGCTCCCTGGCAACGGCGCCAGAAAAAGTCTTGATAACCCATAAGTATAGGGGATCGCAACAGTTTTCGAGGGTAGAGTATTCAACCCAAATTTATTGATTCGACACAAGGGGAGCCAAAGAATATTTGCAGGTATTAGTAGCTGAGTTGTCAATCCAACCACACCTGGAGATTAATTATCTGTAGCAAAGTGATTAGTAGCAAAGTAGTGTGATAGTTTTGATAGTAGTAGCAACAGTAATAGTAACGGTAACAATGATAGCAATGATTTTGTAGCAAGTGTAACAGTTGCAGGAGCAGTAGTAACTTAGTAGGAACAATATAAGAGAACATCATAGGCATTGGATCGGTGAATTCGTTGGATGATATTCATCATATAATAGTCATAACCTAGGGCGATACGGCACTAGCTCCAGTTCATAAATATAATGTAGGCATGTATTCCGTAAATAGTCATACGTGCTTATGGAAAGAACTTGCATGACATCTTTTGTCCTACCCTCCCGTGGCAGCGGGGTCCATAAGGAAACTAAGGGATATTAAGGCCTCATTTTAATAGAGAACCGGAACAAAGCATTAACACATAGTGAATACATGAACTCCTCAAACTACGGTCATCACCGGAAAGTATCCCGACTATTGTCACTCCGGGGTTTGCGGATCATAACACGTAGTAGGTGACTATAACTTGCAAGATCGGATCTAGAACATAGATATAATGGTGATAACATAAACAGTTCAGATCTGAAATCATGGCACCCGGGCCCAAAGTGACAAGCATTAAGCATGGCAAAGTCATAGCAACATCAATCTCAGAACATAATGGATACTAGGGATCAAGCCCTAACAAAACTAACTCGATTATATGATGAATCTCATCCAACTCCTCACCGACCAGCGAGCCTACGAAGGAATTACTCACTCCCGGTGGGGAGCATCATGGAATTGGCGATGGAGAAGGGTTGGTGATGACGAAGATCTAAGACCCCCCTCTCCGGAACCCGAAATGGACTCCAGATCTGGCCTCCCGATGAAGAACAGGAGGTGGCGGCGGCTCTGTCTCGTGAAACGCGATAATTCTTCCTCTCCTCTTTTTTCTCCAAAAATGTGAATTTATAGCATCGGAGATAGGGTCAGCGGGGCCACCAGGTGGGGACAACCCACCTGGGCGTGCCAGGAGGGGGGGCACGCCCTGGTGGGTTGTGCCCACCCAGGGCCCCCCCCCCCTCCAGTGGTTCTTGGCTCCAGTAATTCTCTTTTATTATATAAAAAATCCTTGCAAAGTTTTGTTCCAATCCGAGAACTTTTATTTCTGCACAAAAAACAACACCATGGTAGTTCTGCTGAAAACAGCGTCAGTCCGGGTTAGTTTCATCCAAATCATGCAAATTAGAGTCCAAAACAAGAGGAAAAAGCGTTAGGAAAAGTAGATATAACGGAGACGTATCACTCACAACGACCCGGAGTGCAAAGGGCGATGGGCCCAAGACCCCTGAGCACTTAGGAGTAGACCAGCGAGGACCACTCTGCGGAGCCTAAGTAGGACTACGGCGTGTTGATCGGCCGAGGTCGGTCATGACCTGATGGTGTGTCCGGCCGAAGTTGATCGAGCGTGTTGGGTAAGTTGGTGCACCCCTGCAGGGAAGTTATCTATTTGAATAGCCGTGTCCATGGTAACAGACGCTCGGAGTTGTATCCCAATCGATACAACTAGAACTGGATGTTGAGGCATGTAATGGATATGATGGCTCCGGGATTGCTTTCTCGCAGGGAGTCGAGAAAGGATCTCTGGGCGCTAATGCTACAACATACTTGTTAATTATAATATGCTTTTCTGTACTCTTCTAAATGTTGCAAGATGCTTGAAGATGCAAGTCTTTGATAGGCTAGGCCTTCCCTTCTCTTGTGGCATTCTACAGTTCAGTCCACAGCCACAGCCCATTCCTTTGATACTAATGCATAGTTTAGATCTAATGTAAGTCTTACGAGTACTTTGGATGAGTACTCATGATTGCTTTGCTACCTCTTTTCCCCTATACTCAATTGATGTGATCAGATGATGGATCCCAGGAGCCAGATGCCACCACCGACGACTACTACTACCCCGAGGGTGCCTACTTCTACGTGGAGACTATCGACGACCAGGAGTAGTTAGGAGGTCCTAGGCAGGAGGCCTTGCCTTTTTTATCGTTGTTGCTTTTGTGCTAGCCTTCTTAAGGCAGTCTTGTTTAACTTATGTCTGTACTCAGATATTGTTGCTTCCGCTGACTCTTGTGTATTCGAGCTTATGTATTCGAGCCCTCGAGGCCCCTGGCTTGTAATATAAATCTTGTATTATTTCAATTTGTGTCTAGAGTTGTGTTGTGATATCTTCCCGTGAGTCCCTGATCTTGATCATACACATTTGCATGTATGATTATTGTACGATTGAATCGGGGGCGTCACAAGTTGGTATCAGAGCTGATTGCCTGTAGGAACCCCCCTTTCCAACTGCTTAGCTGAAGTTGAGTCTAGTCAATGAAAAGCTATTTTACTAACATGGTTGTGTGCCTTACGGGCCCACGTCGCCAATAGATGGGATTAGGATCTTTTACTCCTCGTCTATACTCTGGGACTCTGATCTCTCTTCTATTCGGGTTAAATGATTTTGCTAACTCTAGCATTAGGATCTCGTGATCACATCCACCCAAAGATTTGTATTACGCCTTTCTTGAATTGAGGGCTAGGATCTGCTTCACAGTGTTCACGGGCCGTAGGATCCTTTTATCGAGGGCACCCTGCGTCGTCCCCTACAGATTCCTTGCTCCAGTGGTTTTCTCCGACGTTGATGTAGCCTTTGCTATATCCCATTGTTGTATCCCTCCATCGCGTGCATGCGTGCCGCCTAGTATGCCTAGGATGTTTCTCTTGTCCGAACTCATACTAACAACGTGTAATTGGCCCTATATATGTATCGGTATGTCTTTAATGACTACTGCCTTGTATATACTGGGCCTTTGCTCATTGTTCAGGATACATCATGAATGAATCCATACACTTACTCCACCCCTTGTTAAACCGCTCCATGTTGTTTTTAACAGGATGGCCGACGATCCCCCACCTCCACCCTATATTGCTGCAATGATGCAACAGTTTTAGCTGAATCGTCAGTTTATGACTGGGGTAATGGCCCAGTTTCCAAACCAAAATGCTCATCAACAGCCTGCCCCAATAACACTGTAAGAATTCGTGCGCCTCAACCCATCCATTTTCCGCAACTCCACCAATCCTATGGATGCTGATGATTGGCTTCGTGACATCCTGTTTGAGATGGAGTCAGCTAGTGTTGCCCCTGCCAGTTATGTCACCTGTGCGACATTTCACTTGAAGGGTCCAGCTGCTCAATGGTGGGAAAGCCACATGGGTATGTTGCCTGCTGAAATTGTAACCACTTGGCAGGAATTTCAGTCAGCCTTCCGTGCACGACTCATTCCTCAAGGTCTGATGGACCAGAAGAAGAAGGAGTTCCGCAAACTCTCACAGGGCACAATGACTATGGATGAATATCAGAGGAAATTCCTTGAATTATCCCGCTATGCTGAGGATGACGTCTGCACTGACGCTCACAAGCAAGAGAAATTCCGTGAAGGACTGCATCCCGATATAAAGCTCGCTCTTGTTGCTCATGATTGCGCACACTTTGCGACGCTTGTCAGCCAAGATTTCCGAACTGAAACTAGTCTGACCGAGTACCAGGAGTCACTCAAGCGTACTCGAGATGTTGGCCCATCCTCAAGTTAGCCTGCTCAGAAACGTCGAGTCTGGATCCCACACAATGTTCATCACCGACCTGCTCCAACACCAAGGCCGTCTTATGTTGCACCTCGCCTGCCTCCGCCGCCGAGACAACTAACGATTCAGGGTGGACAGTCCAATGCTGTGGCTCCTCCCCATAATGATGGCTTTATGCCACAAGTGTGGATAGCCAGGGCACCTTGCTCTCAACTGTCGCCAGGGTCAGCCACAGAATGCGCCACGTCCTCCTGTTGGTAGTAAAAAGGGGTTGTCGAAACCATCGATTAAGAAACCGTGATATCAGACCGGCTGCTGTTGTACTTGGCCATGCCAATCATGTCGATGCTGAAAAAGCTCAGAAGGAACCGACTATCGTGCTGGGAACTCTCACTGTTAATTTAGTACCAGCCTCTGTTCTCTTTGATTCAGGAGCATCGCATGCCTTTGTGTCCCAACAATTTGCTAAGATACACGGGCTAGGCATGGAAGAATTACCAACTCCTCTAACGGTTCAATCCCCAGGATCCAAGTGGCAAACCACATTGGTAAGCCATCACAATCAAATCAAAATTGGAGGCCTACTTTTTCCGGCTTCTCTCATTGTACTCGGACCTTCCAACATTGACATCATTCTTGGTATGGATTGGTTGATAGCCCATAATGCTTTGATCGACTGTGCTGCCATGACGGTCCAACTCACTCACCCTTCTGGCCAGACAATCCAATACTCAGCCCGAATAGCTCAGAATGCCGAGAGCCAGATATATGCACTTAATGCATTGAATGCTTCACCTCTTGAGGGAATAGAGAACATTCCAGTCGTTCGTGAATTCGAAGATGTCTTTCCAGAGGAACTTCCAGGAATACCCCCTGCTAGAGCTGTCGAATTCGTCATAGACTTGAAACCGGGCACTGCTCCTATCGCCAAACGACCCTAAGAGATGCCGCCACATGAACTCCTTGAGCTTAAGGAGGAAATCGACAAATCACTTCGTAGTCAAGAAGAAGGATGGCACGAATCGATTGGTCCAAGATTACCGACCTATCAACCAGGCAACAATTCAGAACAAGTATCCGCTTCCCAGAATCAACAATCTGTATGATCAACTTGTTGGTTCCTCAGTCTTCTCTAAACTCGACTTGAGGTTGGGTTACCACCAGATCCGAGTTCGCGAAGAGGATATTCCCAAGACCACCTTCGTTACTTGCTATGGTTATACGAGTACACCGTCATGTCCTTCGGCTTGACCAATGCTCCAGCGACATTCTCTCGTCTGATGAACTACATATTCATGGAATACCTCGACAAGTTCGTCGTGGTCTATCTGGATGATATCCTGGTATATTCCAAGAACAAGGAAGAACATGCTGAACATCTTTGACTGGTGCTGGAAAAGCTTCGAGAACATCAGCTATATGCCAAGTATTCCAAGTGCGAATTCTGGCTACCTGAAGTAACCTACCTTGATCATGTGATCTCCAAGGATGGTATTGCCGTATCCCAGAGCGTGTTCAGGCTATTCTTGACTGGACCCCTCCGAAGACTGTCAAGCAAGTCAGAAGCTTTCTCGGACTCGCCAGCTATTGCCATCGATTCATCGAGAACTTCTCCAAGATCACCAAGCCCCTGACTGGTCTGCTTCACAAGGGCGTTAAGTTCGAATGGACAGAAAAGTGTCAGGAAAGTTTCCAGGCCCTCAAGGACAAGCTGAAATCTGCCCCAGTGCTTTCTCCTCCTGATACTCGCAAGGACTTCGTCATCTATTGCGACACATCTCGTCAAGGATTAGGCTGTGTCCTAATGCAAGAGCGCAAAGTGATTGCTTATGCCTCTCGTTAGTTGCGCCCTCACGAAGAGAACTACCCAGTTCATGACCTCGAGCTTGCGGCAGTTATATATGCACTGAAGTTGTGGCGACATTACCTTCTCGGTAATCGTTGTGAGATCTTCATCGACCATCAGAGTCTGAAGTATCTATTTCCTCAGCCAGATCTGAACCTCCGTCAACGGCGATGGATGGAAGTTATTACCGACTATGACTGCGGTATAACATATACACCTGGCAAGGCTAATGTAATGGCCGACGCTCTGAGTCGTAAGTCTTATTGCAACAATCACATCGTGCATAAAGCGCAACCCCGCCTTCACGAAGAACTTTGCAAACTGAACCTTCAACTCATTCCACAGGGTTCTCTGAATAACCTTGTCCTGGAACCAACTCTATTGAAAGCAATTAAGTCTGCTCAAGCCAAAGATGCGCAAGTTGATCTGATGAAAAATGATCTTGCCTTAGAGAAATCTAGGGATTTCTCGCTTGCTAAAGATGGGACCTTGTACTTCAAGGATTGCATTGTGGTTCCCCGGTTCGAGCTTATGATACAGAAGGTGATGAAAGAAGCACACGACACCCCTCTCTCTATTCATCCGGGAAGTACCAAGATGTATCTAGACATCCGTCAGAAGTATTGGTGGTCTAAAATGAAGCAAGACATTGCTCGATATATCGAAGAATGTGACGTTTGCCGTCGCGTCAAAGCAGAACATCAGAAACCGGCTGGACTTCTGCAACCGCTTCCAATTCCTGAATGGAAGTGGGATAAGATCCAAATGGACTTCGTCATTGGCCTTCCCAAGTCTCAGAAAGGTAACGATGCTATCTTTGTTGTCATCGACCAATTCTCAAAAGTCGCACACTTTCTGCCAGTCAAGGAGACTATCACTGCTAGTCGATTAGCAAACTTGTATATCTCCAGAATTGTGTCACTCCACGGCATTCCGAAGGAGATCAGTTCAGACCGTGGCAGCATTTTCACTTCAAAGTTCTGGGATAGTTTCCAAGAGGCAATGGGAACTCATATAACCTGGAGCACTGCTTATCACCCCCAGTCGCAAGGTCAGGTGGAGCGAGTCAATCAAATCCTTGAAGATATGATGCGTGCTTGTGTTATCTCTTTCGGCAAGAAATGGGAAGAATCTCTTCCTTATGTTGAATTCTCCTATAACAACAGTTATCAAGCCAGCTTGAAGATGGCACCCTTCGAAGTGCTATATGGACGTAAGTGTCGAACCCCTCTGAATTGGTCAGAAACCGGGGAACGAACGCTCATTGGTCCAGACATTATTCAACAAGCTAAAGAGCAAGTTCGCATTGTTCGGGATAATCTCAAGGTGGCCAGTCCCGCCAGAAGAGCAACTATGCTCGGAAACACTGGGGTTCAACTTATCAACCTGGTGGACAAGCTTATTTGCGTGTCACTCCTTTGAGAGGCACTCATCGGTTTGGAGTCAAGGGCAAGCTAGCTCCGCGCTACATTGGTCCTTTCTGCATTCTCGCGCATCGTGGACTGGTGGCTTATCAATTGGAGTTGCCACCTCAATTCTCTCACGTCCATGACGTCTTCCACGTGTCGCAACTTCGTCGTTGCTTCAAGGATCCGGAACATGAAGTGGATCCGGAATTGATTGAAGTTCAAGATGATCTCACATAAAAAGAGCATCCGATTCGTATTCTTGAAGAAGCCGAACGTCGAACACGCCAGAAGGTTACCAAGTTCCTCAAAGTGCAATGGTCGAAACATTCTGAAGATGAAGCCACTTGGGAACGCGAGGATAACCTCCGTGCTGAATATCCCGATCTTTTCCCTTCTACCTCTTAATTCTCGGGACGAGAATTTCTTTTAGAGGATGAGAGTTGTAACACCCCTGTACTGATGAGCTACAGTAACCCCTGGGGTTAATCTAATCTTTTTGCTAAACAATGCATGATCATCTTTTATCCTATCTCTTTTCAAATTCCACCTGAATTAAAATTCAAATACTAAGTGAAGTTTAAACTTTCTCAAACATGAAAACTAAAATGTTCATCTTGTGGCAAATATTCCATAACTAATTATGGTGGTGAATCAACATTTTTATAAAGTGTTTTGATGCTCTAAAATATTTAAAACAGTGGTCTAAATAGTAGTTTAAATGCTTTGTAAATTATAAAAATACTAGACTAATTTATTTCTGTGCCAAACTTAAATGTGGCTGAGGCCTAAAATATGACACTAATTTAGGTGCAAGTTTTACTTTTTGTAAAACTAAAATAAATTGAAAAGGAGTTGCAAAACAGAAATCATAATAGAAAACCCAAAAAAAGGGCAAAAGAAAAAGACAGAAGGGGAGCCCTTGTCCCCCTGGGCCTGGCCAGCCGAACCGGCCTAGCTAGGCCGGCCCACTCCCCCTCCTCGGTCATCCCCCTCCTCTTTCGGTTCATCCGACCGGGCGCGTTCCCGCTCGTCCCCGCCGCACCCGGTGCGGCGCCCTGCGCTGCCATGTCGCCGGCGAGGGGATAAGGGCAGTCCCCGACGCCTCGGGCTCCCTTCCCACTCGCCCACTCCATCCTGCTCTCCCTCTCGCCCCTCGCTCTCCAGACCCGCCACGCCCACCGCCACCGTCGCCATGGCCGACACCGTCCGTGCGACCACCATGCTCCCCACCCCCTAGGAGCTCACCAGGAGAGCCCCCATCGTCTCCAACGCCATCCCCGACCACCTCTTCGAGCCGGGAGGCCCTCCTCCGTCATCATCGACGTGTTCCCCTTTCGCCTCGGCCGCCGTCGATCACCATCGATTCCGCCTCACCTTTGCGCTCCCGTTCCCCCACAGGCCTTTTGTGAGCCGCTTGGTGAGCTCCACCCCCTTCCTCTCTCCCGTCCTTGCTTTGTTTCCGCTCCGTAGCTAGCCGTGCGTGATGCGCTGCCATTGCCGTGCTCTGGCTCCGCTTTCGAGCTTGTTGCCGTCCCGGCAGTGCCCGTCATGGTCCGCCGAGCTCACCAACGCGTTTGTGGCTTTGAGTAGACGCTGTAGGAGTTATGTGCCGTCCATTTTGCCGCCGCATTCGTCGCGCGCGAGCTCGCCGTGCTTTGGGTCCCCGCCACTCTCGTCGCCGGCGATGTTTTGGCCATCCCCGACTCCAACCGGTAGCACCATCACGCGCGCGATGTCGAGCCGCGTTGAACGCGCCTAGCCACGGGTCTGAAGACCCACCGTAGCGCGAATCCGAGGCTCGCCGGCGTTCGGCCGTCACGAAAAGCCTTGTCAGAGCTGTTCCGGCGCCGGAGCCGATGTGGCGCCCACGTGGCCGCGTCTGGGTCACTGGCAGCTGGGTCCCGCAGGCCCAGTTGACCACTTGACCGGGTCAACTGTGTTGACTGTGCACGGTTGACCCTGACAAGTGTGCCCCCTTTGTTAATTAGTCTAAATACATTTTTTATAAAGTAATGTAATGAGTTAAACTAAATAGTCACTGACATGTGGGGCCCATTCCCTAATTAACTCCAGTTTAGTTTAAATTAGATTCTATTAACCCACTATGAATGACAGGTGGATCCCACTGGTCAGGTTTGACCTGGACCAGCTGGGTTTGACTACTGACATCACTCTGACCTCATGCTGACATCATTATTCCTTTTTTATTGAAATTAATAATGAAAATAATTCCAGATATGTTTAAAACTTTGAAAATTCATATAAAATAATCCGTAACTCGGATGAAAATAATTTATATATGAAGGTTGCTCATAAAAATCCAACGAATCTGAATATGCAATCCGTTCATCTGTCACATGCCCCTAGCATGCTGAACATGGAACTGTCCCCTCTCTTTCATTTGTCCGGAAATTGCCAAACACTGGGAAAACCCCTCCGGATGTTTTCCCTCTTCGTCTGCAACGTGTAGTACCGCGTTAGAACACCCCTAGCACTACATATCGTCATGTCATACTTAGTGGTGCATCTATTTGCTTTGTATTTACTATTTCTTCCCCCTCTTCTCTCCGGTAGACCCCGAGACCGATGCTGCCCCAGTGATCGACTATGCCCCTGACGACCAGACCCTTTCAGCAGAGCTTCCAGGCAAGCAAACCCCCCTTGATCATTCCGATATCGCCCATTCTATTCTCTCTCATGCTTGCATTAGATTTTGCTATTGTAATTAATTGCTCCTATTCTGATGCATAGCCTGCTTTTGTAACCTGCTCTTATACCTTACCTGCTTATCCTAAACCGCTTAGTATAGGTTGGATAGTGATCCACCAGTGACCCCTCACCTTGTCCCTGTTACCCCTGCTTCATCATCGATGACTCAATCGACGTGATCGACGTCCAGAGCCCGACACATCACCTCACACCCCTTTAGTTGTATGACTCTGCAGAGTTACTACCGAGTGCCAAGGGTGATACCTCGTAACGCACTCCTGATGATAACTCTATAGTGTAGCTATTCGGTCGTGGCCATCGAGGGTGATTCCTCCTTCACCACTTCCAATATGACTCTATCATGCAACACCTCAAGCGTGAACCTCGAAGGTGATTCCTCCTAGTTCGCCTTGACGATTACATCAGGTGGATCCATCGAGGGTGATTCCTCGGATTCCCCCTTGGTGTTTTGGACACACTGTTACTTTGACTTTACCACCGGACCATGTTGAAGTCGGCTCGGCCCTAAGGGGTACCCGCGAGTTGATGTGAAGTCGGGCTGACCTGGAGGGTACCCGCGAGTTTTCTACGTGGCACGGCCGGGCATTCCGGGCCCTTGCCGTAAGTCCACGACACGAGGCGACGTGGTCACATCGATCGTGAGTCTCTGCTCGTTACCGCGCGCTCCCAACACACTACGATTTGGATATGTGATCCGAGTAGGCCTCTAGCCTTTTTCGCACTGACCACCATGTGGGAATAAGTATGGACACTCGGCGTCGTACGATTCTTCCGAAAGCTCTGGCAGACGTCCAGTTCAGCATTTTGGCACGGTCGGATCGTGCCATCCAGGACAGAGGTCGCGCTGGTATCCACCCTGCCCCACAACGTGCCAGAGTGCAAAGGGCGAGGGGCCTAAGACCCCTGAGCACTTAGGATGTAGACCGACGGGGACCTCTCAGCGGAGCCTAGGTAGGACTACGGCGTGTTGATCGGCCGAGGCTGGTCATGACCTGATGGTGTGTTCGGCCAGAGTTGATCGAGCGTGTTGGGTAAGTTGGTGCATGCCTGCTGGGAAGTTATCTATTCGAATAGCCGTGTCCACGGTAACAGACGCTCGGAGTTGTATCCCGATCGATACAACTAGAACTGGATGCTGACGCATGTAATGGATATGATGGCTCCGGGATTGCTTTATCGCAGGGAGTCGAGAAAGGATCTCTGGACGCTAATGCTACATCATACTTGTTAATCATAATATGCTTTTCTGTACTCTTCTAAATGCTACAAGATGCTAGTCTTCGATAGGCTAGGCCTTCCCTTCTCTTCTGGCATTCTGCACTTCAGTCCACAGCTACAACCCATTCCTTTGATACTGATGCATACTTAGTTTAGATCTGATGTAAGTTTTGCGAGTACTTTGGATGAGTACTCACGGTTGCTTTACTACCTCTTTTCCCCTATACCCGATTGCTGCGATCAGATGACGGATCCCAGGAGCCAGATGCCACCACCGACGACTACTACTACTCCGAGGGTGCCTACTTCTACGTGGAGACTGCCGACGACCAGAAGTAGTTAGGAGGTCCGAGGCAGGAGGCCTTGCCTTTTTGATTGTTGTTGCTTTTGTGCTAGCCTTCTTAAGGCAGTCTTGTTTAACTTATGTCTGTACTCAGATATTGTTGCTTCCGCTGACTCTTGTGTATTCGAGTTTATGTATTCAAGGCCTCGAGGCCCCTGGCTTGTAATATAAAGCTTGTATTATTTCAATTTGTGTCTAAAGTTTGTGTTGTGATATCTTCCCTTGAGTTCTTGATCTTGATCGTACACATTTACGTGTATGATTAGTGTACGATTAAATCGGGGGCGTCACACATGATCTGCGATTCCTGGTCTGATAGAAGAAGTAAATATTCCAACACCGGCTCTCCCATAGGATCAACCACACATGCTTTATCAATAATATCATCCATCCCCAACCTTTTCCAAATCTCCTTTGCTTTATCACAGAGGAATAGCATGTGCTTCATATCTTCTAGACCAGCCAAACAAGTAGGGCAAGTGGGCAAGATTTTCATATGTTTGTTTGCGAGTGTAACACGACATGGTAGTGTTCCATGTAGCTTGCACCATATAAATTTCTGACCTTTGCCGTGCAAGATAATTTTCATACCATTCTCCAAATAGGGTTTAACTGTGGATCCACTTCATATACAAGCCTATAAATGGATATTTTGTTAATGTTGCTTTTCTAACGAACAAAAGCTAGGATGCCCGTAGAAAATGTGTTCGAGAAAAAAAAGGAGAAAAGTCAGTTCCACCTCTACAAGCCATCCTAACCATTCCCGTTACATCGAGGCCTCTGAAGCCGTCCGATGTAGGTCAAGGATCCCTCATCCTCCCTTTTATGCGCTCCCCGAACCATCCCACAATTTTTGCTCGTCCAGGGTTTCAGCCGCCGCCGCCGCCCCAGCCCCCCGCAGAGAGAAGCGAGTGACAGCGAGGTCGACGCCATGGTGCAGCGCCTGACGTACCGGAAGCGGCATAGCTACGCCACCAAGTCCAACCAGACCAGGGTTGTCAAAACCCCAGGTGAGATCTGCGTTTTCCACGGGTTCTCTCTGGCAGATTCCCAGGCTGCGATTCGAGTCCTTGGGCCGTCCGTGCGCTGAACTCGCGTGTGATGACGCGTGCCGTGTGATTGTTGCAGGAGGGAGGCTTGTGTACCAGTACACCAAGAAGAGGGCGAGCGGGCCGAAATGTCCGGTCACCGGCAAGAAGATCCAGGGGGTAAGCGACTGTGTGATCCCTTCCCGAACCATTGGCGTGGATCCGGTTGCAGTATTGTAGTTTCATCTTCGTTTGCAGCACTTTTGGCGATATATTAGTTGCCTAATTTTCATTTCTGATGGTTCGCTTATGGCGTGGCGATGGTAGTTTTATTTTGTTGACTGTAGTGTCTATTTGATGTTGCATTTATACACATTGGTGATGTTGAACATCAATTCTGGTAGTGATCTATTTAGGCTTCATCAGCTGTACAAGTTCTAAGTATTTCTTATTGCAGCGTTTGCTACTGGAGTTCAGTAATTTTACTGAAATAATTATTAATACGTTAGTTCGAATGGAAAACTGATTACATACAACAGTGGTTCTATTGCAACCATCTGTGCGTTGTAGGGTGAGCGTGAATGTTGTAAATTTTGCTGGGAAGATTGCTATTACAAATGAACGAACTTAATTGTGACATTGGATATAGTTGCAATTTATCACCATTGCAGGCGAGCATAAACAATCTGGGTTGTAATGCCTAAAAACTGTAGATTGTATGGTTTATGCTAGTTGGTTGATTTTCATGTTAAAGGGCCTTTGATATTATGGTTTATTGCTGTCCATGATTTACTAGTTGACTATAAAACGAGTAAAAGAACAAGTGGACTTGCTGGTTGGGAGTTTAAATAGAACTACTGTTTTTGTGGATGAAATCTCCATTGTATGTTGATTTAGTCTCCCTTTTATGTTTATGTTACTCACATGGAAGTAGGATCCTTAGAAAATATTTGTTCAATCTATTTAACGGATGGTTAAGTTTGCTTCATGTTTTATAATATCAATGGTTTGACATTGTAAGCTGTAACAATATTTGTCTGACTTGTTGTAGATACCTCATCTAAGCCCTACTGAGTACAAAAGATCCAGATTATCCAGGAACAGGAGAACAGTGAACCGTCCTTATGGTGGTGTTCTATCTGGTCAGGCTGTTAGGGAGAGGTTAGTGCATCTTGTTGTAACTGCTGGGTTATCGTTCTCTATCGTCTGTTATCTAACATGTTTGTTACAGGATCATCCGTGCTTTCCTTGTGGAAGAGCAAAAGATTGTGAAGAAGGTTTTGAAGATCCAGAAGACCAAGGAGAAGCAGCCATCAAAGTGAAATGGCCGAGGCTCTTTTTTGGAGGACAGATGGTGATGAGTGTTCAGTCAAGCCTGCGCCGTATTCTAAGCTCGTGGTTACTGAATTAAGCTAGAGATTTCCGTCCATTTTCTTGTTCCGAGGGTGGATCTGGATCTCATTACCCGTATGTTATTACTTTGTGTTTGACGGTTTGACCTGAGTACTTGGTTATATTACAGTTTTGGATACCCTTAGCAGTATTGTTCTTGGATTTCTACTGCTAGCTGCAGTATTTTCTGGCAATATTTGAAGATTCTTGATGCAGCGTTGTAGCTAATTTACTATTCAAAACCTACAGCCGAGTACATCTGCTTGCGCAGCAACACACGATTGTTTGTTTGTGTGGCTGGTCCATCGAGTTACCCTCTTCTCTGGCCATTGTAACAGAGCTGAGTTATGCAACTATTTAGGGTGTCGGCGAAAGTCTCTTCCGTGTCCCGGGTGTGCTATTCCCGGCACGTTTTCTCCCTCGCGTGCTGTGATTGTGTACGATGGCAATAGCGATTGATTGAAACTGCTTGAGAGATAGGTATCATGCAACATGTACATCCGTGCTTTCCTTGTCGAAGAGCACATGTGACATCTATATGGACTTCAAGTGCTTCTAAGTGCCTCTTCTCTGGCCACTCGAAGTGCACGGGTTAGAGCTACAGCCGGACCTTTTATATTGCCCGGCACCGATGGCCTGGTCACGACCGGTCAAAAAAACCGTTTTTGATCCAACCATACCTTTCATATCGGTTCTATATATACAGGTTGACCGGCACCCTTCATACCCAGTCCATATCTGGGGCGATTGTGGGGAGGCCTAAACGTGTTCGCCATGCCAGATCCGGCCCATGTTGGTCAATCCCGACCCCACAAATATACCCACGCTATCCACATCTGGGCGTAACCCTAGCCACTCCACTTTACTCTGAGTCTGCGCCGCTCCGTCCTCCCCCAGCTCCTCTGACATGGTGAGCATCGGATATGATTCCGACAACTCCGAGTTCGTCTACTGGGACCTCGTCCCCGCAGGAGCTGGGCGTCCGCCTGGCTCTCCACCGCTCTCGGGAGGAATCCGCTCAAGCACCGCAGACCGAGTTGCTACAGCGGGAATTCGACCACGCCGGTAGCTCGAGGCGCGTGACCATGGCGGATCGCCACGCCCAACCGGGCGGCCCCAGGCTGGCGACGCAACCCCTGTGGTGGAGCCTCGTCCCCATGACGTCGGCCTTCGATTCGAAGGCCAATGCTAGTAGATGGCCCGCTCATGGATGCGCCGAGGATCGGTGTGCCCGCCAAGTGAGGGAGAGGGTGCGACAAACAACGAAGGCGGAGCGGCCCGCCCCGTCGGATAGGACCGAGGATGCCCTCCAGGCCCGCATCCTCGTGAAGTGGCAAGTCCGGATGGCGCATGCCCTCGGAAAAGGAGCAACTGGCGGTCTGTGCCCTCACCGGACTGCCCCAAAGAGGAGGAGGCCGGTGATGGATCCGATAGCTCCGATAGTGAGTAGATCCGGCTCGGCGTCTTTGGTCGGTACTTGTGCGACGAAGACAACAAGGGCAAGGTTAAGGGCAGCTGTGGGTGAACTTTCTTCATAGCCTAGTATTTAGAACATGCCAATTTTTGATAGTCGGTGGCATGTATGATGAAGTAGCCATATGCTATGTGTGTGACCTAGAGGAAATATGTGTGTTTATTTTACGTTGCATGACACTATAGATTTGAGGATTTGCTAACAAGGTACCCAGTCGTGGACGTGAACATTTGAGGGATGACCGGTAATTGTCTGTGCACATGCCCGGCTGCGTCCGAGGACGTTTAGGGCTCCAGATTGGCTAGGTCCGGCTATAGATGCTCTTATCTAGTCGGCACGGTGTGGTGCAGGAATTTGAAAGATGTGGACATGTGTTGTGTGTGATGGTGTTCGAGAGACAAAGAGTGATATGCAGTGAAGAGAATGGAAAATTACCCAGAGTACAAAGCAACTCAAACATAATAAAATTACATCAAGATTCCAAGACAACCGAATGACCACTACTGCTGCCAGAACAAGCCAACGATGCATCGATGTCACCGTTCCCTTACCAGAGCCGGCTTAACCTTGTCGATAACAACTAGGAAGTTTTTGTACATATGGCCCTAAGGACCAGCACCCTGGAGTCGCAATCGTTGCCGTTGAACCTTTGAATAGATCTGAAGCATCTGACACCAAATCTCGCCACACGGCGAGAAACCTAACCTCATCATCGCAAGGAGACGTCAGGAGTCTATGCTGGAGCTCCATCTACTACGTCCAACCGGACGAACTCGAGGAGGATCGGAGCCCAGAAGACAACTCGAAGAAGAAGCGCCGCCATCCGCTCGAGCCCAGCGCTTGCGAGGAGTAGAAAACCCTAGCCCAAACTACCAACCGGTGCGGAGGCACCGAGATTCCTCTCCCCGCCATCGGCCACCCGAGCGGTAGGTAGCTAGAGGGGAGGCGAATCCACAAGAGTATGGAGGGGAAAGTTTTGCCCTAAACAAGGGATAGGGGAGGAAACGCTAAAGACTCGATAATTGGGCACATTGCTCATGCTCTCATACGGTTCCAGACCATGCAAGCATGGACTAATATAGAGGCCACTTAACAGATAATCTGTGTATTTATTTTAGCATTGTTAACTTTTAGACGACACAAAGATTTTGCCGAGGGTGCGACACGCACGGCGATAGAGGCGAACTCGGAGCCGACAACCTTCCTCTTGGAGCTGGGTGGGCTATAGCATGACTGAGGTTGTCATTTCCCACCGCCCCTCAATCTGTTGGAGACGGGGATGGTGATTCATGCCACCTATGAAGGTGATTCCTTTGCGTTGCAGGAGGTGGCTCTGAAATTTCACCGCCGTGGCTGGAGGCATTATGGTGCGACAATCAATGTCCGCAATTTAATCATGAGCGTGGGCTCCTACGCCATTCACTGTGTTGAAGTTGTTTGCTCCCGCAGGAGTTGTTGAGATTCCCCCAAGTGCAAGGGTGAAGCAGAATGGTAGTAACTATTTTTCTCAGTTAGAGAACTAAGGTTATCAATCTGGTAGGAGTCTCCCAAGCTAACAACGTAGGCCAGCTGGGTGCTTGCGGCTCAGTGCCATGTGCGGTGGGTGAGGTCGGATCTCTACGGCAACTGGAGCGGCGGCTTCAGATGGTGGGCAAGGCGGTGCCTTTGCGGCGGGTGCCGTCTTGCGGGTGTCGGTGTGTTACCCTGGCCGTGTGGGCGGTGAGGTGGCTCACACGGAAGGCGTCATACGTGCGGTGGTGGTCATCGTGTCCACCTTCGTCCAGTCCTTGGTGTTTGTTTCTCTCCCCGTCTTGCTGTGGCTGATGGACTTGGGTGCTGGGTTTGTGTCCTGACTGAAAACTCTGCCCGATTGTATCGGTGCCGGTGACGGCGACACTCTTGAGCGCCGCTCCCCTTCCTGAGGCGTCATCGTAGGTATGCTCCCCACCCTAAGCTCTAGGTGAAAACCCTTGGTCTCGCGTTTGCCAGACCGGGCGGTGGCAGTGTTGCAGGGTCGTTCCCTCCTTGGAGGCTCCATCTCGAGAGCAAAGGTCTCATTTGGCCAGTCGTCGGGGGTGAGTTTCTTGGACGACAACTTCCTCTTCGTGTTGCTGGTTCCTTGCTTTGACGATGGTAATCTTAAGAGGAGCTAGGTCCGACAAGGTGGTTGTGCAAGGACACCTCCCTTTGGGTTCTTGGCGACAGTTTCCATCTAGACTCTAGGGTGTTGAGCATTTCCATCGTCCGACGGTGCGGCACCCTTCGAGTCGGGGCGAGGGAGCAGGGGGCTCCTTTCGACGATGGAACTAGATGGCGCGGTTGTGCCAGTTGCCCAGGCGATGGTGATGGCACGGCCTTCATTGATGGCTGATATCCTTCTCGAGTTAGCCTCCTTCTTCGCTTCGGTTCTCTGATCATGGTTGAGGGCTCCAATGCCACATTGCTTATGTGTCTGGGCTTTGTTGTTGTTCCTGAGCACCCTTGTATCTTGCCGGTGTTTTTTGTTTTCTCTCTCTTTGTTGTGCGGTGTGGTGTTGTGTTGTATCGTTGGTTGTAAGGGCTTAATTAATTTGAAGTCGGGCGCCAGCCTTCTTAAAAAAACAACGTAGGTAGCACTTGCGCACAAAACACACACGCGCGCGTGCACACACACACACACATGAACCTGACACGGTGTAACACCCCCTGTCATTAGCTACAGTAATCACTTTTGATAATGACATGTCAGCAAGCCTAATAGTGCATAATCATCATTAGCATCATATTGCATTTCAACTCCTAAGTCAAATTCAAATTTAAATGAAAGTGGAAAATAAAAGTTGTCCAACATAGAAACTAAAATGTTCAGTAAATAATAAATATTGCAGAGACTATTCTAAAATTGAAACCAACAATTAATAAATTAATTAGGTGGCACAAACATTACCTAAACAGCTAGGATTAATGCATTTTAATTATTATAAAAATGGTGTGAGATCCATTTGACTCCAAACCAATTTTTGACAGTGGTAGTGGATGCCTAGTAGTTATTGGAACAATTCCTATGTTCTACAAAAATCATTTTGAGGCCTAACAATTTACTAAACAGGAGATATGATTAAATAAAAAGAAAAAGACAAAAGAAAAGAAAACAGAGAAAAAAGGAAAAAGGAAAAATCCCCCCGGCCCAACTGGGCCACAGCCCAGCCGGCCGGCCCAGCTCCCCCCCCCATATGGCCTCCCCCAGGAGGCCACCGAAACCCTAACCCCCACTCACCCCCCTCGTTCACTCCCCTCGTCCCCCCCCCCTTGCTGGATCTGGATCGGGAGCGCCCGATCCCATCGCCGCCGCTCGGAGCTCGCCGTCCGTCTGCCTCCCCGTCCACGCCGTCGTCCCCGGCTCCTCCCCGCGCCCACTGCCCCGTGCCCTACACCCGCGGTGAGGCCCGGCCTCCACTTCCCCTCCCGCTCACGCGCCGTCGCCCTCGCCCGTGCGCTCGTCCGCGCGCCCGACGCCGTGCCCGCCCCTGCTCCTCGCGTCGACGTGCACGCGCGCGCCCGCGCGGCCACAGCCGCGCCCGCTCGCCTTGCCTTGCCGCTCCAGCCGCACGGCCCCGCCACCCATCACCGCGCCGCCCACGCCCCTCTTTTCCCCTCGGTCACCGCCGCGCCACCGCCGCCATCGCCTCGCGCCCCGCGCCTGCCGTTGCTGCCGTCCGCCCCGCGCTGCCGCTCGCCCCTGCCGCTGCGCGTGCACGCTCGCGCACACCGCCGTCGCCGCGCCCTCGCCACGCGCACGCGCCACGCACACGCGCCGTGCCCGCACGCCCGTGGCCTTTGGGCCACCGACAGGTGGGGCCCAGTGCCCAGTGACACTGACGAACGGGCCCAGCCCTAAAAACGTTTTAAGAAAATAAAAGAAATAAAAAAAGAAAATAAAAATAATTAAAATTAATAAATAAATAGTTAATTAATTAAGTTAATTAACCCTGTTTAGATTAATCTAATTTAATTAAATGTTAATTAATTAGTTAACCACTAATTAACCTAACAGCCTATGACATGTGGGACCCACGTGTCAGGACGCCTGCTGATGTCATGCTGACGTCAGCATAACACTGTTTCGGATAATGTTAATTTAAATAATTAATTAAATTCTAGAAATTAATAAAAACTTTAGAAAATCATATTAAATAATCCGTAACTCCGATGAAAATACTTTATACATGAAACTTGCTCAGAATTCTGATACGAACCCGAATACGCCCTCCGTATTCCCGTCAGATGCCTCTAGCTATAAGAACGTTGAACTTTTAGACCGATTTCGATAAATGAATAGTGCCTAACTTTAATTAAATAAATCCGAATAAATTCCTAAATTAACTAAATCATTTAGTTAGGCAGTAGAACACCCCGGCATATCATTTAGGCATGTCATACATATTGTTTGCATTATTGCCGTGAATTTATTGTTTCTCTCCCCCTCCTTCTCTCTCTCGATAGACGCTGAGACCGACGACGCTGCATCTGGATACGACTACACTACCGACGAGCAGCCCGTTGACGATCTCTCTCTCTTGCCAGAGCAACCAGGCAAGCCCCCCCTTGAGCATCCAGATATCGCCCATTCTATTCTCCTGCTTGCATTAGATTTTGCTACTGTTAATGTATGCTCCTATTCTGATGCATAGCCTGCTGTTGTAACCTGTTCATTGCTACCTTACCTGCCTATGATAAACTGTTTAGTTTAGGTTGGAATGAACCATCAGTGACCCCACCACCTTACCCTTGTTGCCCTTGCTTGATCATCGATGACTCGATCAACGTGATCGTCGACCAGAGACCGACACCTCACTTCACACCCCCTTAGTTGTACGACTGTGCGTAGTAACTATCGAGTGCCGAGGGTGATACCTCGTAACGCACTCCCGATGAATACTCTGCAGTGTAGCTGTTCGGTCGTGGTCATCGAGGGTGATTCCTCCTTCTCCACTTCCGATACGACTCTGTCGTGCAACCCTCAGTGTGAACCTCGAGGGTGATGCCTCATACGTTCACCCTGATGATTTCGTCGAGTGGAATCCGCCGAGGGTGATTCCTCGGGTTTCCCCCCCTTGATGTTATGACCACACGATTACTTGACCTTTGTTACAGGCGGGTCCACCCTGGTGGGTACCCGCTGGGGATCTATGATGTCGGGTGTGCCGGAAGGGCACTCGAGTGTGACATTGTGGCGGAGCATCAGAGACTCTGATTGTCTCCGCGTGATACTAATTAAGCCTATTGGATTTGGGTGTGTGATCTGAGTGGGTCGACGTGCCCTATACGCACTACCACCACGCGGGATAATGGTTATGGGACCCTCTGCGATGTACGTTTCTCCCGAAAGCTCGTCAGACGTCACGATTCATCGTGCGGGCTGATTGTCGGGATTGGGCTGGATACTTCACTGACGAGTTCAGTGTCGCGCCTGCACCCCGGCCAGTCTCGCAATGCGCAGGGTGCCCAGGGCGATGGCCCAAGACCTCTGGGTGCATAGGTTAGTCCGGCGTGCTGACCTCTCTGCCGAGCCTAGGTAGGGCGCTGCTTCGTGTTGATCTTCCGAGGACGGGCATTACCCAGCAAGTGTGTCCGGCCAGAGTTGATCGAGCGTGTTGGGTAACAGTAGTGCACCCCTGCAGGGATGAATCTTCTATCGATAGCCGGTCCTACGGTAAAGGACGCTCAGTTTGTGTATCCCGATCTACTACTTAAACTGGATACTTGTTACTTATTTGAAGCTTCGGGATCGCTTTCTCGCTTGGGAGTCGAGGAAGGATCTTTAAGCTGTACTTCAACATGTTTGCTAAATAAAATGGTATTCTACTCTCTTCTACTGCTGCAAGATGATGGCCTTGTGAAGATGTTTGAAGATGCTAGTCTTCGATAGGACTAGGCCTTCTCTCTATTATGGCTTTTCTGCAGCCCAGTCCACTTATACAGCCTTTCTCCATTGATAATGTTGCATATGTAGTATAGATCCTTGCTTGCTGAGTACTTCGGATGAGTACTCACGGTTGCTTTACTTTCTCTTTTCCCCATATACCCCACCTTTATGATACATCAGACGATGGAGTCCAGGTGCCAGATGCCACCACCGGAGCTTACTACCAGGAGGGTCCAGAGGGTACTTACTACTGGATCGAGCCAGCTGACCAGGAGTAGGATCGGAGGCTCCCAGGCAGGAGGCCAACGCCTTTCGATCTAGTGTCGCTGTTTGTGCTAGCCTTCTTAAGGCAAAACTTGTCTAACTATGTCTGTACTCAGATAATATTTGTATGACTGACTTATGTATTCGGATCTTCGGATCCCTGGTTTGTAATATTGTGGACCTCCGTTTAAATTGTGTTAGAGTTGTGTTGTGATATCTTCCCGTGAGTCCCTGTGCTTGATCGTACACGTTTGCGTGTATGATTAGTGTACGATTGAGTCGGGGGCGCCACAAGTTGGTATCAGAGCCGACTGCCTGTAGGAAGCCCCCTTCCAATTCCTTGGCCGAAGTTGAGTCTAGAAACCGAAAAACTAATTTACTAACTTGGCTGTGTGGCTTACGGGCCCACGTTGCCAACTGGGTGGTATTAGGATCTTTTATTCCTCGACTATACTCTGGGACTCTGATCTCTCTTCTACTCGGGTTAAATAAATTTTACTAACGCCGACACTTAGGATCTCGTAAATCCCGTCTACCCGGAGAGCTGGATATCTGTGCGATTTCCCTGTCATTGATCTGATTAGTCTGATAATCATTTTCCTTTCCATTGTTTTGTTTAACCTTTCTCTCCGAGTTGTGTTAAACTTCTCATTGTCATTTGACAAATCTGAATTTCCTCTATTTCAGATGGACCGTTTGTTTCCACCACGTCCTACGACACAGCTTGTGCTTCGCACTTGGGCTCGTGATGCCCCTGGGTTTCCAGCTGTCCTGATCGCTCTCATGACCAGACTTGGCTACCGTTGGTATCCTGAGTACTTGGTTTACGAGGATTACCGTGAGTTCAACCAGGAGCAGTACCATGCTGATGTTCGTATCTATGATCAGCAAAATGACTCAGACACCGAGCTACACCTTTTCCACGGTATCGGCATGACGATTGAAATGGCAGTCCATGATGCTGCCTACTCTGCTGTCGCACGTCTCCGAGGACAGTTCAGCGATGTCTTGGATGACTCTGAGTTCTGATACATTTCGTATGCCCCTGCTGGAGATGCTACTGGATACTACACAGCTATCTGTGCCCCATTCGAGCCTCGTCGCTATGACCCGCGCGTTCTGATTCAGTGCACTCAGGCTCTGGATCGCACTGTTCGGGCTCTTGCCGTCGAGTTGGTTGCCACTCGAGCACGTCTCTACGATGCTATGACGCAGTTGCTACCCGCTGTTCGCGCATGGATACATCCTGAGCACATCCTTTACCCGCGCAGGACTCAGATGTATGCTGGTATTGATTGGCCTGCTGTTGGAGGTCATACACCCGCACATGGACCTCTTCTTACAGCTCGAGACCGGATTCTGCATCAGAGTGCACATGGAGCGCAGGATCCTTCCGCGACGAACATTCGTCATCCGCACTTGCAGTTACCCCGTTTCGGTGGTTTTCTCCGACGTTGATGTAGCCTTTGCTATGTCTCGTTGTGTACTTCCTTACCACGTGCCTGCGCGCCGTCTAGTATGTCTAGCTTTTGAATTTGCGCCGTTATGCTGTCCGCATGTACCCGACTCTGTGTATGGATCTGTATGTCTTAATCGACTACTGTTATGTATCTGTTACACTACTTAAATTGTTGTCGAGTTACATCATGTTTGTCACTAAACGCTTGCAATTGCTTTTACTAAACTACCCCCTGTTGATACTTAGCAGGATGGTTAGACCAGGTGGTCGTGGTCATGCCCCTGAACGCCCACCACCGCCAGACTATATGGCGGCTATGATGCAACAGTTTGAGCTTAACCGCCAGTTCATGGTTGGAATCATGGCTCAGTTTCCGCATCAGAACAACCAGAACCAGAACCCAGCTTCAATAACTTTGACAGAGTTTATGCGACTCAACCCAACGCAGTTCCGCAACTCTGACAAGCCACTGGATGCAGATGACTGGCTCCGCAACATCACTCACGAGATGGAGTCAGCTAATGTCGCCCCTGCCAACTTCGTCAACTTCGCGGCCTTTTTCTTAAAGGGACCCGCAGCTCAATGGTGGGACACACACAAGCGTACTCTGCCTGTTGGAACAGTCATCACCTGGTATGAGTTCCAGGCTGCTTTCCGTACATGTTACATCCCTCAGGCAATTATAGAACGCATGAAGACCCAGTTCCGTAACCTCACTCAGGGCAACAAGACTGTCGAAGCTTATCAGCGGGAATTTCTAGACCTCTCCCGCTATGCTGAAGAAGACATCGCCACAGATGCACGCAGACAAGAGAAGTTCCGTAGTGGACTACACCCCGACCTCAAGCTTGCACTAGCTGCTCAAGACTTCAATGACTTTTCAACTCTGACGAACAAGGCTATTCTTGTTGAGACCGCTCAGATGGAATACAAGGACTCGCAGAAGCGCTATCGTGATGCTGGCTCATCTTCGGGCTCAGCATCGAAGCGTCGAGTTTGGATTCCCAACAATGCATTCCGTTCCAATACCTCTGCGCCAAAGAACAACTATGCTGCACCACGTCTGCCTCCTCCACCACCGAGGCAGCCAAAAACTCAAGCTATTCAAAACAATGCTCCTCTTCGTCCTGAAGATGGTCTATGCTTCAAGTGCCGCAAACCAGGTCACCAGGCTAAAGACTGCCGCCAGAATCAGAATCAGTTAGCCTTTCCTCGTACTGGCCGTGGCAATAGTCGTGGCAATAATCAGACCCGCAACTATAATACTGGGTCTGCTGCACATGGTCGTGGACACGCCTACAACATTGACATTGAAGAAGTTCAGGATCAACCTGCTACTGTGATGGGTACCCTTCTTGTTAACTCAGTACCTGCTTCTGTTTTATTTGATTCAGGAGCATCACATTCATTCATCTCTGGAAAATTTGCATTTATGCATGGCATTCGATATAAGAAAATGCATACTCCGTTAGTCATTAAAACTCCCGGAGGTCACTGTCATGCTGACGTGATAGCACCTAACGTTACCGTCGAAATTAAAGGGTTGGAATTCCTTGCCTCGCCCATCGTCTTGAAATCTTCCACCATAGACCTCATTCTTGGAATGGATTGGTTGAAAGCTCACATTGCTTCGATCAATTGTGCCACTAAAGTCGTCCAACTTCTTCACCCCTCCGACGAGATAGTGAACTATATCGCCCGCATTACCCGGGACGCTGAAGCTCAGATATATGTTCTGAATACCTTGAACGCCTCACCTCTGGATGGGATCGAGAACGTTCCTGTCGTTCAAGATTTTCCAGACGTCTTTCCAGAAGAACTTCCAGGAATACCCCCGGCTAGAGCGGTCGAGTTTGTCATTGACTTGAAGCCTGGCACTGTCCCTATTGCCAAGCGACCTTATAAGATGCCTCTGCATCACCTACTCGAGCTTAAGGAAGAAATCGACAAGTCACTTAAGAGTGGTTTCATCCGCCCCAGTTCCTTTGCTTGGGGAGCACCTTCACTCTTCGTTAAGAAGAAGGATGGAACTAACCGTTTGGTTCAGGATTATCGGCCCATTAACCAAGCCACAATACAAAATAAATACCCACTGCCCCGGATCAATGATCTTTATGATCAACTTGCTGGATCATTGGTGTTCTCTAAATTCGACTTGAGGTTGGGTTATCACCAGATCCGTGTCCGTGAAGAGGATATTCCCAAGACTGCATTCGTCACTCGTTATGGCTCCTATGAATACACCGTCATGTCATTTGGCCTAACGAATGCTCCAACAACTTTCTCCCGTCTGATGAATTATATATTCATGGATTACCTCGACAAATTCGTTGTGGTTTATTTGGATGATATCCTTATATATTCTAAGAATAAAGAAGAACATGCTGAACACCTCCGTCTGGTACTAGAAAGGCTCCAAGAACACCAGTTGTATGCCAAGTATTCCAAATGTGAATTTTGGCTTTCTGAAGTAACTTACCTTGGACATGTGATTTCCAAGGATGGCATTGCTGTTAACCCCGAACGAGTTCAGGCTATTCTTGACTGGACTCCCCCGAAGAATGTCAAGCAAGTCAGAAGTTTTCTCGGACTTGCAAGTTATTGCCGTCGATTCGTTGAGAACTTTTCCAAGATTGCAAAACCATTGACCAATCTGCTTCACAAAGGTGTTAAATTTGAGTGGACAGAAAAATGTCAAGAAAGCTTTCAGACACTAAAAGATAAATTGACATCTGCCCCAGTATTAGCACCCCCGGATTCCCAAAAGGATTTCGTGATATACTGTGATGCCTCCCGTCAAGGATTAGGCTGTGTCCTAATGCAAGAACGCAAAGTGATTGCTTATGCCTCCCGACAATTGCGTCCTCACGAAGAAAATTACCCAGTGCACGATCTCGAACTTTCTGCGGTTATTTATGCCCTGAAGCTATGGCGACATTACCTTCTCGGTAACCGCTGCGAGATATATACGGATCATCAAAGTTTGAAGTATTTATATACTCAACCAGATCTGAACCTTCGTCAACAAAGATGGCTCGAGACAATAGCCGATTATGATATGAATATCTCATACACCCCTGGCAAGGCAAATGTAATGGCCGATGCGTTGAGCCGTAAGGCTTATTGCAGCAACCATGTGGTTCAGGAATCACAACCTATGCTTTATGAAGAGCTTCGTAAATTGAACCTCCATATTGTTCCACAGGGTTATCTCAATACCCTCGTTGTCGAACCAGTTTTAGAACACAGCATCAAGACTATGCAACGGTATGACTCTGAAGTTGAAAGGATCAAGCGATACCTTGAAAAAGGAAAACCGTCGGAGTTCCATCTTGATAATGATGGGATCCTATTTTTCCAACACCGTCTCTTCGTACCTAAGTTCAAAGATGAGAGGGAACACGTTATGATGGAAGCTCATGACACTCCTCTGTCAATTCATCCTGGTAGCACAAAGATGTACCGTGACATTTGTCAGAGATACTGGTGGCCTAATATGAAGCGAGATATTGCTCGTTATGTTTCTGAGTGTGACGTTTGCCGCCGCGTTAAAGCTCAACATCAAAGGCCCGCAGGAACTCTGCAACCCCTTGCAATTCCTGAATGGAAATGGGACAAGGTCCAAATGGATTTCATTACTGGTTTTCCCAAATCCCAGAAGGGTCATGATGCTATTTTTGTCGTCATTGACCGATTCTCCAAGGTTGCTCACTTTCTGCCAGTTAAGGAGACAATCACTGCTAGCCAGTTAGCAGACTTGTATGTTTCCCGAATTGTGTCACTCCATGGTGTTCCGTTGGAGATCAGTTCTGATCGTGGCAGCCTCTTCACCTCCAGATTCTGGAATAGTTTCCAAGAAGCTATGGGAACACATCTGTCGTTCAGTACCGCTTTTCACCCTCAATCACAGGGTCAAGTTGAACGAGTTAATCAAGTGCTCGAAGATATGCTTCGAGCTTGCGTCATTTCCTTCGGTAAGAAATGGGAGGAATCTCTCCCGTATGCCGAATTCTCTTACAACAATAGCTATCAAGCTAGTCTGAAGATGGCACCGTATGAAGTTCTATACGGTCGTAAGTGCCGAACCCCTCTGAATTGGTCAGAAACTGGGGAATGCTCACTCATCGGACCGGACATTATTCAGCAAGCTGAAGATCAAGTCCGCATTGTCCGTGAACATTTGAAAACTGCTCAGTCTCGTCAGAAGAGCAACTATGACCGAAAGCACTAGGAAATGGTCTATCAACCTGGCGAGCAAGCTTACCTCCGCGTCACTCCGTTGAAAGGCACTCATAGGTTCGGAATCAAAGGCAAGTTAGCTCCTCGCTACATTGGCCCGTTCTGTATTCTTGCCCGTCGAGGAGAAGTGGCATATCAGTTGCAATTGCCGTCAAATCTTTCTCAAGTACATGATGTCTTTCATGTATCCCAACTCCGTTGCTGCTTCAAGGATCCTATTCGAGCTGTGGATCACGAAGTGCTTGAATTACGGGAAGATCTGTCTTATCCAGAATATCCCATCCGTGTTCTTGATGAAGATGAACGTCGGACTCGTCAAAAGTCAATCAAATTCCTCAAGGTTCAGTGGTCAAATCATTCTGAAGATGAGGCCACTTGGGAACGCGAGGATCGTCTTCGCGAAGAATACCCCGCTTTCTTCCAGTCTTCCCCTTAATTCTCGGGACGAGAATTCTTGATAGATGAGGAGAATTGTAACACCCCCTGTCATTAGCTACAGTAATCACTTTTGATAATGACATGTCAGCAAGCCTAATAGTGCATAATCATCATTAGCATCATATTGCATTTCAACTCCTAAGTCAAATTCAAATTTAAATGAAAGTGGAAAATAAAAGTTGTCCAACATAGAAACTAAAATGTTCAGTAAATAACAAATATTGCAGAGACTATTCTAAAATTGAAACCAACAATTAATAAATTAATTAGGTGGCACAAACATTACCTAAACAGCTAGGATTAATGCATTTTAATTATTATAAAAGTGGTGTGAGATCCATTTGACTCCAAACCAATTTTTGACAGTGGTAGTGGATGCCTAGTAGTTATTGGAACAATTCCTATGTTCTACAAAAATCATTTTGAGGCCTAACAATTTACTAAACAGGAGATATGATTAAATAAAAAGAAAAAGACAAAAGAAAAGAAAACAGAGAAAAAAGGAAAAAGGAAAAATCCCCCCGGCCCAACTGGGCCACAGCCCAGCCGGCCGGCACAGCTCCCCGCCCCCCCCTATATGGCCTCCCCCAGGAGGCCACCGAAACCCTAACCCCCACTCACCCCCCGCTCACTCCCCTCGTCCCCCCCCCCCCCCTTGCTAGATCTGGATCGGGAGCGCCCGATCCCATCGCCGCCGCTCGGAGCTCGCCGTCCGTCTGCCTCCCCGTCCACGCCGTCGTCCCCGGCTCCTCCCCGCGCCCACTGCCCCGTGCCCTACACCCGCGGTGAGGCCCGGCCTCCACTTCCCCTCCCGCTCACGCGTCGTCGCCCTCGCACGTGCGCTCGTCCGCGCGCCCGACGCCGTGCCCGCCCCTGCTCCTCGCGCCGACGTGCACGCGCGCGCCCGCGCGGCCACAGCCACGCCCGCTCGCCTTGCCTTGCCGCTCTAGCCGCACGGCCCCGCCACCCATCACCGCGCCGCCCGCGCCCCTCTTTTCCCCTTGGTCACCGCCGCGCCACCGCCGCCGTCGCCTCCCGCCCTCGCGCTTGCCGTTGCTGCCGTCCGCCCCGCGCTGCCGCTCGCCCCTGCCGCTGCGCGCGCACGCTCGCGCACACCGCCGTCGCCGCGCCCTCGCCACGCGCACGCGCCGCGCACGCGCGCCGTGCCCGCACGCCCGTGGCCTTTGGGCCACCGACAGGTGGGGCCCAGTGCCCAGTGACACTAACGAACGGGCCCAGCCCTAAAAACATTTTAAGAAAATAAAAGAAATAAAAAAAGAAAATAAAAATAATTAAAATTAATAATTAATTAGTTAATCAATTAAGTTAATTAACCATGTTTAGATTAATCTAATTTAATTAATTAGTTTAATTAAATGTTAATTAATTAGTTAACCACTAATTAACCTAACAGCCTATGACATGTGGGACCCACGTGTCAGGACGCCTGCTGATGTCATGCTGACGTCATGCTGACATCAGCATAACACTGTTTCGAACAATGTTAATTTAAATAATTAATTAAATTCCAGAAATTAATAAAAACTTTAGAAAATCATATTAAATAATCCATAACTCCGATGAAAATACTTTATACATGAAACTTGCTCAGAATTCCGATACGAACCCGAATACGCCCTCCGTATTCCCGTCAGATGCCTCTAGCTATAAGAACGTTGAACTTTTAGACCGATTTCGATAAATGAATAGTGCCCAACTTTAATTAAATAAATCCGAATAAATTCCTAAATTAACTAAATCATTTAGTTAGGCAGTAGAACACCCCGGCATATCATTTAGGCATGTCATACATATTGTTTGCATTATTGCCGTGAATTTATTGTTTCTCTCCCCCTCCTTCTCTCTCTCGATAGACGCTGAGACCGACGACGCTGCACCTGGATACGACTACACTACCGACGAGCAGCCCGTTGACAATCTCTCTCTCTTGCCAGAGCAACCAGACAAGCCCCCCCTTGAGCATCCAGATATCGCCCATTCTATTCTCCTACTTACATTAGATTTTGCTACTGTTAATGTATGCTCCTATTCTGATGCATAGCCTGCTGTTGTAACCTGTTCATTGCTACCTTACCTGCCTATGATAAACTATTTAGTTTAGGTTGGAATGAACCATCAGTGACCCCACCACCTTACCCTTGTTGCCCTTGCTTGATCATCGATGACTCGATCAACGTGATCGTCGACCAGAGACCGACACCTCACTTCACACCCCCTTAGTTGTACGACTCTGCGTAGTAACTATCGAGTGCCGAGGGTGATACCTCATAACGCACTCCCGATGAATACTCTGCAGTGTAGCTGTTCGGTCGTGGTCATCGAGGGTGATTCCTCCTTCTCCACTTCCGATACGACTCTGTCGTGCAACCCTCAGTGTGAATCTCGAGGGTGATGCCTCATACGTTCACCCTGATGATTTCGTCGAGTGGAATCCGCCGAGGGTGATTCCTCGGGTTTCCCCCCCTTGATGTTATGACCACACAATTACTTGACCTTTGTTACAGGCGGGTCCACCCTGGTGGGTACCCGCTGGGGATCTATGATGTCGGGTGTGCCGGAAGGGCACTCGAGTGTGACATTGTGGCGGAGCATCAGAGACTCTGATTGTCTCCGCGTGATACTAATTGAGCCTATTGGATTTGGGTGTGTGATCTGAGTGGGTCGACGTGCCCTATACGCACTACCACCACGCGGGATAATGGTTATGGGACCCTCTGCGATGTACGTTTCTCCCGGAAGGTCGTCAGACGTCATGATTCACCGTGCGGGCTGATTGTCGGGATTGGGCTGGATACTTCACTGACGAGTTCAGTGTCGCGCCTACACCTCGGCCAGTCTCGCAACGCGCAGGGTGCCCAGGGCGATGGCCCAAGACCTCTGGGTGCATAGGTTAGTCCGGCGTGCTGACCTCTCTGCCGAGCCTAGGTAGGGCGCTGCTTCATGTTGATCTTCCGAGGACGGGCATTACCCAGCAAGTGTGTCCGGCCAGAGTTGATCGAGCGTGTTGGGTAACAGTAGTGCACCCCTGCAGGGATGAATCTTCTATCGATAACCGGTCCTACGGTAAAGGACGCTCAGTTTGTGTATCCTGATCTACTACTTAAACTGGATACTTGTTACTTATTTGAAGCTTCGGGATCGCTTTCTCGCTTGGGAGTCGAGGAAGGATCTTTAAGCTGTACTTCAACATGTTTGCTAAATAAAATGCTATCCTACTCTCTTCTACTGCTGCAAGATGATGGCCTTGTGAAGATGTTTGAAGATGCTAGTCTTCGATAGGACTAGGCCTTCTCTCTATTCTGGCATTTCTGTAGCCCAGTCCACTTATACAGCCTTTCTCCATTGATAATGTTGCATATGTAGTATAGATCCTTGCTTGCTGAGTACTTCGGATGAGTACTCACGGTTGCTTTACTTTCTCTTTTCCCCATATACCCCACCTTGATGATACATCAGACGATGGAGTCCAGGAGCCAGATGCCACCACCGGAGCTTACTACTAGGAGGGTCCAGAGGGTACTTACTACTGGATCGAGCCAGCTGACCAGGAGTAGGATCGGAGGCTCCCAGGCAGGAGGCCAACGCCTTTCGATCTAGTGTCGCTGTTTGTGCTAGCCTTCTTAAGGCAAAACTTGTCTAACTATGTCTGTACTCAGATAATATTTGTATGACTGACTTATGTATTCGGATCTTCGGATCCCTGGTCTGTAATATTGTGGACCTCCGTTTAAATTGTGTTAGAGTTGTGTTGTGATATCTTCCCGTGAGTCCCTGTGCTTGATCGTACACGTTTGCGTGTATGATTAGTGTACGATTGAGTCGGGGGCGCCACACACGGCAAGAGGGTTGTCAATCCCCTGTCTTGCTAGTTACAAGATTAAACGCAAGTGATAGATATAGATAGTAGCAAAAGTAGCATGACAAAATAGTAGCATTTGTGTAGAAGAATTCAGTAATGAAGAATAGACCCGGGGGGCATAGGTCCACTAGTGGTATCTCTCTCAGAAATAGGAAATGACATGGTAAATAAATTATAGTTGGATAATCAACTGAATTGCAATATTTATGACTATGATCATTCATGGTATAATCTCATATAGGCATTACGTTCGTGATAAGTATACCGTTAATCCAAGTGCATCTACTACTTATACTCCACCCCAAAACCGATATCCAACATGCATCTCAAGGTATTAAGTTTGCAAAAAATAAAGTATCACAATAAGCAAGATGACATGATGTTGATAGGAAGAAGTCGTTCAATATGAAAAAACCGCGTTGTTTTTTCCTTAGTGGAAACAATACAATACATGTCTTAACCCTTATCATCATTAGTTTAGATCACCGCAAGATTGAACCCACTACAAAGCACCACTCCCTTTGAAGAAAAACCTATCGAACTTGGCCAAAGAAGAGAGATAAATCGGAGAGCATCCAAAGCTATTTCATTATACAACAATAAAACCTCAAAAGATTCAATTGATTTCAATGACCAATCTGACCATAAAGTGACAATTCATCATGTCCCAATAAACACACCACCGATTACATCGAATTGATCCCGATCATGTGAGAAGGCTCACGGGAACATGGTATTGAAGATCTAAAAAGAAAGAGAACCATCTATCTACTACTATGGAACCTAAGGTCCTAATGGAACTACTCACACATCATCATGGAGGCAGCAAGGTTGATGACGAAGACTCCGACAATGGCTTCCCCCTCCGACATAGCTCTAGAACAGGCCTCTAGATTGGATCTTCACAAAACATGAGCTTGCGGTGGCGATAAAATTCTTCTAAAAATACGACAAATGGCTTCGATATTTATAGGGATTTATGGCGGTGGAAGGAGGCAAAGGCGGTAACTTTGGGTCCTACATGCCCTACCGGCACGCCCTGTGGTTGTGTGGGCCCATGGTAGGTCTTCTGGCCCTCCCCCGAAGCTTCTAGGGTCCTTCGTTGTCTGAAAAAAATCATCAAAAACTAGCATCATTTTTTGACCTTCCTAAATATTGATTTCCTACGAAACCAAAAACAAGCAGGAAACCACAGGTGGCACTGGGCACTAAATTAATAGATTAGTCCAGAAAAATAATATAAATTGCTATAAAAAGTATATAAAAATGATAATATAATAGCATGAAACAATAAAAAATTATAGATATGTTTGAAACGTATTAGACGCTGGTCTGCTCCTTGATTTTACGGGTTGTTACCGATAGGGGTGTATGGGTAGCTTCTCAAGCGCAGTAGTTTGGCTGGCTGTTTGCGCAATTGTGGCTGGTTGATATTTGTATGGCGAGAGAGGTTGGCCTTTGAGTGCCAGTGGTCGGCGGGAGTCATGGTGGTCTGGCAACAGCGATAGCTACGACTTATGTGCTGGTTAGCAACTTTAGCCGCTCGGGCAGCATGACATGTGACATGTTGCATGCTATGTTGGGTTGCAACATGCATCACGACAACCGTCTCAAGCTCAGATTCAAAGGGAGGAGATTTGCGAGGGAGAAATCCTTGACCGGCATAGCGAAGGCCGAGGGTGGTGACACTTTTGTGCTCATGCACTTCTTGACGACATCGTTGCACTTTCTTCCCACCCTATACTTTTGGGTGAAAACCCTTGATCCGCTCCGGGTTAGGAGATGGTGGTGCTTTGGTGATGTGACCCTCCAGAAGGCGTCGTCTTTATAGTCCATCATTCTTTACTCTTTCGGTGGTGGCATGGTGGCAGCAGTGACGATGTTTTGTAGAGACTAAGTCTAATGCATTGTGCCGTGTTTTGGGTCGTTGTGTGGAGAGTCTGATGGACCCGGCTTGAGTTGGAGCTCTTGCTTGTTGAATGTTGAGTGCACACTTCTCATCGATAAAGGGTGATGTCATCCGCTCAGGTCACGTGATTGGTGGCGGGACGTCTCCGGTGGTCTGGCACTATCTACCTCCTCATGTTGGCGTCTTAGTGTCTCTGGGTTTTGTTGGTGTTGCCTTGCACGGCCTCTGAACTGGCTTGTGTTTCGGATCTACCCTCCTAAGTTTCTTCGTTGATGCTAACCCGTTGTGATGTTGTGTTTGAGTGTGATACGTCTCCAACGTATCTACAATTTTTGATTGTTCCATGCTACTTTATATCTTTTTTGGGACTAACCTATTAACCTAGTGCCCAGTGCCAGTTGCTGTTTTTTTCTTGTTTTTGGCTTTTCAGAAAATCAATATCAAACAAAGTCCAAATGGGAAAAAAATCTTTGGATTAATTTTTTCTGGACCAGAAGGGATCCTAGAAGGTTCAGGAGGAGACCAGACGAGATACGAGAGAGCCACAAGCTCGAGGGGCGCCTCCCTGAGCTTGTGGGCCCCACAGAGCTCCGTTTGACCTAATTCCACTTCTATAAATTCAGAGATATTCCCAAACCAACATAGAGCCACCCGAAACACTTATTCCGTTGCCGCAAGCTTTTGTTCTTCTGTGATCCCATCTGGAGGCCTTTTCCGATACTTGATACGTCCATTTTGCATCATGTTTTCCTACTATTATTTATAATGTTTTTGCTCATTATAACAATTTGTGATGCAATTCTAATGCCTTTTCTCTCTCAATTTGCAAGATTTACATGAAGAGGGAGATTGCTGGCAGTTGGTATTCTGGACCTGAAAAAGCTATGTTAGAGATACCTATTCTGCACAACTCCAAATGAGCTGAAATTTCACGAAGAATATTTATGGAATATAAAAAATTACTGGAGCAAAGAAGTACCAGAGGGGACCCACCAACTGCCTACAAGGCGGTAGGGCGCGCCCTAGTGCCTTGTGGGGCCACTGGCAGGCCTCCGGCCCCCATCTTCTGCTATATGAAGGGTTTTGCCTATAAAAAAAATCAAGGGAGGACTTTCGGGATGAAGCGCCGCTATCTCGAGGCGGAACCTGAGCAGGAGTACTTTTGCTCTCCGGTGGAGCGATTCCTAAATCGAAGCCATCAACATCACCAACAACCCTCTCACCGTGGGAGGACCAATCTTCATCAACATCTTCACCAGCACCATCTCATCTCAAACCCTAGTTCATCTCTTGTATGCAATCTCTGTCTCAAAACCTTAGATTGGTACCTGTGGGTTGGTAATAGTGTTGATTACATCTTGTAGTTGATGCTAGTTGGTTTATTTGGTGGAAGATTTCATGTTCAGATCCTTGATGATATACCCCTCTTATCTTGAACATGAATATGATTTGTGAGTAGTTACTTTTGTTGTTGAGGACATGAGAGAAGTCTTGTCATAAGTAATCATGTGAATTTCTATTCGTTTGATATTTTGATGATATGTATGTTGTTGCTTCCTTTAGTGGTGTCATGTGAACGTCGACTACATGACACTTCACCATACTTGGGCCTAAGGGAAGGCATTGTGGAATAATAAGTAGATGATGGGTTGCTAGAGTGACAGAAGTTTAAACCATAGTTTATGCGTTATTCCGTAAGGGGCCGATTTGGATCCATATGTTTCATGCTATGGTTAGATTTATCTTAATTCTTCTTTCATAGTTGCGGATGCTTGCGAGAGGGGGTAATCATAAGTGGGAGGCTTGTTCAAGTAAGAACAACACCCAAGCACTGGTCCATCCACATATCAAATTATCAAAGTAGCGAACGCGAATCAAATGAACATGATGAAAGTGACTAGATGAAATTCCCATGTGTCCTCGAGAATGCTTTGCTTATTATAAGAGACCGTCCGGCTTGTCCTTTGCTACAAAAAGGATTGGGCCACCTTAATACACCCTTTGTTACTGTTAATACTTGTTGCTCATCACAAATTACATTACTTCCAAACTATCTGTTACCGATAATTTCAGTGCTTGCAGAGAATACCTTGCTGAAAACCGCTTGTCATTCCCTTCTGCTCCTCGTTGGGTTCGACACTCTTACTTATCAAAAGGACTAAGATTGATCCCCTATACTTGTGGGTCATCAAGACTCTTTTCTGGCGCCGTTTCCGGGGAGTGAAGTGCCTTTGGTGAGTGGAATTTTGTAAGGAAACATTTATATTATGTGCTGAAATTTACTGTCACTTGTCACTATGAAAAGTAATCCTTTGAGGAGTTTGTTCGGGGTATCTTCACCTCGACCGGAAGCAATTAGAGTTGCCCCTCAACCTACTGAACCTACTGAAAATATTTATTATGAGATTCCTTTGGGTATGATAGAAAAACTGCTAGCTAATCCTTATGTAGGAGATGGAACAATACATCCTGATATGCACTTAATCTATTTGGATGAAATTTGTGGATTGTTTAAGCTTGCAGGTTTATCCGAGGTTGGATTTAAGAAGAAGGTTTTCCCTTTATATTTGGAGGGAAAGGCATTGACATGGTATAGGCTATGTGATGATATTGGAACGTGGGATTGGAACCGATTGAAATTGGAATTTCATCAGAAGTTTTATCCTATGCATCTGGTTCATTGTGATTGGAATTATATATATAATTTTTGGCCTCGTGAATGAGAAAGTATCGCTCAAGCTTGGGGAGGCTTAAGTACATGATGTACACATGCCCCAATCATGAGCTCTCAAGAGAAATTATTATACAAATTTTTTATGCTCGACTTTCTCACAATTGTCGATCCATACTCGATTCTTCTTCTACTGGTTCTTTTATGAAGAAAACTATTGAATTCAAATGGGGTCTTCTGAAAAGAATTAAACGCAACTCTGAAGATTGGGAACTCGACAAAGGTAAAGAGTCATGTATAAAACTTGAGTTTGATTGTGTTAAATCTTTTATGGGAACTGATGCTTTTCATAAGTTTAGTACTAAATATGGACTTGACTCTGAGATAGTAGCCTCTTTTTGTGAATCATTTGCTACTCATGTCGATCTCCCTAAGGAGAAGTGGTTTAAATATCATTCCCCTATTTAAGAAAATATTGAGGAACCCGTTATAGTTAAAGATGAAACTATCATTTGCAATGTTAATCCAGTTGTGCCTACTGCTTATATTGAGAAACCTCCTTTCCTATTAGGATTAAGGAACATGCTAAAGTTTCAACTATGGTTAACAAAAGTAATATTAGAGCACCTAGACCCTCTGAACAAATTAAAGTTGAACCTAATATTGCTATGGTTAAAGATCTCTTGGTTGATAATATTGGTGGGCATGTTATTTACTTCTGTGGTGAAGCAACTAGAATTGCTAAGCCGATACTAAAGATAAGAATAAACCTGTTGTTGGCATGCCTGTTGTTTCAGTTAAAAATAGGATATCATTGTTACCATGGTTTATGTGATTTGGGTGATAGTGTGAGTGCTATTCCTTTTACTTTATATCAAGAGATTGTGAATGATATTGGACCTGCTGAGATAGAGGACATTGATGTTACTATTAAACTTGCGAATAGAGATACTATTTCACCGCTTGGGATTGTTAGAGATGTTGAAGTCTTGTATGGAAAGATCAAATACCCGACTGATTTTCTAGTTCTTGGTTCTCCACAAGATGATTTTGTCCCATTATATTTGGTAGACCTTTCTTGAATATAGTTAATGCTAAGATTGATTGCAATAAGGAAACAGTCAGTGTTAATTTCGGTGATATAAATCATGAGTTTAATTTCTTTAAATTTCATAGACAACCTCATGATAAAGAGCTACCTTGTAAGGATGAAATAATTGGTCTTGCTTCTATTGCCGTACCTCCTACTGATCCGTTAGAACAATATTTCCTAGACCATGAAAATGATATGCATATGAATGAAAGATATGAAATAGATGAGATATTCTTTAATCAAGTACCTATCCTTAAACATAATTTGCCTGTTGAAACTCTTGGAGGTCCTCCTCCACCTAAGGGCGATCCTGTGTTTTAACTTAAGAAATTACCTGATACATTGAAATATGCTTATCTTGATGAAAAGAAGATATATCATGTTATTATCAATGCTAACCTTCCAGAGCATGAAGAAAAGAGATTACTTAAAACTCTGAGGAAGCACCGTGCTGCTATTGTATATACTCTTGATGATCTTAAGGGCATTAGTCCCACTCTATGTCAACACAAGATTAATATGGAACCTGATGCTAAGCTAGTCTTTGATCATCAACGATGATTGAATCCTAAGTTGAAGGATGTGGTAAGAACTAAAATATTAAAGCTTGTGGAAGCAGGTATAATTTATCCCATAGCTGATAGTGGATGGGTATGCCCTGTTCATTGTGTTCCTAAGAAAGGAGGTATAATTGTCGTTCCTAATGAGAAAAATGTACTCACCCCACAAAGAATTGTAACTAGTTATAGGATGGTAATTGATTTCAGGAAATTAAACAAAGCTACTAGAAAAGATCATTACCCATTGACGTTTATTGATCAAATGTTAGAAAAGCATACACACTTTTATTTCCTTGATGGATATTCTGGTTTTTCTCAAATACCTGTGTCAAAATAAGATCAAGAGAAAACTACTTTTACATGCCCTTTTGGAACTTATGCTTATAGACGCATGCCTTTCGGTTTATGTAATGCACCTGCTACCTTTCAAAGATGTATGACTAGGTACAACGAGCTGCTATACAAACGGTTTTAACCCCTTTCCGTGATGACATTTTAAACCGTCACCTTGCCAGTGTGGGCGATACGGGGGTCCTTCCCACATGACCTAGAAACCGTCGGGGATAGGCCCTCCGGTCACACACGCTGGAGAAAATGAGCTCGTGTGTGATCGGGTTAGCCATCGCATACAATTATACGTGCCCAATCATTTTCGTTTGTAAGTACATCCCACACAGTGAATCCCAGAGAAATGTTTCCCTTCATATGTATATACCACACAGTGAATCCCAGACAAACACTTTCGTTTGTCTGCCCATCCCACACAGTGAATCCCAGACAAACATTTCCGTTCGTCTGCACATCCCACACAGTGAATCCCAGACAAATGTTTCCGTTCGTATGTATATCCCACACAGTCTTATGTATAGCCTCATGTGTGATAGGTGTAACGATCACACACGCTCTGCCTTCGTTAACCATTTGCTTTATTCAACTATATCACACATGATTTGATGAAAAAACTGTATGGCATTGGGCTATCCATCACACACGCTTTTACTTCTAGAACCGTTTGTAAAGTTCCATGACCCATTTAGCAGGTTTATTAGTTTACAATTAATAATTCCAGCATTACAAAAAATCACATTTCATATCGAACAGCTGTCTGCCAATTTCATATCAGGCACATAAATATATTTTAACATCAGTTCACCTTCATAAGCACAATATTACAACAATATATTCATTTCCCTAATCGACTGATGCATGATCAGCCAAGTTCGTCTTCTTCACCTCTGCTTTCAGTTCAGTAAGAACCTGATTTGCACTGACCAATTGGGAAAGTGCCTCCTCCTTCGCCAACACCATCTTAGCAAAGTCTGATTAAAAAAATCTGAGCTCATTCTCCATCTTCCTCTTTTTTCCCGCATCTTGAAATATTCTTCAGTGTTGACAACACTTTCTCTAAGCCTATCTCTGTTCTCTTCCTCATACATGCTCCAGAGCTTTGCTAGGCACATCTTCAAAGACTGTGGCCACTCTTGATCAACCCACTCCAGGTAAGAACACTTCCATTCATCCTATAATATTTAAATCTAAATCAGTAACAATTGTAGGGAAAACGGGTTTCTAGCAACATAGAAAATCATCGCATACATATTTTGAAAAACTAAAGAAACACGTTAATTATGACATATCTTCTCAAAAAGATTAATGTGCAAATGAATTATATGCTACTGAGACAATAACCAAATTCAGAAACATCACAAGCTATAATCAACTGCAACAATGCTACAAGTTCTTAGTCATGTAGTATAAATAACAAATTGAACATTTTATGAGGAAGCTAAATATAAATGCAACAGCATAGCGACAGTGTTTGGATGACATCAAATTGATACTAACATGTGTGTACATGCACAAATTTAGTAACATAGAACTAATAGCACAAAGGCCGTCCACTATGTATGCCGAAACCGGTGTCAAGACAACAGTTGCTACATTTGGCACCGGTGCCCTGCACTAACGAGCCGATACTAGAGGAAAAATTCAGGGAACCGGACTCCGGAGCACCTAGTTGCTCCGATGCCCGGTTCCTTCGTGCCATAAAGTTTTAGTATTTTACTGCTTGGCTGCTCGGATGTGTGGAGCAAAGTTGGCTGGACAAACTACTGAAGCAGTGCCAAATAATTTTCTATTGGCACCGTGATTGCTTGTATCTGCGTTGGTTTTTCCCCGAAGAGGAGAGGATGATGCAACACAACAAAGGTAAGTATTTCCCTCAGTTATGAAACCAAGGTTATCAATCCAGTAGGAGAACCAAGCAACACTATGTAAACAGCAGCTGCACACAAACAACAAATACTTGCAACCCAACGTGTAAGAGGGGTTGTCAATCCCTCCTCGGTATTGAGATAGATTAAATTCTATGAGATTTGATAAATAGATCTAACTAAAACACAAAATAAAATAAATAAATAAATAAAGGAAAAACGCAGCAAGGTATTTTTGGTTTTATATGATAGGAAAATAGAACCGGGGGCCGTAGTTTTCACTAGAGGCTTCTCTCGAGAAAATAGCATACGGTGGGTAAACAAATTACCGTTGGGCAATTGATAGAAAAGCGAATAATCGTGAAGATATCCAAGGCAATGATCATGTATATAGGCATCACGTCCAAGATTAGTAGACCGACTCCTGCCTGCATCTACTACTATTACTCCACATATCGACCGCTATCCAGCATGCGTCTAGTGTATTAAGTTCATGGAAAAACAGAGTAATGTAGACAAGATCTATTCATGTAGGAATAGACCCATCTTTTTATCCTTAATAGCAACGATACATGCGTGTCATGTCTCTTTCTGTCACTGAGATTGAGC
Organism: Thinopyrum elongatum; assembly: GCA_011799875.1. NCBI lineage: Eukaryota > Viridiplantae > Streptophyta > Magnoliopsida > Poales > Poaceae > Thinopyrum > Thinopyrum elongatum. The sequence goes on from CM022298.1 coordinate 467,709,085, forward strand.
ACCGCAAGATCGAACCCATGACAAAGCACCTCTTCCCATGGCAAGAAAATCAATCTAGTTGGCCAAACCAAACCAAAATTTCAGAGAAGAAATACGAGGCTATAAAAATCATGCATAAAAGAGTTCAACAAAGACTCAAATAATATTCATGGATAGAACTGATCATAAACCCACAATTCATCGGATCCCAACAAACACATCGCAAAAAGTCATTACATCAAATAGATCCCCCAAGAACATCGAGGAGAACATTGTATTGAAGATCAAAAAGAGAGAAGAAGCCATCTAGCTACTAGCTACGGACCCGTAAGTCTGTGGTAAACTACTCGCGCATCATCGGAGGGGCAACAAGGATGATGAAGAACCCCTCCGTGATCGTTGCCCCCTCCGGCAGAGTGCCGGAAAAGGCCTCTAGATTGGATCTCATGGTTCTGGAACTTGCGGCGGCTGGAATTGTGTTTCATCGACTCCCTTAGGGTTTTTGGGATTTTATTGTATTTATAGAGGCGAAGGTCGGTGGAGAAGCTTCCCATGGGCTCCACTACCCACCAGGGCACGCTTGGGGCCTCTGGCGCGCCCTGGTGCCTAGTGGGCCCCATGGGCCTCCTCCCGTGCACTTCTTTCGTTCCCTGGGTGTCTTCTGTCTAGAAAAAAATCTCCAAAAAGTTTCATTGCATTTGGACTCTGTTTAGTATTGATATTCTGCAAAATAAAAAACAAGCAGAAAACAACTGGCACTGGGCACTATGTCAATAGGTTAGTCCCAAAAAATGATATAAAGTTGCTAGTAAATGAATATAAAACATCCAAGATTGATAATATAACAATATGGAACAATAAAAAATTATAGGTACGTTGGAGACGTCTCACACCGCTGATGAGATGGCAACATTTTTAGATACTAGGTAGAAACTGTGACACTGTCTTAATCACATCTAGCATAACATAACACAGTGAGAGTGTATGAATCACATCTAACAAATGATTTGTAACAACGAAAGTGGGGCTAACCTTCTCTGCACATGCCAGAAACTTCCTCCCACTGTCCACAGATTCAAACGCAACTAGCTTCACGCATGGAGATTGATGGTGACAACGAGCAGGCAGATCTTCAGCCACCCCACTCCATTCATTGCAAGTGATGGTCCTAGGGAGCTATAAGAGGAAGAAATGAATCAAATCGGGCGCCGGGTTAAAATCCTTAATTCCAAATCATAACTTGAGAGAGAGAGGAGAGAGGCATACCCAAGTGGTGAAAGAGTCGTCGGAGGAGGGAGGAACCGCTGGAGAGGTCATTGCTGAAGACCATGGCGACCGCGGCGGTCGGATGCGAGACGGGAGAGCGAGGAAGCAAGCGAGTAAGCGGCTATAGCTTGGGAAGGAAGGAAGGAGGAAATATGGGAAATGTGACTTGTGGTCCGGGAGAAAAGGGGGTGGGGAGGGGGAAGACTTAGATATTTCGGTGGTAGGCCAAATTTTTTGAAAGGTGGAGGGAAACTTTGCGCGCGGTGCCGCCAGACACCATTCACTTTGAACAAATGTGTGTATCGCAAATGATTCTTCTGCTTTATGTGCATGCGATGAGTTTGATCATTCAAATTTTGGTTGAAATTTCCTTGGGTACTGTGCTCATCCATGTCATTGCATAATTTAACATCGCTTTCTAATTTGGGTACACAAAAGAGCCTACAACACATAGACCACACTTACTGAATCAAGCAATTTTAGTAATTAAACAGAGCCAGTTGACCTAAACATTGCTCTAACAAAAGACCAGCATTATAAACAAAGGCTAAGTACGCATAATTTTAACAAAGCTGCCGGGCGCCGCCCTATGCTTCACAGGTGTAAGATGAGACGTCGATGACTTGTCTTGGCGACAAGCCGCCGTTGGTGGACTCCACATCCCCCAGGCTGAAGTCGACCGCATCGTCGTCATCATCCTTGTAATCGGCGCCGCCCTCAAGGTTGTAGTACTCTTAGTAGTGGTTGCGCCAGAGCACACGTTGGTACTCCACCGCCAATTCCTCGACAGACAAGCTCTTCTCTACCTCCTCGTCAGCCAAGCGCAACTCCTCCTGCCGGTGGTCCTCGATCTCCGCCACCTCCTGCATCTCTAGATCCCGCTCGGCGATCTCATGAGGAAGAAGGTGCTCCATGGCCTTCGCCACCTTCTCGGACGTGGGTTGCATGCTGGATTCCGAGGAGGCCTGGAATATCTTGGCGTGGGCATCCTCGATCTTGGCGTGGATGGCCTCGACCCGGGCCAGGGCAACATCAGCGGCATGGACGGTTGCTCGAGCGCTCTTGGCGTTTGCAGCCGCCGTCGCAGCAGCTGTCTCGGCTGCTGCAGCTGCCCAGTCGGCTGCCGTAGACGCCCTCTCGACGGATGCGGCCGCACTCAATGCGGATGCGGTGGCGCTCTCGGTGTAGGCGACGGCACTCGGGGAGGACGTGGCCACCGTATGGGCCCTCACGAAGCGTCTCCATGACGTCATTCTTTGTAAGAAGGGGTTGGGAATGGGGATCATGGATTCGTGGATTTGGGGGTGACCGACACTAGAGCAGATGAAGCCGGCGAAGCTTATTGTGATGCCCCCGATTCAATCGTACACTAATCATACACGCAAATGTGTACGATCAAGATCAGGGACTCACGGGAAGATATCACAACACAACTCTAGACACATATTAAAATAATACAAGCTTCATATTACAAGCCAGGGGCCTTGAGGGCGCGTGTGCACTGGGCGCGGCCATGCAAACCATGGTAGCGGCGGGCAGTGCCGGCGAACGGCGTCTACGGGCGGGGAAAGGAAGGGGAACGAAGGAGGGGGGTGAGCTCACCCACGAGCAGGGGAACAGGGGCGGCGAGTCGTGATGGCGACCGGCGGGGAGGGGACGGTGACGAGGCGGTTCCGGCAAGGACGAACGGCGCGGGGTCGGGGCAGTGGTGTGGTCACTGTCTCAGGCGGGCGCCGTCGCGAGGGAGAGGGGAGGGGTGTGGAGGAGAGGGAGAAGCTAGGGTTCAGGGCGCCGGGGCGGCTAAGTAGGTGCGGGGGTTGCCGGGGGGGCCGCCGGATGGGCGCCACGGAGTCTGCCATGGCCGTGGCGGCCATCTGTGGTAGCCACGAGCCCCCCGTGAACAGGTGAGAAAAAGGGGGGGGGGTCTCTCTGTTGTTTTTATATTTCGTTTTGTTTGTCTCTTTGTTTATTTTCTTTTTACAGTTTTATTTAATTTCCACAATATTTTAGTTTAGTTAAAATACAAAAGTAGTTTATAAATTAGTATTACTATTTATACCTCTGCCACAAAAAGTTTCACTCACAAATAAAATAGTTTAACATTTTAGAAATTATAAAAGGCATTTAAATGATTGTTTAAGCCACTATTCTAATTATTTTTGAGCACTTAAACATTTTATAAAAATTTGGTTTCTTCACTAATAATATTTATGAATTATTTGCCACAGTTTGCACATTTTAGTTTTGACATTTGAAAACTTTTGTTTTTTTACTTTATTTTAAATTTGAATTTGAATCGGTTTGAATCAAAGTGATATCTAGCAACAGTAAAAGCGATGACATGGCATCATTAACCAGGGTTTACTGTAGCTTAATTATCCGGGCATTACAAATTTCCTCCACTACAAGAAATCTCGTCCCGAGATTTAGGAGGTAGAAGGAAACAAAAGTGGGGTATTCATCATGAAGATGATCCTCGCGTTCCCGAGTGGCTTCATCTTTAGAAGGATTTGACCACTGAACTTTTAGAAATTTGATTGCCCTCTGATGGGTGCTACGTTCAGCTTGATGGAGAACGTGGACCGGACAGATACTTCAGACTTCGATGTAGCATTTTCAATTCTCACAAAAGGAGAAGTGTTTCACGCATTCAAGGACTAAATCCGTGCTTCGGCATTTTGAACAAGATGAGCATGGTAGCTCACTATCTCATTTGATGGATGTAGTAGATGGACTATTTTAGTGGCGCAAATGATAGAAGCGGGATGTGTTTTCAACCATTCCATTCCCAGAATGAGGTCGATATTGGACGACTTCAAAACAATGGGGGAAACATGGAATTCCAGCTCTTCAATTTCAACGGGGACGCATTGGCCCGCGGAATGCAGCTTGGAATCCCGGCCAAGTGATGGTGGTTCCAACAGGTAAGGAACGCCTGTGGCTGTCCCACCATTGAGCAGCGGGACCTTTCAGGTAAGAAGCCACGAAGGTGACATAGTTAGCAGGGGCTACATCAGCAGACGCCAGCTTGAAAGTGATGTCACGGAGCCAGTCATTAGCATGAAGGGGCTGAGTTGACCCGCGGTAGCTGACAGGGTTGAGATATGCAAAGTTTTGCAGAGTCATTGGGGCTGGCTGCTGATTCATATTGAGGCGCGGAAACTGAGCCATGACATTTTCCATAAACTGGCGATTTAGCTCAACTGCTGTATCATTCCGGCCATGTATTCGGGCGGTGGTGGATCGTCGCCACCACGGCCATGTATAGCGGGTCTAACCATCCTGCTTAAATGCAACAGGGGGCGTAGTTTAGCAAGGGGTGAAGCAAGTGTATGGAGTCATTCATGATGTAATCAGAACAATGAGCAAAGGCGCAGTATGTACAAAGCAGTAGCCATTAAAGACATACTGATACATATATAGAGCTAATTACACGTTCGTATGCGTTCGGACAAGAGAAACATCCTATACATAGTAGGCGGCACACATGCACGCGATGGAGGGATATAACAATGGGACATAGCAAAGGCTACATCAACGTCGGAGAAAACCACCGGAGCAAGGGAGTTGCAAGTGATGATGCAGGGAGCCCTCGATACGAGGATCCTGCGGTCAGTGAACAATGTGAAGCAGATCTTGGCCCATAATTCAAGAAGGGCGTAATACAAATATCCGGGTGGATGTGATCACGAGATCCTAATGTTGGAGTTAGCAAAATCATTTAACCCGAATAGAAGAGAGATTAGAGTCCCAGAGTATAGATGAGGAATAAAAGATCCTAATACCACTCAATGGCTGATACGTCTCCAACATATCTATAATTTTTGATTGTTCCATGCTGTTATATTATCATTCTTGGATGTCTTACATTCATTTTATAGCAACTTTATATCATTTTTTGGGACTAACCTATTGACATAGTGCCCAGTGCCAGTTGCTGTTTTTTTTGCTTGTTTTTTACTTCTTAGAATATCAGTACCAAACGGAGTCCAAATGCAGCGAAACTTTTTGGAGAATTTTTCTAGACCAGACGACACCTGTTGGGCCAAAGAAGTACCAGAGGGGGGCTCCGAGGGGACCACAACCCACCTGGGCACGCTTGGGGGCCAAGGCGCGCCCTGGTGGGTTGTGCCCACCTCGGCCGCCTCCCGCACCGCCTCTTTGCTCTATAAATACCCCGAAAATCCAAAAACCCTAGGGGAGTTGACGAAACACAATTCCAGCCGCCGCAAGTTCCAGAACCACCAGATCCAATCTAGACACAATCACGGAGGAGTTCATCATCCTCATTAGTGCCTCTCCGATGATGCGTGAGTAGTTCATTGTAGACCTACGGGTCCGTAGTTAGTAGCTAGATGGCTTCCTCTTTCTCTTTTTATTCTCAATACAATGGTCTCTTGGAGATCTATTTGATGTAACTCTTTTTTGTGGTGTGTTTGTTGGGATCCGATGAACTTTGAGTTTATGATCAGATCTATTTATCCATGAAAGTTATTTGAGTTTCTTTGATCTCTTATATGCATGATCACTTATAGCCTCGTATTTCTTCTTCGAATCTTTGGTTTAGTTAGGCCAACTAGATCGATTTTTCTTGCCATGGGAAGAGGTGCTTTGTGATGGGTTCGGTCGTGCGGTGTTCTTTCCCAGTGACAGAAGGGGCAGCAAGACAGGTATTCATCGTTGCTATTAAGGATAACAAGATGGGGTCTATTCCTACATGAATAGATCTTGTCTACATCATGTCATCGTTCTTATTGCATTACTCCATTTTTCCATGAACTTAATACACTAGATTCATGCTGGATAGCGGTCGATGTGTGGAGTAATAGTAGTAGATGCAAGCAGGAGTCAGTCTACTAATCTTGGACGTGATGCCTATATAATGATCATTGCCTGGATATCATCATAATTATTTGAAGTTCTATCAATTGCCCAATAGTAATTTGTTTACCCGCCGTATGCTATTTTTCTCGAGAGAAGCCACTAGTGAAATCTACGGCCCCCGGGTCTATTCTTTATCATATTTGCTTTGAGATCTATTTTTATTTTTATTTGCTTTCAGATCTATTATTCTAAAAACCCAAAAATACCTTGCTGCACTTTTTATTTATTTATTTTATTTTGTTTTACCGCGAGATCTATTTATCCAAAATCATACAAACCAATCTATCTTTTACCCGAGAGGGATTGACAACCCCTCTTACGCGTCGGGTTGCAAGTATTTGTTCTTTGTGTGCAGGGACCATTTACATAGTGTTTCTTGGTTCTCCTACTGGTTCGATAACCTTGGTTTCATAACTGAGGGAAATACCTACCGTAGCTGTGCTACATCATCCCTTCCTCTTCGGGGAAATACTAACGCGGACACGAGCAATCAAGAAAGGATTTCTGGCGCCGTTGCCGGGGAGACATCACCAACATCTATCAGGTTCCTAATAAAAAATCTCATCTCCTTGCAATTTACATTATTTGCCATTTGCCTCTCGTTTTCATCTCCCCCACTTCACAAAAAATTGCCGTTTTATTCGCCCTCTTTTTCATTCGCCGTTTTCTCGTTAGATCTATTTTTGTGTGCAATCTTGTTCGCGTAGTCATGATGCCTCAAAGAAAATATTATGATGTTCCTTACCCCAATATTTTGCATGAAATTGAGAAAAGTACTAAGGAATATATGACTACACAATTTGATGCACAAGCTACCCTAGTAAATCAAATGGCCGCTAAGCCAATCTCTTTAGAAGATAAAAATGATGAAGATCTTAAAGTGATTGGTGTTTCTTCTATTGATTCCTTGTTTAGTAAAATTAAAATTGATGATAAAGGGACTGAAGAAGAGTCAACTTTAGTTAGAAGGCGTCACGATAATTTGGAGGGTGAAAATCTTGATGAAAAAATTGATGAAAGTGGGTTTGGAGAGGTCAAAACTTTAACTAGTGATGTGCCCACTCTTTTGGATTACAAAGACTTTAATTATGATAGCTGCTCTTTGATTGATTGTATTTCTTTGTTTCAATCCATGATAAATTCACCCCATGCTTATGAACAAAATAAAGCTTTTACTAAACATATTGTTGATGCTATGCTGAAAGCTTTTGAAGAAAAGTTGGAATTAGAGATATCAATTCCTAGAAAATTACATGATGAATAGGAACCCACTATTAAAGTCAAGATAAAAAATTATGAGTGTTTTGCTTTATGTGATTTGGGTGCTAGTGTTTCCAAGATTCCAAAATCTTTATGTGATGTGCTTGGTCTTACCAATATTGAAGAGTGTGCTTTAAATTTGCACTTGGTGGATTCTACTATTAAAAAGCCTTTGGGAAGAATTAATGATGTTCTTATTCTTGCAAATAGGAATTATGTGCCCATAGATTTTAATTTTTCTTGATATTGGTTGCAATCCGTCTTGTCCAATTATACTTGGTAGACCGTTTTTACGTACTATCGGTGCAGTGATTGATATGAAAGAAGGCAATATTAAATTTCAATTTCCACTAAGGAAGGGTATGGAACACTTCCTTAGAACAATAATTAAGCCACCATATGAATCAATCATGAGGGCATCCTATGGATCTAGAACTAAAGATGACAATACTTGAATCTATGCTTTATGCCTAGCTAGGGGCGTAAAACGATATCGCTTGTTGGGAGGCAACCCAATGAATAAAATTTATTTTTTCCTTTTTCTTTCTGTTCTTGAGTGTTTGCACAATTATTCCTCTGTTATGATTGTGTTTTTAATGTTTTAATTAGTGTTTGTGCCAAGCAAAGCCTTTGGGGTAGCTTTGGTGATAGTTGATTTGATCTTGTTGAAAAACAGAAACTTTTGCGCCCAGTACAATAATTGTATAAAATCACAAAAGCAATGAAAAATTCTGAATGTTTTACACAAGATTGATATACAAATTTCCTATGTTGTCCTAATTTTTCAGAATTTTTGGAGTTACATAAGTATGAGTAAACTTCGACTCTTTACAGACTATCCTGTTTTTGACAGATTCTGTTTTCTTTGCATTGTGTGCTTATTTTGATGATTCTATGGATTTTATCGGGGGGTATAAGTCATGGTAAAGTTAGAATACAGTAGATATAATGCAATAACAAAATTTGAATGGGTTTTCTATAGTACTTAAAGTAAAGATTGGTTTTCTTATACTAACGGATCTCATGAAGGTTTTGTTAAGTTTTGTGTGATTGAAGTTTTCAAGTTTTGGGTGAGATCACGATGGATGAAGGAATAAGGAGTAAGAAGAGCCTAAGCTTGGGGATTACCCATGGCACCCCAAGGCAATATTCAAGGAGAAACAAGCAACTAAGCATGGGGATGCCCCGAGTGGCATCCCCTCTTTCTTCTAACAACCATCGGTATTTTACTTGGAGCTATATTTTTATTCATCACATATCATGAGTTTTGCTTGGAGCGTCTTGTATTATATGAGTATTTTCTTGTTTTGCTTTTTAGTTTTTCACAAGTATCCTTGCTAGACACACCTATTCGAGAGAGCCAAAATTAAGCTATGATTTGTTAGAATTGCTCTATATGCTTCACTTAAATTTTTTGAGCTATGGAATTGCTCTAGTGCTTCACTTATATCTTTTTGAGCACGGTGTGCTTTAATATTTTTGAAGAAATTCTCCCATGCTTCACTTAGATTTGTTTGAGAGTTCGTAACTTTTTGAAGAAATTCTCTCATGCTTCACTTATATTATTTTGAGAGATGAAATTTTTATGCTCATGTTCTTCACTTAAATTTGTTTGAGCTTGCCAAAAGAAATAGCAATATATGAAATTAGTCCCAAAGTGATAGATATTCAAGAGGGATAGAATAAAAACTTTCATGAAGATCATTGGACAAAATAAACTTGATTCTTTGTAATAGTTTTGAGATATGATGATAGTGATATGTGAGTCATGTTGGTGAGTAATTGTGCTTTAGTAAGAATATTGGTGTTAAGGTTTGTGATTCCCTATGCAAGCATGAAAGTCAATAGTTATGCAATGAAATTACATCCTACTTGTGGTGCATTATTTAGTGTTAGTTATGCTCAATGCTCGCTTATGTGATTTTTCGTTTCTTGGTTGGATGCTTCTCAATCTTTTTGCTAGCCTTCACTTGTACTAAGTAGAAATACTACTTGTGCATCCAAAATCCTTAAACCCAGTTTTGCCATATGAGTCCACCATACCTACCTATATGCGGTATCCCCGTGCCGTTCTAAGCAAATTTGTATGTGCCATCTCTAATTTTCAAAATAATTTTCCTTTTTGTGTGCTCGTACGCTCATGAAACAGTAGGGGGTGGCTGATATTTTTCCATGCTAGATGTGTTATTCTCAAGATGAGTGTTTATTCACTTGTCATTGCATGAGAGTACGGCAAAGGTATTAGGGATGCCCAGTCCTGAAATGAAAAATGAATTTACTTTATGTTGTCAAATAATAAATTCCTTGGAAAGTGTTGGTACGGACGACACCCATGGATACGGCTAGCCGTGGAATGTGAAAGTATGGTGGAAAAAGGAATAAACTTTACTTTTTGTTTGGGAACCGCCTATGATATATCTAGCATGGAAAGTATTGGGAACTACTCGATCGTTTTCGTTGACAGGAAAAGCATGCCACCCAAAATGTTTTATCTCTATTTTTTTCGCTTTGAGCTCTGACACCTCTACAAATCCCTACTTCCCTCTGCGAAGGGCCTTTCTATTTACTTTATGCAATTTTTATTTTTATTTGAGTCTCCATCTTCTCTTATAAAGTACCAACTAAGGGGCACTATGATCGTACTTGAGCATTGGATGTAGCTAATATGCGAGTGTGTTTCATGAATGGATCAATGATTGAGCATGATGGGTTAGGGATAACTTTCTTTAGTGTTGATATTTTGAAAGACATGGTTGCTTATTGATATGCTTGAGTATTTAAATCTTCATGTCAAAACTAGACTATTGGTTTGAACCATATAAAAGTCCAAATGTCCATCCTACAAATAAAAGAATATGTGATGAACATGTTAGGCAGCATTCCACATCAAAAATTCTGTTTTTATCATTTACCTACTTGAGGACGAGTAGGAATTAAGCTTGGGGATGCTGATACGTCTCCAACGTATCTATAATTTTTTATTGTTCCATTGCTGTTATATTATCATTCTTGGATGTTTTACAATCATTTTATAGCAACTTTATATCATTTTTTGGGACTAACCTATTGACATAGTGCCTAGTGCCAGTTGCTGTTCTTTGCTTGTTTTTTACTTCATAGAATAACAGTACCAAACGGAGTCCAAACGCAGCGAAACTTTTTGGAGAATTTTTCTGGACCAGAAGACACCTGTTGGGCCAAAGAAATACCAGAGGGGGGCTCCGAGGGGAGCACAACCCACCTGGGCGTGCCTGGGGGCCCAGGCGCGCCCTGGTGGGTTGTGCCCACCTCGGCCGCCTCCCGCACTGCCTCTTTGCTCTATAAATACCCCGAAAATCCAAAAACCCTAGGGGAGTCGACGAAACACAATTCCAGCCGCCGCAAGTTCCAGAAACACCAGATCCAATCTAGACACCATCACAGAGGGGTTCATCATCCTCATTGGTGCCTCTCTGATGATGCGTGAGTAGTTCATTGTAGACCTACGGGTCCGTAGTTAGTAGCTAGATGGCTTCCTCTCTCTCTTTTGATTCTCAATACAATGGTCTCTTGGAGATCTATTTGATGTAACTCTTTTTGCGGTGTGTTTGTTGGGATCCGATGAACTTTGAGTTTATGATCAGATCTATTTATCCATGAAAGTTATTTGAGTTTCTTTGATCTCTTATATGCATGATTACTTATAGCGTCATATTTCTTCTTCGAATCTTTGGTTTAGTTAGGCCAACTAGATCGATTTTTCTTGCCATGGGAAGAGGTGCTTTGTGATGGGTTCGGTCGTGCGGTGTTCTTTCCCAGTGACAGAAGGGGCAGCAAGACACGTATTGATCATTGCTATTAACGATAACAAGATGGGGTCTATTCCTACATGAATAGCTCTTGTCTACATCATGTTATCATTCTTATTGCATTACTCCATTTTCCCATGAACTCAATACACTAGATGCATGCTGGATAGCGGTCGATGTGTGGAGTAATAGTAGTAGATGCAGGCAGGAGTTGGTCTACTAATCTTGGACGTGATGCCTATATAATGATCATTGCCTGGATATCATCATAATTATTTGAAGTTCTATCAATTTCCCAACAGTAATTTGTTTACCCGCCGTATGCTATTTTTCTCGAGAGAAGCCACTAGTGAAATCTATGGCCCCCGGGTCTATTCTTTATTATATTTGCTTTGAGATCTATTTTTATTTTTATTCGCTTTCGGATCTATTATTCTAAAATGCAAAAATACCTTGCTGCACTTTTTCTTTATTTATTTTATTTTGTTTTATCGCGAGATCTATTTATTCGAAATCATACAAACCAATCTATCTTTTACCCGAGAGGGATTGACAACCCCTCTTACGTGTCGGGTTGCAAGTCTTTGTTCTTTGTGTGCAGGTACCGTTTACATAGTGTTTCTTGGTTCTCCTACTGGTTCGATAACCTTGGTTTCATAACCGAGGGAAATACCTACCATAGCTGTGCTGCATCATCCCTTTCTCTTCGGGGAAATACTAACGCGGACAAGAGCCATCAAGAAAGGATTTCTGGCGCCGTTGCCGGGGAGACATGATCAGCATCTATCAGGTTCCTAATCAGAAATCTCATCTCCTTGCAATTTACATTATTTTCCATTTGCCTCTCATTTTCATCTCCCCCACTTCACAAAAAAATGCCGTTTTATTCGCCCTCTTTTTCGTTCGCCGTTTTCTCGTCATATCTGTTTTTGTGTGCAATCTTGTTTGCGTAGTCATGATGCCTCAAAGAAAATATTATGATGTTCCTTACCCCAATATTTTGCTTGAAATTAAGAAAAGTACTAAGGAATATATGACTACACAATTTGAGCACAATAAATATTTTACCGAAGAGCTTAAGGAACACTCTGTTGTGCTGGATGCTATAACAAAACAACTTGATGATATTAGTAGAGAAGTTTGTAATCTCCAATCTAAGTATGCTTTTCTGAAAGTTTGCTAGGAAGAATATCCGATGCACAAGCTACCCTAGTAAATCAAATGGACGCTAAGCTAATCTCTTTAGAAGATAAAAATGATGAAGATCTTAAAGTGATTGGTGTTTCTTCTATTGATTCCTTGTTTAGTAAAATTTAAATTGATGATAAAGGGACTGAAGAAGAGTCAACTTTAGTTAGAAGGCGTCCCGATAATTTGGAGGGTGAAAATCTTGATGAAAAAATTGATAAAAGTGGGTTTGGAGAGGTCAAAACTTTAACTAGTGATGTGCCCGCTCTTTTGGATTACAAAGACTTTAATTATGATAGTTGCACTTTGATTGATTGTATTTCTTTGTTGCAATCCATGATAAATTCACCCCATGCTTGTGAACAAAATAAAGCTTTTACTAAACATATTGTTGATGCTATGATGAAAGCTTTTGAAGAAAAGTTGGAATTAGATATCTCAATTCCTAGAAAATTACATGATGAATGGGAACCCACCATTAAAGTCAAGATAAAAAATTATGAGTGTTTTGCTTTATGTGATTTGGGTGCTAGTGTTTCCACGATTCCAAAATCTTTATGTGATGTGCTTGGTCTTACCAATATTGAAGAGTGTGCTTTAAATTTGCACTTGGCGGATTCTACTATTAAAAAGCCTTTGGGAAGAATTAATGATGTTCTTATTATTGCAAATAGGAATTATGTGCCCATAGATTTTATTGTTCTTGATATTGATTGCAATCCGTCTTGTCCAATTATACTTGGTAGACCGTTTTTACGTACTATCGGTGTAGTGATTGATATGAAAGAAGGCAATATTAAATTTCAATTTCCACTAAGGAAGGGTATGGAACACTTCCCTAGAACAATAATTAAGCCACCATATGAATCAATCATGAGGGCATCCTATGGATCTAGAACTAAAGATGAAAATACTTGAATCTATGCTTTATGCCTAGCTAGGGGCGTAAAACGATAGCGCTTGTTGGGAGGCAACCCAATGAATAAAATTTATTTTTTCCTTTTTCTTTCTGTTATTGAGTGTTTGCACAATTATGCCTCTGTTATGATTGTGTTTTTTATGTTTTAATTAGTGTTTGTGCCAAGCAAAGCCTTTGGGGTAGCTTTGGTGATAGTTGATTTGATCTTGTTGAAAAACAGAAACTTTGAAGTCTAGTAAAATAATTGTATAGATTTACAGAGGCGACAAAAAGTTCTTAATGTTTTACACAAGATTGATATACAAATTTCCTCTGTTGTCCTATTTTTTCAGAATTTTTGGAGTTACAAAAGTATGAGTAAAATTCGAGTCTTTATAGACTGTTCTATTTTTGAAAAATTCTGTTTTCTTCGCATTGTGTGCTTATTTTGATGATTCTATGGATTGTATCGGGGGGTATAAGCCATGGCAAGGTTAGAATACAGTAGATATAATACAGTACTTAAAGTAAAGATTGGTTTTCTTATACTAACGGATCTCACGAAGGTTTTGTTAAGTTTTGTGTGATTGAAGTTTTCAAGTTTTGGGTGAGATCACAATGGATGAAGGAATAAGGATGTGACGCCCCCGGCTTAATCGTGCACTAATCATACACGCAAATGCACACGATCAAGCCTAAGGACTCACTTGAAGATATCACAACACAACTCTAAATCAATTTAAAAAATACAAGCTTTATATTACAAGACAGGGGCCTCGAGGGCTCGAATACAGAAGCTCGCTTACAAGCGTCAGCGGAAGCATCAGATATTTGAATACAGATATAAAAGACAAAACAGATAGGCCTTTAAAAGGTGAGGCAAAAGAAAACACTACGATCGAAAAGGCGCAGGCCTCCTGCCTGGGACCCTCCGATCCTACTCCTGGTCGTCGACAAGCTCGTAGTAGTAACCACCCTCGGGGTGGTAGTAGTAGTCGTTGACGGGGGCATCTGGCTCCGGGGCTCCGTCATCTGGTTGCATCAAACGGATATGGGGAAAAAGAGGAAGCAAAACAACCGTGAGTACTAATCCGAAGTACTCAGCAAGCAAGGATCTACACTACATATGCAACATTATCAAAGAAAGGCTGTATATGTGAACTGGGCTGCAGAAATGCCAGAATAGAGGGAAGGCCTAGTCCTATCAAAGACTAGCATCTTTAGCGGTCTTGCAGCATTAGAAGAGTGCAGATTAGTACAGTATAAAGTAGTAGCAGTATTAAGTATCAACCTCGCCCAGAGATCCTTCCTCGACTCCCTGCGAGAAAGCGATCCCAGAGCCCTAGAATCCATTTCTATCCAGTTCTAGTTGTATTGATCGGGATACAACTCCGAGCGTCCATTACTGAGGATCCGGCAATGCATAGATTAGTTCTTCCCTGCAGGGGTGCACCAACTTACCCACCACGCTCGCTTAACTCCAGCCGGACACACTTTTCTGGGTCATGCCTGGCCTCGGCCAAACAACACGCCGCAGTCCTACCTAGGCTCAGCAGAGAGGTCCCAGTCGGTCTATATCCTAAGTGCTCAGGGGTCTTGGGCCATCACCCTGTGCACTCCGGGTCGTTGCGCACACGGTGAAGCCAGGCACCACCTCTGCCTGACTGGCGTCGGTCCGTCCATGCCGCTATGCTGAACTGGACGTCTGACAAAGCTTTCGGAAGAAACATACGACGCAGAGTGCCCATACTTAATCCCGCGTGATGGTTAGTGCTATCGGGCCAGAGGCCCACTCAGATCAAATATCCAAATCGTTAGTGTATTGGTAGCGTGCGGTAACGAGCAGAGACTCATGATCGATGTGACCCCGTCGCCCCGTCTCGAGGACTTGCGGCAAGGGCTAAGAATGCCCGGCCACACCTCGTATTTAACTCTCGGGTACCCTCCAGGTCAACCCGTCTCCACGTCACTCGCGGGTACCCCTCAGGGTCGACCCGCCTTTCCAAGTAATAGTTGTAAAGTCCAAGTAACCATGTGTCTATAACATCAGGGAATCTGAGGTATCACCCTCGTTGGATTCCTACTCGATGTATTCGTCAAGGTGAACTCGGAGGAATCACCCTCGAGGTTCACACTTGAGGTGTTGCACGATGGCGTCGTTATTGGAAGTGGTGAAGGAGGAATCACCCTCGATGACCACGACCGAATAACTACTCTACAGAGTTAACATCAGAAGTGCTAAACAAGGTATCACCCTCGGCACTCGATAGTAACACTGTAGTGTCGTACAGATAAAGGGAGTGTGATGTGCGGTGCTGGGGCCTGGTCATCGAGTCTTCCGATGATCCAGCGGGGCAACCGGGACAAGTGGGGTCACTGGGGTTTCTATCCAGCCTATACTAAGCAGTTTAGGATAAGCAGGTAAGGTATCAATAGCAGGTTACAATAAACAGGCTATGCATCAGAATACGATAAACAGTAGCAGCAGCATTTTCTAGTGCAAGCATAAGAGAGAAAGAATAGGCGATGTCGGCATGTTCAAAAAGGGGGGTGCTTGCCTGGAAGCTCTGTGGCAAAGATCTGGTCGTCAGAGGCGTAGTCGACCTCCGGAGCTGCGTCGATCTCAGGGACTACGTCGGTACCGGGATCTACCGAGAGAGAAGAGGGGGAGGAAACAAATAAATACACAGCAAACATAAGCAACACAGAGCATGCTATGCTAACGTGCAGTGCAGGGTTGCCTAAAAGCATGTCTAAGTCATATTAGTTATTTTAGGATTTAAGTTGGAATTTTTAACCGGTGTATATGCACTATTCATCTACCAGAAACAGGCTAAAAGTTGCGGGTTCACCTCCATAGAGGGTCCCGACATGGAAACAGATAACACAGTTGGATTCGTCTCGTCGTTCTGAGTAACTTTCATGTATAAAGTTTTTCGATCCGGGCTACGGTTTCAATTCTTTGAATTTTCAAAGATGAAATCATTTTCTAGAATTATTTTAATTAACAGAAATCAATTATGACATCAGCATGACGTAATGGTGACATCAGCGGTCAACAGTGCGGTTGACTGGAGTCAAACCTGACCAGTGGGACCCACTAGTCAGTGTCTCAGGGCTGATTAGTGGTTAACTAAACTAAACTAGGTTAATTAGGGGGGTGGACCCCACATGTCAGTGTCTGTTTATTTATTAGATTTATTTTTAAATCCTATTTAACTAAATAATCACGCGGGTCCACTGGTTAGTGGTAGTAAGCGCCACGTCATCCGAGTTGACCCGGTCAACTGGGCCCGCGAGGCCCAATTGCCAGGGACTCGGGGTGCCCACTGGTCAGGCCACGTCGGCAGCCTCGCCGGAATAAGCTCCGGCGAGCCACGAACACGGCGGCGAGCTCCGGCGAGCCTCGGGTTTCGGCTACGGTAGATTAAAATGAGCGCTGCGATGCGCGTTCGAACGAGAGGAGCCGCGCGCATACAACGCCGGCGGTCCCGTGTGATAAAATGGCCTAGAGCTACGGTGGCGTCGACCGGAGCGGCGCTGGAGTTCGAACGTCAACGAATCCGAGTGCCCAGGGCACGGCAAGGGTGGCGGAGGGGCGCGTTGAGCAGCTAGGAGCTCCAGGAGCTCGGTGGTGGTGTTAGAGCAGCGCGAGGAGCAACATGGTGACGCCAATGAGCTTGTCGGCGGCGACCGATATGGGCGCTCGACGGAGTCGATGTCACGGGCGTGTTCGAGATGAATGAGTGGGCTAGGGGCCTCTACCCGACCTGGTGAGGCTAACGAACGAACTCGCCCGACCATTTGGTCACCGGCGACACACCAGCGATGAGCTCGAGCGGGGACTGGTTCGGCCATGACGGGGTCAACGGCTATGCGCAAGGAACGAGAGGGGAAACAGAGAGGAAATGATGCGGTGCTCACAGCGGGGTCGCAGAGGTGGTCGCCAAGCTCGGGGAGTGCTCAATGCGGTCGGAACCAACGGCGACGTCGTGGTGGCCGAAGGTGGACGACGACCTCAATCCGGCAAGGGAGGGCACCCGGCGTCTTGTGGCTGTAGTGGAGAGGACGAGGACGATGTGCCAGAGCTTCTGGATAGCTCGAGAGGACGAGGCTGCGGCGCTGGCCATGGCTGCTACGGCGGCGCGGCCATGGTGGTGCTCGGGCGCGATGGGGAAGGTGAGGGAGAGCTCGGGCGAGCGCGTGCGCGAGGGGAAAGGGGGCGGAGTGGCGGGGGCGTCCAGGGGGAAGGCTCGGGGCGAGTCCTTATCCCCTCGGCGTCGGTGGCGTCGTGGTGTCGCCTCTCGCTGGAGCACGCGCGCGTGACCACGACGGTGATGGCACAGGGAGGAGAGAGGCGGAAGGTGAGAGAGAGGTGGGCTGGGCCTAGCCGACTGGGCCTGCCAGGTAAGCCCAGGTAAGTGGCCTCTGGCCTTTCTTTTCTCTCTATTTTCTGCTTTTCTTTTATTTAATAAACAGGGTGGTGAAAGGAATTGTTTGGGCATCCAAATAGCTTAGGAAAATTATGGAACTTGGTCCATTAAATCCAGGACACTTTTAGATACTGCCTCAACAAGTTTGAGAATTATTTGAAGCCATTTAGATTTTTCAAAAATAGAAAAGGTATTTATAGTGCTGTTTTGGCACTGTTTAAAATGCTTATGCCCACTTTGACTTGATGGTGATGTTGTTTTCCTTAACAACAAATTGTTTTGGAATATTTGCTGAATGATGACCATTTTTCTAGCAAGTTTTGAGCAACTTTATTTTGCACTTGAATTTTGAATTGTTTTCGGAGAAGGATTTTTGAGATGAGATGTTTCACCACTGTGATCAAGCATTGCAAATGATGATGACTTCGCATGATTAAGAGGTGATCACTGTAGTTGATACATGGGGGTGTTACAAATCTCCTCCACTACAAGAAATGTCGTCCCGAGATTTAAGTGGGGAAGTAAAGGGTAACTTCGGGAGAACTGACCCTTGTAGGGTTAACTATCTGGAGAACAATTCAGGGAATGTGGCAGAAGTATCTCTCGAGTTGAAACTTAAGAAAACATCGAGAGCAAAGTATAAAGGTACAGTAGGAAGTTTCAAGCGAATGGACAAACGATCTATACCTGAACAGAGTGTAAGAAGGGGGTCCAGAGCATCGGGAATAGATCATCTCTCGTAGGGTGACTCATGATAACACTCAAGACCAAGAGCAAAGGATACTTCGGAATCAAGGATTTATAGGAGAGTCAGGTTACGATCCTATGGAACTATGCGGGGGGGGGGGTGTTGATCAAAAGTAGGGAGTACGATGACATCTTACCGGTCACGACAACAATTAAGCAGTGTAATAGATACTTATCAGTAGCCAATTAAGACATACAGATCCATACATAGAGTCGGGTACATGCGAACAACATAACGGCGCAAATTTAAAAGCTAGATATGCTAGGCGGCGCGCAGGCACACGGTAAGAAAGTACACAACGAGGCATAGCAAAGGTTACATCAACGTCGGGGAAAACCACTAAAACGGGGTAACTGCAAGTGCGGACGATGAATGGCCATCGTAGGAAAATCCTGCTCTCCATGCGCACTCTGATGCAGAATCCGGTCTCGAGCTGGAAGAAGAGGTCCACGTGCAGGTGTGTGACCTCCAACAGCAGGCCAATCAATACCAGCATACATCTGAGTCCTGCGCGGGTAAAGGATGTACTCTGGATGTATCCCTGCATGAACAGCTGGTAGCAACTGCGTCATAGCATCGTAGAGACGTGCTCAAGTGGCAAACAACTCGACGGCAAGAGCCCGAACAGTGCGATCTAGAGCCTGAGTGTACTGAATCAGAACCTGTTGGTCGTAACGACGACGCTCGTACGGGGCACAGATAGCTGTGTAGTACCCAGTAGCATCTCCAGCAGGGGCATACGGAATGTATCGAAACTCAGAGGCATCCAAGCTAACGCTGAGCTCTCCTCGGAGACGTGCGACAGCAGAATAGGCGGCATCATGGACTGCCATCTCAATCGTCATGCCGATGACATGAAAAAGGTGCAGCTCAGTGTCCGAGTCATCTTGCTGATCATAGATACGAACGTCAGCATGGTACTGCTCCTGGTTGAACTCGCGGTAATCCTTGTAGACCATGTACTCGGGGTACCAGCGGTAGCCCAATCTGGTCAGGAGGGCGATAAGGACAGCTGGGAAACGAGGGGCATCACGAGCCCAAGTGCGAAGCACAAGCTGCGTCGCAGGGCGTGGTGGAAACAAACAATCCATCTGAAACAGAGGAAATTCAGGATTGTCAGATGACAATGAGAAGTATAATACAACTCGGAGAGAAAAGGTTAAACAAACCAATGGAAAGGAAAATGATTATCAGACTAATCAGATCAATGGTAAGGAATAAGCACAGATATCCAGCTCTCCGGGTAGACGAGATTTACGAGATCCTAAGTGTCGGTGTTAGTAAAATTCATTTAACCCGAATAGAAGAGAGATCAGGGTCCCAGAGTAAAGATGAGGAATAAAAGATCCTAATACCACCCATTCGGCGACGTGGGCCCGTAAGCCACACAACCAAGTTAGTAAAATAGTTTTTATTGACTAGACTCAACCTCGGCCAGGGAGTTGGAAAGGGGAATTCCTATAGGTAGTCGGCTCTAATACCAACCTGTGATGCCCCCGGCTTAATCGTGCACTAATCATACACGCAAATGCACACGATCAAGCCTAAGGACTCACTTGAAGATATCACAACACAACTCTAAATCAATTTAAAACAATACAAGCTTTATATTACAAGCCAGGGGCCTCGAGGGCTCGAATACATAAGCTCGCTTACAAGCGTCAGTGGAAGCATCAGATATCTGAGTACAGATATAAAAGATAAAATAGATAGGCCTTTAAAAGGTGAGGCAAAAGAAAACACTACGATCGAAAAGGCGCAGGCCTCCTGCCTGGGACCCTTCGATCCTACTCCTGGTCGTCGGCAAGCTCGTAGTAGTAACCACCCTCGGGGTGGTAGTAGTAGTCCTTGACGGGGGCAGCTGGCTCCGGGGCTCCAACATCTGGTTGCATCAAACAGATATGGGGAAAAAGAGGAAGCAAAGCAACCGTGAGTACTCATCCGAAGTACTCAGCAAGCAAGGATCTACACTACATATGCAACATTATCAAAGAAAGGCTGTATATATGGACTGGGCTGCAGAAATGCCAGAATAGAGGGAAGGCCTACTCCTATCGAAGACTAGCATCTTCAGCGGTCTTGCAGCATTAGAAGAGTGCAGATTAGTACAGTATAAAGTAGTAGCAGTATTAAGTATCAACCTCGCCCAGAGATCCTTCCTCGACTCCCTGCGAGAAAGCGATCGCAGAGCCCTAGTATCCATTTCTATCCAGTTCTAGTTGTATCGATCGGGATACAACTCCGAGCGTACGTTACCGAGGATCCGGCAATGCATAGATTAGTTCTTCCTTGCAGGGGTGCACCAACTTACCCACCACGCTCGCTTAACTCCGGCCGGACACACTTTTCTGGGTCATGCCCGGCCTCGGCCAAACGACACGCCGCAGTCCTACCTAGGCTCAGCAGAGAGGTCCCCGTCGGTCTATATCCTAAGTGCTCAGGGGTCTTAGGCCATCGCCCTGTGCACTCCGGGTCATTGCGCACACGGTGAAGCCAGGCACCACCTCTGCCTGGATGGCGCCGGTCCGTCCGTGCCGCTATGTTGAACTGGACGTCTGACAAAGCTTTCGGAAGAAACGTATGACGCAGAGTGCCCATACTTATTCCCGCGTGATGGTTAGTGCTATCGGGCTAGAGGCCCACTCAGATCAAATATCCAAATCATTAGTGTATTGGTAGCGTGCGGTAACGAGCAGAGACTCACGATCGATGTGACCCCGTCGCCCTGTCTCGAGGACTTGCGGCAAGGGCTAAGAATGCCCGGCCATGCCTCGTATTTAACTCTCGGGTACCCTCCAGGTCAACCCGTCTCCACATCACTCGCGGGTACCCCTCAGGGTCGACCCGCCTTTCCAAGTAACAGTTGTAATGTCCAAGTAACCGTGTGTCCATAACATCAGGTAATATGAGGTATCACCCTCATTGGATTCCTACTCGATGTATCCGTCAAGGTGAACTCGGAGGAATCACCCTCGAGGTTCACACTTGAGGTGTTGCACGACGGCATCGTTATCGGAAGTGGTGAAGGAGGAATCATCCTCGATGACCATGACCGAATAGCTACTCTACAGAGTTAACATCAGAAGTGCTAAATGAGGTATCACCCTCAGCACTCGATAGTAACGCTGCAGTGTCGTACAGATAAACGGAGTGTGATGTGCGGTGCTGGGGCCTGGTCGTCGAGTCTTCCTATGATCCAGTGGGGCAACCTGGACAAGTCGGGTCACTGGGGTTTCTATCCAGCCTATACTAAGCAGTTTAGGGTAAGCAGGTAAGGTATCAATAGCAGGTTACAATAAACAGGCTATGCATCAGAATAGGATAAACAGTAGCAGCAGCATTTTCTAGTGCAAGCATAAGAGAGAAAGAACAGGCGATATCGGCATGTTCAAAAAGGGGGGTGCTTGCCTGGAAGCTCTGCGGCAAAGATCTGGTCGTCAGAGGCGTAGTCGACCTCCAGAGCTGTGTCGGTCTTGGGGACTACATCGGTACCGGGATCTACCGAGAGAGAAGAGGGGGAGGAAACAAATAAATACACAGCAAACATAAGCAACACAGAGCATGCTATGCTAACATGCAGTGCAGGGTTGCCTAAAAGCATGTCTAAGTCATATTAGTTATTTTAGGATTTAAGTTGGAATTTTTAACCAGTGTATATGCACTATTCATCTACCGGAAACAGGCTAAAAGTTGTGGGTTCACCTCCGTAGAGGGTCCCGACCTGGAAACAGATAGCACGGTTGGATTCGTCTCGTCGTTCTGAGCAACTTTCATGTATAAAGTTTTTCGATCCAAGCTACGGTTTAAATTCTTCGAATTTTCAAAGATTAAATCATTTTCTGGAATTATTTTAATTAACAGAAATAAATTATGATGTCAGCATGACATAATGGTGATGTCAGCGGTCAACAGTGCGGTTGACTGGAGTCAAACCTGACCAGTGGGACCCACTGGTCAGTATCTCAGGGCTGATTAGTGGTTAACTAAACTAAACTAGGTTAATTAGGGGGGTGGACCCCACATGTTAGTGTTTGTTTGTTTATTTATTAGTTTTATTTTTAAATCCTATTTAACTAAATAATCACGCGGGTCCACTGGTCAGTGGCAGTAAGCGCCACGTCATCCGAGTTGACCCGGTCAACTGGTCAACTGGGCCCGTGGGGCCCAGTTGCCAACGACTCGGGGTGGCCCACTGGTCAGGCCACGTCGGCAGCCTCGCCGGAATAAGCTCCGGCGAGCCACGAACACGGCGGCGAGCTCCGGCGAGCCTCGAGGATCGGCTACAATAGATTAAAATGAGCACTGCGATGCGCGTTCGAACGAGGGGAGCCGCGCGCATCCAACGCTAGCGGTCCTGCGTGGTAAAATGGCCTAGAGCTACGGTGGCATCAGCCGGAGCGGCGCCGGAGTTCGGATGTCGACGAATCCGAGCGCCCAGGGCACGGCAAGGGTGGCGGAGGGGTGCGTTGAGCAGCTAGGAGCTCCAGGAGCTCGGTGGTGGTGTTAGCGCGGCACGAGTAGCAACAGGCGACGGCAATGAGCTCGTCGGCGGCGACCCATACGGGACCTCGACGGAGTCGACATCACGGGCATGTTTGAGATGAATGAGTGGGCTAGAGGGCCTCTACCCGACCTGGTGAGGCTAACGAATGAACTCGCCCAACCATTTGGTCACCGGCGACACACCGGCGACGAGCTCGAGCGGGGACTGGTTCGGCCATGACGGGGACAACGGCTACACGCAAGGAACAAGAGGGGAAACAGAGGGGAAATGATGCCGTGCTCACAGCGGGGTCGTAGAGGTGGTCGCCAAGCTCGGGGAGGGCTCGATGCGGTCGGAACCAACGGCGACGTCGTGGTGGCCGAAGGTGGACAACAACCTCAATCCGGCAAGGGAGGGCGCCCGGCATCTTGTGGCTGTAGTGGAGAGGACGAGGACGACGTGCCAGAGCTTCTGGATAGCTCAAGAGGATGAGGCTGCGGCGCTGGCCGTGGCTGCTACGGCGGCGCGGCCATGGTGGTGCTCGGGTGCGATGGGGAAGGCGAGGGAGAGCTCGGGCGAGCGCGTGCGCGAGGGGAAAGGGGGCGGAGTGGCGGGGGCGTCCAGGGGGAAGGCTCGGGGCGAGTCCTTATCCCCTCGGCGTCGGTGGCGTCGCGGTGTCGCCTCCTCGCTGGAGCACGCACGCGTGACCATGACGGCGACGGCACAGGGAGGAGAGAGGCGGAAGGTGAGAGAGAGGTGGGCTGGGCCTAGCCGACTGGGCCTGCCAGGTAAGCCCAGGTAAGTGGCCTCTGGCCTTTCTTTTCTCTCTGTTTTCTGCTTTTCTTTTATTTAATAAACAGGGAGGTGAAAGGAATTGTTTGGGCATCCAAATAGCTTAGGAAAATTATGGAACTTGGTCCATTAAATCCAGGACACTTTTAGATACTGCCTAAACAAGTTTGAGAATTATTTGAAGCCATTTGGATTTTTCAAAAATAGAAAAGGTATTTATAGTGTTGTTTTGGCACTGTTTAAAATGCTTATGCCCACTTTGACTTGATGGTGATGTTGTTTTCCTTAACAACAAATTGTTTTGGAATATTTGCTGATGATGAACATTTTTCTAGAAAGTTTTGAGCAACTTTATTTTGCACTTGAAATTTGAATTGTTTTCGGGGAAGGATTTTTGAGATGAGATGTTTCACCACTGTGATCAAGCATTACAAATGATGATGACTTGGCATGATTAAGAGGTGATCACTGTAGTTGATACATGGGGGTGTTACAAAGGAGTAAGAAGAGCCTAAGCTTGGGGATATCCCATGGCACCCCAAGGCAATATTCAAGGAGAAACAAACGACTAAGCTTGGGGATGCCCCGAGTGGCATCCCCTCTTTCTTCTAACAACCATCGGTATTTTACTTGGAGCTATATTTTTATTCATCACATATCATGAGTTTTGCTTGGAGCGTCTTGTATTATATGAGTATTTGCTTGTTTTGCTTTTTAGTTTGTCACAAGTATCCTTGCTGGACACACCTATTCGAGAGAGCCAAAATTATGCTATGATTTGTTAGAATTGCTCTATATGCTTCACTTAAATTTTTTGAGCTATGGAATTGCTCTAGTGCTTCACTTATATCTTTTTGAGCATGGTGTGCTTTAATATTTTTGAAGAAATTCTCCCATGCTTCACTTAGATTTGTTTGAGAGTTCATAAATTTTTGAAGAAATTCTCTCATGCTTCACTTATATTATTTTGAGAGATGAAATTTTTGTGCTCATGTTCTTCACTTAAAGAAATAGCAATATATGAAATTAGTCCCAAAGTGATAGATATTCAAGAGGGATAGAATAAAAACTTTCATGAAGATCATTGGACAAAATAATCTTGATTCTTTGTAATAGTTTTGAGATATGATGATAATGATATGTGAGTCATGTTGGTGAGTAATTGTGCTTTAATAAGAATATTGGTGTTAAGGTTTGTGATTCCCTATGCAAGCACGAAAGTCAATAGTTATGCAATGAAATTAGATCCTACTTGTGGTGCATTATTCGGTGTTAGTTATGCTCAATGCTCGCTTATGTGATTTTTCGTTTCTTGGTTGGATGCTTCTCAATCTTTTTGCCAGCCTTCACTTGTACTAAGTAGATATACTACTTGTGCATCCAAAATCCTTAAACCCAGTTTTGCCATATGAGTCCTCCATACCTACCTATATGCGGTATTCCCGTGCTGTTCTAAGCAAATTTGTATGTGCCATCTCTAATTTTCAAAATAATTTTCCTTTTTGTGTGCTCGTACCGCTCATGAAATGGTAGGGGGTGGCTGATATTTTTCCATGCTAGATGTGTTATTCTCAAGATGAGTGTTTATTCACTTGTCATTGCACGAGAGTACGACAAAGGTATTAGGGATGCCCAGTCCCGAAATGAAAAATGAATTTACTCTATGTTGTCAAATAATAAATTCCTTGGAAAGTGTTGGTATGGACGACACCCGTGGATACGGCTAGCCGTGGAATGTGAAAGTATGGTGGAAAAAGGAATAAACTTTACTTTCTGTTTGGGAACCGCCTATGATATATCTAGCATAGAAAGTATTGGGAACTACTCGATCGTTTTCGTTGACAGGAAAAGCATGCCACCCAAAATGTTTTATCTGTATTTTTTCGCTTTGAGCTCTAACGCCTCTACAAATCCCTACTTCCCTCTGCGAAGGGCCTTTCTATTTACTTTATGCAATTTTTATTTTTACTTGAGTCTCCATCTTCTCTTATAAAGCACCAACTAAGGGGCACTATGATCGTACTTGAGCATTGGATGTAGCTAATGTGCGAGTGTGTTTCATGAATGGATCAATGATTGAGCATGATGGGCTAGGGATAACTTTCTTTAGTGTTGATATTTTGAAAGACATGGTTGCTTATTGATATGCTTGAGTATTGAAATCTTCATGTCAAAACTAGACTATTGGTTTGAACCATATAAAAGTCCAAATGTCCATGCTACAAAGAAAAGAATATGTGATGAACATGTTAGGCAGCATTCCACATCAAAAATTCTATTTTTATCATTTACCTACTCGAGGACGAGTAGGAATTAAGCTTGGGGATGTTGATACGTCTCCAACATATCTATACTTTTTTATTGTTCCATCTGTTATATTATCATTCTTGGATGTTTTACAATCATTTTATAGCAACTTTATATCATTTTTTGGGTCTAACCTATTGACATAATGCCCAGTGCCAGTTGCTGTTTTTTGCTTGTCTTTTACTTCGCAGAATATCAGTACCAAACGGAGTCCAAACGTAGTGAAACTTTTTGGAGAATTTTTCTGGACCAGAAGACACCTGTTGGGCCAAAGAAGTACCAGAGGGGGGCTCCGAGGGGAGCACAACCCACCTGGGCGCGCCCTGGTGGGTTGTGCCCACCTCGGCCGCCTCTCCCACCGCCTCTTTGCTCTATAAATACCCCCAAAATCCAAAAACCCTAGGGGAGTCGACGAAAGACAATTCCAGCCGCCGCAAGTTCCAGAACCACCAGATCCAATCTAGACACCATCACGGAGGGGTTCATCATCCTCATTGGTGCCTCTCCGATGATGCGTGAGTAGTTCATTGTAGACCTACGGGTCTGTATTTAGTAGCTAGATGGCTTCCTCTCTCTCTTTTGATTCTCAATACAATGGTCTCTTGGAGATCTATTTGATGTAACTCTTTTTGCGGTGTGTTTGTTGGGATCCGATGAACTTTGAGTTTGTGATCAGATCTATTTATCCATGAAAGTGATTTGAGTTTCTTTGATCTCTTATATGCATGATTACTTATAGCCTCGTATTCTTCTTCGAATCTTTGGTTTAGTTAGGCCAACTAGATCGATTTTTCTTGCCATGGGAAGAGGTGCTTTGTGATGGGTTCAGTCGTGCGGTGTTCTTTCCCAGTGACAGAAGGGGCAGCAAGACACGTATTGATCGTTGCTATTAAGGATAACAAGATGGGGTCTATTCCTACATGAATAGATCTTGTCTACATCATGTCATCGTTCTTATTGCATTACTCCGTTTTTCCATGAACTTAATACACTAGATGCATGCTGGATAGCGGTCGATGTGTGGAGTAATAGTAGTAGATGCAGGCAGGAGTCGGTCTACTAATCTTAGAGGTGATGCCTATATAATGATCATTGCCTGGATATCATCATAATTATTTGAAGTTCTATCAATTGCCCAACAGTAATTTGTTTACCCGCCGTATGATTTTTCTCGAGAGAAGCCACTAGTGAAATCTACGGCCCCCGGGTCTATTCCTTATCATATTTGCTTTGAGATCTATTTTTATTTGCTTTTGCTTTCAGAACTATTATTCTAAAAACCCAAAAATACCTCGCTGCACTTTTCTTTATTTATTTTATTTTGTTTTATCGCGAGATCTATTTATCCAAAATCATACAAACCAATCTATCTTTTACCCGAGAGGGATTGACAACCCCTCTTACGCGTGGTTTGCAAGTTTTTTTTCTTTGTGTGCAGGTACCATTTACATAGTGTTGCTTGGTTCTCCTACTGGTTCGATAACCTTGGTTTCATAACTGAGGGAAATACCTACCGTAGCTATGCTGCATCATCCCTTCCTCTTCAGGGAAATATTGACGCGGACACGAGCCATCAATGGCGACGTGGGCCCGTAGGCCACACAGCCATGTTAGTAAAATAGTTTTTCAAAGACTAGACTCAGCTTCGGCCAAGGAGTTGGAAAGGGGGGTTCCTATAGGCAGTCGACTCTGATACCAACTTGTTTTTTTACAATGGAAACAGTATAAGAGGCCCCTACTGCATATGTATTAATAAAGGATAATGTTACATATGTACAAAGTGTGGGGGGTGGGGGGGGGGATGGGGGGAGAAGTATACAAGGTAACTAGGTGATGCTATCTACCATGGCAGTAATAGCCTGTACTTTGTGGGCAAGGACCCTGTATTGTAAGTTAGAGAAGTCAGCCTTAAATATAAGCTTCCAAGAAGCAACTGTTGGAGCCACAAGTCTGAAGTAGTTATTGTTGCGTTCTTTCCACAAACTCCAAGATGAGACAAGCAAAATATCCATCAACATTTTACGGGGGTGCAGCATCTTTTGTTGCTCAATGAGTTCAAGTCTGTGACCGTGAGGGGTCCAATGGATATTTAGGGCTCTCCAACATTCCTGGATAAATCTGCAGTGGAAATCAAGTGCTCCACCATCTCTTCAAGGTGCTCGCCACATAGCAGACAATCCAGATTGTTCCCTATGTTAAAATGTCTCCGCTTAAGCATGTTCCTAGTGTTGAGACGGTTAGCCAACAGAAACCAACCAAACACCTTGATCTTGGGCACACATTTTGTTTTCCATAGCCATCTGAACGCATCATGGGCCACCACCTCTCTGAAATAATGGGCGTAGTACGTGGTGGTTCTGAAAGTTGTGGCCCCCCAGGCACATGTACAAATGTCCGACTGATCAGATATTGCCTTGTCGGTCACTGCAAGCTGGAGTTGCCTTAATTCCTCTTGAGCTTGTACGGATAGGGGGAGGTGAAAGGCAACACAAAGACTGGTGATGGAGAGGAACTCTCTGACCGAGGTGTCTTCATCAGTGGAGAAAGAAAATGCCCACGGGAAGGAGTCAGAGTAAATGGCCTGATTCCAATCATCTTTCCAAAAGAGTGCAGATGATCCATCCCTAATTTGAACCTTGGTCACCCCACGGTAAATAGGCATTAGTAGAATGAGATCACGCCACCAGAAAGAGCCGCAGGGGTCGGTCGCATGCGGGATTCAATCTTTGTAGTATGTATCCCAAATTAGGGTCACCCACGCTACCTCATACTTGTTGTAGAATTTGTGTAGTAGTTTGAGGAGGAGTGCATCATTTTGGATCTGGAGGTTTATGATGCCAAGGCCTCCACTCTTTTTGGGACGGCAGATCATGTCCCAAGCTGCCAACGAGGTGCATTTGATACCTTCATCCGTTTTCTTTTTCCAAAGACAATGTCTCCTGATTTTGTCTAGTTGTGCAATAACTTTTGGCGGTAGTCTGATCGTGCCCATGGTGAACATTGCCAGCGAGGTGATTAAAGAGTTCATCAAAGATAGTTTGCCCGCATACGACATGAGAGACATGGCTGTCGTAATTGGTTTTTCTACCTTGCATACCATAGGCGTCATATCTTGCACTGTTGGTCTTGTGGTACCCAAGGGGAGGCCTAAATACGTGAATGGCATGCTGGCCACTTTGCAACCAAAGAGAGCAGCTAGGGCATTGCATCTATTTGAGGGGGTGTTGATCAGAACCAAAGTTGATTTGTTGAAATTTATTTTGAGCCCAATGGATTCAGCATAGTCTTCGAGGATCTCCTTGAGTTTGGTAGCTTGAATGGGGCAAGAGGGCATGATGATTATGGTGTCGTCAGCGTATTGTATAGCAGGGTAATCACCATTTTGCTGTGTTTCAATTGGATAGTTCAGGAGATGTTGTTGACACGCATCATTGATCACCGATTGGAGTAGATCGGCAGCCAAAACAAACAAAAGAGGTGAAAGGGGATCACCTTGTCGGACGCCACATTTGCAAAGAAATTGTCCGCCCGGGTTGCCATTGAGCAGGATGGATGACTTACCAGAAGAGAAAATGTTCTGGATCCATTTAATCCACTTGGCATTGAACCCCATCTTCTGCATGATCAGAATCATGGCCGAATGATCAATGGTATCAAATGCTTTTGCAAAGTCTAGTGTGAGCAAGATGATTTCTTTCTGCGACATCTGACATTGATGTATGAACTCGAAAGCCCACGCCAGGCAGTCGTGAATTGATCTTCCACGCAGAAAACCATATTGGTTGCGATGTACTATTTTCAAGATTATTCTCTGTAGACGATTGGCTAGGATTTTGGTGATCATTTTCAGACAACAGTTGAGCAGTGTTATTGGATGAAAATAATTGACAGATTCTTGTATGTTGTTTTTGGGTATCAGAGTGATGTATCCATAGTTTAGACTTTCCAGGTTGAGATTGCCATTGTGAAACTCCTCGCAGAGCCGATAGGAGTCATTTTTGATAATTGGCCAACAAGCTTTCAGAAAAGCCCCGTTGAAACCATCGGGTCCAGGCGCACGATCAGGGGGCATTTCATTGACCACTGAATCAATCTCATCGTGGGTGAAAGGCACTATAAGACTGTCGAAGTCCACATTGTTTTTGCGTAGACCCGAGAGGTTGAATTTCATCTGTGGTGAATTGGACTTGCCCAAGCGGTCTTTGAAAGCTTTGAAAAGGATGGATTCCTTCCCAGCATGATCGTCGACAGACACTCCAGAAGATGTTTTTACGGTGGATATACAATTGTGTCTATATCTCTCTGTTGCCACTACCTGGAAGAATTTGGTATTTTCATCACCAAACTTGATCCAACGGATCATGCATCTCTTCTTCCAGTACTCTCTCTGGTATTTCAGCAGTCTGAGTATGTGGTCTTTAAGTATTCTACAAAAGTTGTGTTCCGGCATAGTTAAAGGTCTGTGTTCTTTAACTGAATCAAGCTCAAGTATAGCCTTGTTCGTGTTGTCAATGGCCACTTGTAATCTGGAGATCTTTTTACTCCAATGTGTAAGGGCATTGCGAACATCTTTAAG
Organism: Thinopyrum elongatum; assembly: GCA_011799875.1. NCBI lineage: Eukaryota > Viridiplantae > Streptophyta > Magnoliopsida > Poales > Poaceae > Thinopyrum > Thinopyrum elongatum. The sequence goes on from CM022298.1 coordinate 467,739,687, forward strand.
TTTCTGACAGAGGATAGAAGCAGTGTTGTGGTCTTTACCGTGTCTTATGGGTTTGTTCCATGCTTGCTCTACGACCTCCATGAAGCCGGGGTGGGTGATCCAATAGGTTTCAAAACAGAAGAGCTTGCATTTTGGTATGTTAGTTTGAATGACTACCGAGCACGACACATGATCAGAAACAGGTCGAGCGAGAGGATTCACCATGGTAATGGGAAAGGAGTGAGTCCAGTTAAGCGTCGTGAAGAACCAGTCCAATTGTTCCAGGAGAGGGTTTTGCTGTTTATTTGACCATGTGAAAGATCGACCTTTGATGGGTAATTCAGTTAGCTCTTGCTCACGAATAAAGTCATTGAAGGTGAACATATCATGTGCATCCCCCCGGCTTGTTACAATTGTCCGGTGAGCGTATGCAGTTGAAATCCCCGAGAAGTGATACCAACTTGTGACGCCCCTGATTCAATCGTACACTAATCATACACGCAAATGTGTACGGTCAAGATCAGGGACTCACGGGAAGATATCACAACACAACTCTAGACACAAATTAAAATAATACAAGCTTCATATTACAAGCCAGGGGCCTAGAGGGCGCGTGCGCACTAGGCGCCGCCGTGCAAACCACGGCCGCGGCGGGCAGTGCCGGCGAACGGTGTCTGCGGGCGGGGAAAGGAAGTGGAACAGAGGAGGGGGTGAGCTCACCCACGAGCAGGGGAACAGGGGCAGCGAGGCGTGATGGTGATCGGCGGGGAGGGGATGGTGACGAGGCGATTCCGGCGAGAACAAACGGCGCGGGGTCGGGGCAGTGTCGTGGTCGTGGTCTCAGGCGGGCGCCGCCGCGAGGGAGAGGGGAGGGATGAGGAAGAGAGGGAGAAGCTAGGGTTCGGGGCGCCGGGGCGGCTAAGTAGGTGCGGGGGTTGCCGGGGGGGGGGGGGGCGCCAGATGGGCGCCACGGTGTCTGCCATGGCCTTGGCGGCCATTTGTGGTAGCCACGAGCCCCCCGTGAACAGAGACGGGGGAGGGGGGGGACGACACTGGTGGGCCGGCCTGGCCAGCAGGCTGGGCCAAGGCCTAGTGAGAAAAAAAGGGGGGGGGGGTCTCTCTGTTGTTTTTATATTTCGTTTAGTTTTTCTCTTTGTTTATTTTCTTTTTACAGTTTTATTTAATTTCCACAATATTTTAGTTTAGTTAAAATACAAAAGTAGTTTATAAATTAGTATTACTATTTATACCTCTGCCACAAAAAGTTTCACTCACAAATAAAATAATTTAACATTTTAGAAATTATAAAAGGCATTTAAATGATTGTTTAAGCCATTGTTCTAATTATTTTTGAGCACTTAAATATTTTATAAAAAATTGGTTTCTTCACTAATAATACTTATGAATTATTTGCCACAGTTTGCACATTTTAGTTTTGACATTTGAAAACTTTTGTTTTTTACTTTATTTTAAATTTGAATTTGAATCGGTTTGAATCAAAGTGATATCTAGCAACAGTAAAAGCGATGACATGGCATCATTAACAGGGGTTTACTGTAGCTTAATTATCTGGGCGTTACACTTATGGAGTAAGACTTGAATAGACCCACGAATTTTCCATCGCAAATGGTTCGTACAACAAACTGTATGTGATGTTGTTGATTTTTTGTAATAGTTGTGAAAGACGAATTTTGAGTATAGTGGCAATGGATGGTGGTTTAAATGTACAAGAAAATTTTGCGCCGTTAAAATATACTAATACAACTGTCATGTTAAAATTTGGAAATTATAAGGGTTCATTTGACCTTTTTAAGACATTTAAATGATTTTCTAGCCATTTAATGACCATAATTCAAATTCAAATTTAAACTACATGTACATGCAACAGCTAACCATAAGAGTTTGAAAAATCATATTTGTGTACTTGTGTGTGAGTTAATTCCATGTGCAGTAAATTGAAAGGAATTTTCAAACATATTGGTGTCACGGCTTGGACACAAGCAACGAGTGCCATGGCATTTAAATTTCCAAAAAATTCAAAAATGACCAGAAATACATGAAACCTTGCTTGACGTAATGACATGGCACCAAGATGCTGTGGTAAAAAAATTGGACTGTTTGACGAAAGTTTGGACACACACCCCTCACAAACCGGAGCAAACTCACTAGAAGGCTCATGGTTCCGAGAGGGAACAATGCATGTTTGATGACGAACCAGCGATAGCTTCCTTTTATGGCCTTCAAACATTTTCTACCGTTAACGTGCACTAATACAACTGTCATGTTAAAATTTAGAAATTATAAGGGTTCATTTGGCCTTTTTAAGACATTTAAGTGATTTTCTAGCCATTTAATGACTGTAATTCAAATTTGATTTACATGTACATGCAACAGCTAACCATAACGGTTTGGGAAATCATATTTGTGTACTTGTGTGCGAGTTAATTCCATGTGCAATAAATTGGAAGGAATTTTCAAACATATTGGTGTCACGGCTTGGACACAAGCATCGAGTGCCATGGCATTTAAATTCCAAAAGATTCAAAAATGATCAGAAATACATGAAACCTTGCTTCACGTAATGGCATGGCACCAAGATACTGTGGTAAAAGAATTGGCCTGTTTGACAAAAGTTTGGACACACACTCCTCACAAACCAGAGCAAACTCACAAGAGGCTCGTGGTTCTGAGAGGGAAAAATGCATGTTTGATGATGAACCGACGATAGCTTCCTCTTATGGCCTTCAAACTTTTTCTACCGTTAACATGCACTAATACATCTGTCATGATAAAATTTGGAAATTATAAGGGGTCATTTGGCCTTTTTAAGATATTTAAGTGATTTTCTAGCTATTTAATGATCGTAATTCAAATTTGAACTACATGTACATGCAACAGCTTTCCATGTGCAGTAAATTGGAAGGAATTTTCAAACATATTGGTGTCACGGCTTGGACACAAGCATTGAGTGCCATGGTAACACAAAATAAGCATTTGTGCCTTATATGAGTTAAGAAAATGTAAATATCTGTCAAGACAACCGGGCCCCACACGATTGGCACTCTATTTTGCGCCTCGAGGTTTGGAAGGTGAGTGGCGCGGGTTATTAATCAGACGCGGTTCTGTATTGGAAACCGTTAGCGATTAAATTCACACATGACTTTTGCTGCGAGAATCATGTGCAATTCAAACTACAGTACTCGTAAATTCCGACGACCGGCGTGTGTACTGTTCCCGTCGATCTAGATTTCGGCCGCCAATAAATACTACCTTGCTCACGTCATCCCGCATGCATTCTCATCAACATCCTCTCGTCGCTCCTCTCTCTCTTTCTCTCTCACACACAAATCTCTGCCATGGCGCCGCCGATTTACCGACGCACCGACGAGGAGGCGCTGCCCCCTGAGGACGTTCATTTGAAGAGTAGCAACGAGGAGGACCCCTACGCGCAGTCGGATAAGGTTGCGCTGGACCCCCCGACTTTGGAGTAGTTTTGGGGCCAGTACAATCTTTGTCTGTGGAAGTCGCTACCGCCGGCTGAGAAAGCTAGGCAAGTGGCGTTCAAGAAGGAGATGGCGGAGGAGGAAGCCAGGTACCAGGTGGCCTGGGAAGGCCGTGAGGCCGCCTGAAAAAAGGAGGCGGTGGAGCTTTGGGGGCGGGTGAGTCGACGTGCGGAGGAGGTGTACAAAGATGGGTACTTTGCCAGGAAGGCCAAAGGCAGTAGGCGCCTCATCGCTGCATGGAGGTGGGCCAATAAGCTCCAGCGTGCCACCGACAAGGAGCTCCGGTGGGCGCCCAACGAAATGGCAAGATCGTTCACGCTCGTCCGACAGCAAGAGGCAGATCAGTACGTCAAGCACTACGAGGCGAAGGAGGCGGAATACTGCCTCCGTGCTGGGAAGACGCCGTGCACGAGGGAGCTGCTGGCGAGGGCCTGCTGGAATACTGCCCCCAAGGAGGAATTATTTGTTTTAGTATTGTTCGTTTTCAATTTTATCAATTGTACATAGTAGTTAAGTATCATCACGTATATGTGATGATATTATATATATATATTCCATGATGAACTAATGAACAATCAATATATATATATATATATTATGAATTCCATTTTTCTATCTGTTTTCGTATAATAATTTGTATCTAGCTGTTATCATCCTCATATACAGAATGGAAAGCATATATATACACACATTGAAACAGAACAATATATAAGAACGGAAAACAGAGTACACACATTGAAACAAAGCAATAAACAAAGCAATATTATGATTGTTGTGAATACATAGCGATCCATGTCGAAATGACTCAACAAAATAAAACGCGTCCATGACTAGCAGCCCTTGCCTACGGTAGCTCTTGGCACTGCCTGAACTCGTGCAAGCATTTGTCCAAGTAGTCGACACGCTCGCGGTACATCTGGAGCGCGATCTCGAGCTCCAAGCTGGCTATTTCATCGGAGATCACCAGCTCGAGGATGTGACGGCCATATTCCTATACTGTTCCTAGGTGGACACCTGGGCCAAGGAGGCGGTCGAGCCTAGCGACCAGTGCGTTGGCATCGAGCGGGCCACGGAAAGGCGAATGGCGTGACCCATGTGAATGGCACGGCGGGCGTCCGGTGCAAGTATGGAATGGCCGGCCTCTGGTGCAAGTATGGTGCAGACAGCCTCTGCCCAATCCTGGCAAGGAATGGGGCTACTTACGGGCCGTCTACCCAGCTGTGACGCCCTGTCGACAGCAGGCAAGCGCTGATGGATCCACTCTTGCTGTGCGGCGCGCCGCGCCTCTCGCTCTGCGGCGCTCCAATGGTCTCTTTGTGCGGCGAGCCATAGCCTATCGGCGCAGACGCTCCTGGCTTGCTCTGCGGCGCACCATCGATCATGTTGTGCTGTGAGCTGCAGCCTCTTGGTGCTGACATGCCTATCTTTCTCCGCTGCGCTGAAGCGCCGTGCACCAAGGGTCTGCTCAACCCTGGCGATGATGCGCAGCACAGCGTTGTCCATCGCATTGCCGGGGACACCCTCAGCCTCGACGGGTCATGGCGTCTTCTCGTTTTCCTCGTCGAAGAGGTTGATGGAAGAGGCGGCGCTTCGGTGGGTTGGCATGCTTGGAAAAGGTGGATGGGCTAGGCTGCGCTTGTTGCCTTGGTGTGTCGCGCGCCGCCTAGGTTTATGTGCAATATCGCTGGGTGGCGGCGGGAAACCGATGAGGAAATGGCGGGAAACTGTGGCATGTTCATAAAATGCCATCAATTAGTGGAAACTTAGCATAGAAGGAACAACGAGCTAGCATGGCGCATGCGGGCACATTGCTCGCCCAAGGCTATGATCCATATACTTGTGTGCCCAACAGAGCACACTATTCATAGTAAAGAATACTGTTCTGTACACAGAGAGCATAGATGTTGTGCAGACAGAGCAAATCATGGCAAATGATTAAACTAAGGAACAGGACGATGATGATTTCAAGAATGGCAGGCAATAATTTACCAGCAAGCGTCGTTTGCCAAGAACACACACAACTTATTAGCAGGAAATGTCTTTGTTATTATCGGTCTTCCCACACAATTAGCCGGTGCACCCCTGTTAGTTGCCCGAGTTCACCTCACCGTGCCGGTCTCTGCTCGCATCCCTCCACGCGCTCGGCTTGTGGATGGTTTTTCCCTGTGTGTTTAACTGCTATATGCATATGGTTGCTCGCCATTGAGGCAGCCGCGGAGCGCTCTGCTGGCGTCCCTTCGCACGCGCGCTCTGCCAGCGGTTGGGGTTGGCGCATCAACCGATCATCTTGGGGGGCCCCATATGCATGAGGTTGCGCCGCACGCGTCGCCACGATGCAGTTACGTGCCGCACGATGGCGTTACGTGCTGTAAAAACTGCCATCCGGGCATGCCGATATTCCAGGCCGTCCGGCTTCCCCATTAATTCCTGAGACCATTATAACCTTAGTATCTTCAAACTTTCGATCATGCCCCACAACACAACAAGCACACCCACGACAACACATATAGAGAAGATATCGAGCGGCGCTCAAATGAAGTTCGGCGTGCATCGAGTTGAGACCCACACGAGGGAGACAGATCTCTTGGTGGTGTACACCATCGACCCGGCCGTGGTGGAGGACTACATCAACACCGTGGAGCAGTTGCTTGCTCGAGACAAGTACAAAGTGGTCGGCATCGACCTCCAGAACACCGGCGGTCATCCCGGGAAAGATCAAAAGGTTGCCATTGCCTAGTTGTGCGTGCGCCATCATGTCCTCATCTACCACTACTGCATGGCCACAAAGCCTTGCAACTGTTTCGCCAGGTTTGTCAATAGCACAGACTACAAGTTCGCTACAGTGAAAAGCACTGATGATGTAAAAGTGCTCAAGGTTACGGGCTTGGCCTGCAAGAACCTTGTCGAAATCCGTGACCACAACAAGGTCTGGGGCAGCACGAAGGACTCCCTGGTTGAACTCGCCTCGGCCATCATCGACCCCTTCTATAAAAAGATGAAGCAGGATGCCAATAGAACACATCCTGTATCCTGGCACGAGGCCTGGATGCAGCAACTGGATGAAGCTCACCTGGGATTCGCGACCAAGAACATGTACACATGCTATGAGATGCACAGGCAGATCGTTGACATGAGGGAGTGCCTCCTTCCCATAATCGACGAGGTCGGATCGAGGCACTAGCAGAGCAGTGGTGACAAGCAGCACAAGAAGAAGTAGATGATGATCAAATGATCATTTATCCTAGTTAATTATGCATGTAATAGTTTACTTTGGTGTGTGCAAATGTCATGCGTGTACTAGCCACCTATGTAATTGGATGTTTAATTTGGTTATGCAATCATGTCCTTATAAGTATATATGTTGTTGTTATGTATGCAATCACATCGCACACAGACAATACTAGGGAAACCGTCGGTGATGAATTCATCAATCGCTGACATTTGTATACCATGAAGAGTTTGCCCACAACACACACAACTTCTTAGTAGCAATCGTCTGTGTTATTATCGGTCTTCACACACATTTCTGATTACAGACCTGTTTGCCACGTATCACACACATCTTGTTTACATGAAACATTTATGTTCCCTTGGCTCAACACAAACAGTTCATCCGAGTGAACTATATGCCCTCTATCGCACACACCTTGATCTGGGTGACCATTTCTGTTGCGTTCTCTAATCACAAACAGTTCATCTGAGTGAACTGTATGCCATATATTGCACACACCTTCATCTGGCTGCCCGTTTTTGTTGTTCTGGCTCATCGCAAATAATTCATTGGAGAGAACCGCATGCCACACATCGCACACGCAACTATAATCTAAATCATGTTTGATATCTCTGCCATCGCAAATGTTTCATGTCATTTTTGATGTTTTTTACATCATCGTTTGCAATTAATGCATCGGTTTCCTTGAAGGGTCTCTGATTGTAGTTTCACATTTGGACCATCCTGCAGTAGTGCTACTATATTCTCTGATTGTTGTGAAAAGATTGTTAAGGTATTCATGGATGCTTTTTCCGTTTATGGGACTTCTTTTGCTGATTGCTTAAGCAACCTTGATCGAGTTTTGCAGATATGTGAAGAAACTAATCTTGTCTTGAATTGGGAGGAGTGCCATTTCATGGTGAACGAAGGTATAGTGCTTGGGCATAAATTTCTGAATGAGGTGTTGAAGTAGATAAAGCTAAAGTTGATGCAATTGAGAAAATGCCATGTCCTAAAGATATTAAAGGTATCAGAAGTTTCCTTGGTCATGCTGGTTTTTGTAGGAGATTCACTAAAGACTTCTCTAAAATTTCTAGGCCTCTTACTAAACTCTTGCAAAAAGACGTTGAAAGCACAAGTACTCCCTTGGTGGTTTTGGTAAATAATGTCAACACATCTTTTGTTGGACTAATAGTTTTATCTAGTATATTTCAGACAAGTTCAATAGTGGAATGGCAAGGACAAGAGGATGTGGACCCCCTTCAAAATGCTAAGGACATGGATTGGCAAAAGCTCAAGACTCTACATTTTTTGGTTAAGTGATCCAAGATCACATTGAGTCCATAGGAAAGCCAATACTATTAAAAGGGGATGAGGTGTTGCTTAATGGTCTATTTGCTCAAGTGCTTAGTGATATTGCTCCAAAACCCTCAACAACTTTCTCTATCCAAATATGTCCAAACTCTACATTCCAACTCGGCTCCACCGATATTTCCCTATCTGGAGCCACCGAGTTCATGTGGACACTGCCTCTGCCAAACCCTAACAAATCGGATCCACCGATATGGTTCTCGGTCCCATCCGTTTTGCCTGCCCAACCTTCTATAACCAGTTGCAAATATTTTGGTCTCATCGAGATTTGCAATCGGTCCCACCGAGATGTTTGACAAACCTTCTGTAACCTTGTTGCAATTATTTCGGTCCCACCGAGATTGCAGTCGGTCCCACCGAGTCGGCGTGTGATACGCCTCCAATGTATCTATAATTTTTTATTGTTCCATGCTGTTATATTATCATTCTTGGATGTTTTACAATCATTTTATAGCAACTTTATATCATTTTTTGGGACCAACCTATTGACATAGTGCCCAGTGCTAGTTGCTATTTTTTGCTTGTTTTTTACGTCACAGAATATCAGTACCAAACGGAGTCCAAACGCAGCGAAACTTTTTATAGATTTTTTTGGACCAGAAGAAACCTTGAGGACCAAGAAAGCACCTGGGGGAGGCCAGTGGGGACCACAACCCACCAGGGCGTGCCTAGGAGCCCAGGCGCACCCAGGGGGGTTGTGGGGCCCACGGGGGTCTCCACCACCGCTTCTTCGCACTATAGATTCCTAAATATTCCAGAAACCCTAGGGGAGTCGAGGAAAAACAATTCCAGCAACCGCAAGTTCTAGAACCACGAGATCCAATCTAACACCATCACGGAGGGGTTCATCATCCTCATGGGTGCCTCTCCGATGATGCGTGAGTAGTCCACCATAGAACTACGGGTCTGTAGGCAGTAGCTAGATGGCTTCCTCTCTATCTTTTGATTCTCAATATAGTGGTCTCTTGGAGATCTATTTGATGTAATGACTTTTTGTGGTGTGTTATTTGGGATTCGATGAAGTTTGAGTTTATGATTAGAATTTTATCCATGAATATTATTTGAGTCTTATTTGATCTCTTATATGCATGATTATTTATAGCCTCATATTTCTTCTTCGAATATTTTGTTTAGTTAGGCCAATTAGGTCGATTTTTCTTGCCATGGGAAGAGGTGCTTTGTGATGGGTTCGATCTTGCGGTGTTCTTTCCCAGTGACAAAAGGGGCAGCAAGGCACACATGTATCGTTGCTATTAAGGATAACAAGATGGGGGCTATTCCTACATGAATAGATCTCGTCTACATCATGTCATCGTTCTTATTGCATTAATTCGTTTCTCCATGAACTTAATACACTAGATGCATGCTGGATAGCGGTCAATGTGTGAAGTAATAGTAGTAGATGCAGAATCGTTTTGGTCTACTAATCTTGGACGTGATGCCTATATATTGATCATTGCCTTGGATATCGTCATAATTATTTGATCTTCTATCAATTGCCCAACAGTAATTTGTTTACCCATCGTGTGCTATTTCTCGAGAGAAGCCACTAGTGAAATCTACGGCCCTCGGGTCTATTCTTTATCATATTTGCTTTCCGATCTATTATTTGCCACTTTTATTTTCAGATCTATTATTCCAAAAAATCAAAAGTACCTTGCTGCACTTTTTTATTACTTATTTTATTTCGCATTTTATCGAGAGCTAATTATCCAATCTATCACAAATTTATCTATCTTTTTACCGGGGAGGGTTTGACAACCCCTCTTACGCATCGGGCTGCAAGTATTTGTTCTTTGTGTGTAGGTACCGTTTACATAGTGTTGCTTGGTTCTCCTACTGGATTGATACCTTGGTTTCATAACTGAGGAAAATACCTACCGTAGCTGTACTGAATCATCTCTTCCTCTTTGGGGAAATACCGACGTAGTTTCAAGCGACATCAACGTGCCAACTTTTTTGTTGCCTTATTGCTTCACTTCAGTCCTACCGAGTTGATGCAATCGGTGCCACTGAAATGAGGCTTGCCCTAACCATTGCACTTCGGTCCCTCCGAGTTGTTGCAGTCGGTCCCACCGAGATTCCTCACATTCATATCTTTTACACAGGTTGGTGCCACTGAGATTTCTGATCGGTGCCACCGAGTTGAGTCAAAAGTGTGTAACGGTTGGATTTTGTGTGGAGGCTATATATATACCTCTCCCACACCCTATTACTTAGTAAGAGAGCCATCAGAACATGCCTACACTTCCACTACTCATTTTCTGAGAGAGAGCCACCTACTCATGTGTTGAGATCAAGTGAACCCATTCCTACCATTTGAATCTTGATTTCTAGCCTTCCCCAAGTTGCTTTCCACTCAAATCCTTCTTCCACCATAGCCAAATCTGAGAGAGAGAGAGAGTTGAGTGTTGGAGAGACTATCATTTGAAGCACAAGAGCAAGGAGTTCATTACCAACACATTGTCTATTACCTTTTGGAGAGTGGTGTCTCCTAGATTGGTTAGTGTCGGCATGTAAGCACGATCACCTATGGGGCAGGGGTGCCCCTTTGTGGTTCGGCATGGGGACGGCCATGTTGCACAAAGAGCAGAAGTAGTGGGGGACAACACGGCGATGGACTCCTTTGCTTTTACCCAGGTTCGGGCCACTTTGTAGCGTAAAACCCTACTCCTGCTTTGGTGGATTAATCTGGAGGTGGAAGAAGGCTCGACGCGCTCTGGCCCGGCAAGGATGCCTTGGGAAAAGCAACGTGAGCTTACAAATGTTGGGGGTCGAAGTGTTCCAACCCCTTGCTAGGTTGCCTCGGGCCTCCTTTTATAGGCTAAGGGGCAACCACAGTGGCAAAACGGTCATTTAGGTGTGATTAGATAGCTAACAGTGCCATAATACCTAACTCTGGCAGTTAGGATAAAGTGCATTAAATGCACTACTAGGTGTTGTGTCGAGGGCAAATCCCGGCAAGCTTGTTACGCCGCTGATCTGCCTCTTCTTATCAGCTTGACACGCCTCCTGGACGGGTGTCAATAAAGCTAGTCTCTTCTCCTTGATGCTGCCACGTGCTCGAGAGGATACACCTAGTTGTTTAACACCTTGACGCCGCATGGATGAGTGACTTGGGTGCGATGAGGTGGAGCGGTGGCGACTTGGTGGGGTTTCCTTGTTGAAAGAGCTTGACGGGGTTTGGTCTTGGCGGCCCCGGCAAGCCTACCGGGGCAAATCTGGACTTGTCCTCGGGGCGGCCTCGACCTGGCCAGGCTCTCCTGCCCGACAAGGGAGGCTTTCCCAAGGTGATATCCTGCTGTCTTGTTCTTCTTGATTTGCTTTGGCAAAGAGGTGGTTCGCCTAAAGGCCCTGCCGCACGGGTCAGGGGGAAACAAACACCCCCTTTTGTGTACACGGACAGTAGCCCCCGGGCCTAAGCCAAACATGCTGTGAGTGCATTGGGTTAGGGCCCCAAGCAGTGCACAGACACACGGCAGAAACCTCCTGTCCATGTGGAATGACTTTACTGCCTTGTCAATCACACGTCCTCCTCGCGTAATTACCGCAGGTCGTGCGGTCATGGTTTTGCAGCGGTTACTTGGGGAATGCGCCTACAAAAGGCAGTTTTTACAGGGGGGATAGTGCTGAGCCAGCCCCTTCACGTAGTCTCAATAAAATAGAGGAGACACGAAGGAGTGTGGCTCATTCATCCCTCTCGCCCCTTTTGCTTCATCTTCCTCCTCAAGCCAAAACTGCTCCGCCGCCACCACTTCCTTCCTCCGCCATACCGGATCTTTCTCTCCTCATTGCCCGAGGAAATGGGGCATAAGAAGAGCGCCATGAAGGGAAAATAGGTGGCCAATCCTGAGGATCAGAAGGCGGAAGAGAAGAAGAGAGAGGCAGAGGAGCTGGCCCTGCGGTGGAAGAGAAACGTGGTTTTCTCGCCGTCGAACTTAGACGGCAACACCTTGATCCAGAGGTATGCCTTCATGTGGGGGAGAAAAACCAAAGGGCATGAAGAGCCAGTCGTCCTCCCTGAAGGGTCCAAGGTTCTGAGTGACTCATACCCGTTCTTCTGCGCTTATTTCTACTGTGGGCTTTCTCCTCCCTTCTCTGACTTTTTTAGTGTGATGATGTATTCTTTTGGATTCCGTTTGCTGGATTTCACGCCAAATGCAATGACATGCATGGCAGTGTTTGCTCACTTCTGCGAGAACTTTATTGGAGTTTCCACCAATGTGGATCTGTTCCGTCACTTCTACATCCCCCGCATCAAAGATAAATCCCTTTCAGGAAATATATCATGGATCCCATGGGGGAGGCGAGAAGATTGGAATTACCTTGGGGGCAACTGCACGACAAGTGGGAAGTGTGGAGGGGCGACTGGTGCTGGATCCAGGACCCCGAAGCCCCTTCTTTCTGCATGCCGCGAGCCAAGTGTGTGGTGCGCGGCAAGGATTGGAGCGATCTGGGTGAAACAGACAAGGAGCTCCGCCCGGTTCTGAACAGGGTTGCTCGCCTCAAAGCTCCCGGGCTCACCATTGAGCATGTAGGCGCTGATTTCCTCCGGCGCCGTATTGCGCCACTGCAGCAAAGGGATCATTTCGCTTGGGAGTATAAGAATGCTGCGGACTGGATGTGGTTGTATCCTGGCCTTGCCAACAATTTGACGGTCATGACCATGCCTGGCTGTGCGAACAGTTGTTCCACAAGTCTGGCACCTTCTATCTGCCGGCAAGGATCATCCCGCTGCATATCAACTCCTCCAGAGACCATATCCTCAAGTGGATGCCAGAATGCAATGCTAATGGGGTCAAAGCAGACTGGCCATTTCCCAGCTTGGAGGAGGAGATGAGCTGAACTTCGAGGTTGGAGGAGAAGGCCACCAGAAAGGAGACAGACTTCACCAAAGGCACGAGTGAAGAGGAGCAGAAGTATATCCGTAGCAGGCTTGAAGAAGCCCGAAGGCTTAAGGCTGCCACGGCTGCTGGTGATGACGATGAAGAGAACCCTTCAGAGGAGGAGCATGCTGATGAAGAGATTGCTGAGCTTGAGGCGCTGGATGCCGCGGCTGCCGGGGCAGAAACTGCCGAGGCAGGTGCTGCCGCGGTGCTCGAGGAGGAGGAGGGGCTCGAGGTGGGCCCTCAAGCTCTAGAGCAGAAGCGCCGGCTCCGCAAGAGAGGCAGCCAAGAGCCGGTGGCCGGGTCTTCGTCTCGGGCTGCGCCCAAGGTAAAGAAGATGACCGCCAAGAGCACCAAGGAGGAGACCTCTCGCCTCCATTCAGCTCGCCTCGCCCGAGTCCCGTCACCACCTCCTCGGCAACGGACTATGAAGGGTGTTGATCCCACGCCATCATCGAGCCCCGTAGCGAAAGAGGCAAGGAATCCCCTTCGCCGCTGGTGTACGAGATGGACGCCATGTTTGATGATTCAGAGTAAGGAAGAATCTCATAGTTCCATAACTCCTAACTCTTTCCTTTGATCCTTGATTGATCTTGTGTTCGCTGGCCTTGACAGGGATGAAGAGACCTTGGCCCAACAAGCCAAACGAGCCAAGACGATGAAGGAGCTGGTGGCAACATCGGGTGTTGGACCGGCAAGGGTTGCCGGGGGTGATCCGGCATCGAGCCCCCGGGCCAGCCCTCCGCGAGAAGGCATGGGCCAGACCGCGTCTGCCAGTGGCCATGTTGAAATTCTTCTGCCGCCCGCCAAGGGAGCTGGAGAGAACCTTCAGGAAGAAGCCCGATAGCAGACATCGGCTACTTCAACCCCTACTGTGAGCAATACCCAGGGGAGGGAATCCCCGACAAGGGCTCCTTCTGCCGGGTCTGTCCGCGCTGAACTTACCCCCATGGAGGAAGGGGATGTTGATCGCCTGCCGGCAGCAGGCGTCATCGGGGAAGGAGAGGTCTCTTCCCACTAGCCGCCAGCAGGTAAACTATCCACCCTTGAAATCTTGTCGAAGGCTTCTGGATTGCTCAGCTCTTTATTTAAATTATTGATCCCTGCATTATTCTTGCCCTCACTCCCCTGGCAGCCCCCATTCCTGAAGAGAAAGAACCCTTGGAAGAAGTGGCCGACATAGGGAAGGACGCCGCTGCGGAGGCTCTCAGAATTGCCACCGAGGAAGGCCGCACCAAAGCCCACAAGGACATCCAAGCAACCCCTGAAGGAGAAGAGGAAAACCCTATAAGCTCGACTGGCCCCATCATGGAAGTCGAGGAAAAGATACCCCTCCAGAGCGATGCGTCACACTTGAGAATGGCTCCCGCCATAAGCAGCTTGGTGATGGTGGTAGTTCAACCTCCCCCAGCAGCCCCCGGTTCATCGTATCTTGCTGGGGTGAACTTTGATGAGGAGATTAACCGTATCCTTGCTCCCTTGACCCAGAGGGCCCGAGAAGCGAATGTTTCTGTTGACCATTCCAAGGACTTGGCATTTCTGGAGTCTGTGGCTGTAGGGCTTAAGGAAATGCGGGAGGTATGACCAGAGGTGGAAGGTAGTCCAAGAGGAGCGCAGGGCTCAGGACGTGGCCACCCAACAACTGAAGGATAAGGCGGAAGAGCTACGCACTTGGTATAATACTCGATTCGGCGAACTCAGAGATCAAGAAGAGAGGATGGCCGCTGCTGTAGAGAGGGCAAGAGCTCGCCACAACACGCTGTCAGAGCGTGAAGCAGAGCTCAATGCCAAGGCCAAAGATCTTGCTGCTCATGAACAGGCCCTGTCCGACACTCTGCACAACAACAACGATGAGCTGGAAGGTCTCGTTCAGCAGCGGGTCAACGACCTGGAGGATGGCCATAAGAAAGCTATCGACTCACAAGCCCTGGACGCGGCAGCAAAACTCAAGGAGGTGACCGATAATCTTGCCGTAGCTTCCAGTGCTAAGATAGAGATGGAGACCCGAATGGGGAATCTAGAGGAAGAACTTGCCGGGGGCAAGAAAGAGGTCAAGGCTCTCCGGGAGGAAGCACCGAAGGCAGCCACCACATTAGAGGGGCTGCGATCGCAGCTTGCCACCAAGAACCAAGAACTGAATACTGCCTCTAGCTCTGTCGAGGACATGACTGCCAAGCTTGCCACCCTTGAGAAGGATCTTAAGCAGGCCAAGGACCGGGAAAGAGCCTTGATGGAGGAGGCCAATACTGCTGGAATTCCCCAGAAGGATGCAGAGACCAAACTCAAGGACCAGGCCGAGTTGTATAACATCTGGATACAGAGCATGGTCGACATAGCCGAGCGCATCTCCTCCCAGATCTCCAAGATGAACATGAAGGGCTGGGCCTTCACTGTCAGCGAGCACGAAGCCCCCAACGTCATGCTGACGCACTTTTTCGAGGGCCTCATCGACGGGCTGAAAACATATGAGGACGACAGAGCCGTCTGCTTCGCCAATGAGTCCCAAAAATTTACCCGGGACGCCATCTTCACCCTCCTCGTCAATTACGTGCATCGCCCTCCCGACGTCGACATCTCTGATGCTTTCAAAAGGTTGCCTGCCGAGAGAGATTCTTCTGCTGCTGCCCAAGTTGTCGGGCCTCTGGCCGACAAGGTTCTCCAAGTGCCCCGGGTCCAAGGAGGCCGCCGGGACTAATTTCCCTTGCTTCGTTTATTCTGTTGCTGTCAAACAAAAAGACATGATTCGGCCTTGTGTCAGGCTTTGCTATCTTATGGCGTGTAATAGTACTCTTAAGTAGTTGTATGAACTGATGCTTGTTCTTCAAGTTTAAATTGCCCTCTGCTCTTGTATGATTATAAATCCTGCGCATACTAAGAGCTTGTCGGGGCGAACACTAGCTGTGCCACTGCAGAGACGGGTCCCTAGCATTTTGCAAGCATGTGTGCCACCGGCAAGTTTCCCTTCGACGTTGTCGATGCGGCTTTCCTGGACTGTTGAGCGGACTCAAAACAGACGAGGATGCAAGCGACAATGGAAGAGTCTTTTTTCGTTTCGGATTCCTCATGCAAGTGCTAGGATTTAAACTGAAGGAGTTGTGATGATCATATGGAAAGGTCTTGAAACTAAGCAAAGTTTCACAACTTATCTCTCTTTTTTTGTCGTCGTGAAGGCGCGAATCCTCCTCTCCCACGGCAGTCCCGCACACAGAAAGTTGCGCTCTACCCATATGTGATACGGTTGTGAGGCACCGCCACCACTACAAAAAAAAAACCACTTCCGTGATGATACGTGTTTGTTACAGTAGGTCACGTTTTCTGTCATGCATGTACATCCATGACGATTTTATGACAATCAAGATAGTCATACCTGTGCTGTGGTAGAAGTGTTCCATGACAATACAAAATTATCATCACAGAAGTGTCCACTTCCATGACAATAAATGGCGCATCATGGAAGTGGTTTCATCAAGGGTAACCGACATGTGGCATCCACCATAACGGGTCACTGTTAAGCTATCGGGTTCTGGTTTGGATCCAATAACCCGTTAACAGCCCAGACCAATGGGGAATTTCCACGTGTAAAATTCTGATTCGCCGGAGTATCCACGTGTCAGCTCCGCGTTGGGACAGGTGTCATCCAGCGAGTGGACGGGACACGCCTATGGTACGTCAACACGTGGCTTGGCCCAACAGTGGCCCGTTTAGGTTAAAAGCCCAGGCCTGTCAAAATAAGCGGGCCGGCCCATTAGCGGCCTACTTGAGTCAGGCCCATTCACAAGCACGGCCCATACGAGTTACACAGAATCGGCCCACCAAAGGCCCATTCTAGATTTGACAATTTCCAGCCCATCGTCAGTTCCAGCCCGTTAACGGCCTGCTACGTCTTTGGGCTCAATCACGGCCCGACCTTCTTTCGGCCTGTTAGCAGCCCATTATAGATATGGACCAATATGCCGCCGGTACGTCTTTCGGCCTTTTCTCGGCCCATTCTGTAGTTGGGCCAACTTCTAGCCCGTTGTGACTTTCGGCCTTTCCTAGGCCCATTCTGTACATGGGCCAACTTCTAGCCCATTTTGTCTTCGGCCTGTTAACGGCCTGCACAACAGTTGGGCCTTTGACGGTGCCACCTGACTTTGCGTCCATTAGCGGCCCATGTTTCGCAGGGCACAATTTCAGCCCGACGCGACTTTCGGCCTGTTAAAAGCCTAATTTGTAAATTGGGCCTCTTTGGCCCAAAACACTTTCGGCCTCTTACTGGCCCGTCAAGTAAAAGGGCCAAGAGAAAATTGACATTTATTTCGGCCTGCTAGAGGCCTGCGGACCGTTTCCATTTATACAGCCCTATTGAGCTTTCGGCCTGTTAACGGCCTGCTAAGAGCCGTTGTTACGGTGGGCCACATCGATTGGGTTCCACTAAATATTAAGTTGACCAGCCCAATTAAGGTCCGCTTTGACTACACATGTTTGTTCGTTCAGATGGCGTCCAGGTAATGGTTGGGCGTGTTGGCCCCCGTTTCAACGATATAGCATATACAAAGAATTATCCTACTCTATACTATCGCCTCTAAAAAACCTACACTATACAATAAAGAGACATAGAAACAAAGAACAATCCTACACTATACAATAAAGAGATTACAACAGATTATATCCACTGGGCATTATAGTTCGGCACCAGTGATAATAAAGCGTACACAAATAGCAAATTACATACACTGGGCAAATAAAGCTCATACATCATGGACAAGCATCAACAGAACTTACCATTTGAAATATAATCTCTTCAGAAAATAGGATTGGCTGGATTCTGATAGCACAAATTTCAGTCTGTAAAATCTCCAATTCCTTTGTGGTTACCTCAGTGTCTTGTTTCATTTTTTTGACTCCTGCATCCAATACTTGCAACTCCAGTCTCAACATGTTGAGAATCATATACATGTTGTCTTGCCACCTCTAGTTGATGCTCGAGAACATCAGCACATTCCAATTCCAATCCATAATCATTTGGTAACGGCCATGCCGCACTGCTCTTAGATCTTTTTGTTGATGTCACTTCATCCTGAAATGTTTCTGTGAGTACACATGACTAGGGCAAAAATATAGTTACAACAGTGAAACGAGCAAGACAAACTATCTTGTACATGGCAAAACAGGACTAACAATAATGTTACACGTCATGAAGCATAAGCAGGTAATATTTTAAAAATGATAAAAATGGTAGTCTATGCAGCCCGCATACAGAAATCTCTCTTAGCTCACCAGAGGAGCATGATGTTGGGGCCAAATCCAAAACACAGACATGTTACAAATTTAGACCACATGCAGCTACTGAACATTATATATATATATATATATATATATATATATATATATATATATATATATATATATATATCTTGCGTATAAGTAAGCAAGCAGTTAGCCATTCTGTAGCTCAATTAAAGTCTTAGGGAGCATAATGAACAGCAGAACAGCAAGCAAAACTATGCAATCATTAGCTTCGTATAAACTAGATTATGAGCCTCATGTAGTAATAGTTGGTTAATAGACTTCAAAGTTTCAGGCACACTTCGCCCGAGTAATTAAATGGCAAGGCCTTTAATTATGTCAACTAATAGTTATACAAGTACCCTACATCAGGCATCATTGTTTGGGCATCTCATTAACTGAGGACAAATAAAGCAATTGAAAAGAGCAATTTAACTATGCCTGAAACAAACAAGCAATTGAACTGTTGAGTTGGTAGCATGCATACATGCACGCCTCAATAACATCCATGGCCTAGCTACATTTACTATATAAAGGAACAAGTAATGTAATATTGTTTGCCCCCTATGAAGTATCTCGACTAGTATGTAATCAAGATCCTAGTAATGATAGGGAGGCTAATGATGTGAATACGCATTTGGTTATGACATTTATGACATCGACAACTCTACCATAGCAGGAACCAGTTTCACACTATTCACTACTATAAGATGTTTTAGATATTTAAAAGTAGACTACATCCGTAATGAGTGAACAGACACATTAAAATGTGTTTACATACATCCGATTTACAAAAAGTTAGAACATCATATAGTAGTGAGTGGAGGGAATTTTAATCAATGGCCCAATGACTGGGTTACAGGTGAAGAACCCTACGCAAGCACAATGTCAGACAAATAGGATGTCCTGGTAATTGTAATACAGTGACTTACCATAACTGGTTGAACAAGCTCAGCACTGCTCCTCCTTCTCTTGCAAGGCTCCTTCCTAACATCTTGTACTTGGAAATTCTCAATCTTATCTTCATTGCACCCCCTCTGCAAGGTGACACAAACTAGTTACTAGTCTCCTTGGAAGATAAATATGCATGCTTTCCAATCTGTGAACAACACCAAAGGATGAATTTATAACAAAACAACACCACATAATGAAACATGCCACATCTCTTGCACACAATGAAATGAGCATTTACTATGTGTGCGCTGTGTAAAAACTAGGCATACCTTCGAACTGGACCTCCAGGTACTCTTGGAGAGCCTACTTTAGTGTACAGCCAAACCTTTATGTCACCTATGAGTTATACAAGCCCCCACTACAACAACCCTTAGTGTTTAAATCATTGACAAGCTCTGTTAGGTCAAGAACAACAAGTAATCAAAGCAAACAGTCCTAGTATGGCTGGCTGATACAAACAAGCAATTGAACAAATGTGTGAGCAAATCTTGCACAACACTGAATTACATATCAAGAAAAGAAGCATAGAAGGAGGCTTAAAGACCATCACTTGACTGACCAGATTTAAGTGGCATTTAAACATCATGTGCAACGTATAAACTAACATAAACATTGCATATTTCAGATTCTATAATGAAATGCACATGTATTAGGTTATGCCATGTATGATGCCTAAATGTACACTATAGCAGGCAGGAGTGATTCATCATTGCACGCACAATTGAATTGCAGGTTAAGGGCCAGTTCTATTCCACCTTTTTATAGCTTATTGTCAAAATAAGCCATAAAAGATGTAAAGAACTTGTTTCTGAGTTATGGGCTTGGGCTTAACTTATTTCGCTTGGGGGGGGGGGGTGCTTCGCGTAGAAGCTCACTAAAAATTGAACGGAAGGGGAATAGCGAAATGACTCTGTTGTCTGCCTATATTACACTCAAAATGCCACTGCTCACGCCCGCGTCACACCTGACCCTCAAGTAAAAACAAACACGCAAGCGTTCGTTTCCCTACCCGCTTGCATCTCCACTCCCCTTTCCCTCTACCTCGATCCCCTACCTGCAGCGCTAGGGTCCTCCAGCGAGCCACCGCCATAGGTCCCATCTGGCCTGCTCCTCGATGATGCTCTGTCCAGCTAGGCTACATGGCCGGCAGGTAGGGCCCAATCTCCCTGGCTGCTCCTCCCTCTGGCACCGCCCCTCACTCTCATGGTCTCCAGCAGCTGCTCCGCTATGGTCCGTCCAACACACTACTCCGGCGGTCGCCAAACAACTACGGTCGATGCCCCACTCTGGTAGAAGGCACCTCGTTCCCCCTCCCCTTCTCCTAGGCCGTGGCCTTGAGGTGCTGTTGAAGGATGAGCTCATCCAACAAGGTGAGGATCTCCTCTGGTTTTTTGCCAAATTTTCATTCTGATCCGCTATATGATGAATTGCTATGAGCTACTGGTGCTGCTATATGATGCATTGCTATGAGCTGCTCCTGTTGCTGCTGTATGATGAATTGCTATGAGCTTCTGCTGCTGTATGATGAATTGCTATGAGCTGCTACTGCTACACGATGATTTGCTATGAGCTGCTCCTGCTGCTGCTATACGATGAATTGCTATGAGCTGCTCCTGCTCCTGCTATATGATGAATTGCTATGAACTGCTGCTGGTATATGATGAATTGCTAGCTGCTGCTGTATGATGAGTTGCTATGAGCTGCTGCTGCTGCAATATGATGCTTTCAGGTGGTGCTGCTATATGATAATAACCAACCACTTGGACCATCGAATTTCAATAAATAATGGTTCTTCATTTAAATTTAGGCAATGCGTTCTTCATTTAAATTAGGCAATGGGCTCTCTATGGAAGATATTGACCAAAGTAGATTGTGCCAAGTAGATGGTATCTTTGTATTTGCATTTTGAACAAATATTGATGGTCTGTTTTCCTATCATATTAATTACTGCACTGGCTTCAATTTGTGATGTTTGCAAGTCAAATTAATTTTCATATGGGCAGCAAAATGACAAAACATAATGCAATCTAGACTTTTCACTGAACATACCACAGATAAGCTGAAAAAGCAGGCAATGAAAAGAACTGGTTGGCTTATTATCTGGAGCTTATATTCAAAGGGGCATATTTTCTTAGGATAGCTCGAAATAACTGTCCCTAAGAACCCTGGCCAACAGCACTGACATACAAATAACATGTCACAATGATTGCAATGGAGTGACCTACCATAGCACACTATATAGGCTCACCGCCGCCTCTCCTTTTTTTGTGATGTTCCATGAAATTGCCACATATATCTTATACTAAGAAATCTTGTACTTTTTCATTGCGGCACCCCATCGGCAAGTTGACATGGCTAATTTGAGATATCTCTACATGATAATACATTGCATATCCCTTGCGCATATTTAAACCACCAATTAACGATTGTGTGCGTAGCATAAGCTAGCCATGACTCTGTGTACTGGACTAGCAGGCACTCTAAGGGAGCCTAATGCAGTGCACTAGAATTCCTACATGCCACCTACGATTTTGTGTAATGTACTACCTCTGTTCCTAAATATATGTCTTTGTAGAGATTCCACTATGGACCACATACAGATGTATATAGATGCATTTTAGAGTGTAGATTCACTCATTTTGCTCTGTATGTAGTCTATAGTGGAATCTCTAGAAAGACTTATATTTAGGAGCGAACGGAGTATCATGTATGACATCTACATCTCTAATTTAGCAACCAGTAGTGGAAATCATTGTCTGCACAAAGGGATTATTGGTCGAAAATCCTAGCAAAGCGCGCTGGCAGGCACACAACAATACAAGAGGGAGATGCACTTAGAAGATCATAGCAATGCCTCTGTCCAGGCTCTTGGTTGGCCAACCTGTTAGATCCAGAAGAAACATCATCCTTGTAGTTCTTGCCAGCTGCATAACATGTAACAGCGACCTGTTAGTATATTTGAAGTACATCGGGCAGGTGATGTTGGACGGGTTTAAAGGTGACAAGTACCTAGGCCGCGGCGGGTGCTTGGCATCTTGCCAGACGGTGGGAATTAGGTTAGAAAGATCAAGGGTGATGACGCTGCGCTGGCTGTCAGGGTCCGGTAAGGAGATCTAGAACCGTGGAGCAGGGTGTTTGTGGAGCGGCTCTGGTAGGGTGGACTACGGTGTGGGCGAAGCAGATCTAAGGCCATGGACAAGGGCGTCGGTGAAGCTTCTCCGGTGGTTGGGTTCAGGATGGTGTCGACGATGCGGATCTGCGGCCGTGGACGGGGTGTCAGAAGCTGCTCTGGTTGGTTGGACGAGGGTGCAATGAAGCGGATCTGAGGCCGTGGACTTGGGCGTTGGCAAAGCGGCCCCGGTAGGGTTGAGAATGGTATAGGCGAAGCTACTCCGGTAGGGTTGAGGATGGTGTCGGTGAAGCAGCTCCGGTAGGGTTGAGGAAGGTGTCGGCGAAGAGGATCAGAGGCCGTCGACGGGGGCGTCGGTGGGGCAGCTTCGGGGGTGTGGACGAAGCGTCTCCGATGGTGAGTAGGAAGGAGCCGCTGCAGATGCGCTGCGGTTGACGAGAGTACCGGCAAAGCAGATCCGGCGATGTGGACAAGGCCGACACTGAATGGGCTATGGTACAGTGGTGGATGAGTAGTATACTTGTTTCTAGGGGAGGTGGGAGGGGTAGATGCGGCCGCAGAAGCAGATCCGGCGAGGTGGACGACGCTGGCAGTGAATGGGCTCTGGTACTCTGGTGGATGAGCAATCTAGGGTTTTGAGATGGGAGGGGTAGAAAGGCCAATGAAGTACGGACGGCGTGATGTAGGATGCTCTGGTGCTGTGGAGTAGTCGTTTTTGTCGGAGGGGGAGAGGAAATGGGGGTGCCGTGTGGTGGGGGGAACCAGAAGTTACCAAAGCAACCCCGACCTATTATGTAAATGAGGGCCATATTATAACTATTGTTCTCCGTGCGCCAAGGACAAAAGGGGAATTTCGCATGCTAAAGACTAGGTGGCGGAAATTTTAGAAGGAGGCGGGAGATTTTGCCGCCCTCGGGATCGTTCGTATCTAGTTTCAACTAATTTTGGATAGTGCTAGCGGGAAGGTCATGCGAGACTATGTACACGGGGCACACGTCAGCAGTTAATAACTGGTATGAAGTCCACCCCAGAAAAAAGACAATAACTCGGGATGATGCACCGATAACTTGGATGTTCACACGGGCGCGGCCAATCGTACGGGTGTAGAGGCGCGTTCACAAGAAAACGGATCAAATGCTCAGCCTATGTATTTCTCGTGTAAATATATAATTTAGTGCCATTGGTTATTTATTTTAAACACAATGCATTGATGTGTTAATTTTAATTATATTGCACAGTAACAAATGGATAATATAGATACACAAAAGAAACAGATATTGTAGTCCGCTACTTAAAAGTGTTACCTCATATGATTACATGGCCTCCATTTCATAAATTGCGTACCCGTTGAATTCATATATGAATATTACATATATTACTTCATAATAGAACCTTAAATCATCCAGGACTAATGAATTAGAATGCAAAACTAACAATGGTGCATGTACATGATAACTACAGTGGTTGTTTGAAGAAACATCACTATAACTTTGGCATGCACAATTGAAAAAGACTATTTAAAAAAATGCGATATGTGAGTGTCCAATCTTTGTAGCGTTGAATCGATGTTGTATCGTTGGCCACGATACAAGTAGATATTGATTATGTTCAAGCGATGCACGTCCACGATCGCTGGATAGTGATACGTGAATGAATTGTGCAATCTCTCTCACACGCATACATATCTCATTTCTCCGTGGGCATCAGAATCACACACGCGCACTTCGTGTATTTCTCTCCCTCCGTCAAGGTTAGAATTCGTCTTTCTACCCTATCCTACAAGTCTCTCACACAAAAACACACACGCTCAAAGTATAACTATGTATCACACACATAATTCCGCCCACCCACCGCCACTAATGTCTCAAAGTATAACTATGTCTCACACACATAGGCGTAAGGTTAACTCGAGTCCCGGAACCATATGACTATGGCCACCGACTCGTTGCTCTCCGCGCACCCAGCTTCTGTCTCTGCATGCATGGTGCTGCTGCAGGCACGGGAGGTGCGGCCACAGACACGGGAGGCACGACCACCGCAAACATGGGAAGCGCGGCCGCAGACACTGCTGGCGCAGTACGACACGGCAGCGATGACGCCCGTGTCGCCGTGCCGGCGTGGAGCAACTCGACACTCCTCATTGAGCTGAATTGGAGCAGCGAGTTGCTGAACCACGCGCCGGCTTGGGGCGGCAACTGGCTCCGTCGGGCCAGGCAAGGTAGGTGAAGCACCGAGCGTCCTCGCTCGTATCCGGAGGGCTCGACAGGCCACCCAGCCAGCTAGTATGCCGGAGAAAGGCTCCTCGAAAGGCATCGGAAGAGTGGAGAAAATGATGGAGGAGATGGGGGAGCGGCGGAGGGGTGCGATTCTTGCCCGCTGTCTGGCCTTGTTTAAATAGAGGGCGGACGGTAGGAGCTTGGCCGGCGTCTGGCCTCATTTAAACTGAGGGCGGACGGGAGGAGCTCGGCCGGTGTTGCGTTTAATTCTGGCCCACTCATGAACGGACGTGTGGCCAGAGTAGGTTTCTCGGTTTGCATGCGGGTGTAACGGAGGTGTTTGATGGAGGCGACGAGGCGTGTTCAGCCGGGCGTGCAGCGAGCGGCGCAGTACTATTCGATTTGATAGCTAGAACTAGTAAACCAGTACGGTAGAAATATACTATTGAGTAAACCAGGACAGTTCCCGAGACGGCTTTAATGCAGACAAAGGAGAGGGTAGCGGTTCCCGAAATGTTGAACGGCCAATGATGCATCCTCCTTAAATTAGTATCATGCTAAGGGAAGTAGGGAGGAGGACGTGGAAAGGAGGCAGCACGATGTGAATGCAACGCAGTTTGCACTCATGTAAAGGCGCCCCTCCATTCCAATGCATCCACCACATTGTACGCACCTACGCAACAATACTCACTTCATTACCATGGCGGCGATGTGATCGACTGGCAAGCATCTGTGCCAGATGGTCCACGATGCCGGCCTGCGACACGGCACCGAGGATCATCTCCAGAGGGTATTGGCGACCGGCTGGTTCATGGCCATCGTCGACGCCAGCTACGACTCTCAGTTGGACAAGATGATCGTTGCCACCATCAACAAGTTCACCGTCGTGAAGAAGCTCGCGGATGACATTGCCGTACTCCTCCAGCCTGCGCGCCCAGGCTCCTCATTGCCTGCCACCCTAATCGGCCTCCATGATGTGAAACTCTTTCAAGCACTGGTAGCCCTGCGACTGCCCGCCGACGCAACGAAGAATGTCCACCTCGAGGTCGCGCTCGCCGATAGGCGCCTCGCCCTGCAAGAATTCATCAACCTACACATCCATGTGTATGAGGAAGTCGTGTACATAGGCATCTACAAGGACAATGGGGACGCTACGACGTTGGCCTTTGTCAACCAGCAGGAAGCCTTGGACGCCTTTGTTGAGAAGCACCTTGACCTCGCCACAAAAGCCGCCGCTCCTCAGCCCTCGGTCGGTGGCCCGGCGCACTGAGTCGAGGAGGAGGAGGAGGTCGTTGATGGATGCATCTTTCTTCTTGCCTCCTGTAATCACCACTGCGATCGCGTTGTTGTGGCCTTAATTCTTATTGTACTATTGCATTGCCGTTCCAGTCGATAAAGACATGTGTGATTCCTTTGCTCACATTTGGCGTCAATTATATGCATCACTGTAACTAGTACTCCCTCCATCAATTTATAAGTTGTGCTTACCTTTTGCATCAACTTCGTAATTTACGTACGATGCTTGACCCGACCTACGAACTACTCGTAAATTCAAAAACTGCGGCCGAACTTATAAATTCAAAACTACTCATGCAACACGCCTCTCACGTTCGCAAGTTCAAAACGAGAAACTGGAACACGTACATGAAGCATGTCCCTTCCCTGTCGCATCGACACTGTCGTTCTGGTCCCCCGGTTAACGCGCATTGGCTAGGCTTTATATCACTACAACATGTGGGACTGCATGTGACCAAACCAATGATGCGCCAACCTAGCTACTACCCTGCTTATCGGGCGGGAAAAGCCCCGCCCTAGCGTTTCCAATCGTTATTTCTATCTATCAATCATGCGCAGAACCAAATGTTACAATTTATATGTGTTTAAATGGAAAAGGCCTGCCGCGTTCGCGTCGCACCCCCACACGCCCGGGAATCGGGAGTACTCCATGGTCCGTCCAACACGCCACATAGCTAGGGAAGGCATGTTGCCTAGCATTTTCACTTCCATGTGGGACCGCAGTTGAGCAAACCGACTATCGGCAAACCACACCCCACCCGCCGCGTTGGAAAACAAAAACGAGGATGGAAAGATCTAGCTGTAGCACGGAAGCCAAGAAATTTGGTGTCAGATGGGACTCGTTGATAGAGTAGGAGCACTCCGTACTACTCCTACTATGAAGTTTGTACTACTACTACCACTATACAACTAGGTACGTGCACAACACAGCATCGTAGGAACAAAAAATGGGAAGATCTTGTTTTGGGTGATTTATCTTTTTTCAGTCAATGTAGTATGAATAATATGATGTAGGGGGCACCCATGAAGCCACGTGGCACGTCTGGAGGTTTCTCTACAGTCAAACTTTGTATACTTTCAACAATTTGTAGGAAAAAGTATTAACATATACACCACCAAATATATATCATTTGATTCATCGTTGCTTTTATTTCCACATCGTGTAAATTTGTTAGTGTAAATGTTCATATTGTTTTTACCAAATTCAGTCAAGCTTTATAAAATTTGGCTGCAGTCAAAGCTATATATGTGCGGAGTAAATTACAAATGAAGGGAGTGGAATAGATATAGATATAACTATACAAATAAAAAATATAGTAATATAGTCTATATATATAAATAAGGCTACTACCCTTTTTCTAGGTTAGAACTCGCGTTGTTGTGTACATATTGTTTTGCTTCGCTACAATTTGCATTTGCGGGGTGTGTAGGACTACCGCCTTGTTCAGAACCTATACCAGCAACCCCACCATTATCCTTAATTAATTCATATTGGCAATTACGATTGCATTATCTTAGTTCTAGCCAGTTCTTCGGGTGCTTGGAGGAACTCCATCTTGTTATTCAGGTTGATTTTGTGCATACAACAAGATCATCGACCATCGAAGATTTGTTTAGTAATGATTGTCGATTTGTATCACCGGGTACAATATAGCTGGATCGTCAACGTCAAAATCCACCAAATCGATACTTATCCCCACTCTCATTGAAAGATTGAGTCGCCGTCATAAGACTACCACGTAGACAATTCCTTCACTATAACATACACATGAGCACCCATCTCATTATTCAGGTCCATGCCTCCCTCTCTCTCTCTCGAAACACACACACCTCTCCACACGATGCGTGTCTCTTGGTCTCTCTTCCATCCCATGACAAAAAGGCACACCGCCATTCTCTTCTTCTTGCTACCCCCATCTATGTAGTTAGGTCTCCTTGCAACAAACAAGCATTCATCTCTCTCTCTACTATCTCTTTCTACCACACATAACCTTCCACCCCTAGCCAGTCGTGCTGTCAAGGTCTATCCAGCTCTCTCACACGCAAATAGACGCTGTCTGTGTGTCCCTTCATCGCACACACACTATCGCTCTCCCATATCTGCAACCTCGTAACCTTGTCGATCCCGACGTTACACACACACCTCTCTCTCTCTAACACACACACGCACACGCACACACCCTCTCTCTCCCTTTCGGACACTCCTCTCTCTACGACACACACAATCTTTCGAACACGCATATGCCCCTCTCTCATTAGGTATCACTGCCCCTGCCCCCCCCTCTTTGTCACACAAATATTCTCTCCATTTCTATCTATACATGCATAGTCTAAATTGAAACCAAATACAAAAATGAGTTCCGATTACAAAAATCAAATCCACTTCCAAACAAAATATGAAAATAGGGTGAAATCGTGCACACAAATGTTTGTTGCGTGCATGAATGCAATGATATGGATGTACTACTCGTACATCCACACAGACCCATTTCACACAAATTACATTAAACCCTTCTCAAAATATGGTGCGCATGTGATGTTTGTTGTACTGCTTCTTCCTCCGACACGTTCCAATATATTGTGCTACTTCCGATTCTATTTTTCTCCTCAGACCATGTGAAACCACGAAAAGGTCACCCCCCGCCCCCACTGGTACTGTAGCTCGAAGCTCCCGTACGGACACAACACCCACCAGAGCACGTAGCCATTGCCGAAGTGGACGGTGCCGCAGCCTGGGAAGAGGACAGAGTCTCTGACATTGCCGAGGTGGAGCACCCCCTCTACGGCCGTGAGTTGCGCGCGCTGACTGTCCATGCAGAGGACAGTGTGATCTAGCGGCTCGCCCTCATCGGCCACGAGGGGTAGCTGTGCTCCAGCAGCACGCCCTGGTCAGTCACGAGGAGGTGCATCGCGTCCTCGCCGCTCACAATGTGGACGAGCGCGTTCTCCAGTAGCATGCTCGCGAGCATCGCATTGTCGAGAGCACGCCCGCGAACATCGCATCATCGCCGCTCTCGACGTGGACGAGCGCGTGCTCCGGCAGCACACCCACGAACAATGCATCCTCGCCGCTCACAATGTGGATGAGCGCGTTCTCCAACAGCATGCCCACGAACATCGCATCGTCACCGCTCTCGACGTGGACGAGTGCGTGCTTCGGCAGCACGCCCGTGAACATCGCATCCTCGCCGCTCAGGCGCACGAGCGTGTGCTCCAACAGCACAGCCGCGAGCATGGCATCCTCACGGCTCACGAGGTGGTTGAGCGCGTGGTCCAGACAGTGCCCCAGGAGTCGGGACGCAAGCACCGCGCCCCCGGCTACGAGGAGTACTGCATGGTGCCCATCATGGTTTAGGAAATTCCTGTGACTTTGCCGCTCCCTGGAGAGCGCGAGCTCTAGTGGGCGCTCGAGGAGTCCCGCGCCGATATGCAGGTGGCAGCGGACATGCAAGATTATCCTTCGAGCTCTCCTCCTCTTACGACACCGCCCCCGTCGTACGTCCTCTGCCTCGGCTCTCGCGGACATTTGGAGTTTAGTTTTATGGAACATTAATATTTGGATTAATCATACCTCTACCAAACTGCGAAGGATCAAGACTAATACAAAAAACAACCTATGACTAACAAGCATAAATAGATGATGTGGCGGCATTGCATGCCGGAGTATATTGCAATTTATGGATTGCATGCGTGACTAGCTTATGTGGCTTGGTTGCATGGCTAGGAAAGGCTAGAGAAAAATAAATAGATAATGTGTTTAGAGTGCACTCCACTAAATGGGAGCATGTAAATATCTTTAGAGTGCACTCCACTTTTTTTTTCAGACGCTTAAGTGCACCGGATGCCGTGCCATGCTACAAAATGTTAGAAAAAAAATCTGCTCCAATGTTTTAAAAATCTATTATTATCTTGAAACCAGCCACACCCGCCCCTCACCTCATCAAAACAGCCCGAGGAATATGTCTTCAGTGAAGCATAATTTATTTTTACTGATATATGTATATCAAAACTAGAGTGTTTATATTTCAAGTTTGTGAACAAGTATTATTCTACTACTTTGGATCCATTGCAATGCCCGGGCCAGTACATTGGTAGTAGTAAGAAACAAATTCCGAGTTTGGCACGAGTTCGTACTGCGGGAGCACCACAAGCCTCGGCGCAGGAGTTACATTTCCCTCTCGGGGCCCACGGGATCGAGCTTCAGCGGCTTAGTGCACCTGCCTTTGAGTCAATGACATGTGGACCCTAAATGCGGCTGGCCCACATGTCATTCTCATAAAAGCATAGGGGCGGTGGGACCGACAGGGGTGTGGCGCAGGTCGGGGGACGTGTGGTGTCATGGGTTCGAGCAGCGTCGTG
Organism: Thinopyrum elongatum; assembly: GCA_011799875.1. Classification (NCBI taxonomy): domain Eukaryota; kingdom Viridiplantae; phylum Streptophyta; class Magnoliopsida; order Poales; family Poaceae; genus Thinopyrum; species Thinopyrum elongatum. The sequence goes on from CM022298.1 coordinate 467,769,860, forward strand.
GGAATCGCATGTGGCTGTGGTAGAAACTTGATGGTCGCCGCAGTTCAGCTGGCCCGCATGTCATGCACACAAAGGCAGAGGAGCGGTGGGGCCGAGAGAGGTGAGGCGCACATCGGGGGACGTGGTGCCGTGGGTTGGAGCGGCATCGTGGGAATCGCGTGTGGCAGTGGTAGAAACATGATGGTCGTCGTAGTTCAACTTCCATGGACAAGCTGTCATGTCTACTGACACATGCATTGCATACCGCTCACTACAAGGAGTAGTAGTAGAGAAAACTAGGTGGATAAATGGTTCATTATAGTCAAGCAGACGTATATCAATGTACACAGAGTACACTTGTTCCAAAGACATGCACACCAGCAAAATAGTTCATCTATATCAATGTACACAGAGAGGAAATATAATTTTTACAAGAGAGGAAATAGTTCATCCATCTATAATGCCCTGCTGCTGGTGCAACTTCTTCTTCTTCTTCTTCTTCTCATTTTCTATGGGAGACGGCTTCACAACAAGCTCTTTCGACCTTGCAGCTATCTCGAAACTCACACGGGCATCGAGGGCAGCATATTTTATCCGCTCGTAGGTCAAGGGATAATTCTCCCATCTAGACGACCTTAATCCCAGCGTCTCATCACCCTTCTCAAGATTTGTTCCGAGCATAGAATTTGCTACGTCGAATAGGGATGGTGTTTCTTTATCACAATCGTCTACAGGAATTCTGGTTTGTAGGTCAGCGATGTTTTTCAAGTCAAGGTTGTACGGTGCCAGCTTCTCTTTGTCCCCTTCGATAGCTGCCCCACAGAAGTATATGTCCTCCCGAGACATGAAATCATGGAGCTCACTTGGTATGGAGGGCGCGTGTATGGTGTGATACACGAAAACTTCATCTTCGAGGCACAGTTGAAGGACGGAGGCGCGTTGGATCTTCCCAGTGGCACGCTCCGTGTACTATGCGTCGAGACCGACGACCTTCATCTCCACCTTTTGGAGGGAGTTGGATACATTGTTGATCCACTCCCGAACAACCCTTGGGTGGTCGGTGACAGTGGCAACTATGCTCAACGAGCCTTCGACGAGGACATGTTTAACACTAAAAGCCTACATAGGGATCTCTTTCGCCATTTGGAACCACTGGACTGGAGGGCTATGGTTTGGAGAATTAGGATTAAGATGGCTAGTCTAACTGAAGAAGATGATTATTTAAAGGGGCTTCGGAATTACTCCAGGAGGATGTGAATCCAGTGGGGGTTGAATGCAAATGAAGGAGAGGTGAAGAAGCCGAGGAAAATCGGTTCCCGATGGAGAAGTAAATGGGAGAAGTGGCATGCAGGCAGTTGATTAGATAGCTAGGTAGACCAACCTACAAAATGAAAAGGCTATGCGGGTAGCATACTGAGGAGTGGTCCATGTCCGTGTACGTGCCCATCCTTCTATCCCTACATGTGCCACTGGTTAGTTGAGGTCACTCTTTCGAATCACCGTGGCGAAACATTTTATGATTCCTTTTTATTTCTGCACCCCTCCTGACAGGTGGGACCTATGCAAAACCCACTTGGGTGGACGAACATATATACAAACATATCCATCTCTTTTCACAAAAAAATGTGTCGTAGCTGGTTCGGATTGATATTGGTGCGTGCCTGCGAGACACAACCTTTTCTGGTTAAGGAATGTGCGATTATCCTAAAAAAAGAAAAAGCCCTTCTTCGCGCTTCCGCATGCACGAGAATTTGGTTCTGCTCGCAATATGGATGCTACCTGGAGGATGAAGTTAACCCAGAGGCATGCTAGCACGGGAGACCTATTTCCTCTGTACAGTACTACTCCGTATGTTACTACTAGTAGTAGTACAACTATGGTACACTTGATGGTCAAAATATTATTCATCCGGTCCTCACAGTGAAGTGACAAGACCCTGCGCCCGAGGTGACACTAGTCCAGGCGGCGTGTTCGGGTTACCAAAGTCAGCCTCACCTTGTGCAATGTGCAGTCACTGTCATCGCCGCTGTATAGCATGCCTTGCCTCGTCTCCCTCTCCCCTAGCACCACTCCATCTCCATATCCGTCTCGCCGGAGATCCTGAGGTCACTCTTCATCATCTCACTGTGCCCTCGCGTACCCTCGCCTCGCTCACCTCCCTCAGTACCACTATTCCCTAGCTAGCCGCTCCAGCACCGAGAGCCTTCTCCCCCGTAAATCAAGCCCCACAAAACCCCACCTTCCAAACTCCACCATGGCCGAACGAGAACCGCGCAGCATCCATATGAGCCACGACTGGAGCGATCTCCCTAGTGACATCCTCGACCTTTGTTGTTCGTGTATGGATATGTTGAGCGCCATGCGGCTGGCTGCATTCTCGAGGGACATGCACGCGGCCATCGTCGAAGCGAGGCCTGAGCTTTTCAAGACACCCTGCTTGCTGCTGTCTGGTCTTGCGAGATTTGCTCACCATGATACGAAGGTGTACATGATGCCCCTCGAATTCAATCTGACCTCCATTAGCCGAAACTTCTTTGCAGGTATGTACTGGGTCACTATACATCATGCCCCTCGACTTCGATCCGATCACCATCGCCCAAAACTTCTTGGCAGGTATGTACTGGGTCGGCATGAACTCCCACTGGATGGCTGCCATCAGAGAAGACCGGAAAAAGTTGGTGCTCGTGAACTTCCACACCTCCCATGAGATTATCCTTCCTATGTTGGATTATATAGGGTTTTACCATCGCGGTCCAAGTCATCTAGATTACGTCGTCAGTTGGACGGACCTTATTTTGCAGAAGATTGTAATCTGCCAAGTGCCCACACGAAATGCGGATTACGCAGACTTCAAGCTAATTGCCTTGTTCGACCGCGGACTCGCCTATCTTTCCGCCGGTGCCTTCTTTAGCTGGAGACAACTCACCTCGCAGTGGATCGTCAAAGCTGATACACACTTCTGTGATGCTATTGAACACAATGGCATCATCTACGCGATCGACAAAGCAGATGGCACCATGTTTTGCTGGGATGGCGCGTGTAAGTTGTTTTCGTCTGATGTTAATGATAACGCCATCACACTGTTTGAACTTTTTGTGATGATTGGCATATCCCTATTTGAGCAGAATTTGAGTAGAACTATGGCATGATGACCCACAAGTATAGGGGATCTATCGTAGTCCTTTCGATAAGTAAGAGTGTTGAACCCAACGAGGAGCAGAAGGAAATGACAAGTGGTTTTCAGCAAGGTATTTTCTGCAAGCACTGAAATTATCGGTAATAGGTAGTTTTGTGATAAGATAATTCGTAACAGGTGTCGGTGTCAAAACCAGCAGATCTCGGGTAGGGGGTCCCGAACTGTGCGTCTAAGGTTGATGGTAATAGGAGACGGGGGACACGATGTTTACCCAGGTTCGGGCCCTCTCTAGGGTGGTAATACCCTACGTCCTGCTTGATTGATCTTGATGAATATGAGTATTACAAGAGTTGATCTACCACGAGATCATAATGGCTAAAACCCTAGAAGTCTAGCCTGTCTGATTATGGTTGCCTCTACGGACTAAACCCTTCGGTTTATATGGACACCGGAGGGGGCTAGGGTTGTACAAAGTCGGTTACAGAGAAAGGAATCTTCATATCCGAACGCCAAGCTTGCTGTCCATGCCAAGGAGAGTCCCAACCGGACACAGGAGAGAGTCTTCTGTCTTGTATCTTCATGGCCCATCAGTCCGGCCCACGTTACGTAGCCTGGACGCCCGAGGACCCCTTAATCCAGGACTCCCTCAGTAGCCCCTGAACCTGGCTTCAATGACAACATGTCCGGCACGCAGATTGTCTTCGGCATTGCAAGGCGGGTTCCTCCTCCAAATACTCCAGAACAGACTTCAAGCACAGAAAGCGTGTCCGGCTCTGCAAAACAAGTACCACACACAACCGCAGAGAGTATAATATTTCACGAGTCCAATCTGCTGACAACTTTTTGTAACGCGACACCACGTTCCTGCACGATCATTATTTCGAACCGCGCTCCATGCTTTAAGATGCGGTTTCCAGTGGCATGTCTCATCACAGCAGAGATCGTGTTCCTTCATTACGGGATTCTCATCAATACGGGCGTGGGTAATCCAACCGTGCCGTTTGCACGGCCCTTGGGAATAGGTGAGTTTTAAGGCGAGTGGGGAGGCACTTGATATTCACTGCCTTTATAAGGGGATAAGGATTCACCCCTTTTCACCCACGCCTTCTCTGTCTCTGCCTCTCCATTCCTGAGCTCCAGCGCCCAAGTTCTCATCTTTTCCGCCTCAAAGAAGCACTCCGACCATGTCCGGATCCGGAGCGCAAGGCAAGTGGATGGCCTCCTCCGTCAAGGAGAAGGACATCACGAAGCTCCGAGAGGCAGGGTATTTGGCCAAGGAAATCGCCCACCAGCTTCCGACCAAGGGACAGATCATCCCCACCCCCAAGCCTCATGAGAGGGTGGTGTTCATCCCCCACTTCGTCCGCGGGTTAGGGTTTCCTCTCCACCCTTTTGTCCGCGGACTCATGTTCTACTACGGGTTGGATTTCCATGATCTAGCCCCAAATTCTTTCCTCAACATCTCGGCATTTATTGTCGTGTGCGAGGCCTTCCTCCGCATCCCACCCCACTTCGGACTGTGGCTCAAGATTTTCAATGTGAAGCCGAAGGTGGTGGATGGCCAACACGCAGAGTGCGGAGGCGCCATGGTGAGCAAGATGCCCAACGTCACATGGCCCAAAGGTACCTTTGTGGAGACCATCAAAGGGTGGCAGCAACTGTGGTTCTATATCACAGAGCCCCACGACGCCACTTGGGCCGCGGCTCCTGAATTCAAGTCCGGAGCCCCAATGCGGCTCACCTCCTGGCTAGAGAAGGGCCTGAATTGGGCATCGTCGGATGAGCTGACAGCGCTGCAGGCGCGTATCCAGAGTATGGTGGACAAGAACATCAAGCTTGTCAATGTGATCCAGGTGATGCTAGTTCGCCGGATCCTTCCATGCCAAAGCCGGACTTGCCATTTGTGGGAGTTCGATCCGGCCGAGCACCAGACCTTGCAACAGTTCTTCGGAACTACACATGAAGACATCTGGAAGGTGCTTTTTAAGGCCAACGAGAAATGGCCGGAGATGACCGAGGACTGTGGGCACGACCTGGCCCATCCCGCTAGTCCGGTAAGTCTTTCGTGCTTCAAGGTGTATCCTTTACTTGCTTACTCAGGGAAAATGCCTAAGCCTCCCTATTTATTTTTTCAGGGCTGGACGAAGAAGGCAGAGCGGATTAAGTGTCCAGCTCCGCTGCCCGAGGAACCAGCCATCCCGCTTCTGACAAAGATGCTGGTCCCGACGCCCTACTAGGCGCCGGAGAAGAAGGCCAAGAAAAAGGCCAAGGAGACCAGAAGTGGCCTTTGTCGCAAGGGAACTTCAGATGCGACGTCCGAAGATGCCGAGACTCACTCCACCGCCGCAGAGGACGACGAGGAGGAGGAGGAAAGCAACTCTCCCCTTGAGGGGGGAAGGAAGAAAAGGGTGGCCCCCATAAATCTGGAGGCAGAGGCGTCCAAGAAGGGGAAGGTCTCCCTCGCGGATAACTCCGCGTGGGATGTCGACAGCAGCCCAGAGCGGTGCCCCCAAGATAAGCCCCTAGCCGAGTCGTGAGTACTCAAAGACCCTGGCGCATTCGTATATCCAGCCTCTTTTCTCCACAGTTTTAACATGTTGAATCATGTACTTGCAGTCCGGCTTGTTCCGACCTCGTGGGATCCTCATCTTCGGGGAATTCGCTGGACCCGAAGGCGATGGACAGCGGGTCCCTTCCGGCGGCCTCTTCTCCCAAGGCCATGGGTGACACCGAGGCGTTGTCCCGAAGGATCCCAGGCTAGGGAGAGACGCAGGAGGTCGTCAGCATGGCGCCAGAGGGTGAAACCTCGGCCGCCGGACACATGGGGGGAGCAAATCCCCATGGAAACTGGCAATGGGGGCCAGGTCCAATTCGGCCCCCAGCCGAATACGGTCCCGGAGACCTATACGGCTCCGGAATCCGGCAAGCAACCTTCTTCAAAAGAAGGGGGTGTGCCTATTTCGCCGGTGACCTCTGTCCATCCAGAGGCACCGGACACCCTACTGGAAGCGCTGCGAAGTGCTTCCATTGTAGAGGAACACCGTGCCCTCATGGGTACGGTGATTGAGAAGATTCAGTCCGCGAAGAGCGGACTGACCGAAGCCTGCACAAGCCTTCTAACAGGTTTTGAGGTATGAAATGCAATTATGTAAAAAGAATGTCACAGTATAGACAGTAGCCCCTGAGACACTGTCCGGTGGTCGAAAAGAAAAGCCGGACAGAGGATCAAACAATTTTCGCAGGAGACTAACCATACATGTCTATGTGAAAAAGCAGGCGTCGCTGCTGGCTGTGACCTCCCATGCTGCCGAAGTCTCCGTACTAAAGCAGAGTTTGGAGCGGGCCGAGGAAGAACTCGGCCGTGTGAAAAAGCAGCTGGAGGACAAGCAAGGTATGCCATGACCTTCTGTATATCAGAAAGGATAGATGAGTTGCATTGACCATAGTGCCATGATATTTGTAGGAGCGGCGACCGAGGTGAAGGCCCTTAAAAAGGCGCTGGCCGAGGCCCAGAAGAGAGCGGCGGAGGAACAATTCATCCGCGAAAAGCACGAGGCCAGGGTTGGTGAGGTCCAACAAGAGCTCAAGGACGCTGTAAAGAAATGCGAGTCCTTGGAGCGCAAGATTACGGATCAAGAGTCCGAGCTTGCTAAGGTCCTCCAAAGCACACAAGAGGCCCGGGTTGAAGCCCAGGGCGCCCTCCAGGAAATCCAAGAGGCTAGGAAAATCACGGCGGGTAAGGCCTTTATAATGCAAAGCAAATTTGTGAAGAAAAGGTACCTCTTACTGACCCGAATTTGGAGTTCCCCAGGAGCGTTTGCGGATCTGCCGCGCAGCATTGCTAATGCTGTGGATTTCTTCCGAGCCGAAGAGGGGAGCTCAATGGAGAAGCTGTTCTAGTCGCAATACCTTGCGCCAGAGCATCCGGTGCCCCTCAGCGATCAGCTGAAACAGCTGACCGAACTACATAGGGCGGCTGAATTGGCCATGAAGGATTTGATAATCCGTCTATGGCCTGCCGAAGCCATACCCAACAGCTACTTCAGGCTCGTGAAGCGACTAGTTGCTGCCTGCCCTCGGCTTGATGCCATCAAGCGGTTGGTCTGCATTGAAGGTGCGCGGATGGCCTTCGCCTGTGTCAATATACAATGGGCGAAGATGAACGCCGTCAAGCTCGCGACCGAGGGACCGCCCGCGGGCAAGGAGCACCGCACGCCCGAGCGATATTTTGACGATGTCCTGGAGGGATCCCGCATTGTAGCGGAGCAGTGTGCAAAAGACATTATCTTTGAATGAATATATTCATGTTATCCTGTCTTGTATAATGGAGCAAAACTGATATGTAATATAATATTAGTTGTTTATATCAAGATTTTTCCTCCTGTGCGGCCGTTTTATTAAATCTGAGAGTTGGCCAGTTGTCGGCTTCAGCCCCCACGTAGGTAGTACGGGGGTGTTCGGGATAAAATCTAAACACTCTTGATCCAAAGTTTGGTCCTTGAAGGAGGTGTTTAGCGCAACGAACCAGGCAATCGGACTATGTGGCTTTATCACCCTCACTTAGCCATAGGAGTTTTATAATAGAAATTTAGGCGCAGCCCCTAGTATTCGTGAGTCCGAACTAGGGTGCTGTAAACACCAGATCGGGTAGAGACCAATTCGTCGCATAATGCGGAAAAAATCGCAAAAGATTTGTAACCTCCGAAGAGCTGACCGGCTCACGCCGCATCATGACAGTCAGTTTTTGGCTTTCTCTACTGAGGTGCTCATCCGGATGAACCAGGGCACAATCGCAGTAGTTCTCCCTTTACTACCCTAGCCGATATAGCGGAACGTAAGGTAGTAAGCACAGGAGCCGGGCAACCCAACTATTGACCAAAGACATGATTCGGAGCCAATGCATATAATGCTAAATTCGCGGTGCCGAACTATACTATAAAAAGTGTTCGGACTTTGTTGCCGTAATATGGGGCGCAATAAAGCCCCTGCCGAACTTAAGCCGTACCAAAGTGTACGGGTGCAATTGATAAGATTATCAAGAAAAAATGAAGTAGTAAGCTAGTGCCGCAGAAGTTGGGCCGCGAACTGTTTCCATTATAATTTTATTGATACGTCAAAGCGTATAAGTAGTGCGATAAGCAACAGGGCTATTTAACATGCCATGACCAAGAGAGAGCTGCGTGCGGGTCCTGAGAACAGGTGGAGTGATCGTCAAAAAGATTCCCGTATACCTCAATGCTTCTTGCTGTCTTGGTGTATCTATCCTTCGAAAGGACCAATGATCAGGCCGTCTTGAGGGGCCTGTGGAAAAGAAACCTGAAAAGGATAAGAAAGAAAAAAATGAAAGTATGTGTGTCCAGGGGAGGTCGAGCCGTATTATGGACCACAATCTAGTTATGCCTCCATCTATGCCCATGGTATTTTAAGTGTGTAGTTATGTACGCGTGGTACATATGCCGCCATTTGGCCGGGACGGAGACGGAGGCCGGATTGCTAGTCTAACTCCTGACAAGCCGGACTGTTATGCTGCGGAATAGTCTGGATCCGCTTGACAGTGTCCGGGAGCTTGGCCGCTGAATTAAGATTCTGCTTGGCAAGGCCGCTCTGTACTTCCGCTGCCAAGGCCGCGGTGTGCTCCTCGGTACGGAGGGAGCGATCCGTGTTTCCGTTAACTGTTATGACACCGCGTGGTCCCGGCATCTTGAGCTTGAGATAAGCATAGTGTCACACTGCATTGAATCGAGCAAATGCGGTTCATCCAAGCAGTGCGTGATAGCCGCTGCGAAAGGGGATGATATCGAAGATCAACTCTTCGCTTCTGAAGTTGTCCGGGGATCTGAAGACAACCTCCAATGTGATTGAGCCCATACAGCGGGCCTCTACACCTGGTATGACTCCTTTAAAGGTAGTTTTTGTGGGTTTGATCCTTGAGGGATCGATGCCCATTTTGCGCACTGTATCCTGATAGAGCAGGTTCAGGCTGCTGCCGCCGTCCATGAGGACGCGCGTGAGATGGAATCCATCAACAATTGGATCGAGGACCAGTGCGGCTGAACTGCCATGACAGATACTGGTCGGATGGTCCCTGCGATCAAAGGTGATCGGGCAGGACGACCATGGGTTGAACTTTGGGGCGACTGGCTCTATCGCGTAGATGTCCCTGAGCGCTCGTTTGCGCTCCCTTTTGGGGATATGAGTGGCGTATATCATGTTCACCATTTTAACCTGGGGAGGGAACTTCTTCTGTCCTCCTGTGTTCGGCAGACAGGACTCCTCATCGTCGTCCTCGCTTTGCGACCCCTTCTCCTTGTTTTCGGCATTTAACTTGCCGGCCTGTTTAAAAACCCAACAGTCGTTGTTGCTATGATTGGCTGGTTTATCAGGGGTGCCGTGGATCTGACATGGACGATCGAGTATGTGGTCCAAGCTGGATGAGCCCAGATTGTTTCTTTTGTATGGCTTCTTCCGCTGGCTGGACTTGGAGCCGCTGAAACCGGCGTTGACCGTCGTGTCTCGGCAGTGCCACCATTGCTTTGGCGCTTGTGCCTGTTGTGTCGGGGCTTGTCATTGCTATTCTTTGCTTCAGAGGTACCGGCATCACTTGCAGTGTTATTGCTACGGGCTAGCCAACTATCCTCGCCCACACAAAAGCGGGTCATGAGTGCCGTGAGGGCTGCCATGGACTTCGGCTTTTCTTGGCCGATGTGACGGGCGAGCCATTCATCACGGATGCTATGCTTAAAGGCCGCTAGGGCTTCGTCATCTGGGCAGTCGATGATCTGGTTCTTTTTAGTTAGGACCCTAGTCCAGAATTTCTTGGCCGACTCTATAGGTTGTTGAACTATGTGACTTAAGTCATCGGCATTCGGAGGTCGTACATATGTGCCTTGGAAGTTGTCGCGGAAGGCGTCTTCCAAGTCCTCCCAGCTGCCAATAGAGTTTTCAGGCAGACTGTTTAACCAGTGCCGAGCTAGCCCCTTGAGTTTTAGTGGGAGGTATTTGATGGCGTGAAGGTCATCGCCGCGGGCCATATGAATATGGAGAAGAAAATCCTCAATCCATACCGCGGGATCTGTTGTTCCATCATATGATTCGATATTTACGGGTTTAAACCCTTCTGGGAATTCATGCTCCATTACTTCATCAGTGAAGCAGAGGGGATGTGCGGCGCCTCTATATCGGGCCAAGTCGCGACGTAGTGCGGACGTAGTCCATCTGCGATTTTCGGCCCGGACGTGGTTATGCTTGGTACGTCTGGCTTGATAGCCATCGTCGCGCGCCAGGGCATACCTCCGCGATCCGTAGATCGATCTGGACTGACCTGCTCTGTTCTCCAGGTTTTGCCGCAGGTCATATGTGTATTCCCGAGCTGTGGTATCTTTGCCTTTACGGCGAGGTAGTATGGGCAGGTGTTCGGCTTGAGTTGCCGCCTTGTCCCGGCCACGTGGTGGTCGGTCAGCTGCATTATGTGTTGATGGCATGGGCTCAAGTGCCTCGTCGTCGAATTGGGGTAGCAATTTATGCTTCGGGTATCTTTTAATGGGGCGCTCGAGTCCGTATTCCTCGGCTGCCAGGACATCAGTCCATCTATCATTGAGTAGATCTTGATCAGCTTGAAGCTACTGCTGTTTCTTTTTCAGGCTCCTCGCAGTGGCTATTAGCCGGCGCTTAAAGCGCTCCTGCTCGACGGGTTCCTCAGGCACGATAAAGTCTTCGTCGCCGAGGCTCACCTCATCTTCGGAGAGTGGAAGATAGTTGCTGTCCTCCGAGTCTTCGTTTATGGCCTGTTCGTCAGGGCTGACTTGCCCATCTTCCCTACCGTCCTGTTCGGAAGTCGGCTCGGCGGGATCTTCTTTGTCTTCGGCATCGTCCGGAGTATTGTTTTCTCTTGTGCCGGTATTGCTGTCTTTTCCACGGCGCGATTTAGAGCGGTGCCGCTGACGTCGGCGCTTTGGCTGTGCTTCAGGAGGTTTATCCTCGACTGGATCTTTCTCGTTATCGCCGTTATTCTCTTTGGGAGTATCCACCATGTACACGTCATACGAGGAGGTGGCTGTCCAGCGCCCAGTAAATGGCGGGTTTTGGGCCTGCTCCTCTCCGGCATCGTCGTCCATACCGTCGATGTCTTCGGAGTCATAATCGAGCATGTCGGTTAAGTCTTCGACAGTGGCAATGAAGTGGGTGGTGGGTGGGAAGCGAAATTCTCCGTCATCAGCCTCCAGTTCAAACTGGACATAATTCGGCTATGAGTCCCCCGCTAAGGAGAGGGTTTTTAATGAGTTTAGCACATCACCCAAAGGCGAGTGCCGGAAGATGTCCGCGGAGTTGAACTCGATGATCGGCGCCCGATCGAGCTCGATGGGCGTGGACGCACGCGGTTCGGAACCTGTGGCCGGAGACGAATCCGAGGTTCCGGTGACACAGATCCCATTCAAAGTTGGGTCTGTGTGCGGCTCCAACACCGCTGAGTCTGCGGCTTCCGTGGCGGGGTTGAGCTTCCCGTCCTCGGATGGCGCAATCTGCTCCGGATCTAGGGCCAGAGTGGTTACAGGCGCTATCTCCCGGGTATGGTCCGATGACAGATTTAGGTCATGTTCATCGCGGTGGCAGGGAGCGGCTGCCATGGGCTCGAATCCGTCGAAGATCAAGTCTCCGCGGATATCAGCAACGTAGTTTAAGCTTCCAAACCTGACTTGATGGCCAGGGGCGTAGCTGTCGATCTGCTCTAGATGGCCAAGCGAGTTGGCCCGCAGTATGAAGCCGCCGAATATGAAGATCTGGCCGGGGAGAAAGACCTCCCTCAAAGCAGCATCGTTGTGGATGATTGATGGAGCCATCGAGTCTTCTAGTGACGACACAGCGGAACTCTCAATGAAAGCACCAATGTCGGTGTCAAAACCGGCGGATCTCGGGTAGGGGGTCCCGAACTGTGCGTCTAAAGTCGATGGTAACAGGAGACGGGGGACACGATGTTTACCCAGGTTCGGGCCCTCTCTAGGGAGGTAATACCCTACGTCTTGCTTGATTGATCTTGATGAATATGAGTATTACAAGGGTTCATCTACCACGAGATCGTAATGGCTAAAACCCTAGAAGTCTAGCCTGTCTGATTATGATTGCCTCTACGGACTAAACCCTCCGGTTTATATGGACACCGGCGGGGGCTAGGGTTGTACAAAGTCGGTTACAGAGAAAGGAATCTTCATATCCGAATGCCAAGCTTGCTGTCCACGCCAAGGAGAGTCCCATCCGGACACGGGAGAGAGTCTTCTATCTTGTATCTTCATGGCCCATCAGTCCGGCCCACGTTACGTAGCCTGGACGCTCGAGGACCCCTTAATCCAGGACTCCCTCAACAGGTAACAATTAACAAATGTAACAAAGGTGCAGCAAGGTGGCCCAATCCTTTTTGTACCAAAGGATAAGCCTGGACGAACTCTTATATAAAGCAAAGCGCTCCCAAGGACACATGGGAATTGTTGTCAAGTTAGTTTTCATCATGCTCATATGATTCGCGTTCGTTACTTTGATAATTTGATATGTGGGTGGACCGGTGCTTGGGTGCTGTCCTTACTTGGACAAGCCTCCCACTTATGATTAACCACTCTTGCAAGCATCCGCAACTACGAAAGAAGAATTAAGGTAAATCTAACCATAGCATGAAACATGTGGATCCAAATCATCCCCTTACGAAGCAACGCATAAACTAGGGTTTAAGCTTCTGTCACTCTAGCAACCCATCATCTACTTATTACTTCCCAATGCCTTCCCCTAGGCCCAAATCAGGGTGAAGTGTCATGTAGTCGACGTTCACATAACACCACTAGAGGAAAGACAACATACATTTCATCAAAATATCGAACGAATACCAAATTCACATGATTACTTATAACAAGACTTCTCCCATGTCCTCAGGAACAAATGTAACTACTCACAAAGCATATTCATGTTCATAATCAGATGGGTATTGAATATCATTAAGGATCTGAACATATGATCTTCCACCGAATACACCAACTAGCATCAACTACAAGGAGTAATCAACACTACTAGCAACCCACAGGTTCCAATCTGAGGTTTTGAGACAAAGGTTGAATACAAGAGATGAACTAGGGTTTGAGAGGAGATGGTGCTGGTGAAGATGTTGATGCAGATTAACCCCCTCTCGATGAGAGGATCGTTGGTGATGACGATGGCTTCGATTTCCCCCTCCCGGAGGGAAGTTTCCCCGGCAGAACAGCTCCGCCGGAGCCCTAGATTGCTTCTGCCTAGGTTCCACCTCGAGACGGCGGCGCTTTGTCCCGAAAGCTTCCTTATGATTTTTTCCAGGTAAAAACCCTTCATATAGCAGAAGATGGACACCGGAGACCTGCCAGGGGGCCCACAAGCCCTAGGGGTGCGCCCAGGGGGTAGGCCGCGCCCCCCAGGCTTGTGGCCACCTGGTGGGTCCCCCTCTGGTATTTCTTCGCCCAATATTTTTTATATATTCCAAAATAATGCTCCATAAATTTTCAGGACTTTTGGAGTTGTGCAGAATAGGTCTCTCAGATTTGCTCCTTTCCGGTCCAGAATTCCAGCTGCCGGCATTATCCCTCTTTGTGTAAACCTTGTAAAATAAGAGAGAAAAGGCATAAGTATTGTACCATAATGTGTAATAACAGCCCATAATGCAATAAATATCAATATAAAAGCATGATGCAAAATGGACGTATCATGGCAATGTATTAGACACGCAGTAAATCAGTTTATTTGGAATGAGTTAATTCAGGCGATTGTGACCATGTCATTAAAACCAATTTGTACCCTTGAATAATCAAACGGTTAGGAAGATATGGATATTCTCCTAACTTTATAGTAATCTATATACTACTCCCTCCGTAAAGAAATATAAGAGCGTTTGGGTCACTACTTAAGTGATCTAAAAACTCTTATATTTCTTTACAGAGGGAGTACTAAATATGAGTGTGTATCAATAGCCATGTTAGTTTCCTCATTTTCATGATGTAGAAACATGCATCACACTGTTGGTTTCCTGTAACCATACATTAGGGAAGTAAATGTGCTTATGGAGAACTCTATATTTGGAAGTAGTGAAATCATGTAATGCTTACCATGTGTACATACCTATATTTACCCTTCAGCAATCAATGGATATAATAATATCCTCACAATAATTTTGCCCATAGAACATGAGTATCTAACAATGCATGGTCTGTTAGTTTCCTTGAAGAATTTGTTTGTGAGGACAGAACATGATTACATAACATGCATGACATGGTAGTTTCCTATGAAGAATCGATTGTGAGATAACATGAGTATAACCATGCATGGCACTTCTATATTTTCAAACCCAGTATACATTTCCCTGTATTTTCCTCTTAGTTCCAACAGGTATAGATCAATGTTGTTTCTTGCATTATCCTACTCATACTCTGAACAATGCTGATCTTACATTAACAATGCCTGTCCTTTTTGATATGATGCAGTGTCCCTACAGTTACTACCCTTTGTAATCACACCATGAAATCACAAGTGCTCCCTGTGAAAGCACAAGTGCTCCCTGGGTGATTTTGGTAATTAATGTCAACATATCTCTTGTTGGACTAATATTTTCATCTAGTATATTTCAGAAAGTTCAACAATGGTGTGGCATGGACAACAGGATGTGGAACCCCTTCAAAATGCTAAGGATAAATATTGGCAAAAGCTCAAGACTCTACATTTCTATTTTAGTGATCCAAGATCACATTGAGTCCATAGGAAAAGCCAATACTATTAAAAGGGGATGAGGTGTTGCTTAATGGTCTACTTGCTCAAAGTGCTTAGTGATATGCTCTAAAACCCTCAACCACTTTCTCAAATCCAAATATGTCCTAAACCTAAAGTCAAACTTGGCCCCACCGATTTGATCTATCCGATGCCACCGAGTTCCTTTGACATAGCCACTGCCAGAAACCCTAATCAGTTCGGTCTCACCGATAGGGATTTTGGTCTCACCGAGATGGCCTTGTAAACTCTCTGTTGCCTGTTGCAATTATTTCGGTCTCACCAAAATGTGCAACCGGTCACACCGAGTTTGCCTAACCAACTCTCTGTTTGCTCATTGCTAAAATCGGTCTCACCGAGTTCATGCAATCGGTCACACCGAGATGAGGTTTTGCCCTAACCCTAGCACATCGGTCTCACCGAGTTGATCATATCGGTCCCACCGAGAATCCTAACGTTCACATTTTGAATTGAATCGGTCTCACCGAGTTCTTCCATTCGGTCTGACCGAGTTGAGTCAAATGTGTGTAATGGTTGGATTTTGTGTGGAGGCTATATATACCACTCCACCCCCCTTCTCTATTCAAGAGAGAGCCATCAGAACGTGCCTACACTTCCATTACTCATTTTCTGAGAGAGAACCACCTACTCATGTGTTGGGACCAAGATATTCCAATCCAACCACAAGAATCTTGATCTCTAGCCTTCCCCAAGTTGCTTTTCACTCAAATCATCTTTCCACCATATCCAAATCTTTGAGAGAGAGTTGAGTGTTGGGGAGACTATCATTTGAAGCACAAGAGCAAGGAGTTCATCATCAACACACCATTTATTACCTTTTGGAGAGTGGTGTCTCCTAGATTGGTTAGGTGTCACTTGGGAGCCTCCGACAAGATTGTGGAGTTGAACCAAGGAGTTTGTAAGGGCAAGGAGATCACCTACTTCAGGAAGATCTACCCGAGTGAGGCAAGTCCTTCGTGGGCGATGGCCATGGTGGGATAGACAAGGTTGCTTCTTCGTGGACCCTTCATGGGTGGATCCCTCCGTGGATTCGCGCAACCGTTACCCTTCGTGGGTTGAAGTCTCCATCAACGTGGACGTACGATAGCACCACCTATCGGAACCACGCCAAAAATCTCCGTGCCTTCATTGCGTTTGCACACTCCAATCCCATCCCTTTACTTTCTTGCAAATTGCGTCTGACCTTGATGGACCAGGAGATCCCACACTTCAATTATCCGATTAACCAGGAGATCACCGTTCGCAAGGACCTTGATGGCAGAGAGGCTCTATTTGCTAGGGAAAACTGCGTCTACACGGCGAGCCCTAGGACTTTGGGAGCAAACTCCCCTGATTGTCAATGATACAGCCTGCAGCCAAAAGAAGGTGAGAATGACAAAGGCATCTGGATTAACTTTGATCCTTGGATGTCTCAAGTCCGATAGGCAGTGATGTGGTTCAAGCCTTCTGGTTGATAGGTAATTGGGATGTTGCGTTGAAAGGGTGGAGTTCTCATGTCTCCGAATCACTGCTGGCTGAAGCGGGGCTGCAAATTATGATGGTGTTGGATCATCCCTCTTCGAATGACTTGTTGTCTTTGCTGCTTGTTCTGGATGGGTAGTTCTCTCTTTTGTTATGCACACTCCTTGTCATTTGGTCATCCTCATCTATGTCACTCTTACTATGTAATGGTTGTCTCTCTTTAGAATGTCATTCTCGTCTAGATCACGAGAGCCTGAGCGCTGCAAATGGGTGCGTTTTGGTGGTGTAGCAAGACTTCTTATGGACTATCTTTTCTTGCTGTTTATGTTAGTAGTAGTCACTAGTCAGTGTTTGAATGTTGTATATATTATTGTTTCGAACTATTTATTGTCTCAAACTGCTGGTGGGCTAAATGAGGGCATCACCATTCTCCAGTGTTCAGAGTATATCTTCTTTTTTTCAAGTTATAATTTGAGCTCAGTGTCTTTTCGATGATGTACACTTGTTTGGGCCAGTGAGGTGTTGTTGAATATGGGCCGAGTAGTAACGCAATGCCAAACAGGTCAATTATGACTCTCAGGCTGGGCGCTCAAAAAAAGAAAGAAAAAGGACTCTTAGGCCGACATGTGGGCGCCACCGATGTTTTCGTGCGCTTGCGCGCCGAGAGCGTATTGGCGCGTGTTCGAAATTCGTGCGACCTTTTCATCCCCTATCTCCCGCCCCTCCCCCACCTCTGGAATCTCGATTCCTACTCCAGTTGCCCCAAATCCCCCTCCTATACTCCCTGTACTCAAGCGCACTATCATGTCGCCGGTCAACGCAGATCTCTGAGCTGGAGATCCTGAGGTCCGTCCTGCCTTCGGGCGCTGCGTGCTGTCGCTGAACAGTGGCATGGCGACGCTTGACAACCAGTTTGCCGGCAAAGTGCTGATGGTAACCATCAACGGCGACCGGCCTCCTGTCTCGCCGGATGACCTTGTCAAAGCTCTTGGCATTGCGCATGGCATCCAAATAAGTGACTCGCTTGTCGAAGTCTGTCCGCCACTGGCTGATTTCTTCGTTAGGTTTCGAACAACTTTCGACTACAGTCGTGTGTTTGAATCTTCCTGGCGTTTGTTCTACAATGGCGCGCTGGTGAGCTTTGATCGGTGGCACCCAGGATGGGGCTCGGTGCCCTCTGAGCTTGAGTTTTTAACAAAGATTACCTTCCACGACATGCCTCGACGTGCTTGGAACCACGAGTCCATGAATGAGCTTATCAACGACCTAGGAGGTGAGCTCGTAAGTATGTTTGTTCCTCCAGACAGCTGGGCTCTAATGGTTATGGCATGGATGAAGAAGCCGTCCACCATACTGAAGGTGATTGGTGTTGAGATACCGGTGCAGGAACCGGGGTTGTACTATTCATCGCCACAAGGGCCGTCGTGGACCACGTTAGGGATGTACCTATATCGAGTGTTCGTGCATGTCGAAGAAATGGTCAATCCATCAATCGAAGTCCTGCCGCCGCCGCTGGTGCCAAGGTCTGTCGACGACATCCATTACAGGAGTCAACGTTAGACTTTCCCCGTGTAGCTCGAAACGATGGATGGCACATGGCCTACTCCATCGCGCGGCGGAGGCCACTGCTACTTTGGGAGAAGAGGCAGGGTTGGCTGCCTGGATGTGCTTTAATTTGAGGTAGCAACTAAATCTTCTCAGATACTAGTTAAATCCGAGCTATTGGTGTGAAGCACTGATGTGCGAGTACATTTGATTGTGACCTGTTCTATTTTTTGACCTGAACTTTTTTAGAAAGGGGTGTACGTCAACTTAATGTGCTAGCAGAACTTATTGTGTTATCTGTCTATTTTCTTTGCACAGCATTCAAGATATTTCCCTGCCATTGATAAAGACGATGAACGGCTATGTACGAGTTTGTTGGTTTCAACATAGCCCTACCCGTACCGATCCACTGCTTCCACCCTGATTGTGCCGCCTGCGTGAAATTTTTGTATGCAAGTTCAATGTTCTATGATGTTCTATATGATTGTGTCAACTATATAAGTTTTTACTAACCATCAGCAATGCATATGGCTGAAAGATGTATTTACGAGCATCAACTGATGGGTCTCTCTCTCTCACTCACACACACACACACACACAAGTAGGACCCGTTGAATTATTTCTTCGCTCGTGATAGCTTTTAATTAGGTTCCACTGTACTCTAACTTTTTTCTCATGTTATTAATTGAGCTCAGTGACTTCAAAAATTTCTACAGAAGCCTTGTTTGGGCCTTTTCTGGCGTCGTTGAATGTGGGCTGAGTAGCTATGTAAAGTTGTACTGTACTACACAGGCCTTTTTCGTTGAACATCAGCAATTCAACTAGGCCGACAGTTGTACACAAGATCCTAAAATAAGCGCAACCTAGCCTATGTTTCTTTTAATAAAATGCACACCTCTGTTCATTTTTTATATAATAAGATTACCAAGCCCAACTTAACTTTTTTTTAAATTATTCCTATCTCAATATTATTTTTTATACGAAATGCTCAGTCCAGACCATCATTGTTTTTTCACCCATCCCAGAAAATGGGTCCATTTCTACTAAAATCAAATGGCTTGTAAATTATTAGAAATGGTAAATGGGCTGCATGTACGTGATGTCTACTATGAACCTTCTTCTTGTAGACTCTTGTTGGGCCTCCAAGCGCAGAGTTTTGTAGGACAGTAGCAAATTTCCCTCAAGTGGATGACCTAAGGTTTATCAATCCATGGGAGGCGTAGGATGAAGATGGTCTCTCTCAAACAACCCTGCAACCAAATAACAAAGAGTCTCTTGTGTCCCCAACACACCCAGTACAATGGTAAATTGTATAGGTGCACTAGTTCGGCGAAGAGATGGTGATACAAGTGCAATATCGATAGTAGATATAGGTTTTTGTAATCTGAAAATATAAAAATAGCAAGGTAACTAGTAACAAAAGTGAGCAAAAATGGTATTGCAATGCTTGGAAACAAGGCCTAGGGATACTTTCACTAGTGCAAATTCTCTCAACAATGATAACATAATTGGATCATATAACAATCCCTCAACGTGCAACAAAGAATCGCTCCAAAGTTTCTATCAGAGAACGTAGGACGAAAACGTGCATCAACCCCTATGCATAGATTACCCCAATGTCACCTTAGGAATCCGCGAGTTAAGTGCCAAAACATACATCAAGTGAATCAATAGAACATCCCATTGTCACCACAGATATCCCATCGCAAGACATACATAAAGTGTTCTCAAATCAAATACTCAATCCAACATAACGAAACCTCAAAGAGCAAGACTCAATTCATCACAAGAATGTAGAGGGGGAAGAACACCATATGATCCAACTATAATAACAAAGCTCGTGGTACATCAAGATCGTGCCAAATCAAGAACACGAGAGAGAGTGAGAGATCAAACACGTAGCTACTGGTACATATCCCCAGCCCCGAGGGTGAACTACTCCCTCCTCATCATGGAGACCGCCGAGATGATGAAGATGGCCACCGGTGATGGTTTCCCCCTCCGGCAGGGTGCCGGAACGGGCTTTTGATTGGTTTTTCATGGCTACATAGGCTTGCGGCGGTGGAACTTCCGATCTAGGTTTCTTTTCAGAGGTTTATATATTTATAGGAATTTTTGGCGTCGGAAACAAGTCAGGGGGGTTCCCGAGGAGCCCACAAGCCGAGGGGCGTGCCCTAGGGGGGCTCCCCCTAGGCTAGTGGTCGCCTCGGGACTCTTCTGGCCCAAGTTCGATGCTCTGTGGGTCTCTTCTGGTCCATAAAAAATCACCGTAAATTTTCAGCTCGTTTGGACTCCGTTTGATATTCCTTTTCTGTAAAACTCAAAAACAAGGAAAAAACAGAAACTGGCACTGGGCTCTAGGTTAATAAGTTAGTCCCAAAATAATATAAAATAGCATATTAATTCATATAAAACATCCAAAACAGACAATATAATAGCATGGAACAATAAAAAATTATAGATACATTGGAGACGTATCAGTACGCAATATTATTTTTTCACCCAGCCCAGTAAATAGGTGTATTCGAATAAATAATCAAATGCGCTGTAAATTATCATAAATAGTAAATCGGCTATTACTATTTTTAACCAGCCCAGGAAATAGATTATTAGTTGAGTCAAAGCCCAGGAAATAGATGTATTGGCAAACAAAATGAAATGGGCTGTAAAACCTAAATAAATGGGCTGCATTCTGCCACAGCTTTCGAAGCTGACTTTGTTGGCCCACTAGACGAAGCTGCAAGCTGTTGTCCACTTAGTGAACAAAACGATTTAATGGTCTAAAACAAAAAGTCAACAAATTATTCTATCATTTGTAGTCGTTGGATTGACATCCAACGGCGATCTTGCTTCTTCAATCTCTGATCTAGTTGCTCTTGCTCAAGCCGACAAAACCATCGCTGGCTGGAGCGCCTGCATCTGCCTCCCGTGGCCGGCTGTGCTGCTTCGCATGTCTCGCCGCCCCACCCTACTCCCAACGGCGGCCAGATCATACATGTACTCACCCACACCTTCTGTTATTCTCCGGCGACGGCAGCCTCACCCGGCAGCCGAACCAGTCCCTTGTTCCACGACTCCAGATCATTCCCATCTTAGGCCTCACCGTCGTCCACCGCCGTGGTACGCTCAATGATGCGTGGTCAACAACGAGAGCCAACATGGAGTACGTCGAGAGTCTGACAGATCAGAACCACCAGCTACATCTTCGCACGCAAGCTAGTGCCTCCTTATTATGCGGGAATAAACGATTCCTCCCCCTGACATGCTGGACCCACCAGCTACAATCTTCGCACGCAAGGATATTCATTCTTATTATGTGAAAAAAAAAACCATGACAGCTGGGACCCGCGAGCTACATCTTCGCATGGAAGGAAGTGCCTCCTTTTTACACGCAAGAAAAATGATTCCTCCCCCTGCTAGCTCGGACCCACCTGATTTGGAGGCTGACTTGTGGGCCTACTAAGTTGACACGTACGCAGGGCTTTGTTAACCTAGTCAACAAATGATTCTAGCAGCAGTGACCATTGGATTAACATCCAATGGCCGCGCTGCTTCTTCAATCTCTGATCTTCTTGCTTCAGCCGACGAAACCAGCGCCGGCTGGACCGCCTACTCCTGCCTCCCGTGGCCGGCTATGCTGCCACCGCTAGCCATGCCATCCCTCTACTCACCCATACCTCCTATTATTCTCTGGCGACGGCAGCCTCACACCGCAGCTGAAGCAGTCAACCCTCGTACTCCCCTCCGCGTGGGCATCCACTGCCGCGTCTTTCCCGGCTCCGCGTTGTTCCCTTCCTAGGCCTCGTCGTCGTCCATCGCCTTGCTGCTCTCGGCGCGGCGTGGTCAACATGGTTAATGAATGACAGCCATCGGAAGAGGACTTTAGGCGGTGAGGCTGATAGCTGGGCCCACCAGCTACATCTTCGAACACAAGGAAGTGCCTCCTTATTACTCAAAAAATAAAAATGATTCATCCCCCTGACAGCTGGGACCCACCAGCTATATCCTCGCACGTAAGGAAGTGCGTCCTTATCCTCCCTGACAGCTGGGACTCACCCGATCGAAGCGTACATAGCATTGTCTGTCTGGTCGCGAATGTGTACATACATACTGGTCGATCGGTCTCTCTGCAACGATGAACCGTGGCCGAGCAAGCAGCGGCACGTGTAGTAGTAGAGCCCCCGACGTAACAGTTTAGGCAGTCCAGTCTAAACCATGTACACGTACGTACAACCACATGCCAAAAAATATGGCCACATACGTACATACGAGCAGGGTCTCGGACGCCTACTCGCGCATACGTATGGCCAGGGCTCGTGTACATGGAGAGGCAGCGGATGGCAGCAACGGCGTCCTGTTCATCGACAGCCAACTGGCTGGGTCGGAACAGAGAAACTGCGTCGTGTTCATCGGGAGGCAACGAAACATGTCGTGTTCATCGGGAGCCAACCGGCTTGGACGAAATAGCCAAAACGGGGCCTAGCATACTGCAAAATGGAGGAAATGGCCTTCTGTTCGACCGCGTACGGTCGAAACAGGGTGTTGTTGATCGGGAGGGGTGTGGCGTACCGCAAAACAGAGGAAACGGACTTGTGCTGGAGCGCCTACGGTCAAAACGGGGTCCTATTCACCGGGAGGGGTGTGGCGTACCACAAAACGGGAATCCACGGGGGTACTGTTCATCCACCGTCTACTGGCTCGCTCCAGCCTCCACGGGCTACTATTCATCCACCATCGACTTCCTCCAGCCTCCACCTACTACTGTTCATCCACTGTCGACTTCCTCCTGCCTCCACCAGCTACTGTTCATCCACGGGCTATCGTTCATCTAGCCTCCACCGGCTACTATTCAACCAGCCCTCCACGGGGTCCTGTTCATCCACCCACAACCGGCTCGGGTGTGGCGGCCTCCTCGATCGGGGTCCTGTTCATCCAGCAGCAACGGCCTACTACTACCACGGGGTCCTGTTCATCCAACCCCCACCGGTAACTATTCATCCATCCCCCAACAACGCTCACTGTTCATCAAAAGGTAGCAGGTTCGATCGGCTTCAGTTAGCAGCAGTAGCAAAGGAATCGCTCGGGTTCAGTTAACAACCAAGGGATCGATCGCTCGGATTCAGTAACGTAGCTAGTGCAGTCGCTCGGGTTCAGTAAGCGAATGCCTCGCTCGGGTTCAGTTAGAGCCCAATGGCTCACACACACGCGCGTACATGTACGAGAGAAACGCTCAAGCCTCTGTGCATCGCTCGGCCCCGACCACCCACCGTAACCGGGAACTCCCCGAAATTTTCCTCACCCTCGCTTCTACCATGATTTTTTCCGTCATGGACGGCCCAAAGAATGTCATGCAAGTGCGTCCCCGGCCCGCCCAGGATGAAAAGCCCATTTTTTGTCATGATTTTTTGTCATAGAAGTAGGAACCCACCACATCTATGATGATACGTGGTTTTGTCACAATTATCGTCATAGAAGTGTCATAAGCATGCCAGAAAAAAAAATTTGTTTGGGCCTAAATGTCACGGATGTTTCTTTTTTTGTAGTGCACGTGTGAAGGGGCTTGCCGGGGTTGGGTGGAAACACACCCCGTCGTGATCTCATTCCTTGGCAAGGCTGGGGTGGAGATCCGACGAATTGGCCTTGGCCCGGGCTTGGCGGACCGTTCATTCTTGCAAGGAGAACGCCCTTACCGCCGGACTTGGCTCATCATCAATTGGATCATCCGCCCCTGCGCCGCGGTCGCTGCCTCCTCCGCTTGAAAGAGATGATGGCGAGGGCAACAACAATGTCGCCTGGGGTTTACCATGCCACTCACAATGCCCGTCCTGTCCGTCGAGCACCGCGGCATGCGTGGCGCTCGCAGCTTTGTACGGAGGAACCGACAGAGCACGGAACGGTGTCGTCGCTCCGCTTCTTGTCTTGGGAACTGCGGGTGATGCCAGAGGATGGCGAAGATCGATGCACTGGTCACTGCTTCAGGTTCGCACAAGCGACACCCCCTACTTGGCGCACCAAAGATGTCGATGTGTAAGCATGATCACCTATGGGGTAGGGGTGCCCCTTTGTGGTTCGGCATGGGGACGGCCATGTTGCACAAAGAGCAGAAGCAGTAGGGGATAGCACGACGATGGACTCCTTCTCTTTTACCCAGGTTCGGGCCGCTTTGCAGCGTAAAACCCTACTCCTGCTTTGGTGGATTAATCTGGAGGTGGAAGAAGGCTCGACGCGCTGTGGCCCGGCAAGGATGCCTTGGGGAAAGCAACGTGAGCTTACAAATGCTGGGGTCAAAGTGTTCCAACCCCTTGCTAGGTTGCCTCAGGCATCATTTTATAGGCTAAGGTGCAACCAGAGTGGCAAAACGGTCATTTGGGTGTGATTAGATAGCTAACACTGCCATCATACCTAACTCTGGCAGTTAGGACAAAGTGCATTAAATGCACTGCTAGGTGTCGTGTCGAGGGCAAATCCCGGCAAGCCTGTTACGCCGCTGATCTGCCTCTTCTTATCAGCTTGACACGCCTCCTGGACGAGTGTTAATAAAGCTAGTCTCTTCTCCTTGATGCTGCCATGTGCTCGAGAGGATACACCTGGTTGTTTAACACCTTGACACCGCATGCATGACTGACTTGGGTGCGATGAGGTGGAGCGGTGGTGTCTTGGTGGGGGTTCCTCGTTGAAAGAGCTTGGCGGGGTTTGGTCTTGGCAGCCCGAGCAAGCCTGCCGGGGCAAATCTGGACTTGTCCTCGGGGCAGCCTCGACCTGGCCAGGCTCTCCTGCCCGGCAAGGGAGGCTTTCCCAAGGTGATATCCTGCTGTCTTGTTTTTCTTGATTTGCTTTGGTAAAGAGGTGGTTCGCCTAAAGGCCCTGCCGGTCTGTGCACGGGTCAGGGGAAACAAACACCCCTTTTGTGTACACTGACAGTTAGGTGTCGCTTGGGAGCCTCCGACATGCTGTGGAGTTGAACCAAGAAGTTTGTAAGGGTAAGGAGATCGTCTACTTCATGAAGATCTACCCGAGTGAGGCAAGTCCTTCGTGGGCGATGGCCATGGTGGGATAGACAAGGTTGCTTCTTCATGGACCCTTCGTGGGTGGAGTCCTCCGTGGACTCACGCAACCGTTACCCTTCATGGGTTGAAGTCTCCATCAACATGGATGTACGATAGCACCACCTATGAGAACCACACCAAAAATCTCCGCATCTACATTGCATTTGCACTTTCCAATTCCCATCCCTTTACATTCTTGCAATTACATGCTTTACTCTTTGCACTGCCTATACTCTTATCATGCTTGTATGAAATGTATTGTGTGCCCTTTAACATGTGCTAAACTCAACCTTAACTTGAAGAATTGTAAAAACTGCCACTTTTGTTTGTTTAGGGTCTAATCACCCCTCTAGACCCCTCTTCTTGATCTTTCAGATGTTCCATTTGTTTTTTATGATGATTGCGTAGAAGCCTTTGAAATACTTAAGAAAGCCCTAATATCTGCACCCATTGTTCAACCACCTAATTGGAACCTACCATTTGAAATTATGTGTGATGCTAGTGATTATGTTGTTGGTGCTGTTCTAGGACAAAGAGTTGATAATAAATTGAATGTCATCCATTATGCTAGTAAAACTCCAGATAGTGCTCAAAGAAATTATGCTACTACTGAGAAAGAATTTTTAGCAGTTGTGTTTGCATGTGATAAATTCAGGTCTTACATTGTTGATTCTAAAGTAATTATTCACACCGATCATGCTGCTATTAGATATCTTATGGAAAATAAAGATGCTAAACCTAGGTTGATTAGGTGGGTCCTTTTGCTACAAGAATTTGACTTGCATATGATTGATAGAAAGGGAGTTGAGAATCCCGTGGCTAATAATTTATCTCGAATGGAAAATGTTCTTGATGACCCACTGCCAATTGATGATAGTTTTCCCGACGACAATTAGCTGTTATAAATACTTCTTGTAATACTCCTTGTTATGCAGACTATGCTAATTACATTGTTGCTATATACCACCTAGTTTCACATACCAACAAAAGAAAATGTTCTTCTTTGATTTAAGACATTACTTTTGGGATGACCCACATCTTTATAAAGAAGGAGTAGATGATGTTATTAGACATTGTGTACCTGAGCATGAACAGGAACAAATCCTACGGAAGTGTCATTTTGAGGCATACGGAGGACACCATGCTAGAGATAGAACCACACATAAGGTATTACAATCTGGTTTTTATTGGCCTACTCTCTTTAAGGATGCACGTAAGTTTGTCTTACCCTGTGATGAATGTCAAAGAATTGGTAATATGGTAGACGTCAGGAAATGCCTATGAATTATTCTCTTGTTATTGAACCATTTGATATTTGGGGAATTGATTATATGGGACCTTTTCCTTCCACTAACGGGTATACACATATTCTAGTTACTGTTGATTATGTTACAAAGTGGGTAGAAGCTATTCCAACTAGTAGTGCTGATCACAACACTTCCATTAAAATTCTTAAAGAAGTTATTTTCACGAGATTTGTAGTCCCTAGATATCTAATGACCGATGGTGGTTCACATTTTATTCATGGTGCTTTCCGTAAACTCCTTGCTAAATATGATGTTAACCATAGAATTGCATCTCCTTATCATCCTCGGTCTAGTGGTCAAGTTGAATTAAGCAATAGAGAAATGAAATTAATTCTGCAAAAGACCGTTAATAGATCTAGAAAGAATTGGTCTAAGAAACTTGATGATGCATTATGGGCATATAGAACTGCTTATAAGAATCCTATGGGTATGTCTCCGTATAAAATGGTATATGGAAAAGCATGTCATTTACCTCTTGAGTTAGAACATAAAGCATATTGGGCAATTAAAGAACTTAACCATGATTTCAAACTTGCCGGTGAAAAGAGGTTATTTGATATTAGCTCGTTAGATGAGTGGAGAACCCAAGCTTATGAAAATGCCAAGTTGTTTAAAGAAAAGGTTAAAAGATGGCATGATAAAAGAATTCAAAAATGTGAATTCAAAGTGGGTGAGTATGTTCTATTGTACAACTCTCGTTTTAGTTTTTTTTGCAGGAAAACTTATTTCCAAATGGGAAGGACTGTATATCATCGAAGAAGTTTATTGCTCCGGAGCTATCAAGATCAATAATGCCGAGGGTACTAATCCGAGGGTGGTCAATGGACAAAGAATTAAACATTGTATCTCAGGTACACCTATTAATGTTGAAACTAATAGTATTCAAACTATGACACCAGAGGAACACATAAGAGAGACCTTCCAACACTCCAGAACCCTGAAAAAGAGTAGGTATGTGATATGGTAAGTAAATCGACTACAAAGATTCCATAAAATAATTTCTGTCCGTTTTGGAATATTAGAAAAAAAACCAAAATAAGAAACAGCCGAGGAGACCCACGAGGAGGTCACAAGGCAGTTGGGCGCGCCCTAGTGCCTTGTGGGCTCCTCGTGTGCCATTTTGACTCCATTTTCTTCTGGAATACTTGTTTCGCAAGATAAAAATTCTTTATATATATACTCCCAGATGTTTTGACCACTGTATCGCAAGATTCCCCTTTGTTCCTGTTTCATGTTGTTTTCTGACAGATCTAGATCACCATGGCTCCACCAAGTTCGTCCAAGGACAAGTTCTATGAGAAGGTCATCAATCCCTACCTACCAGAGGTGATGAACACCCTCAAGCCATTCAGATGCGTGAGGGGGTGCTTCACATCCGGGACGTTCAAGGGCCTAAGAAGATCGGAAGCATGGAGGCCAGGGTCAAAGCGATGGAGCAGGAGATCTTCAAGTGCCAAGGGATGGTGGAACGTGGACTTAACGCCAACCACTCCATGATCACGGAATTCACCCGTGAGCACAAGGTGGACAACAAGGAGATTGGAGATGCCATCTTCAAGCTCACCGATCGAATTGACTATCTCCAGGCCCAAGTCTATGATCTCCAAAATCCAAATTTTGAGTATGAAGCAAAATTTAAAGGTATGAGTTTAGCTGCAAGTTTCATGACCCTAGAGACTCGCTTATCCTTTTGTGATGGAGAACCTATGCCGTGGAAGACAGAGGACAAGCCTACTACCACATCATTACCATCATCACCGAAGAAAGAAACTTGAGTACATGGGTATGGGCACCACCTTAGGCTTGTGCCAAGCTTGGGGGAGGTGCCCCCGTATCGTATCACCATCACTTTTATCATCTTTACCTATCTTAGTTCGATCCTTAGTTATTTAATGATTTAGAAGAATAAAAGTTTAGTATGACCTATTTTTGAGTGCTAGTTTCGTGATCTATCTATCTATGTAATCGAGTTGAGAGTTATATAATAAAGAGTAGTTTGAGTTTTGCTTGTTTACTTTTATGTTTCAATCTTAGCAATGAAAATAATAAAAATATCATATGCTAATCCATGGAAAGTAATGACTTTACATAAATAAAAGTATAAGTGACAAATTTTTTGGAAGTTAACAAACATAGTATTGGTCAATGATGCAATTCATGAAAGATTAATAAGGGAAGAGAAGATTCACATATAAATATACTATCTTGGACATCTTTTATGATTGTGAGCCCCCATTAAGTATTCTATGTCAATTTGTTGACGTTGGACAAGGAAGACAATGTAATGAATTATGTTTGCTTATATTCACATAGAAGTTATATTGTCATGGATCCTCCATGGTGCTTGCTCAATATCTTTTACTAGCCAAAAATCCGCACCAAGTACAGATACTACTTGTGCATCCAAAACCCTTAAACCCAGTTTCATGACATGAGAGTGCACTATATCTACCTATGGATTGAATAAGATCCTTCAAGTAAGTTGTCATCGGTACATAAAGTAATAAAAATTGCTCCTAAATATGTATGATCTTTTATTGTAAGGAAAAATAAGCTTTGTACGATCTTGTGATGGTAAAGAAATAAAAGCAATAGACTGCATAATAAAGGTTGCTATAACAATGGGCAATATAAAGTGACGTTCCTTTACATTAAGAGCTTACATATTCGAAAATAAAAAGCGCATGACAACCTCTACTTCCCTTTGCGAATGGCATATCTTTTACTTTTATGTATTTACTTTTCACGCAAGAGTCAATAGTGTTCTTCTCTATTCCTTTTTCATTGTTTTCTCTTTGCAAGCATCATGTGTTGGGGAGGATCTAGACATATATATATATATATATATATATATATATATATATATATATATATATATCCCGTTGGATATGTGTAATCATGAGTTATTATTGTTGACATTACCCTTGAGGTAAATAAGTTGGGAGACGAAACTATAAGTCCCTATCTTTCTATCTGTCTGACTGGAACTTTTGCTCCATATATATGTCGTGAGTGTCAGGAATCATAGAAAATTAAATGATAGTTGAGTATGTGGACTTGATAAATAAAAGCTCTTACATGAGACCCTTCCCGAGAATATGATGAATTGTTATTGCTTTGTTGACTAAGAGCATAGTTTGTTAGTTTTCAAGAAAGTTTATGCTTTATACTTCGTTATTATGATGAATTATTACTTGATCATGAGAAGTTCTATGATAATACATATATATTGCTGCTATGATAATGATCATGATGCTACTGTGTCTCTATTTGGTTTTTATCGACACCTCCCTCATCGATATCAGCTTTCGCTTGAGGACAAGAGAGGTCTAAGCTTGGGGGAGTTGATAAGTCCATTTTGCATCATGTTTTCCTACTGCTATTTATAATGTTTTTGATCATTATAACAATTTGTGATGCAATTCTAATGCCTTTTATCTCTCAATTTGCAAGATTTACATGAAGAGGGAGATTGCCGACAGTTGGAATTCTGGACCTGAAAACGCTATATCAGAGATACCTATTCTTCACAACTCCAAATGAGCTGAAATTTCATGGAGAATTTGGAATATAAAAAAATACTGGAGCAAAGAAGTACCAGAGGGGACCCACCAGCTGCCCACAAGATAGTAGGGCGCGGCCACCCCCCTGGGCGTGCCCTAGTGCCTTGTGGGGCCACTGGCAGGCCTCCGACCCCCACCTTCTGCTATATCAAGGGTTTTGACCTAGAAAAAAAATCAATGGAGGATTTTTGGGACGAAGCGCCGCCGTCTCGAGGCGGAACCTGGGCAGGAGCACTTTTGCTCTCCTGCGGAGCGGTTTCGCCGGGGACACTTCCCTCCAGGAGGGGGAAATCGAAGCCATCGACATCACCAACAACACTCTCATCATGGGAGGACCAATCTTCATCAACATCTTCACTAGCACCATCTCATCTCAAACCCTAGTTCATCTCTTATACCCAATCTCTATCTCAAAACCTCAGATTGGTACATGTGGGTTGCTAGTAGTGTTGATTACATCTTGTAGTTGATGCTAGTTGGTTTATTTGGTGGAAGATTTTATGTTCAGATCCTTGATGATATTCAATACCCCTATGATCTTGAACATGAATATGATTTGTGAGTAGTTACTTTTGTTCTTGAGGACATGGGAGAAGTCTTGTCATAAGTAATCATGTGAATTTGGTATTCGTTCGATATTTTGATGATATGTATGTTGTTGCTTCCTTTAGTGGTGTCATGTGAACGTCGACTACATGACACTTCACCATACTTGGGCCTAAGGGAAGGCATTGTGGAGTAATAAGTAGATGATGGGTTGCTAGAGTGACATAAGCATAAACCCTAGTTTATGTGTTATCCCGTAAGGGGCTGATTTGGATCCATATGTTTCATGCTATGGTTAGATTTATCTTAATTCTTCTTTCGCAGTTGCGGATGCTTGCGAGAGGGGGTAATCATAAGTGGGAGGCTTGTTCAAGTAAGAACAACACCCAAGCACCGGTCCACCCACATATCAAATTATCGAAGTAGCGAACGTGAATCAAATGAACATGATGAAAGTGTCTAGATGAAATTTCCATGTGTCCTCGAGAATGCTCTGCTTATTATAAGAGACCATTCCGGCTTGTCCTTTGCTACAAAAAGGATTGGGCCACCTTGCTGCACCCTTTGTTACCGTTACTACTTGTTGCTCATTACAAATTAGCTTGCTACCAAACTATCTGTTACCGATAATTTCAATGCTTGCAGAGAATACCTTGCTGAAAACTGATACGTCTCCAATGTATCTATAATTTTTTATTGTTTCATGCTATTATATTATCCATCTTGGATGATTTATATGCATTATTATGCTATTTTATATCATTTTTTGGGACTAACCTATTAACCTAGTGTCAGTTGCTGTTTTTTTCCTTGTTTTTGTCTTTTACAGAAAATCAATACCAAACGGAGTCAAAATGGAACAAACTTTTTTGACAATTTTTCTTGGACAAGAAGACACCCATGAAGCTTCGGGAGAAGGCCAGAAGAGCCACGGGTGAGCCACAAGCTCACCAGGCGCGCCCTAGGGGGGCCGCACTATGAGCTTGTGGGCCCCCTGGGACTCCTCCAACCCTAATCTCATCTCCATAAATACCCAAATATTCCCCGTATACCAGAGGGCAGACCAAAAATACTTTTCCGCCGCCACAAGCTTCTGTTCTTGTGAGATCCCATCTTGGGGCCTTTTCTAGTACTCTGCCGGAGGGGGATTCGATCACGGAGGGCCTCTACACCAACCTTGTTGCTCTTCCGATGATGTATGAGTAGTTTACCACAGACGTACGGGTCCATAGCTAGTAGCTAGATGGCTTCTTCTCTATCTTTGATCTTCAATAAAATGTTCTCCTTGATGTTCTTGGAGTTCTATTCGATGTAATCTTCTTTTTCGGTGCGTTTGTTGAGATTCGATGAATTGTGGATTCATGATAAAATTATCTATGAATATTATTTGAGTCTTCTCTGAACTCTTTTATGCATGATTAAGATAGCTTTGTATTTCTCTCTGATCTATTGATTTGGTTTGGCCAAATAGATTGATTTTTCTTGTAATGGGAGAGGTGCTTTGTTTTGGATTCAATCTTGCGGTGTCCTCACCCAGTGACAGAAGGGGTAGCTATTGTTGCCATTAAGGATAAAAAGATGGGTTTTTTACCATATTGATTGGATCTACCCCTCTACATC
Source organism: Thinopyrum elongatum (assembly GCA_011799875.1). Classification (NCBI taxonomy): domain Eukaryota; kingdom Viridiplantae; phylum Streptophyta; class Magnoliopsida; order Poales; family Poaceae; genus Thinopyrum; species Thinopyrum elongatum. The sequence goes on from CM022298.1 coordinate 467,801,850, forward strand.
ATGTCATCTTGCTTAAGGCGTTACTCCGTTCTTGTTAACTTAATACATTAGATGCATGCTGGATAGCGGTCGATGTGTGGAGTAATAGTAGTAGATGCAGGCAGGAGTCGGTCTACTTGTCACAGACGTGATGCCTATATTCATGACCGTTGCCTTAGATATCGTCATAACTATGCACTTTTCTAACAATTGCTCAACAGTAATTTGTTTACCCACCGTATGTGTTCTTTCAAGAGAAAAGCCTCTAGTGAAAACTATGGCCCCCGGGTCTATTTTTATCATATTATTTTCATATCTATAAAACCAAAAAAACCCAAAAATACCTTGCTGCAATTCATTTACTTTTATTTAGTTTTGCACTTTTATTTATCTTTTATACCTATCTCTATCAGATCGCATCCTTGCAAGTAACCGTGAAGGGATTGACAACCACTTTATCGCGTTGGGTGCAAGTATTTATTTGTTTATGCAGGTGCTATCATTGGAGACTTGTGCGTTCCTCCTACTGGATTGATACCTTGGTTCTCAAACTAAGGTAAATACTTATCTCAAATTTGCTGCATCACCCTTTCCTCTTCAAGGGAAAAAACAACATAAGTTCAAGAAGTAGCAGAAAGAATTTCTGGTGCCATTGCCGGGGAGGTTTTACATCAAATCTACCAAGTACCCATCATAAACTCTCATCTCTTGCATTACATTATTCGCCATTTGCCTCTCGTTTTCATCTCCCCCACTTCTAAAATGTTTTCAAAAAAACACAAAATATTTGCCTTTTTATTCGCCTTCTATTCGTTCGTGATTTTGTTTGCTTGTGTGCTAGATTGCTTGCTTTGTCATGATGTCTCAAGAAAATACCAAGTTGTGTGATTTTTTCAATACTAATAATAATGATTTTATTAGTACTCTGATTGCTCCCACCACTAGTGCAGAATCCTATGAAATTAATGTCGCTTTGTTGAATCTTGTTATGAAAGAATAATTTTCCAGTAGTCCTAATGAAGATGTTGCATCCCATCTAAATACTTTCGTTGAATTGTGTGATATGCAAAAGAAAAAAGATGTGGATAATGATATTGTTAAATTGAAGCTATTTCCGTTCTCACTACGAGATCGTGCTAAAACTTGGTTTTCATCTTTGCCTAAAAATAGTATTGATTCATGGAATAAGTGTAAAGATGCTTTTATTTCCAAGTATTTTCCTCCCGCTAAAATCATCTCCCTTAGGAACGATATAATGAATTTTAAGCAACTAGATCATGAACATGTTGCACAATCTTGGGAGAGGATGAAATTGATGATAAGAAATTGCCCTACTCATGGTTTAAGTTTATGAATGACCATACAAAAAATTTATGCCGGATTGAATTTTGCATCTAGAAATCTTTTAGATTCCGCCGCGGGAGGTACTTTTATGGAAATCACATTAGGAGAAGCTACTAAACTCCTAGATAATATTATGGCAAATTACTCTCAATGGCATACCGAAAGATCTTCTACTAGTAAAAAGTGCATGCGATTGAAGAAATTAATACTTTGAGTGGAAAGATGGATGAACTTATGAGATTGATTGCTAGCAAGAGTGCTTCTATTGATCCTAATGATATGCCTTTGTATACTTTGATTGAGAATAATAATGAATCTATGGATGTGAATTTTGTTGGTAGGAACAATTTTGGTAATAATGCGTATAAAGGCAATTTTAACCCTAGGCCGCTTCCTAGTAATTCCTCTAATAATTATGGTAATTCCTATAAAAATTCTTATGTAAATTATAATAAGATACCCTCAGATCTTGAGAACAATATTAAAGAACTAGCGGGTGGACCCGCGCATTTGCGCGGCTAGATTTTCCACAAATTATTATATGTTCCAGCATTCACTACATGCTCATAATATATTAGTGCAATATCTTATTTTGTACTAAATAGACACATAATTGTAATAATCAAAAAATATACTTGGAGTTTATAGATTATAGAGTTTTGACTTTCCATCAATTGTTTTCTATCATGTACATGTATTACTTTTATTTTAAATTCAACATTCTTTTATATGTAAGACGCGCCCACAAAAGAATTTCCTTCGCATGATTGCGAGAATTTACGTATATTGTGCAACCATTTTTTGGTCAACTATATTGTTCCACTATATCATTTATATCCATATTAGAATCTATACTAAGATCTATGCATTTGGACTTCTAGGTTATAATATAATTTAAGTTGCATTGTTATTCCTTTTGTCTTTATTAACTCCTCCATCGCAAATCTTTCTAGATTCATCTGGTTATTTGTATTTTTAAACACCATTCAGTTTGCATTTGCCAGTCATCTTTTTTTCTCATATATCATAGTACTAATACATGCTCTTCTTCCCTATGTCCACTATGAAAAATCTTAAACTTGCAAAAATGTCTTACATTGTTGGACGGATGGAGTATCATTTAGTTTACCCAGCCATTTTGTTCTTACTAATTCCATTACATGGTCATAATCCATCTTTTCAATCTCAAATTCTTAAATGGTCCCAATCAATCTTGCTTATATAAAATTCTGTAGCTCTTCGGTGAAAAAAAGTTCTGTGCTGCCCTTATTATACCCAATGTTGTAATAGAATTTCAGCAAAAAAAATGTTGTCAGAGAACAAATATCTTCGAACTGCTGAACGTGGTATCCATCTCTTCATCTCTACTCCTAGAAAGATAGAACATATACACTTTTGGTTTTCTGTGGAGCTGGTCTTTCGAGGTGGGCGTGGCCACAGGGTGGGCAAGGTAGTGCAAGGGGGGACATGGGATGGCCGGCGGCTAGGTGGCGTGCTGGTCTTCCAAGCTAGCTGTACCAAGTCAGAGGGCTGCTCGTGCTTGAGGAAAGCTTGTAAGGGCTTTCTATTTGAGTTCATGTCTGGCCGAGTCAGGGGCCTGTGTTGGAGCCATGGTTCTGGCGCCGTCCACCAGCGATGCCGCATCTCACCATTGCTGATGTAGAAAGACATAGGGGGGTCGCCGGGAGACCATGGGCGCCAAGGCAGAGAGCTTTGGCGTTGCGCTGAACGGCCAGTTGTTCGTGTCAGGCCGAGGAAGAGAAAATAGGTATGAATATCTTTTTAAACTTCCATTTCTCCTTTTGCTTGGCGGCATATGTACTTCATAATTTCAGTTATTTAGTTTGTCTATTAAGTAATTTCAGAGATTTGGTGATAATTATAAAATTATGCTGTTACAATTTCTACTGGGAAAAGCTTGTGAACAGCCGGCTGATCCAACTCCACGCGTCCGCCGCCTTGAGCGTGTGACGCGTGTCCCATGCGTGGCCTTCCACTACATCTTTACTGTAATTTTTCTGCAACAACATCCGTGTTGCAAAAGTACCTTCCGCAACAACACCGATGTTGCAAAAAAGTGGAGACGTAAAAAAAAATTATGCAACAAGACACATGTTGCAAAAAATATATGCAACAAGACCTCCGTTGCAAAAAAATGCCACAAGACCTCTGCTGCAAAAAATATATTTGCAACACTAACCTCGTTGCAAATATTTTTTTCAACAAGACTTATGTTGCAAAAGGAAACTTGCAACACACCCTCTGTTTCAGAAATGAGGACAACACTAAGCCACGAGATACAATGGATCTGACGACTCACAACCCGGCGGATCTTTTAAAAAGATCCGCCGGCTAACGCATAGCACGTCCCAAAAAAAATCTGCAACACAACACATGTTCGCTCGTACGACACGTGCCCCACGTGACATGTGCCCCTGACTCCTCGTGACCCTCCTCTAATTTTTCTGCAACAACTCCAATGTTGCAGAAGTTTCTCCCGTAACATAATATATGTTGCAAAAAAGTAAAGACAATTTTTTTCAACAAACCTCAGTTATAAAAAAAAATCTGAAACAAGACCTCAGTTTCAAAATAAATCTGCAACACTGACTGTGTTTCAGAAAGGTAAATAGCGGTTCCGATGTTTTGCAACAAGCATCATGTTGCAGGACTTGTTCCGCAACATCGCCCTTGTTGCAAAAGGGAGGTGGCGCTTGTGAGTGGGTTGATCGGATGAACATCCCCGCATCCATCCAACGGCCAGCAAGGCGGTGGATGTTTTCTAGCTATCCATCAGTGCACGCGTAGCATGACCCATTTCTACTTAGCAGATAACCTGTACATACATACTGTTGTTATTCATGTATGGGCTATTTTTAGGATGCGCCGTCGCTCGCTGCTCGCAGTGGCGTACCGTCGGCAACCATACCTTACGCAGAGGAAAGATGTACATCACAGCATCAGCCCCAACCTCTTTGGCTGAATGGATTTGGTAGAGCCTGAACAGGTATAAAAATCCCTAATTTTTCCTCCATCTCAAATAAGCTTAATTCCATCCCAGGTTATAAATTGATGGGTAGAATCGCCATGCCACAATCATGCTCAAGATTAGGTAAATTAGATATTTAGATCTTCATGTTGTAGCCAATTTTTCATTGAGCTGGTAGAATAGAGATTGAGATTTGGGGATTATTCATTATAGGGAATCTTAGAGTTGGGGATCGTGTCTTGTGGACGTCTTAGTATGAGAGAGATGAGGGTCGATTCAATAGATTTGATATGCATTGTAAAAAAGAAGGTACGATATGTATTATTCGGTTTCAATTTTTTTCTCAAGTTTATAGAAATATTTATGTACAAAAAACTTATTTGTGGAAACACTAAAGATTTAGTTCATGGATACATAATTGATGAACCGGAAATTGTATATTTTGTTGAAAGATTAAAGATACATATGTACCCATAGATTTATTTGGTTGAGGAGGCTTCGTTGATGCCTATTTTTTTAGAGAGACTAATCGTAACAGAGATGAGAATGTTAGTGCAAGAGAGATTAGTAATCGCTATTTAGGTGGAATTCACTGGAGAACTTTCTCTAGAACGATCAAATATAGTACTGCATGTAGCTATCTAAAAATATTTATGCGTCAGTTTCTTTTAAAGATAATAGAAGAGAGATAAAAATTATTCGGGGATAAATAACTAATAAAAATGTGGAGAGATCAAACATATATATATATATATATATATATATATACTGATTAGCTATGTAAAATGAACACGTCCACCAAGTACATATTTTGTTGATAATATGTGGTTAGGTTGTCTTTTTTTTGTGCGAAGGTTGTCTTGATCAACTGCACTGTAAATTGGAACATCTCTTTATAAACAATATCTTTTGTGACATCTTCAATTGGACATTCTTTGTCATCGATCAGTACCTTCAATCCTTCCTTGTTTGCCACTCTTGATAATGCCACATACAGTTGTCCATGGCAGAACACTTGCTTAGGCAAATATATTCCTACCTTGTTTAAGGACTGATCTTGGCTCTTGTTTATCGTCATTGCGAAGCACACTGATAATGGATATTGCCTTCTTTTCAACACAAAAATATTGAGTTGTATGACCTTATATTTTCTTTGAAGTTTACCGAATCCTGCCCTTCACTTCTTAAGAGGTTTCTGAGGTATGGTGGATGCTCTCTTACTGGTGCAGCATATTCCAAAAGAGTGTGTCGTAGTTCCTTTATTTGAATTTAATCTTTCTTCACACCATAGCAATGCTTTGCAATACTGGCATTTGTATGTTGGCCTTCCAAAGTTCCATGCCTTTTCTATTAGCACTTGTCGAGGTTGTGGTTCTTTTATTGTCTCCAACATTGATTCTAATTTTCTTTTTGTTGCTTTCAGTTCTTGCATGCTTCAATTCCTTATCTTCTTCAGAATTATTCTTTCTCAATCGTTTAGGTGTCTATGTTCGTATTTCTTCTTCCCTCTGCAGTCCTTCTCCGCTTTGTGCTCCTTGAGTTTAGAGGTTGTTATTTCTTTCTTTCTTCTTGTATGATGAGCTTTTGGGGCTGGCTTATGTTGGACTGTCATCTCTCCAAATGTGATTTTGTCAGTGACATATAGAGTTTTGTTAATATAGTATCATGTAATATGATTTATGTTGTACTTAATAATGTTTTGCCATTGCAGACATGAAAGTGCATTTGGAGATATGAAGAGACTAATAATGGAGGTGTCACATACAGTATATTTATCTGGTATGGCACTATAAATCAGTAATTGTTCAATAGGTGTCATGGTAGTGTCAGGATGTATTAAAAACATGCTTTATAGTGCAGTATCAAAAGAGTTTTGACATACTCCCTCCGTCCCATAATATAATACATTTTGTTGCAAAAAACCATCTTATATTGTGGGACGGAGGGAGTTGAATATTAGAAGAAGGGTTGAGCTAAGATCAAAATGCTGACACATATGTGAAGAATTGCATGTGGATATTACCTGAGGTTGAAGGTGTTGATGTCGTGTCTTCAGTTTATTGGACGTTTCTTTGTGCCTTCGATCATTTGAGCGTCGCGGGCGTATATTGGATGCAAGTTGCCGGAGTTATTGCCATGCCTTCGATTTGTCGGTCGTCTCATGTGTTCGGTCATCTCGGCATCTTGAAAAAGGAGCTATTGAGAAAGTGCATCATGGGCCAAACCTGAGAGTTTTATCATGAATGTTGTCTTGTAAAATCATGGTTGAATAATGATTATGTGATGTAAGTAGAAGGGATGAGTGTGTGACCATACCTCTTGTTTGTTTTCTGAGACTATGATCTAACAATTTGATTAATGTATCTTGAAGAAGGGATTAGTATCCTTAGGACAAAAGTAGTTTTCTGAAAATATGTTTGATATTTAGGAAGTTACAAAATAATATGCAGATTAGGAATCCTATAGTGAACCAAAATCTGTTAGTACAATATATTGCCGTGCGTAATGGTTAGAGTGCGTAATGGTTAGACGGTTTTTTCTAGACATGTAAAAAAAGGAATCCTGTAGTGAATCAAAATCTGTTAGTACAATATTGTCCTACGTAATGCGGCAGGAAACCAATGTGTGCGTTCTCAGTTTCCACGTTGCCTAACTGTATGTTGCCTAATATACACCGTTGCTAGTTACGTTGCCTGAATTCTTTTATTTTTGGCGTGTCACTTTCCTTTTTCCTCAGCTTGTACATTGCCTAACCTTAGTTTGTATCTTGCCTACTATACACCGTTGCTAGTTACGTTGCCTGGTTTACTTGTTTTTGGGGCGTGTATCACTTGCCCTTTTTTGAGACGTGCGTTTATTAGTTGTCTTATTTGAGGTGTATTAAAATCTTCACCATCCATACATCTTGTTCTTTAGAGTGTTAAATCATCACCTTTCATTTTCTATCATTTTAAGTATATAATAGATTTATTAACTCCCAAAAGATTTTCAATGCTATGGTGGAAGAAAAATTGCTCAAGATTGATGATTTGGCTAGAAACGTTGATAGAATTTCTCATGAGATTGATTCTTTTAAGATTAGATCTATGCCAGCCAAGCTTGATATTAATGAGTCTCTGAATGCTATTCAAATTTCTATTAATGAAAGTAGGGAGAGAACCGTTAGGATGCGTGCTAAGAGAGAATGGCTAGAAAAAGTATGTTCTTCTAGTTTTTGCGATAATCATGATGAAGATCTTAAAGTAATTGGTGTGACTCCTATTGAATCTTTGTTTGCTAATATAAAACTTGAAAAAGAAGGGACTGGAGATGAGTCAACTTTAGCTAGAAGGCGTCCCAATAATTTGGAGGGTGAAGATCCTAATGAAAAAATTGATAAAAGTGGGATTGGCGAGGTCAAAACTTTAAGCAGTGATGAGCCCACTCTTTTGGATTTCAAGGACTTCAATTATGATAATTGTTCTTTGATTGATTGTATTTCCTTGTTTCAATCTATGCTTAATTCACCTCATGCGTATAATCAAAATAAAGCTTTTACTAAACATATCGTTGATGCTATGATGAAATCTTTTGAAGAAAAACTTGAGTTGGAAGTTTCAATCCCAAGAAAGCTTTATGATGAATGGGAACCTACTATTAAGATTAAGATTAAAGATTATGAGAGTAATGCTTTGTGTGATTTGGGTGCTAGCGTTTCCACTATTCCAAAAACTTTATGTGATGTGCTAGGTTTCCATAAACTTGATGATTGTTCTTTAAATTTGCACTTAGCAGATTCCACTATTAAGAAACCTATGGGAAGAATTAAATGATGTTCTTATTATTGCTAATAGGAATTATGTTCCCATAGATTTTATTGTGCTTGATATAGATTGCAATCCTACATGCCCTATTATTCTTGGTAGACCTTTCCTTAGAACGATTGGTGCAATTATTGATATGAAAGATGGAAACATTAGATTTCAATTTCCGTTAAGCAAGGGCATGGAACACTTTCCAAGAAATAAAATTAAGTTGACATATGAATCTATTATGAGGGCTACTTATGGATTGCATACCAAAGATGACAATATCTAGATCTATGCAATATGCCTAGCTAGGGGCGTAAAACAATAGCGCTTGTTGGGAGGCAACCCAATTTTATTTTATGTTTTTTGTTTTTGCTTCTGTTCTTGAATAAATATGCAATATTAATTCTGTAATAATTGTGTTTTAGTCTTTTAATTAGTGTTTGAGCCAAGTAAGACCTTTGAGATGCTTTGGTAGATCGTTGATTTGATTTTGCTGAAAAACAGAAACTTTTGCGTCCAGTAGCAGAATTGTTAGAATTCACTGGAATGTGGATAAACTCTGAATTTTTTACAAAAAATGTATATATGAATTTATTATGTTTTCCTAAATTTTCAGAATTTTTTGAGTTATATAATTATGAATATAATTCTGGTATTTACAGACTGTTTTGTTTTTGACAGATTCTGTTTTTGATGTGTTGTTTGCTTATTTTGATGAATCTATGGGTAGTATCGGGGGGAATGATCCATGGAGAAGTTAGAATACAGTAGATATAATGCAAATATAAAATTGGAATGAGTTCACAACAGTACCTAAAAGTGGAGATTTGTTTTATCATACTAACAGATCTCACGAGTTTTTTTGTTGAGTTTTGTGTTGTGAAGTTTCCAAGTTCTGGGTGAAGTTTCGATGGACTATGGAATAAGGAGTGGAAGGAGCCTAAGATTGGGGATTCCCAAGGCACCCCAAGGTAATATTCAAGGACAACCAAGCATCTAAGCTTGGGGATGCCCCGGATGGCATCCCCTCTTTTGTCTTCAATCCATCGGTAAATTAGTTGAGGCTATATTTTTATTCATCACATGCTATGTGTTTTGCTTGGAGCGTCTTGTATTATATGATTCTTTGATTTTTAGTTTGCCACAATCATCCTTGTTGTACACACCTTTTGAGAGGGACACACATTAATCGTGAATTTATTAGAATACTCTATGTGCTTCACTTATATCTTTTGAGCTAGGTAGTTGCTCTAGTGCTTCACTTATATCTTTTTAGAGCACGGTGGTGGTTTGATTTTGAAGAAATTGATGAACTCTCATGCTTCAGTTATATTATTTTGAGAGTCTTATAAATAGTATGGCAATTGGCTTAGGTTATGAATAAATGGCACTCGGGCCCTAGTGACAAGCATTAAGCATAGCAAAGTCATGGCAACATCAATCTCAGAACATAGTGGATAGTAGGGATCAAGCCCTAACAAAACTAACATGATGAATCTCATCCAACTCCTCACCGACCAGTGAGCCTACGAAGGAATTACTCACTTCCAGTGGTGAGCATCATGAAATTGGTGATGGAGGATGGTTGATGATGACGAAGATCGAAGATCCCCTTATCCGGAGCCCCAAACGGGCTCCAGATCTGGCCTCCCGATGAAGAACATGAGGTGGTGGCAGCTCCGTATTGTAAAACATGATGAAACTTCCTCTCTCTTTTTTCTGGAAAAATAGGATTTTATAGCGTCGGAATCAGGGTCAGCGGAGCATCGTGGGCCCCATTACCCACCAGGGCGCGCCAGAGGGGGGCGGCGCGCCCTGGTGCCTAGTGGGCAGCTGGGCCCCCCTCTAGTGGGTCTTGGTTCCAGTATTTTTTATTTATTCCAAAATAATTCTCCAAAAAGTTTCGTCCGATTCCGAGAACTTTTATTTCTACACAAAAACAACACCATGGTAGTTCTGCTGAAAACATCGTCAGTCCGAGTTAGTTTCATTCAAATCATGCAAATTAGAGTCCAAAACAAGAGCAAAAGCATTAGGAAAAGTAGATACGATGGAGACGTATCAACTCCCCCAAGCTTAACCCATTGCTTGTCCTCAAGCAATTCCGTTGACAAACTGAAAGTGATAAAGAAAAAAAATTATGAACTCTTTTGTTCTTGTGTCCATATATATGCTTAAATAGCACCCAGGTTTTCAGCAAAGATCATAATTAACCATGCGGACAATAACTCTTAGAAATTGTATTCACTCATATCAATGGCATAAACAACTAGCGACCAATAATAAAATCTCTCAAATTCCAACACTTTGTCAAAACAATCATGATATAATATGACAATAGTGGTATCTCGCTAGCCCTTTCTGAGACCGCAAAACATAAATGCAGAGCACCTCCAAAGTTCAAGCAGCGACTAAACATTGTAATTCATGGTAGAAGAGATCCAGTCATGATGCATTCAACATTAACTATACACAATGCATGAGGATGACAATAGTGCTCTCAGGACTGGCGCTTGTTTGAGAAGGTGTTGACTCAACATAAAAGTAAAATGACATAAAAGTAAATGGATAGTCCCTTCACAGACGGAAGCAGGGATTTGAAGAGGTGCCAGAGCTTAAAGTTTAAATCAAAGATAAATATAATTTTTGGAGGTATACCCTTCCTGTCAATGTTACGGCCAAGAGCTTTCAATATCTTCCATGCTAAACACATTAGCGGTGATTCCCAAGCGATAAAAGTAAAGTTTACTCCCCCTCCACCAACAAACACAAGCCATGGCTAGCTGAATCCTTGGGTGCCCTCCGTACCAACAACAGTCGGGGGAGTTTTGTTTAATTATTTGTATTTTTTGATTTTGGGACTGGGCATCCCTATTACCAGCCCTCTCGTGCAAGGACGAGTGAATAAACACTCATCATGAGAATAACCCACTTAGCATGGAAGATACTGACCACCCCCTGTCGCTCAATGAGTGGTCCGGGCACACAAAACAGATGTTCATTTGAATTTTTAGAGGTGGCACATGCAAATTTACTTGGAACGGCAGGGTAATACCGCATATAGGTAGATATAGTGGACTCATCTGGAATAACTTCGGTTTAAGGGTTTTGATGCACAAGTAGTATTCCTGCTTAGTACATGCGAAGGCTAGCAATTAGGTTGAGAAGCGACCACCTAGAGAGCAAAAACGGTCATGATCATGCATTATGAATAATCAACATTGAGTACTAGCATGAGTAGGATATAAACACCATGAACATGAATATCATGGAGGCTATGTTGGTTTTGATTCAACTACATGCGTGAACATGTGCCAAGTCAAGCCACTTGAAACATTCAGAGGAGGATACCATATCATCATACTACATCACAATCATTTTAATGCATGTTGACACTCAAGATAAATCATTATCAACTCCTAGCTACTTAAGCATGGCATGAGCAACTATAATCTCTAATTGTCATTGCAAGCATGTTTAATCATAATATGTTGAATCATGGATACTGAGTTAAACATATTTACAAAAACAAAAACAAGTTGAGTTCATACCCGCTTTTCCTGCCACAGTCACTTCATCATACATCGTCATTATTGCCTTTCACTTGCACGACCGAATGATCTGTGGACTAATTAAGCTGGAATCTGCAACATTTTATTCAGAGGAGAAGACAAAATAATATGGGCTCTTTGTTAGATCAACAACAAAGCTTATGAGAGCCACTCAACAATTTCATCATGGTCTTCTCCTTGGTACGACTGAACAAAAAGAAAGAAGTTCAGAGAAACACACTGAAATATTTTTGGAGTTTTTAGTTTTTTTTGGAAGAAGCAAATTAAGGAAAGAAAAATAAAAATGAGAGAAACTATTTACACGGGAAAGCTCCCAACAAGCAAAAGAAGAAATGAGAAATCTTTTTGGATTTTCTTTTAATATTGCAACTAATTAAACTAGAAAGAAAAACCGAAAAGAAGCGATAAATATTTTTTGATTTTCTCAAAGTTTTTAAAACACACAAGAAGAAAGCGAGAAAAAAAATAACATGAATAATACAATGAAAAAGTGTGCACACTGACAACTGGAATGAAATGTGTGAACATGAATGAAACGTCGGTGGAAATACGTACTCCCCCAAGCTTAGGCTTTTGGCCTAGCTTGGTAATCACCCTCCATAGTAGCCGTCTGGTCCCATGTAAAAGTGCTGCGGCGGCGGCACCTGAGCGTCCCACTCCTGGTGTCGGTGTTAAAACCGGCAGACCTCGGGGTAGGGGGTCCCGAGCTGTGGATCTAGGATCGATGGGGAACAAGGGACGATGAACACGGTGTTTACCCAGGTTCGGTCCCTCTCGAAGAGGTAATACCCTATGTCCTGCTTGATTGTATTGGATGTATAGTATGATTTACGGAGTAGATCTACCTTGAGATCAGCATGAGCTAAACCCTAAGGCGATGAGGTGATGAATATAGCTCTCCCCTAAAGACTACAACCCTCGGTTTATATAGACACCGGTAGGGTTAGGGTTACTGGAGATAGATTACAATAAGGAGAAAAGAGATCCTGCCTATCCTTGACTTGGAGGGCACACCACGGCTTCATAGATCTCCTGTCGCTATGCGGCTTCACCAATCCGGCCCATATTCAATGGGCCGGCGCCCTGAGGACCCCTTAGTCCATAACTCCCTCAGTAGCCCCCGAACTTGCCTCCAACGCCAAGGCTTGTATCTGTCATCCGCTCACCCAACAGTATTCGGCTTGCGAGGTGAGTTCTTCAGTGTGCTTTGTTCGTGTTCGGAGCCAAGTGATGTCCGGAATCTGAAACAGCAGTTTTACTTAACAACGAAGGCAATAACAAAAAACCGTTCAAGCGTAAACAGTGCCTTCATCTGACAACTTTTTCTCTTTCAACGAAGAGTCGCATCCGGCCATAACGCTGAGCGGTTAGTATTCCTTGGAGCGTGGCTCGAGGCCCACCCACATTTGACACGTCTCATCAAGGTGGGGATCGTGCCCCGCCTTTCAGGGGATATGATCAATGATCTCGATTATCCACCCCGCACATAATGTTGCGAGCGTATCGGGAAGTGGAGAGGCCAACGGCGTGAAAAAAGGAACTCGTGGCTTGTCAACAACCTATAAAGGGGGAGCTACAACAGTCAGCATCCCACGCCTTCTTCCACCTTCCGCTCACGCAGATCTTCAGAGCTCCAGCGCCCCTTTTATCTGTTTCCACGACAAATCCCACCCCGTCCCCTTCAGCCATGGCCGGATCCGACGCCAACGGGAAGTGGGACGCCTCCATTGTGACAGATAGTGACATCATGAAGTTAAAGGAGGCCGGCTACTTGTCGGCCGACATTGCTCATCGGGCCCCTGAAGTGGGCCAGATCGTCCCCACGCCCAGGCCGGGCGAAAGGGTCGTATTCCACCCCCATTTCCTTAGGGGGCTTGGATTTCCCCTGCACCCCTTTGTGAGGGGCTTGATGTTCTTTTACGGGCTAGATTTTCACGATCTAGCCCCCAACTCCCTCCTCCACATCTCGTCTTTCATCATCTTCTGCGAAGCTCTCCTCCGAGTCCGACCACACTTCGGCCTATGGCTGAAGGCGTTCAACGTCAAGCCCAAGGTGGTTGGCGGCGAACATGCAGACTACGGTAGGGCCATGATCAGCAAACTAACACGGGTCCTGTGGCTGGAGGGCAAGTTTATCGACACCGTTAAGGTGTGGCAAAAGGAAATGGTTCTACATCACCGAGCCAAGAGGAACCGGCTGGGCGGCAGCTCCCGCATTCATATCCGGACCCCCTACCAGGCTGGCCTCATGGACCACCAAGAGCCCGGACTGGGGGTCCGCTGATGACTTGAAGGCGCTGCAGAAACGCGTCGTCAGCGTAATGGAGACCGGCGCGAAGATGGTTAACATGATCCAGATCATGTTCAAGCGTCGACTCCTCCCCTGTCAGGAGAGGGCCAAGCCGATGTGGGAGTATGACCCCGAAGATCCGGCCACCGTGCAACATCTTTTTGGCACGACCCACAAGAAAGTGTGGGGTCTGCTGTTCAAGCCGCAGAAGGACTGGCCAGTCGAGGAGGAGGACATCGGCCTTGATGCTGCGACCCCTCCTAAGAAGGTAAGCAGCATTTGTCTTATCGCGAGTTCGAATACTCGCACTATATGATTTGATCTGAACCTCTTTATATGGATTTTGCAGGGCTGGCTCACCAAGGCCGAGAAGATCAGCGGCCCAGCGCCGCTGCCAGAAGGGCCCCGATTCAAACAGCTAGAGAAGCTGTTGGTTGTGGTGCCGTACAAGGCGTCCGACAAGAAGGGCAAGAAGACGGAGGTGCCGGAAGCCAGGGAGGGCCTCCGTCGTAGGGCTCGTTCGGACAACCGGTACGGAGACACTGTAGCCCTATCCGTACAGGAGGTGGATGATGATGAGGACGAGGAGGAAAGTGCCTTCTCGCACTCTAAGAAGAGGGAGGCGTCCAGTGACGTCGAGGAGGTTCAACCTCCTCAGGCCCGGAAGAGACAGTGCCGGCCTAAGCTAGTCCTGTCCGACAGCTCGGACTCCGACGGGGAGTCTGAAGCGTCCGAAAAGGTTCCGGAGAGGGAACCCAGGGTCAAGCCCCACGCGACCAGGTACATATTGCGACATTTTCAATTGCTTTATTCTTTTAGTAGTCCCTGGTAGAACGTAGATTGATCATTTTTTGGTGGTGCATCCCTCCGCGCGGCCACCCCGCCGAGGAGACCTCTTCGGGGACGTCCCTGCCCGCCGAACTGGCGGACAGTGGCTCACGTTCCGCACCTCCTCTAATCCCCGAAGAAGTTGGGGAGGTGCTGTCGCGAAAGACCCCTCCTCCTCCGAACGCAGGGGAGGAGGTCGATGCCACCATGGCCGAGGCCAACGCCTCGGTCGTTGAAGACCAGGGGGATGCATCCCTCCTGGCTAACGCGGGGAGGGGATCCGGATCATCCGAACCCCTACCACATTCGGCTCCCGAGCCCCCAAGGGACCAATTCCTCCTTTCGATGGGGAAGGTGCCAGGGGTCCGGCACCCGCGCCGGTCACCTCAACTCGGGCGGCGGTGGGCTGGCCAGACGCACTGGCGAAGTTGGTGAGAAACTCTGGCGTCGTCGACGAGAACCGTACCCTTATGGGTGCGGTTATACAGGGTGTTCTGTCCATTCATTCCAGACTGAATGACGCTGTTCAAGGCCTGCTAACAGGCTTTGAGGTAAGTGAATTAATGCTCTTTTATCATAAATTGGATTTAGTCCTTAGTTTAAGTATGCCATATCTGCAGTAGCCCCCGAGACTCTGCAAGATTTGCGAAGAAAACCTACGGAGGATCTCGTTCTACATGCCATTATCTGAAATGGGGTGAATTTTTTAATGTCACAGGCATCTTCTCTGGCCGCAACTGCTAATGTTGCGGTGCTAGAGGAGATGGATCGGAAGCTCAAGCATTCCGATAAAGAGCTTGACCTTGTCAACAAACGGCTTGACGAGGCGCAAGGTAAGCCCTTTGATAAGATGTACAACTGCTTGATGCTGGATATTGATGATCCGGACTGTATTCTGATCTTTTATTGTGATGATCTTGCAGCTGCCGCCGCCGAAGTCCAGGGCTTGAGGGAGGCCTTGAAGAAAGCCGAGGCAGAGGTGGCTGCCAAGAAGACGGCCGCTGACAAGGCGGTGGCCGAGCTCGAGAAGGCCAAGCTTGCTGGTGAGCAGCACGAGGCTCGAGTAACCGAGGTGCAAGTGGAGCTCCAGGATGCCGTCAAGAAGCTTGAAGTCATTGAGAAGGAATAGGGGGGTGATCCTCCCAGCTGTCCAAGGCGGAGAAGGAGCTCCAGGAGGCGAGGACCGAAGCGCGAGGTGTCCAGGAAGAGCTCCGCCAAGTTGGGCAAATTGCAAATGGTAAGAAATACTTACTGTGGAGTGTGTTCGGAGGCAACATGTTCGCCCTACTGACGCGGGTCTGGCCCTCCACAGGCGTCTTCATCGAGCTTCCGAAGAATGTGGCGGCCGCCATGGAGCATGATGCCGCTCACGAGGAGGACTCAACGCAGCGGCTCTTCTGGTCATAGTTTCTGGATTCCGAGCGTCCTCCTCTCCTCAGCAATCAAATGAAGCAGCTGATGGAGATGCACCGAATGTCCGAGCTAGCCGTGAAGGGCCTCTGTGTCGGTCTGTGGCCTGCCAAGCCCATTCCAGACACCTACTTCGGCCTTGTGCAGAAGCTGCGGGAGGCGCCGCTCCGTATTGACGCCATGAAGCACTCAGCGTGCATTGAGGGGGCGAGGCTTGCGTTTGCGAAGACCATGGTGCATTGGCCGAAGATTAATCCAATGGACATGGCCACTGGTCCTCCGCCCAAGGGAAAAGAGCATTGCCGACCTGAGCAATACTTTGCACAGGTGATGAATGGCGCGCGGGCGATAGAGGGCTAGTGTTTGAATGACTGTATTAAGTTTTTACCAATTGGACCTTATGCTTTATGATGTGTCCGCCTGACTTATTTTATATTGTCATGATTTTAATTTTGACTCCTATTCAACCCTATGTTTATTCTGAAAGCTACCAGTCCTCGGCTTCAGCCCCAGGTGAATGTCACGAGGGGTGTTTTGTCTCCGCGTTGTTACCCTTAGCCAACGTCTTGGTACCCGGAGGCGATAGCGCGTGAGCAAAACTAGGCAATCAGACTATTCGGTTTTACTGCTTTCACTTAGCCTTAGGAGCTTGACGGTGGGGGCTAAGGACTAGCCTCCTGTGTTTTGTAATGTACTTGGGGGAAAATGCCTGCCCTTTCCGATCATGTGGTTTGTGTTAAGACGAACCCTTCGTGTGACACGGCAAAATCGCCAACGATTTTTAGAGTCAAACCTTGTCATCGGATCGCTGATCAGTTCGCGCTTACTATGACGGTCAGTTTTCGGCTTTCTCCTCCTGAGGTACTTGACCGGGCGAGCCAGAAGTACAATTACAGGGGTTCTCCCTTTGCTCTCTTAGCCGAACGTGCGGAACATAAGGGGCAAGCACAGGAGCCGGGCAACCCAACTATTGACCTAAGACATAGTTCGGAACTTGATGCATATAGTGCAATATCTGAGACGCCGAACACTCAGCAGAAAGCAGTGTCAGACTTGGGGTGCTGAGCTGATAGGGAAATTGAGCTCTAGGTTAGTTAACCGATCATGTTTTCATGTCGGGCTGTTCGAAGAGCGAGGGAAGAATCAGAAAGGAAATAGACAATGGCAAGATGCGGATATCTGAACACCATAAAGGGCGTTTTTATTATTTCTCGTAGGCTCAAGACGTCTAACCGTACAATTCGAACTGTGAAGGCATTATTTGTAAAAAGGAAAAAGTTTTACAGAGTAAAGGTTTACGCAGGGCCTTGACGCGTGAGTCGAAGCCTCCACTTTGCCCTGCTGCACGTCTGCACCTTTGCTTCTGAGAGGTGGGGGTTGGGACCTTCGATGAGACCTTGAGGGGCGAGGATCCTGCCGATGAAGCTTTGTAGGGGGGGGTTCTGGAATTGGCCCCCGGGTCGTCCGAAGACAAGGTAACTCCGAAGTTCGGGTTAGCCGAACATATGCTTCGGATTTATTAATATATGCCTCACGGCTGCCCATGGTATTTTGAGTGCGAAATTGTGCTGGCGAGGCATGTGGAGCACGAGGAATGTGGGCGTGCCGTGGGGCACACATCCCTATTTGTGGTGAACGCATGCGGGTTCCCATGACGGGGAACGGGTTCGAACCCGTTTACTGTTGTCGCCGGCCTTTATGGCGGGTCGGCATCTGGACCTGTATGGGCCAGTTTGGTCTTCGGCTGCTAGGGCTGCAGTGTGCTCTTCGGTTCGAAGTGAGTGTTCTGTGTTGCCGTTGATAGTTATGATGACCGAAGGAACAGGCATCTTCAACTTGAGGTACGCGTAATGCGGAATGGCATTGAATTTGGTGAACGCCGTTCGGCCGAGGAGGGCGTGATAGCCGCTGCGGAAAGGTGCAATGTCGAAGATCAAGTCCTCGCTTTGGAAGTTGTCCGGAGAGCCGAACACTACTTCAAGCGTCATAGTGCCTGTGCAGCGGGCCTCCACTCCCGGAATGACCCCCTTGAAGGTGGTGTTACTGGGTTTGATCCTTGATGGATCGATCCCCATCTTCCTCACCGTGTCTTCGTATATTAGATTGAGGCTGCTACCTCCGTCCATTAGGACTCGAGTGAGGTGGAATCCATCGATGATGGGGTCGAGCACTAAGGCTGCGGATCCTCCGTGGTGTATGCTGGTCGGGTGATCCCTGCGATCGAAAGTGATCAGGCAGACTGACCATGGATTGAACTTTGGCGCTACGGGCTCGACGGAATATACGTCTCGCAGCACTCACCTCCTTTCCCTCTTTGGTATGTGGGTTGCGTAGATCATATTCACCGTATTAACCTCGGAAGGGAAGGGTTTCTGGCCTCCACTATTCGGCCTGCGGGGCTCGTCATCGTCCTCGCTTCATGCGCTTTTGCTCGAGTCTTCGGCTGTTAGCTTGCCGGCCTGCTTTATCACCCAACAGTTACGGTTGGAGTGGTTGGCAGGCTTCTCTGGAGTGCCGTGGATCTGGTAAGTCCTGTCCAGGATTGCGTCTAGTCTGGATGGGCCGTCGCCGTTGCCTTTAGGGGCTTTCTTTCGGGGTCCGGACTTCTGATTTCGGAATCCGGCATTTACTGCCGTATCCTCGCCCCCGCCGTCATTGTGGCGACGTTTATTCTTGTTGCGTCGGGGCTTTCCATTTCCGTCCCGAACCTCAGAGGTACCGGGTGTGTTGGGGTTGGCATTTTTATGAGCGACCCAACTGTCTTCGCCCACGCAAAAGCGGGTCATGAGAGAAGTACGGGCTGCCATAGTTCTTGGTTTGTCCTGGCCGAGTTGTCTTACGAGCCATTCATCCTGGACACTATGCTTGAAAGCGGCCAAGGCTTCGGCATCCGGATAGTCGACAATCTGGTTTTTCTTGGTCAGGAATTGATTCCAAAATTGTCGGGCAGATTCTCTGGGCTGCTGTGTGATACGATTTAGGTCGTCAGCGTCCGGAGGTTGGACATAGGTGCCCTGAAAGTTCGCTCGAAAAGCGTCCTCAAGCTCTTCCCAACAACCTATAGAGTCTTCGGGTAGGCTATTCAACCAGTGTCGAGCTGGACCTTTAAGCTTGAGTGACAGATATTTGATGGCGTGAAGGTCATCTCCTCGCGCCATGTGAATGTGGAGGAGGAAATCCTCTATCCATACGGCCGGTCTGTGGTTCCGTCGTATGATTCAATGTTCACAGGCTTGAAGCCTTCCGTGAATTGGTGTTGCATTACCCTCTCTGTGAAGCACAGGGGGTGTGCAGCGCCCCGAACTCGGGCTACATCGCGTCGGAGGTCTTCGGCCCTCCGAGTCCGCTGCTACTCCCAGATTCTATCATTTCGGTTTAGCCGATCGTAGTATCCTTCCCGGTAAGCGGGTGGGTCTTCTCTGGGTCCGTAGATGGACCTAGTATGGCCTCCTCGAGCGTCTAGGTCATGGCGGAGGTCGTACTCATAGGTGGGCCGCACTTGATCCTTGCCGTAACGGCGAGGTGGGGCGGCTGGGTGCTCAGCCTCGTCAGCTTCTTTATCCCGCCCTCTAGGGGGGTGGTCCGGCTGTTCGGCACTTGTGTATGTCGTACGTGTTGGCTTTACGGCCTCGTTGTCGAACTGCGGTAGTAGTCTTCGCTTGGGATAACTTTTGATTGGCTGTTCGCGGCCATACCCTTCTTCGGCGGCTAGGACTTTGGTCCATCGGTCGTTGAGGGTGTCCTGTTCGGCCTTGATTCTGCGTTTTTGTTTCTTCAGGCTGCGGGCGATGGCTAAAAGCCTCCGTTTGAACCGTTCCTGATCCAGAGGGTCTTCGGGGACGATGAAATCGTCATCCCCGAGACTGGCCTCCTCTTCAGAGAGTGGGAGGTAGTTGCTATCTTCGGAGTCGTCGAGGTTTTCTGGGTTGAGTGGGTCCTCCTATCCCGCGGGGTCATCCTGATGATGTTCGTTAGCTGCGGCTCCAGTGAGGTCATCCGTATTATTTGCGGTGTTGTTCTCCACAGAGTCCACGTTGCTCGCATGGCTTCGATGTGGCTTTGATCGACGGTGCTGTCTTCGGCGCTTGGGCGGCTCATCTCCGGGCTTATCTCGGTCCTGATTGGGAGTGCCATCGCCGTCCTTGGGGTGTCCACCATGTAAATATCGTAGGTGGACGTGGCCGACCAGCGGACGGTGATGGGGGGGTGATGTCCTTGCTAGCCGTGGTTCCGCCATCCTCGTCCATGTATTTGGTGTTTTCTGAATTATAATCTAGCATATCGGTTAAATCATCGAAAGAGGCTACCAAGTGGGTGGTGGGTGGGACGTAAAATTCCCTGTGGTACGCCTTGAAGGGTTGATGATTGAGAGCGGAGGGCAGGTCCTCCTGGATGGTCATTTTCTGGATTCGGTCTAGCGCCTCGTTTAACATAGCGAGGGTCATCGAACTTGAGGGCTCTATGCCAAGTTATGTTGTGACGGGGTGGGGGGCAGTCAGTGCCCTAGCCGGTCCTTGGTTTCCACAGGCCGAGCTAAACTCGGGGTACGATGCCGGATCCTGGAGGGGATCTGGATTGTCACTGGAGATTAAGGACAGGCCTTGGTTTTGCGTGTGGTTTCCACGCCGGGATTCGAGATCGAGCTGCTTCAGGCCGGGGGTGACCCCTGGCCATTGGCTGCCGGTTCATCGTGAGGGCTCAAGGCCCGAGAAGTGTTGTGATGGAAAGGTTTGGCCGAGATTGACTCTTGGCCTCTGCCTCCTGATTCTGCCTCGAAGGCTGAGGATGGGCCCTCCGCAGACATGATGGATCCGGCTGGAGGTGGGGTCTTGCCCCCGCTTGAAGCGGAGCCCTCCTGGCTCGAAGCTGTTCGGTGGGCGGCGGTCGATCTGTAGATCGGATCGGAGGGGGACTCCAGAGTGGGCATGGCGAGGCCTGCGAGGGTGCGGGCGGGGGCAGTGAATCCGGTGAAAACTAGATCGCCCCGCGTGTCCGCAACATATTCCAGATTACCGAATCGAATTCGGTGTTCGGGAGCAAAGTTGTTGATCTGATCCAAACGACCAGTCGGGTCGGCGTGCAGCACAATGCTGCCGAACACGAAGAGTTGACCGGGGACAAAGAAGTCCCCGGATCCGATGCCTTCTCCTATGATCAGGCGAGCCATCGATCCTTTGGGCGACCCCACAGTTGAACTCTCAATGAAATCACCAATGTCGGTGTTAAAACCAGTAGACCTCGGGGTAGGGGGTCCCGAGCTGTGGATCTAGGATCGATGGGGAACAAGGGACAATGAACACGGTGTTTACCCAGGTTCGGGCCCTCTCGAAGAGGTAATACCCTGCGTCCTGCTTGATTGTATTGGATGTATAGTATGATTTACAGAGTAGATCTACCTCGAGATCAGCATGAGCTAAACCCTAAGGCGATGAGGTGATGAATATAGCTCTCCCCTAAAGACTACAACCCTCAGTTTATATAGACACCGGTAGGGTTAGGGTTACTAGAGATAGATTACAATAAGGAGAAAAGAGATCCTGCCTATCCTTGACTTGGAGGGCACACCACGGCTTCATAGATCTCTTGTCGCTATGCGGCTTCACCAATCTGGCCCATATTCAATGGGTCGGCGCCCCGAGGACCCCTTAGTCCATAACTCCCTCACCTGGGGCTCCTCCTCCGCCGCTGCCTGAGCATTCCGGTAAGCGACAATGTCCACTGGTAGGAGGGTGTATCCGTTCCTGGCATGAGAATCAAACAAAGCAGGTGCAGGCAACGGAATAATATCACGGGTATCCACATTAAATACCAAGTTATAGCGAAGGGGTTCTAGTAGTTCAGTGTTATCAAGAATATGGTGGTCCACCATCGACTGGCGGTCTAGATAAACTCTAGGCAAAAAGTAATCATGCTGGCGTATCTGAACATTAAAGTGACTCGCTAGGCGAGTGGCATAGATGCCACCATGAATGTTACCCTTAGTTCTATTAGTGTGCAGACGCCGTGCAACAATAGCCCCTAGGCTATAGGTGTGATCATTATGAAGTGCACAGCGTAAGATAGCGAGATCAAGTGCACTGAGTATACTGCCATTCTCTCTAGCAGTCAAGCATTTTGTTATGAAAAGAGCAAAGTAGTGCACAGAAGGGAACTGCAAGCTAGTGGTGGTGACTTTCGACACGCCCCTGTCCTCACCCACAGTTAGGGTGCGGATGAAACCCTCAAACTCCACTGGTCTAGGTTCTATTAACTCCGCATCAGAGGGAATTAGACATATCTCATAAAATTCAGTAAGCGGTATTTGGCGAGTTTCAGAGTATAAATTAAACCACACCTCAGGAGGCTCGTTCCTACTTAAGAAATGGAAATTTTGCACAAATGAATTTGTAAGTACGTGGTGTTGGTCACACTCATCTACGAGGAAGTTGGTAAGTCTAGCATTTGCAATGAATTGTGCAAACTCTTGGTGGAATCCGGCTTCATCCATGAAGGCAATGTGCGGCCATTCACACAGCCAGACCTCCGTCCATCGTGGAGTGTCAATCTCACCATATGACGATTCACCGGTGACTCCTTTAGCATTCTTCTTAGATGAACTCCTTTGAAAGAAGCCCATTTTCCTATGAACAAATTTCTGAAAAAAATTGACCCACAAAATTTTGTCAACAAAACTTCACGAGACTGATAGCAACTACTCATAAGGATGTCTAGAGGCTATATCAAGCATTCAAACTACTTGGAACTCAAAGAATTCAACATGCAAACTCATTTACAGCAGTACCAAGAGTAGCTAATTACTCAAAATATAAAACACTAGAACAAAAACTAATTGGAGCAATGGGGGAGTCACATACCAAGTAGTAATCCCCTAAAACAGTTTTGGAAACGGAGCTTCGAGCAAAGAGATCAAAATCCGCGGGTTTGAGAGCAAGAACATGAGAGAGAGAGAGAGAGAGAGAGAGAGAGAGAGAGAGCTGGAGTGAATTTTTTTTCTGGAGGTGGGTGATGACATGGGCTAAAGGGATAAGTGAGGGGCGATGTGGGGCATACAGATCCATACACAGTGTCGGTTACATGCGAACAGCATTACGGCGCAAATTTGAAAAGTAGACATGGTAGGCGGCACGCAGGCACGCGGTAAGGAAGTACACAACGAGACATAGCTAAGGCTACATCAACGTCGGAGAAAACTGGTGGAGCGAGGATTCTGCAAGTGACAACACAGGATGCCCTCGATAAAAGGGATCCTGTAAGCAGAACCTGGTCCATATTCTTGAAGGAAGGGGGAAAGTTTCAGAACTCCGGGTGGATGTGAACATGAGAACCTAAAGTTGGAGTTAGTAAAAATTTAACCCGAATAGAAGAGAGATCAGAGTCCCAGAGTATATACGAGGAATAAAAGATCCTAATACCACCCATTTGGCGACGTGGGCCCGTAAGCCACACAACCATGTTAGTAAAATAGTTTTGGACCACTAGACTACCCACCAGGGCGCGCCTGGGGTAGCTGGCGCTACCTGGTGCCTAGTGGGCACCAGGTGCACCCCCTATGATGTTATTTGTATCAGAAATTCTTAAATATTCGGAAAAAATAGTGTTAAAATTTTAGGTCATTCTGAGCACTTTTATTTTTTGGCACTTTTTTATTGCACAAAAAATTCAAAAAACAGGGAAAACATGGCATTTTATTGTATTTAACTAAAAAGTAACAGAAAACAAAAGGTAGGGACAGAAGGTTGTGTCTACTAAATTCATCGACCACATGCCTCTCGAAAGTAATCCATTAATAAGGTTGATCAAGACTTATTAACAACCACTTCCGATTAACATGAACCCGAAGAATTTTCGTGAAACACTAAGTTACCTCAACGGGGATATGCATATCCCCAACAATAAGTATTTCATACTCCCTCCGTCCCAAAATAAGTGACTCGACTTTGTACTAACTTTGTACTAAAGCCATTACAAAGTTGAGTCACTTATTTTGGTACGGAGGGAGTATTTCTTTTTGGCAGTAGGAAGAGGGAGTTGAAAACTTCCAATAGTAATTGTCGGAGACTTTTCAATAACATTAATACCATTCACTTGAAATTGTTTCTTCGGAAAGTGCACCGTATGCTCATTACCATTGATATGAAAAGTGATTTTGCTTTTATTGCAATCAATAAGAGCCCTTGCAGTATTCAAAAAGGGTCTACCAAGGATAATCGACATGTTGTCGTCCTCGGGCATCTCAAGTATAACAAAGTTTGTTAAGATAGTAACATTTGCAACAACAACGGGCACATCCTCACAAATACCGATAGGTATGGCAGTTGATTTGTCAGCCATTTGCAATGATATTTCAGTAGGAGTGAGTTTATTCAAATCAAGTCTTTTATATAAAGAGAAAGGCATAACACTAACACCGGCTCCTAAATCACATAAAGCAGTTTTGACATAGTTTCTTCTAATGGAGCATGGTATAGTTGGTATTCCTGGATCTCCTAGTTTCTTAGGTACTCCATCCTTAAAGGAATAATTAGCAAGCATGGTGGAGATTTCATCTTCAGGTATTTTTCTTTTATTAGTAACAATATCTTTCATGTATTTAGCATAAGGGGCCATCTTTAAAATATCAGTCAAATGAGTACGCAAAAAGACTGGCCTAAGCATTTCAGCAAAGCGTTCAAATTATTCATCATCCTTTTTCTTAGATGGTTTAGGTGGAAAGGGCATGGGTTTCTGAACCCATGGTTCTCTTTCTATACCATGTTTTCTAGCAATAAAGTCTCTTTTATCATAGCGCTTATTTTTAGGTTGTGGGTTATCAAGATCAACAGTAGGTTCTATTTCCACATCATTATCTGGTTCTTTATCATTGTCTGGTTGAGCATCTACATGAACATCATCATTATGATTTTTGTTATCACTAGGTGAATGTTCATTACCAGATTGAGTTTCAGCATCAGAAATAGAGACATCATTTTTATCATCAGAAGGTTTTTCTACTTCTGGTTCACTATAAGTATGCAAAGTCCTATCATTTTTCTTTTTCTTTTTCTTTTTAGAAGGACTAGGTGCATCAGCATTAATTCTTTGAGAGTCTTGTTCAATTCTTTTAGGGTGACCTTCAGGATAAAGTGGCTCCTGAGTCATTTTACCTCCTCTAGTCGCTACTCTAACAACATAATCATTCATATTATTGTTCATTTCACTAAGCAATTCTCTTTGAGATTTAGCAACCTGTTCTAACTATGTTTGAACCATAGAGACATGTTTTCCTACACCTCTAACATCAATAGTGATTCTAAATAACAAGTCACTCAAGCGAGCAATCATATCAGAATTTTGTTTTAGTTGTTTCATAACATAGGCATTGAAGTGATCTTGTTTCATGATGTAGTTATCAAATTCATATAAGTATTGGCTAGGAGGTTTATTATGCGGAATATCACCGTCATCAACTTTCAAGAGAGAATTTACCTCTACCACTTGTGGTGGTGTGTCAAGACCATGTATTTCTTCAATAGGTGGTAAATTCTTAACTTCCTCGGCTTTAATACCTTTTTCCTTCATACATTTCTTTGCCTCTTGCATATCTTCAGTACTGAGAAATATAATACCCCTCTTCTTCGGAGTGGGTTTAGGCGGTGGCTCAGGAAGTGTCCAATCATCATAATTCTTCAATATATTATTCAATAATTCCTCAACTTGTTCAACAGTTCGTTCCCTGAAAACACAACCAGCACAACTATCTAGGAAGTCCCTAGAAGCATCGGTTAGTCCATTATAAAAGATATCAAGTATTTCATTTTTCTTAAGAGGATGATCAGGCAAAGCATTACGTAATTGGAGAAGCCTCCCCCAAGCTTGTGGGAGACTCTCTTGTTCAATTTTCACAAAGTTAAATATTTCCTGTAATGTAGCTTGTTTCTTATGAGCAGGAAAATATTTTTCAGAGAAGTAATAAATCATATCCTGGGGACTACGCACACAACCAGGAGCAAGAGTATTGTACCAATTCTTAGCATCACCCTTTAATGAGAATGGAAATAACTTGAGAATATAGTAGTAGCGAATTTTCTCATCATGAGCAAAAAGGGTGGCTATATCATTTAATTTAGTAAGATGTGCCACAACAGTTTCAGTTTCATAGCCATGGAAAGGATCAGATTCAACCAAAGTAATTAACTCTGGGTCGAGAGAGAATTCATAATCCTTATCAGTAACAAAGATAGGTGAAGTAGCAAACTTAGGATCACATTTCATTCTAGCATTCAAAGTTTTTTCTTTTAACTTGCATAATAATTTCTTAAGATCATCTCTATCCTTACAAGCAAGAAAATCTCTAGCAACCTCTTCATCCATAACATAACCCTCAGGTATCTTAGGCAATTCATATCTAGGAGATCTAGGTCTAATAGGTGTTTCATAATTTCCAGTTTCAAAAACTTCATTAGTTTCAATAATTGCATCAGTTTCAGTAATTTCATTTTCTTTAGCTCTAGCAATTTGTTCATCAAGAAATTCACCTGGTGGCACATTCTTAGCAAGCAAGGTACTAGCATCATCATAAGAATCATTCATAGCAGAAGTAGCATCATTAATAACTTGCGACATATCAGGATTAATAGCATATGGTGGTGTTGCAAGCTTACTCAAAACAGAAGGTGAATCAAGTGCAGAGCTAGATAACAGTTCCTTACCTCCCCTCTTCTTAGAGGGAACGATCTTGGTTCTATCATCCTTAAGATTCTTCATAGTGATAAATAGATATAAATCCCAAGTGACTCAACAAATATAGCTATGCTCCCCAGCAATGGCGCCAGAAAAAGGTCTTGATAACCCACAAGTATAGGGGATCGCAATAGTTTTCGAGGGTAGAGTATTCAACCAAAAATTATAGATTCGACAAAAGTGGAGCCAAAGAATATTTGTAAGTATTAGCAGTTGAGTTGTCAATTCAACCACACCTGGAGATTAAATATCTACAGCAAAGTGATCAGCAGCATAGTAGTATGATAGTTTTTTATAGCAGTGGTAACGGTAACGATAGTAACAGTAACATCAGTAACTTAGCAAGATCAATATGTGAAAAGCTCGTAGGCATTGGATCGGTGATAACATTGGATAATATTCATCATATAACAGTCATAACCTAGGGCGACACAGAACTAGCTCCAGTTCATAAATATAATGTAGGCTTGTATTCCGTAAATTGTCATACATGCTTATGGAAAAGAACTTGCATGACATCTTTTGTCCTACCCTCCCGTGGTAGCAGGGTCCATAAGGAAACTAAGGGATATTAAGGCCTCCTTTTAATAGAGAACTGAAACAAAGCATTAACACATAGTGAATACATGAACTCCTCAAACTACGGTAATCACCGGAAAGAATCCCAATTATTGTCACCTTGGGGTATGCAAATCATAACACGTAGTAGGTGCATATAACTTGCAAGATCGGATCACAAACATAGATATAATGAGAAAACATAAATGGTTCAGATCTGAGATCATGGCACTTGGGCCCTAGTGACAAGCATTAAGCATAGCAAAGTCATAGCAACATCAATCCAGGAACATAGTGGATACTAGGGATCAAGCCCTAACAAAACTAAATCGATTACATGATGAATCTCATCCAACTCCTCACCGACCAGGGAGCCTACAAAGGAATTACTCACTCCCGGCGGTGAGCATCATGAAATTGGTGATGGAGGATGGTTGATGATGACGAGGACCGAAGATCCCCCTCTCTAGAGCCTCGAACGGGCTCCAGATCTGGCTTCCCGATGAAGAACAGAAGGTGGCGGCGGCTCCATATCGTAAAACGCGATGAAACTTCCTCTCTTTTTTCTTGAAAAATAGGATTTTATAGCGTCGGAATTAGGGTCAGCGGAGCCTCATGGGCTCCACTACCCACCAGGGCACGCCAGAGGAGGGTGGCGCGCCCTGGTGCCTAGTGGGCAGCTGGGGCCCCCATCCAGTTAGTCTTGGTTCTAGTATTTTTTATTTCTTCCAAAATAATTCTCCAAAAAGTTTCGTCCGATTCCGAGAACTTTTATTTCTGCACAAAAACAACACCATGGTAGTTCTGCTGAAAACAGCGTTAGTCCGGGTTAGTTTCATTCATATCATGCAAATTAGAGTTCGAAACAAGAGCAAAAGCGTTAGGAAAAGTAGATACGATGGAGATGTATCACATAACAGTACCTAAAGTGTATGATTTGCTTATTATACTAACGGATCTCACGAGGTTTCTGTTGAGTTTTGTGTGCTGAAGTTTTCAAGTTTTGGGTGAGGTCACAAGGGATGAAGGAATAAGGAGCGGCAAGACCCTAAACTTGGGGATGCCCAATGCACCCCAAGGTAATATCCAAGGAGACCCAAGCATGTAAGCTTGGGGATGCCTCAGATGGCATCCCCTCTTTCATCTACAATCCATCGGTATACTACTTGGATCTATATTTTTATTCATCACATGATATGAGTTTTGCTTGGAGCGTCTTGTATTATTGTAGTCTTTGCTTTGTTTGCTTTTTAGTTTGCCACAATCTTTGTTTGTTGCACACACCTTTTGAGAGGGACACACATTTATTCATGATTTGTTAGAATACTCTATGTGCTTCACTTATATCTTCTGAGCTAGGCAGTTGCTCTAGTGCTTCACTTAGATCTTTTAGAGCATAGCGGTGCTTATCTTTTAAAGAAACAGTTGCACTCTCATGCTTCACTTATATCTTTTTGAGAGTCTAATAAATAGTAAGGGTAACATGCACATGTTATGAAATTGGTCCTGATAAGATAGGTATTCAAGAGGGATATAATAAAAACTTTCATGTAGATCACTGAATTTCATAAGTTTGATTCCTTAAAATAGTTTTGCGATATTAAGATTGTAAGATGTGGGGGTACTAGTGAATGATGTGGTTTAGTAAGAATATTGGTGTTAAGGTTTGGTGATTCCCAAAGCATGCACATATAGTCTCTAATTATGCGATGGAGTTGGAGCATGATTTATTATTGAGTGTCTACCTTATGAGTGGTGGTTGGGGACGAGCGATGGTCTTTTCCTACCAATCTATCCCCCTAGGGGCAAGCGTACTAGTACTTTGCTTCAAGGGCTAATAAACTTTTACAATAAGTATGTGAGTTCTTTATGACTAATGTGAGGCCATGGATTATATGCACACTTACCTTTCCGTCATTTGCTAGCCTCTTCGGTATCATGCATTTCCCTTTCTCACCTTGAGATTTGGTGCAAACTTCACCGGTGCATCCAAACCCCGTGATATGATATGCTATATCACACATAAGCCTCCTTATATCCTCCTCAAAACAGCCACCATACCTACCTATCATGGCATTTCCATAGCCATTCCGAGATATATTGCCATGCAACTTCCACCGTTCCATTTTCATGACATACACCTTCATGGTCATATTGCTTTGCATGATCATATAGTTGACATAGTATTTGTGGCTCAGCCACCATTCATCATTATCAGACATGTTATGCTACCATCGTTGCACATCCTGGTACACTTCCAGAGGCATTCATATAGAGTCATATTTTTCTAGCTATCGAGTTGTAAGTAAATAAAAGTGTGATGATCGACATTGTTAGAGCATTGTCCTAGTGAGGAAATGACGATGGAGACTATGATTCCCTCGCAAGTCGGGATGAGGAACTGGGCAAAAAAATGAGAGAAAAAGAGAGAATGGGCATTGTTATTGTCCTTTTCCACACTTGTGCTTCAGAGTAGCACCATGTTTTTCATATAGAGAGTCTCCTATGTTGTCACTTTCATATACTCGTGGGAATTTATCATTATAGAACTTGGCTTGTATATTCTGATGATGGGCTTCCTCAAATGCCCGAGGTCTTCACGAGCAAGCAAGTTGGATGCACACCCACTTAGTTTTTAGTTGAGCTTTCATACACTTATAGCTCTTAGTGAATCCGTTGCATGGCAATCCCTACTCCTCGTATTGACATCAATTGATGGGCATCTCCATAGCCCGCTGATTAGCCGCGTCGATGTGAGACTATCTTCTTTCTTTGACTTCCCCTTATTGATCTCTATATCACCACATTCTATTCCACCCATAGTGCGATGTCCATGGCTCACGCTCATGTATTGCGTGGGGTTGAAAAAGCTGGAGCCCGTTAAAAAGTATGAATCAACTGCTCGGCTTGTCATCGGGGTAGTTCATGATTAATACTTTGTGTTAGGAAGACCAAGCATGACAAGATTATATGATTTTGTAGGGATAGTGTTCTTTAGCACTTTTATTTTGAAAGGCATGATTGTCTGTTGGTATGCCTGAGTATTGATGTCTTTATATCAAACTATAGACTATTGCTTTGAACCACTCGGATCTTAATATTCATACCGTAAAAAGAGATTACATGATAAACATGTTAGGTAGCATTCCAGATAATTTTTTTTGTTTTTATCATTTACCTACTCGAGGACGAGCAGGAATTAAGCTTGGGGATGCTGATACGTCTCCAATGTATCTATAATTTTTTTTTATTGTTCCATGCTATTATAGTATCAATCTTGGATGTTTTATATGCATTTATATGCTATTTTATATCTTTTTCGGATTAACCTATTAACCTAGTTGTCGATGTGAAATTCGGCAGATCTCGGGGTAGGGGGTCCCGAGCTGTGGATCTCGTATCTCCATTCCGTTATCACTTCAAACTTTCTTCATCTTCACTTCAAATTGGTTTTGGGCCTTTTAGCGAAGTTCTTGAAGATCTTTTGGACCTGCGATTTGTCATCAAGAAAGAACACCCACGTAAATCTTGAAAATCATCAACAATGACTAGACCAAAAGAGTTACCACCAAGGCTCTTATAAGCATTGGGACCGAAGAGGTCCATGTGAAGTAGCTCAAGTGGTCTTCTCGTGGTCATGATGTTCTTCACGTGATGACTTCCTCCAACTTGTTTTCCTGCTTGGCAAGCACTACAAAGTCTATCCTTGTCAAAAATAACATCTTTAACACCAAGGACATGATCATCTTTAATAAGCTTATCAAGATTTTGCATGCCCACATGACCTACTCTTCTATGCCATAACCATCCTTTAGAAGATTTTGCAATTAAACAAGTGCGAGGTTGGGCACTTTTAGTGAAATCAACAATGTATAGATCACCTCTACGAATACCGGTAAAGACCATATTGTGATTGTCTCTACGAAACACTTGGCAATCTACTTTGGTAAATAGAACATTGAAACCAAAGTCGGCTAGTCTAGATACGGAAAGAAGATTGTAACCAAGAGATTCAACGAGCATAACATTTTGAATAGAGCTATCATTGGATATGGCCACCTTACCAAGGCCAAGTACCTTACCCTTGGAATTGTCCCCAAAAGTTACATACTTGCGTGGACCATCATTTTTAGCAAGCTCACGGAACATGTCTTTATCTCCGGTCATGTGATCGGTACATCCACTATCAAGAATCCACTCCTTCCCACCGGCCATGTAGCCACGAAAGTTTGCCATGAGACTAAGATTTCTCATAGTCAATGCCACTTTCTTCGTCTTCATCATAATAGCCATGCTCAATATCATCATCATTGTCATGCGTGTAATCGTCACCTAGTTCAAGTGATTCGATAGATTTATGACCATGAAAATGTTCAAGTTTATGAATTCTAATTGTCTACGAGATGATGCTACCAATGATTCCAACATCACCCTTGATGCACATAAGATCACGGAGCTCAAATAGACATTCATCAAACTTGGGATCACTAGGCTTCATCTTATGAAAAGCAATGGATTTTTGAAGAATTTCATCCAGATTTTTTAAGGAATAATTTGGAAAGCATTCCTCAAGATAATTCCATATAGTATATGTGCATTCAAAGGTTGGCAAGCAAACAAGCAAATTTCTAGGGAATCCTCTAATGATAAGATCAATATTCCTAAGATTGCGAACCATGTCTAGATATTTATCAGGGGTAGGATGCAATGGATCAATGGGAGGCACATAAGGGCTAAGAATATACTTGTTCAAATTATATTAATTGAAAATCTCAAGCATCTCATTTTTCCAAGAACTATAGAACTTCCCATCAAGAATAGGCACTCTATGTCTAATACTCCCGAACGTAGACTCGTCCATCTTCCTCCAATGGTGATTAAACCAAAGCAATGGAGACCAATGCTCTGATACCAATTGAAAGGATCGAGAAGATGGGTCTAGAGGGGGGTGATTAGACCCTTAACAAGTAAAAGTGTCAGTTTTTAATTTCTTCAAGTTAAGGTTGAGTTTAGCACAAGTTAATGGGCATCCAATACATCTCAAGCAAGCATGACAAGACTATAGGCAGCGAAAAAAGTAAAGCATGCAATTTGCAAGAATGTAAAGGGATGGGATTAGAGTATGCAAATGCAATGGAGACGAGGAGAATTTTTGGTGTGGTTCTGATAGGTGGTGCTATCGTACGTCCACGTTGATGGAGACTTCAACCCACGAAGGGTAACGGTTGCGCGAGTCCATGGAGGGCTCCACCCATGAAGGGTCCACAAAGAAGCAACCTTGTCTATCCCACCATGGCCATCGCCCACGAAGTACTTGCCTCACTCGGGTAGATCTTCACGAAGTAGGTGATCTCCTTGCCCTTACAAACTTCTTGGTTCAACTCCACATCACGATGGAGGCTCCCCAGCAACACCTAACCAATCTAGGAGACACCACTCTCCAAAAGGTAATAGATAGTGTGTTAATGATGAACTCCTTGCTCTTGTGCTTCAAATGATAGTCTCCCCAACACTAACTCTCTCTCTCTCATAGATTTGGCTATGGTGGAAGAAGGATTTGAGTGGAAAGCAACTTGGGAAGGCTAGAAATCAAGGTTCAAATGGTTGGAATGGAATCTCTTGATCTCAACACATGAGTAGGTGGTTCTCTCTCAGAAAATGAATGGTGGAAGTGTAGGCACGTTCTGATGGCTCTCCTCAATGAGACTAAGGGGGTGGAGGGGTATATACAGCCTCCA
Organism: Thinopyrum elongatum; assembly: GCA_011799875.1. NCBI lineage: Eukaryota > Viridiplantae > Streptophyta > Magnoliopsida > Poales > Poaceae > Thinopyrum > Thinopyrum elongatum. The sequence goes on from CM022298.1 coordinate 467,835,068, forward strand.
CACAAACTCCAACCGTTACAGACTTTTGACTCATCTCGGTGGCACTGATTAGTTAAACTCGGTGGCACCAATCTGTTCAGAAATATGAATGTTGGGAATCTCGGTGGGACCGACTAGAACAACTCGGTGGGACCGAAGTGCTAGGGCTTAGGGCAAACCTCATCTCAGTGGCACCAATTGCATCAACTCAGTGAGACCGAAGTAAAGCAATAAGGCAACACAGAGTTGGCAAGCCATCTCAGTGAGACCGATTGCAAATATCGGTGAGACCGAAATAATTGCAACAAGTAACACAGAGTTGGCAAGGCCATCTCGGTGAGACCGAGATCCGTATCGGTGTGACCGAACTATTAGGGTTTCTGGCAGTGGCTATGTCAGAATGAACTCGGTGGCTCCGGATAGAAAGTATCGATGGGCCGAGTTGGAGTTTAGGGTTTTGACATATTTGGATAGAGAAAGTGGCTGAGGGTTTTGGAGCAATATCACTAAGCACTTTGAGCAAGTAGACCATTATGCAACACCTCATCCCCTTTTAATAGTATTGGCTTTCCTATGGACTCAATGTGATCTTGAATCACTTAAATAAAGATGAAGAGTCTTGAGCTTTTGCCAATCCTTGTCCTTAGCATTTTGAAGGGGTTCCACATCCTCTTGTCCTTGCCACGCCATTGTTGAACTTATCTAAAATATACTCGATAAAACTATTAGTCCAACAAATCATATGTTGACATTAATTACCAAAATCACCCAGGAAGCACTTGTGCTTTCAACACCGTCAGTAGCCCCTGAACTAGTCTTCTATGCCGAGGATGACCTTCTTGAAGTAAATAACCTCGAATCCGAAGTCCTTGGCTTGACAGACGAGTTCCCCTTCGTTGGTAATTCAAGATTCCTTACCTCTAAGAGGTACTATGAACCACCTCCCCGAGGAGTAGCATTCCTCGGCCATAGCTCCATCGAGCTTACCCAGCGCCCGAAAATGCGGGGTTACTTAGCTTCGAAGGCCGGACGTATAGGAATGAATAGTGCTTTATAGCCTGGCAACTTTATCAAAGCGGCACTACCCACGACTGGTCGAGCAGTTACTGCTCACCCTAATCGTGGTCCCAGGCAATCTTTTTACTGGAGCGTCCCATCAAAGTGGAGATCGTGCCCGTTTTCTCAGGGATATCATTAATATTTTGTTTCCCCTCGTATGCATAATGGCATCTTTTGCGGGGAGTGGCGATTTCACCAGCGCGGCAGTGGGACTTGTCGGATTCAGGGCTCCATAGACCCAAGAAAGGTTCGAACTCTGGGATGTGTGCAAAGAACTCAACCTATCTAGCCAATCTGCTCGTCGCCCTAAGGCCTAGCTCGAGGAACAAGGAAGAAGATGAACACGGTAGTTTACCCAGGTTCGGGCCACCTTGCGGTGTAAGACCCTACTCCTGCTTTGTGGTGGATTTGCCTCACGAGGGGCTGAGGATGAACAAGTACAAGGGATGAACAACCTCACGAGATATGCTCTGGTGAGGGTGGAAAGGATCCGATCCCGGGGGGGTTCGTCCTGCTCTATGGTGGTGGCTAGCCTATATTTATAGTGGCCTTGGTCCTCTTCCCAAAACGTAGGCGGGAAGGGATTCCACAACGGCCAATTTGAAAGGGGACAAGTAGTACATCTTATCCTGATGAAAGGTGGTCTTTGCCTGCAAAGCCTCTGGTTGTGATGCAGCAGTGGGCTCGACGATGACATCCCTCCTGCCGTCCTGGCGGTCTTGGTCTTGTAGCACTGGAACGGAAACCTTTGCCTGAGTCCTCGGGAACCCATGCCTGTGCTTGCTTCCTTAGCACCAAAGAGGAAACTGTCTTCTCTGCGCCTGCTGGCGCCCGCCTGGCCTTGGTCGTCATGGCTTGCGTCACCGCAACCTCATGAGGTTTGGGCACCTGCATAGGAATCTCCGCTCCTCAGGAGGCAGCCTAGGGAGGCCGCCCCCTCGGGAGGTCTTGGCGTCGTCTGCCTTGCGAGGGTCTTGTCTTGGTAGTCTTGTAGATGGGCCGTACCAGGCCGTCGATGAAGCCACACCATGGGCTGCAGGCAGGCAAGTCTGGGTACCCTGGTTCCCAGAACATCGACAGTAGCCCCCAGGCCCAAGGCGCGCTCGGACTTGGCTTCGAGGCGAAGCCAAAGGGCAAGGGCGAAGCACCGCGGGCCCCAATCGCCTGCGGGATAGGCTCACGCGTGGTGCTTGACGGGGCGTTGATGCTCTTCTTCAAGGTCTTCGGAGAGGACGGCCGACGTCTGGAGTGCTGCCCCAGGGGAGGCGATCGAGACGGCGACCCCCTCACAGGCCGGCAAATCGGCGAGGCCCCTCGCGGTGAACTTGCCCTTGGCCTTGTCCATGATTCCTCCAGCAGCAGCGATGCCTCCTCCGAACCAAGCTTAAGCAACGACGACAGCTACGAGCCACCGCGCCGCCGCGCTCGGGCTTGAGGGAGGAATGGCACCGGCCAGGCATCATGGGCGACACCACCTGGGTCGCGATCCTAAGGAGGTCCTTTCCTTTCGTTTCATTCCTACGCAAAAGTCATGAAGGGCCCCGCGGGGGTGTGTAAAGATCGTGACACTTTTGCCTTAATGTTAGTGTCCCCAACTTATGTTGTGTTTGCGTCTCTCGCTTGGGCATGGTTCCCCCTTTTTATTCTCACGGTAGCTTTGTGCTCTACACCGACAGGACCCAGTCCCCAGGCAAGCTTCGACCGTCGCTGGTATGCCAGGTCGCGATGTCGTGGTCAAGGCCAGGAGGTGAGCGGCCCGAGGTCCGGTAAGAGCCCCCGAGGCGCGATGCTCAGGAGGTCCCCTTTTGCGCGCAAGCGACTTCTGAAGGACTGAAAGGGGAGTTCCCTTGCCCAAGCGAAATCACGAGAGATGAAACACCGATTATGGGGTTCGCGCCCGGGTGTGCGAAGCGACTTATCTTGGCGAGCCTGCGGTGGTTTCCTTGTCGCGAGGGCGAGCTTCTTGTGCGACGTTAGGCTGCGCCCTTCTCCTGATGGCGCCCCCCCCCCCTCCCCGGCAGGGCTCCTACCGACTCCATCTCTCCCACTCATCAGGGTGCTCTACGTCCTCAGGACCCGGCTCTTGAGTGAGGCTCGGCCGCCGCTGGTATGCCAGGTCGCAATGCCGTTGTCAAGGCCAGGGGTGAGGCTCGAGGGTCGGTAGGAGCCCCTGAGGCGCGGTGCTCAAGTGCCCCTCTTTAACGTGCAAGCGACTTGCACGAGAAAAGAGTGGCTAGCGCCGAGGGGGTACCTAGGAGGGGTTGCGCCCCATGGCACGTAGCGCGGTATCCTTCCGCGGTGGCGAGGTGTTGGCGAAGCTGCTCATGATCCTGCCTCCGGAGGTTCCCATCTCTGAGGCTCCAGCAGCAGAAGTCAAAAGCGGTGAGGACGGTGGCAGTGTTCTCGACGAGGGGCTTCCAACGAGCGGGGTAGGTGGCGGCAGTGGCGTTCCTTCTTAGTTCTACCCTGCAACATTTACCGTGCCTCGTGGAGGCGTAAGACTTCTGTTTAAGCTTGTGGAACAATTTGTGCTTGTAATAATTATTAGGACCCCGTGGTTTCCTTATTGCGCCAAGTTTCCTTCATGCTTGCTTTTGTGCTCTGCGTCGGTAGGGCCTAGCCCCGCGCATACCTCGACCGCCGTTGGGGCGTCCGGATTACTAGGACGACACCAAGGGGCGAGGGGCTATGTGACTAGTGACGCCCCTGAGTCGTGATGCTCAGGAGGTCCCCCTTGACGTGCGAGCAGTGCTCATGAAGGAAACGTGGACGCCGGGGTGTAGGACTTCGCACTTTGCGTCGGCAGGGCCCAGCCCCACGCATACCTCAACCGCCGTTGGGGTGTCCGGATCACCAGGACGACACCAAGGGGTGAGGGGCTATGTGACAAGTGAGGCCCCTGAGTTGCGATGCTCAGGAGGTCCCCCTTGACGTGCGAGCAGCCCTCATGAAGGAAACGTGGACGCCGGGGTGTAGGACTTCACGCTCTGCATCGGCAGGGCCCAGCCCCGCGCATACCTCGACCGCCGTTGGGGCGTCCGGATCACCAGGACGACACCAAGGGGCGAGGGGCTACGTGACTAGTGAGGCCCCTGAGCCGCGATGCTCAGGAGGTCCCCCTTGATGTGCGAGCAGCCCTCATACCTTTGACCACCAGCTTTCACCTAGGGGGAACGCGAGAAGACCAGGTACCCGAACCTGGTAGGGTAGCGTGTGCCAGGCGGGGCCTGAGCACAGCCCCCGTGTCCAGCCCCCTCGCGCGATCCTCCCGAGGGGGAAGCTGTGGGGTGTTGCCGATCATAGAGCCGAGAGGCTATCCTGAGGTTGGTGCGGCCGCGAGGGCGCCCTCAGTTGTTTATTCACCAGCGCGGAGCATGGTGCTTCCACTTTATCGTGGGCATAGTCGCTGCTCGACCGTGTCATCTGCCAGCGCGGAGCATGGGGCTTCCACTGGTGCGTGGGCATAATCGCTCCTCGACTGTGTTGTCCGCCAGAGCGGAGCATGGGGCTTCCACTGGTACATGGGTGGGAGTTCCCGCTGGGGGAGACTCCGGGGTGTGTACAGCGATGTTCGTACACGTGGCTAGCACGGCAGAACTGGAGGAGGTGTATCTGGGCACTCGTGAGCTAGCGCGGGACTCACGAGGCCTTACCTCAAGGCGGGTTGCGCCTGATTTTTGCAGCGTGGGGCGCGCGTAAGAAACCTGTGGGGCGATGGGGGGTCCTGCGCCGAATGCCCCTCCGGAGGTTATCGCATGAGAAGGCCGGACACCAATGACCCTAGGAGGTGACGTGAACGGGGCCGGCCCGCCGGACAGAGCTGAGCCATTGGTTTTATCAACGCTGCAGGGACGGACCCGAGCACAGACACCGTGCCAAGTCTTCTCATGCAACGATCCCACGAAAAAATAGCCGGCACACGGCTCCCGCTGCGGCGAAGCACCGAACTGCGGTTGTACGAACCGGGCCATGCGCCCGCACTTGCCCACACGCGATTAGCTCATGTGAGAACAAGGCACCAAGGACCACGGGAGGTGACGCGCATGGGAGCTGGCCCACGGGACAGAGCTCGGTCGCTTGGGTTTGTCGACGCTGCAGGGACGAACCCGAGCATAGACGCTGTGCCAGTCCTTAATCATGAGGCGGTCGTGGGCGGATTTGCGAGGGCGCAGCGACATCATAGTGACGAAGCACCGGACAGGCAGTTGAGATACTTAGGAAACTCATGAAGGCAAAGCCAGTTCTGCCTGAGGATGATGCAGCCCGAGGGGCGCCCTCAGTTGAACAAACCAAAAAGTCACCTGGCACCATCGTTGTAGAAGCGTTGAAGTAGCCGAAGACACGTACTGTAGAGATCGCTCCTCACGAGCCGACCGGCTCCTGAGCCCCGTGAGGCTTCGAAGGTCTGACGGGCTCGCGAGGGTCCATCACCTCCTCGGTCAGGACCGCCTGGCGCCTGGCCTTGTGAGCCACCAAGGCTCCCTGCACGAGGCGCTGGTACGAGGCGGCCACGTTCAGCAGGCCGAACGGCATGCGGACATAGCTGCAGGGGTAGCCCCCGCTCCGGCTGACGCGGGACGGCCAGAAGCGGTCCTAAGAAGCAGCCCTGTTGAGGCCTGGGATGTTGACGCAGACGCGCAGTTCACCACCCATGTCATGGGCGGCGGCTGCACTGGATGGCATGGGGCGACGCTCGCCATGCATGGCTCGCGCCTCCCGAAGCTCCTCGATTGCCTTGGTGATGAACTCCTGAGCGCCTGGCACCCCGCGCCTTGCTCATGGATGCGCGCGTCGAAGCACGCCCCCACGTGGTGCCCAAACGCCTCCCTCGTATTGCTGGTCAGGTCAGAGGCCCTCCAGATGAGAGCCCTCGAGCCCGTCCCGATAGGGGCACCGGGCGCGCCTTCCTATGCGAGTGGGAAAGATGCCCCAGCAGAGGGCTCGGGGCCTGAGGCACGACCGTCAGGCGCCCCAGCCTCCTGACGGCCCTTTGGGAGGAGCTGCTTCTTCTTCTTGGGGATGGCCTCAGGAGGCAGGATGGCACCCTCGCCATCTGAGTTCTCGACCGCTGCCGAGTGCCCTGGAAGTTGGCGATGAAGCGCTCGTGTAGCTCGTCCGAGAGGAGATCGACCCCACCGGGAGGTTCAGGAGCCAAGAACGCGCGCCATCCTTGAGGGCCATGGGGAACCAGTTCGCCATGACCTTCTTGTTGCCGTTTGCCGCCTCGATGCTCAGTTCATAGAGTTGGAGGAACTCAGCAGGGTCGGGGGTGCCGTCATAGCGTGGAGGCAGATCCGGCTTGAACTTGCCGGGCCAGATGACACGGCGTAGCTCCGGGGTGAAAGCATGGCAGCCTGCCGCACTCACAGGGGCCGGTCGCATGGGAGGAGCTTGGTCTTGGCGCCCGCGTGCCACCACCTCTGGCGGCATGCGGTCTTGACGCGGCGGCGCTGGGAGCGCGCGCGCGCTCTCCTTGGGGCCGCTGCACCACCTGGCAGCTTTCTTCATCACGCTCCGGCGCCCTGCGCGGCCGGTCGCGTTGGGGTGCATCTCGCCTGGGCTCGGGGTCCGCGTCGTGTAGAGGAGGAGGAGGTGCGCCGTGAGCCACATCGCCTGCTAGGGACGGCGGGGGACGGGGCGAACGGGACGGTGCAGGGGCCTCATTGGCGGCGTTGACGAGCTCGGCGATGCGGCCGAGCCAGTCGTTAGCCGAGCGGTAGCGCAGAAGCTCTCGTGCCATGAGCAGCGCAGCCTACGTGTTTGCCGGCCCACGATGAACATGAGAAGACGACACCACGGCTGGAGTGGGTGATGGAGTTGCAGTGCCGCCATCGCGCCGCACGGACGGTGGCAGCGATGAATCCTGCTGTTCGCGAGCAGCAGGGTCAGTGGCAGCGTTAGCCGCCGGGGGGGCAGAGCGGCGAGGAGCGCCATTGCCCACAGGCGCCGTCTGGGTGACGCGAGTGGCCCGGTGCTCGGCACAGACACGACGAGCGTCGGCCATAGGAACGACGGAACGGCGGCGGAGCGAACGGTGGAAGAGAGGCTTCGACACGCCCCTACCTGGTGCGCCAAATGTCGGATTCAAGGCTCTGCAGACCCAAGAAATGTTCAAACTCTGGGGCGTGTGCGAAGAACTCAACCTATCTAGCCTACCAGCTCGTCGCCGTAAGGCCTAACTTGAGGAACAAGGAAGAAGATGAACACGACAGTTTACCCAGGTTCGGGCCACCTTGTGGTGTAAGACCCTACTCCTGCTTTGTGGTGGATTTGCCTCACGAGGGGCTGAGGATGAACAAGTACAAGGGATGAACAACCTCGTGAGGTCTGCTCTGGTGAGGGTGGAAAGGATCCAATCCCGGGGGGTTCGTCCTGCTCTACGATGGTGGCTAGCCTATATTTATAGTGGCCTTGGTCCTCTTCCCAAAACGTAGGCGGGAAGGGATTCCACAATGGCCAATTTGAAAGGGGACAAGTAGTACATCTTATCCTGACGAAAGGTGGTCTTCGCCTGCAAAGCCTCTGGTTGTGACGCAGCAGTGGGCTCGACGATGACATCCGTCCTGCCGTCCTGGCGGTCTTGGTCTTGTAGCACTGGAATGGAAACCTTTGCCTGAGTCCTCGGGAACCCACGTCTGCGCTTGCCTCCTTAGCACCAAAGAGGAAACTGTCTTCTCTACGCCCGCTGGCGCCCGCCTGGCCTTGGTCGTCATGGCTTGCGTCACCGCAACCTCATGAGGTTTGGGCACCTGCATAGGAGTCTTCGCTCCTCAGGAGGCAGACTGGGGAGGCCGCCCCCTCGGGAGGTCTTGGCGTCGTCTGCCTCGTGAGGCTTGGCCCCTCGCGAGGGTCTTGTCTTGATAGTCTTGTAGATGGGCCATACCAGGCCGTCGATGAAGCCAGGCCATGGGCCGCAGGTAGGCAAGTCTGGGTACCCTGGTTCCCGGAACACCGACAGGACTCTTGGCCTTTCACCAACCTATAAGAGCAAATGAAATACAACGGAAAGAACCACGCTCTCATTTCCCTCGCCTGCAGCCTCTTGTTCTCCAGCACTCAGATCCAACCTCACTTTTCTCCACCGCAGCGCACCCTAGCTCCCATTCCCATCAATGGCCGATGTCACCCTCAAAGGGCACTGCGTCGGTTCCTTTGTGATAGAGGGAACCATCCTGGAGCTACGTAGCGTGGGGTACATCCATGCGACTGTCGCCACCCGCGCACCTGATGCCAACCAACAGGTGCCCGCTCCCAACCCAGGGGAAAGGGTAGTCTTTGTTCCCCACCTCATCAGAGGTTTGGGGTTCCCGCTGCACCCCTTTGTGCACGGGGTAATGTTCTACTATGGGCTGGATTTCCACCATATGGCCCCGAACTCCATCCTCCACCTCGCCTCCTTCATTACGGTCCACGAGGCCTTCCTCCGCATTGAGCCGCACTTTGGCCTATGGCTGAAGGTCTTTGGGCGTCAAGCCGAAGTCTAGTGGCTCCGATCTGACGGAGTATGGAGGTGCCATGATCAGCAAAAACCAGAAAGTCGACTGGTTCAAGGGAACTTTCATTAAGACTGTTAAAGAATGGCATCGCGAGTGGTTTTACATCACTGAGCCGCTCGCCGCTAGCCAGGCCGAATTCCCATCATTCTCGGATGGGCCCCCGAGGAAGCTCGTGTCCTGGAACAAGAAGGGCATTGATTGCTTGAATCTGCGTTGGTATTTTCCCGAAGAGGAGAGGATGATGCAGCACAGCAAAGGTAAGTATTTCCCTTAGGTATGAAACCAAGGTTATCAATCCAGTAGGAGAACCAAGCAACACTATGTAAACAGCACCTGCACACAAACAACAAAAACTTGCAATCCAACGCGTAAGAGGGGTTGTCAATCCCTCCTCGGTATTGAGATAGATTAAATTGTATGAGATTTGATATATAGATCTAACTAAAACACAAAATAAAATAACTAAAGAAAAATTACAGCAAGGTATTTTTGGTTTAATATGATAGGAAAATAGACCTGGGGCCGTAGTTTTCACTAGAGGCTTCTCTCGAGAAAATAGCATACGGTGGGTAAAAAAAGTACTGTTGGGGAATTGATAGAAAAGCGAATAATCATGATGATATCCAAGGCAATGATCATGTATATAGGCATCACGTCCAAGATTAGTAGACAGAAACGATTCTGCATCTACTACTATTACTCCACACATCGACCGCTATCCAGCATGCATCTAGTGTATGGAGTTCATGAAAAAACGGAGTAATGCAATAAGAACGATGACATGATGTAGCCAAGATCTATTCATGTAGGAATATACCCCATCTTTTTATCTTTAATAGCAATGATACATGCGTGTCATGTCTCTTTCTGTCACTCAGATTGAGCACTGCAAGATCGAACCCATCACAAAACACCTCTTCCCATGGCAAGAAAAATCAATCTAGTTGGCCAAACCAAACCAAAATTTCCGGAGAAGAAATACGAGGCTATAACAATCATGCATAAAAGAGTTCAGCAAAGACTCAAATAATATTCATGGATAGAACTGATCACGAACCCACAATTCATCGGATCCCAACAAACACACCGCAAAAAGTCATTACATCAAATAGATATCCAAGAACATCAAGGAGAACATTGTATTGAAGATCAAAAGGAGAGAAGAAGACATCTAGCTACTAGCTACGGACCCATAGGTTTGGGGTAAACTACTCACGCATCATCGGAGGGGCAACAAGGATGATGAATAACCCCTCTGTGATCGTTGCACCCTCTGGCAGAGTGCCGAAAAAGGCCTCTAGAATGGATCTCGTGGTTCTGAAACTTGCGGCGGCGGAAAATGTATTCTCTCGACTCCCCTAGGGTTTTTGGGATTTTAGAGTATTTATAGAGGTGAAGGTCGGTGGAGAAGCTTCCCGTGGGCTCCACTACCCACCAGGGCGCGCCAGGGGCCTCTGGCGCGCCCTGGTGCCTAGTGGGCCCCATGGGCCTCCTCCCGTGCTCTTCTTTGGCTCCCTGGGTGTCTTCTGGGCAGAAAAAATTCTCCGAAAAGTTTCGTGGCATTTGGACTCCGTTTGGTATTGATATTCTGCAAAGTAAAAAAACAAGCAAAAATCAGCAACTGGCACTAGGCACTATGTCAATAGGTTAGTCCCAAAAAATGATATAAAGTTGCTAGTAAATGAATATAAAATATCCAAGATTGATAATATAACAGCATGGAACAATCAAAAATTATAGATATGTTGGAGACGTATCAGCATCCCCAAGCTTAATTCCTGCTCGTCCTCGAGTAGGTAAATGATAAAAATAGAATTTTTATGTGGAATGCTGCCTAACATGTTTATCACACATTCTTTTCTTTTGTAGCATGGACATTTGGACTTTTAGATGATTCAAAGCAATAGTCTATAATTGACATGAAGACATCAATACTCAAGCATATCAACAAGCAACCATGTCTTTCAAAATATCAACACTAAAGAAAGCTATCCCTAGCCCATCATGCTCAATCATTGATCCATTCATGAAACACACTTGAATATTAGCTATGTCCAATGCACAAGTATGATAATAGTGTTCCCTAGTTGGTGCTTTATAAGAGAAGATGGAGACTCAAATAAAAATAAAAATTGCATAAAGTAAATAGATAGGCCCTTCACATAGGGAAGCTAAGATTTGTAGAGTTGCCAGAGCTCAAAGCTTAAATTGAAAGATAAAATTGTTTTGAGAGGCATGCATTTCCTGTCAACGAAAACGACCAAGAATTCCCAATACTTTCCATGCTAGATACATCATAGGCAGTTCCCAAACATAAAATAAAGTTTATTCCTTTTTTCACCATTCTTTCACAATCCATGGCTAGCCGTATCCACGGGTGCCTTCCATACCAACACTTTCCAAGGAATTTATTATTGACAACATATTTTTTTTCATTTTGGGACTGGGCATCCCTATTACCTGCCACACTCTCGTGCAATGACAAGTGAATAAACACTCATCTTGAGAATAACACATCTAGCATGGAAAATATTGGCCACCCCTTGCCGCTTCATGAGCGGTACGGGCACACAAAAAGGAAATTCATTTTGAAAATTAGAGTTGGCACATACAAATTTACTTGGAACGACATGGAAATACCGCATATAGGTAGGTATGGTGTGGACTCATTTGGCACAACTTGGTTTAAGGAGTTTGGATGCACAAGCAGTATTCCCACTTAGTACAAATGAAGGCTAGCAAATAGATTGAGAAGTGACCAACCAAGAAACGAAAATGATCATAAACGAGCATTAAGTATAACTAACACTGAATAATGCACCACAAGTAGGATATAAATTCATTGCATAACTATTGACTTCCGTGCTTGCATAGGGAATCACAAACCTTAACACCAATATTCTTACTAAAGCATAATTACTCACCAATATGACTCCCATATTACTATCTCCATATCTCAAAACTATTACAAGGAATCAAGTTTATAATATCCAATGATCTTCATGAAAAACTTTATTATACCCCCCTTGAATATCTATCACTCTGGGACTGACTTCATATATTACCATTGCTATTAGCAAGCTCTCAAACAAATTTAAGTGAACTACGAGAGCATAAATATTTCTTCCAAATTTTCATCTCTCAAAATAATCTAAGTGAAGCATGAGAGGATATTTCTTCAAAAAAATTACTAACTCTCAAAATAACCTAAGTGAAGCATGAGAGCATTTCTTCAAAAAAAATTACTAACTCTCAAAATAATATAAGTGAAGCATTAGAGTATTTCTTCAAAAATTAGATCGCCACCGTGCTCAAAATGCTATAAGTGAAGCACTAGAGCAATTCCATAGCTCAAAAAAATTTAAGTGAAGCACATAGAGCAATTCTAACAAATCATATCATCATTATGGCTCTCTCAAATAGGTGTGTCCAGAAAGGAAGATTGTGGAAAACTAAAAATCAAAACAAGCAAAGACTCATATAATACAAGACGCTCCAAGCAAAACTCATGATATGTGACAAATAAAAATATAGCTCCAAGTAAAATTACCGATGATCGTTAGAACAAAGAGGGGATGCCTTCCGGGGCATGCCCAAGCTTAGTTGTTTGGTTCTCCTTGAATATTACCTTGGGGTGCCATGGGCATCCCCAATCTTAGGCTCTTGTCACACCTTATTCCTTCATCGATCGTGATCTCACCCAAAACTTGAAAACTTCAATCACACAAAACTTAACAAAAACCTTCGTGAGATCCGTTAGGATAAGAAAACAATTCACTACTTTAAGTGTTGTTTTAACCCATTCATATTTTATTATTGCATTATACCTACTCTATTCTAACTTTACCATGGCTTATACCCCTAATACAATCCATAGATTCATCAAAATAAGCACACAATGCAACGAAAACAGAATCTATCAAAAACAGAACAGTCTGTAGAAAACCGAATTAACTTCAGACTTCTGTAACTCCAAAAATTCTGAAAAATTACGACGACAGAGGCAATTCGTATATCAATCTTGTGTAAAAACTTCAGAATTTTTTTCTGCTCCAGTGATTTTTACCAATTCTGATACTGAACGTAAAAGTTTCTGTTTTCCAACAGGATCAAATCAACTATCACCCAAGCCATCCTAAAGGCATTACTTGGCACAAACACTAATTAAAACATAAAAAGCACAATCATAACAGAGGCATAATTGTCTAATTATTGAAAAACAGAAAATAAACAAAATTTTAAAGGATAAATATTGGGTTGCCTCCCAATAAGCGCTATTGTTTCACGCCCCTAGCTAGGCATAATGCATACATTCAAGTATTGTCATCATTCTTCTAATTTTCTATAGATGTGTTTTTGTCAGAAGGTTTTTCAAATATAACTTGAAACACACTATCCATAGAAATTTTAGCATTATCAAGTTGTCCATTTGCAAATCCCCTTTGACTACCAGCTACAATCCCAGAATATTGTAGATTGACATCGTTGAAAACTTGTTGGATCATATCCAAAACGGGAACTTCCTTTTTAAGATTCTCAACAAGGATGTGGTAATTGCCAAGAAAATTTCTTAATACATAATCACTATTGTGAAGGATCTCATCTATTACCGGTTTCTCATGGTTCATACCATAAAAATCAAAGATCTCCCTAGCTTCCCGTACTATGTAATAAAATTCATTCATAAGGACAAGGGTGGCTATCTTCTTAGCTCTAGGATCCTTTATAACAGGTAGCTCATAAAAAATCTTTGCAAGGTAGGATGAGTATGAATAAGTCTATTCTCAAGTTTCAGAACTAGTGCTGAAATAGCTTCCGCATAAGTTTTAGTCCTTTTAAGTATAGGAGCATCATCACAAGTCAAAGTTCCAACGCAATTAAAGAATTATTGGATGGCACCTTTTCCTATAACATTCCCTTGTCCCAAAACAAAAAATTTAGCATCCAGATTAGCGGAACGTCCAATCTTAGGAGTTCTGCCATCATCTGTTTCTGCCATACCAAAATCACTCATGATGATAGATTCAAAGCAAGCAAAGAAGCAAACAAGAAAAAGGCAAACAAAAAATATTTTTGGATTTTTGCAAAAACATTTTAGAAGTGGGGGAGATGAAAACGAGAGGCAAATGGAAAATAAAGTAATTGCAAGGAGATGAGATTTGTGATTGGGTACTTGATAGATGTTGATGATGTCTCCCCGGCAACTGCGCCAGAAATTCTTCCTGAATGCTTGAATCTGCCTTGGTATTTCCCCGAAGAGGAGAGGATGATGCAGCACAGCAAAGGTAAGTATTTCCCTCAGTTATGAAACCAAGGTTATCAATCTAGTAGGAGAACCAAGCAACACTATGTAAACAGCAACTGCACACAAACAACAAAAACTTGTAACCCAACCCGTAAGAGGGGTTGTCAATCCCTCCTCGGTATTGAGATAGATTAAATTGTATGAGATTTGATAAATAGATCTAACTAAAACAAAAAATAAAATAAATAAATAAAAATTGCAGCAAGGTATTTTTGGTTTAATAAGATAGGAAAATAGATCTGGGGGTTGTAGTTTTCACTAGAGGCTTCTCTCGAGAAAATAGCATACGGTGGGTAAACAAATTACTGTTGGGCAATTGATAGAAAAGCCATCTAGCTACTAGCTACATCAAGGAGAACATTGTATTGAAGATCAAAAAGAGAGAAGAAGCCATCTAGCTACTAGCTACGGACCCGTAGGTCTGTGGTAAACTACTCACGCATCATCGGAGGGGCAACAAGGATGATGAAGAACCCCTCTGTGATTGTTGCCCCCTCCGGCAGAGTGCCGAAAAAGGCCTCTAGATTGGATCTCGTGGTTCTGGAACTTGCGGCGGCGGAAACTGTATTCTCTTGACTCCCCTAGGGTTTTTGGGATTTTAGAGTATTTCTAGAGGCGAAGTTCGGTGGAGAAGCTTCCCGTGGGCTCCACTACCCACTACAGGCGCGCCAGGGGCCTCTAGCACGCCCTGGTGCCTAGTGGGCCCCACGGGCCTCCTCCCATGCGCTTCTTTGGCTCCCTGGGTGTCTTCTGGGTAGGAAAAAATCTCCAAAAAGTTTCGTGGCATTTGGACTCCGTTTGGTATTGATATTCTGCAAAGTAAAAACAAGCAAAAAATAGCAACTGGCATTGGGCACTATGTCAATAGGTTAGTCCTAAGAAATGATATAAAGTTGCTAGTAAATGAATATAAAACATCCAAGATTGATAATATAACAGCATGGAACAATAAAAAATTATAGATATGTGAGAGACGTATCAGGCATCGCTTAGGGGAACCCAGGGGAGGTGGAGGCACTGATCAAGAAGATCAAGTGGTGGTCCGATGAGAAGAACCTCGAGCTAGTTGACGTGGTGAATGTCATGCTCCACCGCCGCATCTTCCCACTTCAACTTTGGGCCACCCCAACGTGGGAGAACAAGTCTGGGGATGCGGGGCCCGTTCTCCACTTCTTTCGCTCCACCTTGGCAGGGATATGGACGCGACTGTTCAAGTACGAGGATGAATTTCCTTCGGAAGGGCGTGACCTCGGCTTCGAGGCCGGATACGACACCCCCGTGGTAATTTTTTCCATACACAGGTCCATACCTTGCGTTTCTTCAAACTTTACAGATTTCAAGCAATCAATTTGGCTTATATTTACAGACGTGGATCTCCAAGGCACAGCGGATGTTGTGCCGGGCTCCACTGCCTGAGGGGGAGAGAACCCCCCTGCTTGCAACCCTCCTTGTCGTGGAGCCGCACGTAGTGATCCCCAAGGGATCAAAGCTCCCGAAGGGCAAGGCAGGTCATCGGATTCGGGAGACCTCGGTCACTCGGTACGAGGACACCCACGCCTCCTCCACCCACAAAGACGACATGGAGGAGGACAAGGAGGAAGGAAACCCTTCCCTAAAGGGGAAGAGGGCGGT
Organism: Thinopyrum elongatum; assembly: GCA_011799875.1. Taxonomy (NCBI): domain Eukaryota; kingdom Viridiplantae; phylum Streptophyta; class Magnoliopsida; order Poales; family Poaceae; genus Thinopyrum; species Thinopyrum elongatum. Next base: position 467,850,539 of record CM022298.1, read on the forward strand.
GTCTGAGGACGCCGTGGCCGAAGTGCGGGCGAAGGGCCAAAAGAGAGCGCGCAAGGCCTCTACCGAGCCCGCCAGCAGGCCCACTCCGTTGGCGGAGATCACCTTCCCCGATGAGTCGGAAGACGATCTCCTCGAAATGGGGAGGGAAAAGCTTGTGCCCAGGAGGTATGTTATCGTCACTATGTCCATTATTTAATAAGTCTTTCTATCAAGATAAGATTTATATGAGCAATTTCTTCAGTCTGCTATGGACGCGTCTTAGCGGCGACTCTTCGAACGGGCTGCCACCCGCGAGCTGGACACTCGACCCCGCCACTCCCCCTACAACTCAAGAAGGGCTGGGGGAGGCGACATCTACTTTGGCTCCCTCGGTCAATACGACGGGGGTCGAAGTGTCAGTCATCATGGCTGAGGTCGAGACCTCGGCCCAATAGGGCCAAGGGGACGGGGTCCCTGAGGTCGTCAAAGTGGGGCTAGGCCAAACATCAAACCAGCCGAAGTCGACTTCGGCGGCAATGGCACAGCCGGAGACCCTCGTTCCTATCACTTCGGTGCTGGGTTCTAAGGTTTTACCACCCCCGCCTCCCGCCCCATGGCGGGCCAGTGCAGGGTGGACCGAAGAGATGGAGGTGGCCCTAATGGGCTCCTCCCTCAAGGGAGAGCAACGCGCGCTGATCGGCGCAATGCTGTAGGGCTTCGAGTCCATAGAGGCCGAAATGCGTGAGGTCTTTAAGGGCCTCATTACGAGCTTCGAGGTATTCTTCTGCACTTATATTAAGAACAATCTCCCTACTTAGATTTATTTGCAAATCCATGTATCTGTCCGAGGACGTTTTCACTTATACTATGGCATAGTACTTAGACAGCGTAGCCAGTGAGTAGCCCCCGAGCCCAAGGTTAGTTTTAAGAAACTGGCCTTAGGATTGAAACAAATTATCAGAATTTTATAAATAAGTAGCCCCCACGACTCTGGCAGGCGTCATAACATGCGTGATCGGAGTATTGATGGCTGGGACAGGGGCTAATTGTGAAATGTTTGTTTGCAAGTTTTGACCTCGGCTTCGAGCTCCGTCTCTGAGGAGATTGCAGAGATGAAGCGGAAGCTCGAGAGGTCTGAGAAGGACCTCGATCTAATGAACAAGCAGATCAAACAATCTCAAGGTAAAATCCAAAACATCATCAAATTTACTTTGGGTGAGGATGTCCTTGTGAAATAGAAGCTAATGCCGAACTGTTTGACTGACAGCGGCATTGACCGAGCTTGAGGGGCTCAAGGCCGAGCGGTTGAAAGCTCGGCAGGAGGCCAAGCAGTAGAAGGCTGCGATGGCCAAGGAGGAGAAGGACCTAGCCGCTGAAAGGGTGGCTAGGGGCAAGGACCAGGCGCAGGTCCTGGAGGTGGAGGAGACCCTCAAGGGCATGTACGAGGCGCGCGATGCCCTTCAGGTCAAGGAGAAGAAAGCGAACGAAGAGCTCAAGAAGCTCCATCTTGCGCACTCCGAGGGGAAAATTTTGTTTTTGCCACTCTAGATCTCGCCAATTTTCTTTATGCCACTCTAGATTTTGACATTTCACTTTTGCCACTCTTAGTTTTTGATAATTATCATAATTGCCATTCCAGTGGCAAAAACAAATTTTTCAGAGTGGCAATTGTGATAATTGTCAAAAGCTAAGAGTGGCAAAAACGAAATAAAATTATTTTGGTTTTGCCACAGAATGGCAATTGTGATAATTGTCAAAAGCTAAGAGTGGAAAAAGTGAAATGTCAAAATCTAGAGTGGCATAAGAAAAATTGGCGAAATCTAGAGTGGCAAAAACAAAATTTTCCCTCGCCGAAGTGATGGGCAGTGTCTGATGCACTCCTCGGGAGATCGTCGAAGACCTCTACGGAGCGCCACCACTGGGTGAGCTCGACGAACCCCTTGCTGCCAAACACACACTAAAGTAAATATGGCTTACCCGCGACAATTTGCTCCACTTGCTGGAGCACCTCGCGGTCGGCACTGGTCTGGGTCTGGAGCTCGGAGTGGGGAAAATGAGGCGGAGAAGCCGTTCTGGCAGCATTTCCAGGTGTCTCCACATCCGGAGCTGCTGAATCATCGGATGAAGTAGCTGGTGGAGCTTCTCCATATGGCAAGGCCGGTGCTTCAGGACCTCTGCATCAATCTATGGCCTGCGGAGGTGCTGCCCACCAACTTCTTCGGGCTCATAGCTCGGCCGCAGGAAGCTATCCTGCAAGTTGCTTGCTGGAAATGATCTGCATGCCTGGAAGGGGCTCAGCGAGCGTATGCCTGTGTGAAGATGCATTTCTGGCATGTTGAAGCAGAGGTCGTTGCCGCGAGACCCCCCCCCCCCCCCCCCAAGGGAAGGTTCAAACCACAGAGTAGTTCTTCGCCGAGGTAGCAGAAGGGGCCCGGATTACCGAGGCCAAGTGTCCCCTGGACACTTTGTATGTTTAGATAATACTTCAGAACGCTAGGTGAGTGGGATGTACAAAAACTATGTTTTGTTTAATTGAGTACGGCTTTAAATTCTGTCATGTCATTGTGTTGTTTTTATTTAATATTCCTCCTGTTTGACCGTGTTAAACTGAAAGTGGCTAGTCGTCCGCTTCGACCCCTTTGTACAGTATACGAAGGGTGTCCCTTTAGGCAATCGCGACCCTTAGGCAACGTCTCGGTTCTCGAAGGCGGTCTGTGCACATAGGAACTAGGCAATCGGACTATTATGGCTTTATAACATTAACTTAGTCATAGGAGCTTGACTGTGGGGGTTGATGATGAGCCCCCGGTGTGTGAAGTGGTCGGCTTGGGTAACCGAGGTCTATGTCAGTGCCCACTTCAGCTAATGCAAGGAAGAAGCCCTTCATTTAACACGGGTGATCACTAATGACACATCGCTTAACGCGGTCTTCGGACGATCGGCCAGTTTATGCTTACCAAGACAGTCAGTTTTTGGCTTTCTCCACTGAGGTGATCTGCCATGCAAGCTGGCGGCACTATCACAGTGGTTCTCCCGAAACACCCTTAGCCGAATTGGTCAGAAACATAAGGGGTAAACATAGGAGCCAGGCAACCCAACTATTGACCAAAATCTAGGTTCAAAACTAATTCATATAATGCAAACATCCGAGATGCCGAGTACCTCAGACTTGTAGTTTGGGGCATGCAATTTTAAAAGTGAAGCCCTTTGTATCAGGAAGTGTTCCTTTCGGCTCAAAGGCAGTAATTATAAGGAAACGCTAAAGAACCTTAAGGGGCGCAATTTCTTTATTTCATATGGTCAAGCCGTATGTGCCGAGCTTGGAAAAGAAGAACTTCAGAAAGATACAATGCGAGGAAAAAAAGAAAAGATAAGGAGTAAATCAAAACAGGACGGACTTGCCATTGGGTTTATTAGCCCGAGTCACTTCTTGCTGCACGTCTGTGTCTCCATGATGTTGACCAGCTCATCTTTGTTGAAGCTGATATGGGCTACCGACAACCTCGGCCGTTCACGAGCTTGATGCTTTCATCGGTCAAGTCCTTTAAAGAGGTCTGCGGCTGCCATTTGGGTGGTTAAAACCACATGGGCATGCTTTTCCTAGCTAGGTCTTTTACAGAATCCCGCCGGTGTATGAGCCCAAAGTGCATCGGTACTCGGTCGAGCCAATCCTGACGTTTCCATTATTTTGGCTCCTTGGGAACCCAGGGAATTTTTAATGCAAAGTTATGCACCCTGGGGACGTAATGTCCCTTCCAAGGGAGGTGCGCGAGGAGCCCGTACCCCTATTTAGGGTGGGAGAATGCTTGTCTGAGGTTGGATGGTACAGCCCGTGTACTCTTTGATGAGCTGGGGGTGTGCTTGCTCGCATGGGCTGCCTCCTCGGATGCCTGCACCTCGGCTGCGAAAGCCATGGTCTACTCCTCTATTCGAAGAGAGCGTTCAGTGTTACCATTGACTGTAATAACACCGTTTGGTCCTGGAATTTTGAGCTTGTGGTAAGCGTAATGCAGGACTGCGTTGAAGCAAGCAAATGCGGTGCACCCTAAAAGCGCGCGGTATCCGCAGTGAAAGGGTACGATGTCAAAGAATAACTCCTCGCTCCTGAAGTTCTCGGGTGACCCGAAGACTATCTCCAGTGTCACCATTCCCGTGCAGTGTGCTTCGACGCCTGGTATGACAACTTTAAAGGTGGTAGTGTTGGGCATGACCCGAGATGAGTCGATGCCCGTTTTTTCTGATTGTATCAGCGTAAATTAAATTGAGGCTGTTGCCTCCGTTCATGAGGATGCGTGTCAGATGGAAGCCATTGACGATCGGGTCCAGGACCAACGCAGCCGATCCGCCGTGCCTGATGCTGGTCGGATGGTCGTGTTTGTCAAATGTGATCGGGTAAGCCGACCACGGATTGAACTTCGGGGCGACGAGCTCCAACACATAGACGTCCCGAAGTGCACGTTTCCTCTCCCTCTTGGGGATATGGGTGGCTTAGATCATGTTTACGTCGTTCACCTAGTGAGGAAACTGCTTCTGGCCTCCATTATTAGGCCGCCGAGGATCATCCTCATCTTCGCTGCGAGGCTGGGCTTTACTGTTCCCCTCCGTCACCATTTTGCCAGCCTGCTTGAAGACCCAGCAATTCCTGTTAGTGTGGTTTGCTAGTTTGTCCGAGCAACCCTGGATTTGGCATGACCTGTCAAGGATCTTTTCTAGCTGGCTGGGTCCATCCTTGTTCCCTTTAAAGGGCTTCCTTTTCTGTCCAGATCTAGGTCCGTTGAACCCTACATTGACTGCTGCATCCTCCGTATTGCTCCCGTCGTTTCTATGCATGGGCTTGTTTTTATTGCGCTTGGGCATGCCGTTGGTGTCTTGAGTCTCCGAGGTACATGCCTCGTTGCTATGAGTACTACGAGCCAGCCAGCTATCCCCATGGTCCTCGGCTTATCCTGCCTGAGCTATTGGGTAAGCCATTCATCTCGAATGTTATTCTTGAATGCCGCGATGGCCTTGGCGTCTGAGTAGTCTATAATATCGTTCTTTTTAGTGAGGAACCTGTTCTAGAATTTCTGAGCTGACTCATTGTGAACTGCGTTGGGATTTCCCCGGAGAGGAGAGGATGATGCAGTGCAGTAGAGATCAGTATTTCCCTCAGTTAAGAACTAAGGTTATCAATCCAGTAGGAGAACCAAGCAACACCTCGTTAGCAGCACCTACACACAAAGAACAAATACTTGCAACCCAACGTGAACAAGGGGTTGTCAATCCCTCAACGGTTACAAGCAAGATTAAATTGTATGGTGTTTGATAGATTGATCGGACAAAAATACAAAATAAAATAAATAAAGTAAAAATGCAGAAAGGTATTTTTGGTTTTAATATATGATAGAAGATAGACCTGGGGACCATAGTTTTCACTAGAGGCTTCTCTCCTGAAAATAGCATACGGTGGGTAAACAAATTACTGTTGGGAAATTGATAGAAAACAAATAATTATGACGATATCCAAGGCAATGATCATATATAGCCATCACCTCCGAGACAAGTAGATCGACTCCTACCTTCATCTACTACTATTACTCCACACATCGACCACTATCCAGCATGCATCTAGAGTATTAAGCTCATAAAGAATGGGGTAACGCCTTAAGCAAGATGACATGATGTAGACAAGATAAACTCACGTATGAATAAACCCCATCTTTTTACCCTTAATAGCAACGATACATACGTGTCATGTCCCCTTCTGTCACTGGGATTGAGCACCGCAAGATCGAACCCATTATAAAGCACCTCTCCCATTGCAAGAAATATCAATCTAGTTGGCCAAACCAAATCAATAGATCATAGAGAAATACGAAGCTATAGTAATCATGCATAAAAGAGTTCAGAGAAAACTCAAATAATATCCATGGATAGAACTGATCATAAACTCACAATTCATCGGATCCCAACAAACACACCGCAAAAAGTGATTACATCAGATAGAACATCAAGGAGAACATTGTATTAAAGTTCAAATAGAGCGAAGAAGCCATCTAGCTACTAACTATAGACCTATAGGTCTATGGTAAACTACTCACATATCATCGGAAGGGCAACAAGGATGATGTAGAACCCCTCCGTGATCGAATCCCCCTTCGGCAGAGTGCCGGAAATCGCCTCTAGATGGGATCTCTCGAGAACAGGAACTTGCGATGGCAGAAAAAAGTATTTTGTTTACTCCCCTGTTGGTCACCCAATTTTAGTGAATTTATAGAGGCGGAGTTAGGTCAAACAGAGCTACATGGGCCCCACAAGCCACCAGGGCACACCCTACCCCCTGGGCGCGCCCTGGTGCCTCATGGGCCATTGCTCCATCTTCTCGTCCCATCCCGAAGCTTCCAGGGTCTCTTATTCCCAGAAAAAAATCTCCAAAAAGTTTCGGGGCATTTGGACTTTGTTTGGTACTGATATTCTGAAAAACCAAAAATAGGCAAAAAAAACAGCAACTAGCACAGGGCACTAAGTTAATAAGTTAGTCCCAAAAAATGATATATAATTGCTTGTAAATGTACATAAAACATCCAAGATTGATACTATAATAACATGGAACAATCAAAAATTATAGATACGTTGGAGACGTATCAAGCATCCCCAAGCTTAATTCATGCTCGTCCTCGAGTAGGTAAATGATAAAAATAGAATTTTTGATGTGGAATGCTACCTATCATAATCATCATATAATCTTTTATTTTGTAGCATGGACATTTGGACTTGAATAATTCAAAGCAATAGTCTATAATTTGACATGAAGACATCAATACTCAAGCATACTAACAAGCAACCATGTCTTTCAAAATATCAATGCTAAAGAAAGTTATCCCTAGCCCATTATGCTCAATCATTGATCCATTCATGAAACACACTCAACATTAGCTACATCCAATGCACAAGTATAACAATAGTGCTCTCTAGTTGGCGCTTTGTAAGAGAAGATGGAGACTAAAAATAAAAATAAAAATTGCATAAAAGTAAATAGATAGGCCCTTCACAGAGGGAAGCAGAGATTTGCGGTGGTGCCATAGCTCAAGGCTTAAATTAGAGATAAAATTAATTTGAGAGGCATGCTTTTCCTGTCAATGAAAACGACCGAGAATTCCCAATATCTTCCATGCTAGACACATTATAGGCGGTTCCCAAACAGAAAAAAAAGTTTATTTCCTTTCCACCATTCTTTCACAAGCCATGGCTAGCCATATCCACGGGTGCCTTCCATGCCAACACTTTCCAAGGAATTTATTATTATCATCATATTAATATATATTTTTCATTTCAGGACTGGGCATCCCTATTACCTGCCACTTTCTCGTGCAATGACAAGTGAATAACACTAATCATGAGAATAACCCACCTAGCATGGAAAATATTGGCCACCCCTGCCACTTCATAAGCAGTATGGGCACACAAAATGGAAAATTATTTTGAAAAATTAGAGTTGGCACATGCAAGTTTACTTAGAACGGCATGGAAATAACGCATATAGGTAGGTATGGTGGACACATTTGGCACAACTTTGGGTTTAAGGAATTGGATGCACAAGCAGCATTCCCGCTTAGTACAAATGAAGGCTAGCAAATAGATTGAGAAGCGACCAACCAAAAAATGAAAACGGTCATAAACATGCATTGAACATAACTAACACTGAATAATGCACCATAAGTAAGATGTAACTTTGTTGCATAACTATTGACTTTACGTGCTTGCATAGGGAATCACAAACCTTAACACAAATATTCTTACTAAACCACAATTACCCACCAACATGACTCACATATTACCATCTCCATATCACAAAACTATTGCAAGGAATCAAACTTGTCATATCCAATTATCTTTTCATGAAAGTTTTTATTATATCCCTCTTGGATATTCATCACTTTGGGACCAAATTCATATCTTGTGCAAATTATCATTACTATTATCAAACTTTAAAAAATATATAAGTGAAGCATGAGAGTGCAAGTATTTCTTTAAAAATATAATCACCGCCATGCTAAAAAAGATTGAAGTGAAGCACTAGAGCAACTGCCTAGCTCAAAAAATTTAAGTGAAGCACATAGAGCATTTTAACAAATCATGATAAACGTGTGGCTCTCTCAAATAGGTGTGGCCAGCAAAGATGATTGTGACAACCAAAAAGGCAAACAAAGCAAAGACTCATATAATACACGATGCTCCAAGAAGAACTCATGATATGTGACAAATAAAAATATAGTTCCAAGTAAAATTACCGATGGTCGTTAGCAGAAAGAGGGGATGCCTTCCGGGGCATCCCCAATCTTAGTTGCTTGGGAGTCCTTGAATATTAACTTGGGGTGCCTCGGGCATCCCCAAGCTTAGGCTCTTGCCACTCCTTATTCCTTCATCCATCGCGATCTAACCCAAAACTTGAAAACTTCAATCACGCAAAACTCAACAAAACCCTCGTCAGATCCGTTAGTATAATAAAACAAATCACTACTTTAAGTACTGTTGCAAACCCATTCATTTTTTTGCATTATACCAACTGTATTCTAACTTATCCATGGCTTATACCCCCCGATACAATCGATAGTTTCATCAAAACAAGCAAAGCAATGCATCAAAAACAGAATCTGTCAAAAATAGAACAGTCTGTAGAAATCTGAATATTGACTATACTTATGTAACTCCAAAAATTCTGAAAAATTAGGACAACATAGGAAATTTGTATATCAATCATGTTTAAAACATTCAAAAAATTTCCACACTCCAATTTTTTTTAATAATTCTGCTACTGGACGCACAAGTTTCTATTTTTGCATAGAATCAAAGCAACTATCATCCAAATCATCCCAAAGGCTTTACTTGGCACAAACACTAATTAAAACATAAAAACACAATCATAACAGTAGCATAATTGTGTGCACACAATAATGTAGGGTAACGCAGCATAAAACAAAAAATTTCTGACCTACGCACCAGCCCAGGACCACTATGGAGACTGCATACAAGGTTTGATCATTTTCGTTACCGACTCGTAACACAGCGGAAGTAGAGTCGATGATGATCGGCGGTGCAGATCCCCGCAGCTAGGATTTACAACCTCCCAACCGTGAGGATGTACTCCCTCATCTGCCCCTCGGACAGCCCTCCGGGAGGCGGTCGAACAGTCCCCGGACGGTGTCGCGGACAGCCCTTCGGGAGGACCCATAGAACTCGGACCGTCACTTGGACAGCCCTTCGGGAGGCACTCTTGAACAGCCCCTCGGGCACTAAGATCGAAACTACGACCTCTCTATAGAGTTGCACACATACGGTGTCATCTATCCGGCAGGGCTTCGCCGTCCAGAACTAGTTCCCACCGGAACCCAGACAGCCTTTCGGCTCTACGAAACTCTTTTCGTGGGAGGGAGAGAGAAGCCAGATCATTGCATGGCATGAGTATGAGAGCAAGGGATGAGTGTGGAGGGCTGCCCCTCCACCTCTATTTATAGGAAATCCCAAGGGGTAGGGTGGTTTTACAATAAAACCCAAAAGTACATGAATGAAGTCCTTCCACCAAGGGCATAGAAGTGAAACCAAGGAACAAGAGGGGCTCCATGGTGGAGCCCCAAGTGTGGCCGGCCACACCCCTTGGGGGGCCCCCAAGAGGGCCTCCCAATCCATCCATGTCATCCCTAGATCTTTTGGGATAAAGCCCAAACAAGTGGCTTTCCAAAAAGTAACCCAAAAAGCACTTTCACTATTCACGACGACATTTTTCAGCGTCCGTTCGAACTGAAAATATTTATGTGGGCTTTAGAACATTTCCAGTACCCGCCATAATAATTTTCAACGCATTCTGTAACAATTCCAATTTAGTGATTTCATCTGCGAAAAGCATCTGAAGCGGTTCCGGCAGCTCCGGAACATTTCCGGTTTTCATCTCGGAAAATTCCCAGAAGTTTCCAGAATGATTCTGGCACCCTCCAAGATTTATCAGGCATGTGCCGAAACCAATTTGACTTAATGGAATACCCCGAAACAACTTTTCAGTTTCACCGGAACTCATCCGGTGACCTCTCTCTGCGGAACTTTTCCGCTGTCCGAAACTTTTTCGGTGTCCGAAACTTTTTCGGTGATTTTTTCTCAGACTCCCTGTCTAGTATTCAGTAGATAGATGACCCTAAGCGTGTGACCCTATAGGTTTGGTGAAGTATAGACATGACATGGAACCCTTTTCGATCAATGATCAACATCGGAGCCGTGGACACCCATATTGACCCCTATACCCACACGAATGAATATTCGAGTGAACCTCCAGTTGCCGTGTGCTATTCCTGTTGCTTCGCAATATGTTACAAATACCCGAGGTGAGACATGATGGCATCCCCGTGGGTCAACAACTTGTCCACTATGCCGGTTACCTCGTTACCGGTATTTGTTCTCTTTTCTCGTTACCGTGTTCCGGCATCCCCGTGATCAAATCACAAAGTTTCTGGCCAGACGATGATGGATACCGTAACACCGAGAGGGCCCAGGGATATCTCTCCAACGTCGGAGGAGCAAATCCCAATCTTGAGCTATCAAGTTACTTGACATACTTTTCCATGAACCCGTAAGCTGCCGTAATAGCCACCCATTTACGGATGACGTTTAACAAACCCCAAAGTTCATGAAGAAACTCGATACTCTCATGGTCTAAGGAATCATGCAAACATTAACCATCTCTGTGTTATTAACCATTAACTTGTGACGAATGTATCTCATAGCATAACATCAATTCGGGTCGATTCAACACAAATGTTCTTCTAACATTGTGCCCTCAAAGTTGCTGGCATAGACATGCCCATGATCAAGAAAATAGAACCATCATGCAACACTTGAGCTAGTCTTAGAGGCCAGACTAGGAATACATTTTACCGTTTATTATTCCACACATGCATATGAGTCTTCCTCCGAGCCTCGTTTTATTTGTAGACTCGAGAACCATAGCAGTTATAGCATGGAACATAAACCTAATTATGAACAGGGAGATAAATAATAACGTTTATTATTGCCTCTAGGGCATATCTCCTACAAATAAAAATAAAAATAAAAAATTAATAGAACTATTGTGTTGCCTCCCAACTAGCGCTACTGTTTTACGCCCTAGCTAGGCATAATGCATAATTTCAAGTATTGTCATCTTTAGTTTTCGTTGCATAAGTGTTCCTCATGATTGACTCATATGGTGGCTTAATTATAGCTCTAGGGAAGTGTCCCATACCCTTCTTTAACGTAAACTAAAATTTTATATTCCCTTCTTTCATGTCAATAACGGCACCTATAGTTTGTAAGAACGGTCTACCAAGTATTATGGGGCAAGATGGATAGCAATCAATGTCAAGTACAATAAAATCAATGGGCACATAGTTCCTATTTGCAAGAATAAGAACATCATTAATTCTACCCAAAGGCTTTTTAATAGTAGAATCCGCCAAGTGCAAATTAAGAGAACATTGATCCATATTGGTAAAATCTAACACATCACATAGAGATTTTGGAATTGTGGAAACACTAGCACCCAAATCAAATAAAGCATTGCACTCATAATTTTTAATTTTAACTTTAGTGATAGGTTCCCACTCATCATATAATTTTCTAGGAATTGAAATCTCTAATTCTAGCTTTTCTTCTAAAGCTTTCATCATCGCTTCTACAATACGTTTAGTAAAAGCCTTATTTTGTTCATAAGTGTTGGGTGAATTTAGCATGGATTGTAACAAAGAAATACATTTAATCAAATAACAACTATCATAGTTAAAGTCTATGTAATCCAAGAGAGTGGGCACATCACTAGTTAAAGTTTTTACCTCTCCAACCCCACTTTTATCAATTTTTTCATCAAGATTTTCACCCTCCAAACTATGGGGACGCCTTCTAGCTAAAGTTGACTCTTATTTAGTCCCCTTTTCATCAAGTTTTATATTGCTAAACTAGGAATCAATAGATGAAATGCCAATCATTTTAATATCCTCATCATTACTACGATAGAAACCGGGAGGAATCGCTTTTTCTAAAAATTCTCGTTTAGCTCTTAGCATAGCGGTTCTTTTCTTACTCTCATCCATGAAGACATATAAAGCTTTTAATTGATTCATTAATATCAATTTTGGGTGGCAAAATTTTAGTCTTAAGATTTTCCACATCATGAATAATTCTATCAATGCTCCTAGACATATCATCAAGTTTACTCAATTTTTCTTCTATCGTAGTGTTGAAATTTTTTTGAGTATTAATAAATTCTTTAATATTACTTTCAATATCAGAGGGCATCCTATTATTATTATTATTATTATAAGAATTACCATAGGAATTGCCATAATTATTAGAGGAATTTCCAGGAAATGGCCTAGGATTAAAATTACCTCTATAAGCATTACTATTAAAATTATTTCGCGAGACAAAATTCACATCTACGGGATCATTATTTTGTTCAACCAAAGTAGACAAATGCACATTATTAAGATTAATAGGAGCATTTTTACTAGCAACCAATTTCATAAGCGCATCAACTTTATCACTCAAAGTACTAATCTCTTCAACATAATTCACTTTTTTACTAGTAGGAGCTCTTTCAGTATGCCATTGTGAAAATAATTTGCCATGATGTTATCAAGCAATTTAGTAGCTTGACCCAATGTAATCTCCATAGAAGTACCACCCGCGGCGGAATCTAAAAGATTTCTAGAAACAAAATTTAATCCCGCATAAAAAATTTGTATGATCATCCACAAATTTGAACCATGAGTAGGGCAATTTCTTATCATCAATTTCATCATTTCCCAAGATTGGGAAACATGTTCATGATTAAGTTGCTTGAAATCCATAATTTGATTTCTAAGGGAAATGGTTTTTGCGGGAGGAAAATACTTGGTAATAAACGCATCTTTACACCTATCCCAAGAATCGATACTATTTCGTGGCAAAGATGAAAACCAAATTTTTGCACGATCTGCAATGAGAACGGGGATAATTTTAATTTCAAAATATCATTATCCACATCTTTTTTCTTTTGCATATCACACAATTCTACGAAAGTGTTAAGATGGGACGCAACATCTTCATTAGGTCTACCAGAAAATTGTTCTTTCATAACAAGATTTAGCAAAGCGGCATTAATATCACAAGTCTCCGCACTAGCGGCGGGAGGAGAAATAGGAGTACTAATAAAATCATTATTATTAGTATTAAAAAAATCACACAATTTTGTATTTTCTTGAGACATCGTCGCTACGCAAACAAGATAACAAGCAAGTAAAGATGCAAACAAGAAAAAGGCAAAATGGAAAATATTTTTGTATTTTTGTAAAAACTTTTTAGAAGTGGGGGAGATGAAAACGAGAGGCAAATGGGAAATAATGTAAATGCAAGGAGATTAAATTTTATGCGTAGGTACTTGATAGATGTTGATGATGTCTCCCCAGCAACGGTGCCAGAAATTCTTCTTGCTACTTGTGAACTGTGTTGGGATTTCCCCGAAGAGGAGAGGATGATGCAGTACAGTAGAGATAAGTATTTCCCTCAGTTAAGAACCAAGGTTATCAATCCAGTAGAAGAACCAAGTGTGAAGCCCCCGATTTAATCATATACTAATCATACACGCAAATGTGTACAATCAAGATCAGGGACTCACGGGAAGATATCACAACACAGCTCTAGACACAAATTAAAGTCATACAAGCTTCATATTACAAGCCAGGGGCCTCGAGGGCTCGAATACATAAGCTCGATCATAAACGAGTCAGCGGAAGCAACAATATCTGAGTACAGACATAAGTTAAACAAGTTTGCCTTAAGAAGGCTAGCACAAAAGCAACATGATCGAAAAGGCAAGGCCTCCTGCCTGGGATCCTCCTAACTACTCCTGGTCGTCGGTGGCCTGCATGTAGTAGTAGGCACCCTCGGGGTAGTAGTAGTCGTCAACGGTGGCATCTAGCTCCTGGGCTCCAACATCTGATCGCAGCAATCGGGTATAGAGGGAAAAGAGGGAGCAAAGCAACCGTGAGTACTCATCCAAAGTACTCGCAAGACTGACATCAGATCTACACTACATATGCATCGGTATCAATAAAGGGGTAGTATCTGTGGATTGAACTGCAGAATGCTGGAATAAGAGGGGGAGAAGCTAGTCCTATCAAAGACTACGCTTCTGGCAGCCTCCATCTTGAAGCAGTAGAAGAGAGTAGCAAGTATAGTAGCAAGTGCCATCATATAACATAATCCTACCCGGAGATCCTCTCCTCGTCGCCCTATGGCAGAGCGATCACCGGGTTGTCTCTGGAACTCATCTGGGTGTGTTTTATTAAGTATCCGGTTCTAGTTGTAAGAGGTCAGAATACAACTCCAAGTCGTCCTGTTACCGTGGACACATCTATTCAAATAGATAAACTTCCCTGCAGGGGTGCACCACATTCCCCGATAAGCTCGATCGCTCTGGCCGGACACACTTTCCTGGGTCATGCCCGGCCTCGAAAGGTCAACACGTCGCAGCCCTACCTAGGCTCAACAGAGAGGCCAGCATGTCGGTCTACATCCTAAGCGTGCAGGGGTCTTGGGCCCATCGCCCGTTGCACTCATGCATGTTGCGAGGGCGGCCTGCATCAGTCATGGCAACCTCCTTTACACGGCAGGTGCTTACGCGGACCACCCAGGCGCACGCCACTCAGTCGCTGATGTTTGGAAAGCTTCGGCTGATACTATGACGTCGGTTGCCCATGTCTTGTCCCGCATGGTGGTTAGTGTGTATAGGTCAACAACCAACTCAGATCAAATATCCAAACTCGTTAGGCGTGTTATTAAGAAATAATCGCGGACAACGACCAGGGACTAGGCCCACCTCTCTCCTGGGTGGTCTCAACCTGCCATGTCGCTCCTCCACAAAGATCCACTCAGAGGGCCATCAGGAAACAAGTCCTTTCAGCCCCCAGTCCGTTAATCACTCGCGGGTACTCTACGAGCCGACCCAACTTTAGTCACAACATTGTATCATGCGTAGTAAGTATATATGTATATACCCATGATCAACACACGACGTGATCACGGCCCGATAGTATAGCATGGCAGACGGACAAGAATGTAGGGCCACTGATGGAATACTAGCATCCTATACTAAGCATTTAGGATTGTAGGTAAAGTATCAACAATAGTAGCAACAAGGACAAGCTATGCAACAGTATGGGATCAAACCGATGAAACAGTAACAACTACACTACTCTAATGCAAGCAGTAGAGAGAAGGAGTAGGCGGTATCCGAATGATCAAGGAGGGTTTGCTTGCCTGGAAGCTCTGCGGAGAAGGACGGGTCATCGGGAGTGTAGTCGATGTCAGGAGCTGCGGTGTCAGTCTCGAAGTGTACCAGAGAGAAGAGGGAGAAGAAAAATGAATACATTGCAAACAGATGCATGACATGGCAATAAGCGGTGCTAGGTGTGACCTAACGCAGTACTACGCGATACAGGTGAAGGGGGAAAACATCCAGGAAAGTATTCCTGGTGTTAGGCATTTTCGGACAGTTGAAACAGAGGGCGACGGTTCCATGTTCGCCATGCTAGGGGCACGTGACAGACGAACAAAGTGCGTATTCGGAATCGTTACGTTTTTCTGAACAACTTTCATGTATAAAGTATTTTCATCCGAGTTACTGATTATTTTATATTAATTTTCAAAGTTTTAAATCAATTTCTGGAATTAACAGATTTAATTTAATTCAAAATTGATTTATTGCGTCAGCATGACATCAGCAGTCAACAACGTTGTTGACTGGTCAAACAGGGCAGTGGGGCCCGTCTGTCATAGAGTGTTAACTAATTAAAAATAATAATTTGACTAATTAGATTGTTAATTAGTTAATTAAGTTAGTTAATTATATAATTAATTATTTTTATTTTTATTTATACTTTCTCTTTTTTTTAAATTAACAGGGGTGTGGGCCCCGTCTGCCAGTGGCAAAGGAGGCCACTGGAGCTGGTTAGCGGGCATGCGGGCGTGGGTGCCGGACCCGGGTGCGGCCAACCGAGGCCGCGGTGAGGCCGGCCGCACGCGCGGCTGAGCAGCAGCGGCGGAATGCTGGCACGGCGCGGGCGGCGGGCTGAGCGACAACAACTCGCAGGGGTGAGCGAGGGGAGAGATCAGCGACGCAGGCAGAAGCGGGGGAGGTGGACGACGCGGGGGTAGGCGGAGGTGAGGCGCGCGCAGCTGGGCGGGCAGCGGCGAGCGAGCAGGGCACGCGGCGGCGGGGGCGAGGCGACGCAGGGCGCGGGTGCGGAGTGCGCACGGGCGCGGACGGCCGCGGTCGGGGGCGCATGTCGGCGCGGGAGGAGCCAGGCGGGGCGGGGCACGGTGCGGGGCGGCCATGCGGCGCAAGCGGCGGGCAAGGAAGGCCGGGGCGCGCGAGGCCGTGCGTGAGGGGTGGGGGCGAGGCCATGACAGGTGCGGGGGGACGCGCGATCGTGGCGCGGTGCAGTGGCGGAGCCACGCGTGGCGGTCGGCGGGACTGCGGGAGGAGGCGGCCAGAGCGGGGCGCGACTTGGCAGGGGCGCACCGCGGGCGCGGGCGGCATTCAGGCGAGGGAGAGAGGAAGACGGGGTCCTCACCCCCCGTTGAAGGTGTACGGGGCGGCGAGGCTCAAGGACGACGACCCGGGGAGGAGGTCGAGGAGGTCCGGCGGGGAGGGCGGCGCCGGCGAGGGCGTGGCGGGCGTCGGGGTCGGGCGCCCGATCCAGATCCAGCGGGGGGAGAGCGAGGGGAGCAGTGGGGACCGGAGGATTAGCGTTTGGGGGTGGTCGTGGTTAAGTAGGCCAGAGGGGGTGTGAGGAGTGGGCCGGTGGGCCGTCCGGCTGGGCCGTGGCCCAGTTGGGGCCGGGTTTTTTTTCATCTTTTTTGGTTTTTTCTGTTTTTTTTATTCTCCTTTCTTTATTTTATTTATTTTCTATTTTATTTTAGTTTCTTTTTATTCTAGTTTTACAAAATATACAAATGGTTCCTAAATTAGTATTACTATATACTACTGCCACTAAAATTTGGGCACCCAATTAAAATACTTTAATATTTTATAAATTATAAATGGTTTTTAATTAATTGTTTTAACTATTGTTTTACTTATTAAAGTGCATTTAAATATTTTAGAAAAAGAAAATTTCTCCACCAATATTACTTATGAATTATTTATCACATTTAGAACATTTTAGTTTTAACATTTGAAAATGTTTATTGTTTTACTTTATTTTAAATTTGAATTTAAACGGGTTTTGAATCAACGTGAGATTAGCAACACTAATAGTGGTGACATGGCATCATTAGTAGAGGGTTGCTATAGCTTAATTATCCGGGCATTACAAAGCAACACCTCGTTAGCAGCACCTGCACACAAAGAACAAATCCTTGCAACCCAACGCGAACAAGGGGTTGTCAATCCCTCGACGGTTACGAGCAAGATTAAATTGTATAGCGTTTGATAGATAGATCGGACAAAAATACAAAATATAATAAATAAAGTAAAAACATATCAAGATATTTTTGGTTTTAATATATGATATAAGATAGACCCGGGGGCCATAGTTTTCATTAGAGGCTTCTCTCTTGAAAATAGCATACGATGGGTAAACAAATTACTGTTGGGCGATTGATAGAAAAGCAAATAATTATGATGATATCCAAGGCAATGATCATATATAGGCATCATGTCCGAGACAAGTAGACCGACTCCTGCCTGCATCTACTACTATTACTCCACACATCGACCGCTATCCAGCATGCATCTAGAGTATTAAGTTCATACAGAACGGAGTAACGCCTTAAGCAAGATGACATGATGTAGACAAGATAAACACATGTATGAATAAACCCCATATTTTTACCCTTAATAGCAACGATACATACGTTTCATGTCCCCTTCTGTCACTCGGATTGAGCACCGCAAGATCGAACCCATTACAAAGCACCTCTCCCATTGCCAGAAAAATCAATCTAGTTGGCCAAACCAAATCAATAGATCGGAGAGAAATACAAAGCTATAGTAATCATGAATAAAAGAGTTCAGAGAAAACTCAAATAATATTCATGGATAGATCTTATTATAAACTCACAATTCATTGGATCCCAACAAACACACCGCAAAAAGTGATTACATCAGATAGAACTCCAAGAACATCGAGGAGAACATTGTATTGAAGATCAAATAGAGAGAAGAAGCCATCTAGCTACTAACTATTGACTCGTAGGTCTGTGGTAAACTACTCACGCATCATCAAAGGGCAACAAGGATGATGTACAGCCCCTCCATGATCGAATCCCCCTCCGGCAGAGTGCCGGAAAAGGTCTCCAGATGGGATCTCTTGAGAACAGGAACTTGCGGCGGCGAAAAAAGTATTTCATGGACTCCCCTGTTGATTTCTCGATTTTAGAGAATTTATAGAGGTGGAGTTATGTCAAACGGAGCTATGTGGGCCCCACAAGCCACCAGGGCGTGCCCTGGTGCCTCGTGGGCCACTGCTCCATCTTCTCGTCCTGTCCCGAAGCTTCCAAGGTCTCTTATTGCCACACACAAAATCTCCACTGATATTCTGAAAAACCTAAAACATGCAAAAAAAATAGCAACTCACACTGGGCACTAAGTTAATAGGTTAGTCCCAAAAATGATATATAATTGCTTGTAAATGTATATAAAACATCCGAGATTGATACTATAATAGCATGGAACAATAAAAAATTATAGATACGTTGGAGACATATCAACTCGTTGGATTGTTGGACGATGCGACTGAGGTCGTCGGTGTCCGGAGGTCGAACATAGGTTCCTTGGAATTTTGCCCTAAAGGCATCCTCGAGGGCTTCCCAGCTCCTGATGGAGTGAGGGGGCAGGCTATTCAGCCAATGCCTTGCTAGCCCTTTTAATTTGAGCGGCAGATACTTGATGGTGTGGAGGTCATCTCCATTAGCCATGTGTATATGTAGGAGGAAATCCTCAATCCATACAGTTGGATCGGTTGTGCCATCATACGATTCTATGTTGATGGGTTTGAACCCGTCCGGGAACTGATGTTCCGTTACCCTGTCTGTGAAGCAGATCGGGTGAGCGGGGCCTCGTGTCCGAGTAGTATCGCGCGAATACCGGTGGAAATCCGTGCATAGGCCTGGTCCCGAGCTCGGCCATTCGTGTCCATCCAGGCATCATAGCCGTCGAATCCTGTGGGTTCGCGCCTTCTTGATCCGTAGATGGACCGAGGTGGCGCCCAGTTTGCCTCTATCCGACATTGAATGTTGTGAGGGTCTAAGAAATCCACAGAGTCCATGCTGTGACGGTGTGGAGTTGGTTGGGTCTAGAAATTTTTCCTGCACTGGCCTGTCGCACCCCCTACGGGGTCGGTCAGGTACGTCGGCAGCTAGTTCATCATCAAATTCGGGCAGCAGGTGCCTGCGTGGATAAGATTTAGGCGCACTACGACGCCTTTCTTCGAGATCTTGCTCTGCCGAGAGTATTTCGACCCACTTGTCGTTTAATGCATCTTCGTTGGCCTGCAACTATGGTTGTTTCCGTTTCATGCTTGGGGCGGTGGCGACGAGGCGTAGCCGGAAGCGTTCTTGCTCGACAGGGTCTTCAGGTACTATGAAGTCCTCGATACCAAGGCTCTCGTCCTCCTCGAGTTCTGGCATATAATTGTCATCAGCCCCTTCAAAGAGGTCATCGAGATCCAAGTCCTCGGGGATTCCTTCGGGGCTGGTGTGATGTTCTGGGAAAGCTTGAAGATCCTCCCCTGGGTCATCAGCGTCGTCGGTTGTCGTGCCGCCGTTATTGGTGGTGGCGTTATTCCCGCTGGGTTCCCCGTTGGTGCCTCGTCCGCATCTGCGTCTACGCCTTTGCGGGTTTCTAGGAGTGTCAACCATGTATACATCGTAAGTAGATGTTGTGGTCCACTTACCAGTGTTTATCAATGGTGAAGTGTTTTTTGTAGGGCCATCGGCATCCTCATCCATGTTCGTGGCCTCGTCATAGTCTAGCACGTCGGTTAAGTCATCGACCATCGTGACTAAGTGGGTGGTGGGTGGGACGTAAATTTCCCGATCATCGGCTTTAAGTCCGATCTTGTCATAAACCGAGGTCTTGCCATCCAAGATTGATAAGCTCTGGATGCGGTCAAGCATCTCGTGCAGCTGAGATAACTCCTCGAGATTCATGGTCGGACTATAGGCGGGGCTAACTCGAAGTACGCCCGGTGTATAGCTCGGCATGTCTTCAGCGTGGTAGGGATCGAAAGTCGACTCCAGATCCTACGCCAAGGTTGGTTCTAAATCCGACGCAATTTCCAAAATGGGGGTCGGACTAGCATCTGGGCCTCGTATCAGGGCGAGATCGCCCGAGGTTATCATGCTTGGTTCCTCTGGTGGCGCCCGGGAGCCTGTTCCAACGTCCTCGAAGGAGATCGGTTCTAGAGTCAAGCCTACGGTGTCTGATTGACCCTCAGCCCGGCCGAACGTCCAGCCTGATAGAACAAGCTTGCCGCGGGAGTCTGCGGTGTATTCCAAGCCTCCGAAAGTCATGATCTGATCCGGGGCATAGTTTTCGACGGAAGCCAGATGGCCTCCCGAGTCTGCGCAGAAGATCATGCTACCAAACACAAAAAGTTGTTCGGGGACATAAATGTTCCCGTGGTCGGTGCCACAGTTGATCTGCAGATGAACCATCGATCTTCCAGCGATCACACAGTGGACCTCTCAATGAAAGCACCAGTGTTGGTGTGAAATCTGGCAGACCTCGGGGTAGGGGGTCCCGAGCTGTGGATCTTGGATCGATGGTAACAGGAACAGGGGAGACGATGTTTACCCAGGTTCGGGCCCTCTTGGTGGAGGTAAAACCCTACGTCTTGCTCTTGTTTATACTGATGGAGATGTATCAAGTACATAGTTGATCTACCTCGAGATCGTAAGTTGTGTTCTACCTCTAGGGCTAGGTGAATGTAATTGTGATTCGGTCCCCCCTATGGGCTAAACCCCTTGGCTTATATACATGCCAGGTAGGGCATCTAGGGTTACATGGTCGGTACCCAGGGGGTCGCATGGAGGCAGTAGGAGATGTCTTGGAGTATACGTCAAGTCTTCGGCAGGCACAGTCTTGATCACATCCAGGCGTGTAGCTTCCAGAGTCCTCATCAGTGAGAATGTGGGCCCACTGGCCTAGCCCGAGGACTATGGGCTGACTAGGTTAGTACCCCCTAGTCTAAGACACCGTCACTAGTGCCCAGTGCCATTGATGTTTTTTTTGCTTGTTTTGGTTTTTACAGAAAATCAATATCAAACGAAGTCGAAATGCAAAAAAACTTTGGATTAATTTTTTTCGGACCAGAAGGAACCCTAGAAGCTTCGAGACGAGACCATACGACATACGAGAGAGCCACAAGCTCGAGGTGCGCGCCCCAGGGGTAGGGGCGCCCTCTGAGCTTGTGGGCCCCACACAGCCCACTGGCCCAGCCCGAGGACTGTGGGCTGACTAGGTTAGTACCCCCTAGTCTAAGACACCGTCACTAGTGCCCAGTGCCAGTTGATGTTTTTTTTTGCTTGTTTTTGGTTTTACAGAAAATCAATATCAAACGAAGTCGAAATGCAAAAAATCTTTGGATTAATTTTTTTCGGACCAGAAGGAACCCTAGAAGCTTCGTGACAAGACCATACGACATACGAGAGAGCCACAAGCTCGAGGTGTGCGCCCCAGGGGTAGGGGCGCCCTCTGAGCTTGTGGGCCCCACACAGCTCCGTTTGACCTAATTCCACTTCTATAAATTTAGAAATATTCCCAAACCAACAGAGAGTCACCCGAAACACTTTTTTTGCCGCCGCAAGCTTCTGTTCTTCCACAATCCCATCTGGAGGCCTTTTCCGGTACTTTGCAGGAGGGGGAATCGATCACGGAGGGCTTGTACATCATCCTTGCCACCTTTCGATGATGCGTGAGTAGTTCACCATAGACCTACGGGTCCCTAGCTAGTAGCTAGATGGCTTCTTCTCTCTCTTTGATCTTCAATACAATGTTCTCCTCGATGTTCTTGGGGTTCTATCCGATGTAATCTGCTTTTGCGGTGTGTTTGTTGGGATCTGATGAATTGTGGGTTTATGATCTGAATATTTATGAGAAGTACTTGAGTCTTTCTGAACTTTATTATGCATGATTGTTATAGCTTTGTATTTCTCTTCGATATATCTGTTTGGTTTGGACAGCTAGATTGATTTATCTTCAGTGGGAGAGGTGCTTTCTGATGGGTTCAATCTTGCGGTGCTCTATATCCCAATGACAGAAGGGGACAAGACACGTATTTGTATTGTCGCCATTAAGGATAAAATGATGGGGTTTATTCATATTGATTGAGTTTACTTTGTCTACATCATGTCATCTTGCTTAAGGCGTTACTCCGTTTTTCATGAACTTAATACCATAGATGCATGTTGGATAGCGGTCAATTGGTGGAGTAATAGTAGTAGGTGCAGGCAGGAGTTAGTCTACTTGTCTCAGACGTGATGCCTATATACATGATCATTGCCTTCGATATCGTCATAACTATGCGCTTTTCTATCAATTGCCCAACAGTAATTTGTTCACCACCCGTATGCTATGTGTTCGAGAGATAAGCCTCTAGTGAAAACTATGGCCCCTAAGTCTACTTTAATCATATTATAAAAACCAAAATTCCTTTGCTGCAATTTTATTTCCTTTATTTTGCTTTGCAATTTATCCATCTACCTATACAAGATTTGATCCTTGTAAGTAACGAGTTCAAGGGGATTGACAACCCTCTTGCCCACGTTGGGTGCAAGTAATTTCTTTTGTGTGTGTAGGTGCTCTTCACGAGGCTTTGTGTGATTCTCCTATTGGTTCGATAAACCTTGGTTCTCATTGAGGGAAATACTTATCTCTACTGTACTGCATCTCCCCTCCTCTTCGGGGAAAATCCCAACGCAACTCACAAGTAGCAGAGTGCATTCATGTGGTTTTCAAAATGCAAGTTGCTGAAATTTCTTGATGTTTGTGTAATTTCCGTGAGACCCCCTCCCCCTGCTCCTGCGATGCGACCCGCACATGCGTCACGGGGCCCTAGATCCTCCGTCGATGCTCTCCTTCCCTCCGTCCTCTCCTCCCCCTAGCCGCGGCCGAAGGGCATACACCGGCCAAAGCCCATGCAACGTGGGTGGCGTCAGTGCCTCTCCTTCCCTCCCATGTTCGAGGTTGCGGTGGCGCAGGTCGGCCGCTCGTGCGGGATGAAATCCGGTGGGGGTGTCTGTTTTCAAAGATTATTGAGCTGGGAGGACAGTGTGTAGGATCATAAGTAGGTCTAGAGGGGGTGATAGACAACTTGCCCAATAAAAACCTAGCCTTTTCCCAATTTTAGTTATTGGCAGATTTTAGCAATTCTAGCAAGTCTACAAACACCCTACACATGCAAGTCTAATAGAGTAGCAGCGGAAAGTAATGACTTTGCACATGAAAGTAAGTAGAGGAAGGGTTTGGAGATATTCAAACGCAATGGTGACACAAAGATTTTTCCCGTGGTTCTGATAGGTGGTGCTATCGTACATCCACATTGATGGAGGATTCAACCCATGAAGGATAACAGCCGCACGAGTCCTTGGAGGGCTCCAACCATGAAGGGTCCACGAAGAAGCAACCTTGCCTATTTTACCATGGCTTATGTCACAAAGGACTAGCCTCACTCAGGCAGATCTTCACTAAGTAGGCGATCTCCTTGCCCTTACAAAAGGTAATAGATGTTGTTGTTGATGATGAACCCTTGCTCTTATGCTTCAAAAGATAGTCTCCTCAACACTCAAACAATTTCTCATAGATTCTGGCTATGTGGTAGGAGAGGGATTTGGGAGGAAAGAAATTGATTGAGGTGTCTAGAGATCAAATTTTTCATTGTCGGAGTGGAAAGCCTTTGATCCAACAGAAGAATAGGTGGTTCTCCCTCAGAAAAATGGTATGGGAAGTGTTAGCTTCAAAATGGTTGCTCTCCTAAGAGTTGTGGAATGGGTGAGGGGTATATATAGGCAGCACCAAAAATCCAACTGATACACACCTTTATGCACACTTCGGTGGGACCGGGTGAAACCACTCGGTGAGATCGACCTGTACAAAAGGTTTGAACTTTAGGATTTTGGTGAGACCGGATGAAACCTCTTGATGGGTCTGAGTCAAGATGACACATTCCACACTTCGTCTCAACGATTGAAACCGGTCGAAAATTCTGAGTCAATTTCAATTGGTTACAGAAGGATGGCCAATGCTCTTCAGTGGGACCAAAAGGCCAATTCAGTGAGACCGAGATGCTAGGGTATAGGCAACGACTATGTCAAGTGTATCTCTGTGAGTCCGAATGTATCTGTTTCAGTGGGACCGAGATGGACTTTAGGGTTTTGGACATAGTGGAATTCGAGAGTGTGGCCGAGGATTTTGGAGCAATGTCTCTCAGTATTTGAGCAGTTAGACCATCATCAAAACCTCATCCCCTTTTAATAGTATTGGCTTTCCTATGGACTCAATGTGATCTTGGATCACTTAAATAAAAATGTAGAGTCTTGAAGCTTTGCCAATGCTTGTCCTTAGAATTTTGAGGGGTTCACATTCACATCCAACTGATGTACCTATATTGAAATTTCTTGAAATGTTCTTTGAGTAGACATTAGTTCAGTGATGCATATGTTATGATGAATTACCAAAACCACCCAGGGATTAGATGAACTTTCACGTTGGTGCGCCGCCACAGCGCTGGTGGCAAGGATTCGGTCGGGTTGCCTCGATCTGTGGTGGATGCCGCGGCTGGTGGTGGTGGTCCCGTCAGGAAGGGCTTCTTGGGGAGGGGGGGTAGACGCGATGGAGCTTGCTCCGTCCTAGATCTGGCTCGAGCAAGGCTTTCGGCTAGGTTGGAGGTCACAACTAGTGGGGCTATGGACGCCACCTACCTCCTGAGGTGGTCGCGGCCTGAGGCGCCGGTGGCCGCCTCGGACGGCCTTGTGCCGGGGGCTTGCTGCCCGAGGGCCTATTGTCCGGAGCTTGGCAGCATGGGACTGTGGAGCCGGATGGGTGGTCGTGACCAAGGGTCAGGCAAGCCTGCATCCGCTATCCGTTGGTGGCTTCATCGTCGGTTTGGGGCCCTGGACGGTTTTGGCTTGGTGGCTTGACAGGGACCGACGGTTTTCTCGTGACGAAGAGCGGTGGTTGTTCTACCTCAACATGGTGGTCATGCATCAGTGCCTTGGGAGGATGGTTCAACGGAAGCTACACAAGGCCTTGGCCATTGTTGGCGACGACGACGTCTAAGGATGATGTTTTTCTCCTCGGAGGCATTGCTCCCATTCCATCCTCCGCAGGTCATCTGACATCCTCACCGGTGCTACATCATCCCACCCTTGGCGTCTTCTTCGGTGACGTTCATCTAATTTTTTTTTCTTACCAACGTTCCCTAGGTGCTTCTTGTCATGGGCAATGTACCTCGATGTCTCCTTGGCCTCTTCTAGACGGCACACCTGTTAAGCTGGTAGTAGTGAACATTACATCTGTAATATTTTTGTTGATGTTGTCCCGGAGTGTATCCGGGTAGTACTCTGTAATGATGTTCCATAATCAATAAAGTGTCGACATTCTCTCAAAAAGGATAAAAGTAAAAACCCAGTCTTAGTGAGAACAACACTTGGCTCTTACCATTTGGCCAGTGCAAGCTGTCTATTTATTTTCCCTCCGTTCTGCGGCACTTATTTCCAAACAGAGGAAATATATATGAAAATTCTAGTACTTCATAAATAGAGAAATCAATTGCTCTTCACATTAGAGATAGATTATGAGAAATTGCACAGTGCAAATTGACATCGAGAACTCTAAAACCAATTTGATCTATTTCTCTCCTTTGGACATGGATCAAGAAACATGCTCTTTAATTTTCACCGAGTGTCTTAGATGATCAAGAAGAGTTAGCTAGAGACTCTAAGGTAGAGTGGAGGCTTTGCAAATTGTTTCGAAAATCCAAACCACCCTCTCAAATCAGCCAAGGAAATTTAGTACTATTTAGTTCCAATGTCTTAGCTAGAACATTAGCTTCTCCCTCTAGACTGAAATATAAGTCGGACATGGAATTTTAGGTCTTCAATTTGACTAATGTCACAAAAATACCATCATTGAATGAAATTCTAAAACATATATTTGTATGGCATACTACACATGTTTCACTAATTATATTGAAGTGAGCCATATGGATTGTGTGAGTTCGCAAGTTTTTGTTCCGACGACTATGATGCAATGCTCGCATTGTTACCATTATATACACATGCTTCACGTGCATGCTTTCGTTAACGTTTCACACTGACACGCAAGTGTGACATTTTGGTAAACCCCGTCCAGTGTTTCGTGGGCCAAACATTTTCGTACGCTGGCCATTTTTTTCTTTCAAAAAGCATCAACTTTATTATAAAGGATCACGTAATCATCTCAGACATAACAAAAATTACATTGAGATTCTAAGACCAGTACCGCGGCCAGTGTCGTAGCTATGATCTACCTAAGCCCCATGCCAGCCTTGTATCTACAGTGATTACCGTTGCTACAGTACGTTGTTGTTTGCAACAGTCAATGAAGGGATTGCTTGCTGAGCCCCGGGCCATGGCCCTAATAGCCTGGGGCCTACCTATGCCCTAGGCTGCGATAAGAACGAGCCACCGATGCGCCGTTGTGCCCACCTCCTTACTGAAGCCGGTTTGACCTTATCAATGAAAACCAAATAGTCTTCGTGCACATGCCTATAAAGACCAGCGTCCTGAAGTCGCAGTCGTCATCGTTGAACCCTTGCATATATCTAAAGTGATGTCGGCGTACGACACCTATGGGACCGCGTGGATCCCTTTTACGGTTCGGCAGGGAGAGAGGTATGCACAAAGAGCAGATCCAACGATCAACGCGAGGGGATTTTTACCCAGGTTCGGGCCGCTGAGAAGCGTAATACCCTACTCCTGCTTTGGTTTATTGTGGGTGTTTAAGCCCAAGCTCCAGGAGTGCTTGCGATGAACAGTATGTTCGAGCAGCAGCTACTCATGCAGAATGGGCCAGAGAGTCCTCTCCCCTGTAGCTACGCCTTGGGCCTCCTTTTATACGTCCAAGGGGTCACCAACAGTGGCGTACAGTACATACAAGAGGTGTAAAGTTGCTACAGCATTTACATGCTTATCACTGACGATTTAGGACAAACGCATTAAATGCTCCGTTTAGGTGTCCGTTTAGGTGTCCCTTACTTTCTTGGGGACGGAAAAAGGGGCCGTCCCATCAGCACCGCTTAAGCCCGTCCACCACTAGTGCCATGACACGTATCCAGGAGGACAAAACCCAAATGACAGGCTGGTCGCTACGCTGGCGCGGTGGCAGAGTGGCGGAATCTTGCTGGGTGCGAGTCTTGCCGGGTCTTCGCAGGCCATCCCGGCAAGGATCTTGCCGGGGATCTGGCCTTTGGGCTTCCATCTTCCGGTCACTGGTTTGAATGCCTCCTCGATGGTCTTGTATTCACCTCTAGCTGTCCCCCGGCAGGCCTTGCCGCTGGTATGGCTACAACTGTCCGTGCACAAGTATGGGGTACTAAAGGACCCAAGCTTTAGTACACCAACAGGAGCCCCCGGGCCTAGGCCATACACGGGTGCGAGGCGTTGGTGGGCTAGGCCCAAACAGGGCACGGGCACGCGTGGCAGGAGTTAGTTGTTGTAATTACCTCTTTTACCGCACTTCCCCACGGCACATATTGAATGCACGACGCGGGATATGTGCGCGGAACGACCGCTGCAGCAGCGCGCTGGCGAAAGCGCATTTACATTGATTAGAAAGGAGGCAGCCCCGCTCCTTCCCCATAAAAAGAAATCCGCAGAGGCGCCGTTCATTTACCTTTCATCCTTTCCAATCTGGAAACCGCCGTCGCCTTCTTCCTCGAACTCAAAGCAGAGCCTCTCCCATTCATCCGCCGCCTCCACTCTCTCATCGCCCTCGTCCCCTGCTTCCTCTGTCACCATGCCGCCCAAAGTGAGCAAGGGCAAAGAGGTGAAAGCCGTCGAGGAGAGCGAGCTGGTGAAGATGCGGAAGGAACACGTCGTCTTCGCCCCGACGCTCGACGCGAGCGCCTTGAGGGATTGGTACCTGTGCATGTGGGGGAGGGAGACGAAGGCACACCCCGCTACTTGCGTGAGTCCAGCTTCCTCCGAGGGTGGCCCAGATAAATTTCCTTTCTTCGTCGCATACTTTTATTGCGGGCTCTGCCCTCCGTTTTCTGATTTCTTCAACGACATCATGTACACATACGGCTTCCGTCTCTTGGATTTCATGCCGAATGCCATGACATGCATGTCAGTCTTCGCCCATCTCTGTGAAAATTTCGCCGGAGTAATCCCCAGCACAGCCCTCTTTCGCCACTATTTTCTTCCCCGTATCGAAAAAGGAGAGGCCCTTTCCGGTTCTATTGCTTGGATTCCAAGGGCATGGAATAAAGAGATATATCCAGAGGGGCTCTACCGTATGAAATGGGAAGAATGGCAGGGCGAATGGTGCTGGATTAAGGATAAAGATCCCCAGCCTTTCTGTCTGCCCCGACAAATGAAAGTGGCCCGCGGCAACGACTGGAGTGCTCTCGATCCTCAAGATGAGAAGCTCACAATCGCAATTACCAGGATCCACCGTCTCAAGGCTGCCGGGCTGACAATAGAGATGGTTGGCACTGATTTCCTTCGCCGCCGCATCGCCCCTCTGCATAACAAGGGGAGACCAGCCTGGGAATTTCGGAATGCGGCAGATATCATGAGGCTGCATCCTGGGCTGAACAACAACCTGATGATCATGCAGCACACAGCTCTCTGCCACAAACTGTTCAGGCCCAGCGGCAAATATAAGCTGCCGGCGAACGTAATTCCTCTGTGCAACAACTCTGCTCTGACCTCAATCATCGCCATGATGCCGGCATGTAATGCTCACGGCCTCGACGGAACTTGGGTCGAGCCATCCGCAGAGCAAGCGCAGGAGTTCTTTGATAGTCTGTCGGAAAGAGCCATCCGAGAAGAGACAAACCTCATCCGCCCTACTACTGACGAAGAAGTGGCGTATATCGCCAGCAGGGTGGAAGAGGCGAATCTTGCCGCGGAGGCCGGCAGTGCTGGCTTCGTGGAAGAGGAAGCCAACGAAGAAGAAATGATGACAGAGGAAAATCTTGCCAGGCAAGATGAGACTGCCGGGGAGCAGAGCGGTACAGTTGTCGGGAGCCCTTCTGTCGAAGACACGACCGAGGAGCAGCTTCACGAGGAGCCCCCAGCTCCAGAGAAGAAGAAGCGTGTGCTGCGGAAAGCCGCCTCTGGCGTCCCAGCAAATCAACCTTCCTCGAGCGGTAAGGTTCCCGACAAGGGGGCGGCCGGCAAGGCTGCACAGCGGCAGGAAGCTCAACAGCAACCCGTGTGGCGCACGAGACGCACGACCGCGGCAACAACTGGAGCAGCGGGGGCGTCTCATACGACTGCACCAACGGCCGGAGCAGCAGAATCACATCAACCTACCACTTCTGCCGTAGCCAAGCGACCCAGGACCCCTCCTCCGCCCCTCGCACGGACACTGTAGAGGAGGTCGACTTCGACCTCTCTGCTTTTAGCCCGTAGAGAGAAGAGTAAGGGTCCTGTCATATCTCTTAATTTCTGAGTTTCTGATTTTGCTTAACTCTTCTGTCTTGCTTTGGCCTATCTCCGCAGTGATACGGAAACATTGGCGCAAAGGATGGCAAAGAGAGCAAAGACTTCAACGGGTGACGAGCCCCCGGCAAGCACCGTGGGTGTGCCAGAGCTCATCGTCATTAGCCCGGAGCTCAGTCCTCCTCGCATCCCCCAACTCAGCCCCTAGCGTGAGTCCACTACTCATTTCCCACTGGCGGGCGTTGAGGTATTTATCTTCGCTACTGACATAACCGGGCTAGTAGGAGAAGAACGGCAACAAGGAGAGCCATCGGAGGCCGTCCCTGACGTGCCGCCCCCGTCAACCATGCCGCCCAGAGATGAATCCCCGGCAAGGGCTTCCATTGGCGAGCCCATTCGTGTTGAAGAGGAGCCGGCAAGCACGGGCACTAGTAGTCCTACATCGGCAACCAATGTTGCCAGGAAAGGAGAAACCACCTCTCAATAGCTCGACACAGGTAAAACCACTTGCCTCTGAGTACTTGTCATTCTTTCTTTATTTTTGTCTTCTTGAACTTCAACCTTGGTCTCATCTTGTTTCTTTCCCCGGTCTTCAGATCTTCCCTTGATGGAACAAATGGATGTTGATATCATCATCAAGGAGACCGCCAAGGATGCTGCCGCCGAGGCCGACAAAGTCGCTGCTGACAAAGCCGCAAAGGATGCACAGGAGGAAACCACCAAGAGGTCTGCTGAGAGGGCCGGCAAGGAGACCGGTGACCATACTGATGGCATTCCAGCCACAGGAGCGCCTGGCGATACACCGGTCACGGAGCCCCCAGTTGCCGGCGAGGCGGTTGTCGAGGATCAATCGTAAACATCCAAGGCCCCTTCATCAAGCAGATACCTTAAGGTTGGCGACAACCTGTTCGTCAGCATACCAGGGACGGCAAGCACTAGGGTGCCATCCGAAGAAGGAATTCTCGATGAAGACGTCATCGCCGCTGCTGGACTCAAGATCGTTGATGAGCCATACGCCAGCAGCAGCGGGTCCAAGGAAGAACAGCTCCTCCAAGCCATGAGTAGCAACTTCCAGAAGCTCCAGGCGCTCCACCGCACCCGAAAGGAAAAGTTGGATTCTAGGGCAGCAGTTGTTGAAGCAGCGGAGGCAGAGTTCCAGAAGCGCATCGAGCAAACGCAAGTCTGGTACGCTGAGGCTTTCTAGGAGCTGATGACTGGCCGGGAACAACTGAGTCAAAGTTGGAGCGAGTTCCTCTTAAAGCAGTCCGACGCCGAAAAGGCACAGGAAGAGGCCACGCAGCGGGCCACTGCAGAAGAAGCTCGCTTGACAGAACACCGCATCGGGCTCGATGCTCAAGAAGAGGACCTTGCCGCTCGCGAGGAGGCGCTTGCCGCCAAGCTCCACAGCAAGGACGAGGAGATCGAAAGGCTTGTCGCACAGCGAACCCAGGAGCTGGAGCAGAAACATAAGGAGACGCTCGAAGCTCTGGCCATAGATCACGCCAGCAAGTTGAAGGAGGCCATCGATGCCGCCGAAGCTGCAGAGGCCACCTAGAATGAGCTGGGCGATAGAGTAAAGAGGCTGGAGGCGGATCTCGAGGACCATGGCAAGGAGCTCTCGACGCTCAAAGCCGACAGACAGAAGACTCTCTACAGCTTGGCGGAGATGCAAACCTCCATGTCCGACAAGATCAAAAAGCTCACTTCAGCCAATGAATCCATTGCTGATCTGAAACTGAAACTAACCACGCTGGAGAAGTCCCTGGAGGACGGCAAGGCTCGAGAGAAGACTTTGATCAAGGACCTCCAGAACGAGAAGTACCTGCTCAAGAGTGCCGCCGCCTCTTATAATGACTTTGAGAAAGGTGTGAAGATCTGGACCGAGCACCTGGTTGACGTCGCGGAAAGGATTGCAGCAGAGCTGTCCACCATAGGCCTGCAGAACTTCAACTATTCTTCTGACGACAGGGTGTCCTCGAGCGCCAAGCTGACCATGTTCTTTGAGAGCGTCGTTGATGCCCTGAAGCGGCTCCATTCTGAACGAGCAACCCATCTGGCCAACGAATCCCGCAAACTCCGCCGGGCCGTCCTCCTCAAGGTGCTCGTCAAAGTGGTGCACAAGAACCCTGGCATCAACCTTACCAACGTCCTTGATAGCCTGCCGAAGAATGTAGATCTCAAGGCACTCGAAGAGCTTGTCGCACCCATCGTCGACAAGGTAGGCCAAGTCAAGAGGGTCGAAGGCCAGCACAGGGACTAGCCACTTCGCTTCATCTTTGCCGCCATCATTCCATGCCAAAGACAATTTCATCTTAAGTTAGAATCGCGGCAACTATCAATGTAATATAACTTGCTATGTTTTGGATGAATGCATGCTATTTCTCTTGTCTGGTTTCTTTCTATATGATTCATGCCCTACGCTTATTGGACACTTGCCGGTGCACGCGCCCTTGCCGCGAGCGCTTCGAGGAACGGATCCTTAGCAGCCTGCTGGAAGGTGTCGCTACCGGCAAGATACCTTGATGTTTTCAGTGTAGCAACCTAAGCTGTTGAGCGGACTCAAAACAGAGTAAGGGCGCAACCGATCACGACAAGGTTCCTTCGCGTGCGGGTTTTCCATACAAAGGCCGAAATCATTCAAGGAAAATAACCTTTAAGTAAAAAAATTACTCAAAGTTCTGCAACTTAGCTTTTCATTGCTGAATTCCTTCCTGCAAGATGTCAACCTTGAACGTCACCTGTCGGTATCCATACCATCACTCCCCCCGGCAAACTTGCACACGAGGGAACCTTCTATCCTTTGAGAAAAAGAAAGAAGAGAAGACAACGATATGGAACCTTGACGGTTCGTTAACGCTTACCGGAAGCAAGTGTAATACAATATCTCAGACAAGCATGCATATAGATTTAACATGAAAATCAACAGGAATTATAAAACACTTAAGCTTATTCAACTATGCACAGGGTCTGCGCCTGGCTTTGTACAAAGGATCACATGCCTTGGCAGCAAAACTCATACAAAAGGTGGTTGCCGGGGGACCCGGCAACCGCGCCTTCTGGGTTGAACTTACGAAGATGCTCGATATTCCACGAATTGCTCACTGGAACGCCATCCTCGGTCTCCAGGCGGACAGCGCCAGGCCTGGTGACTCGTACTACCCGATAAGGGCCTTCCCACTTCGGCGTCAACTTGTTGGAATTCTTGGCCGACTGAACGCGCCGAAGAACAAGGTCGCCTTCCTCAAGACTTCGGGCATGAACCTTGCGGCTATGATAGCGGCGCAAGGCTTGCTGGTAGCATGCAGCTCGCACAGCAGCCTGAAGATGATCTTCCTTAAGGAGCGTAGCGTCATCTTGCCGCAGCTGCTCTTGCTCAAGCTCATCATAAGCGAGCACTCGAGGTGACCCGTATATGAGTTCCGTGGGGAGAACTGCTTCTGCCCCGTACACTAGGGAGAAGGGTGTCTGGCCAGTGGCTCGATTTGGTGTCGTTCTGATTGACCAAAGAACCGCCGGCAGCTCATCAATCTAGCATCTTCCGCACTTTTTCAGCTTGTCGAAAGTCCTTGTCTTGAGACCCCGCAACACTTCAGCATTTGCCCTTTCCGCTTGGCCATTGCTTCTCGGATGAGCAATAGAAGCAAAACAGATTTTGCTGCCAAGGTCTTGGACGTATTGCATGAAGGTGTGGCTCGTGAACTGTGTGCCGTTGTCGGTGATGATCCTGTTTGGCACACCAAAATGGCAAACTAGTCCTTTGAAGAACTTGACGGCTGACTGTGCTCTCACCTTTCTCACTGCTTTCACTTCCGGCCACTTTGTAAACTTGTCGATTGCAACGTACAAGTACTCAAAGCCTCCGGTAGCACGGGGAAAAGGGCCCAATATGTCGAGCCCCCAGACCGAAAATGGCCAGGAAAGAGGGATTGTTTGAAGAGCCTGAGCTGGCTGATGTAATTTCTTTGAATGAAACTAGCACGCTTCACACTTGGTTACTAGTGCAGTTGCATCCTAGAGGGCAGCGGGCCAAAAGAAACCTTGCCGGAATGCCTTACCGACAAGAGCCCTTGAGCCTATGTGGGAGCCACATATGCCTCCATGTATCTCTGTCAACAGTTCTAGTCCATCTTCCCGAGGAATGCACTTCAACTTCACGCCGTTCGGTCTTTTTCTGTACAGGACATTGTCCACGAATTGGTACATACTAGACCGACGGGCTATTTTCTCGCTTCTTCCTGTTCTTCGGGGAGTTCCCCTGTTTGGAGGAACTGGACGATGTGTTGTGCCCATGCTGGAGCCTGAGGCTCGACAGCAAGGACTAAAGGCATATCCTCTGTCGCGGGAGCGTTTGTCTCGACGGCAAGGGCTTGAGGCCCTGCCGGAGCCTGTTGCTTCCCGACAAGCTTGGCGTTGTTCCCGGCAACTTCCTTGCCGGCGGCTCCTCATAGCTCTGCGGGAAAGTACTGGCCGGAACCCAACTTCCTTCGCTTATCTTGCCTTGCTGATGGAGTTACGGATGGCTGAGTTAATCGGAGCACAAAAGTACCTGGTTCCACAGGTAACTTGAGGGCAGCACGCTTTGACAGGTCATCAGCAATGTTGTTCTCTGCTCGAGGAACATGCTCTGTCTTTAGACCGTCAAAGCGCTCCTCCAATTTCCTCACTTCATCTACGTATGCTTCCATCAACGGGCTCTGATAGTCTTTGTTCACTTGCTTGACGACAAGCTGTGAATCACCTCTGACGATGAGCTTCTTAATTCCAAGGTCCGCCGCGATCCTGAGACCGGCAAGCAGCCCTTCATATTCCGCAGTATTGTTTATTGATCTCTCCCGGGGAAAGTGCATCTAAGTTACATATTTGAGGTGCTCTCCGGTGGGTGCGACAAGTAGCACGCCAGCACCGGCGCCTTGCAGCGAGAAAGCCCCGTCAAAATACATAATCCACTCTCGATCTGTTTCCTTGCCAGGAAGAGTTGTCTCTTGACTTTCTTCATCCGGCGTTGGGGTCCATTCTGCAATGAACTCCGCCAAGGCTCTGCTCTGAATTGTTGAAGTGCTCTCAAACTTGAGATCAAAGCTTGACAATTCCAACGCCCACTCCACAATCCTGTCGGTCGCATCTGGATTTTGTAAAATCCACTGCAACGGGAATCGAGTGACGACGGTGATCTCATGTGCTTGGAAATAATGGCGCAGCTTCCTCGAGGCCATAAGGAGGCCAAAGAGCAACTTCTGCATGCCAGAGTATCTTGACCTAGCCCCCTGCAAAAGGGAGCTGACAAAATAAACTGGGCGCTGCACCATCTTCTTCCTCTGTGTTGCTTCATTTGACCTTGTAGATTCTGCCTTGTCGGCACCAGACCCTGCCAGGGAAGGTCCCAGTTCGTCATTTAACGATCTTGCCGCCGCCGCTATTTCTTCGTCAACTTCTCTCTGCGCTACTAACGCAGCACTAACCACTTGATTTGTTGCCGCTAAATATAGCAGCAACGACTCTTGTGGTTTAGGTGCAACTAGTGTTGGCGGAGAGGAGAGGTACCTCTTCAAATCCTGCAGCGCTGCCTCCGCTTCCGGAGTCCATTTCATTGGACCTGCCTTCTTCAAGATTTTGAAAAAGGGCAGGGCGCGCCCAGCAGATTTGGAGATGAACCTGCTCAGAGCAGCGATGCAGCCGGCAAGTCAACGTACATCTTTGACGCATCTTGGTGCTTCAATCTGCTCAATTGCCTTGATCTTGTCGGGATTTGCTTCGATCCCACGCTGAGATACAAAGAACCCGAGAAGCTTGCCGGATGGAACGCCAAACACACACTTCTCGGGATTGAGCTTCAGATTGATCTTGCACAGATTTGCAAATGTCTCTTCTTAATCTTGTATGAGCGTTGCTTTGTCCTTGGTTTTAATCACTATGTCATCCATATAGGCTTCCATATTTCTATGTAGCTGAGGCTCAAAACCGATCTAGACCGCTCTTGCAAATGTTGAACCGGCACTTTTCAACCCGAAAGGCATACGTAAGAAACAATACGTACCACACGGGGTGATAGATACGGTTTTCTCTTCGTCTTCCTTTGCCATGAAAATCTGATGGTACCCTGAATAAGCATCGAGAAACGACAACAAATCGCAGCCGGCAGTGGAGTCCACAATCTGGTCGATGCGCGGCAAGGGGAAAGGATCTTTTGGACAGGCTTTATTGATATCTGTATAGTCGATACATAGCCTCCATTTTCCATTCGCCTTGCGCACTACAACTGGATTGGCCAACCACGTCGGATGGAGCACTCCTTTAGCCAAACCTGCCGCTTCCAATTTCCTGATTTCTTCGGCAATAAATTCTTGCCGTTCCAAAGACTGCTTCCTAACTTTCTGCTTGACGGGTCGTGCATGAGGACAGACAGCAAGGTGGTGCTCAATTACTTCCCTGGGAACACCGGGGATATCAGATGGTTGCCATGCAAACACATATTCGCCCGCAGGAAAGCAACGAGCGCGCTTTCCTATTTGACATCGAGGGTGGAACTTATGGTGAAAGTTCCTCCCGTACCATCCTCCTTGGTGGGCACCTTCTTAGTTTCTGGTGGGGATGCCCTGGATTTCTTGCTCTTGCCGGTGGAGCTCTCTGGCACATCCTCAACGGGAGCGCAGCACTCCGAGGAGGTGCGCTTGCCGGAGTGTGTGCTAGAGGTCTTGCTGGTCTTCTTCTTCCCCCCAGGAGCTTCAGCGGCAGGAGCAAGTGCCTTGGCGGCAGATGCTGCAACTGCCTCCCGGTAGAGTTGGTCGGCGCAGATAAGCGCATCCTTCTTGTCGGAGTTGACAGTGATGACGCTCATCGGCCCGGGCATCTTCAATACATTGTAAGCGTAGTGCAAGGCCGCCATGAATTTGGCCAGCGCTGGACGGCCCAGAATCCCGTTATATGGTAACGTAATCTTAGCGACGTCGAAAATGATCTTTTCTGTTCTGTAGTTCAGCTCACTGCCAAATGTCACCGGCAGCGTGATCTTGCCCTTCGGCTGGCTCCTTCCTGGATTGATCCCTTGAAACATGCCCATTTCCTCGAGATCTTCGTCAGGAATTTGCAACCTCTTGATCACACTAGGCGAGATCAGGTTCAAACCGGCCCCACCATCAACTAACATTTTTGTCAGCTTGAGGTTGCGAATCATTGGTGAAACCAACAATGGCAAACACCCGACCGCGGTTGTGCGATCAGGGTGATCCTCAACGTAAAAAATGATAGGCGTGTTGGACCATTTCAGAGGCTTCCAGCCATCGACTGACGGCTCTGTCGCATTAATCTCGCGCACCCACTATTTAAGTTGGCGATGAGAAGAATGCAACGAGGCGCCTCCGTCAACGCACATAGTTTATGTAGCCTTTTGGAACTCGTACTCGCTGGACTCGTTGTCCTCTTCGTTGTCATTGTCACCCCCCTCTTCCTTGTCGCGGCCCCGAGCGGGCCTCTCCTTCTGTTGTTTGGCCTTGCTGCAGCGACCTCCTCGGCCACCGTGTTTCTTGCCAGACCCTTCAGCACCATCCTGGGCCCTCTCCTTATCTCGCCTTTCATACTCAGCCTTCTGCCTCTCGAGAAGCTGCTCAACTTGCCGGCAATTCTGGAGATCATGGCCCTTGGTGCGATGGATCTTGCAATATTGCTTGTCGGAGCCCTCCGGCTTGTCGGCAGCCGCCAAGGCTTGACAGGAGGGACACCCGGCAACTTCCTTGCCGGGGCATCATCCTTGATCTTCTTAGCGGCGCCGGGGTTGCCGGATTCCTCAACAGCAAGCACAGCCTTGCCCTTGCGCTTCTTGTTACGCCGTCGGCCTTTCCTTGTCGGGGCGGCGGCGTCTTCACCTTCAGAGTCGATTCCTGCGCCAGCATCCTTGCCGGGGAGTCTCCTTCCCTCTTCAGCCCAAGCACATTTGTCCGCCAGAGCATAGAGCTCGGCAATATCCCTGACTTTGTTCATCGCCAGCTCTTCCCGCATCTTGCGGTTGCGCACATTCTGGTGAAACGCGCTAATAACAGCGGCAGGATGAACGTCTGGGATATTGTGCTGTATACGGCTGAATCTCTGTATGTACTTGCGCAAGGGCTCGCCTTCTTTCTAGGGGATGAGATGTAAATCGCTTTCCTGGCCAGGAGCTTGGTGGCCTCCGGTAAAGGCGCCAACAAACTGATGACACAGGTCTGCCCAGGAAGAAATGGAATTCTCCGGCAGATGCATCAACCATGACCTGACATTGGGCTTGAGCACCAACGGGAAGTAGTTGGCGAGTATCTTGTCGTCTCGAGCCCCGGCAGCCTACACCGCAATGGTGTAGATGCTCAGGAACTCCGACGGGTGAGTCTTGCCGTCGTATTTCTCCGGGACCTCCGGCTTGAATGTTCGGGAATTGGGCCACTGGACTCGCCGCAGCTCACGGGTAAACGCTGGACAACCCACCTCATAAGGTAAGTCGCCGGAATACCCCGGTGCAGGCTTGTCTATAGTGGGCCCTGCGCATCTATCAGATTGATGGCGTGCTTCCCGTCGCCGCTCGATGGTAGTTCGAGCGTCTTCTTTGCTTCGCTCCCAAGAACTTGACGTTGATCGCGGCGCATTCGCGGATCGGACGACGCCATGGAATCGTCATCACAATCGTCGATCCGCCGAGTTAGCGACCGTTGTTGTCGTCATGGAGGAGAATGCATCGTAGTCGTTCCACCTCTAGTCTTTTCGCCATCGGCGCGTGTCGGCTCGATGGACCGCCGCCGTGAAGGCTCCGCCAGCTGCTGCCCATCTCCATTGGCGAAGCCGATGAGGCTCTGAATAGCAGTTCTCCATTCTTCGAGCTTCTCCGGAGCGGGAGGGAAATCCAGGAGCAGTTGCGCTCGTGCCAACGCTTCTGCTGGTGTAGGCGGCGGCGAGAGGTGCGAGGAACGTGAGGTGCTCTGACTCCTAACCGTGTTAGAAGGAGCTCCACCACGGTCCCGGGACCGCGCCGCGCTTCCACCGGCATCTTGACGTGCATGCTGGACCCGTGCATCTCGGGAATAATGCGCAGGGGTCTTTCCTTGGGGACGCTTGGAACCACCAACGTCATGGCGCTGCTCGTCACGCATGACCTGAGAAGGCCGCAGCGCATGCGCCGGCGCGGGTGTCTTGGAAGGCGTCGTCCCGTCCTTGGAGTTCGCCGCGCCACCCGTAGGCAGCACAGCTCCGTCCTTAGATCTGGTGGCGCGCGGGTTGTTGTCGCCGCTGCAAACAACGCCGCTCGCCTGGCTTTGGTCGCCAGAACGTCGTGGAGGCTCATGACCTCCATCTCCTCCACCTGCGTCCATGCCGTCACCCGTTCGCGAAGGCGCGGGCAAACCGGACGCGGATGGACCAACCGCCGTGAAACCCTTCTTCTTGGGAGCCATGGCGACGAAAAATGATCAAGAGACTGACGCGCTGATCGCTAGATCAGGTTCGCGCAACCTACTCCCCCTACCTGGCGCGCCAAAGATGTCGGCGTACGACACCTATGGGACCGCGTGGATCCCTTTTACGGTTCGGCAGGGAGAGAGGTATGCACAAAGAGCAGACCCAACGATCAACGCGAGGGGATTTTTACCCAGGTTCGGGACGCTGAGAAGCGTAATACCCTACTCCTGTTTTGGTTTATTGTGGGTGTTTAAACCCAAGCTCCAGGAGCGCTTGCGATGAACAGTATGTTCGAGCAGCAGCTACGCATGCAGAATGGGCCAGAGAGTCCTCTCCCCTGTAGCTACGCCTTGGGCCTCCTTTTATACGTCCAAGGGGTCACCAACAGTGGCGTACAGTACATACAAAAGGTGTAAAGTTGCTACAGTATTTACATGCTTATCACTGACGATTTAGGACAAACGCATTAAATGCTCCGTTTAGGTGTCCGTTTAGATGTCCCTTACTTTCTTGAGGACGAAAAAAGGGGCCGTCCCATCAGCACCGCTTAAGCCCGTCCACCACTAGTACCATGACACGTATCCAGAAGGACAAAACCCAAATGACAGGCTGGTCGCTACGCTGGCGCGGTGGCAGAGTGGCGGAATTTTGCTGGGTGCGAGTCTTGCCGGGTCTTCGCAGGCCATCCCGGCAAGGATCTTGCCGGGGATCCGGCCTTTGGGCTTCCGTCTTCCGGTCACTGGTTTGAATGCCTTCTCGATGGTCTTGTATTCGCCTCTAGCTGTCCCCCGACAGGTCTTGCCGCTGGTATGGCTACAACTGTCCGTGCACAAGTATGAGATAAGTTTTAGTACACCCACAAACGCCTAACACTAAATCTCGCCGCATGACAAAAAAAATCCTAACCTTCCAAGAAAACGGCCCGAGCTCTCTCCGGCCACTTGCATGACAAAAAAATCCTAACCTTCCAAGAAAACGGCCCGAGCTCTCTCCGGCCACTTGCATAAACAAAGCATTATCGTTGTTGGCCCTCACTCCAGCGTGGGAGTAGTACTCATCACAAGTGTGAGGCTGTGAGCACACGGTCGGGTCGCCCCGTCCCGATGAGCCATGCCGTGCCGCTTCTCGGGAAGAAAGAGGCCGCGCGGCCGGAGCAGGCGGGGCAAAACGGGGCTCGGAACGACGGCAGTGCCAGCTTCGTGCGAACTTGCCTCAACGGCGTCAACGCCTTGTCAGGTGTGCCTCCACATCGACCATCCATGGTTTTCCTTCCGTT
The DNA here is from genome assembly GCA_011799875.1 of Thinopyrum elongatum. Taxonomy (NCBI): domain Eukaryota; kingdom Viridiplantae; phylum Streptophyta; class Magnoliopsida; order Poales; family Poaceae; genus Thinopyrum; species Thinopyrum elongatum. The sequence continues at coordinate 467,890,905 of CM022298.1, forward strand.
GGTTTCGCATGTACATTTCGTTGGATTGACACTGTTCGACGCTCCGATGAGTGTAGGTGTTGGGGTGCTGTCGGTGCCCTACGCGCTGTCGGAGGGTGGGTGGCTAAGCCTGCTGCTGCTGGCCGCCGTGGCTGCCGCCTGCTGGTACACCGGCCTCCTCGTCGGGCGCTGCATGGACGCCGACCCGGCAATCCGGACGTACCCGGACATAGGCCAGCGCGCCTTCGGGTCCCCCGGCCGCCTGCTCGTGTCATCTTTCCTGTACGCCGAGGTCTACCTCGTCGCCGTCGGCTTCCTCATCCTCGACGGAGACAACCTCGACAAACTCTTCCCGGACTCCAGCCTCGCCCTGGGGCCCGTGTCGCTCGCGGGGAAGCAGCTGTTCGTCGTGCTCGTCGCGCTCATGGTCGCGCCAACGACGTGGCTGCGCAGTCTGGGCGTGCTCGCGTACGTCTCCGCAGCAGGCGTGTTCGCGTCGGTGGTCGTCGTCCTCAGCGTGCTCTGGGTGGCGGCCGTCGACGGCGTCGGGTTCTCCGGGAGAGGCACTACTACGCCGCTGCGGCTCGCCGGCCTCCCCACCGCACTCGGCCTGTACACCTTCTGCTACTGCGGCCACGCCGTGTTCCCGACGCTGTACACATGTATGAAGCAAAAGTCCCAGTTCCCAAAGGTACTCGCCTCATCGATCTGCTGCTGAAGAGTCAAGAGTGGACAATTATATAATCCTAAAATATACTGTACCAAACGTGAGATCTAAGTATGTGTCTTCCTAATTGACCAGATGCTGGCGATATGCTTTGTGCTGTGCACGCTCAACTACGGCTCAATGGCCGTGCTGGGGTACCTCATGTACGGCGACGGCGTGCAGTCCCAGGTGACGCTGAACCTACCGGCGGCGAGGCTCAGCTCGAAGATCGCTATATACACGACGCTGGTGAACCCGTTGGCCAAGTACGCGCTCATGGTCACGCCGATCGCGACGGTCATCGAGGATAGGATTTATGTGGCGGTAGGCCAGGGCTCCGCGGTCCCCGTGGCGGTGAGGACGCTGCTGGTGCTCAGCACGGTGGTCGTGGCGATCGCCTTGCCGTTCTTCGGCTACCTCATGGCGCTAGTGGGGTCTTTTCTCAGCGTGGGCGTGTGCATGCTCCTGCCATGCGTATGCTACCTCAGGATCTTCGGGCCGCCGTCCGTGAAGTGTTGCCGCACCGCCATGGAGGCCGCCGCCATCTTCGGGATACTGGCGTTGGGTGCGCTTGCGGCTGTAACAGGCACGTACTCCTCTGTGATGCAAATTATCCACCACTTGTAGTAAGTAGTATCCCCGGCAAGGAACATAATGCTCGGTCATTTTTGCGGGGGAAATCAAGTTGTTTACTGTAGTTTCTTCTTCTTCTTATTCTTCTTCTTGAGTAAACTGCAGTTTCTTCTTCATTTGCCGCACTTTGTTCTGATATATACGAGTGGTCTAATTTTCATTTGAAATCTTTCTGAAAACCCCTCATCGCACCAGATCGCAAGCAAACCGGATATGTGTGTGTATCCATAGCCGACCTGAAAGAAGAGGCAATTTCTCTTGCTGATGCAGCACACCTCTGACTTGCCTAGTTTTAGTATACCCGAAGATAAAGCCTGGCCGGTGAACCAACGAACACTAGAACAAACAATCCTCACGATCCAAGCAGTAACAGCATGCCTTCTCGTCTCGTATCTTCTCCTCGCATCTTGCTCTTCTCATTCTCAAGTATCCTGCAGTACCTGTGAGTATGTCAGTATGTGTGTATATCTCTATAGCTGATCAAGTGCATTGCAGCGAGACAGCTCGCAAGTAAGTGAAGGTCATGATATTTACACAGCTCTTTTCGTATCTCATGACCATGGGAGGAATATTTACAAGCTCCCGGTCTTGCTTAAAGCAAATATAAGAGGGTGATGTAAGATGTAACCAGGCCTGCCTCTGCCTAACTGCCTTCCTGGTGGGACCGTGAGCTGATGACCAGCTAGTTTAATGGCCGTCCATTTGGCCATGCGAGCTACAACCACATGTAATTTGTTTAAATAGCTCGGCAGAGGCGGTCACGCGAATATTGAAGCCATGATTAACCCAAATGGAGTAGTGAGGCACGTGGTTTTCAATCCGTGGAAGATGCTGCCAAGCATGGTTTTTGTTTAGACAGCACCGTGTTCGAGTAGCCTCATAGTACGTGCCTCTGGACTCTGGGTTTTAGGCTGGCCATAGTGGGGGTAACATAACTGGTAACATGCACTTGGGACTAGCAAACATGCTTATGCGGCACATAATTAAAGAAGAGAGAGAGGGTTAGAGTAACATAGGTAGATACCGTATCATGTTAAATGCTATGCTACTTTGTGTCATGCATGGCAATAAATATGGTCATCTATGATACTACTTTATGATACTATGCACTAATATACTAGTATCATATGCATGATACTAGTATATGATACTCCCCACTATGAGTAGCCTTAGCTAGCTAGCTTTGATTTGCTCAAGATTCCCATGCTGGTTTGTACTTTTGCTGTGCATGCCATTGGTTGATTGTGGTGCTAGTACTCTAATGGTAGTGGCCTGGCCTCATGGGATTGGTTGTCCTCAGGGCAGTTTTTAATTAAGCTGAAAAGGAGGCAGGGCTACTGCCTACTAATTTACTAGTATTAATTTTTGCACGAATAAGAAAATGGTTTGCGTGACGAATTGTACAAAATGAAAAAACTGAGTGGCATTAACAGCACTATCAATGCATTGGCTCGTAATGCGCCATTCTAAGTGGTGAAAGATTTTTAGACACAACCATCCCAATGCATTGTCTCTTAAGTGTTGTAATCCAAGTAACGTTGCATTTAGTGTTCAGAGATCATGTTTGCATCTCAATAGTGGGGTCTAGTTAGGTAGAAAAAGGAAAGAGAGAGAAACATGAAGATAAGCCATACCAGGATGGAGAAAGATCGGCATGCCACTGACGAATGCCACACCCTTGGGCAGCTGGTCTGTAGCTTCGTGATTGTAGCTTGGATTAGCCATGCTCACATTGTCTTTAGCTGAAACAGCGATAGTGTTGGACACTTCGGTGCCCTCATACTTCGCAAAACTGAAATAGGTTAGTGCATGATACTGTCGCCATTTGCTGTATCAGAATCTTAGGATCATCTGGTGGTATTGATTCTCATAACTGCTCAACATGGGCTGCACGTACATTAAGGGTATCCATATCCCTATTTACAAAACACTCTAAATTTCCTGGGTATAACCCTAGCCATTAGATCAAAGTATATGGACGATTCAGAATTGTTTGGGACCATCTTAGAACTTCTCTTACCCTTGGGTCAAGCTGCGGTGATGTGGCAAGACCATGTCTTCTTCACGTGGGAAGAAGGCGGCGGGCACCCATGCATGTTCGCACTGAACCTGCAAAACGAATTGGTCAAGGAGGTAGTATGAGATGGACTTTTGGCAGCTTATAAAATAAGCTGCCTCCTCCCGAGCTTATTTTAGAAGCTGCCTGCAATATTCGTTGGGGCTTCCAAACTATTGGAGGTGGCTTCTAAAATAAGCTAAGGAGGGGAGGGCTTATGCCATAAGCCAGTATAAGCCGCCAAAAGAATTGGACCTTAGCGGCGTCTCTCACATTAATTGCTCCTTGAGCGTGCTAAAGTTATCTGTTTCCAAGATCTTAGGCCATCAACAGTGTAGGGGGAGCTAGATTTACCACCAACTGTGATCTCAAGGTTAAAGCAGAGTGAGACATCACCAAATTATTAAGCCGCTTGGATAAGCCAGACTTCATAATCCCCTGATCACAAGTCAACCACACAAGCATAACCAAGCCAACCCTAGATGTGCTTCAGTTCATCAGTTGAGCCCAAGCCCAAGTCACTTGCTTAAGCTCAGAATAAGCAGGCAGCCGAGTTCCAAGTGCACGCAAAATCCAACATAAAATAGATATCTGTGGGGTGTACTCTCTCAATGCTATGTCTTCCAAATACCAAGGATGTTTTTGGTGAACTACATCTCAAACGGGAGCATCTGCCTGTCATTCTTGGAAGAGGGCATGCGATTTTCTGAAATATTGTTGTTCAAGGAAACAATAGTTTGTCATCAATAAAGTCATATCCCAGGAACCAACTGTGATATCCCTTCTTTGTTTGGAGATGCTGGTGCAACGAAAATGTTGGTAACTGATTAAATTTCGTTTTCCATTGAGAAAATCGTTGTCACAAGATTTGGATGTTAGTTAGAAAGAGTATCTACGAGTACAAGCTAGCTTGATTGAAGAAGGGTAACGCCTATTAATATTTTACATATAGATGGTGTACCCATGTGTTTAGGCAAGTCCTTTTCAGTACGGCATAAGAAGAAACTTGAGGCTAAATTTTCAGTCTTACAATCTGTCAGGCAAAAGACTGAATCCTAAAAATGAAATGCTCAGACAATGGAAACAGGAATCTTGTGTAAAAGCAGTAAATTCATTATCTACAGTATCTTGAAGATGGAGAGTAATGCCAGAATGGGAAGAGTATATGGACCTACGTGTGCATTTTTAGAATTTAGTGCCTGTGTAACTGTGTTTGCTTCCAATATACTCGAGGAAACAACAGAATGTAGAATTATGCATGTGAAGGCCTGAAGGCAAATATTTCTAAGGTAGTACTATGCTGATCACCATAAAACAGGGTGACTGCCACAATGGAAATGATGAAAACTGCTACTACCTCCGATCCAAAATAAGTGTCGCAGTTTTGAACTGGGGTTAGTTCAAAACTGCGATACTTACTATTGATCGGACCGGTAGTAACATTTTCCTTTAATAGACAAACTAGGAGTCAACTACAACTATGTAAGTGACTAATCTTTGGCATGGAGATATTACTATATTGAGTGTGTTGTGCATCATGCAAATTCACAGTTGTAGAGTTGATAGAGATATTATATCTGTCTTCTTCATGCATCACGATTTTCTTTTTGTGGTAGTTGTTAATTCATCATTCATCTCTTACAAATACATATTCAAATAAATTTGTGTGGAGTGGCATGTAAAAGAGGAGAACCACAACATCTTAATTAACAAACTGAAGAAAATGGGGAAGTCATTGTTAACTGCTTTGCTCACAGAAATTTTCCTCCAATACAAACTGAATTTGAATTTGAAATTCCGAACAGATGGTCTTTTAGATGGTTTCAAGGAGATGTTTGAAGTAAGAACTATCTGATATGGTGCTGTTGCTAGAACCAGCACAAATCAATTCAAATTTTCACTAGTGGAGTTTCATCTGATACTCTGTCAATGGAATAACACAAGTTGTTGCAAGAAAAGTGCAAGCCTGTAACTCCATAAGCATCTGATTATGAAGAATTCTTGGTTAACATCTTTGTGTAGACGCGTAGTATGCAGTATGTAGTACTCCATTTGCTACAGTCATCTTCTCTCAGGAGTCAGGACTAAGCAATTCAGCTACCTACAGGCAAGAATAATTGTCAGGTTGTCTTCATTTAACCCAAACAGAACCGCTCATAGGCATGTGTCAACACAAATTCCACATTTGTACAAGCAGAAGGATTTAAGTTCTATTGTTCTCCAAACAAACCAATCGTACATTCTAATGAGGCTTCATTGAGGTTTCTGCGTGTTAACATGCAGTTTTCTCTTCGCCGTTGTTCCTGTAATCACCAGTATAGTAGATAGATGGAATAAACTTTCCAACTTTATCAGCTGACTGCAGACCTTCTGCTAGGTGGAGTTTTTTAGCCTTTGAGAGGGCTTCAAAGAATTCATGCAATAAGGCCTTGTCAGGAGCCATGCACATCTCGAGAAGCTCCTTCATCACATCCACTGCTCCTTCAAAATCCTTATTCTTGCAGAAAGTAGATATAACAATCTTATATGTGTCGTAATTCGGATGAAAACCAGATTTTTTCATCACATTCAACAGTTGCAGTGCTCGCTCTGAATTCTGCGTCGTACAGTGCCCAAGAATCAACGCTGAGAAAGTTGAAGCATTCGGTTCAAGCTTGGACCTGTCAAGCTGCTGAAACAAGTGCTCGGCTTTTTTTATCTTCCCATCCCGGCAAAAACCGAGAATGAGCGCATTGTAAGTTATGATATCAAGCTCAACTCCATTCTTAACCATCCCTTCATGAACCCTCCACGCTGTCCCATTATCACCATGCATGACATACCCATAAATCAGAGTATTGTATGTCACTGTGTTCGGCACAACCCTCTTCACCTTCATTTCGCTCAACAAACGATTCGCCTGCTGCATCCTCCCCTCCTTGCACAGCACATGGAGGATCGTGTTATAGGTCACCTCACTGGGCGCTAGCCCCTCCAGCTCCATCCTCTTCTTCAGCTCCAGCACATGTTCCAGACCACCATGCTCCTTACAATAAGCAGCGATCAGCGTGTTGAAGCTGACCACCGTCCTATTAACTCCCCAATCCGGCATTTCATCGAGCACCATGGCCGCGTCAGCGACCCGCCCCAAGGCACAGAAGGCTCGCAACACCATGTTGGCCGTGTACATGTTGGGCGAGATACAGCACCGGCGCATCTCCCGGAAGAAGGACACGGCGATCTCGGGGCGCTTCAGGCGGAGCGCCGCGGAGATGAAGACGTTGCAGGACTCGACCCGCGGGAGCAGGCCATGCGCACGCATGGCGCGGAAGGTGAGCGTGGCCTGAGAGAGCTTGTTTCTGCGCGCGCAAGCGGAGAAGAGAACGTCGATGGCCGGCACTGCGGCGCCGGTGCCGCGGCTCCCGGCGGCGAGGCGAGCGGTCAAGATGAGGTGGTGGAGGAGCTCCGGGAAGGCGTGGTGCGAGACGGAGGGGAGCAGTGAGGCGAGGAGCTCGGAGGAGCGGCGCGGGGTGAGGGCGTGGAGGAGGAGGGCGAAGGGGAGCGGGGGCGGCGGTGAGGGGAGGAGGGAGCCGAGGAGGTCGTGGGGCACCCGGGGCGGGGAGACGAGGAGGTGTGAGAGGCGGAGGGGGTTGAGTTGGGGTAGGAAGCGGGAGAGGGAGGAGGGCGCGAGCTCCGGGGAGGAGAGGTGGGCGCGGAGGGCGGTAACGAAGGCGAGGTCCTCGCCGGCAAGCGGCGGGAGAGTGAAGTGCGGCAGCGGAAGCGCGCGCGGCGGCCGCATTGGTGATGAGTCTTCTGCGCCGTGGCAGTCGTCGCTCGTAGGCGAGGGTGGGGTGATCTTTGACAATTTTGCCCCATGATATTTCTTAGATTCATACTCATGAGTCATGACCGTTACAAGCACACTGCTTTGGATTTACTACTCCCTCCGTCCATAAGATTATAAAAAATATAAAGTACTCCCTCTGTAACGAAATAGTGATCTAAACGCTCTTATATTTCTTTACAGAGGGAGTAACTCGTATGACTAAGAATTATTAGTATCGCTTGAAAACATCTTCTTTATGGTATTAATCTTTACAGGACGAAATACTCCCAAGACTTTAATAGATAATCCGCGATAAGACAGGAGCAGCGACGTTGCCACTCTTTCACCGGCACAAACTTAATTACCAATAAAGTTTGTTGAAAGCCCCCTGAGTTGCCCATCCAAAAAGATGCAAAGCCTTGAGCCATGTACGTATTTGAGCCAGTGATGATATCCTAGAAGTGCAGATCGTCGAATCAGAATATCTTTACCATGATGTCAAGGAAAGATTTTAACTCCAAAAAAAAATCAAACCAACAAAAACAACTTAGACGCAATAACATAAATTCATTAGATCTGAATAATAGGATTTATGAGGACACAAACCCCTTTAGCTTTATGGCACCACAAAAATAAAATAAGAGTAACTTTATTCATAGAAACCTAGATCACCACTAGATGCCATAAAACTCTTAAAGATCAGAGGTCTTCCCACCTCTCGGCGCCCAGATGGCAACATGAGGCAAATAGAACAAAAATATCTATGACGACGGGGATTGTTCCTATATCAGAAAGCCATCTTTTCGTGATAAGTGGCATGATTGCGCTTGTAACATACTAATACTATAGTACTATAGGAACATGAGCCCCATGCGGAAAGTCCCAAGAGAAGTCCGACTTTGAACTAATAAAGCCTGGGAATGAAAATAATAACGTAACATACTCTTACAAGCCAAGCCGAATAACAATGAAACAAGTACGAAAGTCCAAAGATAAGGCTCCGATAGCACACAACTAGATAAGTAAGACTAGACGAAAGATGATGATGATGACGATTAACCATCTGATCAACTATGTTGGTTCTACTGATCTCCTTACACATGACGATTGCTATAGGTTATAACCAAACAACTAGTTGGGGTGTAAGAGGATTGGCCCAGTTGCAGATTGTTTGGGTAGCGACTAGGGTTTTTGTTGTATATATAGCCGGCCTCCACGGGGTCTCCTCCGTGGATCCACCTCCTATCCATTGATCTAAGGGCTCTATAGGAATCTCAACATCTCCTGACACGTTCCTTGATGTCCACGGATCGTGTGGGAATAAATGGAGACAAAACCAGTGAAGAATTGTGGAAGCTACAACCAAATCCGTAACCAAGATCAGGCGGTACGACCATGCGCGGTCATACCGCGAACCGTCTTCTCTTGTGGAACATACGCGCGTTGTTTCATATTTTGGTCCATGTTCTCATACGTACTCCATTTTTGTGTTCTTGGACTTGTTGGATTCATATGGACGAGCCCGATAATCTCACGGTGTTGGATCTTTTAATTTGGGCTTATTAGGAAATTCCATTTTGTCGAATTTGTCAAAGGGTATGGATCCAGTGCTTGTAACTTCTCCAGATCGGTCCAACCTGGTTCCTTCTAGCGTGTTAAGTCCATGGGAGCTCCAATGCACCTACACCAACAATGAGATCAAGAAAAACCAATAAAACTTAATGATTGTGCAATGACCACAATAAAATGCTCGGAAACCAGAAATCATGCATAATGGACATGAAAAGTGGTTGCATGGATTATGATATGAGGGTTTTCGATGCAACAAACGAGCTCTAAAACTGTACATAAAATCCAGAAATCCAGTCTCAATGAAACTTATAGGCTAGCTATAGCAGCATGAGCTACATATCCCCCATAAAGCGAGTAGTGGAGTCACGCATGATTATCAAGAAACCACGTGTTCTCGGGTTGCTTGTGATGCTTGTTGTGACCGAAAGTTAGATTGATAACACTCCCAGCTTCCTGATGAGTCAATCTACTGTTCGGCCGAATGCCTTTATTGAATAAAGCTCTCAAAATTTGGCCGAAAAAAAACATCCTTATATTTATGGCACTAAAAGAACTCACGATGTTGGATCTTTTAATTTGGGCTTATTAGGAAATTCCATTTTGTCGAATTTGTCAAAGGGTATGGATCCAGTGCTTGTAACTTCTCCAGATCGGTCCAACCTGGTTCCTTCTAGCGTGTTAAGTCCATGGGAGCTCCAATGCACCTACACCAACAATGAGATCAAGAAAAACCAATAAAACTTAATGATTGTGCAACGACCACAATAAAATGCTCGGAAACCAGAAATCATGCATAATGGACATGAAAAGTGGCTGCACGGATTATGATATGAGGTTTTCGATGCAACAAACGAGCTCTAAAACTGTACATAAAATCCAGAAATCCAGTCTCAATGAAACTTACAGGCCAGCTATAGCAGCATGAGCTACATATCCCCCATAAAGCGAGTAGTGGAGTCACGCATGATTATCAAGAAACCACGTGTTCTCGGGTTGCTTGTGATGCTTGTTGTGACCGAAAGTTAGATTGATAACACTCCCAGCTTCCTGATGAGTCAATCTACTGTTCAGCCGAATGCCTTTATTGAATAAAGCTCTCAAAATTCGGCCGAAAAAAAAACATCCTTATATTTATGGCACTAAAAGAAAAGGAAAAAATGTCAAGAATGGGATTTGAACCCATGCCCTTTCGGACCAGTACCTGAAACTGGCACCTTAGACCAACTCGGCCATCTTGACTCTTTGTACAATAAATTTCAAAAGGCTTAAACATTTGTTCATATAATTGCATAGCTGCGAGCTTTCTTCAGATTCCCAATTCGTTTTTTTTTCCTGAGAGAAAGATTCGCAATTCGTAAAGACCTGAACCCAGTCCCGGTCCCCCACCCAGCCCGGCCAACCCAAGAGCCCTATAGCCCAAATGGCAGCTCTCCTGAACCCTACGGCTCGGCGCCTCACCCTCGCTGCCTACCGCCGCCTCTCTACGCCGCCGGCAGTGGAGCCCCTCGTGGCTCACTGGAGCACCCAAGGTTTGCCCTCCTGTCCAAGCTCCCCTCCCCCTCTCCCACCTCTCATGTGACAAGAATCGAATGCACGCATTTTACTCGCTGCTAGTTGTAGTTCTTGGTCTGTTTGGTTGCTGTCATGTTATGGATATTAGATTCTGTATGCCAATCAATCTCTTCTTGTGGGATAATGTTGCGTTGTGTTGTACGAGCTTGGACAATGCCTGGAATCTGTATCATACTTGTCTTATGAGCCATGACCGGTTGTGAATTCTCTACTGAATTCCAGATTTGACAACTTAAAATCAGACTGCTGCTCTGAAGCACAAGGGACACGCTAATAGTGCTATTTCTGAAATTTTGAACAGCAAGATACAATTCCAGTCTGGTGGAGGTTAATGGCGGATTTGGGGAGATGGTTGCCGGCACAAAGAGGTACTACGTGCTTGGAGGCAAAGGTGGTGTTGGGACAACAAGCATGGCAGCATCGCTTGCTATGAAGTTTGCCAACCATGGTGAACCGACGCTCATAGTTTCTATGCACCCAGCACATTCACTGGGTGATACATTTGAACAAGTATCTGAACTCTTGTATTATTATGCAATGCTAGTGGGATTAATTCTTTAGCCCCTCTTTTGAATATCTTGCATTTGTTGTTTATAGGAACTGAGTGGCGGTAATATTGTACCTGTCAATGGAGTTGACTCTCTTTTTGCTGCCGAGGTAGGAGCAGTTGCACTGGAATGGTTTGCAATATTCCTTTCCATCTTGCAGTTTTATCTGTCCGGTGTGCATGGCCACCATCAACTGTCCAATCATAAAACAAACACTTTTTATAATCCTGGAGGTAGTGAATGTAAGAAGAGGTTGATGTTTTCGATTTTGTAGTTGAAACTGTGTTATGCCATGCTTGTACACTTCATGAAGTTATGTAGAGGATCCAATTCTTGTCATGCTTGTTGCTTTGATGATGGATGGAACTTGTTTCTTTACAGATTGGCCATGTTAATACAAAGGAGGAATCTTCTAATAGTGGATCTTTCATGCGTAATATACTGGACAAGATAGGGCTTGGAGTCCTTGCTGATCCGGTAAACATCACCTCGGAAATCTTTTTTTTTTTCACTTCTCTATCTTGCATTTTAGTTGATTTCCAGTGTCATGGTTCAGTGAGAACATTTGAGTATCAGACTAAAGTTGCAAGTAATTTCTGTTGGCTATCTTGAGTCCTTTTGTTGTCCAGCTCCAATTTCCAACTGAACAATGGCATTTTCAGTGAAGTTTCTTTTTATTTGCATCTACATTGATACTTAAATCGTATACGCCATAGGCTACAGTTATGCTTGTTCTTGCATTGCCATTTTCTTCATTCGCAACTCACCTAGATAATGATGTGCCTTGAGTTTGGACTTTGGACACGAGTTGTTGGTTTCATATGCTTATATACCTTATTATGTAGCACAGTGCATCATATTTGCATACCACTGGTCAGTTGGCCGACTATTTCATATGCAGTTTTTATTCAACATTGTCTGATCAGACAGAGTACCATAAATTTATCTTTTGTTTGCTATTTCTTCGAGCAGAGACATTCTTTTGTTTTAATATCTTACTAGTTAACATTACTTATGCCCATGATGTCTGGCCTTTAAAGCTGGGAAAGAATAAGCTGCATGAAATGCTGATGAAAACTCCTGGATTTGGAGAAGCCGTTGCAATTTCGAAGGTATCAATCAAAGTTTACAGTTTGGTGGGGAATTTATTATTCGTTACATACTTTGTAAAGTTTAGTCATCACCTGAAGCGTATCCTTGCAGCTGATGCAAATCGTCGAACTGCAAGAGAGCAATAAATTTAGGCGCATAGTTTTGGATACCGCGGCCACTGTATGCACACTTCACTTTGCCTTGAATCCAGTCTATTCTATTTCTGCTTCTTTTACTTCTAATTGGGTTATTATACTTATATACTGCACAGGGGCATACACTTAACCTTTTATCTGCTACAACTTTAATGGAAAAGCTCCTTGGTATGGCCAATAAGGTGAGCTTTGCCGCAACCACTAACCTTGCCTCTTATAGCTTTATCCTGGTTACATGAACTTCGCTTGATAGCGTATGTGTTTGCGCATTTTTTTTCTTGCAATATTTATATAATGGTGATCGAAGTAGTAATTACCCCCTCCGTTCCTAAATATAAGTCTTTTTAGAGATTTCAATATGAACTACATACGGAGCAAAATGAGTGAATCTACACTCTAAACTATGTCTATATACATCCGTATGTAGTTCATATTGGAATCTCGACTTATATTTAGGAACGGAGGGAGTATTAAGGAACAGCGGCAGGGACAAACTGTTAGGGTTTGTGGGCTTTCGCTCATATAAGAAAATAATTCCTTAAAAAAATCCAAAGGCCTACTTGTTGCATGGCATAGGTGCAAAGTTTAGTCCCACATGGAGAGTGGAGGGGAGCTGAGACCAACATATATGGGACTCATTAGTTGAGGAGAGAATTCCTTATTTGGCCCTTTCTTAAAGATTGGTTCCCTATTTGGCCCAAAATAAATTTTTCTACCCTATTTGACACCTAAAGTAATTTTTGTTCCTTATATGACACTTCCGTCCATTTTAGACATTAACGGTGTTAAGTGTGAGCTGAAAAGACCATGTTGCCCCTAGTGCATTGTGTAACTATCATGGATGTAATAAAAAAAGCAAACAATTCACTCATGTTTTATGGATGTTCAACGGATGTTGTGTATGTATATGTATGGTGACTGAGTTGACTCAAGGACCGGAGGACACTCACGCTTGGTGGATCAGCGGCTATGTCAGATCGAGCAAGGACCAGCCATTCCCGGTTTGTTCGATGGTGGGCTGTTACCGACTCGGATGTGGGTTTATCCCATCGTCTTATCCCACCGACTATAAAGAGAGTAGTTCGGCAACCCTAACCGTCACCCATCAGAGTGCATCTACCATCTGCCCGCTTGCACCACTTCCACCGTTCCTCTCGATCATCTTGGCATCACGGAAGAGCAGGTTTCCGGAAATGCGCCTTCACGAACCTGCATCGGGTGAAGGGTGATAAGTTTCTTGGGGAGTGTGTCGTTACGACTGCTCACCTTTGTTTGGCTACTTCCATGATTTTGACATTGCGGATCTCGCCATGGCCGACACCAAAATGACTGCCACCACTTGACTAGATTGTATATCTTTTCACCTCTTTTTCGTTCATGTGAATGCTACAGGTCACAAGGCCTTTTGACTACACGTTGGTGCATTGTGACAGAACTATAGTGTCCTTGTTGTGACTACATGTTGGTCACAATGCCTTTTGACTACATGTTGGTATTGAATTCAAATAGTTAAAGAAAATAAACGCTATAAATACAGTGTGCATCCACAGTGATGTAGGAAGCACAGATTTTTGTACTAGTTGTTGAAACTCGTTTGGAAACTTTCCTGAATTATGCTTTGCTGGGACCCTGAAACCAGTCTCGTGTTTATGCGAATGTGCAACTAAGCATAACACATGTAACTCCACGGACTTTTCAGGCTGTGAATTTAGCGTCGTCCTTCCCAGCTCTTAAATCAGCTTTCGGGAAAGACCAAATAGATGTAAGTGCATACTAATTTCCTGTTTCAGTTGGATAGTTATGTTTGTAGCATGTATTACAGACTGATCATCTTTCTATTGTATAAAGCCTGCCAGGATAGAGGTGCTAAGAAAGCAGATTGCCAGAGTACATGAGCTTATGCAAGATCCACAATCAACTGAATTTATCATTGTGACGATTCCTACGGTAAATGCCCAACCATCATTGCAATAGTGGCAACATTTATTTGATGCAAAAGTGTGTTAGCAAAGATTGAAACACATACATGGTAGCTGCATCGATTTGGTCATGCTTGTGGGTGCTCGCTTTCTCAGGTGATGGCGATTACCGAGTCATCAAGGTTCCATGCATCTTTAAAGAAGGATGGTGCGCCAGCAACAAGGCTTATCGTAAATCAAGTATTGGCCCCCTCTACATCTGAGTGCAGATTTTGTTCTACAAAACGCAAGGTACAGAGCTGCTACCATTCTGGCAAGTCGGTACACGTGCTGTAATTCCCATGATTCAGTTTGGCAAGGAGCTCCCAATCGCATAATCATAACTTAGCAATGCTTCATCCGTTAAGAGTTTGTTTCCTGAATTAGTTTGAACTTGACGGTTTCAGGAAGAAGCACGTGCCCTGAATATGATAAGCAATGATCGTGAGCTTGGCGGCCTAGAGCTAATCCAAGCGCCGCTTCTCGATGTGGAGGTCAGAGGCGCCCCTGCTCTCAGATTCTTTGGCGATGTGGTCTGGAAATAGCCGCCAGGATGCCAGGCCGTGATGAGAATTTTGTTATTTCATCTGAAGCTCCACAGTACTGGTGGCGGCACTCAAATTGTCCAGAAATGTGGTGAACTCTGGACAAAAGATGAAACCCAGCAACCTGACTGTTCAGACTGTAGACCTGCTTCAGCGTTTAACATTTGGTAGGTTCTTAAAGAATATATTAGGTATTGCCCTCGCGTGTTTATCTCTTAATCGAACAGTCCATGATCGTGTTGTTTCTGTCGGTGCAATCATCGAGTTTAACCCTATACTTGTCATCAAACAGAGCATTTCTAAACGAAGCAAACCCATTGTTTTCGGTGGGTAGAGAGGGTCTCTTCCAGGTCCAGTGTGTACTACTGCAGGCACGTTTTCCGTTTCTTTTTCCTCGTGTGATGTGGCTGGCATGGCGATTATTTAATTTAAATAGTGATTAAAGAGCCTGACAGGTACCCATGTGACGGCTATATTTGCACAACCGCTAACCAGATGTTTAGATAAGATATAAACCACTCGTATTGTTGTTCATAAAAATATTTAAAGAGGCTTGACGGGATCAAAGAGGTTAGAGGAAAGGCAGCTCTGCTCACTTCACCTTCCTCAAGGTGGCCACTTGTGAAACCCGTGTGCATCTCTGTGAAAAGACTCTTTTTTCCTTTCTTGTCTTATTAGTTCCTTTCCGCTAGGCAGCTAGGCATTCTATAATTTTAAGTTTTGTTTCGCCAATCCTGTCTTTTTTCTGCTTTTCAGTTACCTACTGGTGTGCCTTCTCTAAAGCCTTTTCCTTCTGGTGTTTTTTTTTTGGGTATTCTTTGCGCAAAGCGTTTGAAAATAAAATTATAGTATCCTTGATGTTGAAGTATAACCAAGGACCTGTTTTGGGACAGAGGGGGTAGCATAGATGGTGCACAACAGTACAAGTCATTCTCATGGTGCGCAATCTCCCTTTCACATTTATGAATGAACATCACAGCCTATTGTCAAGATGTTTCTTCGATTTCTCGAAACGTGTTATCTTTGGTCGGGCGTATGCATGGAGTTAAGCTCGTACCACACCTCTACTACAAATTACCGCGGTGTATGGTGGTGCGTATTATTTTTGGTCGGGCCTCCTTACCATGTGCATGGTGCGCTCCCATTTCGCTGGTTAGAAAAGCAATCACATGTCTCAGCAAAAGGTGAAGATGAGTACTACACTAGCTGGCACCAAGTCACTGGTGCTTGTCATAGTTATTTTGGACGGCATACGTAAAGTGCAGAGCAACCAAAGTATAGCCGAAAATCAGTTTTGGCTCTCCAGTCCATATGCTCCTGCAATCTGGACCGTCCACACTTCTCATGATGCGCGTCTCGGATGTACTCCTATACTTTCTATAAGGTGAAACATTGCCACCCGGCCGACCGGCCGAAGCATGTCCACGCGCGAAGCCCCCTAGCGATCCACCCCAGCGCTCGTCCTACTTCTCCCTTACCTTCTCGCTCTACACCTACCTCGCGCTCGCGTTGGGCTGCAGCTTCTTCTCCGCTCCAACCTCGTTGCCCAGACATGGCAACATCTCGCCGGAGATGAACTGCCAACGGAGATGGCTTCGAAAGTCGAACTCCTCGACCCCCCCCCACCCCCCCCGGCTGTCTACCCCCCCCCCAACCCCCCATCCTATGCTTTTTACCCACCCCCCCCTTCTACCCCCCCCCCTGTTCTAAAGCCCCCCTTCTCCCCCCAGCCCCCCCTTCCCCCCCCCCCCCCAACACACACACACAAGATGGCAGCGATGTTACAAACGCGGAGGAGCTAAGGCGACGGCGACCACAAGCTACACGTTTTTGCTGGAACCGACGTATATGGATGCTGCAACCGGTGAAGAATGAAGCTACTACCGTCAACTTTTGTGCTGCAATCATTCATGGTAGCTGCGACCCCCGCGATGCCTGCGACGTCGTTTTTTGCTACCACCGAAGAATTTTTTGCTACATCCATTTTACGACCTAGCTACGACCCCCTAACAGCGAGACGGCGTTTTTTGCTACTACCATCGACTGCTTTTGCCATCCATTCTTCACGATGACAAGGCGCCGGTGGTGGTTTGTTATGAATCCTGATGATGAGATCTAGTGTGGGACAGGGAGGGAGGGGGGATGCTGCAACCGTTCGCCGGCGAGCTGCAACTCGACCGGCAAGGCGTGACGGCGACCACACGGTGGTACAACCGTAGAGCCAGAGTCGCAGCCGCGACTCGGTTTTTTGGCTGGAATCGATGACCGCGGGGAGCGCGACAGGTCACCACGGCGAGCGCGACAAGCACGACGGTCACCATGGTGAATGCGGCGGTGTTGGGTCGTCGGGTGGGTTGAGGGGGTGGGTGGGGTGTGTGTGAGTATCGTGCGGCGGACGCCTATCATCGCCCTTAAGTCACGTGCCGCTTCATCTCTTCTCTTCCTCACCCCGAGCGACGCACCTCTCGTTCCCTCGACGCTTCTCTGCCGCCCCTCTTCTCCATCTTCACAGCCCTAGGGCCCAACTCTGCGTCCCATCCGGCTCTCCGGTCGCCCGTCTTCTCCATATTCTCAGCCCCAGACCGTCTTCCCCACCCGTAGCGCCGCCGCGCCGCCTCCCCCATTATCGCAGGTACCTCCCCCCCTTTCTCCCTCTTCCCTCCCTGCTCCCTTCCCATAGGGTTCAAATTGATGGATTTCTATTTCGGTATTAGTTTGGTTCAGCTTGCTGCTGGGCATATGGTGTGATTTGTGAATTCTGGCCCGAAAGATGATTTTGATAGTTCAAGATTTCGTGTGATTTCACAGGGTGTGCTCCTCTCAAGTGACATATCTCCTGCTCTGAATTTCTCTGAAACTATAAGCTGGATCACTCATCAGGGAGCTTGTACTAGAGTAAAATATCAAATAGAGACCCCAAATACATATCAATCAGCGTGAGCGCACGTTCGGATTGCGCCGTGCCTATGAGCTATGACGTGCCGCTTCTCGGGGCGCAAGAGGCCACGCGGCCGGGGAAGGCGCCGCAGGGCGGAGCTCAAGACGACGGCAATGCCAGCTGGAAGCAGCTCCCCTGACGTACTGCACATGCCGTTGGGGGCACTGACGTGTGGGCCTGATTCTCGGAGGGCCCACCTATCAGTGGCCGAACGGTACCCTGCCGCACGGCAGAGGATCCTCGTCCATGCCAGCTTCGTGCGAACTTGCCTCAACGGCACCAACGGGCTTGGCAGGTGTGCACGCAATTTTTTGTTCGCACAGACATGGTGTTAATTCTCTTGGTTTCGCTTTTGCGCCTTGTTTTGATTCACACCGTGCGACATTGTGGCTTAGGTATTGGGCTGCTGCCGATGCCGTACGCGCTCGCGGAGGGTGGATGGCTAAGCCTGGCGCTGCTGGCCGCCGTGGGCGCCACCTCCTGGTACACGGGCCTCCTCCTCGGGCGTTGCATGGCCGCTGACCAGGCAATCCGGACGTACCCGGACATCGGCGAGCGCGCCTTCGGCCGCCGGGGACGCCTAGTCGTGTCCGCCTTCATGTACGCCGAGCTCTACCTCGTCGCCATCGGCTTCCTCATCCTCGACGGCGACAACCTGGACAAGCTTTTCCCCGGCGCCAGGGTTCGCCTGGGGCCCGTGTCGCTTGCGGGGAAACAACTGTTCGCCGTGCTGGTGGCGCTCATGGTCGCGCCCACGACGTGGCTGCGCAGTCTTGGCGTGCTCGCCTACGTCTCCACAGCAGGCGTGTTCGCGTCGGTCGCCATCGTTCTCAGCGTGCACTGGGGCGCGGCCGTCGACGGCGTCGGGTTCTCTGGGCGAGGCACTACTCGGTACTCAGAGTAAATAGCATAAAACTAGTAGTACTTTACATGCTAGGGCTGCAAAAAACTACCGGTTTTTAATTTTTCTCAAAAAACTACTCCCTCCATTTCTAAATATAAGTCTTTGTAGAGATTTCACTATGGACTACATACGAAGCAAAATGAGTGAATCTACTTTAAAATGCATCTATATATATCCGTATGTGATCCATAATGAAATATCTACAAAGACTTATATTTAGGAATGGAGGGAGTACCAAATATGCGGTTGGCTGCTTAAAAAAACCGCAAATGACCGTTGTTTAAAGATTAAACCTGTTTATGACAGGTCGGGCCCGCACCTAAACAATCTGTCTGTTTGACCGTTAACTAACATATGGGGCCCGCCTGTCAATGTCTCCCCCTATTTTCTTCTCTTTAGCAATCTTCTTCTCTGTTGAATATGTGTACACGTATGTAGGACCGGGTTTTGTATGTCGTACCTGTAGTGTCTCTCTCCCTCTGTATTTACTTGTATTTTGGGAGACAAGACACCGGTCGCACCCCTTGTACCTATATATGTGCCTAGTGCACGATCAATGAGAATATCGATGCACACAATCCCTTCTACATGGTATCAGATACCGTCCGCCTAACCCTAGCCCCTAGCCGCCGCCGCCCTGGGCCGCCGCCGCTGCCATCTGCCGCCGCCGCCCCACGCCGCCGCCGCTACCTCCTCCCGCCGCGCCGCTGCACCCTCTCCCCGCAGCCGTGCCGCCCCACTCCCAGCCGCCGCGCCGTCCCTCCTGCCGCGCCGCCGCCACCCCTTCCCAACCCTAGCCGCCGCCGCTCCTCCTCCTCACCGCGTCGCCATGTCCTCCACCGCCTCCACCTACTCCAACCCCTTCGCCGGGCCGGACCCTGCTGACATCCGCGACATCAACATCCACGAACGCGTCCCCGTCGTCCTCGATGCCACCGACTCCACGTACTTCGCGTGGAAGACGTACTTTTCGCTCCTCTTCCGCGAGAACAATCTCGTGGATCATGTTGACGACACCGTCGACTCCCGCGCTATGGTGGGCGACTCCGAGTGGACCGCGATCGACGCTACGCTCATCCGGTGGTTCTTCACCACCATCTCCAAGGACCTGTTTCACACGGTCGTGAGCGATGATGATGACGCCCGCGCCGTGTGGATCAAGCTCAACGGACTCTTCACCGACAACAAGCTTCAGCGCCGCGTTTTTCTGCTACAGGATTTTTTTGACTGTCATCAGGATGAACAGTCCATCGATAACTACTGCCGCCGCCTGAAGACGTTGGCGGATGAACTCCGCGACATCGGCGCCAAGGTTGATGACGACCTCCTCCTCAGCACGCTCACCGCCGGTCTCAACGAAGACTTCGGCAACGCCGCCTCCAACCTCACCTTGATGCCGGAGCCTTCCTTCCCCAAGTTTGTGGCATACTTGCGGTTGGAGGAGCGCCGGATGAAGGGGGTCAAGAAGCGCGTGCAGCACCACACCCTCGCCGCCGGCACCTCCCGCGGCGCCCCGCCGCCGGCCGCTCCGTCCGCGCCACGGCAACAGCCGCCGCCCCCGCGCCCCCGGTATTTTTCCCCTCCCGCCCGCGCCCCCCGCCCCTCCCGCTGCCCTCCAGCAGCAGCCGCAGGGTGGCGGGCGGCGCGGCAACCGCCGCGGGGGCGGCCGCAAGCAGCAGCAACAGGCGCACGGGGGGGGGGGGGGCTTGTCAGCAGCAGCAGGCCACCCCACCATGGACTTACGGCACCAATCCGTGGACGTGTGTCGTTCACACGTACTCGATGCCGGTCCCTCGGGCTCCCACCCCGGGCATTCTTGGACTCCGTCCGGCGAGCCACCAGGCGTACTTCGCCGCGCCCAGCGCCGCTCCCTACCCGGCATCGCCGGCCACGGGCGGCTATGGCGCCGCCCCTGCGCCTGCCTACGGCGGGTTCTACCCGCCCCAGGTGCCGCCGCCGTGGGATCCACCGCTCCTCGCCGCCCTGCATTCGGCTCCGTCACCGAGTAACTATGGTGGCGGCGGTGACTGGTACATGGACTCGGGCGCCACTGCTCACATGACTGCTCATCCCGGTAACCTCACGTCTTCCACTCCCGTTCATACTCCCACTCGCATCACCGTTGGTAACGGTTCCTCTCTACCCATTACACATGTCGGTCATATGTCGTTTCCTTCCACCTCTACTCCTAAAAACATGTCTAATGTTCTCGTCTCTCCTGACTTAGTTACCAACCTTGTCTCTGTTTGTCGCCCTGCTCATGAGAACCCTATTACTGTTGAATTTGACGATGTTGGCTTTTCTGTGAAGGACGCCCGTACACGGATGGTACTCTGCCGATGTGATAGCCCGGAAGAGCTCTACCCGGTGCATCCTTCCGCCGGCACCACCACCCGTCCCGCCGCCCTCGCCGCTAGTGTCGATCTTTGGCACGCCCGCCTCAGTCATCCCAACTCCATAGTTTTGCGTCAAATTCTTCAGAGTTTTTCATTCTCATGTAATAAGGTTGACGACCACACTTGTGAGGCCTGCCGTCTCGGCAAGCACGTTCGTCTTCCTTTTAGCGAGTCTACAAACATTTCCACTTTTCCGTTTCAGTTATTGCATAGTGATGTTTGGACGTCCCTGGTTGCAAGCAACACGGGCTATCTATACTATTTGGTGATATTGGACGACTTTTCCCATTATGTGTGGACATTTCCTCTCCGTCGCAAGTCCGATGCTCTTGCCACACTCACCGCTTTTTACTCATATGTCACCACACAGTTTGGTTGTCCTATTCTTGCCTTGCAAACTGACAACGGCAAAGAGTTTGACGATGTTGCCGTCCGCAATCTCCTTGCGTCTCACGGCACTATCTTTCGGCTCACTTGCCCCTACACGTCACAGCAGAATGGCCGCGCCGAGCGCGTCATCCGCACTCTTAATGACTATGTCCGCACGTTGCTCTTCCACTCCAACGTGCCTCCTCGGTTCTGGCCGGACGCTCTTGTGACCGCCAGCCTTCTCATTAACATCCGCCCGTGTCGTCCTCGCTGGAACTATGCTCCTCACCAGCTCCTCTTCGGTGCGGCCCCATCTTATGATGGTCTTCGCATTTTCAGGTGTCTCTGTTATCCTAGCACCGCGTCCACCACCCCTCACAAACTCGCTCCCCGGTCGGTTCCTTGCATCTTCCTCGGTTATCCTCCCAACACCAAAGGTTACCGGTGCTATGATCCAGTGTCCCACCGCGTCTTTACTTCGCGGCACGTGTACTTTGATGAGCTGGTGTTCCCATTTCAGCAGGTACCGTCCTCCTCGGTGTCTTCCGCAGCGCGGCTCGCCCCTGCCACCACCTATGGCGAGTCGCCCCCCACGCCACGCCGAGCACTGGGCCCGGCCCTGCCCGCGCTTTCGACGCCGGTCGCCCCTTCCCGCAGCGCTTCGGGTGTGGCTGCCCCCTTGGGCGCCCCCGCCGCCGCGGCCCCTGGCGTCCCCGCGGCCCCTGGCGTCCCCGCGGCCCCTGGCGCCCCCTCAGGCGTTCCCGCTGCCGCGGCCTCCTCGGGCGTCCCCACCGCCGCGGCCCCCTCGGGCGCCTCCGTCGCCGCGGTCCCCTCGGCCGCCCCCGTCGCCGCGGCCTCTGGCGCTGCCGCGGGTGCCCCCTCGGAGTCTTCGGAGACCGGCTCGACTTCCTCCTCGCCGGTCCCCCTCTCGGCTCTGCCGGCTGCAGCCGCACCTCTCACGGGTGTGGTTACTCGGGCTCGGACTGGGACGTTCCGTCCTAGCACGCGCTACACCTCCGACGAGTACGCGTGTGCCGCGTCTACCTCGGTCCTCGACACGTACACCTCCGAACTGGCTTGCTGCGATGCGTGAGGAGTTCGACGCCCTACAGCGCAACCGTACGTGGCAACTTGTCCCGTGGCCTCCCCGTGCCAATGTTATCACTGGCAAGTGGGTTTTCCGCCACAAGACTCGCCCCGACGGTTCTCTTGAGCGCTACAAGGCGCGTTGGGTGGTGCACGGCTTCCGCCAGCGCGCCGGCGTGGACGTGACCAACACCTTCGCCCCGGTCGTCAAACCGGGCACGATTCGCGCTGTCCTCCAGCTTGCTGTCTCTCGCGCCTGGCCAGTTCACCAGCTCGACGTGTTCAATGCTTTCTTGCATGGCCATCTCGACGAGCAGGTGTTTTGTCAGCAGCCCACTGGTTTCGTCGACACCGACTATCCGAACCACGTGTGCTTGCTCTCCCGTTCTCTTTACGGGTTGAAGCAGGCGCCTCGGGCCTGGTACCAGCGGATCGCGGCCTTCCTTCAGCAGCAGGGGTTCCGGTCCACACGGTCCGATGCCTCCTTGTTTGTTTATCACCAGGGCGCCGCCACCGCGTACCTTCTCCTGTACGTCGACGACATCATCCTGACTGCATCCTCGCCAGCGCTACTTCAGCAGATCACAGCTCGCCTCGGCACCGAGTTCGCCCTCAAGGACTTGGGGGCTCTCCGCTACTTCCTCGGCATCGAGGTTGTCCGCCGTGCCACTGGCTTCTTCCTGCATCAGCAGAAGTATGCCTACGAGCTTCTGGAGCGAGCCGGCATGCTTAACTGCAAGCCTGCTTCCACGCCTGTCGACACGAAGGCTAAGGTGTCCGCCGTCGAGGGCTCTCCGGCGTCCGACGCTCCCTTCTACCGCTCCATCGTCGGTGCTCTTCAGTACCTCACGTTGACGCGTCCGGATATCCAGTATGCTGTCCAGCAGGTGTGCCTCCACATGCATGCTCCTCGTGACACTCATTGGGCTCTGGTGAAACGTATTCTCCGGTATATACGTGGCACCATGGCTATGGGTCTCACCCTGACGGCATCACCCGACACCAGCCTCGTCGCCTACTCCGACGCCGACTGGGCTGGGTGTCCCGACACTCGGCGCTCCACTTCCGGCTACTGCGTCTACCTCAAGCCCTCTCTGATTTCGTGGTCGTCTAAACGACAACCCACAGTCTCACGATCGAGCGCCGAGGCCGAGTACAGGGCAGTGGCCAACGCCGTTGCGGAGTGCTCCTGGCTACGATAGCTTCTTGAGGAGTTGCTATGTGAGGTTCCCAAGGCCACGCTTGTCTACTGCGACAACGTCTCCGCGGTCTACCACGCTGCCAACCCTGTCCATCATCGCCGGACGAAGCATATTGAGCTCGACATTCACTTCGTTCGGGAGCATGTCGCACTTGGTCGTGTTCGAGTTTTGCATGTGCCCACCGATCAGCAGTTCGCCGATGTTATGGCGAAGGGACTACCCACCTTGACGTTCGAGGGCTTTTGGTCCAGTCTTTGCGTCACCGGCGACGCTTCGACTGCGGGGGGTGTTGAACATGTGTACACGTATGTAGGACCGGGTTTTGTATGCCGTACCTGTAGTGTCTCTCTCCCTCTGTATTTACTTGTATCTTGGGAGACAAGACATCGGCCGCACCCCTTGTACCTATATATGTGCCCAGTGCACGATCAATGAGAATATCGATGCACACAATCCCTTCTACATTCTCCTCTCTCCCTACGCCGAAGCACACCAGAGACCATGGCCGCCGGCCACATGCCGGCCCACGCCGCCGCGCAAAGCCACGTTCGTCGCCTCCTTCCGCACTGAGGCCGGCCACGCCGCCACCACCACCAAGCAGAGCCACTGGAACGAGAACGTCGACCCTGCCTCCGCGCCGAGGCCGGCCACGCCGCCACCACCTCCAGCCGGTGCCACTGGACGGAGCTGGTCGAGCTGCTCTACCCACCTCGAGCCAGCGCGAGGAAGAGGGAAGGGAGAGGGGCCGCGTGGCGGGGAGCTCATGGTGGTTACCGGTGCGGCTCGCCGGCTAGAGGAGGCGATGGCCGGCAAGGAGCTCCGCCTGGACCCTCGCCCGCCTGGAGAAGCCCCGCCTTCGCGCCCTTCCGCCTGGCCCGCGACCTGGCCTGCGACCTCGCCGAGCCGTCTCCTTCCCTGACCCGCGACCTGGCCGCCGGCGAGAGCTCCACACGACAACTGATGGCCGGCGAGCATGGCTACGGGCGCCCGCTCCTCTCGATCTGGAGCACAGCCACGGGAAGGACCCGGTTGCCTTTTTAATTTGTTTGCAGGGACCTGATTGCTTTTCTAAAATATTTATAGGGGCCTGATTGCTTTCTTAAAATTATTAGATTATGATGAAGAAACACAGACATGTGGGACCCACATGTCAGTTAACGGTCAAACAGATGGTTCGCTTAGGTGCGGACCCGACCTGTCATAAATAGGTTTAATTTTTAAACAACGATCATTTGGGGTTTTTTGAAACAGCCGACTGCGCGTTTGGTAGTTTTTTAAGAAAAATTAAAAACCGATAGTTTTTTACAACCCAGCCTGTAAAGTAGTAGTTTTATGCTATTTACTCCACTTGTACGCCATTGCAGCTCACCGGCCTCCCACCGCTCTCGGCCTCTACACCTTCTGCTACTGCACCCACGTGGTGTTCCCGATGCTGTACACATCCATGAAGCAAAAATCTCAGTTCCCAAAGGTAACAGTAATTTAGTATTCGCGCGCCTCATCGATCTGCTGCTGATGATGGATAGTCATAATGATCCTAAGATATGCCAAACGTAAATACTAACTTCTCTTCCTAATTAACCAGATGCTAGTGATATGCTTCGTGCTGTGCACGCTCAACTACGGCTCAATGGCCGTGCTGGGGTACCTCATGTACGGCGACGGCGTGCAGTCCCAGGTGACGCTCAACCTACCGGCGGTGAGGCTCAGCTCCAAGATCGCCATATACACGACGGTGGTCATGCCTTTCTCGAAGTATGCGCTGGTGGTCACGCCGATCGCTGTGGCCATCGAGGAGAGGTTTCGACGTCTCGTGGCGTGGTAGGCGAGGGAGCCGCAGCCTCCGTGGTGGTGAGGACGCTGCTGGTGCTGAGCACGGTGGTCGTCGCGATCGCGCTGCCATTCTTCGGGTACCTCATGGCGCTGGTGGGTTCCCTGCTCAGCGTGTGCGCGTGCATGCTGCTGCCATGCCTCTGCTATGTCAGGATCTTCGGAGCTACATCTCTCACGGCATCGGAGACTGCGTCGATCATCGGAATACTGATGTTGGGCTTGCTGGTGGCTATATCAGGGACGTACTCTTCTCTTGTGCAAATTATCCACGAGTTGCAACTGGGAGTGTAAAATGTCCAATTCTTTTCTTTAGCTTATCTTTTAGATGAACTGGTTAAATGATATGCAATTTAATAGTATCAGCGAGGCCTCCATATGCTCTGAATCGTGTTTCTTGTTTCAGGCTTTCAGCAGCCGAATGCATTTCGCAAAAAAAAAATATATATATCCTAAGGAATGAATTAGTGACATTGATATTACCCTCAAAGAAGAAAGAAAATATAATGATAACTAAATCAAAACTAAAATAATAAAATTTTATATGAAACAATGAATTAGCGGCATTGGTATTGCACTTTAAGAAGAAAGAAAAGAAAACTTGCACGCTGAAATTGCACTTTTTTTAGTATACAAAAAAATAGTCATATAATAGTACAATTTTCGCATACATTTTATAGTATTTGTGCGTATATATTTTTTTTTTGAAAAGATTTGTGCGTATATATTTTAGATTCACCCAACACCCCAAAAACACCCACACACAAAAACCCAACTAATCTGTACCAATATAAAAAGACCCAAAGGGGTAGATCCAATTAATCTTGGCCATCAAATCATGTCAATCCAACGACCTAGATTGCTTCAATGTCGAGCGCTCAACACATTTAACATGCAGTTAATTTCATGCCAAAAAATAGTGCTAATCACATAATAACACGCAAATAATATCCTACTTAATATCTGCATGCACTTAATATACTTCCAAATTAACGTGCATTGCACGTGCACATTGACTAGTAAAAGAAAGAAAAAGGAAAGCAAATCTATACCAATATAAAAAGACCCAAAGGGGCAGATTCAATTAATCTCGGCCATCAAATCATGTCAATCCAACGACCTAGACTGCTTCAATGTCGAGCGCTCAACACGTTTAACATGCAGTTAATTTCATGCCAAAAATAGTGCTAATCACATAATAACACGCAAATAATATCCTACTTAATAGCCGCATGCACTTAATATACTTCCAAATTAACATGCATTGCACGTGCACATTGACTAGTAAAAGAAAGAAAAAGGAAAGCAAAAACAAATAAAACAGAAAAATAAAAAGGAACAAAGGGAGAGAGAGGAGGGCTGGGGCACACATGTAATGGGCTTTAGACCATTTATGAATTGATTGACCCAAATATGTGGTTAGTAAAAAAAAGACCAAAACAACTCGTACAACAAAGCAAAAGAGCACGAATCTTAAAGCAGAATCAACAACCAACAAACTTGACTGACCCAAAATTAATTTGCAGATGACTTACATATAGCTAAAGTAATTGACGAAAGGTAATTAATTTAGCGGAAGGCTAACATGTTTAAAGGCCGAAAGGTGATTAGCATTTGGTGGAAGGTGTACTCTTTGGCAAGGTGATTAGCATTTGGCAAGGTGATTAGATGATGAAAGTCATTGCTACCATCTAGCCGTGTGTTGGCGGCAAGGAAAGAGGCATTGGGAAGACTAGACCATACACATTAATTAGTACAAGAAAGAGGCATTCGGGAAGCGTCGCTTCCGGCAAAGCTCAACAAAGACCGAGTGAAGCTGTCGCTTGACGGACGAAGCCGAGCCGATACAATAGGCGGGCAAAGTGAGCGAGACCAAGACGGGCCAAACGTGGAGTGGCGAAGGGGGTCTACTATATGTATACATGATTAGTAAGCGGTTCAAGGCATCGAACGGAAAATCAAATGAACTAATGAACAGTGTGTCCACGGCGGAATGCCATTCTTAGTTGGCAGAAGGCCATTGCAGGCCACAACGGAAGGCCGTTAATCGATTGTATACTTGTGATTACATGCTAATTTTTTAGGTAATGATGAAAGATGATTGTTATTTGGCGTAAGGTCACCTTTTTATTGAAGTTAATAGTGAAGGAAAATTAAGGTATACGTTTAATTGACCGGCTTTCGTATCGGTGTTCATGGATGCGTCCGGACGTATCAACAGATGGATAACATATCTGTTCTGAGGATCGGTGTTGTAGAAAGCCTTATAGTTTACTTAGGTTCGTCGAACAATAATGTTGTGGGCAGTAAGGTTTGTCGAAAGAATAACATTCTGCAGAGTGGTTTTGAAAGCAAACCGAAAAGTTCTCTTTTTTTAGGGCCACCGAAAAGATCTCTTTTCTGTTTTTGAGGGGTACCGGAAAGATCTCATGGATCCCATTTCTTCATCTAGCCGACATACACCGGGGCGGGTGCCCAGCCAGGCCCAAGGCCCAGCCCACGAATCTCAAATTGCTTGTTGAAAGCAGGTGAACAACACTTTTTTTTTCCTACAGCCGGCCCACTCAACGTTAGGATTTCGGCCGTCCTGCTTCCGTGACTGACAGTGGTTGAGTTTTTTTTTCCCTATCTTCACATCAGTGCATCGCTCCTAGAGGACCCGGACGAAGTCAGAGCATCTCTAGCAGATCCCTTAAAATGCATAAAACTGTAAAATAACCGCCAGTTTACAGTTTCAGGCGGAAAAAAGACCCGAATAAAACCCGTAAACAACTCCGACCTGTAAAAGTTTTTAAGGGGCGCGGAAAACATCCCCGCCGAACCCGTGAAAATAAAGATTTCAGAGGCAACCCGAGGGCGCCCTGTATACGCGAAAAACCGTTGGTGGGAGTCCAACTACCATCGGAATCTTCATGGCTCGCTCCCGGCCGTCGCCCCGTCCGTCTCCGGATGCCGCCCTGCTCATTCAGGAAGCCGCCTCACCCGTCCGGATCACCGCCCGTCGGTCCCCAGCCGCCGCCGACGGAAACTCGAGCAGCTACCACTACTAGAAAAAGGGCTATAGCTAATATAGACATTAGTGGCGCACTATGTATGTGGTGCGCCACTGCCACACGGGTGCGTCACTAATGTTTATATTATTAATGGCGCACCTTGTGTGTGGTGCGTCACCGCTAAGTTTCTCCTGGGCACACCCCCTCCCCAGACTTACCAGTGGCGCACCGTGGTTTGGTGCGCCATTACTAGTTTTAACTAGTAATGGCGCACCACACCCACGGTGCGCCACTACTAACAATTTTTTTTTTTCAAAACTAGTAATAGCGCACCACACACCAGGTGCGCCATTAGTAACCCTGGTTACCAATGGCGCATTCTTAGGAGGTGCACCATTGGTAACCTGAGAGCAGCTAGATAGTTTTTACAGCCACCTACCACACTCACTTTCCCCACTTTATTCTCTCCACCTCTACCAAGTTTGGTCTTGGCTGCCTCCTCCTCCTCACCTCATTTGCACCATAGATTCACCCAAATTAAGTGGTTAAATTTCCTTTTTTTGATAGGCAAGTAAGGGGAAAGCTTTCTTTATGTTCTAGATCTACGTAGTGCGCCACTAATGTCTATATTATGCGCTATTTGGCAGTGGCGCATCACATACATAGTGCGCCACTAATGTCTATATTAGCTATAGCCCTTTTTCTAGTAGTGATCTACTTTTTTCTCCCTCCAACAACGTACACACTTTTTATGGCCTAGATCTACGTATGTTTGTGGTGTTGCATATGTTTGTGTTTGCAGGTACCGGTATTTGAAATGCGATAGTTGCCAATATTTTGCCGGAATGTTGATTCATTTCCGTTTCGGCGAGAATTTGGCACTATGCATTCTTTTTTGTCCTATTTTTAGGCAAAGTCATGCCAAATTTTTTTTTGGTTCTAAAATATCGTTTTGCTCTACCCCGCAGGCGACCATGGTCCGCACGATGACCGAAGGCATCGTGAATAGGTTTTTGAGCTCCGCGAAGGCCGAGATGCTTCAAAAGAACGAGACGGAGATAAGATGTCCATGTCGAAGATGCAAGCTGAAGAGCCTTATGGACCCGGATTCCAGACAGGTGCGGGACCACCTGCTCTTGCGTGGTTTCATGGATGGCTATCGGTGGCAAGGTGATGAAGATGATTATGAAGTCGTCCATGGGGGCCGGGCAAGAAATAAGGAAGGGCAGCAAGACAATAGCGGCGAGGGCGGACGAGAAGACGAAGAATCTCCAGGACATGATCACGAAGTAGATGCAGGACACAGTCATCATGTAGAAGATGCCGGACATGATGATGAGGAAGATCAAGACGAAGGGCATGATCATGAAGATGAAGATGCCGGAGCAGACGACGATGGACCATCGATGGGCTGGGTGCAGGACCCTCATATTCAAGAGCTGCTTCTCAAGCAGACGGGTAACGCAAGAGCTGCCGCCCGAGAGAAAGCCAAGCTGGATCAACTGGAGATAGACGCGGTTACTCCATTGTATGAAGGATGCAGGCCCGAGGATACCCGCCTGAAAGTAACGCTCATGGTTCTGGAGATGAAGGTAAAACACAAAATGACCGACGCATGCTTCGACGAGAACATGTCATTCTGGCACGAACGTCTTCCCAAGGGGAACAAGTGCCCGACCTGTTTCGAGGAGGCGAAGAAAATCGTGTGTCCTCTGGATTTACCGCACGTGAAATACCATGTGTGCATGAACGATTGCATCATTTATCAGGACGAGCACACGGAGTCTACCATATGTCCGGTGTGCGGCGTCACTCGATACAAGAAGAGGAAGAAAGCTCCTCGAAAAGTGGTGTGGTACTTTCTGATCACTCCTCGTCTGCAGCGGTATTTCGCGGACCCTAAGCTAGCAAAGCTCCTGCGTTGGCACGCGGATAGGGAGGAGAAGAAGCGAGAAGATGACGGAAATGATCAGGAGATAAATAAAAAAGACAAGATGCTGAGTCACCCTAAGGATGCGAGCCAGTGGCAAGTGTTGAACTTCGAACACCCAGAATTTGGGGACGATCCAAGGAACATCGTGCTGGGCGCGAGCACCGATGGAGTCAATCCGTTTGGCAGCCAGAGAAGCACACATAGCACCTGGCCTGTGTTTGTGTGGATGTACAACCTTCCCCCCTGGATGTGCATGAAGAGGAAGTACATTCACATGAGTATGCTAATTGAAGGGCCAAAACAACCAGGGAACGACATCAATCTGTATCTGGGGCTGCTGAAAGAGGAGCTAGACACGCTGTGGAAAACGCCAGCCAATACGTGGGACGCCGCAGCGAAAGAATATTTCCCTATGAGAGCCGCACTGCTCACGACGGTGCACGACTATCTCGGTTACGGATATGTTGCGGGGCAGGTGGTCCACGGATTTTGTGCATGCGTCAGGTGCATGGATGACACAACGTATCGCCAGCTAGATAGAGATCCCGGGTCTTCGAAAACCATGTTCATGGGACATCGAAGGTGGCTTCGCGACGATGACGCATGGAGAAAACGCAAGGATCTGTTCGATGGTGAAACCGAACCCCGAAGACGCCCGCGTACGAGGAGCGGCGAGGAAATAGACGAGCTGTTGAAAAATTGGAAAGAGTGCCCACCGCCGGGAAAGAAGCGAAAGGCGCCAGAGCCGCTGCTGAAGGTATGGAAAACGAGGTATGTTTTCTGGGACTTGCCGTACTGGAAGATCCTACGTGTGCCTCACAGCCTTGACGTCATGCATATCACGAAGAACGTGTGCGAGAGTCTGCTTGGTACCCTGCTCAACATGCCAGAGAGGACCAAAGATGGGCCGAAAGCAAGGGCAGACTTGCAATCAATGGGCATCAGGGAGGAGCTTCATGCAAAACGCCCTAATGATGATGAGGCGAAGGACACGGAAAGTCGTCGCAAAGGCAAAAAGGCCAAGAAGATTG
The DNA here is from genome assembly GCA_011799875.1 of Thinopyrum elongatum. Lineage (NCBI taxonomy): Eukaryota > Viridiplantae > Streptophyta > Magnoliopsida > Poales > Poaceae > Thinopyrum > Thinopyrum elongatum. The sequence goes on from CM022298.1 coordinate 467,922,208, forward strand.
AATATGACTGCCCTCCCGCGTGCTTCACTCTAAGTCAGGAGGAGATCCAGCAGTTTTTTACCTGCCTCGTAGGAGTAAAACTTCCTTACGGTTACACGGGGAAGATAAGCAGATACCTAGACTCAGCGAAGCAGAAGTTCAGCGGGATGAAGTCTCACGACTGTCACGTGCTGATGATGCAGATACTTCCAGTTGCAATCCGTGGGATCATGGACGCGCACGTCCGTGAAACGCTATTTGGCCTATGCAACTTTTTCGACGTCATCTCTCGAAAGTCGGTTGGCGTGAGGCAACTCAGAAGGCTACAGGAAGAGATCGTGGTGATACTATGCGAGCTTGAGATCTACTTCCCGCCCGCATTCTTCGACGTTATGGTGCATCTGCTGGTCCATATCGTGGAGGATATCATCCAACTCGGGCCGACGTTCCTGCACAGCATGATGCCGTTCGAAAGGATGAATGGTGTCATCAAAGGATACGTTCGCAACAGGGCACGTCCAGATGGAAGCATAGCCAAGGGCTTTCTGACCGAAGAGTGCATCTCCTATTGCACGAATTATCTAGGCATCGAGAACCCCGTTGGTCTGCCCGTCAACAGGCACCTCGGCAGGCTCGCTGGATGGGGTCACCGCGAGGGTCGCCGCGAAATGCATGTCGACTTCAAGGGTCGACTCGCCGACTTTGAAAGAGCAAACCTAGTCGCGCTACAACACATAGACGTGGTCGATCCTTGGGTGGTAGAGCACAAAACCTTTATTGAGAAGACGTACAATGACCGAGGCCAACAGAGGATGGACGGAGATATAATCAAAGAGCACAACTCATGTTTCACGCGTTGGTTCAAGGAGAAGCTTCTGTCGTACCCTTTACATGAGGATTCTTCCGCGGAAGAAAAACTCATATTCGCCTTGTCACAGGGCGTCGAGCACAACCTGATGACCTATGAGGCGTACGATATCAACGGCTACACATTCTACACCGAGGAAAAGGACATGAAGAGCGATTATCAGAACTCTGGGGTAACGATGGAATCCTACACCGGTAACAAGAAGGACAGATACTACGGAAGGATCGAGGAGATCTGGGAGCTGAGCTACGCTGGAGAGAAGATCCCGATGTTCCGTGTCAGATGGGCCAAGAGCGTCCTAAAAGAAGACCGGTATTTCACCACCATGGTTATACCCGAAGCCAAATCCAAGACCGCGGGCGCAAACGTCACCGCGAAAAATGAGCCATGGGTACTGGCTTCCCAAGTGGACCAATGCTTCTTCATTACCGACCCGTCAAAGCCCAGTCGTGTTTTCGTGAGGAGAGGCAAAAGGAACATCATCAGAATGGATGGAGTCGCCAATGAGCAAGACTTCGACAAGTACGGCGACCCGAAGATGGAAGATGACGACGACGATGAAGTACCATACACCACAAGAAGAAGCAGGACCACCCTACCTAAAGGACGTCCGTTCAAGAGAAGAACTCCATTTGCGAAAAAGAAGGGCAAGATGATTGTGAAAAGATAGCTAAGATCGAATCACGACGTGTCGGCCGCGTGTGTGTGTGTCAGTGGCAAGCTCAATTATTACATTCAACTAAATTATTACATGTATCACTTGATTTCAACCATGTCATCTAATTCTAAATCTTTGCACAATGGTTTTATCACTCCATTTGCATTTTCCTTTTCTTTTATCTCAAATCTTAAATTATTACATGCAACTAAAAATCCAAAAAAATAAAAAAAAAGTTAGTAATGGCGCACCAGGAGAAGGTGCGCCATTGCTATCACGGTGTTTACGGCGCACCCCTAAAAGGTGCGCCATTGATATACCCCTTTTTATGGCGCATCCCTAAAAGGTGCGCCATTGCTAACCCAACCGGCTAGCCGCGGCCCAGCCCAACTACTAGCCGCCCCTCCCCTCAAAACCTAGCAACCACTCAAAAAAAAACCTAGCAGCCTCGCCCTCGCCTCCTCCCTCGTCTCAAACCCTCTCCCTCCCCGCCGCCACGTCCCCATCCTCCGTCCCCGTCCGCGAGCGCCGCCGTCCTTCTCTACCCTGCCGCCTCCGCCGCCGCCTCCCCCTCCCCGCCGCCGCGTCGTCGTCCCCGTCCGCGAGCGCCGCCAGAAGCCAGAAGGTGCTCCTCCTCCTCCTTGCACCTCTTCCTCCTCTCTTAGCACCTCTTCCTCCTCTCTTAGCAGCACCTAGGGTTGGTCTGAAAGAAGTTGTTTCTTTTACAGGAGGATATCATCGCTGTCGCTGTCCCCGTCCCTGTTCGCGAGCGCCGCCGTCCTTCTCTGCTCTGTCGCCAGAAGCCAGAAGGTGCTCCTCCTCCTACTACTCTTCCTCCTCCTCTCATTTCTATTTTTACTGATGCTCTGTGGTAAAATGACACTATCGGGACTCGGGGCAAGCCATAATACAAAAATAGCATCAGTTATATGCGACACAAAATAAAATGATTTATTTCTCCTATAAGTGTTGTGCCCATCTTTCTCGCGTTTGATTTGCCTTGTCTCTGTTCTTGTACCTTACGGATCTAGGGCTGTGGATTGTTGCTAGTCGTATTTTTGATGCCTTCTTGTAGATTTAGTGGCTCGGCTGTCAACCCACCTTGGCAGCCACCCCGATGTGGAAAGTCTAGGGAAGAAACTGTAAATAGCAGTCTGGGTAGTGAGGAAGAGAATCATGAAGCAACATTCGAGTTTCAGCAGTATGCACAGAATATCAGCCATAGAGGCATGTCCTGTATATAGACATCATAAACCAAAACCCAGGAGACAGACAGTTGTGCTAGAATGCTAATACGCTGAAACCAAACTATGCCAGATTTTAACTTTTCGCTACTATATGACATAGAAAAGATTGGCAATTGTAATGTACTCCCTCCGTAAAGAAATATAAGAGCGTTTAGATCACTAAAGTAGTGATCTAAACGCTCTTATATTTCTTTACAGAGGGAGTATAAAGTAACATAAGTAAAGCTATTATTCTCAGTGTGAAGCAGTAAAGAAACTGAAGAATGCTAACACGCTGGGACGAAAATATGCAAAGAATTTTACTTTTGGCTGTATTGGCATATGCAATGTAGAAAGTTTCATTAGTAATGCCACAGCTTCTCATTTTGCAAAGCAGCAAAACTGTTCCCATTATCTGTAAATGATGAATTCTGTCATGCTTTAACCTTTTAGCTATGCATAACACTCGGATATCTCATTTGGCAAAGTAGATGAACGGAACAGTTTCACTGCAACTAATTTGGGGAGCCCATGCAGAATTGACAATCGGATGTGCTGTTGATAGTAGATCAAAGATAAATAGTTACCCCTTTCTCCTGAAATGTTGATTAATTTCCGTTTCGGTTGAGAATGGGGCACTCCTAGGTCAAGAAAATTAGCAAAGGTCATGCCCAATTTTCTTGACCTAGAAGGTGCCCGATTCATGTCGACGTCTGAATACAAACACAGTTTTTGCTTAGTTTAACTAGTACATGGCCCCTGGTTTCGACCTTGTTATTACCCAGCCGCTGCTGGCTCAGCAATGTGACGAACACCTAGGCGTCCTCACTTGCGTACGTGGCAAAATGCTTTCGCCACCGTCTTACAATTAATCATTCTAGCCTTTTTTCCTATTTAGAGCGAACATGGCCGACAACGATGAGGCCGGCGGTTCGGGCAAGTCATTCTGGGAGCTGTCCCAGGAGATGGAGGAAGAACCTCACCGCTATGAGGACGCCGCAGAAGACACCGATCCCGACTACACAACCCCTAGTGGCGTCGGGGATGACACCACTGATGGTGCCGCCGGGGATGCCACCACTGATGATGGCAGCGCACGCACAGATGGCAGCCAACCGAAGAGGCAATGGAAGGACTGGCGCCCGAACGTGCTCGGCACCGTCAAGGAGGAATTTACTGAAGTGTCCTCCAGTGGGCATCCAACGGCGCCCAAAGAATTAGTCAGTGGGTACGCGGGACAACTCGGGTGCATTCTCCGGAGCACCGTCTCGATCAACACCAAGAACCTAAGGCATCGTGACCGAGGGAATTTGCGCAACCTCCTCTTCACGAAGCTGCACGAACGATACAAGTTCCCCGGTGACTTCGCAAACACACGCCTCTCAGGGAATAAAGTGAATAGTGCCGCCCTCACGAAATTGAGCACGACCCTGGCTACTTGGAGAGCCATGGTGAAGAGAAGGATTCTAAGTGGTGATAGTTATGAGAAGATCAAGGAGACAAATCCTTCGATCAGCGAAGCTGACTACCTGGAGTTCAAGATCAAGTGCGAGAGCAACGCATCCGCGGAATCAAGTCAGTGGGGGAAAGATATGCGGGACTTGAACTTAGGGTCCACAAACTCGGTCCCGGCGGTTACAGAGTGGCGGAACCTATATGGGACAAGGAGGACGCGGAGCGTGCCGAGCAAGGCCTACCGCCCCTCTTCGATAAATACCATGAAAAGCAGACCAGGAACTATGTCAGGGCCCGGTACAAGGTGGACCCGGTAACAAAGGAGCTTACCACGGATCCGAAGGTGAAGGCGCTTGAGCTTGTTCTGGTAAGGAATACACCCCCGCGTAATTAGCTCCATATGGTTGCATTCTAATTAATGAAGCCAAATTTCTAAATGGTTCACGTTCCTTCCGCAGGAAACTGAAAGCAGTAGCGCGGGGTCTCAGAGCTCCCCGTCTGCCCCTTGGGACACCACTTTAAATAGGGCATTGAACGTAATGAAACACAAGGATAAGTTCAGTAAGCCGTCGTCAGCTGGTCGTGTGGCCGGCAAAGGCTTGTCCACGAAATGGTCGGAATACTATAAGGCTGGGCGAACGGAGAGAAAGACCAGCTCGGAAAGCCAGGAGCGTGAGGTTAAAGAACTCAAGGCACAAGTGGCACGGATTCCGGAGATAGTCCAAGAGCAAGTGCGAGACCAACTGGGAGCGACGATCACCGCCATTATGCCTACCTTGCTTGAGGGGCTGCAGGCGTGGATTGCGGGCGGCCAACAGGGGCCGTCCCCGGCATTGGTGTCTCCGACGGAGGCGACATTGGTGTCTCCGGCGTCGGCGCCGGCATTGGAGCTTAATGCACCCGGGTGTGGGAAGAATACGTCGGCCGGCACCTCGGCAGCAAGCGGCCCCTCCGTCACTTGCACGCCCGCCGTTGGCGTTGCCTCGACATTAGCCGAGCTCAACGCCATCACGGTAACTAAGCCTCGGCCGATGACTTCATCTCCTTGCCTTTGACTGGGCATCCCTGGCGCCCTACATGTTTTCGCAGGGCGCCGCCGACGTTCCATGCACTCTCCTGCACTTCGTGGACGGCGAGTTGATCGATGTCGCCAAGGCCAAAATCGTTCAACCGGGCAACCGCGTGTTCCACGGTAATCCGATGCCACCCACCGTGTATAGGGTTCAACCGGTTCGGGTGCTGCGGGGCTGCGACGACTTGTTACCTCCGTTTCGACCCCCTAGGGCCGACGAAGATGATGTGATGACCCTCAGCGCCTGCTTAAGCTGGTCCATGCTTTGGCCGAAGAGCCAGATTTGTTTGGGGGCGGGGGACACCACCCCACAGACAACACCGCCAGTCGTGCCGGCGCCAAGCCATGGCAAGACCGCCGCAACGCTACCGCCGTCAGCTGATCCGGACATGCATATGGCACAGGATCCGGACGACGACGACGACGGTACATTTTTCAATGTCGATAAGTACTTCAACGAACATGGGTACGGTGACGAATTCTTGGGGCCTCCTTCTCAAGAACCCAACCCTGCAAAAGACGATTGCGATCTAGCTGGTACCGCGGAGAAACCCAATTGCAACAGGCGTCATCTGGCGTTCAGTTCTCAGGAGACGCCTCCAGCTGCCGCCTTCACCGAGACTCAAATAGCCGAGGTGCGAAATAAAATATTATCAGCCCCAACACACTCAAGAAGGTGATCTCTGAGCAGAACTCGATCCTATTACAGCAGAAGAAGCAGAAGGGACGGAAAAGAAAAAATAACAAGGGTGCGAGCCAGCCGGCACCGAGTACGATCCGTGCTCAGGACGGGCCACCAATACCTAAGGATATCTCGAGGAGGGTGCATGTGGAGGGTAGGCCGATGCTACCGACTAATCTGCTCAATGCTGCAACCGGTGCTATGCGGAGTCTGCATGACAGTGTTCTTTCTATGGAGAAGCGGCGTCTCTCCGAGAATGATGTGGCATACCCGGTTTTCGTGGCCAAGGTGCCAGAGGGCAAGGGCTTTGTCGATAGCACCATCGGGCGTATGATCGTCCTGCGGTTTGATGACATCTTCGCTATGTTTAACCTTCATCCGCTGCACTACACCTTCATTCGGCTATTTTCGCTCAGTATGGAGATGCGGATCATTAGAGACAAGACCCCGGACATCGTGATAGTCGACCCCTTCTACATGCGTGCCAAGATCTTGGGCAGCGCTGGGGACCGGCAAGTCACGAGTTCATACCTCGAAGGCGTCATTCTGGCGAACCCAGATAAGGATAACTTCCTCGTGCCTTACTTTTCCGAGTAAGTCATCCCCTCACCGCCCCGTAACATATGATTTCTTAGATTTCGATCGTTCTTTTTTTTTCTAACATTCCGTGTTTTGTGCAGTGACACACATTGCACACTCATCCTCTTAAGCCCGAAATATTCCATGGCCACGTATTTCGACTCGGACCGTCAGTCGAAGAAAGACTACAGAAATATGAAGAAAGTTCTTGATGATGCTCTCCCCGGCTACGCCAAATCTGGAGGCACCTTCAGGAGGCCAATTTGTAGGTACGGCAAGCTAGTGTTCACCCACGTAACGACGTTCCCCTGCGTCAAGCAGCCGCCTGGCAGTCAGAAGGATGCCTACTACGCCCTCCATCACATGCGGGCGATCGTACGGGACCATAATCACCTTATGCTACCAAATAATCTCAAAGATTGGGCCGCACGCTTGTGGGCAATCCAGGACGAGGACATCAGACAAGAATTCTTTCGCATCCAGTCGGAGTTTGCGGAAATCATCTATCAAGATGTACTTCGTACCTCGGGGCAGTTCTACCTCAAATATCAACCGTCCAACAGTGAAATAGAAACAACGCTACAAATGCAGGCTGACAACGACCGCACATTCATGACCATCACGAAAGACGGCGGCTTCATCCACGCTCCGGTCCCTTAGTCGAGTCGAAAGTATTGATGCTATGTAGTTCTGAAATATCGATTAGCTCATGTTGTAATTAAACTTTAATGAACTTGTATGTCTCTTTAGTTTGGACAGTCGTTCAACTTATATGTAATCGATGCTATTTATTAGTAGGACCATGAATCGTGCTATTAATGTGTTGCTTTTCTCTTCCGATCCTTTTGTTGCATACTTATATATTGCTTATATATTATCTGTGAATTGTACTAACGTTTTGTTTGTCTAGTGCATAGAGATGCTGTCGTATGTCATGTACAAGGGTAAGGTTCCCGGAGTCTACGACGACTGGGAGGAGTGTCAGAGACAGGTTCACCGTTTCAGCGGTAACAGTTACAAAGGGTACACCACTAGGGCGGAGGCGGAAGCTAGATACGCGCGCTATCTAGCGGGAGAGAGGAGGGAGCGGAGGAGGAACCGGATGAAGACCAGTTTCATCGCGATGATGCTCATCGTGACCGCAGCTCTCTTCTATGTGATGGTAGTTTAGATGATCGATATCGACTTTGTAATGTGACGACAAACTCGGCTAATATGATGAACTTTGCTAATGTCTCGAGACCTAAACTTGGCTAATGTTTGAACTTTGTTCGCTATTTCGAATTTGGAGACTAATATGATGGATTCTATTGTGTGATGTTTATATTCTGTGCTGTAACGTATTTTGTAACCTGTGCAAATACCAGAAAAGCAAAAAATAATAATTCCTAATATTCATAGTAGTGGCGCACCAAGATAAATACCAGTGGCGCATTATCGGGCATAGTAATGGCGCACTTGGGGCATAGGTGAAGGCAAATATGGCCCCCAGTTGTGGCGCACCATATTGAGCATTAGTGGCGCACCAAGACTAAATACCAGTGGCGCATTATGGGGCATAGTAATGACGCACTTGGGGGCATACGTGAAGGTAAATATGGCCCCCTAGGAGGCATAGTAATGGCGCACTGTTGGACATAGTAACGGCGCATCAGAGGTGCGCCATTACTATTTGTTACTAGTGGCGTGTTAATAGTGGCGCACCTACAGTGCGCCATTAATAACAAAAACTGGTGCGCCACTGACAGCCTTTTTTCTAGTAGTGTACGGCGACGAAGGAGCTCCTGGATCGATCCGGCCACGGACGAGCTAGCTAGCTAGCAAGCTCCTGGATCCATTCGGCCACGGACGAGCTAGCTAGCTCCCGGATCCATCCCGCCACGGTCGAGCTAGCTAGCTCCTGGATCCATCCGGCAACGGAGGAGTTGGCTCCTGGATCGATTCGGCGACTACGGCGGGTGACGCGAGCTGACTATGAACACGGGCGAGAGGAAGAAGAAGACGTCGGGAAGAATATACGCGAATATTCGGTTTTACAATATAAGTTTAAGAGGTCTGTTCGGTCGCATCTCAAACCGATTCTTAAAATGCGTTTTTCGCGAACTGAAAACCGCGTTGTTTAAAGGGTCTGCTAGAGATGCTCTTAAAATCCATATTCCAAACGATTCCATCCATAGGAGTGGTTTTTTTTTCTTCTTTTTATTGCGGGAACACCCATCGGAGTGGCTAGCATAAAATATTGCGGGAGAGCGGCGAACGTATACGACGAACACCTTTTGACCCGTGCACGGTTTTCAGTTCGCGGTTTAAGGGGCCTGCTAGAGATGCTCTTAAGATCCATATTCCAAACTGATTCCATCCATAGGAGTGGTTTTTTTCTTCTTTTTATTGCGGGAACACCCATCGGAGTGGCTAGCATAAAATATTGCGGGAGAGCGGCGAATGTATACGACGAACACATTTTGACCCGTGCACGGTCCCTTTACTACTCCAGCTAACCCAACTTCCACTTCGCTCGTCCTCCACGCCGTGAACAGCCCAAGTCACAGCGAACGAGCCGCTGAGGTGGCCGGAGTGATGAGTTTGCTTGTCTAATTAATTAGATGAAGCTCGATTTGCCTCAGGCATCCGCGAAGTTTGAGAAAAAATGAGGTGTGAGAAGATGTTTGGAACCCTGTACAATTCCTGTGAAAGTGTATGAATTCCTTCCCTATCCTCCAAAATTCCTACAAACCAAACTGCAGGAAAGGAAATATTCCTGTGTGTACAGTATTCCTGAACTTTTCCTATGGTTTTCCTGTAAACCAAAGGGAGCCGCAAAAATAAGTATACCAGGTCTTGTGCCGGAGCACACATTTCGGTTTCAGGTCGCGGTCGGGCGCCGTGCGCGGCTGAATAAACAAGAGTTGTAGAGGACCGGACACGATATGACGCGGACAAAAACCTCAGTGCCCGCGGTGGGGCGATCAAGACGAAAATACGGTGGCCGTGATTCGATCGTCCCACCAACGGCCGATCGTCACGCACATGGCCACAACTTTAGAACGGCAAGGACGAGTTGGCCACGATGTACTATCGCGGCTCCTAGTGTACTCCTACGTTAGCTCTCTCTCTCTCTCTCTCTCTCTCTCTCTCTCTCTCTCTCTCTCTGAGAGGGATGTTTTCGGCGACGTCTACTCATGTGGTGAACCGCTTTATTTTTGTTTTATGTACATATATAGGCAAAGATCCATTGGGAGGTAATTCCTCGTTGATGAGATTGACGAACTGTACGTTAGTTTCATATGTACTATGAAAAGATTTGACTTTGTCCCCTTGACTGAAGTGGTTTATTGGAGGTACTGTATGTTAGGCTGGTCATAGTGGGAGTAAGAGCATCTCCAGCCGCGCCCCCAACAGGTCCCCCAAGGTCCTTTTTTAGTGCCGGCGCCGAAAATTCGGCCCAGTCGCGTCACAGGAGCCCCTTTTTCGTCGGTTAGGTCCGAAACTGGCGCCGGCGGACCCAGGCCGAACCCGGCGCGTTGGGGGCGCCTGGGAAACTGAATTTGGCGCGAACGGGAATGGGCCCGCTGAGTCAGCGACACGCCGCTTCGTCGTCCTCATCGCCTTGGTTCCCGCGGGAATCAATGCCAAGGCTGCCGCGCTGCCGCGCCGGTCAGCCTTCCATTGATGCCTCACGGACGGCGCAGTCCCCCGCGGCCATCCCCGCGCCATCCCTCGCGGCCGCCTCAATGCCGACGGGCGGCGCGAATGGTGGGGCGTGCCCGGCAGCACCCTCGAAGCCGTCCTCGACCACATCGAGACCGGCAACACGCCGCGCCTCGAGTACCTGGCGCCCACGTCCTTCTCTCGCCGCCGCGGTAGTTCCTGGACACCGCGGCGAATGGAGGCGGCGACCTCCTCGTCGTCGGGTTCCGGTTCGCCGGCGCTCCACCCCGTCAAGCCGGAGCCGCAGGAGACGCGGCGCCCTCGTCATCAACGAGGGCGGCCGCCCCTCCCTTCCGCCTCGTCCGGCCGAAGACCGAGCCGGGGTTGCTCCCCGTCAAGAAGGAGCACACGGAGATGGACGCCGACGACGAGACCGCCCTCAAGTGGGCGAAGGCGGACTACGTCCGCGAGCAGGTGGAGCGCCAGCGCCGGGCCTACGAGGAGATCAAGGCCCGGCGCCGCGGACGCGACGAGGGCGGCGTCGTCGTCCTCGACAGCGACGACGAGGAGGCGCCCGGGCAGTCCAACCCCTAGCGCGTCGGCGACCCTGGTCAGGGGTGCAGCAGGGACGGGGGCGGCTCCAGCGGGACGCAAGGCGGTGGCGGCGACGATGACGACGACAACGGCGGCGGCTGTTGGTGTCAAAACCGGCAGATCTCGGGTAGGGGGCCCAAGCTGTGCGTCTAAGGATCGATGGTAACAATGGACAATGGGGACATGATGTTTACCCAGGTTCGGGCCCTCTTAATGGAGGTAAAACCCTACGTCCTGCTTGATTGTATTCGATGAGTATAGGGGTTACAAGAGTTGATCTACCTCGAGATCGTAATGGCTAAACCCTAGCTGTCTAGCCTATGATTATTCTGATGGCCTCTACGGACTAAACCCTCCGGTTTATATACACACCGGAGGGGCCCAGGGTCGTACAAAGTCGGTTTATAGAGGAAGGAAAGAATACATCCGGACACCAAACTTGCCATCTACGCATACAAGAGTCCCACCCGGACACGGGGGATAGCCTTATGCTTTATCTTCACGGCCCATCAGTCCGGCCCATATCGAATTGACCGGACACCCGAGGACCCCCTAATCCAGGACTCCCTCAGTAGCCCCCGAACTTGCCTTCAATGACGATATAGTATCCGGCTTATGTCTTCGGCTTTGCAAGGCGGGTTCTTCATCATACTCCGGATTGACGACAGTCCGGTTTTGACCTCCATGTTCTGCCTTTATGATTCCTCCCTGTCGTCGCCTCGATTTCCACGCGTCAGGTGAGGGAGTCCTGGATTAAGGGGTCCTCGGGCGTCCAGGCTACGTAACGTGGGGCGGACTGATGGGCCATGAAGATACAAGACAGAAGACTCTCTCCCGTGTCCGGATGGGACTCTCCTTGGCGTGGACGGCAAGCTTGGCGTTCGGATATGAAGATTCCTTTCTCTGTAACCGACTTTGTACAACCCTAGTCCCCTCCGGTGTCTATATAAACCGGAGGGTTTAGTCCGTAGAGGCAATCATAATCAGACTGGCTAGACTTCTAGAGTTTTAGCCATTACGATCTCGTGGTAGATCAACTCTTGTAATACTCATATTCATCAAGATCAATCAAGCAGGACGTAGGGTATTACCTCCATAGAGAGGGCCCGAACCTGGGTAAACATCGTGTCCCCCGTTTCCTGTTACCATCGACCTTAGACGCACAGTTCGGGACCCCCTACCCGAGATCCGCCGGTTTTGACACCGACATTGGTGCTTTCAGTGAGAGTTCCGCTGTGTCGTCGCTAGAAGACTCGATGGCTCCATCAATCATCCACAACGATGCTGCCTTGAGGGAGGTCTTTCTTCCCGTCCAGATCTTCGTATTCGGCGGCTTCATACTGCGGGCCAACTCGCTTGGCCATCTAGAGCTGATCGACAGCTACGCCCCTGGCCATCAGGTCAGGTTTGGAAGCTTGAACTACGTTGCTGATATCTGTGGAGACTTGATCTTTGACGAATTCGAGCCCATGGCAGCCGCTCCCTACCACCGCGATGAACATGACCTAAATCTGTCATCGGACCATACCCGGGAGATAGCGCCTGTAACTGCCCTGGCCCTAGATCCGGAGCAGATTGCGCCATCCGAGGACGGGAAGCTCAACCCCGCCATGGAAGCCGCAAACTCAGCGGCGTTGGAGCCACACACAGACCCAACTTCGAACGGGATCTGTGTCACCGGAACCTCGGATTCATCTCCGGCCATAGGTTCCGAACCGCGTGCATCCGCGCCCATTGAGCTCGATCGGGCGCCGATCGTTGAGTTCAGCTCCGCGGACGTCTTACGACACTCACCTTCGAATGATGTGCTAAAATCGTTAAAAACCCTCTCCTTAGCGGGGGACTCACAGCCGAATTATATCCGGTTGGAACTGGAGGCTGATGACGGAGAATTTCGCTTCCCACCCACCACCCACTTCATTGCCACTGTCGAAGACTTAACCGACATGCTCGATTACGACTCTGAAGACATCGACGGTATGGACGACGATGCCGGAGAGGAGCAGGCCCAAAACCCGCCGTTTACTGGGCGCTGGACAACCACCTCCTCGTATGACGTGTACATGGTGGATACTCCCAAAGAGAATAACGGCGATAACGAGAAAGATCCAGCCGAGAATAAACCTCCTGAGACACAGCCAAAGCGCCGACGTCAGCGGCACTGCTCTAAATCACGTCGTGGAAAAGACAGCAATACCGGCACAAGAGAAAACAATACTCCGGACGATGCCGAAGACAAAGAAGATCCCGCCGAGCCGACATCCGAACAGGACGGTAGGGAAGATGGGCAAGTCAGCCCTGACGAACAGGCCATAAACAAAGACTCGGAGGACAGCAACTATCTTCCACTCTCCGAAGATGAGGTGAGCCTCGGCGACGAAGACTTTATCGTGCCTGAGGAACCCGTCGAGCAGGAGCGCTTTAAGTGCCGGCTAATAGCCACTGCGAGGAGCCTGAAAAAGAAACAGCAGCAGCTTCAAGCTGATCAAGATCTGCTCAACGACAGATGGACTGATGTCCTGGCAGCCGAGGAATACGGACTCGAGCGCCCCATTAAAAGTTACCCGAAGCGTAAATTGCTACCCCAATTCGACGACGAGGCACTTGAGCCCATGCCATCAACATGTAATGCGGCTGACCGACCACCATGTGGCCGGGACAAAGCGGCAACTCAAGCCGAACACCTGCCCATACTACCTCGACGTAAAGGCAAAGACACCACAGCTCGGGAATACACATATGACCTGCGGCAAAACCTGGAGAACAGAGCAGGTCAGTCCATATCGATCTACGGATCGCGGGGGCATGCCTCGGTGCGCGACAACGGCTATCAAGCCAGACATACCGAGCATAACCACGTCAGGGCCGAAAACCGCAGACGGACTACATCCGCACTACGTCGCGACTTGGCCCGATATAGAGGCGCCACACATCCCCTCTGCTTCACTGATGAAGTAATGGAGCACGAATTACCAGAAGGGTTTAAACCCGTAAATATCGAATCATATGATGGAACAACAGATCCCGCGGTATGGATTGAGGATTTTCTTCTCCATATTCATATGGCTCGTGGCGATGACCTTCACGCCATCAAATACCTCCCACTAAAACTCAAGGGGCCAGCTCGGCACTGGTTGAACAGTCTGCCTGAAAACTCTATTGGCAGCTGGGAGGACTTGGAAGACGCCTTCCGCGACAACTTCCAAGGCACATATGTACGACCTCCGGATGCCGATGACTTAAGTCACATAGTTCAACAGCCTGGAGAGTCGGCCAGGAAATTCTGGACTAGGTTCCTAACTAAAAAGAACCAGATCATCGACTGCCCGGATGCCGAAGCCCTAGCCGCCTTTAAGCATAGCATCCGCGACGAATGGCTCGCTCGTCACCTCGGCCAAGAAAAGCCGAAGTCCATGGCAGCCCTCACGGCACTCATGACCCGCTTTTGTGCGGGCGAGGATAGTTGGCTAGCCCGTAGCAATAACACTGCAAGCAATGCCGGTACCTCTGAAGCCAAGAATAGCAATGACAAGCCCCGACTCAACAGGCACAAGCGCCGAAGCAATGGTGGCACTGCCGATGACACGGCGGTCAACGCCGGTTTCAGCGGCTCCAAGTCCGGCCAGCAGAAGAAGCCATACAAAAGAAACAATCCGGGCTCATCCAGCTTGGATCGCATACTCGATCGTCCATGTCAGATCCACGGCACCCCTGATAAACCAACCAATCATACCAACAGAGACTGTTGGGTTTTTAAACAGGACGGCAAGTTAAATGCCGAAAACAAGGAGAAGGGGTCGCAAAGCGAGGACGACGACGAGGAGTCCCGTCCGCCGAACACAGGAGGACAGAAGAAGTTCCCTCCCCAGGTTAAAACGGTGAACATGATATACGCCACTCATATCCCCAAAAGGGAGCGCAAACGAGCGCTCAGGGACGTCTACGCGATAGAGCCAGTCGCCCCAAAGTTCAACCCTTGGTCGTCCTGCCCGAGCACCTTTGATCGCAGGGACCATCCGACCAGTATCCGTCATGGCGGTTCAGCCGCACTGGTCCTCAATCCAATTGTTGATGGATTCCATCTCACGCGCATCCTCATGGACGGCGGCAGCAGCCTGAACCTGCTCTATCAGGATACAGTGCGCAAAATGGGCATCGATCCCTCAAGGATCAAACCCACAAAAACTACCTTTAAAGGAATCATACCAGGTGTAGAGGCCCGCTGTACGGGCTCAATCACACTGGAGGTTGTCTTCGGATCCCCGGACAACTACAGAAGCGAAGAGTTGATCTTTGATATCGTCCCCTTCCACAGCGGCTATCACGCACTGCTCGGACGAACCGCATTTGCTCGATTCAATGCGGTGCCACACTATGCTTATCTCAAGCTCAAGATGCCGGGACCACGCGGCGTCATAACAGTTAACCGAAACACGGAGCGCTCCCTCCGTACCGAGGAGCACACCGCGGCCTTGGCAGCGGAAGTACAGAGCGGCCTTGCCAAGCAGAATCTTAATTCAGCGGCCAAGCTCCCGGACACTGTTAAGCGGATCCGGACTACTCCGCAGCATAACAGTCCGGCTCATCAGTAGTTAGACTAGCAATCCGGCCTTCGTCTCCGTCCCGGCCAAATGGCGGCATACGTACCACGCGTACATAACTACGCACTTAAAATACCATGGGCATAGACGGAGGCATAACTAGATTGTGGTCCATAATACGGCTCGACCTCCCCTGGACACACATACTTTCATTTTTTTCTCTTTTATCCTTTTCAGGTTTCTTTTCCACAGGCCCCTCAAGACGGCCTGATCATCGGTCCTTTCGAAGGATAGATACACCAAGACAACAAGAAGCGTTGAGGTATACGGGAATCTTTTTGACGATCACTCCACCTGTTCTCAGGACCCGCACGCAGCTCTCTCTTGGTCATGGCATGTTAAATAGCCCTGTTGCTTATCGCACTACTTATACGCTTTGACGTATCAATAAAATTATAATGGAAACAGTTCGCGGCCCAACTTCTGCGGCACTAGCTTACTACTTCATTTTTTCTTGATAATCTTATCAATTGCACCCGTACACTTTGGTACGGCTTAAGTTCGCCAGGGGCTTTATTGCGCCCCATATTACGGCAACAAATTCCGAACACTTTTTACAGTATAGTTCGGCACCCCGAATTTAGCATTATATGCATTGGCTCCGAACCATGTCTTTGGTCAATAGTTGGGTTGCCCGGCTCCTGTGATTACTACCTTACGTTCCGCTATATTGGCTGGGGTAGTAAAGGGAGAACTACTGCGATTGTGCCCTGGTTCATCCGGATGAGCATCTCAGTAGAGAAAGCCAAAAACTGACTATCATGATGCGGCGTGAGCCGGTCAGCTCTTCGGAGGTTACAAATCTTTTGTGATTTTTTCCGCATTATGCGACGAATCGGTCTCTACCCGATCAGGTGTTTACAGCACCCTAGTTCGGACTCACGAATACTAGGGGCTGCGCCTAAATTTCTATTATAAAACTCCTATGGCTAAGTGAGGGTGATAAAGCCACATAGTCCGATTGCCTGGTTCGTTGCGCTAAACACCTCCTTCAAGGACCAAACTCTGGATCAAGAGTGTTTAGATTTTATCCCGAACACCCCCGTACTACCTACGTGGGGGCTGAAGCCGACGACTGGCCAACTCTCAGATTTAATAAAACGGCCGCACAGGAGGAAAAATCTTGATATAAACAACTAACATTATATTGCATATCAGTTTTGTTCCATTATAAGGACAGGATAACATGAATATATTCATCCAAAGATAATGTCTTTTGCACACTGCTCCGCCACAATGCGGGATCCCTCCAGGACATCGTCAAAATATCGCTCGGGCGTGCGGTGCTCCTTGCCCGCGGGCGGTCCCTCAGTCGCGAGCTTGACGACGTTCATCTTCGCCCACTGTATCTTGACACGGGCGAAGGCCATCCGCGCACCTTCAATACAGACCGACCGCTTGATGGCATCAAGCCGAGGGCATGCAGCAACCAGTCGCTTCATGAGCCCGAAGTAGCTGTTGGATATGGCTTCGGCAGGCCATAGACAGATTATCAAATCCTTCATGGCCAATTCGGCCACCCTATGCAGTTCGGTCAGCTGTTTCAGCTGATCACTGAATGGCACCGGATGCTCTGGCGCAAGGTATTGCGACTAGAACAACTTCTCCGTTGAGCTCCCCTCTTCGACTCGGAAGAAATCTGCAGCATCAGCAATGCTGCACGGCAGATCCGCAAACGCTCCTGGAGAACTCCAAATCCGGGTCAGTAAGAGGTACCTTTTCTTCACAAATTTGCTTTGCATTATAAAGGCCTTACCCGCCGTGATTTTCCTGGCCTCTTGGATTTCCTGGAGGGCGCCCTGGGCTTCAACCCGGGCCTCTTGTGTGCTTTGGTGGGCCTTAGCAAGCTCGGACTCTTGATCCGTAATCTTGCGCTCCAAGGACTCGCATTTCTTTACAGCGTCCTGGAGCTCTTGTTGGACCTCACCGACCCTGGCCTCGTGCTTTTCATGGACGGATTGTTCCTTTGCCGCTCTCTTCTGGGCCTCGGCCAGCGCCTTTTTAAGGGCCTCCACCTCGGTCGCCGCTCCTACAAATATCATGGCACTATGGTCAATGCAAATCATCTATCCTTTCTGATATACAGAAGGTCATGGCATACCTTGCTTGTCCACCAGCTGCTTTTTCACACGGCCGAGTTCTTCCTCGGCCTGCTCCAGACTCTGCTTTAGTCCGGAGACTTCGGCAGCATGGGAGGTCGCAGCCAGCAGCGACGCCTGCTTTTTCACATAGACATGTATGGTTAGTCTCCTGCGAAAATTGTTTGATCCTCTGTCCGGCTTTTCTTTTCGACCACCGGACAGTGTCTCAGGTGCTACTGTCTATACTGTGACATTCTTTTTACATAATTGAGTTTCATACCTCAAAACCTGTTAGAAGGCTTGTGCAGGCTTCGGTCAGTCCGCTCTTCGCGGACTAAATCCTCTCAATCACCGTACCCATGAGGGCACGGTGTTCCTCTACAATGGAAGCACTTCGCAGCGCTTCCAGTAGGGTGTCCGGTGCCTCTGGTTGGACAGAGGTCACCAGCGAAATAGGCACACCCCCTTCTTTTGAAGGAGGTTGCTTGCCGGATTCCGGAGCCGTATAGGTCTCCGGGACAGTATTCGGCTGGGGGCCGAATTGGACCTGGCCCCCATTGCCAGTCTCCATGGGGATTTGCTCCCCCATGTGTCCGGCGGCCGAGGTTTCACCCTCTGGCGCCGCGCTGACGGCCTCCTGCGTCTCTCCCTGGCCTGGGATCCTTCGGGACAACGCCTCGGTGTCATCCATGGCCTTGGGAGAGGAGGCCGCTGGAAGGGACCCGCTGTCCATCACCTTCGGGTCCAGCGAATTCCCCGAACATGAGGATCGCTCGAGGTCGGAACAAGCCGGACTGCAAGTACATGATTCAACATGTTAAAACTATGGAGAAAAGAGGCTGGATATATGAATGCGTCAGGGTCTTTGAGTACTCACGACTCGGCTAGGGGCTTATTTCGGGGGCGCCGCTCTGGGCTGCTGTCGATGTCCCACGCGGAGTTATCCGCGAGGGAGACCTTCCCTTTCTTGGACGCCTCTGCCTCTAGATTTATGGGGGCCGCCCTTTTCTTCCTTCCCCCCTCAAGGGGAGAATTGCTTTCCTCTTCCTCCTCGTCATCCTCTGCGGCGGTGGAGTGGGTCTCGGCGTCTTCGGACGTCGCGTCCGAAGTTCCCTTACGACGGAGGCCACTCCTGGTCTCCTTGGCCTTTTTTTTGGCCTTCTTCTCCGGCACCCGGTAGGGCGCCGGGACCAGCATCTTCGTCAGAAGCGGGATGGCTGGTTCCTCGGGCAGCGGAGCCGGACACTTAATCCGCTCTGCCTTCTTCGTCCAGCCCTGAAAAAATAGGGAGGCTTAGGCATTTTCCCTGAGTAAGCAAGTAAAGGATACACCTTGAAGCGCGAAAGACTTACCAGACTAGCGGGATGGGCCAGGTCATGCCCACGGTCCTCAGTCGTCTCCGGCCACTTCTCGTTGGCCTTAAAAAGCACCTTCCAGATGTCTTCGTGCGTAGTTCCGAAGAACTGTTGCAAGGTCTGGTGCTCGGCCGGATCGAACTCCCACAGATGGCAAGTCCGGCTTTGGCATGGAAGGATCCGGCGAACTAGCATCACCTGGATCACATTGACAAGCTTGATGTTCTTGTCCACCATACTCTGGATACGCGCCTGCAGCACTGTCAGCTCGTCCGACGACGCCCAATTCAGGCCCTTCTCTAGCCAGGAGGTGAGCCGCATTGGGGCTCCGTACTTGAATTCAGGTGCCGCAGCCCAGGTGGCGTCGCGGGGCTCTGTGATATAGAACCACAGTTGCTGCCACCCTTTGACGGTCTCCACAAAGGTACCTTTGGGCCATGTGACGTTGGGCATCTTGCTCACCATGGCGCCTCCGCACTCTGCGTGTTGGCCATCCACCACCTTCGGCTTCACATTGAAAATCTTGAGCCACAGTCCGAAGTGGGGTGGGATGCGGAGGAAGGCCTCGCACACGACAATAAATGCCGAGATGTTGAGGAAAGAATTTGGGGCTAGATCATGGAAATCTAGCCCGTAGTAGAACATGAGTCCGCGGACGAAAGGGTGGAGAGGAAACCCTAACCCGCGGACGAAGTGGGGGATGAACACCACCCTTTCATGAGGCTTGGGGGTGGGGATGATCTGTCCCTTGGCCGGAAGCCGGTGGGCGATTTCCTTGGCCAAATACCCAGCCTCCCGGAGCTTCGTGATGTCCTTCTCCTTGACGGAGGAGGCCATCCACTTGCCTTGCGCTCCGGATCCGGACATGGTCGGAGTGCTTCTTTGAGGCGGAAAAGATGAGAACTTGGGCGCTGGAGCTCAGGAATGGAGTGGCAGAGAAAGAGAAGGCGTGGGTGAAAGGGGTGAATCCTTATCCCCTTATAAAGGCAGTAAATATCAAGCGCCTCCCCACTCGCCTTAAAACTCGCCTATTCCCAAGGGCCGTGCAAACGGCACGGTTGGATTACCCACGCCCGTATCGATGAGAATCCCGTAATGAAGGGACACGATCTCTGCTGTGACGAGACATGCCACTGGAAACCGTATCTTAAAGCATGGAGCACGGTTCGAAATAATTACCGTGCAGGAACGTGGTGTCGCGCTACAAAAAGTAGTCAGCGGATTGGACTCGTGGAATATTATACTCTCTGCGGTTGTGTGTGGTACTTGTTTTGCAGAGCCGGACACGCTTTCTGTGCTCGAAGTCTGTTTTGGATTATTCGGAGGAGGAACCGCCTTGCAATGCCGAAGACAATCTGCGCGCCGGACACATCGTCATTGAAGCCTGGTTCAGGGGCAACTGAGGGAGTCCTGGATTAAGGGGTCCTCGGGCGTCCAGGCTACGTAACGTGGGGCGGACTGATGGGCCATGAAGATACAAGACAGAAGACTCTCTCCTGTGTCCGGATGGGACTCTCCTTGGCGTGGACAGCAAGCTTGGCGTTCGGATGAAGATTCCTTTCTCTGTAACCGACTTTGTACAACCCTAGTCCCCTCCGGTGTCTATATAAACCGGAGGGTTTAGTCCGTAGAGGCAATCATAATCAGACTGGCTAGACTTCTAGGGTTTTAGCCATTACGATCTCGTGGTAGATCAACTCTTGTAATACTCATATTCATCAAGATCAATCAAGCAGGACGTAGGGTATTACCTCCATAGAGAGGGCCCGAACCTGGGTAAACATCGTGTCCCCCGTCTCCTATTACCATCGACCTTAGACGCACAGTTCGGGACCCCCTACCCGAGATCCGCCGGTTTTGACACCGACATCGGGTGAATGTGAACAGTTCATATTTTTTTACAAATTATCCCCTTATCAAGCAAGGGCGGTATCTATATAAGGAGGTTAGATCTCCTAATGTCATCCCATATCGCGCAAAGAGCATCAAAGCAAACCACGAAAAATCAAAACATGGCGAGCGCTCCTGGTTCTTCCTCGCACCCTCAAACGGGTGATTGGCGAAGCTGCTTAGTGTCTCACCCTCAGCTGAATCAACTTCAGACACAGGGATATCTCCCTCCCGCAGATTTAGTCTCCGTGCGGGCGGGATTGGCTTCGATTGGCCATGACATGCTAGCAGAGAACTTCCCCAATCCCAACAAGGAGGAGAGGGTGTGCTTCGTCTCATTTCTTCTGAGGGGCTTAGGATTCCCAATCCACCCCTTCCTCAGAGGTCTATTGGAATTCTATGGGATCCAGCTACACAACCTCACACCAGGTTCTATTCTGCACATTTCTGGTTTTGTCGCTCTCTGCGAACTATTCTTAGGCTGCGAGGCTTATTTTGAACTATGGAGAAAGTTCTTTTGCCTCGTCCCCTGTCATAAAGGGGGTTCTATATTTGAAGTGGGCGGCGCCGAAGTATGGCGCATAGCCGGATCAGGTTACCTCATCGGAACTCCCAAGAAGGCATCCGAAGAATGGGCTTCGGAATGGTTTTATATCGAGGATGTTCCCCTTCCGGACCCAGTTCGACGTGGACTCCCTGAATTCTCCAGTGCTCCTTTGAAGAAAAGCCTCAACTGGCGCCCCCGGAGCCCCAAAGAAGAAGACAGTGCGGAAGTAAAGAGGTTGGTCAGCAAGGTCAGGTTACTTGCCCATTCCGGACTCTCTATAATCGAAGTCATGGCTATCGCGATAAAGCGATGCATCCAACCCCTTCAGTCCAGAGTGACCCCTTTATGGTGTTACAACGGGGAGGACGACGCATCTCGCTATAGGCACAAGGGCCCAGATACCCCCGCCGCTCTGGCCGCCATTCTGGCAGATCTTTATAAGGGGGAGAAAGAAGAATTCCTCCGTTTAAATTGTCGGGAAGGTTTCTCCATGTATAACCCCATTGAATGGGTGAGTTTTCTGATTATCAGCATTGTCCTACCCCATTATCGAGGCATACTAATTGAATTTTTCTGGTCATCTTTAAAACAGACATGGAGGAAGGTCGTCGAAAATGTGCACTGCCCCTCTCCACAACCAGAGGACTATGCTCGCCACGAAGATCCTGGCCTCTCCTAGGATCCGGATATATTTATAGAGTTTGATGACGGAGTCTTTTATCAAGCAAGCCATGACGGTTCGGAAGTTGTCAGGACCGGTTTTCCAATAAAACATTTATTGAAAAATCGCCCCTTTCGTCAGACCAGTACAGAAAAAATCTTACTGGTAGACAAATCCTTGATACAGAAATCCAGAAGTACTAAATATATTACAGGGTTGAGCTGAGGCTGCTCAACCATTTATTACAAGCACGCCAATATTTCACATAAAGGCGAATATGACACAAAGGGTATGGTGGCATAACTATTGACTCGCAATAAAAGTGGTGGTGGATATGTCACAGAGAAGTGGGTGACATGACTCCAAAATCTTACAACTCATCAAGCGCCGGAGTGAGGCTCGATGATTTTCTTAAGGTAGCGGAAGCGTATATAATACGGGTGACCAACTCCAGGATCGCAAGGGACTGACTGGGACTCCTCTAGGCGTCGGACTCGCTATCGTATTCTTCATCCATAAGATCGCCTTCATCAACATCTGGCCAAATCAACAAGCCAGGTGAGTACTTTGAATGTACTCGCAAGACAGTTTGGACATAAGATATAACAAATGCAAACATGATGCACATGAGCAGATTAGTAATGCACACTCAGGTAATAATTTTGCACCGCAAAATAAATAAAAAGGAAGTCAGGCGGTAGACCTCCCGAAATCCCAATAAAATAGCTGAATACCGATCGGGTGTCTGAAGCGACGCCTCGAAAGGTAAAAAATAAAATTTAACATGCCGCAGTCGGGCGTCAGGGCGACACCACGAAAAGGGCTTATACTGAAAGTAAATGACAGTACGTACCCCAGTCGGACGTCTAAGCGACATCTCGAAAAGGGCTTATAATGAAAGTAAATAACAAGGATGCCACAGTCAGACGTCTGAGCGACATCACATAGAGGGCTTATATCCAAAAGTAAATAACAAGAATGCCACAGTCGGACGTCTGAGCGACATCACATAAAGGGCTTATATCCAAAAGTAAATAACAAGAATGCCACAGTCGGACGTCTGAGCGACATCACATAAAGGGCTTATATCCAAAAGTAAATAACAAGAATGCCACAGTCGGACGTCTGAGCGACATCTCATAAAGGGCTTATAATTCATCATTCGAACTCGAGTAGTCCATGGAGGTAGCACAATCCTATGGAATTCTCGGTACATAATCATAAACAGGTTAGTCCATCCACATGAATAACATTCAGCCGGGTTTACCACTGTCAGTTAACAAGTTTGTTCTTCAGAGATTGTTACTGGGACTGACACTGAGAGGTCAACCAATGTCCTTGACCGAGGACTTGGTTACTCGCATGGTTTTGACTCTGCAGAGTTTGTACTCTTAACCCACAGCCAACGGATTTCAGTAGTCACAAAGGACTAGTTCCGTTTACGGTATTTTAGAAGAAAACACATCTAACTAGTACACACCCATTTCACTTTCCGCTGCCAGGAATCACCCTAGACAACGTTCAAGAAAAACTCTAAGACGGGGAGGCCAACACCTCGAATAGCATGGGATCAAATTTATATCGCGCGCTCTAAGGGGTGCCCCCCTCTCGGTCCCAACCGGAAACACCCATGCCCCCTGACCGGATGACGGGCTTTAATCCAGGGCCATGGGACCCTCATTCTGGCCCCTCTATTTGGTGTGTACCTAGAAAGAGGATTGCAACTTACTAAACCGCATTCTTTGCAGAAAACATGTGGCAGCACGAAAAAGGGGACGAACGGGAACAAGACTCGATCCACGTCAACACTGGAGTTAAACAGTTGATACAGAACTGGTATGCTTCAACAATACCAGCTTGCAACCTATCATGCCACCACATGATCAGGTTGTCTCACCATCTCATGAACACATCAAGTTTCGAAGCTCACTTGCAGCTTGCTTTGCATGGAATATAACATTCAACAAATGCTTATATAAACACGCCATGAGAAAACCACTCAAGCAAACATGAAAAACTCTCATCATATCAAAGGTTCAAACATGCTTGCCTGGTTCGGAGTAGTCGGAGTCTAGCTCGGCAAGGTTGGCGGCACCGTCACCTCCTTCGATATCTACGTTATAAAGAAAATCGGGTACTAACGTAAATACCGCGCGTGCATAAAAATTGTTCCAAATATTTTTTAAATAAATATGAAAAAAAACTAGACAGAAAAATAAAGATGACAGAAAAAGAATCAACTCAAAATCATCTTTTGTTTAAAAGTTATTGAGGTTTTAGTCCAGGAACTAATTTGTTATAAACAGAAAATTATCCAGGGGCTATTTAAAAAAAAACAGAAAACGCTTCGGTTGGAATACGCCTTCCAGAGAAGAAAACGCACCCGACCCGAAGGCGCCAACAGAAAATGCTTTCGAAGAAGAAGGGAGAGGCTGACGAGGGGGTCCCTCATGTCAGGTTTGAAAATCCCCCGGCGGCAGAGGCGAACAATGATCGCCGGCGGTGATCGATGGCGAACCAGAGGAGGGTAAGGGTATGGTTGCACTCACGGGTCAGTTCCGCGTCGGTGGGTGGTGGAAGTAGGCGTCGGGGAGCACCACGTCGACGGCGGCTTCCACTCCGGCGGACGGCGGTTTGGGCGAGCTCGGATTCGTCGGAGGAGAGCTGCCAACACCGAATTGAAGCTCGGGTTAGAAGAGGTGGTGGACTAGGAGGTTGCTGGCAAAGTTTGGGAAGTGGGGGTGCACTCACCAGGGAGGATTTTGCCGGAGCCCGAAGCGGATCGGGGCGGCCGGAGCTGGGGAAGAAGACCCTCCCGAAGCCCTCTGATGAGTGAGGCGTGGTTCTGGGGAGAGGTGGAGAGGTGCTGGGTCGATGAGTGGTTCGGGGCCTCTATTTATAGCCGGCCCGAGGCGGTTGCCGAAAACGGGATAACTCCGGCGAGCGATTACGGCGAGGCAGGGGTTGGATGGAAGGATTAGGCGACTGGGTGCCTTCGGATTGGTCCACTGGCACCATTCAAAGGTTAAACCTGGTTGGATTTGGCCTGCTCCCGTGGTCTCGGCGGGACGGAGCTCACGGGCTCGTCGGCGGCAGAGAGCGCGCTCTGCGCTTCTCAGGCCACGGCGACGGTTCTGCAGCATGCTCAGAGCAGGAGGTGAACACGTGTAGGCCACCAGTGGCTCGGGTGGTGCGGAGGACGGCGTTCTGCAACGCTGGCTTCTGCCAGCCGCCACAAGAGGCTCTGCCACAGCGGAAGGTGCCGGCGTTGACGCGACAAGTCACCACCGACGCTCGCAACCGGCCAAGCAACCGTGCGGCGCACTGGATAAGAAGAGGGAACAGGGAGCAAGGCGCCAACGCGTGTACTGGCGAGATCGACGACGAGCTCTGTCGAAAACGACACTGAACCCTCTGAACTTTCTGAATTTGACAGGAACAGTGCATGTCAGGTGTTCGACGAAATGTTTGACGCACGTGGAAAATTTTTCTTGAGCTGAAACTTGGAGGGGTGGCCTCTTGATGCATCCAGAGACTACCTGAATTTTTGGAAAGAGAAAAAAAAGAATTTCACCAAAAATGGCAAATCTGGTCCAAACTGGCAGCAAGCAAATTTTGAAAAATTTGAACTGTGGACCAGCAGCTCTTGATGGATCTAGGTTGAGGGTACTAAGGAGTAGCTAGGGTAATTTATTTGGAACCAAAGCTCAAAGCAATCTGATACTTCCTTTGTAAACTTGAGGGGTCCAAAATAAATTACAGAAAAAGGTTTGAGGATAAAATCAATAGAAATAAAATCTAAAAGAGGTTGAAACTTGCTGGAATTGGATGCTTGTCTTGACCCAAAGTAGGGAGGAGGGTTTGAGAAGAAATTTTTGAAATGCAAGTCATGGTAAGAGAGTATTTTTGAATAGGGAAGTAGAAATCCAAAAATTATAGGAATTCTTTTTTATAAAAGAATTAGTAAAACAATCCCAGAGTATTTGTGTTGAACCAACACATGTTGAAAACCCTCAAGGCCAAAAATCAAGATTGGGAAGAACTCATAAAATATTTGTCATAAAAGATTTGAGAAGGAGAGTCTTTTAGAAAAAATTGAAATAACCTCATTCCAATCAAATAAAGAATTTTATAAAAATCAAGGCCAAAATTTTGGGGTGTTACAACACCTACCCCCTTAGGAAAAATCTCGTCCCCGAGATTTCAGCTGATCCTCAAATAGGCGTGGGTGCTCTGCCCGAAGAAAATCCTCTCTTTCCCATGTTGCTTCATCCTCGGTATGATTGCTCCACTGAACCTTGAAAAACTTAATTATCTTCTGACGGGTCCTTCTTTCAGACTCGTCCAATATTTTTATTGGACGTTCCCTGTAGGTGAGGTCTGGTTGCACGTCAATGTTCTAATGAGATACATGCTTCTCTGGTTTGCTTACACACTTCCTCAGCTGTGAGATGTGGAACACGTCATGGACGTCTGACAGTTCTTCAGGTAGGTCTAGCTGGTAGGCCACTGTGCCTCTTCGTGCAATCACACAGAAGGGTCCAATAAATCATGGTGCTAGCTTTCCTTTAACTTTGAATCGTTGCAGGCCCCTCATAGGGGATACTCTTAGATACACATATTCACCGGGTTCAAAACTGACTTCACGATGTTTTTGATCGTAATAACTCTTTTGTCGGCTCTGAGCTGTCTTGATTCGATCCTTGATTAGTTTAACTTTCTCCTCAGCTTCCTTGAGCATGTCTGGGCCGAAGATACGACTGTCTCCTGTTTCTGACCAATTTAATGGGGTACGGCATCTTCGCCCATATAAGGCTTCAAAAGGTGCCATTTGTAGACTGGCTTGGTAACTGTTGTTGTACGCGAACTCGGCATACGGCAAGCTTTCTTCCCAACTGGTTCCATAGGTGAGAACACATGCTCTGAGCATGTCTTCTAGAATTTGGTTCACACGTTCAGTCTATCCTCCAGTCTAGGGGTGGTATGCTGTGCTGAATACTAGTTGAGTTCCCAGAGCTTGTTGTAAATGATCCCAAAATCTGGAGACGAATTGAGTGCCTCTGTCGGATATTATAGTCTTTGGAACTCCATGCAGACAAACAATACGGGAGAGATAAAGCCTGGCAAGTTTCTGGGTGGTGTGGGTTGTCTTTACTGGAATAAAATGTGCCACCTTAGTTAATCTATCTGTGATGACCCATATGGCATCATTTCCGTGTCGTGACCGAGGTAGTCCGACAATAAAATCCATTCCAATTTCGTCCCATTTCCATTCGGGTATCCTGTTTGGCTGCAATAGTCCTGCTGGTTTTTGGTGCTCGGCCTTAATGCGCTGACATGAATCACAACATGCAATGAATGTGGCTATATCCCTCTTCATACCGTGCCACCAAATTTTTTCCTGAATATCCTTGTACATTTTGGTTCCTCCAAGGTGGATTGAATATGGAGCGGTGTGGCCTTCAGCCAAAATCTGCTGTTTGAGGTCCTCTACATTTGGTACGCAAAGCCTGTCTCCGTACCATAATATTCCCTCATTGTCTATGACAAATTCTGAGGCCTTGCCCAGACTCACTTTTCTTTTTATGCCTTTGATGCTGGGGTGTCCATGCTGAGCTTTCTTAATCTGTTCCATTAGGGTGGGCTGTATTTCCAATTTTGACATAGTGCCTTCCGTGACCAACACCGTGTTGAGTTTGGCAAACTCCCTCTGAAACTCAGGTCTCAAGTTTTGTAGACCGTCGTTGCCCGAGCTTGGGTTTCGGCTGAGAGCATCTGCCACTACATTCGCCTTTCCTGGATGGTAGTGAATGCCAACATCGTAATCTTTCACTAATTCCAACCAGCGTCGTTGTCGTAAATTGAGTTCTGGTTGTGTGAAAATATATTTGAGGCTTTTATGGTCCGTATATATTTCACAACGATTCCCAAGCAAAAAGTGCCTCCATTCTTTGAGTGCATGAATAACTGCTGCTAATTCCAAGTCATGAGTAGGATAATTTTCTTCATGCCTCCGTAGTTGCCTGGAAGCATATGCGACTACTTTGCCTTCTTGCATTAATACGCATCCGAGGCCCTTCCAGGACGCGTCGCAATATACTTCAAAATTTTTGTGTATGTCTGGTACGACCAATACTGGTGCTGTTGTTAATCTCTTTTTGAGTTCTTGGAAACTTTTCTCGCAAGCTTCAGTCCACGCAAATTTCTTATCTTTCTTGAGTAACTGTGTCATAGGTTTTGCTATGGTGGAGAATCCCTCAATAAATCTTCTATAATATCCAGCCATTCCCAGAAAACTTCGTACATCTGTAATGTTGGCTGGTGGTTTCCAGTCAAGTACGGCCTTGACTTTTTCTGGGTCCACGACGACACCTTCTTGGGTTAATACGTGGCCTAGAAAACCAACCTGTTTTAACCAAAATTCACATTTGCTGAATTTGGCGTACAATTTATGTTTCCTTAACTCTCCCAGTACAATTCTGAGATGTTCAACATGTTCTTCTGGTGTCTTAGAATATACTAAAATATCATCAATGAACACCACAACAAATTTGTCCATAAATTTCATAAATACTTTGTTCATGAGGTGGACAAAATATGCGGGGGCGTTTGTTAGTCCAAACGGCATTACTGTAAATTCATATAACCCGTATCTGGAGGTGAATGTTGTCTTAGGAATATCTTCTGTTCGTACTTTTAATTGATGATATCCCGACCTTAAATCAATTTTTGAGAAAACCTTGGCTTGTACGAGCTGGTCGAATAAATCATTTATCCGTGGCATTGGATATTTGTTTTTGATGGTGACCATGTTGAGTGCTCGATAGTCTATACATAATCTCAGTGTCCCATCCTTTTTCTTGGCAAATAATACCGGTGAACCCCAAGGTGAGGAGCTGGCTCGGATAAATCCTTTGTCCAGTAATTCTTTTATTTGCTTCTTCAATTCTACCAACTTGGAGGGTGCCATTCTATAGGGTTTCTTGTAAATGGGAGTGGTTCCAGGTGCTAGTTCAATGATGAACTCTATTTCCTGGTCGGGTGGCATGCCTGGTAGCTCTTCGGGAAATACATCAGGAAATTCACACACCACTGGAACTTTACTTAATTCTGAAATATCCACCTTGTTCAATCTTGGTTGCAGTGATCTTGGTCTTTCTTGAGCTGCAATTTTTATTGTCTTCCCGTGATGATGGGTGAGGATCACCGTCCGATTGAAACAGTCGATAAATCCCTTGTTGGTGGTTAACCAGTCCATTCCTAGGATAACATCCAGTCCCTTATTTTCCAATATAATGAGGTTTGCCCAAAACTTTAATCCCTCAATCTCAATAACCACACCATGGCAGTAACTCTGAGTGATTTGCTTAATCCCGGGGGACTTGATGGTCATAGAATTTTCCAAGGGAAGAATCAGAAAATTATGTTGCAAAGCAAATTTCTTGGAAACGAACGAGTGAGAAGCTCCAGAATCAAACAAAACCGTGGCAGGTATTGTGTTGACAGGGAACGTACCGAGTACGATGTCCGGAGCATTCTGTGCTTCCTCCTTGGTCACATGGTTCATGTGACCCTTCTTGTGATTGTTATTGGGGTTGAAGTTGTTACGCTTGGGGGCTGAATTATTTCCACTGTTGTTCGGCTTGAGGGACGAGTTTCTTGGCTTTGGGCACTGCTTGGCATAGTGTCCTTCCTCTCCACAAGCGAAGCAAGTAACGCCTGGGTGATACGTAAAATCCTTGTCCCTTGCATGAAATTTTTTGTTTGGGCGGAGAACATTGGTTGTGGATTTGTTCGCCCCATTTTTCTGGAAATCTTTCTTGTTCCTGTTGTTGCGAGAATGAGTAGTCTTGTCCCTTTTGCGCTTGCGAAAATCCTCCAAGCTGTGGCGCTCATTTTCCAACGTAATAGCCTTGTCCACAAGCGTTTTGAAATCTGGGAAGGTGTGTACGACCAGCTGGCATTTAAGTGCTGGTGCCAGACCGTCCAGAAATTTTTCCATCTTTTTACTTTCAGTCATATGTTCTTCGTTGGCATAACGAGATAATTGAGTAAACTGACTATTGTACTCAGTCACTATCATGCTTCTCTGCTTGAGGTCATCAAACTCCCTTTTCTTGATTTTCCTAACACTTTTGGGAATGTGCGCCCCACGAAAATTTTCCTTAAATTCCTCCTAGGTGATGTTGTTTTCATTGGGGTGCATGTGTAGGAAATTTTCCCACCATGATGCAGCTGCTCTAGTGAGGTAGTGAGGTGCATAAAGTACCTTCTCACGGTCCGAACATTGTGCAATAATTAATTTCCTCTCAATGTCTCGAAGCCAATCATCGGCCTCAAGCGGGTTATCAGTGTGAGAAAAAGTTGGGGGACGTGTCTTTTGTAGTTCAGACAATTTGGAATGCTGCTGGTATGGTTCGCGGTGATTTCCCATATTGATAATATGGTTCATCATTTCTTGATGCTGTTGCTGGCTTTGCTCATAAAGGCGGCATACTTGAGAAAACGCTTCCTCACTGCCTTGCTGACTTGACTGCCCCTGTGTGAAATTGTTACTTGTCTGGGTACGTAATTTTCTTCTGGCGGACTTGGCATGGAACGAGTCCAGGGACGAGGCATTTCCACTCTGGGGCATTTTTTTGCAGAACTCATGAGAAAAAAAAATCTGAGTAGCAAACACAAATAATTTTGCAAAGGCAGAAATTTAAAAACTCTGAGACTTTTCAAGAAAATACTTGATTGCGCATGGAGAAGGACCGCTCAGTATATATCTTACATGCAAGCCATAATTATACAATACATCACTCAGGATGCGCGTATACATTCCTGACATGTTATTTAGGCTAGTGCACTTCTCCGAGTTCCTACATGATGCGCACACAAACTACTTCTCATCAAACCTATATACATATCATACAAGCTGGTACAACACACGGCTGCTCGGCGCACTCAGTTGGAGATGGTAAAAACTTCCCTCGACCTGCCAAGGGTAAGTCCCAGTGATGCTGGAGACTCCACCTCCTCCTCAATAATAGGCTCTAGGCGCGAAGCACTGGGCTGAGCAGCTGGTGCGGGTGTGGTAGGTGGTGCAACACTAACTGGGGTAGGAGCAATGACTTGGTCAAACTCCTCAGTGGTAGGCAGGCGGCGAGCAGTGGCTAAAATGGCAGGTGCATAGGATGCTGAGGACGAGATGTATGACAGTGGTGGCACTGTATGGAGGAGTTCCCTCCTGTTGGCGGTACAGCCCTGAACTAAGTCCATGCGAGCAGCCACAAAGTCATCCACGAGGTTATCAGAAGCTGCCTCAAGAGCCTTGAGATACTCAACAAGCATCTCAATAGCCTCATCTCTCTCTCCCCTAGTGCAAGCGAATGCATAGTGACAAGTGTATGGCACGTGGCATGGGAGGTAGCGGTAGCGACGAGCCTTCATTGAAGGAAGAGCATCCCGGAGACGAGCTATTGCCTCACGGGCAGCCATCTGCATGGCATGCCTCTCCGTAGGCATGGCCCTCCCAACAAATCGGAAGCGGCGTGACTCAGAACGTCCTCCCTTGAATTGCACCGCGGCCTGGTGCATAGACACGCTGTCGCTGAGCTTGTGCTGGTAGAGTGTGAACTCTGGACGAGCCGATGGCCCGATCGCGACCTTGGAGATGGAGACGAGAAGCTTGATAAACCCCTCAGGTACATTGGCGAACACCTGTGACTCACAGTCGCTGCCAGCCATCTACAAAAGTAGACAAAAATTCCAGATAGTCAAATCATAAATTTATGATGACTAACAGAAAATTGCTACAATTTGCAAATTGCTAAAATAGCACCTATTACGCTAATAACCGATTAGCGATCGCACCTAGTGGCTTCCTACAGTCAGCCTGGCTCTGGTACCAAGGTTGTCAGGACCGGTTTTCCAATAAAACATTTATTGAAAAATCGCCCCTTTCGTCAGACCAGTACAGAAAAAATCTTACTGGTAGACAAATCCTTGATACAGAAATCCAGAAGTACTAAATATATTACAGGGTTGAGCTGAGGCTGCTCAACCATTTATTACAAGCACACCAATATTTCACATAAAGGCGGATATGACACAAAGGGTATGGTGGCATAACTATTGACTCGCAATAAAAGTGGTGGTGGATATGTCACAGAGAAGTGGGTGACATGACTCCAAAATCTTACAACTCATCAAGCGCCGAAGTGAGCCTCGATGATTTTTTTAAGGTAGCGGAAGCGTATATAATACGGGTGACCAACTCCAGGATCGCAAGGGACTAACTGGGACTCCTCTAGGCGTCGGACTCGCTATCGTATTCTTCATCCATAAGATCGCCTTCGTCAACATCTGGCCAAATCAACAAGCCAGGTGAGTACTTTGAATGTACTCGCAAGACAGTTTGGACATAAGATATAACAAATGCAAACATGATGCACATGAGCAGATTAGTAATGCACACTCAGGTAATAATTTTGCACCGCAAAATAAAATAAAAAGGAAGTCAGGCGGTAGTCCTCCCGAAATCCCAATAAAATAGCTGAAGACCGATCGGGTGTCTGAAGCGACGCCTCGAAAGGTAAAAAATAAAATTTAACATGCCGACACCACGTAAAGGGCTTATACTGAAAGTAAATGACAGTACGTACCCCAGTCGGACGTCTAAGCGACATCTCGAAAAGGGCTTATAATGAAAGTAAATAACAAGGATGCCACAGTCGGACGTCTGAGCGACATCACATAGAGGGCTTATATCCAAAAGTAAATAACAAGAATGCCACAGTCGGACGTCTGAGCGACATCACATAAAGGGCTTATATCCAAAAGTAAATAACAAGAATGCCACAGTCGGACGTCTGAGCGACATCACATAAAGGGCTTATATCCAAAAGTAAATAACAAGAATGCCACAGTCGGACGTCTGAGCGACATCTCATAAAGGGCTTATAATTCATCATTCGAACTCGAGTAGTCCATGGAGGTAGCACAATCCTACGGAATTCTCGGTACATAATCATAAACAGGTTAGTCCATCCACATGAATAACATTCAGCTGGGTTTACCACTGTCAGTTAACAAGTTTGTTCTTCAGAGATTGTTACTGGGACTGACACTGAGAGGTCAACCAACGTCCTTGACCGAGGACTTGGTTACTCGCATGGTTTTGACTCTGCAGAGTTTGTACTCTTAACCCACAGCCAACGGATTTCAGTAGTCACAAAGGACTAGTTCCGTTTACGGTATTTTAGAAGAAAACACATCTAACTAGTACACACCCATTTCACTTTCCGCTGCCAGGAATCACCCTAGACAACGTTCAAGAAAAACTCTAAGACGGGGAGGCCAACACCTCGAATAGCATGGGATCAAATTTATATCACGCGCTCTAAGGGGTGCCCCCCTCTCGGTCCCAACCGGAAACACCCATGCCCCCTGACCGGATGACGGGCTTTAATCCAGGGCCATGGGACCCTCATTCCGGCCCCTCTATTTGGTATATAACATTCAACAAATGCTTATATAAACATGCCATGAGAAAACCACTCAAGCAAACATGAAAAACACTCATCATATCAAAGGTTCAAACTTGCTTGCCTGGTTCGGAGTAGTCGGAGTCTAGCTCGGCAAGGTTGGCGGCACCGTCACCTCCTTCGGTATCTACGTTATAAAGAAAATCGGGTACTAACGTAAATACCGCGCGTGCATAAAAATTGTTCCAAATATTTTTTAAATAAATATGATAAAAAACTAGACAGAAAAATAAAGATGACAGAAAAATAATCAACTCAAAATCATCTTTTGTTTAAAAGTTATTGAGGTTTTAGTCCAGGGACTAATCTGTTATAAACTGAAAATTATCCAGGGGCTATTTAAAAAAACAGAAAACGCTTCGGTTGGAATACGCCTTCCAGAGAAGAAAACGCACCCGACCCAAAGGCGCCAACAGAAAACGCTTTCGAAGAAGAAGGGAGAGGCTGACGAGGGGGTCCCTCATGTCAGGTTTGAAAATCCCCCGGCGGCAGAGGCGAACGATGATCGCCGGCGGCGATCGATGGCGAACCAGAGGAGGGTAAGGGTATGGTTGCACTCACGGGTCAGTTCCGCGTCGGTGGGTGGTGGAAGTAGGCGTCGGGGAGCACCACGTCGACGGCGGCTTCCACTCCGACAGACGGCGGTTCGGGCGAGCTCGGATTCGTCGGAGGAGAGCTGCCAACACCGAATTGAAGCTCGGGTTAGAAGAGGTGGTGGACTAGGAGGTTGCTGGCAAAGTTTGGGAAGTGGGGGTGCACTCACCAGGGAGGATTTTGCCGGAGCCCGAAGCGGATCGGGGCGGCCGGAGCTGGGGAAGAAGACCCTCCCGAAGCCCTCTGATGAGTGAGGCGTGGTTCTGGGGAGAGGTGGAGAGGTGCTGGGTCGATGAGTGGTTCGGGGCCTCTATTTATAGCCGGCCCGAGGCGGTTGCCGAAAACGGGATAACTCCGGCGAGCGATTACGGCGAGGCAGGGGTTGGATGGAAGGATTAGGGGACTGGGTGTCTTCGGATTGGTCCACTGGCACCATTCAAAGGTTAAACCTGGTTGGATTTGGCCTGCTCCCGTGGTCTCGGCGGGACGGAGCTCACGGGCTCGTCGGCGGCAGAGAGCGCGCTCTGCGCTTCTCAGGCCACGGCGACGGTTCTGCAGCATGCTCAGAGCAGGAGGTGAACACGTGTAGGCCACCAGTGGCTCGGGTGGTGCGGAGGACGGCGTTCTGCAACGCTGGCTTCTGCCAGCCGCCACAAGAGGCTCTGCCACAGCGGAAGGTGCCGGCGTTGACGCGACAAGTCACCACCGACGCTCGCAACCGGCCAAGCAACCGTGCGGCGCACTGGATAAGAAGAGGGAACATGGAGCAAGGCGCCAACGCGTGTACTGGCGAGATCGACGACGAGCTCTGTCGAAAACGACACTGAACCCTCTGAACTTTCTGAATTTGACAGGAACAGTGCATGTCAGGTGTTCGACGAAATGTTTGACGCACGTGGAAAATTTTTCTTGAGCTGAAACTTGGAGGGGTGGCCTCTTGATGCATCCAGAGACTACCTGAATTTTTGGAAAGAGAAAAAAAAGAATTTCACCAAAAATGGCAAATCTGGTCCAAACTGGCAGCAAGCAAATTTTGAAAAATTTGAACTGTGGACCAGCAGCTCTTGATGGATCTAGGTTGAGGGTACTAAGGAGTAGCTAGGGTAATTTATTTGGAACCAAAGCTCAAAGCAATCTGATACTTCCTTTGTAAACTTGAGGGGTCCAAAATAAATTACAGAAAAAGGTTTGAGGATAAAATCAATAGAAATAAAATCTAAAAGAGGTTGAAACTTGCTGGAATTGGATGCTTGTCTTGACCCAAAGTAGGGAGGAGGGTTTGAGAAGAAATTTTTGAAATGCAAGTCATGGTAAGAGAGTATTTTTGAATAGGGAAGTAGAAATCCAAAAATTATAGGAATTCTTTTTGATAAAAGAATTAGTAAAACAATCCCAGAGTATTTGTGTTGAACCAACACATGTTGAAAACCCTCAAGGCCAAAAATCAAGATTGGGAAGAACTCATAAAAGATTTGTCATAAAAGATTTGAGAAGGAGAGTCTTTTAGAAAAAATTGAAATAACCTCCTTCCAATCAAATAAAGAATTTTATAAAAATCAAGACCAAAATTTTGGGGTGTTACAGAAGTGGCCATTATAGCCGACTACCCCGGCCTCCTCCCTTTCTCTAAGGTAAGTATTCGGAAATCATCCTCAGAAAGAGGAGTCCCCACTTGCACCTCACCCATCACACTGAATCGTGCTTTATAGGATCGGCATTCGGCAAGCCGTACTCCATCAAGGGCGGCCCCTAGGAAGGTAGCATCTGCGCAGGGTGAGCCTTTAAACGAAAGGAAGCCGGGAGCACCGTCGACCCCCCTCCTTCATCAAAGAGGTATAACCTTTAATATATGCCTAGGCATAAAACCAGATTATCATATTTCTCCTCCCATCTTATTCCAGGAGGAGCACACGGCGAACCGTGTCCAAAATCCCCGTTAGTCGATCATCAGCTAATCCAACGTCGGGCTCATCAACCAGGACAAGTGCCAATACGGATGCAACGCCAACTAATCCGCCTCATGAAGATTCGGATGACGTATCCGTCACAAATTCCGAAGTAGAGAGCGTGATGAATCATCGACGACTGAAAGAGACCATGCGCACTCCAGCTTTTACGGAGCAAGAATTTAATGCCCTCAGCACCGTGGATGCGTATATCCGGGCCGCCCGGGACGGACTTGCTGGAGTTGCCCACCTGTTTTCAAAAGATATGCAGGTAATGGTTTGCGTAAATTTAATAGATATATGCCAGTAGCCCCCGAGACTTGAAGCGGTTTAGGCCAACCGATTTAAGGATCGTTATGACCGCAGGTCCTCAAAGAGAAGAACAACGCACTGTCCCAGGAGCTTGAAGCGAGTCGGACAAAGCTAGACGCCGCCAACACAGAGCTAGAAGAACTGAAGAAGGTCACGATGACCGGTGATCAAAAGAACAAACTGGGGGAGAAAAATGATAAGCAAGACGAAGAGATAAAGAGCTTAAAGGCTCAATTATCGGACGCTCAAAAAGAGAATAAAAAGTTAAAAGGCGGCATATTCGGTATGACCTTTGAACCATCCAAGTTGCTCATATTATCCCGTAATTCAGAGTGTTATAATGTTGCTCGTGCAGGGCTATTAACCGGGCGTCATGAAGAAGAAGTATCTGGATTCCGAGGCGATGCTTTAAAAGAGCTGTCCGTAGTGCATGAGCGAGCCCGGAAAGCCATGAGAAGTATGGCCAAGGCCTTGTGGCCATCCGATGCCCCTCCAGAAAGTATGGAGGGGTTGGCAAACCCGTTCAAAGGTGCCCGACACCGTTTTGAGCTATGGAAGACGTCAGCATGCCGGTGAGGTGCACGAGAGGCATGGGCAATGGTGAAGACGCGCTACACCGGGCTTGATTCGAATCGTATGGCCCGAGTTGGACCGAAGGGACCGGACGGAAAAGAGATTCCCATGAACTTGGTATATGACCAAGTGATGATAGCTGCGAAATATTCGCAAGAAGACTGTAGCTTAAGCAGTCTTATAGATGACATAGATAAAGAGTAGGCATTCGATTCAATGTATCAATGTACTTTATCATCGAACTTATCTCCAACCGAACTTGTCAAAATTTGTCATCGTAGGCCTTCGACTTCAACCTCCAAACCAAGAAGTCGGAGTGTTTCCGGATACCATGTTAGAATGTAATAAACATTCACTATGTCCGAAAACCAGGCAATCTGGTCATGTTGCTCGAACAGACAAAATTTGTTCGGGGAGTTATGTTATATTACTTTTTAACGTAAGAAACATCTTCCAGGGAAAATAGTTCCGTTAAGGGTTCCTTTCCTTGGGTCAGCACGCTTAAGTATGCATGCCTAGGCTTTGATCCGAGTTACGGGCAGCCTATCCCGTGTTTGTTAGAAGAATTACACAAATGCAAATAATATGTCATTGTTTGCCGACCAATTATTCCCTTAAGAACGCTAGCTTTCGGCTTCACCCGTCTGAGGTACAGGTCCAGAGTACCCGGTTGTAACAATCGCAGAGGTGCTCCCTTTACACCCTAGCCGAACAATCGGGAATGTAGGGTATAAACACAGGAGCAAGGCAACCCGGCTTGGCAAAAACTTAAGTCATAGTGGTGCATATAATGGCAAAAAGATGTATAGAACAAACGACATAAACAATGTAAGCAATAAGCTTTCAGTAATAAGCTTCGTCAAAGAAGCCCCCAGTTATAATGGGGTGTATACATTTAAAGATGTGTACCCCTAACAGTTCGGTAGATCCGAACATACCCTGGGATAAAAGAAGGAAAAAATAAAAAAGAAGAGGAGAAAAAAAAGGAACCTAATCGAAGAAAGAAAAAAGGATGCGACCGAACTATCCGTAGAATCGTCGGAGCCGAGCAGCGTTCCATGGATTTGGCTCAAGGCGATTATCCGATGCATTATTAAGGCGATAGGCTCCTCCTGTGAGAACTTCATCGATGATGAAGGGGCCCTCCCATCTTGGTTTGAGCTTATCCTTCTTCTTCTCCGGGAGACGGAAGACGAGTTCACCAACGTTATAAGTCTTGGCCCGCACTTCTCTGCTTTGGTATCGCCTGGCCTGTTGTTGATAAAGTGCAGAACGGGCTTGTGCAATGTCACGCTCCTCTTCGAGACCGTCTAGGTCGTCCTGCCGATCGAGCTCGACTTCTCGCTCTTCGTACATGCGCACTCGAGGTGAGTCATGAATGATGGCGCAGGGCAGAACAGCTTCCGCGCCGTACACCATGAAGAAAGGTGTGTATCCGGTTGTCCGGTTAGGTGTAGTCCGCAGCCCCCATAGCACGGAATCGAGTTCCTCAACCCAGTGTTTATCTGACTCCTGTAGGGAGCGCACCGGTCGGGGTTTGATGCCGCTCATTATTAGGCCATTGGCCCATTCAACCTGACCGTTTGTTTGAGGGTGGTAGACGGATGCATAGTCGAGTTTAATGCCCAAATTAGCACACCAGTTTTTCACCTCATCAGCTGTGAAATTGGAGCCATTATCAGTGATGATACTGTGCGGGACACCATAACGGTGTACCACGCCGGATATAAAGTCAATCACCGGTCCTGCTTCAGCCGTTTTTACTGGTTTGGCCTCTATCCACTTAGTGAATTTATCCACCATAACCAGTAAATATTTCTTTTTATGGCTTCCCCCATTAAGGGGTCCGACCATATCGAGCCCCCAGACCGCAAAGGGCCAAGTAATGGGGATTGTTCTTAAGGCGGTGGGAGGCATATGACTTTGATTGGCGAAAAGCTGACATCCCACACAACGCTGGACAAGGGATTGTGCGTCTGCTCAAGCCGTTGGCCAGAAAAAACCTGTCCGGAAAGCTTTGCTTATGAGGGCCCGAGCTGCAGCGTGATGGCCGCCCATACCAGCATGTATTTCAGCCAAGAGTTGCCGTCCCTCCTCTTCGGAGATACACCTTTGGAGAACTCCGGTAGTGCTTTTCTTGTACAGTTCACCTTCGTGAACTTTATAGGCTTTAGAACGCCAAACTATGCGACGGGCCTCATTTTGATCATCATGAAGCTCCTGCCTATTAAGGTAGGCTAGGAAGGGTTCAGTCCATGGAGCAATAACGGCCATGATCTCATGAGCAGAGGGTGTTATTTCGGTATCTAAACCCCCGATGATACCTGTATCATGTTCGGCTGATGGGGGTGTGATCAGGTCCGTACTTGCGTCTCCACGCTCGTCCTGCCATACCATGGATGGCTTGAAGAGCCTTTCCATGAAGGTATTAGGCGGGACGGGGTCGCGGTTGGCACCCATGCGAGCGAGTATATCCGCTGGCTGGTTACTGTCTCTAGCGACGTGATGAAATTCGAGCCCCTCGAACCGAGCTGATATTTTTAATACGGCGTTTCGATATGCCGCCATTTTTGGAACTTTTGCATCGAACTCTCCATTTACCTGGGATATTGCAAGGTTCGAATCGCCGCACACCTCTAGGCATTGTATGCCCATGGAGACAGCCATGCGGAGACCATGTAGAAGTGCCTCGTATTCGGCTGCGTTATTGGAGTCCGTATACATGATTTGCAACACGTAGCGGACTGTGTCCCCCGTAGGGGATGTCAAGATGACGCCAGCCCCCAGTCCGGCTAACATTTTAGAACCGTCGAAGTACATGATCCAGTTGGAGTAGGAACTGTACTCTTTGGGGAGCTCGGCTTCCGTCCACTCTGCGATGAAGTCGGCCAGCACCTGTGATTTAATAGCTCGGCGTGGCTTGTATGTTATTTCAAATGGTAAGAGCTCAATGGCCCATTTAGCTATGCGGCCAGTGGCGTCCCTGTTATTTATAATGTCATTAAGTGGTACTTCCGATGCCACCGTGATCAAACACTCTTAATAATAGTGTCGGAGTTTTCGGGATGCCATAAAGACCGCGTAAGCTATCTTTTGGTAGTGAGGGTATCGGGATTTGCAGGGTGTAAGGACCTCCGATACGTAATAGACTGGCTTTTGGATGGGGAATTTATGTCCCTCTTCCCCTCGCTCGACGACGAGTACGGCGCTCACTACCTGGTGAGTTGAGGAGATATAAAGTAGCATAGGCTCGCCAACACTTGGGGCGGCTAGGATTGGATTGCCTGATAATATGGTTTTTATTTCTTCCAATCCGGTTGTGGCCGCTTCCGTCCATTCAAAGTTGTCGGTGCATCTGAGCAGTCTATAAAGTGGTAATGCTTTTTCTCCTAATCTGGAGATAAAGCGGCTCAAGGCCGCTACACACCCTGCTAGCTTTTGGACCTATTTTAGGTCTGTTGGCGTAGCCAATTGTGACAAGGCTCGGATTTTGGCTGGGTTTGCTTCAATTCCTCTATGGGAGACAATGAACCCTAATAGCTTTCCGGCTGGAACGCCGAAAATGCATTTTTTCGGATTGAGCCGTATGTCGTATGCTCGGAGGTTGTCAAATGTGAGGCGGAGATCGTCCACCAATGATTCGACATGCTTGGTCTTGATGACCACGTCGTCCACATATGCTTCTACTGTCTTGCCGATTTGTTTTTCCAAGCATGTTGGAATCATGCGTTGGTAAGTGGCACCAGCGTTTTTGAGCCCAAAAGGCATAGTGTTGAAACAGAAAGGCCCATACGGGGTGATGAATGCCGTTGCGGCCTGGTCGGACTCCTTCATTTTAATTTGATGGTATCCGGAGTAAGCGTCGAGGAAACACAATGAGTTGTGTCCCGCGGTCGCGTCAATAATTTGGTCGATGCGGGGCAATGGGAAAGGGTCTTTAGGGCAAGCCTTATTGAGGTCTTTGAAATCGACACAAAGGCGCCAAGACTTGTCCTTCTTCGGCACCATGACCAAGTTGGCTAGCCAATTAGGTTGTTTGATTTCTCTGATGAACCCGGCTTCAAGTAGTTTGGCTAGCTCCTCCCCCATAGCTTGTCATTTGGGTTCGGAAAATCGCCGTAGCGTTTGCTTGACTGGTTTGGTCCCCTTAATTATGTTGAGGCTGTGTTCGACCCGTCTACGTGGGATACCGTGCATGTCCGAAGGGTGCCATGCGAAGATATCCCAATTTTCACGTAGGAAAGCGCGTAAGGTGGCATCTACCATCGAATCCAGCAATGCTCCGATGGACGCTATTTTGTTAGGATCCGTCGGGTGCACTTGAAATTTAACTATTTCATCTGCTGGCTTGAAAGAGGTGGATTTAGGTCTCTTATCGAGAATCACATCATCCCTGTCCCCGTGGATCATAGGGTGGTTAACTCTTCGGCCGCAAGGGCTTCAGAGAGTGCCTCCAGGGCCAGGGATGCGGTTTTGTTTTCGGCGCAGAGTGCTGTATCCGGATCACTTGTAACTGTGATTATTCCATTGGGCCCCGGCATTTTAAGCTTCATGTACCCATAATGGGGTACGTCTTGGAAGCGTAAAAAAGCGCCATGCCCTAGAAGGGCATGGTATCCGCTATTGAAGGGAGCGATGTGAAAGAGCAGCTCCTCCGACCTATAATTTTAGGCGTGCCGAATACTACGTCGAGTTTAATTCTCCCCGAGCATTGTGCTCCTCGACTGGGGATGATACCTCGAAAGGTGGTACTGCTTTGCTTGATGCGTGTTCTATCGATCTGCATTTTGTCGAGCGTGTCCTCGTAGATGAGGTTAAGCCCGCTGCCGCCATCCATGAGCACTTTGGTAAGTCGAAAGCCGTCCACAATTGGGTTTAGGACTAAAGCGGCGGGTGCTCGGACTGATCGGGCCCTTGGTTCATCGTCAGCGGTGAAGGTTATTGCCGCGTCGTTCCATGGGCTTACTGCGGTTACTTGCTGGACTTCAGCGAGGTCACGGAGTGCCCTTTTACGCTGATTATTTGAGGAGAAAGTCTAGAAGACCGTAAGGATGTTAAAATCGTCATCCTCCGGAGAATGCTTCTCTGGAGTGGTGGTGGTGAGGATGGCCTCGCCACTTTTAGCTACCTGCCGGAGTACCCAACATGCTCGAAGGCTGTGGGTTGAGTCAGTGCTCGACGTTGTATGTACCGGACAGGGCTTGTCGAGGAGTTCGTCAAGAACGGACCTGTATCCCGTAGAAGGTTTTTTCTTGCCGACGGGCTTATGGTCGGATGCCTCGTAAGGGTGTATCCGTTTTGCCCGGGTAGTGCACTGCTTAAAGGCAGCTAGTTCCAATTCGGTTTTCTGTGCTTTCCAAGTGCTTTCCATCGCGCAATACTTCCGTACTATGTGCGATAGCTCCGTGAAACTCTGTATGCGACGGCGGTTCAGGGCATTCTGAATTCCCTCGTCGGTACAATTGCGATGAAAGACCAAGACTGCGTCGTCGTCGCAGCAATCTTTAATCTTGTTTTTGACAAGTAGGAATCTGGCCCAGAAGTGATGGACCGTTTCCTGAGATTGCTGCCGTACATACATTAGGTCACATATGTCTGGAGGGCCGGAATTGCTTGGAGAGTATTGATTGTGGTGGGTGGGCGGGCAAAAACTCGAATCCCGACCCAGGATTGCATCTGGAGCCTGTAAAATCTCCGAAGTCACCATTTCAGGTCTAGGGAGATCCAAGTGCTCCCCGGACCCAATGTTTGACCCTGAGTTCAGGGGACACGAAGTCTCATCCAAAGGGAGGGTGTCCGAGCCAAGAGGTTCAGAGACTCGAACATAGCTGGTCCTTAGTTTAGGGGAAGAATTGTTTTCGGCTCGTTCCTCGACGACCGCTACCAGGTGGGTGATCGGCGGGGAATTAATTTCCCTCTGGTCGGGTTTGAGCCTGATCCGATCATAATCCGTTGAAATCCCCAGGGCGGCGATGCGATCTAGCAGCTCATTTAAGGACGAGACGTCCGCCGGATCCATCTTTTGGGAGTATTCGAGACCGATGCGGGGGTGATGTTTGGCGATCACGGGGGGCGCTGTAGGCTTGATGGCCATGCCAGCACCCACGGTAAAAATGCCGAGCTGGAGGACCTGTCCTGAAGTTAGGCGCCTTCCAAAGGTGATATCATCATTGATGACAAGGCGAGCCATAGATCGCTTCTCGTGACTACACAACGGAGCTCTCAATGAAAGCACCAATGTTGGTGTCAAAACCGGCAGATCTCGGGTAGGGGGGCCCAAGCTGTGCGTCTAAGGATCGATGGTAACAATGGACAATGGGGACTCGATGTTTACCCAGGTTCGGGCCCTCTTAATGGAGGTAAAACCCTACGTCCTGCTTGATTGTATTCGATGAGTATAGGGGTTACAAGAGTTGATCTACCTCGAGATCGTAATGGCTAAACCCTAGCTGTCTAGCCTATGATTATTCTGATGGCCTCTACGGACTAAACCCTCTGGTTTATATACACACCGGAGGGGCCCAGGGTCGTACAAAGTTGGTTTACAGAGGAAGGAAAGAGTACATCCGGACACCAAACTTGCCATCCACGCATACAGGAGTCCCACCTGGACACGGGGGATAGCCTTCTGCTTTATCTTCACGGCCCGTCAGTCCGGCCCATATCGAATAGACCGGACACCCGAGGACCCCCTAATCCAGGACTCCCTCAGCGGCGACTACACCCGGTTCTACAGGCTCCTCGGCATGTAGGGCGGCGGCGGCGGCGTAGTAGGGCTCCGGCGGGCGGCGGCGTAGTAGGGCTAGACGTAGTTGTTTTCTGTTTTTTTGTACAAATCTGAATGAAATCGCCGAGTTTGTGCCGTGTTTGTACAATTTTGTATCAAATCGCTGAGTTTGTGCCGTGTTTGCGCCGATTTGGGGGCGACCTGGGGGCGGCGACTGGGAACACAATCGCCCCCACGCCGAAATTAAACACCACTGCTGCACACGTTGAACAGGTCCAACTGTGTCGAGAATCTTATGGTACGAGCTGTTTTCTGTTATATATGTTGTTCATAAACTCTTGCTTATACACAGTTTTACAAATGTGATCTTCTTGAAACAGAAATTGCCCAGTTCTATTGTTCCTATACAGATGCCTGACTATGGTCGGGTCAGACTTGCGCTTGGTCACAACATGATGTTTATGTCGACCTACTCCATTTCCCTTGGAGGTGAAAAGATACTTATTCATGGGTGGTCTCAAATAATGAAGGCCCGTCCAACTTGGAGAATAGGACAGAAGGTTATGCTCA
Source organism: Thinopyrum elongatum (assembly GCA_011799875.1). Lineage (NCBI taxonomy): Eukaryota > Viridiplantae > Streptophyta > Magnoliopsida > Poales > Poaceae > Thinopyrum > Thinopyrum elongatum. Next base: position 467,966,357 of record CM022298.1, read on the forward strand.
TGCTTTTCCATGGCTCTAAAGCGAATATCATGTTTATTGACCACATTGCAGGATGAAGCCGCTTTCAAAAGGTTGTGGATGCGCGGGGTGGCGCCTTTGCCTTGTCCTGGGGCTTGGTGGCTGCACCCTTGGTTAACTGTAGGCAAACTAGCACTGTTCGAGGCATGCTTTGTACGGTTGAACCTGTATAAGTACTCATACTGCTTTCAGCTATGGTTGTTAAGTGCCCCTGCTGGTTTCAGTTAAGGTTGTTAAGTACTCCTGGTACTTTTACAGTCTGTCGTGTTTCTTCAGTCATGTCTTCCTCCAGCTGCCAAAACCAAACCAGTGCCGGCGGGGCCGCCTGCTTCCGCCTCCCACGGCTGGCTGCGCCTCAGCACACGCATCGCCGCCTCACCGTCTCCTAAATCATTAACGCTGACGTCCGAGGCCTCGCCGTCGTCCTCCGCGCGCTTTGGTGCGCTCGCGGCGGCGCCGCCCTCTCGCATTATCAACATGGTCAACAAACAAGAGGAATCGGGAGAGGACTGTACGTGGAGAGGATGACAGTAGAGGCCCACCATGTCCATGGCCGTACGCAAGCAAGTTCCTCATTTTTTGTTATATACTGTACTCCATTGTCAGTGTAGAAAAAGAAAATGCTTCCTCCTAGTGGTCTGCTGACATCTGGGACCCACGACATTGTCAGCGTATAGTAAATAGACAAGAGAACAGCACAAGATCGGCTGACACCTGGGACGTAGCTGCTCGAGCAGTATTTTTTTTGTTATTGTTGAGACGGAGCAAGGTTTCAACTGGGCTATGGCCCGTCTAGCCTAGGCTTCTATTTTACGTTCACCACATGACCAGCCCAGCTATTTTTTCTTTGTGAAAATGAGCCCAGTTTATTTTTTCTGAAGAATACCCAATCCAGGCCTACTTACTTTTCTACGCCCTGCTAGGCTGCAACTCTTTCAAGAAGGCTGCAAATCTTGAAAGTAATATGAAATGAGTTGTAAATATAAAAAACAGATGACAAATTGGCAATTACTTTCAAATTTCTGAATTTTTTCACATTTTCATATTCCAATTTCACTGGGCTTTAACCTAATTTAAATCTATCTTCAAAGTACTTTAAATCTGGCTCGACATTTCAGTATTAAAAATAGTTTGGACCCCATCGAAATATGCGAAATTTCGTATAAATTTTTAACCCTGGCCCTGGCCAACAAAAAAACCCGATTGCAATAAATTGCATAAGAAGTTGCAATGAGCTGTAAATTATTAAAAAAATAGGGAATGGTCTGACTTGTGGGCCTATTAAGTTGACGCGTATGCAAGATTTTTTTACTTATTATATACGTCAACAAACGATTCTAGCAAACGTGACCATTGGATGTCAATCCAACAGCCGCCGTGCTTCTTCAATCTCTTATCTTCTTGCTCCAGCCGCCAAATCCAGCACCGGCAGGACCGCCTGCTCCCGCCTCCCGTGGTCGGCTGTGCTGCCACGCAGGCCTCACCGCCCCCTACTACTCCCACCGTTGGCCAGGCCATCCCTCTACTCACCCACATCCCTCCACTGCTGTGGCTTCGCCGCCTCTGGGTCATTCCCTTCCTGGGTCTCGCCGTCGTCCATCGCGTTGGTGTTCTCAGCACGGCGTGGTCAACGTTGTCAACAAACGACAACATCGGAAGAGGGATGTACATGGAGAGGCTGACAGTTGGGACCCTGATGTCTACAACACAACTTGTTCTTGTAGACTCGTGTTGGGCCTCCAAGCGCAGAGTTTTGTAGGACAGTAGAAAATTTCCCTCAAGTGGATGGCCTAAGGTTTATCAATCCGTGGGAGGTGTAGGATGAAGATGGTCTCTCTCAAACAACCCTGCAACCAAATAATAAAAAGTCTCTTGTGTCCCCAACACACCAAATACAATGGTAATTTGTATAGGTGCACTAGTTCGGCGAAGAGATGGTGATACAAGTGTAATATGGATAGTAGATATTGATTTTTGTAATAGTAACAATAAAAAAACAGCAAGGTAGCAATTGATAAAATGGAGCACAAACGGTATTGCAATGCTTGAAAATGAGGCCTAGGGTCCGTACTTTCGCTAGTGCAATCTCTTAACAATGCTAATATAATTGGATCATATAACGATCCCTCAACGTGCGATGAAGAATCACTCCAAAGTGTAACACCCCCAGTGGTTAGCCACAGTAATCCCCTTGTTGATAATGCCATGTCATCATGATCAACAGTGCTTAATCATCATGAGTAACATATCTCATTTCAAAATTCAAATTCTAATGGAAATTCAAACTAAAAGTGAAAATAGAAGTTGTTCAATCATAGAAACTAAAATGTTCATTAGACAACAAATATTCTAGAGGCAATTCTAAAATTGTAACCAACAATTAATAAATTAATTAAGTGACTCTCACAGTAGCAAAACAGAATTAGTTAATACCTTTTTATTTGAATAAAATCCCTATGAAAACATTTGGCCCCAAAACCTTTTTATATCAGTGTTGAATATTGCACTGATGTTATATGGGCAAGTTCCATATTTTACAAAAGTCGTTTGGATTAAAAACAAAAGATAAAACAGAAAACAAAAACAAAAAACAGAAAAGAAAGCGAAGAAAAAGAAAAAGGCCACGGTGCCTGGGCCTCGAGTGCACAGGGAAGCCCAGCCCGCCTGGCACCGTCCCCTACCCCACTGCTCACTCCTGGCCGCTGTCGAACGCGCAGAGCGCGCACGTGCGCACGCTCCCCCGGCCCCCCTGCTCGCTGCTCGACAGCGTCGCTGCGCCCGCGCCGTGGTTAAGGGCCACCCCCCCGCGCTCTCCCCAAAACCCTAGCCCCCTTAGATTCCTCTCCCTCGCTCGCCTTCTTCCTCCCCCGCAAGCACCCGACGCCGTCGCCGCCATGGCTCGCCGTAGCCGTGGCCTCTGACCTCGCCGCGCCCCGTCTCCGTGCCGGATCGAACCGCCGTCGTCAACTACGTCCTCTGCGTCGACCAGCGCGAGCCGAGGAGCGCCACATTGCGGGATCGCCATCACCGTCGACCTCGGACCATCGCCGCCTCGCTCCGTCGATCCGCAGTCCCCTGCTGCTCCTAATCTTCCAACGAGCCCCCGTGCGCTCCCTAGGTGAGCCCCGTGTTTTCCCCTCTCTTCGACGGTGTTCCCCTCTCCTAGCTTGCCTCCCCGTCATAGCTGAACTGCGCCGCCGCCTCGTTGCTCTCCGGCAGCCGTCCGGTGACCATTTGGTCATGCGTGCAAGTCCGTCGACTTCGCGCGCGCACATAGAATCCGCCTTGCCGCTTAGTTAGCTCGCTCGCGCACTGCCTCGCTGATTTCACCGGCACCCGAACGCCGCCGTCCGCCGACGCCGTCATAGCGCTCATCTCCGGCCTCCCCAGCTCCGTCCGTGACCACCGTTGGGCGCGACATCGAGTGGCCGATCGAAAGAGCCCAGCCGCGCGCAAGATAATGCACCGTAGGCGGAATCCGAGCTTGCCGGAGTTACGCCGTCGCGTTCAGGCTCGCCGGAGTGTTCTCCGACCGGCGTCCGACGTGGATGCCACCTGGCGCCGTGGGCCCCGCCCCCTGTGTCGCTGAACACTGGGCCCCGCGGGCCCAGTTGACCGGGTCAACTGCCGACGTGGCACAGTGGCCCACTGACATGCGGGCCCCATCCCATTTAAATGTTTTAAAATAAATAGATAAAAGTTAATTAACCTATTAATCCTAATTAAGTTAATTAATTAACTAGTCTGACACTGACAGTAGGCCCCACTAGCTAATTAACCCATTTAGTTAAAATTAACCCTGTCTAATTAACTAAGCCACTGACATGTGGGGCCCACATGTCAGGTTTGAACTGGTCAGCCGACCAGTTGACTGCTGATGTCATCTTTTTTGTCATGCTGACGTCACCTTTTACTGTTTTGGATAATTCGAAATTAGATAAATAAAATAATTCCAGAAAATGTTTAAAACTTTAGAAAATTGGAGAAAATAAACCGTAGCTCGGATCGAAAAACTTTATACATGAAAGTTGCTCAGAACGACGACACGAATCCGAATACGCGGTCCGTTCGTCCGCCACACGTCCCTAGCATAGCGAACATGCAACTGTCCCCCTCCATTTCATCTGTCCAAAAATGCCAAACTTCGGGAAAACATTCTCGGATGTTTTTCCTCTTCACCTATATCGTGTAGCACCTGCGTCAGAACACCCTAGCTCTGCGTATTGTCATGTCATGCTCTTGTTTGCTTTATATTTACTGTTTCTTCCCCCTCTTCTCTCCGGTAGACCCCGAGACCGCTGCTGATGCCGCTGTGATCGACTACGTCACCGACGACTCTTCTTCCTTTTCAGCAGAGCTTCCAGGCAAGCACCCCCCCCTGAGCATATCGATATCGCCTATTCTTTCTCTCTCATGCTTGCATTATAAATTGCTGATGCTGCTTAACCTATTCTGATGCATAGCCTATTTATTGTAACCTGCTATTGAAACCTTACCTGCTTATCCTAAACTGTCTAGTATAGGCTGGGTAGAGACCTATCAGTGACCCCACTTGTCCCGACTGCCCCGCTGGATTATCAGAAGACCCGGTTAACGGGATTGAAGACCAGGCCCCGGCCCCGCAGGGATACATCCAGAGTACATCCTGTACCCGAGCAGGACTCAGATGTATGCTGGTATTGATTGGCCTGCTGTTGGAGGTCACACACCTGTACGTGGACCTCTTCTTTCAGCTCGAGACCGGATTCTGCATCAGAGTGCACATGGAGTGCAGGATCCTTCCACGACGAACATTCATCGTCCGCACGTGCAGTTACCCCGTTTCAGTGGATCTTCCCGACGTTGATGTAGCTTTTGCTATGTCTCGTGGTGTACTTCCTTACCGCGTGCCTGCGGGCCACCTACCATATCTAGCTTTTGAATTTGTGCTGTTATGCTATTCGCATGTAACCGACTCTGTGTATGGATCTGTATGTCTTAATTGACTACTGTTAAGTATCTAGTACACTGCTTAATTATTGTCGTGTTACATCATGCTTGTCGCTAAACACCCGCAACTGCTTTTACTGAACAACCCATGTTGAAACTTAGCAGGATGGTTAGACCAGGTGGTCGTGGTCGTGCCCCTGAATGCCCACCACCGCCAGATTATATGGCAGCTATGATGCAACAGTTCGAGCTAAACCGCCAGTTCATGACTGGGATTATGACTCAATTCCTGCATCTGAACAACCAGAACCAGAACCCTCCTTCAATAACTCTGTCGGAATTTATGCGTCTTAACCCCACTCAGTTCCGCAACTCTGAGAAGCCACTAGATGTTGATGACTGGATTCGCGATATCACTCATGAGATGGAGTCGGCAAATGTCTCCCCTGCCAACTTTGTCGCCTTCGCGTCCTTTTCTTAAAAGTCCCTGCTGCTCAATGGTGGGACACCCACAAACGTACACTGCTTGCTAGAACAGCCGTTACTTGGCCTGAGTTCCAGGCTGCTTTCCGTGCCCGATATATTCCTCAAGGAATCATGGACCAGATGAAAACCCAGTTCCGCAACCTCACTCAGGGCAATAAGACTGTCGAAGCTTATCAGCGGGAATTCCTTGACCTGTCCCGCTATGCTGAAGAAGACATCGCCACGGATGCCCGTAGACAAGAGAAGTTCCGTAATGGACTCCACGCAGACATCGAGCTTGCACTCGCTGCTCAAGATTTCACCGACTTTACTGCTCTTGTGAACAAGGCTATTCTGCTTGCGACTGCTCAAATGAAGCATAAGGAGTCGCAAAAGCGCTATCGTGATGTTGGCTCATCCTCGGGCTCAACACAGAAGCGAAAAACATATGGTCGTGGACACGCTTACAACATTGATATTAAACAAGCCCAGGATCAACCTGCCACCGAAATGGGTACCCTTCCCGTTAACTTAGTACCTGCTTCTGTTTTATTTAATTCAGCAGCATCGCATTCATTCATCTCTGAAAAAATTTGCATTCATGCATGACCTTCATTATGAGTAAATGAATACTCCGTTAGTCAGCTGGGCTAGTGAATTACCATGCCCAGACAACTCAAAATGCTGAGGCTAAAATATACACCTTGGATGCGTTGAACGCTTCTCCGCTTGAGGGGATCGAAAACCATTCCAGTCGTTCGAGATTTTCCGAACGTTTCTTCGGAAGAACTTCCAAGAATACCCCGCTTTCTTTCAGTCTTCCTCTTAATTCTCGGGACGAGAATTCTTATTAGTGGAGGAGACTTGTAACACCCCCAGTGGTTAGCCACAGTAATCCCCCTGTTGATAATGCCATGTCATCATGATCAACAGTGCTTAATCATCATGAGTAACATATCTCATTTCAAAATTCAAATTCAAATGGAAATTCAAACTAAAAGTGAAAATAGAAGTTGTTCAATCACAGAAACTAAAATGTTCATTAGATAACAAATATTCTAGAGGCAATTCTAAAATTGTAACCAACAATTAATAAATTAATTAATTGACTCTAACAGTAGCAAAACAGAATTGGTTAATACCTTTTTATTTGAATAAAATCCCTATGAAAACATTTGGCCCCAAAACCTTTTTATTTCAGTGCTGAATATTGCACTGATGTTATATGGGCAAGTTCCATATTTTACAAAAGTCATTTGGATTAAAAACAAAAGATAAAATAGAAAACAAAAATGAAAAATAGAAAAGAAAGCGAAGAAAAAGAAAAAGGCCACGGTGCCTGGGCCTCGAGTGCACAGGGAGGCCCAGCCCGCCTGGCACCGTCCCCTACCCCACTGCTCACTCCTGGCCGCTGTCGAACGCGCAGAGCGCGCACGCTCCCCTAGCCCCCCCTGCTCGCTGCTCGACAGCGTCGCTGCGCCCGCGCCGTGGTTAAGGGCCACCCCCCCGCTCTCCCCAAAACCCTAGCCCCCTCAGATTCCTCTCCCTCGCTCGCCTTCTTCCTCCCCCGCAAGCACCCGACGCCGTCGCCACCATGGCTCGCCGTAGCCGTGGCCTCTGACCTCGCCGCGCCCCGTCTCCGTGCCGGATCGAACCGCCGTCGTCAACTACGTCCTCTGCGTCGACCAGCGCGATCCGGGGAGCGCCACATTGCGGGATCGCCATCACCGTCGACCTTGGACCATCGCTGCCTCGCTCCGTCGATCCGCTGTCCCCTGCTGCTCCTAATCTTCCAACGAGCCCCCGTGCGCTCCCTAGGTGAGCCCCGTATTTTCCCCTCTCTCCGACGGTGTTCCCCTCTCCTAGCTCGCCTCCCCGTCCTAGCTGAACTGTGCCGCCGCCTCGTTGCTCGCCGGCAGCCGTCCGGTGACCATTTGGTCATGCGCGCAAGTCCGTCGACTTCGCGCGCGCACGTAGAATCCGCCTTGCCGCTTAGTTAGCTCGCTGGCGCACTGCCTCGCCGATTTCACCGGCACCCAAACGCCGCTGTCCGCCGACGCCGTCGTAGCGCTCATCTCCGGCCTCCCTAGCTTCGTCCGTGACCACCGTTGGGCGTGGCATCGAGTGGCCGATCGAAAGAGCCCGGCCGCACGCAAGATAATGCACCGTAGGAGGAATCCGAGCTTGCCGGAGTTACGCCGTCACGTTCAGGCTCGCCGGAGTGTTCTCCGGCCGGCGTCCGACGTGGCTGCCACCTGGCGCCATGGGCCCCGCCCCCTGTGTCGCTAAACAGTGGGCCCCGCGGGCCCAGTTGACCGGGTCAACTGCCGACGTGGCACAGTGGCCCACTGACATGCGGGCCCCACCCCATTTAAATGTTTTAAAATAAATAGATAAAAGTTAATTAACCTGTAAATCCAAATTAAGTTAATTAATTAACTAGTCTGACACTGACAGTAGGCTTCACTAGCTAATTAACCCATTTAGTTAAAATTAACCCTGTCTAATTAACTAAGCCACTGACATGTGGGGCCCACATGTCAGGTTTGACCTGGTCAGCCGACCAGTTGACTGCTGACGTCATCTTTTCATCATGCTGACATCACCTTTTACTGTTTTGGATAATTCAAAATTAGATAAATAAAATAATTCCAGAAAATATTTAAAACTTTAGAAAATCGTAGAAAATAAACCGTAGCTCGGATCGAAAAACTTTATACATGAAAGTTGCTCAAAATGACGAGACGAATCCGAATACGCGGTCCGTTCGTCCGCCACACGTCCCTAGCATAGCGAACATGCAACCGTCCCCCTCCATTTCATCTGTCCGAAAATGCCAAACTTCGGGAAAACATTCCCGGATGTTTTCCCTCTTCACCTATATCGTCTAGCACCGCGTCAGAACACCCTAGCTCTGCGTATTGTCATGTCATGCTCTTGTTTGCTTTATATTTACTGTTTCTTCCCCCTCTTCTCTCCGGTAGACCCCGAGACCGCTGCTGATGCCGCTGTGATCGACTACGTCACCAACGACTCTTCTTCCTTTTCAGCAGAGCTTCTAGGCAAGCACCCCCCCCCCTGAGCATATCGATATCGCCTATTCTTTCTCTCTCATGCTTGCATTATAAATTGCTGCTGCTGCTTTACCTATTCTGATGCATAGCCTGTTTATTGTAACCTGCTATTGAAACCTTACCTGCTTATCCTAAACTGTCTAGTATAGGCTGGGTAGAGACCTATCAGTGACCCCACTTGTCCCGACTGCCCCGCTGGATTATCAGAAGACCCGGTTAACGGGATTGAAGACCAGGCCCCGGCACCGCACATCACCCCCTAGTTGTACGCCACTACTGGGTTACTATCGAGTGCCGAGGGTGATACCTCGTCAGCACTTCTGATGTTAATCTGGTAGGTTAGTTCATCGGTTGTGGTTACCGAGGGTGATTCCTCCTTCACCACTTCTGATAACGACGCCGTCGTACAACACCTCAAGTGTGAACCCATTGAGGGTGATTCCTCCGGGTTCACCTTGACAGATACATCGAGTAGGAATCTAACGAGGGTGATACCTTGGATTCCCCTGATGTTATGGACACACGGATACTTGGGCTTTACAACTGTTACTTGGAAAGGCGGGTCGACCCTGAGGGGTACCCGCGTGTGATGTGAAGACGGGTTGACCTGGATGGTGCCCGAGTGAGAATACGAGGCGTGGCCGGGCATTCTTGGCCCTTGCCACAAGTCCTCGAGACAGGGCGACGGGGTCACATCGATCGTGAGTCTCTGCTCGTTACCGCACTACCAACACACTACGATTTGGATATTTGATCTGAGTGGGCCTCTGGCCCGATAGCACTAACCATCACGCGGGAAAAGTTATGGGCACTCCGCATCGTGGCATCAGCCGAAAGCTCTGTCAGACGTCCAGTTCAGCATTGCGGCCGGGATGGACCGGCGCCCTCCTGGTGCCTGGCTTCACCCTGCTCGCAACGACCCGGAGTGCACAGGGCGATGGCCCAAGACCCCTGAGCGCTTAGGATGTAGACCGGCGGGGACCTCTCTGCTGAGCTGTAGGTAGGGTTGCGGTGTGTCGTTTGGCCGAGGCCGGGCATGACCCAGAAAGTGTGTCCGTCCGGAGTTAAGCGAGCGTGGTGGGTAAGTTGGTAAACCCCTGCAGGGAAGAACTAATCTATGCATAGCCGGATCCTCGGTAACGGACACTCGGAGTTGTATCCCGATCGATACAACTAGAACTGGATACTTGTGATTAGTATGGCTCTGGGATTACTTTCTCGTAGGGAGTCGAGAAAGGATCTCTAGCCGAGGTTGCTACTTGGATATTATGGCTCTGGGATTGCTTTCTCGCAGGGAGTCGAGAAAGGATCTCTGGGTGAGGTTGAGACTTATTAAAACTACTACTTTATATTGTTCCAATCTACACTCTTCTAATGCTGCAAGACCACTGAAGATGCTAGTCTTCGATAGGACTAGGCCTTCTCTCTATTCTGGCATTTCTACAGCCCAGTCCACATATACAGCGCCCTTTGATAATGTTGCATATGTAGTGTAGATCCTTGCTTGCTGAGTACTTCGGATGAGTACTCACGGTTGCTTTGCTTTCCTTTTCCCCCATATCCTTTTGGTGCAACCAGATGACGGAGCCCCGGATACAGCTGCCCCCACCGACGATCGCTACTACTACCTCGAGAGTGGTTACTGCTACGAGTTGGCCGACGACCAGGAGTAGGATTCGGAGGGTCCCAGGCAGGAGGCCTGCGCCTTTCGATCATAGTGTTTTATTTTGCCCTGCCTTTCTAAAGGCCTTTCTGTTTCTCTTTTAAAATCTGTACTCAGATATCTGATGCTTCCGCTGACACTTGTATGCGAGCTTATGTATTCGAGCCCTCGAGGCCCCTGGCTTGTAATATAAAGCTTGTATGACTTTATTTATATTTTAGAGTTGTGTTGTGATGTCTTCCCGTGAGTCCTTAGGCTTGATCATGTGCATTTGCGTGTATGATTAGTGCATGATTGAGTCGGGGGCGTCACACAAAGTTCCTATCTAGCGGAGAACATAAGAAGAAATTGTTTGTAGCTATTCTTTCTGATCGATCTATCCAAGAGTTCGTACTAAAATAATACCAAGTTATTCTTTCCGATCGATCTATCAAGAGTTCATACTAAAATAACACTAAGTTATTCTTTCTGATCGATCTATCAAGAGTTCGTACTAAAATAACACCAAAGCAAATTCAGATTCATAATACTCAATCCAACACAAAGAACCTCAAAGAGTGCCCCAAGATTTCTACTGGAGAAACAAAAGACGAGAACGTGCATCAACCCCTATGCATAGATTACCCCAATGTCACCTCGGGAATCCGTGAGTTGAGTGCCAAAACATATCTCAAGTGAATCAATATAATACCCCATTGTCACCATGGGTATTCATATGCAAGACATATATCAAGTGCTCTCAAATCCATAAAAGTATTCAATCCGATAAGAACAAAATCTTAAAGGGAAAACTCAATTCATCACAACAAGATAGAGAGGGAGAAACACCATATGATCCAACTATATTAATAAAGCCCCCGATACATCAAGATCGTGCCATCAAGAACACGAGAGAGAGAGAGATTAAACACATAGCTACTGCTACAAACCCTCAGCCCCGAGGGTGGATGTAACACCCCTGTGTAATCATCACGGTGATCAACTGCTAATAAAGCCAAGTCATTCTCATTTGCAGTGCTTAGTCACATTTATTAAAGATTCAAATCAAATCCTTCTCTTAAAATCGACTCAGATTCAAAAGTGCAAAATAAAGTTGCTCAAAACTTGATGGAAAAAATGTTCACATTTTGGCAAATAATCCAAAACCATTTGCTGTTAAGGAACACAACATCATCATCAGCTCTAAATGGGTCTATGCATTTTAGCAGAGCCAAAACAGCATTTAAAATGCCCTATTCATTTTTGGATAAATTCAAATGGTTTCCAAAAATGCCCAAACTTTTTGTGGCAGTGCTGGATATTGCAATACACTGGTGTGAGCTAGTTTCACATTTTTGCAAATTCATTTGGCAGCTCCTTTAAATCAAAACCCAACTCTGTAAAAGAAAAAGCAAAACAGAAAATAGAAAAGAGGCACTGTGCACTGGGCCTAAGTGCACAGTGCCCCGAATCCAGCCCACCAGGCCCACGACACTCTCTCTCCCTCGCGCTGTCGTCTCCTCCATGGCTGCGTCGGCATGCACCGATGAGCGGCCGACGCCACGGCCCATCGAGGGGATAAGGCCGAGCCAGTGCCCTTGCTGGAGATGCTTCTGAGTTTTGATACATTCCGTACGCCCCTGCTGGAGATGCTACTGGATACTACACAGCTATCTATGTCCCGTACGATCCTCGTCATTACGACCCACAGGTTCTGATTCAGCGCACTCAGGCTCTGGATCGCACTGTTCGGGCTCTTGCCATCGAGTTGTTCGCCACTCGAGCATGCCTCTACGATGCTATGATGCAGTTGCTACCAGTTGTTCATGCAGGAATACATCTGGAGCACATCCTTTACCCGCGTAGGAGTCAGATGTATACTGGTATTGATTGGCCTACTGTTGGAGGTCACACACCTGCACGTGGACCTCTTCTTTCAGCTCGAGACCGGATTCTGCATCAGAGTGCACATGAAGCGCAGGATCCTTCCGCGATGAACATTCATCGTCCGCACTTGCAGTTACCCCGTTTCGGTGGTTCTTCTCGACGTTGATGTAGCTTGTCGCTATGCCGCATTGTTGAATCCCTCCACCGCGTGCCTATAACCGAATTTATGTATGGATCTGTATGTCATGGTGACTGTGATGTTGCATCTACTGCACTTCCTTCTGTTGTGCGTGAGTACTTCATGAATGATTCCATGCAATGCCAATGCTTGTTGCTGAATGTGACGCTTGTCGTTGCGTGAAAGAAGAACATCAGAAGCCTGCTGGAATTCTGCAAGCGCTCCCTATTTCTCTATGGAAATGGGATAAAGTGCAAATGGATTTCATTACTGGCCTTCCCAAGTCACAGAAGGGTCACGATGCTATTCTTGTCGTTGTCGATCAACTCTCTAAAGTTGCACACTTTTTGCCTGTCAAGGAGACTATCACTGCTAGTCAGTTAGCAGAGTTGTATATCTCCAGAATTGTTTCACTCCACGGCATTCCGAAGGAGATCGGTTCGGACCGTGGCGGTCTTTTCACCTCCAAGTTCTGGGAAAGTTTCCAAGAAGTTATGGGAACTCACATTACCTGGAGTTCAGCTTATCATCCCCAATCCCAAGACCAAGTCGAGCGAGTAAATCAAGTGCTTGAAGATATGCTTCGGGCTTGTGTTATTTCATTCGGTAAGAAGTGGGAAGAATCTCTTCCTTATGTGGAATTCTCATATAACAACAGCTATCAAGCCAGCTTGAAAATGGCCCCCTTCGAAGTACTTTACGGACATAAGTGTCGAACCCCTCTGAATTGGTCAGAAACTAGGGAACGACCACTCGTGGGACCGGACATTATCCAACACGCCGAAGAACAAGTCCGAATTGTCCGAGAAAATCTCAAGGCGGCTCAGGACCGCCAGAAGAGCAACTATGATCGCAAACAATGGGGTTTGACCTATCAACCTGGTGATCAAGCTTACCTGCGTGTCACACCCATGAAGGGCACTCATCGTTTCGGAATCAAGGGCAAGCTAGCTCCTCGCTATATTGGTCCTTTCCGCATTGTTGCTAGACGTGGACAGGTGGCATATAAACTGGAGTTGCCGCCTCAATTCTCTCATATCCACGACGTCTTCCATGTGTCGCAACTTCGTAAATGCTTCAAGGAATCTCCACACCGCGCAGTGGATCACGAAATGCTCGAATTGCAAGATGATCTTTCTTATAAAGAGCATCCAATCCGCATTCTCGATGAGGCTGAACGTCGAACTCGTCAGAAGACGACCAAGTTCCTTAAAGTGCAGTGGTCGAATCATACTGAAGATGAAGCCACTTGGGAACGCGAGGATCATCTTCGGGAAAAATATCCTGACCTCTTTCCTTCTACCTCCTGAATTCTCGGGACGAGAATTTCTTTTAGAGGAGGAGAAGTTGTAACACCCCTGTGTAATCATCACGGTGATCAACTGCTAATAAAGCCAAGTCATTCTCATTTGCAGTGCTTAGTCACATTTATTAAAGATTCAAATCAAATCCTTCTCTGAAAATCAACTCAGATTCAAAAGTGCAAAATAAAGTTGCTCAAAACTTGAGGGAAAAAATGTCACCTTTTGGCAAATAATCCAAAACCATTTGCTGTTATGGAACACAACATCAGCATCAGCTCTAAATGGGTCTATGCATTTTAACAGAGCCAAAACAGCATTTAAAATGCCCTATTCATTTTTGGATAAATTCAAATGGTTTCCAAAAATGCCCAAACTTTTTGTGGCAGTGCTGGATATTGCAATACACTGGTGTGAGCTAGTTTCACATTTTTGCAAATTCATTTGGTAGCTCATTTAAATCAAAACCCAACTCTGTAAAAGAAAAAGAAAAACAGAAAATAGAAAAATAGAAAAGAGACACTGTGCACTGGGCCTAAGTGCACAGTGCCCCGAATCCAGCCCACCAGGCCCACGACACTCTCTCTCCCTCGCGCTGTCGTCTCCTCCATGGCTGTGCCGGCGGGCACCGACGAGCGACCGACGCCGCGGCCCGTCGAGGGGATAAGGCCGAGCCAGTGCCCCTGCTGGAGATGCTTCTGAGTTTCGATACATTCTGTATGCCCTGCTGGAGATGCTACTGGATACTACACAGCTATATGTGCCCCGTACGAGCCTCGTCGTTACGACCCGCAGGTTCTAATTCAGTGCACTCAGGCTCTGGATCGCACTGTTCGGGCTCTTGCCGTCGAGTTGTTCGCCACTCGAGCACGCCTCTACGATGCTATGATGCAGTTGCTACCAGCTGTTCATGCAGGAATACATCCGGAGCACATCCTTTACCCGCGCAGGGCACAGATGTATACTGGTATTGATTGGCCTGCTGTTGGAGGTCACACACCTGCACGTGGACCTCTTCTTTCAGCTCAAGACCGGATTCTGCATCAGAGTGCACATGGAGCGCAGGATCCTTCCGCGACGAACATTCGTCGTCCGCACTTGCAGTTACCCCGTTTCGGTGGTTCTTCTCGACGTTGATGTAGCTTGTCGCTATGCCGCGTTGTTGAATCCCTCCACCGCGTGCCTGCGTGCCACCTAAGTTAATTAGCTTACCTTCATGCTGTTATAACGCTAGTCTGTAACCGAATTTATGTATGGATCTGTATGTCTTGGTGACTGTGATGTTGCATCTACTGCACTTTCTTCTGTTGTGCGTGAGTACTTCATGAATGATTCCATACAATGACAATGCTTGTTGCTGAATGTGACGCTTGCCGTCGCGTGAAAGCAGAACATCAGAAGCCTGCTGGAATTCTGCAACCGCTTCCTATTTCTCTATGGAAATGGGATAAAGTGCAAATGGATTTCATTACTGGCCTTCCCAAGTCACAGAAGGGTCACGATGCTATTCTTGTCGTTGCCGATCAACTCTCTAAAGTTGCACACTTTTTGCATGTCAAGGAGACTATCACTGCTAGCTAGTTAGCAGAGTTGTATATCTCCAGAATTGTTTCACTCCACGGCATTCCGAAGGAGATCGGTTCGGACCGTGGCGGTCTTTTCACCTCCAAGTTCTGGGAAAGTTTCCAAGAAGTTATGGGAACTCACATTACCTGAAGTTCAGCTTATCATCCCCAATCCCAAGGCCAAGTTGAGCGAGTAAATCAAGTGCTTGAAGATATGCTTCAGGCTTGTGTTATTTCGTTCTGTAAGAAGTGGGAAGAATCTCTTCCTTATGCGGAATTCTCATATAACAACAGCTATCAAGCCAGCTTGAAAATGGCCCCCTTCGAAGTACTTTACGGACGTAAGTGTCGAACACCTCTGAATTGGTCAGAAACTGGGGAACGACCACTCGTGGGACTGGACATTATCCAACACGCCGAAGAACAAGTCCGAGAAAATCTCAAGGCGGCTCAGGACCGCCCAAAGAGCAACTATGATCGCAAACGATGGGGTTTGACCTATCAACCTGGTGATCAAACTTACCTGTGAGTCACTCCCATGAAGGGCACTCATCGTTTCGGAATCAAGGACAAGCTAGCTCCTCGCTATATTGGTCTTTTCCGCATTATTGCTAGACGTGGACAGGTGGCATATAAACTAGAGTTGCCGCCTCAATTCTCTCATATCCATGACGTCTTGCATGTGTCGCAACTTCGTAAATGCTTCAAGGAATCTCCACACCGCGCAGTGGATCACGAGATGCTCGAATTGCAAGATGATCTTTCTTATAAAGAGCATCCAATCTGCATTCTCGATGAGGCTGAACGTCGAACTCGTCAGAAGACGACCAAGTTCCTTAAAGTGCAGTGGTCGAATCATACTGAAGATGAAGCCATTTGGGAACGCGAGGATCATCTTCGGGAAGAATATCCCGACCTCTTTCCTTCTACCTCCTGAATTCTCGGGACGAGAATTTCTTTTAGAGGAGGAGAATTTGTTACACCCCTGTGTAATCATCACAGTGATCAACTGCTAATAAAGCCAAGTCATTCTCATTTGCAGTGCTTAGTCACATTTATTAAAGATTCAAATCAAATCCTTCTTTGAAAATCAACTCAGATTCAAAAGTGCAAAATAAAGTTGCTCAAAACTTGATGGAAAAAATGTTCACCTTTTGAAAAATAATCCAAAACCATTTGCTGTTAAGGAACACAACATCATCATCAGCTCTAAATGGGTCTATGCATTTTAACAGAGCCAAAACAACATTTAAAATGCCCTATTCATTTTTGGATAAATTCAAATGGTTTCCAAAAATGCCCAAACTTTTTGTGGCAGTGCTGGATATTGCAATACACTGGTGTGAACTAGTTTCACATTTTTGCAAATTCATTTGGCAGCTCATTTAAATCAAAACCCAAATCTATAAATGAAAAAGCAAAACAGAAAATAGAAAAGAGGCATTGTGCACTGGGCCTAAGTGCACAGTGCCCCGAATCCAGCCCACCAGGCCCACGACACTCTCTCTCCCTCACGCTGTCGTCTCCTCCATGGCTGCGCCGGCGCGCACCGACGAGCGGCCGACACCGCGGCACTCCACCGACGCCGCGGCCCATCGAGGGGATAAGGCCGAGCCAGTGCCTCCCCCCTGGCCTCCCCGTCCATTCCTCTCCCTCTCCGTCGCTTCTCTCCCTCAGATCCATCGGCGCTCGAGCGCCACCGTCACCGCGCCTCACCACCGCCGTGGCCAGTGGCCTCTCCACGTCAGCTGCTCATGCCTGGGAGGACTGTCGTGGACCGCCATGACCCCTGGTGCCGCTGGAAGGAGCCGAGAAGCTCTGCATCGCCCGCACATGTCGCCTTCTTCCTCGGGTTGCCGGAGATCCCCTTCTTCCTCAGCGACATTCTGCAGCTACTAAACCACCAACGGCCAAACGTGCGTGCGGCTAGGTGAGCTGCCTTCCTCCTCTGCCCTCTAGGCCCTCTAGCTCGGGCCGTGGCCTTTGCTTCGCTTGCGCCCGAACCCGCTGCCGCCGACGAGCTCGCTGCCGTGGCCATCGTCACCGTCATGCGTAGCCGAACCCCGCACCGAACTCCTGGAGCTCGTGCGAGTCCAACGAGGCCCCTAGCGTGCCTCCCCGTGCCATGCAGCGCCGGATCCGTTGACGCCCGAACTCCGGCGTCCGCTCCGCCGCTTGCCACCGTCGTCTCCGGCCGTTTTCGGCCAAACTATCACCACAGAACGACGCGACGTCGAGAGGCCGTTCGAACGAACCCAGCCGCACGCCAAATGGTGTCGTGTAGCGCATTTTCGACGAACTCCGGTGTTCGGCCGCCACGCAAATGGTCGCCGGAGTTCCTCCAGCGCCGTCACTGAGCTGGCAGGCGTGGGGCCCACCCCTGTGAGGCTACCAATGGGCCCCAACGCCTCGGTTGACCATGTTGACCTGGTCAACAATGATCACTGTTCACTCACTGTGGCTGACATGTGGGCCCCCTGCGATAATTAAGCTAATTAGTGATTTAATTAATCCTGCTAGTTAGCTGAGTCACTAACAGGCCGGGCCCACTCCCCTAATTACCCTGTTAGTTAGTTTAACTCACTGTTGGTCTTAACAGAGGCTGACATGTGGGTCCCACTGGACCCACAGGTCAGGTTTGACCTAGTCAGTGTGCTGTTGACTGCTGACGCAGTGATGACCTCATGCTGACATCATAATTCATTTAGACAATTTCTGTTAAATTGAATAATTCCAGCAAATGGCATAATCTTTGAAAATTCGTAGAAAATAAACCGTAGCTCAGATCGAAAAACTTTATACATGAAAGTTGATCAGAACGACGAGACGAACCTGATCGTGTCGTCTGTTTCCATGTCGAAACCCCCTACGTAGGAGAACCCATAACTTTGAGCCCAACTCCGGTAGATGAATAGTGCATACATATCGGCTAATAAATCCAACTTTAATCCTAAAATAACTAAAATGACTTAGACATATCTTTAGGTAACCCTGCACTACATCCTAGGCATAGCATGCTCTGTGTTGCGTATGTTTGCTGTCTATTTATCTGTTTCTTTCCCCCTCTTCTCTCTCGGTAGACCCCGACGTCGACGTAGCTCCCGAGACCGACGCAGCTTCGGAGTACGACTATGTTCCTGGCGACCAGACCCTTGCCGCAGAGTTCACAGGCAAGCACCCCCCTTTTGAGCATACTGATATCGCCTATACTTCTCTCTCTTATGCTTGCATTAGAAGTTGCTGTTGTTACTGTTATCCTATATCTGCTGCATAGCCTGTTTATTGTAACCTGCTATTGTTACCTACCTGCTTATCCTAAACTATTTAGTATAGGTTGGGTAGAGACCCATCAGAGACCCCACTTTATCCCGACTGCCCCGCTGGATTATCAGAAGACCCGATCAACGGGATCGAAGAACAGGCCCCGGCTCCGCACATCACTTCCCCCTTAGTTGCTCGACACTACTAGGTTACTATCGAGTGCCGAGGGTGATACCTCGTCAGCACTTCTGATGATAACCTTGTAGGTTAGTTAATCGATTGTGGTCAGCGAGGGTGATTCCTCCTACACCACCCCTGATAACGACGTCGTCGTGCAACTTCTCAAGTGTGGACCTCGAGCGTGATTCCTCCTTCGTTCACCTTGAAGATAACATCAGGTGGAATTCCATCGAGGGTGATTCCTCAGGGTCCCCCTTGGTGTTAGACACACGGTTACTATGGTTACTATGACATCACACTGAACCATGTTACTAAAGACGGGTCGGCCCTGAGGGGTACCCGCGCGAGCATATTTGCGAAGTGATGTGGAGACGGGTTGACCTGGAAGGTGACCGCGAGATAATTACGAGGCGTGGCCGGGCATTCTTAGCCCTTGCCGCAAGTCCTCGAGACGGGGCGACGGGGTCACATCGATCGTGGGTCTCTGCTCGTTACCGCGTGCTCCTAATCCACTAACGGTTTGGATATTTGATCCGAGGGGCCTCTGGCCTGATAGCACTAACCATCACGTGGGCATAGTATGGGCGTTCTGCATCATATACATCAGCCGAAGCTCTATAGACGTCAGCGAGGAGCGACCCGCTTTGGATTGGACTGGTTAAGCCCGCGCTTGTATTAAGGGGGCTAGGTCTGCTTCCGGAGCGTCCTCGCAACGTGCAGGGTTCCCAGGGCGAAGGCCCAAGACCCCTGGGGGCATAGGTTAGTCCGGCGTGCTGACCTCTCTTTAGAGCCTAGGTCGGGTTGCGGCGTGTCGTTTGGCGAGGCCGGGCATGACCCAGAAAAGTGTGTCCGGCCGGAGTTAATCGAGCGTGGTGGGTAAGTTGGTGCACCCCTGCAGGGAAGAAAACATCAATCGATAGCCTGTCCTACGCTAACGGACACTCAGAGTTGTATCCTGATCGGTACAACTAGAACTGGATACTTGAGATGATAACTGGATAGTATGGCTCTGGGATTGCTTTCTCGCAGGGAGTCGAGGAAGGATCTCTGGGCGAGGTTGATAACACTACTATTACTTTACTTTATGCTAATCTGCACTCTTCTAATGCTGCAAGACCGCTGAAGACGCTGAAGATGCTAGTCGTCGATAGGACTAGGCTTTCCCCTCTATTCTGGAATTTCTGCAGCCCAGTCCACATATACAGCCTTCCTTTGAAAAATGTTGCATATGTAGTGTAGATCCTTGCTTGCTGAGTACTTCGGATGAGTACTCACGGTTGCTTTGCTCTCTTTTTCTCCCCATATCCATTTGATGCAACCAAATGACGGAGCCCCTGAGACAGCTACCCCCGCCGACGGCTACTACTACTACCCTCCCGGCGAGTACTACTATGAGGAGCCATCCGACGACCAGGAGTAGGATCGTAGGGTCCCAGGCAGGAGGCATGCACCTTTCGATCATAGTTTTCATTTTGCCCCGCCTTCTTAAAGGCTTATCTCTATTTCTGTTTTATATATGTACTCAGATATCTGATGCTTCCGCTGACGCTTGTATGCGAGCTGATGTATTCGAGCCCTCGAGGCCCCTAGCTTGTAATATAAAACTTGTATGACTTTATTTATGTTTTAGAGTTGTGTTGTGATATCTTCAAGCGAGTCCTTAGGCTTGATCGTGTGCATTTGCGTGTATGGTTAGTGCATGATTAAGCCGGGATCGTCACAGTGGACTACTCCCTCCTCATCATGGTGGCCGTCGGGATGATGAAGATGGCCACCGGTGATGATTTCCCCCTCCGGCAGGGTGCCGGAACGGGGTCTAGATTGGTTTCTCATGGCTACAGAGGCTTGCGGTGGCGGAACTTTTGATCTAGGGTTACCCCTGATGGTTTCTCTATTTATAGGAATTTTTGGCGTTGGTTTCACGCTAAGATGGGCCTCGAGGTGAGCACAACCCACCGGGGCACGGGCAAGGGCCCAGGCGCGCCCCGGTGTCTTGTTCCCTACTCCTTCATCTTCTGGTCCTTCCACGAAGCTTCGGGGGTCTCTTTTGTTCCAAAAAAAATCATCAAAAAGTTTTAGCTCATTTGGAGAACTTTCATTTCTGCACAAAAAACAACACCACGGTAGTTCTGCTGAAAACATCGTCAGTCCGGGTTAGTTCCATGCAAATCATACCAAAACCATATAAAATTGTTGTAAACATGACATGAATACTTCATAAATTATAGATACGTTGGAGACGCATCAGCATCCCCAAGCTTAATTCCTACTCGTCCTCGAGTAGGTAAATGATAAAAGAAATAATTTGTGAAGTGTGAATGCTAGCAAAGTGCACAAGCTTGATCAATGATAATTTCAATCACTTTTCCTAGCATCATAACAGCAACTCTTTCTCATAAAACTCATCATGACAAAGTAGCAATCAATTCACATGTTAAGGTTCAAACAATGAATTCTCTTGAAACTCAACAACCTATATTCTTAGTCACCAAACAATTGGAATTCAACTTATTCAACAGAGTCTAAGTAAGAGCTCCACATACTCAATCATCATATAGTCTTCCATGATTGCTACTACTCAAAGCATATTCTTAGAACAAATGGCATCCATCGAACACAGAGAAAGATAGGGGCTTAATGTTTCGCCTCCCAACTCATTTATCATAGAGATAATTGTCAACAATAATAAATCATGATCAAATATATTTGACTGGTCATATGTGCCTAGATCTTTCCCCACCACATGATGCTTGCCAACTAGAGAATAATTGAGGTTGAAATGAGAATTCATACTATTGACTCTTTGCATAAAAGTAAATACTGAAAAGTAAAAGATAGGCCCTTCGCAGAGGGAAGCAGAGGTTGTCATGCGCTTTTTATTTGGATGCCCAAGCTCTTAATGCAAAGGAACATCACGTTATATTGCCCCTTATGATAGCAACCTTTATTATGCAGTCCGTCGCTTTTATTACTTTGCCATCACAAGTTCGTACAACGCTCAATTTTCCCTTACAATAAAAGATCAAACATATTTAGGAGCAATTTTTATTGCTTTATGCACCGATGACAACTTACTTGAAGGATCTTATTTAATCTATAGGTAGGTATGGTGGACACTCATGGCAAGAAACTGGGTTTAAGGGTTTTTGGATGCACAAGTAGTATCTCTACTTAGTACGAATTTTGGCTAGCAAAAGATCCTAGGCAAACACCACATGTTGGAGGATCCATGACAATATAACTTCTATGCAAATATACACAACCATAACTCATTACGTTGTCTTCCTTGTCCAACTTCAACTAATTTTCTCAAGTTTAAAAATAATTAATGGGTATTCACAATCATAGAAGATGTCCAAGATAATATATTTGCATGTGAAAGTTCTCTTCCTTCTACTAATCATTCATGAATTGCTTGTATGACCAATATTGTGATTGTCAAGCTTCAAAAGATTTCACTTTCTAAACCCAATGTGAAGCAACCACTAGGCATGATATGAGCATATAATTTCACCTTCATGATATACAATTCATTCAACAATTTACTCATAGGATATAAGTGAAGCACAAGAGTAAATGACAAACTACTCCAAAAAGATATAAGTGAAGATCAAGCGAGTAGTTAAGTAAATGGGTGGATGTTTGAGGACTCTCTCTTATTTAAAATCTTCAAATCTAATTATTTTATTAAAACATCAAGCAAAACAAAATAAAATGACATTCTAAGAAAAGCACAACTCATGGGAAGAGGCAAAAACTTAGGCTCAACCGATAGTTGTTCATGAAGAAAGGTGGGATGCCTACCGGGGCATCCCCAAGCTTAGATGCTTGAGACTTCTTGGATTATTAACTTGGGATGCCTTGGGCATCCCCAAGCTTGAGATTTTGTGTCTCCTTAATTCCTTTTATATCACGGTTTTCCTAAATCTTAAAAACTTCATCCACACAAAACTCAACAAAACTCGTGAGATAAGTTAGTATAAATCAATGCAATAACCTTATCATTCTCTACTATAGAAAATCACTAAAATTATTATTTAACATTGCATACTAAATGCCTCTGCATATTTAATACTCCTATCCTCGAATAGAATCATTATACAAGCAAACGTATGCAAAACAATGCAAACATAACAGCAATCAGGCTAAACAGGACAGTCTGTAAAGAGTGCAATATTCTTCATACCTCCCTAACTCCAAAAATTCTGAAAAATTAAAGAACTATAGAAAATTTATCATATCTTATTGTGCAAAACGTTTAAACATTTTATCACATTCTGACTTTTCTGGAGAATTATTGCAACAGCGATAAACTTTCTGTTTTGAAACAGCAACTCATATATTTGTAAAATAAGCATGGTGATGGCTATCCTTGCCACTTTTATTGAAATAAAAGATGCAAAACATTATTCTAAATAACAGCAAGCAAATCCTAATAAAATAAAATGACGCTCCAAGAAAAACACATAACATGTGACGAATAAAAATATAGCTCGAAGTGAGGTTACCGATAATGTTGAAGACAAAAGAGGGGATGCCTTCCGGGCATCCCCAAGCTTAGTTGCTTGGATCTTCATTGAATATTGCCTTGGGGGTGCCTTGGGAATCCCCAAGCTTAGGGTCTTGTCACTCCTTATTCTCCTCATATCGATATCTCACCCAAAACTTGAAAACTTCAATCACACAAAACTTAACGGAACTTCGTGAGATGGGTTAGTATGATAAAGACAAATCATTCACTTTGGTACTGTCAAGACAAGATTCATAATTGTTCTCACACAATTCCTACTGTACTCTACAATTTCCACAATTTATATTAAGCAATATAAGCCATAGAAACTAGAAAACAAGCAAATTATGCATTGAAAACAGAATCTGCCAAAAACAGAATAGTACATTAAGATCTGAATTACGGTCATACTTCTATCACTCCAAAAAGTCTGAAAAAGTAGTAAAACGTAGAACATTTGTATAACCTCCAACTGGAAAAATTTCAGAATTTTTTCACGTTCCAGTAAAAAACAGGAATTTCTGCACTGGACGCAAAAGTTTCTGTTTTTGCACAGAATCAAGTCAACTATCATCCACACTATCCCAAAGGCTTTACTTGGCACTTTATTGAAACAAAAGCTATAAAACAAGATCACTATAGTATCCTAACCATTTTAACACACAAAAATAGTAGGTAGAAGTGTTGGGTTGTCTCCCAACAAGCGCTTTTCTTTAATGCCTTTTAGCTAGGCATGATGATTTCAATGATGCTCGCATAAAAGATAAGAATTGAAACATAAAGGGAGCATCATGAAGCATATGACTAGTACATTTAAGCCTAACCCACTTCCTATGCATAGGGATTTTGTGAGCAAATAATTTGTGAGAACAAGAATCAACTAGCATAGGAAGGCAAAACAAGCAAAACTTCAAAATTTTCAACACATAGAGAGAAAACTTGATATTATTGCAATACCTACAAGCATATGTTCCCCTCTCATAATAATTTTCAGTAGCATCATGAATGAATTCAACAATATATCTATCACACAAAGCATTCTTTTCATGATCCACGTGCATAGAAATTTTCTTACTCTCCACATAAGCAAATTTATTCTCATCAATAGTAATGGGAGCAAATTCAACAAAATAACTATCATGTGCTACTTGATTGACATAATCAAATTGAACATTAAAATTATGATGACAAGTTTCATGGTTATCATTATTATTTATAGCACACATGTCATCACCATAATCATCATAGATAGCAACTTTGTTGTCGTAATCAATTGAAACCTCTTCCAAAATAGTGGATTCATCACCAAATAAAGTCATGACCTCTCCAAATCCACTTTCATAATTATTAGAATAAGATTCAACACCCTCCAAAATAGTGGGATCATTAGTACCTAGAGTTGACACTCTTCCAAACCCACTTTCATCAATATAATCATCATAAATAGGAGGCATGCTTTCATCATAATAAAATTTCTCATCAAAACTTGGGGGACTAAAAATATCATCTTCATCAAACATAGCATCCCCAAGCTTGTAGCTTTGCATATCATTAGCATCATGGATATTCAAAGAACCAACAACCTTGCAATCATGCTCATCATTTAAAGATTTTTTGTCAAACATTTTATAGAATTCTTCTTCTATCAATTGAGCACAATTTTCCTTTCCACCATTCTCACGAAAGACATTATAAAGATGAATAATATGATGCAACCTCAATTCCATTTTTTTGTAGTTTTCTTTTTATAAACCAAACTAGTGATAAAACAAGAAACTAAAAGATTCGATTGCAAGATCTAAAGATATACCTTCAAGCACTCACCTCCCCGGCAACGGCGCCAGAAAAGAGCTTGATGTCTACTTAACAACTTGTTCTTGTAGACTTGTGTTGGGCCTCCAAGCGCAGAGTTTTGTAGGACAGTAGCAAATTTCCCTCAAGTGGATGACCTAAGGTTTATCAATCCGTGGGAGGTGTAGGATGAAGATGGTCTCTCTCAAACAACCCTGCAACAAAATAATAAAAAGTCTCTTGTGCCCCCAACACACCAAATACAATGGTAATTTGTATAGGTGCACTAGTTCGGCGAAGAGATGGTGATACAAGTGTAATATGGATAGTAGATATTGATTTTTGTAATAGTAACAATAAAAAAACAGCAAGGTAGCAATTGATAAAACAGAGCACAAACGATATTGCAATGTTTGAAAATGAGGCCTAGGGTCCGTACTTTCGCTAGTGCAATCTCTCAACAATGCTAATATAATTGGATCATATAACCATCCCTCAACGTGCGATGAAGAATCACTCCAAAGTTCCTATCTAGCGGAGAACATAAGAAGAAATTGTTTGTAGCTATTCTTTCCGATCGATCTATCCAAGAGTTCGTACTAAAATAACACCAAGTTATTCTTTCCGATCGATCTATCAAGAGTTCGTACTAAAATAACACTAAGTTATTCTTTCCGATCGATCTATCAAGAGTTCGTACTAAAATAACACCAAAGCAAATTCAGATTCATAATACTCAATCCAACACAAAGAACCTCAAAGAGTGCCCCAAGATTTCTACCGGAGAAACAAAAGACGAGAACGTGCATCAACCCCTATGCATAGATTACCCCAATGTCACCTCGGGAATCCGTGAGTTGAGTGCCAAAACATATCTCAAGTGAATCAATATAATACCCCATTGTCACCATGGGTATTCATATGCAAGACATATATCAAGTGCTCTCAAATCCATAAAAGTATTCAATCCGATAAGAATGAAATCTCAAAGGGAAAACTCAATTCATCACAACAAGATAGAGGGGGAGAAACACCATATGATCCAACTATATTAACAAAGCCCCGATACATCAAGATCATGCCATCAAGAAAACGAGAGAGAGAGAGAGAGAGAGAGAGATTAAACACATAGCTACTGGTACAAGCCCTCAGCCCCGAGGGTGGACTACTCCCTCCTCATCATGGTGGCCGCCGGGATGATGAAGATGGCCACAGGTGATGATTTCCCCCTCCGGCAGGGTGCCGGAACGGGGTCTAGATTGGTTTCTCATGGCTACAAAGGCTTGCGTTGGCGGAACTTCTGATCTAGGGTTACCCCTGATGGTTTCTCTATTTATAGGAATTTTTGGCGTTGGTTTCACGCTAAGATGGGCCTCGAGGTGAGCACAACCCACCGGGGCACGGGCAAGGGCCCAGGCGCGCCCCGGTGTCTTGTGCCCTCCTCCTTCACCTTCTGGTCCTTCCACGAAGCTTCGGGGGTTTCTTTTGTTCCAAAAAAAATTGTCAAAAAGTTTTAGCTCATTTGGAGAACTTTCATTTCTGCACAAAAAACAACACCACGGTAGTTCTGCTGAAAACATCGTCAGTCCGGGTTAGTTCCATGCAAATCATACCAAAACCATATAAAATTGTTGTAAACATGGCATGAATACTTCATAAATTATAGATACGTTGGAGACGTATCGGACCCACATGGTCCATGGCCGCACGCAAGCAAGTACCTCCTTATTACGCCAAAACGAATGAATCCTCCCAATGACAGCTGGGACCCACCAGCTATATGTTGGCATGGAAGGAAGTGCCTCCTTATTAAGCAAAAAATAATGAGTGCTCCCCATGATAGCTGGGGCCCACCAGATATGGAGGCTGACTTGTGGCCCTACTAAATTGACGCGTACGCAGGGCTTTGTCAACTTAGTCAACAAAAGATTCTATCACCAGTGACCGTTGGATTGTTAACATCCAACGGTCGTCCTGCTTCTTCAACCTCTTAGTTTCTTGCTCCAGCCGTCCAAACCACCGCGTGCTCCTGCCTCCCGTGGCCGGCTGTGCTGTCGCGCAGGCCTCACCGCCCCCTACTACTCCCACCGCTGGCCAGGCCATCCCTCTACTCACCCACACCCCCTGTTATTCTGCGGCGACGGCAGCCTCACACCGCAGCCGAACCAGTCAACCCTCGTACCACCCTCCGCGTGTTCCCAGGCTCCACGTCGTTCCTTGCCTCAGCGACGTCCACTGCCTGGTGCTGTCCGCACGGCATGGTCAACGTGGTCAACGAACGACAACCATCGGAAGAGAACTGTACGCGGTGAGGCTGACAGATGGACCCACCAGCTACATCTTCGCATGCAAGGAAGTGCCTCCTTATTACACGAAAAAAAAGAATCCTCCCCCTTTCAGCTCGGACCCACCATCAATATCTTCGCACGCAAGAAAGTGCCTCCTTATCCTCCCTGACAGCCGGGACCCACCCGGTCAAAGCGTACGTAGCGTTGTCATTCTGGTCGCAAACGTGTCCGTACATACTGGTCCATCGATCTTTTTGCCACGATGAACCGTGGCCCAGTAAGGAGCGGTAGCTATTTAGGCAGTCCCGTCTATATCGTGTACACGTACGTACAGCCACGCTGCAAGAAAGTAAATACGGCTACGTACGTACATACGGGCGGGGTCTCGAACGCGTACAACGACGGCGTCCTGTTCATCGGCAGCCAACCGACTGGGTCGGAACGGAGAAACAGCGTCGTGTTCATCGGGAGGCAACAGACTGGGTCGAAATGCGTCGTGTTCATCGGGAGCCAACCGGCTTGGACGGAACAGCCGAAACGGGGACGGAGGAAACGGACTTGTGTTCGAGCTCCTATGGTCGAAACGGGGTGCTGTTGATCGGGAGGGGTGTGGCGTACCGCAAAACGGAGGAAACGGACTTGTGTTGGAGCGCCTACGGTCGAAATGGGGTCCTGTTCATCGGGAGGGGTGTGGCGTACCGCAAAACGGGACTCCACGGGCTACTGTTCAACCACCGTCTACTGCCTCGCTCCAGCCTCCACCTACTACTGTTCATCCATCGTCGACTTCCTCCAGCCTCCACCTGCTACTGTTCATCCACCGTCGACTTCCTCCTGCCTCCACCAGCTACTGTTCATCCACGGGGTCCTATTCAACCAGCCCTCCACCGGCTACTGTTCAACCAGCCCTCCACCGGCTCCTGTTCAACCAGCCCTCCACACGGGGTCCTGTTCAACCAGCCCTCCACAGGGTCCCTCCACCGGCTACTGTTCATCCACCCCCACCTCCTCGATCGGGGTCCTGTTCATCCAGCGGCAATGGCCTCTACTACCAGGGGATCCTGTTCATCCAACCCCCATCGGGACTGTTCATCCAAGCCCCAATGGGGACTGTTCATCAAGAGGCAGCTTCGATCGGCTTTAGTTAGCAGCAGTAGCGAAGGAATCGCTCGGGTTTAGTTAACAGCCAAGGGATCGATCGCTCGGGTTCAGTAACGTAGCTAGTGCAATCGCTCCGGTTTAGTAAGCGAACGCCTCGCTCGGCTTCAGTTAGAGCCCAACGCCTCGCACACACGCGCGTACGTATACGAGAGAAAACGCTCAATCTCTGTGTGCATCGCTCGGCCCCGACCACCCACCGTAACTGGGAACTCCCTGAAATTTTCCTCGCCCTCGCTTCTACCACGATTTTTTCCGTCATGGACGGCCCAAAGAATGTCATGCAGGTGCGTCTCCGGCCCGCCCAGGACGAAAAGCCCATTTTCTGTCATGATTTTTTGTCATAGAAGCAGGAGCCCACCACATCTATGATGATACCGGGTTTTCTCATAATTATCATCATAGAAGTGTCATAAGCATGACAGAAAAAAATTGTTCGGCCCAAAATGTCATGATTGTGTCTTTTTTTTTGTAGTGATAGTGTTATATGAGTTATATGATTTGGTGACCGAATGTTGTTCGGAGTCCTGGATGAGATCACGGACATGACGAGGAGTCTCGAAATGGTTGAGAGGTAAAGATTGATATATAGGACGATGGTATTCGGACACCGGAATAGTTTCAGAGTGCACCTGGTAGTCATCGGATCACCGAAAGGGGTTCCGGGAGGCCCCGGGAGGTCTATGGGCCTAATGGGCCAAGGAGAGGCACACACCAGCCCACAGAGGGGCTGGCGCGCCCTCTCCCTGGCCGCCGGCCCTAGAAGAAGGAAAGGGGGGGCGCCACCTCCTCCTGCCTTTTCCCCCTTGTGGGAGAAAGAAAAGGGGGGGTGCCACCTCCCCCTTCCTTCCCCTTGGCGCCAAAAGAAGGAAACGCGGGGGGGGGGGGGGGGCTAGGGCAAGCCCAAGTAGGATTCGGACCTACTTGGGGCGCCCCTTGGCCTCTCCCCTCTCCCTCCCACCTATATATATGAGGGAGGGGGGCGCCTAGAACACCACAACATTGTCTTAGCCGTTTGCGGCGCCCCCCCTCCACCGTTTACACCCCCAGACATATTTTTGTAGTGCTTAGGCGAAGCCCTACGGAGGTAGCTTCACCATCACCGTCACCACGCCATCGTGCTACCGGGCCTCATCCACTACCTTGTCGTCTTGCTGGATCAAGAAGGCAGAGGACGTCATCGATTTGAACGTGTGCTGAACACGGAGGTGCCGTACGTTCGGTGCTCGACCGGTTGGAACGCGAAGAAGTTCGACTACATCAACCGCATTGTCAAACGCTTCCGCTTAGGGTCTACGAGGGTACGTAGACACACTCTCCCCCCTCGTTGCTATGCATCTCCATGGATAGATCTTGCGTGTGCGTAGATTTTTTTTCCATGCAATGTTTCCCAACATGAAACTCAACACAATTGATGGTAATAAAATAAAATTGTGAATATTGTTTACGTACTTCAAATTGTTGGTCAGAGAAGCCCCGCTCAGAGGTCGAGTGGCGAATGAACTCGCAAACGTAGTATCCACATAAATTATTCCCGGCTGCCTGCCACAAGCACTTTACGAGAATAGAGTTCAATCAAACTGATAATCAAGCATGATAATGGTATTGATGAAACTAGAATCAATGAGAGATGCGCGGAACTAGCTAGTACTACTTACTTTGGGGTGTGTAAATCGCAGCTCCTTCTCCAGACCCAGAACCATTCTGGTGAACTTTTTCCAAACCCTGCCCGGCAAACAAAATGATTACTTGCTATCAGGAAATGAACGAAAATTGCCGATATGGTGCGATAATGATTGAACTTACTTCTAGAGCATTTCACTCATGTCCGCCCACTCCTTTTGCTCTTTACGTCTCGAGTCCAAGACAATTACTAGTCCGTCGTCAAGCTTAATGGATAGCAGAATAAAGTGAAAGCTGTGCACGCATAACTCATCAATTATACTTAACCTCGAGTAAGCGAAACAGAATATGCACAAGACAGTAACACTCACTTGAAGTTGTAAGGAAAGAGTATTTCCCTTTTGTTTTGATGTCGAAAGAACGCGTTTAGCAAGTTTTCCTCAGTATCTTTGGCTCTTTTTTGTACCGTAAATTCATTTACGGTATTTGGGCTAATGAACCCAATGTCATAGATTTGTCGTATTTTGCATTCGACGATCTTCAATCTGCATAATATAGTGAGGATAATTATATATACATGCAATGAACGAGCTGAGCTAGAGACTTGATTACAGAAATAATACTTACAGACAATAGCAAGTCACGAGAGTTTTGTCTATGGCGTCTTGATTGTATAACTGAAATAATTCCACAAATTCAACAAGCATCAGGTCGACTCCAACGAAGTCGTGCTCATCTTTAATTCCCGGCAAGATACTCTCGGTCCAATCCTTGCTGCAGGTTTCCAAGTACCAGTCATGCAATCTTCGCATCATCGTTGGTAGATGCGGGAGCTGATTAGGTTTGACGAGAGGCTTCCCGTGCTCGTATCTAAAGGGCGCTACTACCTCAGCCATTTCAAACTGTACATCATCGCCCACTAATCACCAAGAGTGGTACCGGGCGCTAGCCCCAGATGATTAGTGATATCGGTAAACACCTTGAGTGGGGGGCACGATTGCTTATCCTGTTCGCCGAGCTGGGGAATTGTTTTCCCACTTCGTCTTTCAGCACTGGTAGTACTTCCCGACCGTCGCGCTTCATCATATGTCTTTTCAATACATCGGTCATAGTCTGATAGTGGCGGAGGCGGTGGTGGTCGCCTAAGGGCATCAAGAGAGCACTTCGCTTTCACCAGATCTATTTTCTCCTTTGGAGGTGGAGGTTTCCGTTCAAAATGGGCCTTTACTTCGGCATCCACGATGTCCTTGTTTTCCTCGTCAGTCCTTTCATATGGTAACTTTGGAGGAGCCCTGAGGCTTGGACCAGCTCTGAATTTCTTGCCTGTTGTACTACTAGCCACCGGAGCGACGACGCCTCTCTTCCGCCGTTCCTGAGGCGGCGGAGGAGGCGGAGTCCGCTGACGCAGCGGAGACAGCTGAGGCGGAGGAGGATTCTGCTGAGGGCCTCCTCCGTCGGAGCCCGCTGATGCGGCGGAGACGGCTGAGGCGGCGGAGACGGCTCATGCGCCGGATACGACTGAGGCAGCGGAGATAGCAGAGCTGGACTGTGAGGATTCTGCTGAGGGGCCTCCTCCGTCTGAGTCTGCTGAGGCGGCGTCCAGTTTGGAAGCAGGATGTTTTCCTTTCTCCATAGACAGGTAGTCCTTAAGGCATTTTCCAGAAGAATCTCCCCTTCACCTGTAGGGTACTCAAGCTCCAGACCCATAAATCTGTCCATTATTTCATCCACGCCGACAATAGCAAAGCCATCTGGAACCGGAGCTAAATGGAAAGCTGCATCAGGTCGAGGAGGTAAGACATAGCCGACCGCCACCTTCAAGGTCAGGTTATGGCATTTCGCCATTAGCACACAATGTTCATTCTCCGTGATACCATCCATGGGGTAGCGAGGAGCCGTGATATCAAGCTGAACGAGCTCAGTGGAAGCCACGCTACTTTTCCGCTGAGATGGTGGGATAGCTTCGTTGGCAGTGTCGAATGAAGGATCTATGTGCCGCTGAGATGGTGGGCCGGTAGCTCGTTGGCTCTCAAGTTCCTCTAGTTTCACTATTCTTTCTTCCATCATCTTCATCTGGTCTGCTTCCTCTTTCTTCTTTCTCCCTCAGCTTCTATAAGTGGCACTGCTGTCCGGAAACCCATACTTCCACGGAACGGAGCCTGATGTGCCTCGTGTTCGTCCAGGGTGTTCAGGATTCCCGAGGGCCTTTGACAGCTCGTCCTTCTCTCTGTCGGAATGGAACCTCCCTTCCCGCACAGCCTTGATTGCTTCCTTAATCTTTGTGACGGGTGTTTCAAGTTGAGCTTTCATGAAAACACACTTCCCTGTTTCTGGGTCCAAAGTTCCCCCAACCCCGAAGAACCAAGTCCTTGACCGATCGGGCCAGTTTAATGTCTCTAGTTGGACCCCTTTAGCATGCAGGTCGTTCTCAAGTTTGTCCCACGTAGGCCGGGCTTTGCTGTAGCCACCTGACCCCGTAACATGGTGATACTGATTCTTTGTAGCATTTAGCTTGTTTGTATGTGACCTTTTCTTAGCTTTCTCAGATTTCTTGTACGCCAAAAATGCGGGCCAGTGATCTTTTATCTTTGCATATATACCGGTGAATTCTGGAGTCTCGTCTTTGTCCACAAACTTTGTGTTCAATGTTTTCTTCTAGTTCTTGAATAGTTCTGCCATCTTCTTAAGAGCCCACGTCTTGACCTTTGGGAGAATAACTGGGTTATTCGGATGCTCCTCTGGCGATAGGCTGAAATTTGTCATCAACGAGTTCCAAAGATCATCTTTCTGTCTATCGTCGACATAAGAAACTTTAGGGTCCTTCTTATTATTCCATTCTTGGATGCTGATGGGGATGTTATCCATAACAAGAACTCCGCACTAATGTACAAATTTGTCTTTGCTCCGCTTGGGAGCAATCGGTTGGCCATCTGGAGCGACTTCTTCGATCGTGACCTTTCATCCCGGCCCAACCTTTTCTTCGGGCGTCGTCTCCTTACAGAAGTTTGGCTCGATCCGGAGGGCTAAAAGAAGAAAGAAGCGTTAATATATGTACATACAAAACAATTAATGCATCTAGTCAGCAGAGGCTTAATTAATATATATATATACCTCGCCGGACATTGAAACAGTTAAGGCTCCCTTCTCAATTCGATCACCGGAGCCGTCATGATCTCCTTCCTCCTCCATTGGATCACCGGAGCCGTCATGATCTCCTTCCTCCTCCATTCGATCACCGGAGTCGTCATCCTCTCTTTCCTCACCATCGGTGTCGTTGAGAAACGACAAGGTGATATCACCTCCGTCGCGGATTATATCCCCCAACAACTCTTCTTTTTCTAAGTCTCTGTCCATAGTTTCTGCAAATATTACAACATGACAATATACAACCATGAGAGATGGATTAGTGGCAAACATAGACCTAGCTAATCACAATAATGAATCATATGCATATATGAGCAATGGATTAGTCGCAAACATCATGCAAAGTTATCGGGGGTTATACTTTCGGGAGAGGATACTTTGCGGACCGCCTCTCTCATGCATGTCCGACGTCCCCCCTCATGTCGAAGTTATCGGGGTTATACTTTCAGGAGAGGACACTTTGCAAAAAATTTGTTCTTCAATTTGAATTCCTGAGAGAGTTACAAACAATCGCTATGCAGGAGATCGAACTATCCATTCTACCCCATTGACCTATGCCGCCTACCGAATAAATAAAGTCCCTTCGGTTCACTGAGGTAAGACCGGTGAATTACACGTCAATAGTATTATACATAACAAACAGGTAGGGGCGGGAGGGGGTAGGAGATCGACAACGCTCTTTCTTCTAGGGTTTGGGTGGCCTTGAGAGTTGGTCGGGCAGCAACGTCAATAGTATAAATTTCATTATCATCATGCCCATTTAGTAAAGTTGCCTCTCCCTGATTTAAGTAAAGTAAAACTTAGTAATTTTTAACCAAGTCTATAGAAAAACAATATTCATCGTATGAACATTTTAACTTAGTAAATTTTAACCAAGTCTACAGTAAAACTTAGTAACTTAGTAACTTAGTAAATTTTAACTAATTTCTATGAACAAAAAAAAAATCATCATATGAACATTTTCTATATACATCCATCCATCCATACATACATGGACAAAAAAATGGTATGAACAAAAAAAATTCTATGAACAAAAAAAATCATCATATGAACATTTTCTATATACATCCATCCTTCCATACATACATACATATACATACATGGACAAAAAAACATCATATGACATTTACTATATACATCCATGAACAAAAATTCTATGAGTAGGGGCGGCGGCAGCTAGCAGAGCAGGGCGGCGGCGGCGGCGCAGGGAAGGGGCCGGGGAGCTCACTCGGGGTTGGCGGCGGGGTAGGGAGCGGCGGTCGGCGTCGGGGGCGAGAGATGGCGTCAGGGCAGGGACGGCGACGAGGAGCGGCGGAGCAGCCTGGCAGCGTCGTGCGTTCGGCGTCGGGGAAGAGAATGGGGAGAAAACTGCTAAGTGCTGGTTATATAGCGCCCACTTTGGTCCCGGTTGGAGCCACCAACCGGGACCAAAGGCGTATTTCGCTAGGCGAAAGGGCGGGAAGGCCTTTAGTCCCTGTTGGAGCCACCAACCGGGACCAAAGGCCTGGCACAGCGGTGTCGAAAGTTTAGTCCCACCTCGCTAGTTGAGAGGCGCTCGCACCAGTTTATAAGCCCTGCCGCGGCTTCCATTTCGAGATCCTCTCTAAAGCAGGCCTGTGTGGTCCTAACGAACCTCTCACTGCCCTATGGGGCCTACTTTCCCTGCGGGCCTGCATCCTGGCCCAACTAGTAGTTGAGTTTCTAGTCGTATGGAGGCCGTTGTGGCCTAGTAGGCGGGCATTTTTTTAATTTTTTCTGTTATTTTAGTTTGCTATTAAAGTTTTTAACAAAAAATACTTTATGAAAATTCTTTTTCCTATTAAAGTTTTTAACAAAAAATACTTTGATAATTTTAGTTGCATAAATTTTATATAATTTTAAGTTAATATTATTTTGATAATAACTAGAGGTTTATAAAAGCTTTTTAGTTGATTCTTTTTGCTATTGAAGAATATTATAGTTTTGTTTTAGTTGATCATAACAAAATATTTTAATTGATTCTTTTTAGTTCATTCTTTTTTCTATTAGAGTTTTATAAAAGCTTTTGCCTAGTAGACGGGCATTTTTTATGTTATTTTAGTTTACTATTAAAGTTTTTAAAAAAATACTCTATGAAAATTCTTTTTGCTATTAAAGTTTTAACAAAAAATACTTTGATAATTTAGTTGCATAAATTTTATATAATTTTAAGTTAATATTATTTTGATAATAACTAGAGGTTTATAAAAGCTTTTAGTTGATTCTTTTCTATGAAGAATATTATAGTTTTGTTTTAGTTGATCATAACAAAATATTTTAATTGATTCTTTTTAGTTCATTCTTTTTGATATTAGAGTTTTATAAAAGCTTTTTAGTTCGTTCTTTTTGCTATTAGTTCATTCTTTGAGCTAAATGACCATGAAATTGAAAAGCACTACAAATGAACTCTGAAAAGGTTGAAACTTGGCATGGTATGATAATTTCACCCACATAGCATGTGCTAAAAAGTTGAGAGGGTTACGGGAAAAACTGGATGCACTTCGTGTACAAACTGGACAATCTCTTTCGAAGTATCAGAGTTTCGGACAAAAACTCATCTATTACAAAAGGGATTTCATTTTTTAACATATTTTAACTCCAGACTTTTTGTGCGTTCAATATGCACCATTCAAAGGCACATCATCAGTTTTCAACCCTTTTCTGACTTCATTTGCTATTTTTCATGTATTTAATGATTTATTTCGAGCTAAATGACCCTGAAATTGAAAAGCACTACAAATGAACTCTGAAAAGGTTGAAACTTGGCATGGTATCATAATTTCACCCACATAGCATGTCCTAAAAAGTTGAGAGGGTTACTGGAAAAACTGGATGCACTTCATGTACAGACTGGACAATCTCTTTCGAAGTATCTGGGTTTCGGACGAAAACTCATCTATTACAAAAGGGATTACATTTTTTAACATATTTTAACTCCAGACTTTTTGTGCATTCAATATGCACCATTCAAAGGCACTTCATCAATTTTCAACCCTTTTCTGACTTCATTTGCTATTTTTCTTGCATTTAATGATTTATTTTGAGCTAAATGACCCTTAAATTGAAAAGCACTACAAATAAACTCTGAAAAGGTTGAAACTTGGCATGGTATCATAATTTCACCCACATAGCATGTGCTAAAAAGTTGAGAGGGTTACGGGAAAAACTGGATGCACTTCGTGTACAAACTGGACAATCTCTTTCGAAGTATCAGAGTTTCGGACAAAAACTCATCTATTACAAAAGGGATTTCATTTTTTAACATATTTTAACTCCAGACTTTTTGTGCGTTCATTGCCCATTCAAAGGCACATCATCATTTTTCAACCTTTTCTGACTTCATTTGCTATTTTTCATGTATTTAATGATTTATTTCGAGCTAAATGACCCTGAATTGAAAAGCACTACAAATAAACTCTGAAAGGTTGAAACTTGGCATGGTATCATAATTTCACCCACATAGCATGTCCTAAAAAGTTGAGAGGGTTACTGGAAAAACTGGATCACTTCATGTACAGACTGGAACATCTCTTTCGAAGTATCTGGGTTTCGGACGAAAACTCATCTATTACAAAAGGGATTACATTTTTTACATATTTTAACTCCAGACTTTTTGTGCATTCAATATGCACCATTCAAAGGCACTTCATCAATTTTCAACCCTTTTCTGACTTCATTTGCTATTTTTCTTGCATTTATGATTTATTTTGAGCTAAATGACCCTTAAATTGAAAAGCACTACAAATAAACTCTGAAAAGGTTGAAACTTGGCATGTATCATAATTTCACCCACATAGCATGTGCTAAAAAGTTGTGAGGTAGCGGGAAAAACTGGATGCACTTCGTGTACAAACTGGACAAGCCTCTTTCGAATTATCAGATTTGGACGAAACTCATCTATTACAAAAGGATTTCATGGTTTTTTTAAGGCAAGTGTGTTAAACTCCAGACTTTTTGTGCATTCAATATGCACCATTCAAAGGCACATCATCAGTTTTCAACCCTTTTCTGACTTCATTTGCTATTTTTCATGTATTTAATGATTTATTTCGAGCTAAATGACCCTGAAATTGAAAAGCAGTACAAATGAACTCTAAAAAGGTTGAAACTTGGCATGGTATCATAATTTCACCCACATAGCATGTGCTAAAAAGTTGAGAGGGCTACGGGAAAAACTGGATGCACTTCGTGTACAAATTGGACAATCTTTTTCGAAGTATCAGGGTTTCAGACGAAAACTCATCTATTACAAAAGGGATTTCATCTATCTTCACCTTTTCTTCACTAGAGAGAGAGTTTTCACTTTTTCTTCGCATGTGTCCCTTGCTTATTGCACCGGAACCATGGATAACCTTCATCGTTTAACAGGATGCTTGGGTCAGCCTTCACTTTGAAGGGAGGAATTTCATGAAACTTTTCATAATATTCAGACATGTCTGTCTTACCCTCCACTCCCACGATGTTACTTTTCCCTGAAAGAACTATGTGGCGCTTTGGCTCATCATATGATGTATTCGCTTCCTTATCTTTTCTTTTTCTCGGTTTGGTAGACATGTCCTTCACATAGAAAACCTGCGCCACATCATTGGCTAGGACGAATGGTTCGTCTGTGTACCCAAGATTGTTGAGATCCACTATTGTCATTCTGTACTGCGGGTCTACCTATACCCCGCCTCCTGACAGATTGACCCATTTCCACCGAAACAAAGGGACCTTAAAATCATGTCCATAGTCAAGTTCCCATATGTCCACTATGTAACCATAATATATGTCCTTTCCCCTGTTGGTTGCTGCATCAAAACAGACATCACTGTTTTGGTTGGTGCTCTTTTTTATCTTGGGCGATCGTGTAAAATGTATTCTCATTTATCTCGTACCCTTGGTAAGTTAATACAGTCGAAGATGGTGTCCTAGCCGACGAGTACATCTCATCTCCAACAATGTTGTTACCCATGAGATGTGTTTGCAACCAACTGCCAAAAGTCCTGATGTGTACACATGTAATCCAGTCGTCAGACTGCTCCGGGTGTTTGGAGCGCAGAATATTCTTGTGTTCATTGACATACGGGGTCACCAAGGTAGAATTCTGTAGAACTGTGTAGTGTGCTTGAGCCCAAGAATGCACGTCCCTACATATTATTGAATCCGCTCCTAGCGTGCCTTTTCCACTCAGTCTCCCCTCATACCGCGATTGAGGGACACCAATCGGCTTAAGGTAGGGAATAAAGTCAACACAAAACCCAATGACCTCCTCTGTTTGATGGCCCATGGAGATGCTTCCTTCTGGCCTAGAACGGTTACGAACATATTTCTTTAAGACTCCCATGAACCTCTCAAAGGGGAACATATTGTGTAGAAATACAGGACCCAGAATAGCAATCTCGTTGACTAGATGAACTAGGACGTGCGTCATGATATTGAAGAAGGATGGTGGGAACACCAGCTCAAAACTGACAAGACATTGCACCAAATCATTCTGTAACCTCGGTAGGATTTCTGGATCGATTACATTCTGAGAGATTACATTAAGGAATGCACATAGCTTCACAATGGCAAATCGAACGTTTTCCGGTAGAAGCCCCCTCAATGCAACCGGAAGCAGTTGCGTCATAATCACGTGGCAGTCATGAGACTTTAGGTTCTGGAACTTTTTCTCTACCATATTTATTATTCCCTTTATATTAGCCGAGAAGCCAGACGGGACCTTCATACTGAGCAGACATTCAAAGAAGATTTCCTTCTCTTCTTTGGTAAGAGCGTAGCTGACAGGACCTTGATACTGCTTTGGATGCATGTCGTCTTTTTCGTGCATACGTTGCTGGTCCTCCCGTGCCTCCGGTGTATCTTTTGTCTTCCCATACACGCCCAAGAAGCCTAGCAGGTTCACGCAAAGATTCTTTGTCACGTGCATCACGTCGATTCCAGAGCGGACCTCTAGGTCTTTCCAATAGGGTAGGTCCCAAAATAGAGATTTCTTCTTCCACATGGGTGCGCGTCCCTCAGCGTCATTCGGAACAGATTGTCCGTCAGGACCCTTTCCAAAGATTACTTGTAAATCCTTGACCATATCAAGTATGTCATCACCAGTACGGAGGACGGACTTCTTCCGTGATCTGCCTCATCTTTGAAATGCTTGCCTTTCTTTCTTAAGAGATGCTTGGTCGGAAGAAACTGACGATGTCCCAGGTACACATTCTTCTTGCATTTGTCCAAATATATACTTTCGGTATCATCTAAACAGTGCGTGCATGCGTGGTATCCCTTGTTTGTCTGTCCTGAAAGGTTACTAAGAGCAGGCCAATCATTGATGGTTACAAACAGCAATGCATGTAGGTCAAATTCCTGCTGTTTGTGCTCATCCCACACACGTACACCTTTTCTATTCCACAACTGTAAAAGTTCTTCAACTAATGGCCTTAGGTACACATCAATGTCGTTGCCGGGTTGCTTAGGGCCTTGGATGAGCACTGGCATCATAATGAACTTCCGCTTCATGCACAACCAAGGAGGAAGGTTATAGATACATAGAGTCATGGGCCAGGTGCTATGATTGCTGCTCTGCTCCCCAAAAGGATTAATGCCATCTGCACTTAAACCAAACCATACGTTCCTTGCGTCACTTGCAAAGTCCCCCCACTTTCTCTCGATTTTTCTCCACTGCGACCCATCAACGGGTGCTCTCAACTTCCCGTCTTTCTTACGGTCTACCTTGTGCCATCGCATCAACTTGGCATGCTCTTTGTTTCTGAACAAACGTTTCAACTGTGGTATTATAGGAGTATACCACATCACCTTGGCAGGAACCCTCTTCCTGGGGCGCTCGCCCTCAACATCACCAGGGTCATCTCGTCTGATCTTATACCGCAAAGCACCGCATACCGGGCATGCGTTCAAATCCTTGTACTCACCGCGGTAGAGGATGCAGTCATTAGGGCGTGCATGTATCTTCTGCACCTCCAAACCTAGAGGGCAGAGAACCTTCTTTGCTTCGTACGTACTGTCAGGCAATTCGTTATCCTTTGGAAGCTTCTTCTTCATAATTTTTAGTAGCTTCCCAAATCCGTTGTCAGATACACCATTGTCTACCTTCCATTGCAGCAATTCCAGTGTGGTACCGAGCTTTGTGTTGCCATCTTCTCAATTTGGGTACAACCCTTTTTTGTGATCCTCTAACATGCGATCGAACTTCAACTTCTCCCTTTCACTTTCGCATTCTCTCTATGCATCAACAATGACCCGGCGAAGATCATCATCGGGCACATCGTCTGGTGCCTCTTGATCTT
This sequence comes from Thinopyrum elongatum, assembly GCA_011799875.1. Lineage (NCBI taxonomy): Eukaryota > Viridiplantae > Streptophyta > Magnoliopsida > Poales > Poaceae > Thinopyrum > Thinopyrum elongatum. The sequence continues at coordinate 468,006,672 of CM022298.1, forward strand.
CAGCTTCCCCCGTTGCAGTATCACCGTATTCAGGGAACATAGGATAGTTGTCATCATCCTCTTCTTCTTCGTTATCTTCCATCATAACCCCTCTTTCTCTGTGCTTGGTCCAAACATTATAGTGTGGCATGATATCCTTCTCAAGCAGGTGCAAGCGAAGGGTTTTCGAGTTAGAGTAATCCTTCACATTCTCACAGACAGTACATGGACAATACATAAAACCATTCTGCTTGTTTGCCTCAGCCACTTCGAGAAAATTATGCAGGCCCTTAATGTACTCAAACGTTCGTCGGTCACCGTACATCCATTGCCGGTTCATCTGCGTGCATTATATAATCAAGTGTATCAAAAACCATTACAGAACATCATGAATAGAGAAGTGACCAAATTAATACAAGTTTATCATCACATTAAAACCAAAGTACATTAGTGATCAAATGTTATTACTGAAAAAATAGATACATAAAGTTCACACATAGTTCTCATAGAACAACATATAGCTCTCTAGAGCATCTAATTAAAACATACATTCAAACTAACATACAACTATGTAAAACATTTAAATGCAACAACAAATGCGATCATAATCGCAACTAAGGTAACAATTGATCCAACAGCATAATGGTACCAAGCCTCATTATCAATGGCATATTTTTCTAATCTTTCTAATCTTCAAGCGCATTGCATCCATCTGGATCTTGTGATCATCGACGACATCGGCAACATGCAACTCCAATTCCATCTTCTCCTCCTCAATTCTTTTCAATTTTTTCTTCAATTAATTGTTTTCTTTTTCAACTAAATTTAACCTCTCGACAAGAGGGTCGGTTGGAATTTCTGGTTCACATACCTCCTAGATAAAAACATCTATGTCACATTGGTCGGCATAATTGTCATAAACACTAAATAAAACAAATAGTAATAAAAGATAATATACCACATCCGAATCATAGACCGGACGAGGACCGACGGGGGTGGATACCAAAACCATGGCACTATATAATAACAAACAATAATAAAGTAAGAAAATTATACAAGTATCTATCTAAATCATACAAGTAAGAATTTTTTTCTTTTAAAAATAAGATAAGAACAAGAGGCTCACCACGGTGGTGCCGGCGACGAGATCGGCGCGGGCAATCGACGGCGGTGAGGACGGGGACGGGGACGGCACCCTAACATGTGCAGACTCTAAGAAGTTAATTTCAGCTCAAATTGTGCATCTAAATCAAAAGAACTCCCACATACACTCCTCCACTAAACCCCACAAACCACTCTACTTCTAGAGCATTTGAAATGAGCTAAACTAGCAATGAGAGATGAAAGGATGAAGTTGCTAACCTTTTAGAACACTTGTCTAGTTGGTGCACCGCCAAATCTAGACAAATCTTGGGGAAAATGTAGCTTGGAGGTCGAGCTTGGAGAGGAGAAAGCTTAAGTGTGACTCCGACATTTCATCGAACACCTCATGTGCATAGGAGGTGAGAACAGAGAGCAGCACACCTCCCACACGCCGGCCGGCCAAAAAACAGAGCAGTGAGCGGGCAGGGGAGAGCATATATATAGGCATCTCTTTAGTCCCGGTTGGTGGCCGGAACCGGGACCTAAAGATAAATGGGCTGCGCCAGGAGCGAGGACCTTTAGTCCCGGTTCGTGTGTGGAACCGGGACTAAAGGGGTCAGACGAACCGGGACTAGTGCCTGCCAAGGCCCGGCCGGCGCCCTGGCCGCTCGAACCGGGACTAATGCACCCATTGGTCCCGGTTCGTAACAGAACCGGGACTAATGCTTTGATCTGGCCAGGACCAAAGCTCTGTTTTCAACTAGTGCACGCTGGCCCACCCGACCCCACATATATTCGTCCCTATCCGCTCGCCGGAGCAAACCCTAGCCGGTTGGAGGAGGCAATGGCAGTCCGCAATGCACTCCGCCGCTCCCGGGAGGACAACTTCCGGCCGACAGATGGATCTGTCCGCCGCGACTCTATAGCTTCGTCTCGCCAGGCGCTCGGGTCCTCCGGGGTTGGATCCTCGCGGTCTCGGCAGCCGAAAGCCCTCTCTTTCCCCATCACCGGTCGGGCAGACTATGAGTCCCACCGGGACTGGGCGACCCTCCATGGGAAGGAGAGGATAAGGGCCGCCGAGTCCCGTATCGCGGCAGAAATGGCGGCGGCGGAGGCGGCTGATGTGGCGCGGGCGGCCGCAGAGGAGGAAGCCATCCGCGCCCGCATTGTGAAGAAACGGCAGCGGAGGAACACATGTGCCCTCACCAGAGAGCAGAATCGGGCGGTCCTTGCCATGGCCGGAATGCCACCGAATGAGGAGAAGGCGGATAATGACGACGAGGACAGCTCTGGCGACGAGCAAATCCGGCTCGATCCATACTGCGTCTTCGACCGGTATTTTCCATAGTTTTAAATAGCCGGCTATAGCTCCACTATAGCCCGCTATAGCCTTTTCAGTTGGGTGCCGCTAAATGATCGCCTTCACAAATAGCCCGCTATAGCTCCGCTATAGCTGATTTGGAGGCCCGCCGCTATTTTCTTTAGCCCGCTATTTAAAACATTGGTATTTTCGCGAGAAGAACGACAAGGGCAACCGTTGATGAACTCTACCATAACCAAACATGCAAAATTTTGGTAGTCCGATGGCATGTTTTAGTTAGTAGTGAGGGAGTAACCGGACGATGTGTGTGCATCGACGTAGTTGCATGTGTTTGTATGAATTTGAGATATGATAATAGAGGTGTCTGGCCGTTGATTACATTATTTGAGAGTTACCCGGTAAATGCCCGCAGACGCGACTGCGGGCATTTGAGAGACCGGATTTGTTGAGTCCGGCTGTAGATGCTCATAGAAAGCAATATATGGGAAGCTGGAAACACCCCTGGCTGCGTGGTTATTTTGCAAGATTGCTCATCATGCCCTGCCTCGCGGTCCTGGTCACGTAGCTATAGCGATATGACGTTATTACTAATAACTTCTGCTTTTCCTTACTCGCAAAAAAAAAGGCAAATGGCAGAGAACTTTATACACGTTTACCACGTGTTAACGTGCCGTTAGACGAGGCACTACTCCCATGCCGTGGTGGCGCCATATGCGTATACAGAAGTAGCTCAGTGGTGCGCACCACCACGCTGACAAAACTAATGTTTGCACGTGATCTCCAGCCACGGCATGTCCACTCATGCAACCTACTTCCTCCGTTCCTAAGAGATTCCAATATCGACCACATACGGGTGTATACAGATGCATTTTAGAGTGTAGATTCACTTATTTTGTTTTTGTATGTAGTCCATAATGGAATGTCTACAAAGACTTGTATTTAGAAACGGAGGAAGTAGTAGTGTAGTAGTAGTAGATTTCAAAAAAGTAGTGTAGTAGTAGTAGGAGTATTTAACCAAGAGACTTTCCTCAAAGATAGTTGCTTTGCAGGAGCAACCAAACGGACCATGTGTATCCCATTGTTACATTGGAGTCTTATATGGAGCCTTCTCAGGGCGTTGCAATGTAGACCGTCGGATTGAGTGTCCAAACGAATCCTGGCCGTTAGATCTTCAGGTGAAATGATCCTGGCTGTCGGATCTTCAGTGATGTGACAACCAATGAATAGTGCTGCTGGTTTCTTACTTCGTGGTATTTTTTCTATCCCACTGACAGATGGGTCGCGTGGTATGTGGTCCACGCCTGTCAGTGAGCGCTGGGGTAGGCGCATCCCGGTGCGGGTTCATATGGGCGCGGTGGTCATGCCACCGCCTGAAAATTCTTGTGGCCGCCGAGGGTAATTCTGTCATTCCGTGTTCCTGCCCTTGTGTGAAGCTCCATGGGTGGCTCGTCTTGTGTGTAAAGGCGAGGAAGCGATTGGGTGGGAGACAACCCTAGCCGCCGCTCTCTCTTTCGCTGTCCTCGCCTCATCCCCTTTTCTCTCTTCGTTCCTGGATCGGACGCCGTCGCCTCACTGCCTGCCTTGCCGTCGATCCTCAGGTGTGGTCTCCTCCTCCCCTAAGATCGGCCCGGGGAAGGGACGCGGTACACCGGCGACGACACCCGGATCTTGTCCGTGCCACGCGAGGCGGCGCTGCAAGACCTGCTCGCATGCCGTGTTGGTGTTGCAGAGTTCGGGTCCGCGCTCGACGAGAAGGGGAAGGGCGCGGCCGCGGTGGCCGCCGGCGTGCGGGACGCCAACAAGCGCACCGCGCGGGAGGGCCAGACCGAGGTCTGCAGGTTCCTCGTCGAGCAGCTCCGCCTCCCCGTCCACCCCAAGGACGACGATGGTAATGGTTCCCTGACTCCCTAACCCCATGTGGCGATGCTTACTTTCTCTTTGTATTGTTCTGATTCATAACATGAGTGTGCAATTCAATCGATGCTTGGTATGGTGGTGGTGATGCATATTAATATCTGAATCAATTTTCCAGGTGAAACTCCACTCATCCATGCCGCCCGGCAGGGCCGCTTGGAGACGGTGGAGTACCTGGGCCGATCCTTCCGTCACGTCTAACATGGGAGCCACGGCACTGCATCATGCTGCAGGCATAGGTAAAGATGATGCTGCGCCTAATGGTGGTGCTTTGTGTATTGTCGATTACTGACTCATGACGCTGATTGATAATTATGTATGTTGAAGTGGAGAGAATATCTGAACAAATATGTAGCATTTATTTTTCTTGTTATTACAGGACACATAAAGATTATGAAGCTTTTGCGGCGGGGGAGTAGCCGCTGGGAACGCCGGGCCGCGATGACCTGCAGGTTATCTCTCTATCTCCCCCCTCTCTCTCTCACGCACACACACACACTTCCTGACCAGACCAGGACGACCAGACCAGAGTGGTGACAGTTCAAATAGATACATGTATTATATATTTAGTTGGATCTGGGCGAGCAACACATGTGTTGCACCACTAATGGATTGCAAAAAGCATAAATGGTGCTGATGGTGTTATACAAATATGCATGCATTGGAAGGTTGATAGAGAAGGATTTGTAGTACCGACTGTTCTTTGTCCAAAATATCAAAATTTCATTTCATTCCTCCTGTTATTTTGATGCTGATGCTTGGCTTATGTGGTTGCAGATTGACATTGTGATATGTTGAGTGGATCACCATCTCAAGGAATGGTCAATGAGAGAAGAGTGTTTCCACCAAAACTAAGTTAAGGTTTATTTATGTTCATCTTGGCTGTATTTAAAGGATTTAGCCTTCAATACATAGTGATCTCTATGTGAGATATTAGTAATGATCAATAACTAACCAGTCTGATTTTATTTTGATGTCAATGCTTGGCTTATGTGATTGCAGATCCACTTGTGATATGTCGAGTGGATCACCGTCTCAAGGAATGGTCAATTAGAGAAGAGGGTTACCACCAAAAGTAGGTTGAAGTTTATTTCTGTTCATCTTGGTTGTATTTAAAATAAGATTTAGCCAACAATACATAGTGTTCTCCATGTGATATGTTAGTAATGGTCGGTAGCTAATTAGCGTAATTTTTTTAATACAAAAAACATGCCAGTAGATCTACTCAGAAGCAGAAAAGCATGAGTTGAATCATTAATAGTAATCCGCCATGTTGTTGATCTTATTGCCTCAGCAAGGAAATCGACTGTTGGTTGAAGTTGTTTACTAGGTATACTTATTTTTTGCCTACAGATACTTCTATGATAAGCCTCGTGTGTAGTTACAAGTGAAACTACTAACTTGATGTTAACATTACCATGCATGCCAAGATCTATGTTCCTGTTCACGTTTTGCAGTAAAACTATTGTTGTTATAGTTTTAGGCTAAAATAGCTGAAATGCACAAGTGGCACTGATTACATAATAATCTAAATCAGGAGTGTACATCCTAATCTACACCATGAGCATGCTTTCTTTAAATTATCAAGCTTTGTCCTAAGGTTGATTTGCCATTTCATATGTTGCTGGTTTTCATTCTTACCTCCTATTGTAATGAGCTTGTAAATGATCGGAACAACTAGGAAGCTTGTTGTTTCTATACTTGTCTTGAGACTCGAAGCATTGGAGGAAAAAATTGGACCTGAATTAGCTCAGTACACTTCTGATTTTAGTTTAATTTTTGTCTACTATGTATGCTTCCGATTTATATTACATGACTGATTTAGTAAGCTGTTACATTCAGTTTGGTTTTGTCTACTGATTCTATGTTCTCTGATTTTTTTATTATGTTCCTCTTATTAATCATATCCATAATTTTATCATGACCAGACTAGGTACAATCTCAGGTAGACTACAGATTACAAAAGGATTTAAACTCCAAACCCAAAACTGAGGCTGATTGATGCATAGCTTCGAGGTAGAAGCTAAGGGAAAGAAAGAGAGAAAAGGAAAGATGCCATCGAGGTGAGTGCAATAAATCTTATCTCATGTTTAGACAGACTTGCATAAATGCTATGGTATACAACTACTGGCTTAGAACGAGGTTCATAATGGCAACACAAAGAATATTTGCAACTACCAGTCAACACCATTCATTTGTTTCTTAGCTAACATTTTTGTCTTGGTATTTATGTCTTAACTTTTGTATGGTTAATTTTCTTAAGATGTCACTGTAATAGCACCTTCACTTGTGGGCTTCAGTCTTACTTAAATAGGTTATTTTAAGATAGGTGCATACAGAAATGTGATGTTCATTCTTGTGATCTTGTTAGCACTCACTATGCTCCATCATTGGGCATTATTAGCTGTAAACTGGGCAAGCGTTTCTACTATACTATGCATATCTTTGGTTGACAGTGCTATATTTAGTGCCAAAGCTGCAGTCTGCATAGAAACTGTGGAAACAAATTGAAACTACTATGGAACTTTTCCGATTGTTTGCTGTCTAGACTCCTGTACGTAGAGGGTGTGGTGCAAATTTTCAGTTCTATGGCATTAAGACCATGGTTCCCTTTTTATTATTTTGTTAGTGCATTCAGACTATGTATGTGTTCCATAAACCATAAGAAAACAGAAAATAGGAGAGCTTGGCTGGCACTGCATTGTTCTTTTAATCGTTCATTACACGGATTGTTCGTCGGGGAGGATTCATTGACTCGCTTTACGGGTGTTCTGCAGCATGGCTGCTACCGGGGGAATGAGAATTTGTAGCATGCCACTACCAGGCTTACCACCAACAAAGGAGGCCAAGGTCTCATCTTTGAAATATTAAAGTTACTTTGCAGGGAGATGAAACCCATCCCGAGACATGATAGATGGATGGATGGAGAGCTAGCTAGCTAGGCGCACACCACTATAATAAACTATGCACAATCTTGATGCACTGCTAAACTTTAGCAATCAACATTCCATAGAAACATGCCGGTCCCTCTTCATTTGTGCCTGTAGTAAATTCAAATTTGTTAGTGACGCTGCATCCCTAACACTCTCCTGTAGGTTCATTGATCATTTAGATTGGTATAATTATCCAAGAATCCAATTAATTGATTTCGAATCTGTCGTGGTGCATTATTTATAAGCTTGCATAGTTGGTGGTGTTTAAAAATATTTCTTTCATTTTCAATAGTATCAATAAGATGGCTAAATTGCACATGAGAGTCTAAATTAGTTTAGATCATAGTGGTCATCAGTGTGGATTGTTCTATGGGGACTCCTCGCGGGAGAAGAACCATATGCAGATCTGCATTATGGTGTTATCATTGGTGTGCGCTGCTACCCTTGGGACATGGGTGAGTCTCCAGTCAACTGAGCGACGACGAATCCAACTGGAAAGGGCACTGGTGATCTTCATGTTATCAGTGACTGTTCGTGAGTTTCCTTGCTAACAGTTGTTATCTTTCAAGGCTGCAAGAGTCTCATTTGCTTTATTCACAACACTATTTTTATGTCAATGTCTGGGGTTAACCTGCTGCTATTTTAACTTAAAATCTGAAAGTGATACTGAAATTTATGTATTGTTTTAATGTCGGCACAATTTTGCAAATCAAATACTGAAATTTATGTATTGTTTTCAACTTTTCATTCATGTTTGGTTTTCTAATTTGTGGTAGGTGGTAAGAATTGCATCTGTGTACAGAGTTGTCAGAATATTTGCTACCTAATCTAAGTTATATTCACGCATTTCAGTTGGGTTACTTAGAAACTGGGAATAAGTTTTGAGATGTATAACTCAGCTAAAGAATGTAGAGCCACCTTTAGATTGAAGTACTGTATTGCCATGTTCGGCATTTTCAGGCATTTCACTACTTCTAGGGTCTATAGAGCTATTCATAACAATATATACATGAGAAAGAAAATAGTAACATGTATTTGGCCTAACATTTGCTTTTGTTGGTCTAATTTACCAATCAAATTATATTTGCTTACTGATCTCCTTACTTAATAAGTAGCTACCGCGTCGCATTTATATTGATTTCATATGTCATCTGTTATATAATATATTGGGTGAGCATTCATTTTCCTCCTGCAGAGATTATGACTTAAAAGTAAGTCTGAAGATATGCTGACTTAAAAGCAACACTATGTCACTACTTCTAAGAGCATCTCTAGCAGACCCCTTATAAGGCTAGCCCTTATAAGGGGTTTACGGTTCGTGTTTTCCCTCTTATAAGGGGCGAATTTGACTGCGGCAGAACAGAAACCGCATATGAAACTTTAAACTTTGAAAAAAAAAAGGTTTCGCGCGAGAGATGAACAAGAAACAATAGTAGATAGAAGTTGATCATCGATACATATACGAGTTCATCGATTTACATAGGGTAGATTCATCGAAGCGTCGGCCTTACCCTAATCTAAACTGCCCAAAATGGGGCTCACCGAAGCCCTCTGGGTGTGGCGGCGACGCTGCGGCCTGGCGGCGATCACTCCTCCTCGTCGTCGGAGGTGAGGTCGATGAACATGGAGTCTTGCGCCTCGGCTTCGCGGCGCCACATCTCCATCTTCTCGTCGAACTCCCGCGCCCTGGCGAGGCCCTGCTCGTACAGGACCAGGTTGATCTCCTCGTCCCGGCGGCGGCGCTGCGCCACCTCCTCCTCCTTCCGCGCACTACGCTCGAGAATCGCCACCTCGATGGCGTCCGTCTTGGAGGGGGGGAGGTAGTCCTCTGACCTGACGACGCCGGCGCGCGGTCGCTTTGCCTCTGCCTCACTCTTGACCGCGCAAAGCGACGGGAGCTCTTCTGCCTCCCTCTTGATCGGCGGCAACGGCGTGCGCGAGCTGCTCGCGTCGAAGGAGCTGCCCGTGCCGGAGAGCCGAGCATGCCGCCGGTCGTACTCCTCTGTCTCGCGGCGGAGGAGGGACGCCGGCGGCTCAAGGCCGCGGTTGGTGTATCGGTTGGCATAGCGCTTCCGCGCCACATCGGTGGTGACGCAGCGCTCGCGCTCCTCCTCGTCGTCACCGTCGGTAGAGCGGCCGACACTCCACATCCCGCGCCACATGCGGCGGAGCGGTGGCGGATCTGTCGTCGGAGTCGTGGGTAGGGGTGGCCGGCGGCGAGAAATGCGAGTGGATAGGGGTGGATTGCGGCGGCGGGGAAAAGGGTTGTGACCTGTATAGCGCCCGTGGGACGGTAGATATACTGTCAGGGGGCGATTTTACGGGCCACTATAAATATTTTACAGGCCGCGGCGACTATACGGGGTCTATTCTGGACCAAAAAAGGGCCCAAACCCGTATAGTCGCCAGAAATATAAGGGCCGGGCGATTATAAAGGGTCTGCAGAGATGCTCTAATTAATCTGCAAAAATGCTACTAAAACACTGTAGAGCGGTAAATTCTAAGCAATCCACACTTGTTTAAGAGTTCAGACTATTTTGCATTTAATCATCGGTTGCGTTTGAGCGTCAATTACTAGAAAGCAAGTAAACTTGGGTCATAGAGCAAGTTGCTGTCATTTTCTTGGAATATATATGCTGAAACCAGAGGCAACATTTTCTCCCTTATTTGTTATTGTATTTGGCAGCAATTACTCTATAATACAATGCTCTTACAGCAAAAGAAATACCTGCCTTATTTTTACATTTCTTTTTTTTATTCATGTGCATCAATCTTCTCTTTTATCTGCATCAGGTTACTAATAGAGTTAAGCATATGAGATATCCAGCTCAAAAGACAACTAAAGGGTGGCTTTATTTAATTTGTTTTGTCTACACAAAGGTGAGTACAAATGTCGTTGCTACTATACCCTTTCCCACTCTATTATATCCATTTTTCAAATGCTCAAGTATGTGTATATACATGGTTTGTAAAACTTTTTGCGATAAAGCATGTATGTTTGTATGGCTTGCGATGCTTTGTTAGAAAGAAGATCAGACATGTGCTGGCCATCAACATGTTTTAGCGTCTTAGGTATATTAGATAAGTGTATCTAAGGAATGTTTCTTGGTTCATGAGGATCGAGAAAAGTGATGGTTTATGTTACTGACCTACTGTGAATCATCACACGGATTATGTTGGATTTGGTTACTGTGTGCATATGCTTTTTGATCTGCCTTTGGCCAGTTTTTTTTTATCCATTGTATGAATATTTTGTGTCTTCATGTTGAAAAAAACCTAACAACAACATTTAGACTTCTGCTTATATTCAACAGCTTATCAATTTCTTCTGATCTGAATTCTCACCTAACTTTTGTGCTACTCAGAAATTATGCGTGTATGAAACTATGCCCACAACCCTGGATTCAAGTGATTGGCGGCAGGTTCTGGGTTCAGTGGACAAGGCTATCTATCTAAAATAGTTAACTATATAGTTTACTCCTATGCTTTGTTAAAACAGTGTAAATTAGTTACAGTGAACAATCTTTGTGGCTCTTTGGTACAACGTACTAAACCTTGATGTGTTTAGTATAAAAAAATGCACCATTGGCATGTAATGTACTATAGCGCTATGGATAATTTTGTTCTCTGAACCTATGGAATATGAACCATGTCTTACTGGGTTGGATATGGCTGGGCAAGAGGGGTGTGGCAAGCTGCAATTCCAATATTTCTTGGGTCATATGTAATGCTTTGGTGTGTTATACTGCACTGAAACTATATCGCTATGTTCATATTTTATATGCAATGGTTTAGTTGCTCTACTTTTGGGGGCTCAGAATAGAGGTATCATAGTTGTTTCCTATCTTGAGGCTCCATCAGAATAGAGGCATCTTAGTTGTCTAATCTTTTCTTGACTCAGTTCATAGATTTAGTGTATGACACTCTACCGAACAAATATCATGTTTTTTTATATATTTGCAATGCTTCAATGATTGTATTACCGGATTGAATATGATTATATCCGGCAGCGGTGGCAAGCCGCACTTCCTATGGTGTACCCACGCACGTAAACGGTCGGCAGCAGCGAAGGTTACGTTACCCATTCCTTTGAGGTTTCCTCGGATCCGACTCATAGGACGAGACGTGACATCGTACTACGAACAAGAAAAAGTGAAAAGAAACTCTACCCCAAATCTCCAGTCCCTGCGGAACGACACCGAAAAGCGTGCCACATGGCAGATCCCACACCGCGGCGCAGCTTTGCTCTCCGATTTCTCTCTCTCTCTCTCTCGCTCGCTCGTGCTCATCCGCATGGGCCGCGCGCGCACAAGACTTGCCAGCCGTGGGCCTCGCGACTCGTGACTCGTCGTCGGCCGCGCGCGGAAGGAAGAAGCCAACGTAGGGTTCCCTTTTATACAGCTGCGGATCAGGCCGCAGCGGCACAAAGCTGCTCCTGCGCTCTGCTACGTTCCATTGGCCGGCCGGAGGAGCAGGTTTACAGGAGCCGTCGCCTAGCGGCCCAGGGAGGGAGGGGTAGGATAAGAATAAGATGGCCATTGGCGGAGCGGCGCCGCACGACTCGCCGGGCGAGCTACCGGACCTCGACAAGCCCCTCCTCCACGCGCACGGTGGCCTGCAGGCCGGCAAGGACCCCGCGGCGGCGCACGACCACGAGGCGCAGTGCTCGCCGGAGGCCGGCGGCGCGACGTCCCTGCGCACATGCTTCAATGGCCTCAACGCCCTCTCCGGTGAGTCCGGAACCCCGAATCTCTTCCCTCTGCTTGCTGGCTACAATCTGTGTTTCCCGTTCGATCCGGCCCTTCTTCCTTTCTGACTGACAGTGTCGGCCAACTCGATGGATTTGGGTTTGGGTTTTTCAGGCGTCGGGCTGCTGTCCATCCCGTACGCGCTGGCGGAGGGTGGGTGGCTCAGCCTGGTGCTGCTCCTCCTCGTCGCCATGGTCTGCTGCTACACCGGCCAGCTCCTGCAGACGTGCATGGGCGCGTCGCCGGACGTGCGCGGCTACCCGGACATCGGCGCGCTCGCCTTCGGGGCCAAGGGCCGCTTCGCCGTCTCGGCCTTCATGTACGCCGAGCTCTACCTCGTCGCCATCGGCTTCCTGATACTGGAGGGGGACAACCTGGACAAGCTGTTCCCGGGCGCCAGCCTCAGCCTCGGCGGCGTGCTCGTGCTCTCCGGCAAGCACCTCTTCATCGTGCTCGTCTCCATCTTCATCCTGCCCACCACGTGGCTGAGGAACCTGGGCGTGCTCGCCTACGTGTCGGCCAGCGGCGTGCTCGCGTCCGTCGTGCTGGTCTTCTGCGTGCTCTGGGCCGCGGTGGTCGACGGCGTCGGGTTTCAGGGGAAAGGCACCATGCTCAACGTCAGCGGCCTACCCACCGCGCTGGGACTCTACACTTTCTGCTACTGCGGCCATGCCATATTCCCGACATTGTGCAATTCCATGAAGGAAAAGGACAAGTTCTCTAAGGTAATCACTAATCAATGAGTGGCCTATCATTTTAATGCCAGCCAAGACATTCTCAAACTGTTCATCATTGTATTTATCTTGGCGTTTTAATGTGCAATCAAATTGATACTAAAAAGCAGTTTTAAAAAACATGTGACAGTGACCTGACAGTGTTCTATGCCGAACGATGTCTCACTTTCCCTGACTGAAGATTTGGCATGTCTGTCTGTTGGAGTGCATTGACAGGTACTGGTCATATGCTTCGTCGCATGCACCCTCAACTACGGATCCATGGCCATACTGGGCTACCTCATGTACGGCGACGACGTTGAGTCTCAGGTGACCCTGAACCTCCCGGAGGGCAAGCTCAGCTCCAAGCTAGCAATCTACACGGCGCTGATCAACCCATTCTCAAAGTACGCTCTGATGGTGACCCCCGTCGCGACAGCGATCGAAGAGAAGCTACTTGCCGGCAACAAGAAGTCCCTCAACATGCTGATCAGAACCTTCATCGTCATCAGCACGGTCATCGTGGCCCTCGCCGTCCCCTTCTTCGGCCACCTCATGGCGCTCGTCGGCTCGCTCCTCAGCGTCATGGCCTCGATGCTGCTCCCGTGCATCTGCTACCTCAAAATCTTCGGCACGGCGAGGTGCAGCAGGGCTGAGGTCGCGCTGATCGTCATGATCATCGTTCTCGGCTCCTTGGTTGCTGCAAGTGGGACTTACTCTTCTCTGCAGAAGATCATTCACGAGTTCTGAAGCCTATAATTTATAAAGTGGCTGCATGCATCGTCCAGATGCAGAGGCCGGGGTCTTCCTCCTTTTCTAAAAAAAAAACGAGTTCTGAAGCCAAGTGTCTCATGAGTTCAGACTTCAGACGACGGTAACACCCCTGTCTGTCTGGTTGGTGTTCTGTGGCAATGCAAAATTTCCAGCAGCGCATCTGAACTGAACAGCAGCTACGTAGTGTTGTCTGGTGTCATGGCAGTTTGTAGATGAGGCAGGGATAGTACAGGACAGATAGTTGTACGCTCAAATGTACGTATGTTTGAGATGAGTATTTCTGTTTCTAGTAAAGCAGGTAACTGCATGCTATTGTAGGACAGCACTTCATCGGCATTCCATTGTAAAAATTCAGATGCACTGGATCATTTTAGTGTAGTTTTGCGGATTTCATTTCCTGATGCTGTCAGGTATTCCTGTTAAACACTGGTGGAGTTAAATTGTCTCTTGTACACAAAGTAGTAAAGCAATGGAGTCCATTAAGTCAACCATTTTAGGTGAAGTGATTCTCCGATGGAGGTTAGGCGATTTGACTGGTTGTATGCATCCAAGAAAGGCAGAAACAGCAGTTTAGTCGTAAAAGAGAGATGTAATCAGCAAAGAGCACAACAACAACAACAAAAGAGATGCAATCAGCCACGCTTCAAGACAGACAAGAACCATATATCTATAAGAAAAGGGAGGAAATTACAGAATACAAGATACAACCACTTTGATTATGCGGATCAGACGATCCAACCAGGAGGAGCTACATATATGAAAGCATGAGTGGTGGAAACGAATTAAGCTGCGAAACCGAAACCGAAAGAAGCTCAGTGCTATTGAACGCGGGCGGCGGGTATCAGAAGGAGAAGAAGCCTTCCTTGATGCAGAGGGCGCAGACGAGGACGGCGAGGCCGGCGCCGATGCACTGCGTGCTGGAAACCACCGTCTGCTGGTACGCCAGCACCGTCATGGCGGCGCCCACGCACCCGAGCAGGAGCCCCGTCATGTTCCGGTCCATGCTGCCGCCGCTCGGTCGTCTCTTGGCTTCCCTTCCGCGGCTGCCGGTGCTGCTCTCGATCGACTTCTTCTCTTGTTTGTTTGGATGCTTCTGCGACTCTGCGATGGGAGGTGGCGGGGGTTGGGGAATTAAAGCTCTGAGGTCAACGCCTTGGTGCGTTGCTGGTGAGAGCGCGTGGAGGGGGTTCAGCTTATGGAGGGCTTCGAGGGTCGGGGGTGCCGTACCGCTTTCGGAGCCGGGAAAGACGTTTGCGCACCGCACGTTTGAACGCCCGTCATTTTTGAACTAAGCATAGTTTGACTAGCTTCGTATTTGTTTTGATTTAATAAATCATTTTAGACTTTTTTAGGCATAAATCATTTTATCTATATGTAAGTTGCCTGAAAATTGATTTTGGGTCAGCTAATTTTTTTCCTCATTGATTTCTGCTTTGAGATTTGTGTTTTTTTTCCCTTCTTCTGGTGAGTTTTTTTTTGTTTGAGAAATCTCTCCTGCTTTTATTCATACTCAATAATGTTCATCGGTACAAGGTTGTGGTCATGGGTGAGTTGTTTTGATCTGGCTTTTTCGACTGATCACAAATTTGAGTGTCAATTCCTCAACAGGCTGAAGCCCATTACCTGTGCGACCCGGCCCTCCTCTCTCTACCTTTGTCCTTTTTTGTTTCTATTTTTTTATTATTTGTTTTTTTATTTTTTGGATATTTTTGGGATGTTTGGTGATAAATGCAAAAAATGCACTATTATATGATTATAATTTGCATGCTATAAAAAGTTGCAATTTATGTGTAAAGTTGTGTGCAAGTTTTTATTTATTTATTCAGTTTAATTCTTCTTAAAATGCAGTATCAATGTCACTAATTCATTGTTACTTATAAAACTTTACTATTTTAATTTTGTTTTAGTTATTATTTAGTTTCTTTCTTCTTTAAGGTTAATACAAATGCCATAAATTCTCTTAGGAAACTTGTTTCTTGTGATAATTTCATTGTTATATGCTTATTCTTGTATATTTTAAGAAAGCGAATATTTTGTTTATATTGTGTGCAAATATTGTCATTGTTTGTTTCATTTTTTTCTTTCTTCTTAAAGGGTAATACCAATGCCACTAATTCATTCTTTCTTACAAAACTTCATTGTTTTAATTTTGTATCATTTTTGTTTCTTTATTTTTTGCTAGAAAACTTCCAATCAATTCGTTTTCAATCATGACAGTACAACGAATATCAGAAATAATAAAATTTACATCTAGATTCATAGACCACCTAGCGACGACTACAAACACTGAAACGAGCCGAAGACGCGTCGCCGTCATCGCCCCTCTCTCACCGGAGCCACGCAAAACTTATTGTAGTAGACAGTTGAAAAGTCGTCGTGCTAAGACCTGTGACGACCCCGGCTTAATCGTGCACTAATCATACACGCAAATGCACACGATCAAGCCTAAGGACTCACTTGAAGATATCACAACACAACTCTAAAACATAAATAAAGTCATACAAGCTTTATATTACAAGCCAGGGCCTCGAGGGCTCGAATACATAGCTCGATGGCATACAAGCGTCAGCGGAAGCATCAGATATCTGAGTACAGATATTACAGAGGAACAGATAAGCCTTTAGAAAGGCGGGGCAAAAATAAAAACTACGATCGAAAGGCGCAGGCCTCCTGCCTGGGACCCTCCGAACCAACTCCTGGTCGTCGGACGGCTCCTCGTAGTAGTACTCGCCGGGAGGGTAGTAGTAGTAGCTGTCGGCGGAAGCAGCTATCTCAGGGGCTCCGTCATCTGGTTGCGACAAACGGATATGGGGAGAAAAAGAAAACAAAGCAAACGTGAGTACTCATCCGAAGTACTCAGCAAGCAAGGATCTACACTACATATGCAACATTATCAAAAGAGAGGCTGTATATGTGGACTGGGCTGCAGAAATGCCAGAATAGAGGAGAAAGCCTAGTCCTATCAAAGACTAGCATCTTCAGCATCTTCAGCGGTCTTGCAGCATTAGAAGAGTGCAGAATAACATAAAGTAAAGTAGTAGTGGTGTTATCAACCTCGCCCAGAGATCCTTCCTCGACTCCCTGCGAGAAAGCAATCCCAGAGCCATACTATCCAGTTATCATCTCAACTGTCCAGTTCTAGTTGTACCGATCAGGATACAACTCCGAGTGTCCGTTACCGTAGGACAGGTTATCGATAGATTAGTTCTTCCCTGCAGGGGTGCACCAACTTACCCACCACGCTCGCTTAACTCCGGAGGGACACACTTTACTGGGTCATGCCCGGCCTCGGCCAAACGATACGCCGCTACCCGACCTAGGCTTAATAGAGAGGTCAGCACGCCAGACTAAACCTATGCCACCAGGGGTCTTGGGCCATCGCCCCGGGAACTCCTGCGCATTGTGTCAGGCGGCTGAAAGCAGACCTAGCCCCCTTAATACAAGCGCGGGCTTAACCAGTCCAATCCAGCGCGCGCCGCTCAGTCGCTGACGTCCATTAAGCTTCGGCTGATGCATACGACGCAGAACACCTATACTATGCCCACGTGATGGTTAGTGCTATCAGGCCAGAGGCCCCTCGGATCAAATATCCAAACCGTTAGTGTGTTGGTAGTGCGGTAACGAGCAGAGACTCACGAAAGATGTGACCCCGTCGCCCCGTCTCGAGGACTTGCGGCAAGGGCTAAGAATGCCCGGCCACGCCTCGTATTCAACTCTCGGGCACCCTTCAGGTCCACCCGACTCCACATCTCTCGCAATTAAGCTCGCGCGGGTACCCCTCAGGGCCGACCCGTCTTTAGTAACATGGTTCAGTGTAAAGTCATAGTAACCATGTGTTTAACACCAAGGGGAACCCTGAGGAATCACCCTCGATGGAGTTCCACCTGATGTTATCGTCAAGGTGAACGAAGGAGGAATCACCCTCGAGGTCCACACTTGAGCAGTTGCACGACGACGTCGTTATCGGGGGTGGTGTAGGAGGAATCACCCTCGCTGACCACGACTGATTAACTAACCTACAAGGTTATCATCAGAAGTGCTGACGAGGTATCACCCTCGGCACTCGATAGTAACCCAGTAGTGTCGAGCAACTAAGGGGGAAGTGATGTGCGGTGCCGGGGCCTGGTCTTCGATCCCGTTGATCAGGTCTTCTGATAATCCAGCGGGGCAGTCGGGACAAAGTGGGAGTCTCTGATGGGTCTCTACCCAATCTATACTAAACAATTTAGGATAAGCAGGTAGGTAGCAACAGCAGGTTACAATAAACAGGCTATGCAGCAGAAATAAGATAACAGTAACAACAGCATCTTCTAATGCAAGCATAAGAGAGAAGAGAATAGGCGATATCGGAATGTTCAAAAGGGGGGTGCTTGCCTGGAAGCTCTGCAGCAAGTGTCTGGTCGTCAGGGACGTAGTCGACCTTCGGAGCTGCGTCGGTCTCCGGGACTACGTCGGTGTCGGGGTCTATCGAGAGAGAAGAGGGGGAGGAAACAAATAAATATACAGCAAACAATGCAACACAGAGCATGCTATGCCTAAGATGCAGTGCAGGGTTGCCTAAATATTTGTCTAGGTCATTTTAGATATTTTAGGGTTAAAGTTGGATTTATTAACCAGTATGTATGCACTAGTCATCTACCGGAATCAGGCTCAAAGTTACGAGTTCTCCTGCGTAGGGGGTTCCGACATGGAAACAGACGACACGATCAGATTCGTCTCGTCGTTCTGAGCAACTTTCATGTATTAAGTTTTCGATTTGAACTACGGTTTAATTATTATGAATTTTTGAAGATTAACGCATTTTCTAAAATTATTTTTATTAACATAAATGGATTAAAAGTGAATTATGACGTCAGCATGATGTCAGCTCTGCGTCAGCAGTCAACTGTGACCATTGACTGGTCAATCTGACGCCTGGGACCCACCTGTCATTGACAGTGGGGTTTTAACAGTGCTTAAACTAATTGAATTACCTAATTAACTAGCAGGGTCCCACTGTCAGTGTCTAATCAGTTTAATTAATTAGCTTAACTAATTTAATCCCGCTTAATTAGTTAAACAGTGGGGTGGACCCCACATGGCACGGTCAACGCAGTTAGCAGGGCTGCGGGGCCCATCGGCAGCGACTCAGGCGGCCCTACTGGTCAGGCCACGCTGGCGGTGGCGCCGCAGACGGCTCCGGCGAGCCCAAATACGGCGGCCGAACGCCGGCGGCCTCGGGTTTCCTCTGTAGTGGTCCGTTTTGGACGCGGTTTGTCCCTACGGCATCGGGGGACTCGTGTGCATCCAACGGCAGTGGCCGGCGAGGCTGAGACGAAGCACAGCGACGGCGGCGACAACCACGGCGGATGCCGGAGTACGGGGAGCGCAGGGTCGAGTTCACGGGCCTCGTCTCGAAGAGGTAAATGGCGCGGAAGCATCCTGGGAGTGCGACGAACACGATGGCGTGCTCAGAAGCGCTTGCCAGTGGCCCTAACTACAGCTGCGACGAGACGCGACGGCAAGAGCTTCGGGCGGAGCAAAACGACCACGGCAGCGGCGCTACGGCTACGGGCTTAGACCGGAATCAAAGGGGAAAGGAGGGCGGCCTCACAGCGGTGACGAGGAGCTGCTCGGGGAGGCGCGGGAGGTAGTGACGGCGACGGAATCGGCGACGGCGATGCGGTGGCCGGAGGTTGAAGACGACCTAGTCCTCGGCGTTGCGGTGGCGCTGAGCTCGTACCAGAGGTCGTGGACGACGAGGCGGTCGACGAGTGAGCCCGGGGACCCGTTGGTGCGGTGCGGCGGGGACGGTGGCCGTGGCGGAGCACGGCCATGGCGATGACGGCGTCAGGTCCGCTCTGGATCGAAGAGAGGCAGCGAGGGGAAGGGGGATATGAGGTTTAGGGTTTCCCGGGAGCGAGGGGAGGCTCTATATCCCCTCCAGGGCGCCGTTGGATGCCCGACGCATCGGCAATCGCCGGCCATGGCGAATGTGGCGGCGACACGAGTAAGGGGACGGCTGTGGTGGTGGGTTGGGCTGCGGTGCTGCTGCTAGTTGGGCCAACAGTGCACAATGGGGTCCTTCTCTTTTTCTGCCTTTTCCTTTTTCTGCTTTACTTTTGTTCTCTGTTTTGCAAATGGTTTGGCCACTTGGTGACTTTTGTAAATTGTGTGACTTAGCTCAGATATTATAGTGCAATAATATCTAATACTGGAAATTAGTTTGGGCATATTGTGCTTTCATATGAATTTTTAATAAATGAAAAGGATCAAAGGGGTGCTGTTTAGGTACTGTTTCTTAAAGCTAGGGTCACTTAACTAATTCAGTTATTATTGATCTTATTTTTATAATTGCTTTGGGAATATTTGCAACATCATGAACATTTTTGTTTGGCAGTTTGAAGAAATATTTATCTGACTTTATTTTAAATTTTGAATTTGAGGTAGAAATATTTCTTAAAGGGGTTTTTCTTATGGCATCATGATGATAAATTGGCATGATTAAGAGGAGATCACTGTGGTTGGAACATGGGGGTGTTACAAGATCCCATAGAACCAGCGCACTAGAACAGCAACTGCCGCCGATGAAGAGTAGCGTTTGAAAGGACCCAACCTTAACACACACAAATGTAGACGAACAACGACCATATCCGAACAGATCCACCAAAGACAAATACACTAGAGATTTATCTTCACACGCCCACCGATGATGCTAGACGCACCACCGGAACAGGGGCTAGACGGGGAGAACCTTATTCCATCTTCAGGGAGCCGCCGCTGTCTCGCCTTCCTAAGCAGGACACAAACCCTAGTAAAATTCTTTTTAAGAGTAATGAATTCCACTCCTTCTTAGGAGACTTCTTTTTTATGAAACTTTCACCATTATATGCTTATTGCTATATATTATTAAAAAAATGCAATTTATGTGTAAATTTTGTGCAAACTTTGTCGTTATTTGATTTATTTATATTTTTTCTTTCATTTTAAGGGTATTATCAATGCCACTAATTCATCATCCCTTAGATTTTAAAAGTTTTCAATTTTATTTAAGATGACACAACCACAAGTATTAGAGTTTAGGCGACCCATTTTTTTCTTTTGGTTTATCAATTTAACAACTCACAGTAATGAAAACGATGGTAATTATAAAAATCATGGTATTCTGAGAACACTTTACAAATATTTTGCTATCAAAGGGGGGCCTTAGTTATACATAATAGGGGGAGTGTGTGGTTGAGAGGGCAGCTGAGTAGAATGTGATGAATCAAACAAGACTACGTCAATGTGCAGTCCAGCTTTGCAATGAAAATAGCAAACAATAGTAGCATGCCACAAAGAAACATACACACCGACGCTACAATTTTACTATAGTTTACACGACATAATTTCTACAGCTAATGCGTTCCTAACAGAAATGCCAGATTTGACCTAAATCTTAGGAAAAATCTTGTTGAGTGTCAAATCAGCTAGAGCTAGGAATCAATCAAGTGAAGAGGAGGCAGGGCAACCTTATGGGCTGGCTCGACTGAAACAAGTTTGGGTTAGTCGACTGACACAACTTTTATTTTCAGTCGACTAACCTGTAGCCAGTCCATTAATAAATCAAGCGAATGGTAAAATAGTACTCTCTCCGTTTCTTTATACAAGAGCACTTCATATTTTTATGTCTAACTTTGTCCATTAATTTTATCAAGAAAAAGTGATTTATATGCCACGAAAAATATGTTATTGGATGCACATTTCAAAGCACTTTTCAATGATATTTTTTAATGACATATAGCCCATATTTTGTTGACCAAAATTGTAAGTCAAGATTTGACAAAAATACGAAGTGACCTTGTATATATAAATGTTGGGAGTATGTGATTTTAATAGTTCTTTATTTGAAGTTCACTTTAAACACCTTCGCAAAAAAAAGTTCACTTTAAACAGGTTGCTTTGTTGTGAATGCGCCTGAATCCGCAAGAAATCCACGACGACTCTAGCGACTCCAACTTCTCTCAATTTTTGGCCCGTGCTCATCATATTACGGCGGACTACCCAAAACCAACCGCACCCACGGGCCGGCCGGCATATCTTTCCCGTGGGCCTCCCGCCCTGGCCCGAGTAGTGATCGCAAGCTTCCGACCCGCCGCCGACCGGACGAACCCTTTCCTCGACCGCAGCGACTATTTGTCGGAAAAAGGGAAGTACCAGGGATAGATCCCTGGGCGGGCAGGGACAAACGCAGCGCACTAACCACCACGCCACGCCAGGAGTTCGTGATGATAGCTAGGGCACGACCCACTTGAAGCACAACGTGCCGGTTCTCTCCTCTCTTTTTTCGTTTCCTTTTTTTCTTCTGCATTTTTTCATTTCTTTGCTTTTGTTTCTTCATTTTTTTCATTGTACGAACGCTTATTCGACACTTTTCAAATACTTGTTCCACATTTTAACACTTGTGCAACATTTTTCAAATACTCATTCAACATTTTTTAAAACTTATTCAATATTTTTTGTTTTTTGTTTTTCTTTTGTTTCATTTGGTTTTTCTTCTTCATGTTTTGCATTCTTTCTTCTTTCTTCTCAGATCAGATTTGTTTCATTCTTGTTCGGTTCCTTTTTTTCTCCATTTTTTGTTTGGTTTTATTTTTTCTTCTTAATTTTTTGTTTTTCTTGTGTGTTTTCTTGTGTTTGTTTTTGTTTTCACTCTACATTTTCGTACATGTCAATTTTTTTTTTGTAACAAGCGATCAACATTTTCTGTATACACGTTCAACATTGTCCGAACGCTTTATCAACATCTTTCAAATACTTGTTCAACATTTTAATAATTATTCAACATTTTTTAAATACTCGTTCAACATTTTTTAATACCTATTCAACATTTTACAAATAATAGTTCAACATTTTTAATACTTATTTCAGCATTTTTCAAATAGTTGTTGAACATTTTTCTAATTCTTGTTCAACATTTTGTAAATACTTGTTCAACATTTTTCATATACTCGTTCAACATTTTTAAATACCTATTCAACATATTTCATATACTCATTCAATATTTTTTTAATACCTATTCAACATTTTTAATATTTATTCAACATTTTTCAAATATTTGTTCAACATTTTTCAAATTCTTGTTCAACATTTCTAAATACTTGTTCACCATTTTTTTAAATGTGTTTTTGAAGAGTGTTTTTGGTGATATATATATATATATATGTAGAATATATTAAAGTATAAAGAAAAGTACAAAAATAACAAAAAATTAGAACAGAAAACAGAAAGAAAAAAACAGCCTGTGGCTCCCGCGCGGCTGGGCCTGCTGTCTGCGGCCCAGTCGGGCGATTCCTTCAGCGAGGAGGGAAGCTGGCGGCTCGCCTAACGCGATAAATAGTCGCGCCCTTCCTCGACGCTGCCCTAGGTAGGATCTGCAATCCCTAAAAAAAAAAGGTAGGATCTGCACCGCCGTCGGCCGTCGCCCAGACCCCTCCCCAACGAGCCGCCCAGTCGCCCGCCCGCCCGCCGCCAGCCATCTGGACGCCGACCCGTCGTCGAGTCCTCGACGCTGGTCTAAGATCCATTCCACCTGAAGCTACACCAAGGACGCACCCCTCGGCCCCTGACATAGGTAGGCTTCTCTCGCCTCTTGTGTTGGTACTTAACGAAGCAGCAGGCGGAGGGCTCTCCCCCCATTTTCTTTGGTTGCATTATATGAGGGGCTGTTTGGATCAGTGCCCTGAGACGCCCTGCCAAAATTTTGGCCGTTGACCCAGCTTGGGCGCTCATTTGGATGGAGGCCAAAAAATTGGTGCGCCCGCACCCTCACAGCAGCCTTAGTTCAATTCGTAGCCAACTTTTTGGCAAGGCGTGGGCGCCCAAATCCTGCGCCAATTATTTGGCAAGCCCGTGATTGGCAAGTCAGACACAGGCGCAAACCAAACAGCCTCGCGCATTAAATTTTATGGTGGTATGCATGGTGGGGAATATGAATGCTCCAATTTTATATCCATAAGCTATATTACATCGCGGTTCTTGGACCAAATGATCCATTTTGTGGTACCTGCATAGTTATGGATTCATTTTTATGTTAATAGTGTTAGGTACGAATCCATTGTTTTTTAGTTAGAAGAGAAGAGATGAGAGGAGGCGAAGGCTGTGTGTGCCTGCTATCTCGGAGGGGCGCTGGTTGTCTCGGAGGCTCGCTGGCGCTGGAGAGAACAACCCCAATCTGTCTCGAGTACTAGGCGCTGCTGAGTGCTACCTGTTAATAACAAAGGGTGGAATTGGACAGGGGCATTTCAGTTTTCTCACGAGGAGTTACATGTTGCTAGGAATAGAACCCAGTTAATTTTTTTCCCATATGAACAAAATTACAAAAATTCCAATACACCCAACTTGACATATACGATCAGGCTACTCATATAGGGAATATAATCCACCTTGGGCAGCCAGACATTATTGTTTGAGGAATAGGCAGACGTAAGTTGGTATTGCCATGTGTTTCCATGGGGAAACTATGAACTTTTGGCAACCAAACACAAAAGTTAGAATTGCAGACCAATCCCAATTTCAGAAGAATTTGAATTGGGCCTCCAAATTTGCAAGGACGGCTCCGTTCCACAAGCCAAATGGACATAGGCGATTTGGAACTCAGGGAAGAATTAAATGGACATAGGATTTCCTGAATTTGCTACATGGATTTGGATTGTGTCATGTTCTAGAACTATTTGTGGTGGTGGTAGGGTGGGGGGTAATCTTGTTATACACTCAAATGAGTAGGTTTTCGTCACACATTCACCTTGAGCTACGAAACACGGATACAGCAGAAAACCAGTGTATAAGGGGTGGATACTGCCCGGATATGCTGATACATCTGGATACATCCGGTGCAATCACTAATGCCTTGGTGTGTCTTGCTCGTGCATTCATTGTGATTTGATGAGCTTGCACGTGCAGTTATCATGATTTGTGAGCTTGAGTGGTGTGTTGGCTCGTGGGATTGGAAAACAATTATGTTCCCGTTTCTGCATAGAATCATTAATATCTATATAGTTTTAGTATCTATATATATGAAAATGTATCGCTGCATTTTTGAAATGTTGCTGTTTCGCGGTATCTGGGCAACCTAGCCTTGGAGTTGTTATTAAGACTTCAGGTAGAGAGTATCTCTGTGCTAAAATATCTCTGTTTTCTGTTTACTTATTCCTTGCAGAAGTGTAAACTGTGCGGCAATTGTTTACACATGTCCATCTTTCGCTTCATTCTCCCGACAATAGAAAGAAGTAGAGGCTGGAGATGCTTTGCTACTGGAATCCCTTCTGATTCTATAGCGGAGCTCAATAAGGTTAGGCTTTTTCACTCTCTTTTTAAAAAAATCATCATGTGTAACCTCTTCTTTTCCTTTACTGTTATTTAGTCATCTTATTGAGACTAGACATGGCTAGATTACTAGACATATTTGTCGTTTGATGCTTTGGGTCATGGCTATTACGTAATTGCTGTGTACTTGCATGTGGCGCTTTTTGGTATCTTCAGGTCGGGTGTCCAACATGACCATGGTAGTCACTTTTCCCTTTATGCCTGAGCTGTAAGATAACCATGTCCTGTTGTAGCACGCTTAAGTTTGGTGAATTATAGTCTACTACTCCCTACATGTGGCAAAAAAGGCTGAAATAGTGCAGCCTTGGACTCTTCCTGTAGAACACATCCAGAAATCAGGTTATACTTATCAAATGATTTACACCACGAAAATTATATTGACTAATACCCAAATGAACTATAGGACATGGACAAATCATGGCTTCAAACCAAATATAGATAATATATGTGAGAAAGGAAGTTTCTGTTCATGGCTTGGGCGCACGACATATGATAACAAATTAACTTTGTCAAAGAAGAGGTAAAACATGACCTAAATTAAACTAAAGCAAATTTATTTCTTCATATGCTCAGGGTATAGGATCTTCAATGGCAAAAGAAAAATGGGATATCCGAATCATGACCCAAACTGCAACCTTGATATGTGTTTTTTTTTTCAAAAAAATTGATGGGTAGCAAAAGTTATCAGCAGATATATCCAATTGAGCAAAGTTAAGCAAATTCATGATCTAGCGTTAAGCAAATAGGGTGCACGCGACAAAGAGGATTAATTAGGCTATTTCCATATCACAATGTTACTTCCAAAAAAACATGGTGTTATTCATATGATTCAGAATAATATTAATTGGATAAAATTTAGGAAAACCATGGAGCCGTGGATCCACTCAATCTGACCGTCAGATTCATGGACGGGATCGGTGCCAAGAATCATAGTTGGGCCAACTTCTCTTGACCACTCCTGTAATTCCAACTTTCAGAAACAACTGATTTAAATGAACATCTAGTTCAGTACAAATTCTGGAGCTGCATTTTTTTATCACCAATAATAGAAACTTACAGCTGTTTTGTGTATATATTATTTATTCTTCATCCATCATGATCATGTGTAACTTTTCTCAAATGTGTCTAACTTCCAAAGATGTCAAAATATTCTAGTGCAGTTCATGTGCTCTAAACAAAAGAAAAATGTTTGAAAAGATGGCTGCCAAATCGAACTGACTGAAAGAAATCCCAAAGTACTACTATTCCACTTATACATCCATTCTTGAATAATACCTTCATAACTGTATAATAAACAAATAATTCAGTGTACTCATGACAGAACAAGGATATGGAATCCCATTAATGATGTTCTAGACACAAATTGTATAACTGGAACACCAAAAAGACAATCGAAGCTAAAGGTTTATGCATTGTCTTTTAAGATGTATACACAGTACTTTGCTTGACTTAAACTATTATGACACTGATTTAGAAAGTAAGAAAAACCAAGGTCCGGTACTACAGTGCAGATAAAGAAAAAAAACTGTAGTTACATCCTGGTTTCAAGTCCTTGCTGACAGAAATGTGGTGTTGCTAACAAAACTGGTACAGCCTGACAAAGGAGAAAGAACAGCTATTATTAGCTACAGCCTACAGGGTTAAAAATACAGTTTGTTTTACCTTAATCGTCTATCCAGTGAAAACAAAGATACTGAACACGACTTAGTTGAGAACAACATGAACTTTTGATTGTATGTCCTGTGAACCAACATCACTGGGAAGGTTTGCTTAATAAAAGAGGTATAGTTTATTCTTACTGGACGTGGAAACTAAAGATAGGAATTTCCATTTAATCATATTAAAAATGTTATAATGATTGAGGACGTCCATAACTAGATGACTCACTTGAAATGTTGCGAATGATTGGGGGAAGCTGGCGCGGGAGGGCTTGTAGAACAAGGGGGCGTTGGGAGAGCGCAAGCATGAAGGAGGCGGCGGCGAAGCAGAGGAGCTGCGGTGGAACTGGAAGCTGCGAGATAATCTGATAAGGTTCCAGATGCTTCGATTTGAGCGTGAGGTGGACGCACCAAAATCCAAAGTGCGCCTTCTGGCCAACTGCGAATCCCACGTATCACAATCGTTGGATTTGATTCGGTATGGGTCCGGCTGTACATCTTCATCATGGAGAGTTAAATCGACGGTTGGTATTGATTTTGGGATGCTGGGATGAGAGAGAAAGAGTTTGTAGATTCAAAAGTTGAAAACTGGTACACTATATAGGAGTATAGATACTTTACTATCCATGATGTTTCATTTTTCCTCTCTAAGCTTTCCCGACTTAGAATTTACCAACTGAATCTGTTTCCTTTGGTTCTGAATTATAGTATGCAGAATTCTTAAAGACAAACAATCTACACAAACTAATATAGGTTTCTGACTTAGTCATGAGTATTGTGAACTGTCCTCATACTAATATATTTTGTCATTGGGCATTAATAATTATCTTGAACTTTGTAATTTCAGGAAATGGAATCGATATTTGGCGAATCTCCTTCAGCCAGCCCTTTGGGCTCAAATCCTCCTCAGCAAGCAGTCCATCCCACTCCTGCAGCCCGGGAGACACAACCGGGTCTTACCCATGTTGATTGCAGTGGCCAGGCAAAGATGGTTGATGTCTCACCCAAACATGACAGTGAGAGAGTAGCTATAGCCAGCTGCAGGGTCTTGCTAGGCCAGAAGGCATTTAACTTGGTGGCGTCAAACCAGATTGCCAAAGGCGATGTACTTACTGTTGCAAAGATAGCTGGAATAACTGGTGCGAAGCAAACTAGTAACCTCATACCCCTGTGCCACAACATTAATCTCTCCCATGTTCGTGTTGATCTCACTCTCAATGAAGAGGACTCTAGTGTTGTCATAGAAGGGGAAGCTACCACTTGCGGGAAGACAGGGGTTGAAATGGAAGCAATGGCTGCAGTGACCATTGCCGGACTGACGGTTTATGACATGTGCAAAGCAGCTTCAAAGGACATATGTATAACAGATATCCGTCTCCAGCACAAATCGGGGGGAAAGAGTGGAAACTGGTCCAGGAATTATAAGCTTCAGCACAAATCGAGTTGGAGTCTGCGCCTTGTTGTGGGCTCTCTGGAATTGCAGAAATGATTTGGTTTTTAACAGGACAACATGCATTCATTTTTTGCAGGTTATTTTCCGAGCCACGGCGTTGATCCGTTCGTGGTCGCTACTCACTCCGACGGAGGCCAGGGAGCGTTTGGTTACTGGATCTATCCGCTGGGAGATGGTAGCTCGGGATATCTACAACCGGTTTGGATGACGGTCATGTAATAGGATAGGCAATTAGTTTACCTATCTCTCTTTTTGCCAGCCGGTTGTGGCGTCCTTTATTTGGCTAGTCTGTCTTCTAGCCTTTTTGGCTCTGTGTGAGCTCTTTTTTATTTTTTATTTTTAGTTGGAGACTTTAAGACCTTGTTGGAACCTATTTATTTGTTTAATAAGAGGGCCGTATGCATCGTTCTGATGCAGAGGCCGGGGAGCCCCCCTTTTTGAAAAAAAAAATTAGAAGCTTCAGTTGCTTTTCTGAGGATATGAATGCAGGCCTGAATTCTTACACCAGAAGGTTTTGATTTGCTTTAAAATTTGTGCACACTAGATGTTAAATCTTTGAGCCATTAGAGAAGGTTATTTTGAATTCCCTGCCTGTTAATGCACTGCCCAACTGGTTATATTACCCATGGTTTATTGTGCATTCTCCATTGCTGCTCATTGTACACAGACTGGTATGCACATGTCAACATAAGGTGGAGTAAATGAAAGTTGAGAATAAATATGTTGATATTTTTGTGTCCTTGGTTGGATGAGTGCATAAAAGCCAGTTTTATTATACAATCGCTCTCTCAGCAAATTTAGTATCTGAGTCCTTTATCTTTTTAGGTTCCGACTTGTGTAATTGTTAGTTGGTGTGATGATCTCAATAATATTGATGTTATGGCGCACGTGTTCTTTTTTATTTGATTACAAGGTGAAAGAATGCATCTCCTGCATAACCATGGTGACAAGAAGTGAAGTAGTGAACCATAGAGTAATTGGCTGCACTTCATCTTGTACCCCGATCGACTTAGTGTGTACATAAAATACTTGACGCCAGATGATACAGAAGAAGCCACATCTACTGCAATTATCATAACCTACTTATATATAAGTTATTACCTTAACTAACAGTCAGTGTTATACAATGTCATTATGTTTGTACAGACACCTTTATACTAGTAACTCAGATGGAGATGGCATCTGTTTGCCTTCATTCGATTACTTTTTCATACTGATGCATGAAAACGGCCAATATCCCTCGACACGGTGAAGTTATTTGCACTTATGACAAAATCTTAACTCTAATGTTGCCAAACTGATGCGGATTGGTTAATAACCAGCTACAGATACACGTTTCTTTCTTTAGCTGGTATCACATTTGCTTTTTGTTATCCTGATAATGTGGTTACTTTCTGATGATGCAGGAAGTATTCTGATTTTTTTGACCCCATATAAAACGAATTGATCCCAGGTAAAGTTACTTTCTTAAACATGCCAATCACATACCTATTGGTTGGACATGGTGGAAGTGGGACAGTGACTTTTAGAGAAGGGAAACATAACTAGTTCACATCCAAATAATTATTTTAGGTGATGTCTGGTCCACATTTAGTTATTTTTTGATGACATGATGCATGCGACATCTTGTTCTACATTATATGAACAATAGGTCTCTGGATGTTTCAGTTTGAAAACTAGAGTATTTTAGGTTATTTGCGAACATGCAGGAGGCGAGACAATGACCGTATAGAAGACCCTTGTGCAAACATTCCACACAAAGTCTTTACATGCTTCTTCTTACTTCGTCGATCATGTTTGTTTTGGTTTAAGTGCTTTGCTGCTGACATGATCTGCACTTCAGTTCTGGGCACATGCTTTGCGCACCAGAAAGCAGCGGTAGTTTACAGGAGACCGAAGCTGTCCATGCCATGACATTGGTGATGATCACTGCATATCTGAAGTAGTTGGGATTCTTCTGTGGCTATTTCCTTTGAAAATCCTCACAATGAACACCTGTATCGACATAACTTATTCACATTTATTATATTCTGGGCTGACATATTGGATGACATGCAGGCTGTTGCACTGCTTTGCTGTAGTCTCCCGTTGCCTGGACACATTAGCCACGGACAACCTGAAACCGACGTTTTTGGGCGATTATCTGGCATTCTAGTGTGTTCCTGCCTCTGACTGCTGATTTGCTATTGAAATATAGTAATCCACTCTGATGATGGCGTCTGAAGAGGTCAATTTCTGAAGGCCTGGTGCCAACCACTCAGAGTTAGTCGTCCTGGCCAGTGGGAAGGAGCTAGAACTGTATATACAAGCACCTGCAGATTTCTGGTCAACTGTCCCTGGTGTCTGCATCCCCAACAGATCTTTGCAGATCGCTGTTTGACCGACATTCGATTATGAAACAGCAAGTACGTTTTTCTCTCTTGATTTTCGCAGCATGTTCCGAATTCTTCTCACGCCCCTGTTGTGATGTTTGCGGTCGGGAGGCATAAACCCTCAGCCCTGAATAGTACAAACTTCGTTGAAACTTGAAACCGAGCAAAGACGACGCGTGGTTGAGAGAAGAAAGATGTTCTTTTTGACTAAAGTATGGAGGGATCCAAGCAGGCCATTTCGTTTGTGGTTTCTCGTGCTAGTTGCAAACAACCTAACATTGGCATCTCCGCGCATTTCTGCTAATTGATGCCCTAGTTCCTTTAGCCTTTTTGTAATAAAACCGGTCTGATATGGTGTCTCTGAAGTCTGAACATGAGCAAGTTCAGTATAGAAAGTCGATGGAGGTTGGAGTAGTGGTGGGGAAAAAGGAGCTGCCACGTCAAACAGGATATGATATACTAAACTGGATAAATTGGTCGACCGGAAGGTTTTGGTCCGATTGATTAGCTGAACTAATGAATGCGTATTGCCGTACCCGTGACAGGACAGGACAGGAGACGTGAGGGCTTGAAACAGGATTTCGGTACAAAATCTCACCCGTGGGCACATCAAGAATGTGAAAGAAAAGATTACGACAAGAAAAAAAAAAATTCCGTGCCCTTGATGAGATGGCGATACATGACGGCCATATGTATCATGGTGGCCACCTAAAGCATTCGAGAAAACAACAATAGTGCAAATATGCGTGCGATGCGTTGGCATGGAGCGGGAACCCGGGAGGAGTCGCAGCACACATGGCGACGAAGCATTGACACAACTCGATCGGCCCGACAGGAAAAGAAGAGCCCGGAAATGATCTACTGGTAGATAACATACTTTAAAGAACCGATCACTGTCAAATTAAACCAGTATATGTATTTTCCAAGGGAACGAAGTGGAAGGAGACCGGCCACCCATCCCTGAAGTCGCGGTGACCTTTGCTCCTTTATCAAAAACACAAGGTCGCAGTGACCTTGCTTGCTTGTTTGCCATGATTGGCTCGGTTGCCATTATCCGGACATTTCTCTGCTACGCGTCTCTCGTGCCGATCTGGCAAGTTGAACAGTTCCGCCGGCGGTGCAGCCATGCCCGAAAGGGAAACCCGCCGTGCCGACGACTCGCGGATCACGGAGCGGTTCATGCGTGCGAGCGAGCGGAGGTCGACGTGGACGTCGACGTCGACGGGATAAGCACATACAGTAGTGATCTCCCCGCGGACGACTCTCGGCGCGGCACGCGTCGCCCGTCGCCGTCGCGGTCGCCCCCACCTCCACCGGGAGAAGAAAGCCGTCGCGCTCTCCGGATCCCGATCTGACTTGCCCGTAAGGCAGGGGCCGCGTTTGCCGTTCCGTGCGTGGATGGTGCGTCGCCGCGACAATGGGCGCCAAGGTTGGCGAGCGTGTGCCGTGTGCGCACGGCAGGCTTTGCGCACATGAATTACCGAAGCTGAAACTCTGTACTTGCCCTATTACGACAGGGAAATGGCTCACGAAGTTACGACCATGGACGAATCATCCAGGAGCTATGTAACTAGCTACTAGTAGATGCCTAGATGACAGCATGTACTCCTACGTTGGTAGGAAACCAACTCCGGTGAAGGAGCACGGTACTAATCAAGTCACTCAGCAGGCCCCGAAGTGAAATATCCACGGAATATCCGTGGCTTAAGATGAAAGCCTACACAAACGCACGGCACCTTTCTGTCCGAGAATAATCACATATTCATATCAGGTGCAAGTGTGTCTAACGTTTTTTTTTTTGCGAGAAAAGTTTCACAGGCCGAGAGCTCGCATCCCCGGCCCGGCCATGCAATGATTACTGATCTCGCATTATTTCTAGATTTATTTCAAGATTTTCGGCGATGCGTTTTCAATGGGAGGAGACGTTCCCGTCGACGACGAGGTGCCTACGGTGACTTCGTAAATTTCAAGATGACATGCCGGCTCAGTCTCTCGGAGGTGCTCATAGGGATAGGGTGTGCGTGTGTGCATTCATAGGGGTGAGTGTATGCGCATATGTATGAGCGCTTGCGTCTGTACTGATGTTAAAAAAAAAAGCCACGGCTTATGATAGTGTAGCGTTGTCGACTATTCAAGCGGCACGTGAGAGCGTGAAAGAAGCCTTTTTGTCTCGTCATATTGAACCAGCAGAGCCAACAGAGGCCGTTGCCAGCATGGGAGGGGGCAAGCGAGCTATCTAGGTACTGTCGCTGTAGCCGGGGAGGGGGGTCGCATGCATGCCATCATGCCTCATCAACGTCGTCGGCATGACAGACAAACGCACCAAGTAATCAATCATGTCATGTAGCGTCTCCCCAAAGGAAAAATAGATCGTGCCACGTAGGTGGATCCACTTGGCACGTACATACGTACACGATACTGTATGACAGTACTGCCATTTACTCCGTAGTACAGCTAAGAGCATCTCCACTCCCCCCCCCCCCCCCACACACACCCCAACAGGCCCCAGGGCGCCTTTTTTAGCGCCGGCGGCGAAAAATCGGCCCAGTCATGCCTCCAGATCGTTGTTTATCGCCGGTTTGGACCGAAATAACAACCGGCTGAAGCGAAAAGGCGCGTGGGCCCGCGCTGACGGCGACAAACATGCCTATTCCCGCCGTTTTCCCCTTTTCCCCTCCATTTCCCCAGTGCTTTCCCCCCTTCTTCCCCGTCGCTCCCACCGTTCTCCTCATCAGATCCGGCCCCATGCCACCGAAGAAGTATGCGGCCCCTCGCCTAGCCACCGATACCACCTAGCCGAAGCAGAGGAAGCCGAGCGCGCCGATGGCAAGGCCACCGGGCTTGTCGAACGCCGAGTGGAGGGCGGATGTTCAGCGCCGGGAGGCGGTCACCACCGATCGGCGGAACAGGCTCATCACCAAGTGGGCCAGGGACGCGGCAGGGGAGCAGGGAGAGGCGTCTCGCGCGGGGATGATGAACCTTCCGCCCGGCCACTGCCCACAAGCCGCGTGGGGGAGCCAGCAGAGCGTCGCGTCGCCGGCCAACTTCTCGTCGCCGCTATGGGGGTACGCGCCCTCGCATGGCTACTCCGACGGCAACGCGCATGACGGCTTCAACCCCAACATCACCTTCCCGCATGGCACGCCGCCGCGTGCCTCCCCCTCCGGCTTCAACCCCGACCGGCGCACTCCCTCCCCCGCGTTCACCGCCGGCCTCAACACCCAGTACAGCTACTCGCCGCCGGCGTACTCAGGCTCGCCTGCGCCGCCTCTACGTCGGGGCACCCTACCTTTCACACACTGCTTGGCGCCACAGTTCAGCAACACCGACGCCACCGACGCCGACATGGACGAGATCATCACGAGCGGCTCGGTCGCCGCCGCTTCGTGCCCCGGGTTCTAGGCACAAGACGAAACGATGGACACCGCCGTCGACATGGACGACGAGCTCGACGACGCCGAGGAGGAGGTGGAGGAGGAAGAACATGCGGAGGCAGAGCCGGAGCCGGCGCCGAAAGGGAGAAAGAAGAAGCGGGCGACCAACGCCAGGCCGGGGGAGCCTCGCGTCAAGTGGACGTCCAAGGAAGGCGAGTGCCTCGCCGAAGCATGGAAGACCGTCAGCATCAACCCGATCACCGGCTCGAATCAGAACGCCGACACGTACTGGAGAAGGATCAAGACGGCGTTCGACGAGCGCAAGTTGGTCGACCCCGACTTCACCAACATCCACATGGTTTGCGGCGAGAAGGCCATGTCGAACCATTGGGCGACCATCCAGGCGGCCTGCAACAAGTGGCATGGGATCCTAGAGGAGGTCGCGGCTCGCCCGGAAAGCGGCGCCAACGTCGAGGGTCAGGTATGGCCAGTCGCCGGCTCAGTTCTTTCGCCGTGTACTTCGCCGACACTTGTTCTTCGATTGTGCAGATGGTTCGGATGTTCAGCATGTTTCGGCAGGCCAACAACGACCAAGAGTTCAAGTTCCTTCATGTGTTCTCCAGGATCGAGTCATGCGAGAAGTGGAGGGAGTGCCGGCTCGCTCTCGCCAAGGCCAAGGAGACCTACAAGCTGGCCGCGCCTGCCCCGGCGGCGGCAGAAGGGCGCCCTGATGGCAACAAAAGAGCCAAGGCAGCGAGGGACGCGACACCCGCTGCCGAACGGCTGCAATCATCGATCGAGCAGTGCATCGCCGACGCCAAGAACAACGCCGCCAAGAGGGAGGAGAAATCCGACGCGAGGTGGTCGGCGTTGATGACGAAGCAGGATGTCAAGCTCGACCTTCTCAGGACCAACGTCGCCGCGAAGAAGAGGAACACCGACCTGGCGTTCTTGATGGCGGCAGACATGCCGACGATGGACGAGCAGGTGAAGGCGTGGTACCTGGCGGAGCGCGGCTTCATCCTGAACCAGATGCCCAGACCGGTGGCGACCACCACCCCTACGCCTACGACGACGCCAACGCCAACGCCCAGTCCGAGCAATGAAGCTGTGCCGACGCCGACGACCAGCCCGAGCACTGAAGCCACGCCGACGCCGAGCCCGAATGCACCCACGCCGACCCCGGCCAGTCCCACGGCAGAGGAGCATGCCGTTTGATGCGTTCCATGTCTATGATTCCTTCCTTTTGGTCGCCAAACTTTTGGGTATGTTTGATCGCCGACCTGTGGCATGATGATCGCCGACTTGTGGCATGATGATCACTGAACTTGTGGTGTTTTTGGGCAGCGGAAAAGACAAGTTTGAATTTTTGGGCGTCTGGGGGCCGAAACCTGGGGGCGCGGCTGGAAACTCGATCACCCCAGGGCAAAAAAACCGCCGGCGCAAACGCCAAAAGACATTCGCCGGGTGCGCTGGGGGGCCAAACGGCTGGAGATGCTCTAACAACTGAGCAAGATCACAAAGTTCTTTCTATAGTATCTCCATATGAATGGTTCCAAGTGCCTGCCTCCTCCCGTTAGTAGATATATTTGCTCCAACTTTCTAGTACATCTCTCTTATGTGGTACTAATATTTTGGCAAAGTATTCTTAGGGTATCTTCAACGTTATCTCCTAAAGTGGATACAGTATCCATCACTGCGTCTGTGAAAACGATATTGGAGCTGACCATCCAACCTTGGTCATTAAATTTCCCTATTCATCAGGGCATGCTTGTGTACGCATTACATTAAACACTTTGTGTGCACTGGAGCACAGACGAACGAACACATGCCGCTGATGGTAATGACGGCCATGACGACACAAGCAACAACTTGTGATCGAGAGATTTGTTCCTCGTGGTTGGGAGAGTTGTTGCTCACTCTTTTGAATCCCTTCTCTCTTAGTGAGTCAAGCTGGCAATGGTTAATTACCGCAAGCTCAATCTGCTCCGGATGTGGTACCCGAGCACCGCTGGGTCTGATGACCTACAAGTATAGAAGATCAATCGTAGTCCTTTCGATAAGTAAGAGTGTCGAACCCAACGAGGAGCAGAAGGAAATGACAAGTAGTTTTCAGTAAGGTATTCTCTGCAAGCAGTGAAATTATAAGTCGCGAGTACTTTGATAGCAAGGTAATTTGTAACAAGTAAGCAACGGCAACGGTAACAAAAGTGCAGCAAGGTAGTCCAATCCTTTTGAGGCAAAGGACAGGCCAAAACGGTCTCTTATGATAAGCAAAACGTTCTTGAGGGTACACGGGAATTTCATCTAATCACTTTCATCATGTTGGTTTGATTTGTGTTCGCTACTTTGATAATTTGATATGTGGGTGGACCGGTGCTTAGGTGCTGTTCTTACTTGAACAAGCCTCCTACTTATGATTAACCCTCTCGCAAGCATCCGCAACTACGAGAAAAGTATTAAGAATAAATCTAACCATAGCATTAAACTTTTGGATCCAAATCGGTCCCTTATGGAATAGCGCATAAACTAGGGTTTAAGCTTCTGTCACTCTCGCAACCCATCATCTAATAACTACTCCACAATGCATTTCCTTAGACCCAAATATGGTGAAGTGTCATGTAGTCGACGTTCACATGACACCACTAAGGGAATCACAACATACATACCATCAAAATATCGAACACATATCAAGTTCACATGATTACTTGCAACAAGATTTCTCCCGTGACCTCAAGAACAAAAGTAACTACTCACAAGTGATAATCATGCTCAAGATCAGAGGGGTATTAAATAGCATAATGGATCTGAACATATAATATTCCACCAAATAAACCATATAGTAATCAACTACAAGATGTAATCAACACTACTAGTCACCTACAAGCAACAATCTAAGGTTCCGGTACAAAGATTGAACACAAGAGATGAACTAGGGTTTGAGAGGAGATGGTGCTGTTGAAGATGTTGATGGAGATTGCCCTCCCCAAGATGGGAGAGTTGTTGGTGATGATGATGACGATGATTTCCCCCTCCGGGAGGGAAGTTCCCCCGGCGGAATCGCTCCGCCGGAGGGAAAAAGTGCTCCTTCCCAAGTTCCGCCTCGAGACGGCGGCGCTTCGTCCCGAAAGTCCTCTCTTTATTTTTTCTAGGTCAAAATGACTTATATACCAGAAGAGGGGCACCGGAGGTGGGCCGAGGAGGGCACAACCCACCAGGGCGCGCCTGGGCTCCCTGGCGTGCCCAGGTGGGTTGTGCCCACCTGGTGGGCCCCCTCTGGTACTTATTTGCTCCAATAATTCTTATATATTTCATAAAAATTCTCCGTGAAGTTTCAGCTCATTTGGAGTTGTGCAGAATAGGTAGCCTGACGTAACTTTTTCAGGTCCAGAATTCCAGCTGCTGGTATTCTCCCTCTTAGTGTGAACCTTGCATATTATGAGAGAAAAGGCATTAGAATTACTCCAAAAGGCATTATTATATCTAAAAACAATATAAATTACAATAGGAAAACATGATGCAAAATGGACATATCAGGGTCTTCACTGGCGCGGACGAGGACGCTCGAATCCGAGGCCAGGCACGAACGCGCGCCGGTGGATCCCAAGGGCGTGCTCCCAGCGGATGTCCTCCGCCGCTCCCTGACAATGGCGGAGACGTATGCGCGGAGGCTTCACCGCAAGAATGCCAAGGCGCTCCGGCTCGCCATGGAGCTATCAGAGCGCGAGGCATCTAAGGAGGTGGCTGCCAAGGGAAAGGCGGCTCGACATGCTAAGGAGCAGGTCCGCTTGTTTTCCTACGCCCTTCTCTGTTTTATATATGTGTATATATAGTTGTTTTTAGTATGAATTTTCCTAGTCCGGTGTTGAACTTTGATCCTTTTGTCGGACGATGAACTATGATCCTTTTGTATCGGGTGAATTTAGTCCAATTGTTGCTATTTAAGTGTGTTCATCATGTTCATCTTCATGCGTTGCATGTATTTGAGGTTCGGATATGAGGGACATGATTGTAGGAGTAGACAAATGAGGAGTGTCCTGTCACTGCTTGCGGACGTCCGCAGTCATTTGTGGGCCCACACTTGGTGTATCAGGCCATAGGCTGTATATGCTCTTACCGGAGATTGGGAGTGAATTGCAGAAAACCACCACATTACGGCGTAGGTTTGCAGAAAAGACTTATACGAATTTTGTCGGGGATATACCCCGCGATATGACCCAGCCAGAAGTATGACCCGGCCGGACTTGGCGACTCACTGGTGACCCGCCCTGACTTGGCGACTCACTAAGTGACCCGTCCGGATCTCTTCACTCACTGATGACCCGACCGGACTTGGCGACTCATTGGTGACCCGGCAGGCGGGTCAGAGGAGCGACAAGACCCGGAGGCCCAAGGCCCAGAGGGCGGCTTATGAGAAGACCGGCTCAAGGTGCATGTCCGGTGGGTCGGCTTAAGGGGAAAGCATAAGGAATATTCCCTTACAAAGGAAGCAAGACTAGGACTCCACTTGTAGTAGAGTAATCCTAATCCTACTAGGACTAGTCATGTAACCCGCCCCTTCAACTTATATAAGGAGGGGCAGGGCATCCCAAAAGGGACAAGTTTTACAAGTTAAGACAGACAAGTCAATAGCTCTCGAGATAGAGGTAGTAAAAGAGCACCCATGTAATTGTGAGCATCACCATGATCAATATCAATGAAGCAGGACGTAGGCTTTTACCTCCACCGTGAGGGGCCGAACCTGTGTAAAACCTCGCGTCTCTCGTCCCACTCAACCCCTCTCAAGCTACCACATAGATGCGTTGGGCTCACGACTAAGTCCTCACACTAAGGACATCTGCCGTGACAAATCCACGACAGTTGGCGCCCACCGTGGGGCCTGCGCACGGTGGCGTTGAGTTCTTGGAGAGATCTCTCCCAGGGATCGAGAAATTTGCATTTTTCCGGATGAGCCGGTTTGGAAGGATTTGCATCGACTTTAAGTTCATCAATCCAGATTTAAGATCTGTTAGGGTTGAGGTCAAAAGAAAATTAGGGTTACGTGTGATGAACGTAACCCGGCGATCCGTCGAATCTGGAGGTGAATTGATATCTGTTACAGTAGCCACCATGCGAGCCAAGACCGACATCTGTTCTAGCAAACCGCCGGTATCCTGGGGCACCAGAAGAATCAACATGAGTTTTTAATTGTTCTGTGCTTGAGTAGAAGACTACCATGACCCAGGCGTGAATCACCCAAGATCACTACAACCTAGAGATCAATTTTTTCGTGTGTCACTGCGCCGGCCTACCGCCTGCGTCGCTCGCCTTCGCCCCCGCTTCAAGTCGCCTGGGCCCTGCTGCGCATCGAAACCGGTGTTTCGCCTCTGTCAGGTCCTGCCTGCGAGCCGCCGCTTGAGGTTTGATTAAAGCAAGCGTGTCAATTCAATCGCTAATCAATAGAACTACTACTAATACTCCGGGTCAAAGTCAAAGCCATCCAAAGGAGCCTCCTGGAGTAGTACTTGAAGAATTACCGCGTGAAAAGGCAAGTCAGCACGTAGACTACCAAAAGAAAAAAGGAAAGGAATCTGGCCATGCAAGTGCTAGGCGCTTGATTAGAAGAAACCCCCTGGAGTCACGCACGGATTGATGGCATCCAATAAAAAAAATCACAAGCTACGGCCCGAAGGAAGACCTGGATGTGGATTCAGAGCTGCTGCTCTGTGCAACAAGCCGCTTCCAAGTGGCTGCGCCTTCTGCTGTTGCACTCCCGCGCCCTGGCCTGCCGCTGCTGCGGCCTTGCCTCGCCTCAAGTTGCTGGCCTTGGTGTTGAGCTGCCATCGTTGAATCGCTCCGGCCTCACTCCAAGTTTGCTTCGGCCGCCTCAAGTCGCCGTTGCACGTCCAAGCCGCTGGTGCATTTTTTTTGTCATCGCTGTGGCCACGGCCCACGGCCCTGCCTCCACAAGCCGCCGCAGTGTTGTTCCGCGACCGGCGTTGTTCCGAGTCGCCGCGCGTCCGTTGCGAGCCGCCTCTACTTCATCATCCACGGTCTCGCCTCGAGCCGTTTTCATTGCTGTGGCGCGCCGCCTCCGCTGTGGCCTTGGGCGAGCGGTTAACTCGCTGTTGAAATTACTGAAGGTGATCTACGGACGGAATGTATGACTCCGTCTATCATCCAGACGAAACAGGTGATATCCATCCAAGTTTGTTTTATTAGCACATATTGTTTTTGTCA
Organism: Thinopyrum elongatum; assembly: GCA_011799875.1. NCBI lineage: Eukaryota > Viridiplantae > Streptophyta > Magnoliopsida > Poales > Poaceae > Thinopyrum > Thinopyrum elongatum. The sequence goes on from CM022298.1 coordinate 468,046,556, forward strand.
AAGAATAGTTTATCTTTGCCTTGGTCTGCAATATTGTTTATGCAGGACAATTGTTTATTGCAAGAGCGATGGTCGTGTCATGGATGTATAGCTCGTGCCACCATTATCATGCGCTAGCATCTGACCGCGCCATGATGCTCGACGAATATATGTGCAAACCACTGTTTTTACGGCCCAATTTACATCAATATGATGTGGTTGATTCGCCCGTCCGCGCGGCTTACCGCGCCTGCGATTGCCTCGCCCGTCCGCGCTGGCTTACAACGCCGCAGCCGGCTCATCTGTCTACTCCCGTGGCCGACTCGGTCATAATTGATTTCAGCTTCACCGTGGTGATCATCAACTCCGCGGTGGATAATTTCTGGCCTGACATATCAGGTGAAATCCATCCAGTATATTTTTATATTACATATTGCTTTCTTTAAAAGAGCAATTACTCTGGCTTGCAAGTTCTCTAATGCAGGATAAGTTGTCTACTGCAAAAGGGACTATTATATCACTGAGCTGTTGAATGACTCATACCGGTTTATATCATGGTCAAATATGGAGAATCTCAAGACAACTCCTTGAGTCGTCTTAAGACTCGGGGGCTATAATGACATGACTTAGAAAATCTTGACAGTTCCAGCAAATTCAAGAAGCCCGGGTCATTCGAGGGAAGATAACCCGGTCACGGAGGATGCTACCATATTGATGAAAATTTAAAGGCCGTCAGAAAATTTCCGACTTAAAATGAAGGATTCCGGTTTAAAATCCGGCTCAAGGGAAATCTGTTTCTCACAAGGCTTTCAAGCTCTCAATATCCGGTTTAAAATTCCGGTTCAAAAAGAATCCATCTCTCGCAAGTTCGAGTTCTCAGAAAAATTAAAGGTTGCCAAAGAGAACTTGCTGTAGTGCGCAGTTCAAACATGGGCATGCTGCCTTATTGGCTTATCATATTATTGATCACTTGGGGGCTTCCTGCTCATTGAGCATAGCTATGACTACCCTCTTGATCTGGCTTGCACGCCTTGTTACAAATAACTTGGGGGCTTCCTGCTTATTGAGCATAGCTGTGACTACCCTATTTATCCGGCTTGTATGCCTGGATTGAAAAATTACTTGGGGGCTTTTTGTTTAATGAAACAGAGCTTTGTTGTCCCTCGTAATAGGCTTGGACGCCAGGTGTATTCACCAAAAATCTGGGTTATCCTGCCTTTGTATACCTGCCACTCCGACCAGGTAATCCGGGAATGACTCGCCGTACTCTTGACAGTCAATCTTATAAAGACCCTGAACTTGTCAAAGTTAAAACGGCGATTGGTCATGTGAGACCCGGTTTACAGGTTTGAATGAAGGATTAACTCAGTGGCTGTGCGGCCTTTGAATAGCACTTGATATTGAGGCTTGGCAGCCTATGAAGGCCTTGTTTTATCTGATTTATCTTTGCTTTGAACATTTTTTTGGTTCATCTTTTGTACCATATTGATATATGGTTTGAAATTGATTCAGGCCAAGTCGCCTTGATCCTTATGATTCACATTTGAATCTATCTGGAGTTTTGATAACCCGGACTGGCTTTGCCTTTAAGTCACCAGTATGATTTGATTATACGCTTGGAGCTCTGCACTCTAAGTCTTTGGGATGTTACCCTTGCTGCGTATGGCGTTGTAAGCCGGCAGTATGAATAAATTGAACAGGGCGCTGCGCTCTAAGTCTTTGGGCTATTACCCTTACTGCATATGGCGCTGTAAGCCGGCAGTATGGACCGATTTCATAGGCCATATAGCCTTGATTATATGACTCATCATTGAGCATCTTTGTGTTTGATAACCCGCCCTGATAGCAGACTTTAAGTCGCCAGGATATTTTGCCTTGAGCAATCAAAATGATGATATTTCATGACTCCGGGTTGATACTGGCCCCGGATTATAACTATCACGGCATCACCATGGTATTAATCTACAGGTATGTCTTTCAATAATGGTATGAATATTTTGGGTTTAGTAAACCGCCCTGGCTTTGGACGTTAAGTCGCCAGTATACTTTGATTGCGTAATTGAGATATGCGCTTATAAATCTTTGGGTTGTCACCCTCACTGGATATGGCGATGTAAGCCGGCAGTATGAGAAAATTTTCCAGGTATGTTTTTAATTGTTATATGAATATGCGAGGTTTGATAACCCGCCCTGGCTTTTGACTTTAAGTCGCCAGTACATTTTTGGGCTTAGATGGACTTAATTTTAGTCTTTTCCATAATTGCATAAGACTATATTATGTTTGGGTTGTTACCCGCCCTGGTTGTTGACGTTAAGTCGCCAGGGCATATGTTGTTTAAACCTTGTGTAGGACATGCAGAGTTTTACACATAAGTAAGAATACTGCTATTGCTCATATGAATAATTGCGTTTAAACCCATCATCTGGCCATCTGAAGATATTGCCGGATTATCCAACTCCGGGTTATATTGATCAATATTGAGTTTATTGAGGCTATGAGCCGCCAAAGTGATCTTTTCAAAAACTGGACATGACTATGATCCACCATGGATGGGGTTATCAATTCCTGATTTTTTGCAAAAGTTATAAGCCGCCGGGTTGCACAAATCCCGGATAACAATGAATGCGCATTAAGTCGCCATCGGCCAAGAGCCACTGAGTATTTAACTCTGGATTTACTTGTTAACAAACAAGATCTTGTGATTGAGGTTTTCATACCGGATTATATTGTTCAAATCTTGAATAGCCAAATATGGCTGGATTTTTGTTATGGTTGTCATAACCAGTATTGAATGATTGAGGTTTTTTCAACCGTGTTATATTATTCAAATCTTTAATAGCCAACATGGCTGGATTTTTATTATGGTTATGAATAACCAGTATTATGATTAAGGTTTTCAAAAGCCGTTTCATAGCAATGGCTATTATTTATTTATCCAAGAATACCGGCTCACAGCAGAGAGCATGGTTCAATATTGAATATGCAAAGGATTTTAGCAACATCATCCGGACAGTGGATATGGTTTTATTTTACAATGGAAGGAATAGTCCCGAGTCGCTGCAGGCACACGACCCGGCACTTGGGGGCTGCATTATTCAAATCATGATTATATCAAGTATGCAAGTACCATGTCACTGCAAGCATGCACCATGGCACTTGGGGGCTAATGCAAGGTCAGTTTTAACTCGCCTCATTGAAGACCCGACCCATCACATGGTGATGAGCCGGCCCTTGGGGGCTACTAATTGCTCCTGTCAAAGGTAACCCGAAACTTGGGAGCTACATCGTATGGTGTTATTTTTTGAAGTACATATAAAGTCCCAGCTCAGTATTATCTTACTGAGTCGGCCCTTGGGGGCTACACGTTGCTGCTCAATGTCGGGGATATACCCCGCGATATGACCCGGCCAGAAGTATGACCCGGTCGGACTTGGCGACTCACTGGTGACCCGCCCTGACTTGGCGACTCACTAAGTGACCCGTCCGGATCTCTCCACTCACTGATGACCCGGCCGGACTTGGCGACTCATTGGTGACCCGACAGGCGGGTCAGAGGAGCGACAAGACCCGGAGGCCCAAGGCCCAGAGGGTGGCTTATGAGAAGACCGGCTCAAGGTGCATGTCCGGTGGGCCGGCTTAAGGGGAAAGCATAAGGAATATTCCCTTACAAAGGAAGCAAGACTAGGACTCCACTTGTAGTAGAGTAATCCTAATCCTACTAGGACTAGTCATGTAACCCGCCCCTTCAACTTATATAAGGAGGGGCAGGGCAACCCAAGAGGGACAAGTTTTACAAGTTAAGACAGACAAGTCAATAGCTCTCGAGATAGAGGTAGCGAAAGAGCACCCATGTAATTGTGAGCATCACCATGATCAATATCAATGAAGCAGGATGTAGGCTTTTACCTCCACCGTGAGGGGCCGAACCTGGGTAAAACCTCGCGTCTCTCGTCCCACTCAACCCCTCTCAAGCTACCACATAGATGTGTTGGCCTCACGACTAAGTCCTCACACTAAGGACATCTGCCGTGACAAATCCACGACAAATTTGTTGCAGAAAACACTGATTTCAGGCCTAATCATTTACAGAAAGCACTGAACTGTGTGTCCGGGCATTTTAAGCACTATTATGACAAGTGGGACCTTGTTTTGGTGACGTGGCATCACAGCCGCGACCTGACGCCGTCTAATGGTGCTACAGTGAAATCAGACACGCCGTGTGGGTAAAAACTGGCTCGGTAGCTTTCTCCAGTTCATTCCCCCGCCCCTTTCCCCGCTCTCATCTGTCTCTCTCTCTCTCTCTGCGTCCTCCATGGCTACTGATGATGGCGGCAGAGTGGATGGCGCCGGCGGTGGAGCGGATGGCGCCGGCGGAGGGTTGCTTGGTGGCGGCAATCCTAACCCAGCGAAGGAGGTATGCGCCAGCTTGAACCCTAGTCAGGCCCCGCATGGGCAAGCTCCGTCGTCGTCTTTGGAGTACCGCGGCGCCGGCGCTCTAGCCCGTGCTATCCAGGCCACTCCGACGGGTAGCCATTAACGGGCTTCAGGATTTGGCGGTGTTGAGTAAGATTTCTCCCTCCTTTCCTGTCAAATTTAGGGTTAGGGTTCTTAAACAAATTGGGGATTTTTCCTACCAGATTTCTTATGTGAGATTGGAAAGTATCATATAAATTAGATAGTTTAATTTAGTGTCCAGGTCTGTCAATTAGTATGATTAACCTGTAGTCCAGCCTAACCCTTGATGTCTATGCATAAATTAAGTCCAGTTTGAATGAATAGATGGTGATTGCTTCTATCTTGTGCCCAAATTAGATCATTTAGAATAATTGTGGAGTAATCATGAACATATGGTGATTGCTTCTGTCTTGTGCACTGAAGCAATATTTGACTTAGCTCTGTTGTACCAAGTCTGGAAGTCGCAATTGTTAAATTCGGTTATTTGAATCTGAATTCAGTTAACAAACTACAGTAGAAAATTCAGTTAACACTTCTGTATGTCTGCACTGTTAACAATTTAGTTAACACTTACCTTTATATGTCTGAATTGTTAGCAATATTTGACTTAGCTCTGTATGTCTGCATTGTTAACAATTCAGTTAACACTTCTGTATATTAGTGTAGCTCAACCTCTGTTTTTGGAATGTTTAACTAATGCATACTTTCTTTTTTGGAAGTTTGTGTGATGATATTTGGGAAATTAGACTCCAACTTCATGACAGAGATAATTTGGAAAGGACCATGTGTGTTTCAGACATTACATTTCTCAATCTTATAGCACTCATAGAGACAGCAGGGTATGGAGAGAATGATTACATGTATTTTGTCAGGGATCCTGGGTTGGGAATAGCAGGTTTGCAAGAGATTTCTGATGATGACCAGGTTGATGAGATGTTAGACCACATTGCCAACAGAGATGAGACCATAGTAAATTTTACTGTAGTTAGGGGTAGTGAGCCCAGACCTGGAGATTGAAACATAGGTTATGTCTGTGAGCAGCAGGTTCCTATAGGCAGTGTTAGAGAGAGGACTGTATAAGAGGTCAGTGATAATGATGTTGTATACAAGTCACCATCAAAGAAAATTGCACAAGTAGATGAGCAAGAGGCACAACCAATCCAGTTTTACTCCACACAACAGAGCACACATCTGTTTAGGCACAATGCAGGAGATGTTGATATGGATGAAGGCAATGCAGGAGATGTTGATTTGGAGCAAGAGGAGCTGGAAAGAAGTATGAAGCTTTAGAGGAGGAATAAAATTGAAAGATTTAAGAAGCACAAGAGGAGTGTTGAGAGGTGCAAGCACTTAAAAGAAAACTTCCTGTTCTACTAACTGAAGATGACTCTAACTTGGAGGCAGATGAGGATTTCATGGCTAGGATGGCTGAGATGAGGAGGCAGAGAGAGCACCCACTTTTACACTTTGAAGGTGACACTAATGTTGAAGAACATTATGAGCTAGAAGAAGAGGAAGTGCAAGAGGAACATGCAGAGCAAGAGCAGCATGGAGAGCATGAGGAATTTGAAGGTGAGGTGGTACCACAGGGGCAAAAGAGTAAGAAGTTGAGAGTAAGAAAGGGGCCAACCACAAGATCACATTCAAGTTTGGAGCAACAGTTTGAGGATGTTTGGGTACCATCATCTGATGAGGATCCAAATTCTGGTGATTTGAAGGAGGACGAAGATGATGGGGCTGTAGCCCTACCATTTGTGCTTGGCTGTAGGAATAGGGCCAAACAACAAAAACCAAGGATATGGTATTCTGAGGATAGAGAGAGCCCAGAGCTGCAGCTTGTTAGGAAGCTCTGTTTTGATAATGTGTACCAATTTAGAAGGGCACTTCTCACATTTCACATAGCACAGAACAGAAACTATCAGTTTCATAGGAACCACAATGACAAAATTATAGTTGTTTGCACCCAAGAAGATTGCCCTTTCTTCATTGCAGCTTCTGTGCTATCAAAAGAGAGAACTTTCTGCATTAGGAAGACAAATCTGGTGCACACATGTCCAGCTGTAGCAGAGAGCACCAAGGTGACTACAAAGTGGGTTACACATGAGGTTTTAGAAGCAATAATAATAGACTTGAACACATCTATTAGTACAATAATGCAAAATCTTAAGAGCAAGTATGGAGTTGAGATCAACACTCATATGGCCTATAGGGCTAAGAACAAAGCTATTAAGATGGTGCAAGGAGATCAGAGGGGGCAATATACTAGGATCAGGGATTACTTGCTGGCTGTGTTAGACACAAATCCAGGTAGTAGGTGCATGATAACCCACAAGTATAGGGGATCACAACAGTTTTCGAGGGTAGAGTATTCAACCCAAATTTATTGATTCGACACAAGGGGAGCCAAAGAATATTTGCAAGTATTAGAAGTTGAGTTGTCAATTCAACCACACCTAAAAGACTTAGTATCTACAGCAAGGTGATCAGTAGCAAAGTAGTATGACAGTTTGATAGTAACGATAACAGTAGCTATAGAAACAGTAGCAATTTTATAATGATCGTAATAGTAGCAATGACAGAAGTAACTTAGAAAAGATCAATATATGAAAAGCTCGTAGGCATTGGATCAACGATGGATAATTGTGTTGGATAATATTCATCATGTAGCAATCATAACCTAGGGCGACACAAAACTAGCTCCAATTCATCAATGTAATGTAGGCATGTATTCCGTATATAGTCATACGTGCTTATGGAATAGAACTTGCATGACATCTTTTGTCCTACTCTCCCGTGGCAGCGGGGTCCATAAGGAAACTGATAACCCACAAGTATAGGGGATCGCAACAGTTTTTGAGGGTAGAGTATTCAACCCAAATTTATTGATTCGACACAAGGGGAGCCAAAGAATATTTGCAAGTATTAGCAGTTGAGTTATCAATTCAACCACACCTAGAGATTAATTATCTGCAGTGAAGTGATCAGTAGCAAAGTAATATGATAGTCTTGATAGTAGTAGCAACAGCAATAGTAATAGTAACAGTGATAGCAATGATTTTGTAGCAAGTGAAACAGTAACGATAGCAGTAGTAACTTAGCAAGAACAATATAAGAGAAATTCGTAGGCATTGGATCGGTGAATTCGTTGGATGATATTCACCATATAACAGTCATAACCTAGGGCGATACAGCACTAGCTCCAGTTCATAAATATAATGTAGGCATGTATTCCGTAAATAGTCATACGTGCTTATGGAAAGAACTTGCATGACATCTTTTGTCCTACCCTCCCGTGGTAGCGGGGTCCATAGGGAAACTAAGGGATATTAAGGCCTCCTTTTAATAGAGAACTGGAACAAAGCATTAACACATAGTGAATACATGAACTCCTCAAACTACGGTCATCACCGGGAAGTGTCCCGACTTCTGTCACTCCGGGGTTGCCGGATCATAACACGTAGTAGGTGACTATAACTTGCAAGATCGGATCTAGAACATAGATATAATGGTGATAACATAAACGGTTCAGATCTGAAATCATGGCACCCGGGCCCAAAGTGACAAGCATTAAGCATGGCAAAGTCATAGCAACATCAATCTCAGAACATAATGGATACTAGGGATCAAGCCCTAACAAAACTAACTCGATTACATGATGAATCTCATCCAACTCCTCACCGACCAGCGAGCCTATGAAGGAATTACTCACTCCTGGTGGGGAGCATCATGGAATTGGCGATGGAGAAGGGTTGGTGATGACGAAGATCGAAGATCCCCCTCTCCGGAGCACCAAACGGACTCCAGATCTGGCCTCCCGATGAAGAACAGGAGGTGGCGGCGGCTCCGTCTCGCAAAACGCGATAATTCTTTCTCCCTGATTTTTTTCTCCGAAAATGTGATTTTATAGTATTAGGGTTGAGGTCTGCGGGGCCACCAGGTGGGGACAACCCACCTGGGCGCGCCAGGAGGGGGGCGCGCCCTGGTGGGTTGTGCCCACCCAGGTGCCCCCCTCCGGTGGTTCTTGGCTCCAGAAATTCTCTTTTATTGTATAAAAAATCCTCGCAAAGTTTCGTTCCAATCCGAGAACTTTTATTTCTGCACAGAAAACAACACCATGGTAGTTCTGCTGAAAATAGCGTCAGTCCGGGTTAGTTTCATTCAAATCATGCAAATTAGAGTCCAAAACAAGAGGAAAAGCGTTAGGAAAAGTAGATACGACAGAGACGTATCAGAAACTATGGGATATTAAGGCCTCCTTTTAATAGAGAATCGGAACAAAGCATTAGCACTTAGTGAATACATGAACTCCTCAAACTATGGTAATCACCGGAAAGAATCCCAATTATTGTCACCTTGGGGTATGCGGATCATAACTCGTAATAGGTGCGTATAACTTGCAAGATAGGATCAAGAACACAAATATATTCATGAAAACATAATAGGTTCAGATCTGAAATCATGGCACTCGGGCCCTAGTGACAAGCATTAAGCATAGCAAAGTCATAGCAACATCAATCTCAGAACATAGTGGATACTAGGGATCAAGCCCTAAGAAAACTAACTCAATTACATGATAAATCTCATCCAACCCATCACCGTCCAGCAAGCCTACGAAGGAATTACTCACTCCCGGCAGTGAGCATCATGAAATTGGCGGTAAAGGAAGGTTGATGATGACAACGGCGACGGATTCCACCCTCCGGAGCCCCGAACGGACTCCATATCAGCCCTCCCGATGAAGAACAGGAGGTGGTGGCGGCTGCGTATCGTAAAACATTATGAACCCTTCTCTCTGATTTTTTTCTTGGCGAATAGGTATATATGGAGTCGGAGTTAGGGTTCCGGAGGTCCAGGGGGCCCACAAGGCTGGGAGGTGCACCCTGGGGGAGGGGGGGTGGGTGGGCGCGCCCCCTGAGGTTGTTGCTCCTGGGTGCCCCCCTCCAGTATCTTTTTCTGCCAGTATTTTTTATATATTCCAGAAAAATTCTCCTTAAATTTTTAGGTCAATCCGAGAACTTTGATTTCTGCACAAAAATGACACCATGGAAATTCTGCTGAAAACAGCGTCAGTCCGGGTTAGTTCCATTCAAATCATGCAAATTAGAGTCCAAAACAAGGGCAAAATAGTTTGGAAAAGTAGATACGATGAAGACGTATCAACTCCCCCAAGCTTAACCCATTGCGTGTCCTCAAGCAATTCAGTTGACAAGCTGAAAGTGACAAAGAAAAACTTGTACAAACTCTGCTTGATCTTGTTGTTGCAAATATGTCTAACCAATGTTCAGGTTTTCAGCAAAGATTATGAATTAACCATATTCACAATAACACTTAGGTCTCACATTTACTCATATCAATAGCATAACCAACTAGCGAGCAATAATAAGATATCTCGGATACAACACTTTTTTCAAAACAATCATGATACAATATGATATAATGGTATCTCGCTAGCCCTTTCTGAGACCGCAAAACATAAATGCAGAGAACCTCTGAAGTTCAAGCACTGACTAGACATTGTAATTCATGGCAAAAGAGATCCAGTCACACTCATACTCAATATCAACTAAACACAAAGCATATAAATGATAGTAGTGCTCTCCAGCTGGTGCTTTTAATAAGAAGATGATGACTCAACAATAAAAGTAAATGGATAGACCCTTCGAAGAGGGAAGTAGGGATTTGCAGAGGTGCCAGAGCTCGAAGCTTTTAAATCAGAGATTAATATAATTTTGAGAGGTATGCTTTCATTGTCAACGTAACAACCGAGAGATCTCACTATATTCCATGCTAGACACATTATAGGCGGTTCCCAAACAGAATGGTAAAGTTTTTACTCCCCCTCCACCAACAAACACAAGCCATAGCTAGCCGAATCCTTGGGTGCCCTCCTTACCAACAACAATCCGGGGGAGTTTTGTTTCATTATTATATTTTGATTTTGATTTTGATCATAGGATTGGGCATCCCAATTACCAGCCACTTTCTCGTGAATGACAAGCGAATAAACACTCATCATGAGAATAACCCACCTAGCATGGAAGATACTGACAGCCCCCTGCCGCTACATGAGCGATTTGGGCATACAAAACAAATTATTATTTGAAGGCTTAGAGTTTGGAACATGCAAATTTACTTGGAACGGCAGGTAAATACCACATATAGGTAGGTATGGTGGACTCATATGAAATAGCTTTGGGTTTAAGGAAGTGGATGCACAAGCAGTATTCCCGCTTAGTACAAGTGAAGGCTAGCAAATAGATTGAGGAGCAACCAACTAGAGAGCGACAACGATCATAAACATGCATTGAGATTAATCAACATTGGTACAAGCATGAGTAGGCTATAAATCACCATGAACATAAATATCGTGGAGGCTATGTTGTTTTTGATTCAACTACATGCGTGAACATGTGCCAAGTCAAGCCACTCGAATTATTCAGAGGAGGATACCATCCTATCATACTACATCATAACCATTTTAAATGCATGTTGACACACAAGATAAACCATTATTCACTGCTAGCTATTTAAGCATGGCATGAGTAACTATGATCTCTAATTATCATTGCAAACATGTTTCATTCATAATAGGCTGAATTAAGAATGATGAGCTAATCATATTTACAAAAATAAAATAGGTCGAGTTCATACCAGCTTTTCTTCATCTCAATCATTTCATCAAATTTCGTCATTGTTGCCTTTCACTTGCACGACCGAACAATTTGAATAATAATAAGAGTGCACGTGCCGTGGACTAAGCTGGAATCTACAAACATTTATTCAAAGGAGAAGACAAGGTAATATGGGCTCTTTGCTAGATCAACAATATTGCATATGAGAGCCACTCAACATGTTCATCGTGGTCTTCTCCTTACGACCCAAAGAAAAGAAAAGAATTTCAAAGAAACACACTGAAATATTTTTGGAGTTTTTGTTTTTCTCTTGAAGAAAGCGAAACGAAAGAAAAACGAAAATGAGAAAAACTATTTACACGGGAAAGCTCCCAATAAGCAAAAGAAGAACATAAATCTTTTTGGGTTTTCTTTTAATACTACAACTAATTAAACTGGAAAGAAAGACTAAAAAGAAGCGAGAAATATTTTTGGATTTTATCAAAGTTTTTCAAACATACAAGAAGAAAGCAAGAAAAATAAACAACATGGATTATACAATGAAAAAGTATGAACACCGACAACTAGAATGAATGTGTGATGCATGAATGTAATGTCGGTGAGAAATATGTACTCCCCCAAGCTTAGGCTTTTAGCCTAAGTTGGTCTATGGCCATGGCTCGTAGTAACCCTCTCCTGGATACTGCGGAGGGTCCTGAGGGTTCCACTGGTTGGCGAGCTCCTGTGGCTCCACTGATAGACAGGCTCCTGGTATGGCTCAGGTGCTGGTGCTGCTCAGGTACTGGGGGTTGTATCAGACCCCAGTATTTGTAGATGTCATCGGGCATAATAGTGTGCCTGCCTGAATAAAGATCAAACAAAGAAGGTGCGGGCAAATAAATAATCTCACGAGTACCCTGGCTGGATACTAAGTTGTAGAGGAGTCGCTTTTGCTTATCATTGTCAATGAAATGATGCGCTACCATGCTAACATAATCTAAATATTTAGTGGGTAGCAACATCTCCTCCTCCTCCTCCTCATGTCTAATAGGAATCTCAAAATGTGCAGCGAGGCGGGAGGCATAGACACCACCGTAAATAATACCCTTCGAACGGTTTATGTGTAACCACCGAGCAACCATCGAACCCAGACTAAAAGTTCTATTAGCATATAAAGCATGGCACAAAATAGCAAGGTCGGATGCACTGAGAGATCCACTCTCCCGACGACCAATCAAACATCTCCCGGCAAATAATGCATAGTAACGTAAAACGGGAAAATGTAAACTAGCCACTCTCGCTTCCGACACTCCTCTCTCTTCCCCCACATTAGTTTCAGAGATGAAATCTTCCATGTCGCTAGGATGTGGATCACCATGACTGCCCTCATAAGGTATTTCGCAAACATTGCAAAAATCATATAATGTCATTTCCTTAGGCACATCATACAAGTTAAATTCTACCATGGGTGGTTCCTTCCTAGGATAAAAGCAAAAGTTTTGCATGAAGGTATTAGTGAGTAGGAGGTATTGGTCGCACTTATCTTGGAGGAAGGGAATGATGCCGGCATTGTTCGCCAAGTAATAGAAATCCTCATAAATTCCCGCCTCCTTCAAGAATGTGTCACACGACCACTCACACGGCCGAACCTCCGCCGCACGCGGAAGATGGTACTTGGGCTTCTCCTCCATAGTTTCCTCTGAATTACGACTTGATGAGCCCCTTAACCAGCTCCTCATGGCTTTTCCTTTCTCTGAAATTTTCTGAAATTTTTAGTGACTCAAAATAAAAGTGAACAAAATTCAACAAAATCGATAGCAACTACTCCTACATGTGCCTAGAGGCCATATCAAGCACAAAAACTAATTTGAACCATATAAATTTTACATGCAAGCTCAAGAACATGGTCACCAACAGTTGCTAAATGATCAAATAATAAACCGCTAGAATAAAAACTAATTGGACCAATGGAGGAGTCACATACAGATGAACAATCCCCCAAAATAGTTTCGGAAATGGAGTTCCGAGCAAGGAGATCAAAAATGGCAGCAAGATGAGCAAGAACACGGTTTTGAACAAGAGGATGATTTTTTCTGGAGGAAGAAGTGCATTGGTGGCAGCAATAAGTGAGGGGGCCTACGTGGGCCCCACAAGCTTGCTGGGCACGCCCAGGGGGTGGGCGCGCCCTGTGAGCTTGTGGCTCATAGGTGCACCCCCTGGGGTGTGTTCAGTGACAATTTTTTTCAAATATTACATAAAAAATCATATTAAATTTTTAGGGCATTTGAAGAACTTTTATTTTCTGGTCATTTTTTTATTGCACGGAAAATTCAGAAAACAGCATAATCATAGCATTTCTACTTTATTAATTCTAAATAACAGGAAGTAAAAAGTGGGTACAGAAAGTTGTGTTTACTAAATTCATCCATCACATGCCCATCAAAAGGAATCCATTAATAAGGTTGATCAAGTCTTATTAACAAACTTCTTCCGAATGACATGAAACCGAAGAATCTTTGTATAGCACTAGGTTACCTCAACGGGGATATGCATGTCCCCAACAATAAGAATTTCATATCTCCTTTTGACAGTAGGAATAGGGAATTCAAAACCTCCAGTAGTAATTGTTGAAATTTTTCCAATAGAATTGATACTATTCACTTGAGGTTGTTTCTTCAGAAAGTGTACCGTGTGCTCATTACCATTAACATGAAAAGTGGCATTGCCCTTGTTGCAATCATTAACAACCCCTGCAGTATTCAAAAAGGGTCTACCAAGGATGATCGACATACTGTCGTCCTCGGGTATATCAAGAATAACAAAGTCCGTTAAAATAGTAACATTTGCAACTACGACAGGCACATCCTCACAAATACCTATGGGTATAGCAGTTGATTTATCAACCATTTGTAGAGAGATTTTAGTTGGTGTCAACTTATTCAAATCAAGTCTTCTGTACAAAGAGAAAGGCATAACACTAACACCAGCCCCTAGATCACATGAAGCAGTTTTAACATAGTTTCTTTTAATGGAGCATGGTATAGTTGGTATTCCTAGGTCTCCTAGTTTCTTTGGTATTCCACCCTTAAATGAATAATTACCAAGCATGGTGGAAATTTCAGCTTTCGATATCTTTCTTTTATTTGTAACAATATCTTTCATGTAGTTAGCATAAGGAGACATTTTCAGAATATCAGTCAAACGAAGGCGCAAAAAGACAGGTCTAAGCATTTCAACAAAGTGCTCAAATTCTTCATCATCTTTATTCTTTGAAGCTTTAGGAGGAAAAGGCATGGGTTTCTGAACCCATGGTTCCCTTTCTTTACCATGTTTCCTAGCAATGAAGTCTCTCTCATCATATCTTTTATTCTTAGGTTGTGGATTATCAAGATCAACAGCAGGTTCTATTTCCACATCATTATCATTACTAGGTTGAGCATCTACATGAACATCATCATTATCATTGTTACTAGGTTCATGTTCATCACCAGATTGTGTTTCATGATCAGAAATAGACATATCATTTGGATTCTCCGGTGTGTCTACAGTAGGTTCACTAGAGGCATGCAAAGTCCTATCATCTTTCTTTTTAGGAGGATTAGGTGCATCAGTATTAATTCTTTGAGAATCTTGTTCAATTCTTTTAGGATGGCCTTCAGGATACAAAGGTTCCCGAGTTGTTTTACCACCCCTAGTCATAACTCTAACAACATGATCATTCATCTTATTGTTCATCTCATTAACCAAATCATTTTGTGCTTTGAGGACTTGTTCTACTTGAGTTTTATCATGGATGCATGTTTACTCACACCCTTGACCTCATTAACAGTTCTAAGCATATAGTCACTCAAGCGTTCAATCATATAAGCATTACGTTTCAATTGTCTACTAACATATGCATTGAAGTTTTCTTGTTTAACAATAAGGTTATCAAATTCATCCAACCATTGACTAGCAAATTTAGTATAAGGAATATCACCTTCATCAAATCTATAGAGAGAATTTACCTCTACTACCTGTGTCGAGATATCGAGACCATGTATTTCTTCAATCGGTGGTAAATTCTTAACATCTTCAGCTTTAATACCTTTTTCTTTCATAGATTTCTTTGCTTCTTGCATGTCTTCAGGACTGATAAATAGAATACCCCTCTTCTTCGGAGTTGGCTTAGGCGGTGGTTCAGGAAGAGTCCAATCATTATCATTACTCAATATATTATTCAATAGTTCTTCAGCTTGTTCAACAGTTCCTTCCCTGAAAACACAACCAGCACAACTATCTAGGTGGTCCCTAGAAGCATCGGTTAGTCAATTATAAAAGATATCAAGTATTTCATTTTTCTTGATAGGATGATTAGGCAAAGCATTAAGTAATTGGAGAAGCCTCCCCAAGCTTGTGGGAGACTCTCTTCTTCAATTTGCACAAAGTTAAATATTTCCTGTAGAGCAGCTTGTTTCTTATGAGCAGGAAAATATTTTTTAGAGAAGTAATATATCATATCCTGGGGACTATGCACACAACCAGGAGCAAGATAATTATACCATATCTTAGCATCACCCTTTAATGAGAAGGAAACAACTTAAGAATATAGTACTAGCGGATTTTTTCCTCATGAGCAAATAGGGTGGCTATAGCATTCAGTTTAGTAAGATGTGCCACAACAGTTTCAGATTCATAACCATGGAAAGGATCAGATTCAACCAAAGTAATTAACTCAGGATTGACAGAGAATTCATAATCCTTATCAGTAACAAAGATAGGTGAAGTAGCAAACTTAGGATCATATTTCATTCTAGCGTTCAAAGATTTTTCTTTCAACTTAACTAGTAATTTCTTAAGATCATCTCTATCCTTACAAGCAAGAAAGTCCCTAGCTACCTCTCCATCCATAACATAACCCTTAGGTATATCAGACAATTCATATCTAGGATAGCTAGGTCTAATAAGTGTTTCAAAGTTTTCAGTTTAAATCATTTCATCAATCTCATCAGTTTCAGCATTCTCAATTTCATTAACTCTAGCAAGTTGTTCATCAAGAAATTCGCCCAGTGGCACAGTCTTATCAAGCAACATACTAGCATCATCATAAACATCATTCATAGCAGAAGTAGCATCATCAATTACTTGCGACCTATCAGGATTAATAGCAGGTGGTGGTATCGCAAGATTACTCAAAACAGAAGGTGAATCAAGTGCAGAGCTAGATGGCAGTTCCTTACCTCCCCTCGTCCTAGAGGGAACGACCTTGGTTCTGGTATCTTTCAGATTCTTCATAGTGATCAATAGATATAAATCCCAAGTGACTCAGCAAATAGAGCTATGCTCCCCGGCAACAGCGCCAGAAAAAGGTCTTGATAACCCACAAGTATAGGGGATCGCAACCGTTTTTGAGGGTAGAGTATTCAACCCAAATTTATTGATTCGACACAAGGGGGGCCAAAGAATATTCGCAAGTATTAGCAATTGAGTTGTCAATTCAACCACACCTGAAAGACTTAATATCTGCAGCAAGGTGATCAGTAGCAAAGTAGTATGGCAGTTCGATAGTAATGTAACAGTAGCAATAGAAATAGTAGCAATTTTATAGTGATCGTAACATCAGCAACGACAAAAGTAACTTAGCAAAGATCAATATATGAAAAGCTCGTAGGCATTGGATCAACGATGGATAATTGTGTTGGATAATATTCATCATGTAGCAGTCATAACCTAGGGTGATACAGAACTTGCTCCAATTCATCAATGTAATGTAGGCATGTATTCCGTATATAGTCATACGTGCTTATGGAAAAGAACTTGCATGACATCTTTTGTCCTAGTCTCCCTTGGCAGCGAGGTCCATAAGAAACTAAGGGATATTAAGGCCTCCTTTTAATAGAGAACCGGAATAAAGCATTAGCACTTAGTGAATACATGAACTCCTCAAACTACGGTAATCACGGGAATGAATCCCAATTATTGTCACCTTGGGGTATGCGGATCATAACTCGTAATAGGTGCGTATAACTTGCAAGATAGGATCAAGAACACAAATATATTCTTGAAAACATAATAGGTTCAGATCTGAAATCATGGCACTCGGGCCCTAGTGGCAAGCATTAAGCATAGCAAAGTCATAGCAACATCAATCTCAGAACATAGTGGATACTAGGGATCAAGCCCTAACAAAACTAACTCGATTACTGCTACTTCTTGAGCTTGCATTGATTTATCCCTTGAAGAGGAAAGGGTGATGCAGCAAAGTAGAGATAAGTATTTCCCTCAGTTAAGAACCAAGGTATCAATCCAGTAGGAGGCACAAGCAAGTCTCCAATCTATGCACCTGCACAAACTAGCAAACACTTGCACTCAACGCGAAAAAGGGGTTGTCAATCCCTTCACGGTCTCGAACAAGAGTGAGATCTAGTAGAGATAGGTATAAAAGATTACTAAAACGTAAAACAAAGTAAAAACAAATAAATTGCAGCAAGGTATTTTTGGGTTTTTTGGTTTACAGATCTGAAAATATATGATGGAAAATAGACCCCGGGGCCATAGGTTTCACTAGAGGCTTCTCTCTTGAAGATAGCATACGGTGGGTGAACAAATTACTGTTGAGCAATTGATAGAAAAGTGCAAAGTTATGACGATATCTAAGGCAATGATCATAAATATAGGCATCATGTCCGTGACAAGTAGACCGAAACAATTCTGCATCTACTACTATTACTCCACACATCGACCGACTCCTGCCTGCATCTAGAGTATTAAGTTCATAAGAACAGAGCAACGCTTTAAGCAAGATGACATGATGTAGAGGGATAAACTCAAGCAATATGTTATAAACCCCATCTTTTTATCCTTGATGGCAACAATACAATACGTGCCTAGCTACCCCTTTTGTCACTGGGTGAGGACACCGCAAGATTGAACCCAAAACTAAGCACCTCTCCCATTACAAGAAAAACCAATCTAGTTGGTCAAACCAAACCGATAGTTCGAAGAGAAATACAAAGATATCTTAATCAAGCATAAAAGAGTTCAGAGAAGACTCAAATAATATTCATAGATAATCTGATCATAAATCCACAATTCATTGGATCTCAACAAACACACTGGAAAAAAGTATTACATCGAATAGATCTCCAAGAACATCGAGGAGAACATTGTATTAAAGATCAAAGAGAGAGAAGAAGCCATCTAGCTACTAGCTATGGACCCGTAGGTCTGTGGTAAACTACTCACGCATCATCGAAAGGGCAGCAAGATTGATGTAGAGGCCCTCCGTGATCGAATCCCCCTCCGGCAGATCGCCGGAAAAGGCCCCAAGATGGGATCTCACGGGAACAGAGGCTTGCGGTGGAGGAAAAGTATTTTCGTGGACGCTTCTGGTGGTTTGGGAATATTTGGGAATTTATAGTGCAAGAATTAGGGTTGGAGGACTCCCGAGGGGCCCACAAGCCCTCAGGGCGGCCTCCCAGGGGCGCGTCTGGCAAGCTTGTGGCCTCCTCGGGCATCTTCTGACCCCCTCTCCAAGCTCCGTGGATGTCTTCTGGTCCAAGGAAAATCATCGTAAAGTTTTATTCCGTTTGGACTCCGTTGATATTCCTTTTCTGTAAAACTCAAAAACAAAGAAAAAACATAAACTGGCACTAGGCTCTAGGTTAATAGGTTAGTCCCAAAAATAATATAAAATAGCATATTAATGCATATAAAACATCCAAAACAGATTATATAATAACATGGAACAATAAAAAATTATAGATACGTTGGAGACGTATCAAGCATCCCCAAGCTTAATTCCTGCTCGTCCTCGAGTAGGTAAATGATAAAAATAGCATTTTTGATGTGGAATGCTACCTAACATATTTATCAATGTAATATTCTTTATTGTGGCATGAATATTCAGATCCATAAGATTCAAAACAAAAGTTTAATATTGACATAAAAAAATAATACTTCAAGCATACTAATAAAACAATCATGTCTTCTCAAAATAACATGGCCAAAGAAAGTTGTCCCTACAAAATCATATAGTCTGGCTATGCTCCATCTTGATCACACAAAGTATTTCATCATGCACAACCCCGGTGACAAGCCAAGAAATTGTTTCATACTTTTGGTGTTCTCAAACTTTTTCAACTTTCACGCAATACATGAGCGTGAGCCATGGATATAACACTATAGGTGGAATAGAATATATGGTGTTGTGGAGAAGACAAAAAGAAGGAGAAAGTCTCACATCAACTAGGCAAATTAATGGGCTATGGAGATGCCCATCAATTGATATCGATGCAAGTGAGTAGGGATTGCCATGCAACGGATGCACTAGAGCTATAAGTGTATGAAAGCTCAAAAAGAAACTAAGTGGGTGTGCATCCAACTTGCTTGCTCACGAAGACCTAGGGCAATTTGAGGAAGCCCATCATTGGAATATACAAGCCAAGTTCTATAATGAAAAATTCCCACTAGTATATGAAAGTGACAAAATAGGAGATTCTCTATCATGAAGATCATGGTGCTACTTTGAAGCACAAGTGTGGAAAAAGGATAGTAACATTGTCCCTTCTCTCTTTTCTCTCATTTTTTTTATTTTTTCTTCTTTTTTTTGGATGGGCTTCTTTGGCCTCTTTTATTTTTTGTAAAGTCCGGAGACTCATCCCAAATTGTGAGGGAATCATAGCTTCCATCATCCTGTCCTCACATGGGACAATGCTCTAATAATGATGATCATCACACTTTTATTTACTTACAACTCAAAAATTACAACTCGATACTCAGAACAAGACATGACTCTATATGAATCCCTCTGGCGATGTACTGGTATGTGCTATGATCAAGAGTGACATGTATAAAAAATATGAACGGTGGCCTTGCCACAAATACTATGCCAATTACATGATCATGCAAAGCAATATGACAATGATGGTGCGTGTCATAATAAACGGAATGGTGGAAGTTGCATGGCAATATATCTCGGAATGGCTATGGAAATTCCATAATAGGTAGGTATGGTGGCTGATTTGAGGAAAGCTATATGGTGGGTTTAATGCACCGGCGAAAGTTGCGCGGTACTAGAGAGGCTAGCAATGGTGGAAGGGTGAGAGTGCGTATAATCCATGGACTCAACATTAGTCATAAAGAACTCACATACTTATTGCAAAAATTTATTAGCCATCAAAACAAAGTACTACACACATGCTCCTAGGGGGATAGATTGGTAGGAAAAGACCATCGCTCGTCCCTGACCGCCACTCATAAGGAAGACAATCAAAATACAAATCATGCTCCGACTTCATCACATAACGGTTCACCATACGTGCATGCTACGGGAATCACAAACTTTAACACAAGTATTTCTACCAATCCACAATTACTCACTAGCATGACTCTAATATCACCATCTTTATATCTCAAAACAAATGCAAGGAATCAAACTTCTCATCTATTCAATGCTCTTTATATGAAAGTTCTTATTATATCCCTCTTGGATGCCCATCATATTAGAAATAAATTCACAATCTAAGCAAATTACCATGCTGTTTAAGACTCTGAAAATAATATAACTAAAGCATGAGAGTTCATCAATTTCTATAAAATAAAGCCACCGCCATGCTCTAAAAAGATATAAGTGAAGCACTAGAGCAAAATTGCCTAGCTCAAAATATATAAGTGAAGCACATAGAGTATTCTAATAAATTCATGATTAATGTGTGTCCCTCTCAAAAGGTGTGTAAAGCAAGGATGATTATGGAAAAATAAAAAGCAAAGACTCATATCATACAATACGCTCCAAGCAAAACACATATCATGTGGTGAATAAAAATACAGCCTCAAGTAAATTTACCGATGGATTGAAGACAAAAGAGGGGATGCCATATGGGGCATCCCCAAGCTTAGATGCTTGGTTGTCCTTGAATATTAACTTGGGGTGCCTTGGAAATCCTCAATCTTAGGCTCTTGCCACTCCTTATTCCGTTGTCCATCAAATCTTTACCCAAAATTTGAAAACTTCACACCACAAAACTCAACAGAAAACTCATAAGATCCGTTAGTATAATAAAATAGATCACCACTTTAGGTACTGTTGTGAAATCATTCTTAATTTATAATGGTGTAATATCTACTCTATTACAACTTTTCCATGGTTCATACCCCCGATACTACCCATATATTCATCAAAATAAGCAAACAACACATAAAAAACAGAATCTGTCAAAAACAGAACAGTCTGTGAAGATCTGAATTGTTCTCATACTTCTGTAACTCTAAAAATTCTGAAAAATTAAGACAACAGAGGAAATTCGTATATAAATCTTGTGTAAGACATTCAGAATTTTTCCATGCTCCAGTGAATTTAAACAATTCTGTTACTGGATGCAAAAGTTTCTGTTTTTCAGTAAAATCAAATCAACTATCACCATAGATCATCCCAAAGGTCTTACTTGGCTCAAACACTAATTAAAAAACCAAAACACAATTACTACAGAGGTAATAATGTGTATTTATTGACAAACAAAACCAAAAACAAAAAAACAAAAAAATAAAATTGGGTTGCCTCCCAACAAGCGCTATTGTTTAACGCCCCTAGCTAGGCATAAAACATAGATCTAAGTATTGTCATCTTTGGTATTTTTTCCATAAGTGTGTTCTCGTCAGGAGGTTTTGCAAAGATAACTTGGAACACATTATCCATAGAAATTTTGGCATTATCAAGTTGCCCATCTAAGTATCCCCTTTGATTTCCAGCCACAATCCAAGAATATTGTTGATTAACATCATTGAAAACTTGTTGGATCACATCTAAAACGGGGATTTTCTTTTTAAGGTTCTCATAAAAAATTTGATTATTTCCAAGCAAATGTCTCAACGTATAGTCACTATTGTAAAGGATCTCATCTATCACTGGTTTTTCACGGCTCATACCATAAAAATCAAAAATTTCCCTAGCTTCCCGCACTATGTGATCAAATTCATTCATAAGAACACGAGTAGCTATCTTTTTAGCTTTGGGATCTTTTATAACGAGAAGCTCATAAAACATTCTTTGCAAGGTAGGATGAGTACGGATAAATCTATTTTCAACTTTTAGAACTAGTGCTGAAATAGCCTCCGCATAAGTCTTAGTTCTTTTGAGTATAGGAGCATCATCAAAAGGCAAGTTGCCGACACAATTGAAAAATTCTTGGATATGTTATTTTCCCATAATGTTCCCGTGCCACAAAACAAAAGTTTTAGCATCCAGATTGCCGGATCGTCCAATTTTAGGAGTTAACCCATCATCTATTTCTGCCATACCGAAGTCACTCATGATGATGAGTTCAAGCAAACAAAAAGGATTGAACGAAAGAAGGACGAATAAAAAGGCAAATATTTTTGTGTTTTTCTGAAAACATTTTAGAAGTGGGGGAGAGGAAAACGAGAGGCAAATGGCAAATAATGTAATGCAAGAGATGAGAGTTTATGATGGGTACTTGGTAGGCTTGATGTAGAACCTCCCCGGCAACGGCGCCAGAAATTCTTCCTACTACTTCTTGAGCTTGCGTTGATTTTCCCTTGAAGAGGAAAGGGTGATGCAACAAAGTAGAGATAAGTATTTCCCTCAGTTAAGAACGAAGGTATCAACCCAGTAGGAGGCACAAGCAAGTCTCCAATCTATGCACCTACACAAACTAACAAACACTTGCACTCAACATGAAAAAGGGGTTGTCAATCCCTACACGATCTCGAACAAGAGTGAGATCTAGTAGAGATAGGTATAAAAGATTACTAAAACGTAAAACAAAGTGAAAACAAATAAATTGCAGCAAGGTATTTTTGGGTTTTTTGGTTTATAGATATGAAAATATATGATGGAAAATAGACCCGGGGGCCATAGGTTTCACTAGAGGCTTCTCTCTTGAAGATAGCATACAGTGGGTGAACAAATTACTGTTGAGCAATTGATAGAAAAGCGCAAAGTTATGACGATATCTAAGGCAATGATCATGAATATAGGCATCACGTCCGTGACAAGTAGGCCGAAACGATTCTGCATCTACTACTATTACTCCACACATCGACCGACTCCTGCCTGCATCTAGATTATTAAGTTCATAAGAACAGAGCAACGCTTTAAGCAAGATGACATGATGTAGAGGGATAAACTCAAGAAATATGGTATAAACCCCATGTTTTTATCCTTGAGGGCAACAATACAATACGTGCCTCGCTACCCCTTCTGTCACTGGGTGAGAACACCGCAAGATTGAACCCAAAACTAAGCACCTCTCCCATTGCAAGAAAAATCAATCTAGTTGGCCAAACCAAACCGATAGTTCGAAGAGAAATACAAAGATATCTTAATCATGCATAAAAGAGTTTAGAGAAGACTCAAATAATATTCATAGATAATCTGATCATAAATCCACAATTCATCGGATCTGAACAAACACACCGCAAAAAGTATTACATTGAATAGATCTCCAAGAACATCAAGGAGAACATTGTATTGAAGATCAAAGAGATAGAAGAAGCCATCTAGCTACTAGCTATGGACCCGTAGGTCTGTGGTAAAAAACTCACACATCATCAGAAGGGCAGCAAGGTTGATGTAGAGGCCCTCCGTGATCGAATCCCCCTCCGGCAGATCACCGAAAAAGGCCCCAAGATGGGATCTCATGGGAATAGAGGCTTGCGACGGCGGAAAAGTATTTTGGTGGACGCTTCTGCTGGTTTGGGAATATTTGGAAATTTATAGTGCAAGAATTAGGGTTGGAGGACTTCCGAGCGGCCCACAAGCCCTCAGGGCGCGCCCCCCCAGGGGCGCGCCTGGCAGGCTTGTGGCCTCCTCGGGCATCTTCTAACCCCCTCTCCAAGCTCCGTGGATGTCTTCTGGTCCAGGAAAAATCATTGTAAAGTTTTATTCCGTTTGGGCTCTGTTTGATATTCCTTTTCTGTAAAACTCAAAAACAAGGAAAAAACAGAAACTGGCACTGGGCTCTAGGTTAATAGGTTAGTCCCTAAAATAATATAAAATAGCATATTAATGCATATAAAACATCCAAAACAGATAATATAATAGCATGGAAAATAAAAAATTATAGATACGTTGGAGACGTATCAATTAGATGATAAATCTCATCCAACCCATCATCGTCCAGTAAGCCTACGAAGGAATTACTCACTCCCGACGGTGAGCATCATGAAATTGGTGGTGAAGGAAGGTTGATGATGACGACGACGGATTCCACCCTCCGGAGCCTCGAACGGACTCCAGATCAGCCCTCCCGATGAAGAACAGTAGGTGGCGGCGGCTCCGTATTGTAAAACGCGATGAATCCTTCTCTCTGGGTTTTTTCTTGGCAAATAGGTATATATGGAGTCGGAGTTAGGGTTGTCGGAGGTCTAGGGGGCCCACAAGCTTGGGAGGCGCACCCCTTGATCTTGTGGCTCCTGGGTGGCCCCCTATGGTATCTTTTTCCACCAGTATTTTTTATATATTCCAGAAAAATTCTCCGTAAGTTTTCAGGTCAATCCGAGAACTTTGATTTCTGCACAAAAATAACACAACGACAATTCTGTTGTAAACAACGTCAGTCCGGGTTAGTTCCATTCAAATCATGCAAATTAGAGTCCAAAGCAAGGGCAAAAGAGTTTGGAAAAGTAGATACGACGAAGACGTATCAGTGCATTGTCACTACTAAGTTCTTAAAAGAGCATCCAAGTAAGAATTCAAGGTTCCATGGTTTGTTCATCTGTTTGAATGCTTGCAAGGAAGGATTTTTGAATGGATGTAGACCATTCATAGGTTATGACTGAACTTTGTTATCTCTGACATGTGTTCAAAGATGCTTTGTTTCTAACTTTGTGTTGTCTGCCATTGCAGATGTGGATGGATGCTTCATCAATCTGTCTACTGGCCAACAAATCTTAGCTGCCACAGGAAGGGATGGGAATAATAACATATACCCCATTGCTTTTGTAGTTGTGGACAAAGAAGACACAAAGAGTTGGACTTGGTTTCTCAGAGAACTCAAGATAGCAATTTGTGGAGAATCAGGGAGATTTGGTTATTACACCATAATCTCTGATAGACAGAAGGTAATTTCAAAGTGATAGCTTAGATGTTCATAATTATTGTTCATATTCATTGCTTAGTTGTTGCTCTTATTCATTGCTTAGTTGTTACACATATTATTTACTTGGATGTAGTTGTGATTTTGGTCATTGATTGCTTGTATCTGTGTTAGTATTTTCCCCGAAGAGGAGAGGATAATGCAGCACAGCAACGGTAAGTATTTCCTCAGTTATGAAACCAAGATATCAATCCAGTAGGAGGATCCACCAAACTATGTAAGCAGTACCTTCACACAAATAACAAAAACTTGCAACCCAACGCGTAAGAGGGGTTGTCAATCCCTCCTCGGTATTGAGATAGATTAAATAGTATAAGATGGATAAATAGATCTGATGAAAACACAAAATAAAATAAATAAAGAAAAAATGCAGCAAGGTATTTTTGGGTTTTTGGATAAATAGATCTGAAGCAATATGATAGAAAATAGACCCGGGGGCCATAGGTTTCTTTAGAGGCTTCTCTCGAGAAAATAGCATATGGTGGGTAAACAAATTACTGTTGGGCAATTGATAGAAAGACAAAAAATTATGACGATATCCAGGGCAATGATCATGTATATAGGCATCACTTCCAAGATTAGTAGACCGAAACGATTCTGCATCTACTACTATTACTCCACACATCGATCGCTATCCAGCATGCATCTAGTGTATTAAGTTCATGAAGAAACGGAGTAATGCAATAAGAACGATGACATGATGTAGACAAGATCTATTAAAGTAGGAATAGACCCCATCTTTTTATCTTTAATGGCAACGATACATGCGTGTCATGTCTCTTTCTGTCACTGAGATTAAGCACTAGATCGAACCCATCACAAAGCACCTCTTCCCATGGCAAGAAAAATCAATCTAGTTGGCCAAACCAAACCAAAGTTTCAGAGAAGAAATACGAGGCTATAACAATCATGCATATAAGAGTTCAACAAAGACTCAAATAATATTCATAGATAGATCTGATCATAAACTCACAATTCATCGGATCCCAACAAACACACCGCAAAAAGTCATTACATCAAATAGATCTCCAAGAACATCGAGGAGAACATTGTATTGAGAATCAAAAAGAAAGAAGAAGCCATCTAGCTACTGCCTACGGACTCGTGGGTCTGTGGTAAACTACTCATGCATCATCGGAGGAGCACCAATGAGGATGATGAACCCCTCCGTGATCGTTTCCCCTCCGGCAAGGTGCTGGAAAAGGCCTCTAGATTGGATCTCGTGGTTCTGGAACTTGCGGCGGTGGAAACTCTGATCTCTCGACTCCCCTAGGGTTTCTAGAATATTTGGGTATTTATAGAGCTGAGAGGCGGTGGAGAGGGGGCCTGTGGGCCCCACTACCCACCAGGGTGCGCCAGGGGCCTCTGGCGCACCATGGTGCATTGTGGGCCCCACGGGCCTCCCCTCCGGTACTTCCTTGGCTCCCAAGTTGTCTTCTGGGAAGAAAAAAATCTCCAAAAACTTTCGTGGCATTTGGACTTCGTTTGGTACTGATATTCTGCGACGTAAAAAACAAGCAAAAAACAGCAACCGACACTGGGCACTGTGTCAATAGGTTAGTCCCAAAAAATGATATAAAGTTGTTATAAAATGAATATAAAACATCCAAGATTGATAATATAACAACATGGAACAATAAAAAATTATAGATACGTTGGAGACGTATCAGCATCCCCAAGCTTAATTCCTGCTCGTCCTCGAGTAGGTAAATGATAAAAACATAATTTTGGATGTGGAATGCTGCCTAACATGTTCATCCCGAAATCTTTTCTTTTGTAGCATGATTCAAAGCAATAGTCTATATTTGACATGAGGACATCAATACTCAAGCAAATCAACGAGCAACCATGTCTTTCAAAATATCAACACTAAAGAAAGCTATCCCTAGGCCATTATGCTCAATCATTGATCCATTCATGAAACACACTCAAATATTAACTATGCTCAATGCACAAGTATGATAATAGTGTTCCCTAGTTGGTGCTTTATAAGAGAAGATGGAGACTCAACAAAAATAGAAGTTGCATAAAGTAAATAGATAGGCCCTTCACAGAGGGAAGAAGAGATTTGTAGAGGTGCCAGATCTCAAAGCTTAAATTGAGAGATAAAATTATTTTGGGGGGCATGCTTTTCCCTTCAACGAAAACGACCGAGAATTCCCAATACTTTCCATGCTAGATAAATCATAGGCGGTTCCCAAACAAAAAATAAAGTTTATTCCTTTTTCCACCATTCTTTCACAATCCATGGCTAGCCGTATCCATGGGTGCCCTCCATACCAACACTTTCCAAGGAATTTATTTTTGAACAACATAATTTTTTTTTGCATTTCGGGATTGGGCATCCCTATTACCTTTGCCACACTCTCATGCAATGACAAGTGAATAAACACTCATCTTGAGAATAAAGTATCTAGCATGGAAAATATTGGCCACCCCCTACCGCTTCATGAGCGGTACGAACACACAAAAAGGAAATTTATTTTGAACATTAGAGTTGGCACATACAAATTTACTTGGAATGGCATGGAAATACCACATATAGGTAGGTATGGTGGACTCATTTAGCACAACTTAGGTTTAAGGATTTGGATGCACAAGTAGTATTCCTACTTAGTACAAATGGAGGCTAGCAAAGAGATTGAGAAGCGACCAACCAAAAAATGAAAACAATCATAAAAGAGCATTAAACATAACTAACACCGAATAAAGCACCACAAGTAGGATGTAATTTCATTGCATAACTATTGACTTTCATGCTTGCATAGGGAATCACAAACCTTAACACCAATATTCTTACTAAAGCATACTTACTTACCAACATGACTCACATATTACTATCATCATATCTCAAAACTATTATAAGGAATCAAGTTTTTAATATCCAATGATGTTCATGAAAGTTTTTATTATATCCCTCTTGAATATCTATCACTTTGGGACTAATTTCATATATTGCCATTGCTACTAGCAAAGCTCTTAAAAAAATATAAGTGAAGAACAAGAGCACATATTTCTTCAAAATAATTTTCATCTCTCAAAATAGTATAAGTGAAGCATGAGAGGATATTTCTTTAAAATTCTACTAACTCTCAAAATAATCTAAGTGAATCATGAGAGAATATTTCTTCAAAATATAGAACACCACCGTGCTCAAAAAGATACAAGTGAAATACTAGAGCAATTCCACAGCTCAATTTTTTTAAGTGAAGCACATAGAGCAATTCTAACAAATCATAGCATCATTATGGCTCTCTCAAATAGGTGTGTCCAGCAAGGATGATTGTGACAGACTAAAATGCAAAGCAAGCAAAGACTCATATAATACAAGACGCTCCAAGCAAAACTCATGATATGTGACGAATAAAAATATAGCTCCAAGTAAAATTATCGATGGTCGTTAGAAGAAAGAGGGGATGCCTTCCGGGGCATCCCCAAGCTTAGTTGCTTGGTTCTCCTTGAATATTACCTTGGTGTGCCATGGGGCATCCCCAAGCTTATGCTCTTTTTACTCCTTATTCCTTCATCCATCGTGATCTCACCCAAAACTTGAAAACTTCAATCACACAAAACTCAACAAAAACCTTCGTGAGATCCGTTAGTATAAGAAAACAAATCTTTACTTTAACTACTGTTGCAAACCCATTCATATTTTTTATTACATTATACCTATTGTATTCAAACTTTACCATGGCTTATACCCTCAAATACAATCCATAGATTCATCACAATAAGCACACAATGCAACGAAAACATACTCTGTAAAAAACAGAACAATATGTAAAGACGCGAATTTTACTCATACTTCTGTAAATCCAAAAATTCTGTAAAATTAGGACAACGTAGGCAATTTGTATATCAATCTTTTGTAAAAAATTCATAATGTTTCGTCGCTTCTGTGGATTTTAACAATTCTGCTACCGGACACAAATTTTTCTATTTTTCAACAAGATCAAATCAAATATCACCCAACATGATCCCAAAGTCTTTACTTGGCACAAACACTAATTAAAACATAAAAAAAACAATCATAAAAGTAGCATAATTGTTCAAACACTCAATAACAGAAAGAAAAAGACAAATAAATTCATTGGGTTGCCTCCCAATAAGCGCTATTGTTTTATGCCCCTAGCTAGGCATAATGCATAGATTCAAGTATTGTCATCTTTGGTTTTTGCTCCATAGGTTGCCCTCATGATTGGTTCATATGGTGGCTTAATTTTAGTTCTAGGGAAGTGTTCCATACCCTTCTTTAGAGGAAACTGAAATTTAATATTCCCTTCTTTCATATCAATCACGGCACCAATAGTTCTTAAAAACGGCCCACCAAGTATTATAGGACAAGACGGATTGCAATTGATATCAAGCACAATAAAGTCTATGGGCACATAGTTCATATTTGCAAGAATAAGAACATCATTAATTCTTCCCAAAGGCTTTTTAATAGTAGAATCCGCCAAGTGCAAATTAAGAGAACACTCTTCAATATTGGTAAAACCAAGCACAACATATAGAGATTTCAGAATTGTGGAAACACTAGCACCCAAATCACATAAAGCATTACACTCATAATTTTTGATCTTGACTTTAATGGTGGGTTCCCATTCAGCATATAATTTTTTAGGAATTGAAATCTCTAACTCCAATTTTTCTTCTAAAGCTTTTAGCATGGCATCCACAAATATGTTTAGTAAAAGCTTTATTTTGTTCATAGGCATTGGGTGAATTTATCATGGATTGCAACAAAGAAATACACTCAATCAAAGAACAACTATCATAATTAAAGTCTTTGTAATCCAAAAGAGTGGGCACATCACTAGTTAAAGTTTTGACCTCTCCAAACTCACTTTTATCAATTTTTTCAACAGGATTTTCACCCTCCATTATGGGGACGCCTTCTAGGTAAAGTTGACTCTTCTTCAGTCCCTTTATCAGCAATTTTAATATTACTAAACAAGGAATCAATAGAAGAAACGCCAATCATTTTAAGATCTTCATCATTATTATGAAAGCAATAAGTCGAAAATGCTCTTTCTAAATATTCTCTTTTAGCTCTAAGCATAGCGGTTCTTTTCTTACTTTCATCCATAGAAACATATAAAGCTTTAATTGATTCATTGACATCAACCTTAGGTGGAAAATTTTAATCTTGAGATTTTCTACATCATGTGAAATTCTATCAATGCTTCTAGACATATCATCAGTCTTATTCAGCTTTTCTTCTATCGTAGAGTTGAAAACTTTTTACGCATTGATAAATTCTTTAATATTACTCTCAAGATCATAGGGCGTCATATTATTATTATAAGAAGAATTACCATAGGAACTGCCATAATTATTAGAGGAATTTCTAGGAAAAGGCCTAGGATTAAAATTACCTCTATAAGCATTGTTATTAAAATTGTTTTGAGAAATAAAATTCACATCTACAAGGTCACTATTTTGCTCAATCAAAGTAGACAAAGGCACATCATTAAGATCAATATGAGCATTTTTACTAGCAACCAATTTCATAAGTGCATCAACTTTTTCACTCAAAGTACTAATTTCTTCAACTAAATTAACTTTTTTACTAGTAGGTGCTCTTTCGGTATGTGTCGTCATTCTGGGATCGGGGGTACCTAGATCCGTCTACCTGCGGCCCAGCGCGTGGCTCCATCGATGGCCCGGCGCGGCCCAACTCCAAGGCCTCACGAGCAAGACCCTCGCGAGGGCCCCCGCCTCGCGAGGCGAACAACATCAAGTCCTCCCGAGGAGCGGCCCCCCGAGGCTGCCTCCCGAGGAGCAGATATCTCTAGGCAAGCGTCCCACCTCGCGAGGCGCGTAGTGATGTGAGCCATGACGACCAAGGCCACGAAGGTGTCAGCGGGCGCAGTCCAGGAAAGTTTCCTCTTTGGTGCTAAGGAGGCAAGGACGTACGCGGGTTCCCAAGGAATCCCCCAAAGGTTTCCATTCCGGTGCAACAAGACCGGACGGAGGTCATCATCGAGCCCACCGCTGCGTCACGACGAGAGGCTTTGCAGACGAAGACCACCTTTAGTCAGGATAGGGTGTACTCCTGTCCCCCTTCATATTGGCCGTTGTGGTATCCCTTCCCGCCTAAGCTATGAGGGAACATGACCAAGGCCACCATAAAGATAGGCTAGTCTCCACCATAGAGATGGATCGAATCCTTCTGCCATTGAGCTCCCCCGAGGCAGCTCACACTTGTACTAGTTCATCCTCATCCTCCTCGCGAGGCAATCCACCACAAAGCAGGAGTAGGGTTTTACACAGTAAGGTGGCCTGAACCTGGGTAAACCATCGTGTCCACTTCTTCTCCCCGCTCACCCGAACTCGATGAGACCAGGCTATGGGGTGACGAGCAGCGAGCTGTAGCTAGGCAAGATCCTTCACACACGCACCAGAGTTTGAACCTTGCTTGGGTCTACAGAGCCCCAATCCCGATATTTGGCGCGCCAGGTTGGGGCGTGATACGTCCATTTTGCATCATGTTTTCCTACTGTTATTTATGATGTTTTTATGCATAATAATGCTTTTTTGAGTAATTCTAATGCCTTTTCTCTCATAATATGCAAGGTACACACAAAGAGGGAGAATTCCGGCAGCTGGAAATCTGGACCTGAAAAAGCTACGTCAGGCTACCTATTCTGCACAACTCCAAATGAGCTGAAACTTTACGGGTTTTTTATGGAATAAATGAGAAATATTGGAGCCAATAAGTACCAGAGGGGGCCCACCAGGTGGGCACAACCCACCTGGGTGCGCCAGGGAGCCTAGGCGCGCCCTGGTGGGTTGTGCTCCCCTCGGCCCACCTCCGGTGCCCATCTTCTGGTATATAAGTCATTTTGACCTAGAAAAAATCAGGAGAGGATTTTCGGGACGGAGCGCCGCCGTCTCTAGGTGGAACTTGGGCAGGAGCACTTTTGCCCTCCGGCGGAGCGATTCCACCGGGGGAACTTCCCTCCCGGAGGGGGAAATCATCGTCATCATCATCACCAACAACTCTCCCATCTTGGAGAGGGCAATCTCCATCAACATCACCATCTCCTCTCGAACCCTAGTTCATCTCTTGTGTTCAATCTTTGTACCAGAACTATAGATTGGTGCTTGTGGGTGACTAGTAGTGTTGATTACATCTTGTAGTTGATTACTATATGGTTTATTTGGTGGAAGATTATATGTTCAGATCTAATATGCTATTTAATACCCCTCTGATCTTGAGCATGATTATCATTTGTGAGTAGTTACTTATGTTCTTGAGGTCACGGGAGAAATCATGTTGCAAGTAATCATGTGAACTTGATATGTGTTTGATATTTTGATAGTATGTGTGTTGTGATTCCCTTTGTGGCTCATGCTCCTCCTGGAAGGGTCTATCTCCTCTTGGGATGAGCTCCACGAGCGGTTCATCGCCAACTTCCAAGGGACCCGCGACCGCGCCCTCACAGTCAACGACCTGTGACACGTGAAGCATCAGCCGGGCGAGACTCTCCGCAATTACATTCAACGCATCACCCAAGTCCGCCTCAAGATCCCAAAGGCCTCAGACAAAGCCATCATCTCGGCGTTCACCGAGGGCATGAACGTCAAGATGAGTGAGGAGCTCACCATCCATGATGACCTACGCATGACGCAGGAAATGTTCAACTTGGCGGACAGGTGCGCCAGGGTGGAAGAAGGCCGCCTCTCCCTCCTCAAGCACCCAGACATCGACCCTGAAGACAAGAAGGCCAAGGCCAAGGAAGCAAAGCGCAAGGGCCCCACCGTGCTGGCGGCAGAGCCCGAGATGAAGCGCGGCCATGATCGCAATGAGCCCCCCAAGGACGCTCGCCCGTTCTCCGTCTTCCACAATGTGAACACCCACAACGCCGATGATTGTCAGTAGCTCAGGGCGCTCTGGGATGTGCATCTGTGACGCCGCCCCGAGCGAAGAGACCGTGGCTTCGGTCGAGGAGGAGGTCGCGGCGGAGGCCACTAGGACAACCCCAACCCCTGTCAGGGCTGGCGTGACCAGCCTCGCGAGGGTGGCTGGCGTGATCAGCCTCGTGAGGCCCGTCCTCAGGGCAATGCTGGCCTTCCTCCGCTGCTGCCGCCACCAAGGAGAAACGACGATAACCAACAAGACGATGGGGCTGGGGGCTACCAGGAGCCTCGCGCAATTGCCTGCCTCCTTGGCGGAGCTCAGGCACCCGCCTCGAACCGCATCTTCAAGCAGTTCTCTTGTGTGGTGAATGCTGCCCTCCCGAGGATTGAAGCTACGCGTCCCCTCAAGTGGTCACAGTACGCCATCCACTTCGACTCCAAGGACCACCTCAGGTGTTCGGCTACTACTAGCGTGCTCCCCATGCTGTGCACGCCCACCATCAGCAACGTCTCCATCACAAAGACCCTCATCGATGGCGGCGCCGGCCTCAACGTCCTCTCTGTGGAGACCTTCAAGACACTTCAAGTGCCATACGATCAGCTCATGCCCACTAAGCCATTCTCCAAAGTGACCGACGGCTCCACCACCCCCTGGGGCAGGTGCGCCTTCCCGTCACCTTCGGCAAGAGCGACAACTACCACACTGAGCTCATCGACTTCAACGTGGCCCACATTGGCCTCCCGTACAACGCGATCTTGGGGTATCTAGCCCTCGCCAAGTTCATGGCGGCCACCCATCACGGCTACAAAGTCCTCAAGATGCTGGGGTGCAGCGGCGTCATCACCGTCGCCTGTGATGAGAAGGATGGGTCTGCTCCCTCGAGCATGCCTACCGGGCTGCCGCGGCGGAGAACTCAGATGGAGAGGGTGACGCCGCGCCCCCTAAGGATGCCCCTGTGAAGAAGAAGCAGCTCCTCCCCAAGAGCCGTCCGGAGGCCAAGAAATCCACCGGTGACGCCTCAGGCTCCGCACCTGCTGCCGGGGCGCCCCTTCCTTCTGCATAGGAAGGCGCTCGGCGCCTCCCTACGGACGGGCTTGGGGGCTTCCACCTGGAGAGCCTCTGACCTGACCAGTGCGATGAGGTAGGTGCTCGAGCACCACTTGGGGGCGTGCCTGGACGCGCGCCCCCGCAAGCAAGGAACAAGGCGCGAGGTGCAGGAGCACGAGAATTCATCACCAAGGCGATCGAGGAACTTTAGGAAGCGCGAGCCATGCACGGCGAGCGCCGCCCCGCGCGCCCCACTTGTGCAGCAGCGTCGGGCCATGACGGGCTACGCGTCTGCATCGGCCTCAACAAGGCCGTTTCTTAGGACCTCTTCTGGCCGTCCCGCGTCGGCCGGAGTCGGGGCTTCCCCAGCAACTACGTCTGCATGCCTTTTGGCCTGCTGAATGTTGGCGCCTCATACCAGCGCCTCGCGCAGCGAGCGATGGTGTCTCACGAGGCCTGACGCTCGGCAGTGATGGCTTAGGAGGCCCCGGACCCTCGCGGGCCTCCCGGGCTTCACGAGCCTCTCAAGCCTCTGGAGCCATCCGGCTCATGAGGAGGAAACCTCTATGGCATGCTTCATCGACTTCCTCGACGCCTCTGCAGCATCATGGCCAGGTGACTTTTTGGCTTGTTCAATTGAGGGCGCCCCCCGGGCTGCATTATCCTCAAGCTGCTAAGGGTCCGTCCCCGCAGTTGCGTCATTTCATTCATGTACCTCGAACCAGTTATGCTTTCATGAGTTATTGTGGTTGTTAACCTCGCACATGATGTCACACCATCCCTGGAGTCGCCACCCCGCGGGCTGCACGCGTTGCCAGCTCTCCTCCTGAACGTCCCATGAGAGGGGGCTATCGGCATGGCACCTGTGCTTGGGTCCGTCCCTGCAGCGCCGATAAATCTAAGCGACCGAGCTCTGACTCGGGGGTCGGCCCCGTGCACGTCACCTCACCAGGTCCTTAGTGCCGTGTTTTCTCACGGAACAATCATGAGCAGATCAGCAAGCGCACGCCGCCCCTCGTATTTTGTGATTGGTTAATACGCAGGAACTTCAGGAGACAGGCGCTCGAGCAGTCCCTCGACGACAGCCTGACACCTCAGGACACCGCCTGGATCAGGCAGCGGTTTGATCCACAAAAGGCTAAGTAAAATCGCTTCATGCTTCGTGTGCCACCAGCCCAAGCCCCTTTCCTTGCAACCCCGGCGAGGCGAACTACTCCTTTTGCGTGCAAGTCGCTTGCACGTTAAAAGGGGGGCTCTTGAGCATCGCGCCTCAGGAGCCCCTACTGGCTCTCGGGCCCTCACCCCTGGCCTTATTCCAGGCATCACGACCTGACATACCAGCGGCGGCTGAGCTCCGCTCGAGGGCCGGGTCCTGAGGATGTAGAGCACCTTGGCAAGCAAAGAAATGAGGGGTAAACCTCACGAGGAAGAACGGGAAGAGGGGCGCAGTTCGACAGCGCATGCATTGCTTGAAATTTAAAGGGCACCAGTCGTTTCACGCACCCCGAGTGGGACTTGAGTTGATTCGTTGCAGAACAGAAAGCGTGCAGAGAGTCAAAACTTCAGGGAGGCGCACCCTCACAATGCAGGAATCCCTCGCAGGCCACGAGCATCTAAAGCTAAGTCATCTTATTCACGCTGGGCCTGAGCTTTACTATCAAACGCTTCATCTCCATTTTCGCAATCTTGTCTGGGCAGAAAACCCTTTTTCTCTCTCGAAAGTTGCTTGCGCATCAAGGGGGACCTCTTGAGCATCGCGCCTCAGGAGCTCTTACCCGACCTCGGGTCGCTCACCTCCTGGCCTTGCACACGGCATCGCGACCTGGCATACCGGTGACGGCAGAAGCTTGCATGGGGACTGGGTCCCAGCGACGCAGAGCACTAAGATATCACGGAGAAAAAAGGGGGGCTCGAGCCCAAATGAGAAACACCAACATGACTTAAAACGCGGATAAAGGCATTAAAATAAGGGCGCAAGCGCTGTAGTTCCTTACACACCCCTGCGGGGCCCTTCATGGTTTCGATGCAGGAAATAAAAGAACAAAAGAAACGGCCTCCCGGAGGCCACAGCTCCCGAGGCACCGACTCCGGCGCCGCTGGCCCTCAGTCGGAGTCATCCTCCACCTTGATGTTGCGGCGCGGTGGCTCGTCATAGTCGTCGTTGCGTGAGCTCCCCACGAAGGAAGCGTCGTCACCACTGGAGGTGTCACGACCGTCGCCAAGGGCAAGTTCGCCACCGAGGACATCGGCGCCGCCACGATGGCTATCATCGTCAGAGGAAAGGTGGTTGCCACCGCTGCTGTCGCTCTCCGGGCAGCATCCCAGGCGCCCGCCGTCTTCCTCGAAGATCTTGATGAAGAGCGTTGTTTCCCCGTCGTACTTGAAGTGGAGGGTGTGCCTCCTCTTCAGGCTGAGGGCGCGGGCGAACGACTGCCACCCTCGGGTCAGGTACAAGTAGCCGGAGGGGGTGACCTCGACCTCCGCCCATGAGGACCGGTTGCAGCAACCAACAGGCTGCAGCCATAGCCCGACGGATTCACCTGCCGGAAGGTCCTCTGCGAAGGATCGCGGGAGCTGGATCCAAGTGCGGGGCAGACTCTCCATCCATGCCACGAACTCACAGGCCATGTCGGCAGAATGGGCCCATGGGCGAGGTGATCGGGCGGCCACGGCCGCTTCCGCTGGAGGGGTTCTTCCCGCGGCTGCCGGAGCCGGTGCGGACCCCCAACGGAGCACGTTTGCACCCCTGAGGAGCCGCCACGGGCATTGCGGTGGATTTGCGGGGGCGGCCGTGCCCTCTCTTGGGTGGCGGCATCCCCGGCTCTTCCCGTGGCGCCTTGCCCTTCTCCGCGGCAGTGAACCTCCTCCCTAGCGCCATGGCTGCTGCGGCAAAGGTTGGAGCCGAACGGGCGAGAAGAGAGAGATGAGTTGGGGACTCTCCCCCTTCACCCTCTTATAGGCAATCAGAGAAGGCCAACCGGCGCCCTTCCACCTTCGAGCAATGATGGCCCCGCGGCACGCGCCAGGCTTTTGTCAGCCTAGGCAGTTGCCGAGGTGATGTGGGGAAGTGGGGCGTCCATGTCCCATCGTGCGCCACACGTCAAGCCTTCCTCGCAGGCGGTTAGGGCCCATGTTGCTTCGCCCTCCCTTCGTTGCCTTCGCCTCGAAGCCAGGCCGAGCGTGCCGTGGGCCCGAGGGCTACTGTCGGTGTTCTGG
The DNA here is from genome assembly GCA_011799875.1 of Thinopyrum elongatum. NCBI lineage: Eukaryota > Viridiplantae > Streptophyta > Magnoliopsida > Poales > Poaceae > Thinopyrum > Thinopyrum elongatum. The sequence continues at coordinate 468,083,828 of CM022298.1, forward strand.
GATCGGGGGTACCCAGATCCGTCTGCCTGCGGCCCAGCGCGTGGCTCCATCGATGGCCCGGCGCAGCCCAACTCCAAGTCTTCATGAGCAAGACCCTTGTGAGGGCCCCCGCCTCGTGAGGCGAACGACATCAAGTCCTCCCGAGGAGCGGCCACCTGAGGCTGCCTCCCGAGGAGCGGATATCTCTAGGAAAGCGTCCCACCTCGCGAGGCGCGCGGTGACGTGAGCCATGGCGACCAAGGCCAGGAGGGTGCCAGCGGGCGCAGTCCAGGACAGTTTCCTCTTTGGTGCTCAGGAGGCAAGGACATACGCGGGTTCCCAAGGAAGCCCCCAAAGGTTTCCATTCCGGTGCAACAAGACTAAGACCGTTGGCTCGGCAGGACGGAGGTCATCACCAAGCCCACCGATGCGTCATGACCAGAGGCTTTGCAGACGAAGACCACCTTTAGTCAGGATAGGGTGTACTCCTGTCCCCCTTCAAATTGGCCATTGTGGTATCCCTTCCCGCCTAAGCTATGAGGGAAGAGGACCAAGGCTACTATAAAGATAGGCTAGTCTCCACCATAGAGATGGATCGAATCCTTCTACCATTGAGCTCCCCCGAGGCAGCTCACACTTGTAGTAGTTCATCCTCATCCTCCTCGCGGGGCAATCCACCACAAAGCAGGAGTAGGATTTTACACCACAAGGTGGCCCGAACCTGGGTAAACCACCGTGTCCACTTCTTCTCCCCGCTCGCCCGAACTCGACGAGACCAGGCTGTGGGGTGAGGAGCAGCGAGCTGTAGCTAGGCAAGATCCTTTGCACATGCCCCAGAGTTCGAACCTTGCTTGGGTCTGCGGAGCCCCGATCCCAACAGTATGCCATTGTGAATAATTTTCCATAATATTATCAAGCAATTTACTAGCTTCACCCAAAGTAATTTCCATAAAAGTACCACCTGCGGTGGAATCTAAAAGATTTCTAGAAACAAAATTCAATCCCGCATAAATTTTTTGTATGATCATCCAAAGATTTAAACCATGAGTAGGACAATTTCTTAGTATTAATTTTATTCTTTCCTAAGATTGTGCAACATGTTCATGCTCAAGTTTCTTGAACTTCATGATTTGATTTCTAAGGGAAATAATTTTCACGGGCGGAAAATACTTAGTAATAAAAGCATCTTTGCACTTATCCCAAGAATCAATACTATTGCGAGGCAAAGATGAAAACCAAATTTTTGCATGATCCCTCAAAGAGAAAGGAAATAATTTCAACTTCATGATATCTTTGTCCACATCCTTTTTCTTTTGCATATCACACAATTCTACGAAAGTGTTTAGATGTGATGCGGCATCCTCATTAGGAGTACCAGAATATTGCTCTTTCATAACAAGATTCAACAAAGCGGCATTAATATCATAAGACCCCGCACTAGCGGCGGAGGAGCAATCAGAGTACTAATAAAATCATTATTATTAGTATTGGAAAAATCACACAATTTGGTATTTTCTTGAGACATCATGACTACGCGAACAAGAAAGAGATTTGACGAAAGAAAAAGGCGAACAAAAAAGAAGGCAAATATTTTTGTGAAGCGGGGGAGATGAAAATGAGAGGCAAATGGCAAATAAAGTAAATTGCAAGGAGATGAGATTTGTGATTGTGTACCTGATAGATCTGGACTTGATCCTCCCCAGCAACGGCGCTAGAAATTCTTTCCTGATTGCTTGTATCTGCGTTGGTATTTTCACCGAAGAGGAGAGGATGATCCAGCACAACAACGGTAAGTATTTCCTCAGTTATGAAACCAAGGTATCAATCCAGTAGGAGGATCCACCAAACTATCTAAGCAGTACCTTCACACAAATAACAAAAACTTGCAACCCAACGCGTAAGAGGGGTTGTCAATCCCTCCTCGGTATTGAGATAGATTAAATAGTATAAGATTGGATAAATAGATCTGATGAAAACACAAAATAAAATGAATAAATAAAAAGTGCATCAAGGTATTTTTGGGTTTTTGGATAAATAGATCTGAAGCAATATGATAGAAAATAGACCCGGGGGCCATAGGTTTCACTAGAGGCTTCTCTCGAGAAAATAGTATACGGTGGGTAATTTTTTTACTGTTGGGCAATTGATAAAAAAGCAAATAATTATGACGATATCCAAGGCAATGATCATGTATATAGGCATCACGTCCAAGATTAGTAGACTCAAATGATTCTGCATCTACAACTATTACTCCACACATTGACCGCTATCCAGCATGCATCTAGTGTATTAAGTTCATGAAGAAACGGAGTAATGCAATAAGAATGATGACATGATCTAGACAAGATCTATTCATGTAGGAATAGACCCCATCTTTTTATCCTTAATGGCAATGATACATGCGTGTCATGTCTCTTTCTGCCACTGAGATTGAGCACCGCAAGATTGAACCCATCACAAAGCACTTCTTCCCATGGCAAGAAAAATCAATCTAGTTGGCCAAACCAAAGCAAAGTTTCAGAGAAGAAATACGAGGCTATAACAATCATGCATATAAGAGTTCAACAAAGACTCAAATAATATTCATATATAGATCTGATCATAAATTCACAATTCATCGGATCCCAACAAACACACCGCAAAAAGTCATTACATCAAATAGATCTCCAAGAACATCGAGGAGAACATTGTATTGAGAATCAAAAAGAGAGAAGAAGCCATCTAGCTACTGCCTATGGACCCGTAGGTCTGTGGTAAACTACTCACGCATCATCAGAGGAGCACCAATGAGGATGATGAACCCCTCCGTGATCGTTTCCCCCTCCGGCAAGGTGCCGAAAAAGGCCTCTAGATTGGATCTCGTGGTTCTAGAGCTTGCGGCAGTGGAAACTCTGGTCTCTTAACTCCCCTCGGGTTTCTGGAATATTTGGGTATTTATAGAGCTGAGAGGCGGTGGAGAGGGGGCCTGTGGGCCCCACTACCCACCAGGGCGCGCCCTGCTGCCTTGTGGGCCCCATGGTCCTCCCCTCCAGTATTTCCTTGGCTCCCAAGTTGTCTTCTGGGCAGAAAAAAATCTCCAAAAAGTATCGTGGCATTTGGACTTCATTTGGTACTAATATTCTGCGAAGTAAAAAACAAGCAAAAAACAGCAACTGACACCGGGCACTATGTTAATAGGTTAGTCCCAAAAAGTGATATAAAGTTGTTATAAAATGAATATAAAACATCCAAGATTGATAATATAACAACATGGAACAATAAAATTATAGATATGTTGGAGACATTTCAATCATTTTTTCAAACAGGGTCTTCTAAATGTTGTACATCATGTATTGCCCAATTGCCCACATAGATTCTGCCTTAGACACATCTATCAAAACTTTCAGATTGCTGGTTTTAGGGGAACAAAATTATATAACTACATGGATAAGGCTAGTTACTCTTATACTGAACATGGGCATGTAGCTGCAATGGTGCTCTTAAGCAAGAGTGTAAGGCTGTTTGGTCTTGGCTTAATAAAGTTCCTAGACATGCTTGGGCTAGATATGCCATGGACTTCAGTTGCAAAACTGACTTAGTGGTCAACAATATTAATGAGTTTTAAACAGGATATTAACGAGGCATATCAATGTGAGGGGTAAACTGATGACCACAAGTATAGGGGATCAATCATAGTCCTATTAATAAGTAAGAGTGTTGAACCCAACGAGGAGCAGAAGGAAATGACAAGTGGTTTTCAGCAAGGTATTTTCTGCAGGCATTGAAATTGTCGGTAACAAATAGTTTGATAGCAAGATAATTTGCAATGAGCAAGTACTAGTAACGGTAACAAAAGTGCAGCAAGGTAGCCCAATCCTTTTTGTAGCAAAGGACATGCTGGAACGGTCTCTTATAATAAGCAAAGCATTCTTGAGGACACACGGGAATTTCATCTAGTCACTTTCATCATGTTTGTTTGATTCGCGTTCGCTACTTTGATAATATGATATGTGGGTGGACCGGTGCTTGGGTGCTGTTCTTACTTGAACAAGACTCCCACTTATGATTAACCCCTCTCACAAGCATCCGCAACTACGAAAGAAGAATTAATATAAAATCTAACCATAGCATTAAACTTATGGATCCAAATCAACCCCTTACGAAATAGCGCATAAACTAGGGTTTAAGCTTCTGTCACTCTTGCAACCCATCATCTAATAACTACTCCACAATGCATTCCCTTAGCCCCAAATGTGGTGAAGTGTCATGTAGTCGACGTTCACATAACACCAATAAGGGAATCACAACATACATATCATCGAAATATCGAACGAATACCAAATTCATATGATTACTTACGACAAGACTTCTCCCATGTCCTCAAGAACAAAAGTAACTACTCACAAAACATATTCATGCTCAAGATCAGAGGGGTATTGAATTGCATAATAGATCTGAACATATAATCTTCCACCAAATAAACCATCTAGCATCAACTACGAGATGTAATCAACATTACTAGTCACCCACAGGTACCAATCTAAGGTTTTGGTACAAAGATTGAACACAAGAGATGAACTAGGGTTTTGAGATGAGATGGTGTTAGTGAAGATGTTGATGAAGATTGGCCCTCCCACGATGAGAGGGTTGTTGGTGATGACGATGGCTCCGATTCCCCCCTCCTGGAGGGAAGTATCCCCGGCGGAATCGCTCCGCCAGAGAGAAAAAGTGCTCCTGCCCAAGTTCCGCCTTGAGATGGCGGCGCTCCGTCCTGGAAGTCCTCTCCCCTATTTTTTCTAGGGAAAATGGCCTTATGTACCAGAAGATGGGCACTGGAAGTGGGCCAGGGAGCCCACTACCCACCAGGGCACGGCAGGGGAGGGGGGGGGGTAGCCGTGCCCTGGTGCCTAGTGGGAACCTGGGTGGCCCCCTCTGGTATTTATTTTCTCCAATATTTTTATATATTCCAAAATAAATCTCCGTAAAATTTCAGCTCATTTGGAGGTGTGTAGAATAGGTATCTCTGACGTAGCTTTTTCCGGTCCAGAATTCCAGCTGCCGGTAATCTCCCTCTTTGTGTAAACCTTGCATATTATGAGAGAAAAGGCATTAGAATTACTCCACAAAGTGTTATAATGAATAGAAATGCTATAAATAACAAAAGGAAAACATGATGCAAAATGGACGTATCAACTCCCCAAGCTTAGACCTCACTTGTACTCAAGCGAAAGCCGATATCGAGAATCATGTCCACAAGTTTATAGAGAGAGGTTTCAATAAAAACAAAATATGGACATAGTAGCATCATGATCATTATTATAACAACACTAAATTTTATCATACAACTTCCCATGAGCAAGTAACAATTCATTACAACATCGAAGTATAAAGCATAAACTTTCTTCAAAACTAACAAACTATGTTCTCAGTCAACAATGCAATTGCAATTCATCATATTTTCAGGATGGGTCTCATGTCGGAGCTTTCTAGCAAGTCCACATACTCAACCATCATTTAGTCTTCTACGATTGCTAACACTCACAACATATATATGGAGCAAAAAGTTTCAGCCGGACACATAGAAAGATAGGGGCTTATAGCTTCGCCTCCCAACTTATTCACCTCAAGGGTGATGTTAACAATAATAACTCATGATCACTCATATCCAACTGGATATATATGCCTAGATATTTCCCCACCACATGATGCTTGCAAAAGAGAAAAATAAAAAGGAATAGAGAAGAATACTATTGACTCTTGCATAAAAAGTAAATACATAAAAGTAAAAGATAGGCCCTTCACAAAGGGAAGTAGAGATTTTCATGCGCTTTTTATTTTTGGATGCACAAGCTCTTAGTGCAAAAGAACGTCATGTTATATTACCCCTTATGATAGCAACCTTTATTATGTAGTCTGTCGCTTTTATTACTTTGTCATCACAAGTTCGTACAACGCTTATTTTCCCTTACACTAAAAGATCATACATATTTAGAAGCAATTTTTATTGCCTTATGCACTGATGACAACTTACTTGAAGGATCTTATTCAATCCATAGGTAGGTATAGTGGACTCTCATAACTTGAAATTGGGTTTAGGGTTTTTGGATGCACAAGTAGTATCTCTACTTGGTGCGGATTTTTGGCTAGGAAAGATATTGGGCAAGCACCACATGTTGGAGAATCTATAACAATATAACTTCTATGTGGATATGAACAAACATAAATCATTACGTTGTCTTCCTTGTCCAACCTCAACAATTTGGCATAAAATACTTAATGGGGGCTCACAATCATAAAAGATGTCCAAGATAGTATATTTGCATGTGAATCTTCTCTTCCCTTATTAATTCTTTCATGAATTGCATCATTGACTAATGCTATGTTTGCTTACTTTCAATAAATTTTACCATATACTTTTCCTTATGTAATGTCATTACTTTCCATAAGATTAGCATATGATCTTTTCCATTATTTTCTTTATTTTGATTGAAACATAAAAGTAAAGAAGCAAAAACTCAAACTAAACTTTATTATATAACTCTCAACTCGATTACATAGATAGATCACGAAACTAGCAATCAAAAATAGATCATACTAAACTTTTATTCAACTAAATCACGAAATAGCTAAGGATCGAACTAAGATAGGTAAAGATAATAAAAGTGATGGTGATACGATACCGGGGCATCTCCCCCAAGCTTGGCACAAGCCAAGGGGAGTGCCCATACCCGTGTGCTTAAGTCTCCTTCTTTGGTAATGGTGGTGGTGATGAGGTAGCAGGCTTGTCCTCCATCTTCCATGGCAGGGGTTCACCATCATAAGAGGATGCACAAGTCTCCTGAGTCCCGAAACTTGCAGCTAAACTCATACCTTTGAACCTTGCCTCATACTCAAAATTTTGATTTTGAAGATCATAAATTTGGCCTTAAAGATAATTGATTTGTTCATTGAAGTTGAAGATGATGTCTTTCATGGACTGGCCATCCACCTTGTGATCATGGAGTGATTGGCATTGAGTCCATGCTCCACCATCCCTTGGCACTTGAAGATCTCCTGCTCCACCGCCTCGAGCCTGGCCTCTATGCTTCCCGTCTTCTTGGGTCCTTGAACATCCTGGATGTGGAGCACCCCCCTCAAGCATATCAATGGCTTGAGGGTGCTTCATCACCTCTGGTAGGTAGGGGTTGATGACTTTCTCATAGAACTTGTCCTTGGAAGAGCTTGGGGAAGTCATGGTGATCTAGATCTGACAGAAAAACAGCACGAAACAAGAACAGAGGATATTTCTGCGATGCGGTGGTCAAATCGTCCGGGGGTATATATAAAGAATTTTTATCTCGGGAAACAAGTATACCACAGGAAAACGAAGTCGGGAAGGTTCCGAGGAGCCCACTACCCACCAGGGCGCACCAGGTGGGGCAGGCGCGCCCTGGTGCCTAGTGGGCACCTGGGTTGCCTTCTCAGGTGTTTTTTTTTTCTAATAGTCCAAAATTGACAGAAAATATTTTTGCGGAATTTTTGGAGTCGGTTTACTTACCGTATTACGTACCTCTTCCTTTTCAGGGTTCTGGAGTGTTCTAGAAGGTTTCTTTTATGTATTCCTCCGGTGTCATGCTTTGAACAATGTTAGTTTCAACATTAATAGGTGTACCTGAGATATAGTGCTTAATTATTTGTCCATTGACCACCTTCGGATTAGTGCCTTTGGCATTATTGATCTTAATAGCCCCAGAGCGATATGCTTCTTCAATGATATATGGTCCTTCCCACTTGGAGAGAAGTTTTCCTGCAAAAAATCTAAAACGAGAATTGTACAATAGAACATACTCATTCACTTTGAATTCCCGCTTTTGGATTCTGTTGTCATGCCATCTTTTGACTTTTTCTTTAAATAGTTTGGCATTTTCATAGGCTTGGGTTCTCCATTCATCTAATAAGCTAATATCAAATAACCTCTTTTCACCGGCAAGTTTGAAGTCATAATTGAGTTCTTTAATTGCCCAGTATGCTTTATGTTCTAACTCACACTACTGGAATTAGCTTATTTGCCGTTTGCCAATTCTTTGTCGTCTGCTGGCTGACGGCAAAGAAGGTATTTGCCGTCCGCTTACATAAAACGGACGGCAAAGAAATGGCTGATGGCAAAGACCTTCTTTACCATCAGACATTTCTTTGTCGTCTGCTAGCGGATGGCAAAGAATCGTTGCCGTCAGCTGGCGGACGGCAAAGAGAGAGGTGGGCCCACTAACGAGCTGCTTAGGAAAAACCTAACGGCCCCCCTCTTTGCCGTCTGCTAGCAGACGGCAAAGAGAATAAAGCGGACGGCAAAGGAGCGCGGACGGCAAAGAGTTGACCTAACTAACGGCCGAGCCCCACCCCGCCCCCCCTCTCTCTATGTTTCTGTCTTCTCTCCCCGACGACCACCGCCACCCGCCGCCGCCGCCGCCCCCGCCACCAGCCACCCGCCGCCGCCCCCACCCACCCCGCAACCCGACCACCCATCCCCCATAGCCCCCCCCTTCGCCCCGTGGCCCCGACCCACCGACGCCCCGCGTGCACCAAACAACCCAACCAACCCGCAGCCGCCACCTTGCCCACATCGAAACTAGACCGTAACAAAAGAAAAAATCAAATGAGGAGAAATCGCACACTAAAACGAGAAAACAGCCAGCCACTTAGCCGTTGGACAGAAGAGGAAAGAGGAAGTCACGACGAACCGCCACCATCACAGGCGTCGATCGATCCCCGCCCCGTCCCTCCGCGGCCATCCGGCCTCTCCTCCACCGGCGCCGCCTCCTCCAGCGGCGCCGTCCCCATACACGGCCGCCCCGCGCTCCTTCACCGGGCGATCCCCTGCAGGTGAGGTTCTCCCCCCCTTTTTTTAGTTTATTTTTTTTAGTTTCTTTTAGTTAGTTTCTGTTTTAGTTATAGTTATGTTATAGTTTCAGTTTAGTTTTAGTTTTAGTTTAGTTTATTTTAGAGTAGTTTTAGTTTTAGTTAGAAGAGAAGAGAAGAGAGAAGAAGAGGAGGAGGGAGGAAGAGACGAGAAAGAGAAGAAAGAAGAAAAGAAGGAAGAAGAAAGAAGAAGAAGAAGAAGAGAAGAAGAAGAAGAAGAAGAAGAAGAAGACTAAAGAAGAAGAAGAAGAAGAAGAAGAAAGAAGAAGAGGAAGAAAGAAGAGGAAGAGGAGGAGGAAGGAGGGAGGAAGAGGATGAGAAGAGGAAGAAAGAAGAGGAAGAGGATGAGGAAGAAGAAGAGAAGAAGAAGAAAGAGGAGAGGAGGAGAAGAAGAAGAGAAGGAAGAAAAAAGGAAAAAGGAGAAAAAAGAAGAAGAAGAAGAAAAAGACACCCTGACACCCCGGACCACGACACCCGCATGACACCCCGACCCCGACCCCGACACCCTGACCACCACACCCGACCCACACCCCGACCCGACACCGGACACCCGGACACCCCGACAACCCTGACACACCCCGACCCCGACCACCTGACACCACACCACGACCCACACCCTGACCCTGACCCCGACACCCGACCCGACACGACACCCCGGCCACCCAGCCCCTGGACCATGACCCCCCCCGACCCCCCACACCCATACACCACACCCCGACACCCTGACACCACACCCCGACCCCGACACCCTGACACCCCGATCGACCCCGACACCCTGACACCACACCACACCCCGACCCCGACCCCAATGGGGTCATATATTTGTGAATTATGAGTTAGGTCGTATATTTTTCGATTTTGTTATGCAAAACATCATATATATTTGTGTTGATCGGGTGTATTTAAATGTGCAGTTGTTTCGTCGCTGCGAGGGTGTGCTGTTTGACGACCTCCCTGTGCGTTCGACGAGCTCCGCCCCTGCGTTCGTTGGTGAGCACAAATGACATCTCCTCCCCCTTCATTTGCTCTGTTCCGGTCTTCGTGCCGATGAAACTTGCTAGCTATATGTGTCAATCATCAGTATGCGTAACCACTATGCGTCTCCCGTTCGAAAGGGTTACATCTATAAATATGCATGCATTTGCATATTTATAATCGTGATTCTTTTGAATTGTCTAACGTTATCCATGGACAGCCCGAGTATGTGTAGATTGGGTTCATTTTCCCATATGCTCTGCTCCGGATCCGATGCAGAATTTCGTCAGTGCCTCCCTGTTGTTCTCCGGGTACACATCCTCTCTGCTTATTGCCGAGACATGTATCAGGAAAACAGCGGGGAGGTGCTGCCGAAATTTTGCATCGGATCCGGAGCAGAGCATGGGAAAACGAACCCAATCTACACATACTCGGGTGGGATTAGGACCTATCTTTACCTATTAGCGTGTAGGTTGCATGGATGTAATAAAACTGACAAACTCCATTAACTGATGGATATGGTTTGCTTAATTATGTATATATTTCTTGTGTGTCCAGTAGGAAGTCAATATGAGTGATCGTGCATGGATGTACACCGGTTACACTAGTCAGAAAGTTTGGACCGAGGAATGGTTAACAAAAACCAAGGGGTTTGTTAGAGCCGCATTTGCAAATGGCCAGAAATTAAGCTGGTGCCCCTGTGTCCGGTGCGACAACTATAAAATGAGGGACGAGCTTGAAATGAGTAAAGACCTGCAGAAGTTTGGTTTTACGCCTGGTTACAGGGTCTGGACATTACATGGTGAGTCTGCCCAACATGCCAGAGCCGAGGTGGTTCGTCGTCGCACCGACGAGCATGGTACCGGGATGGAAGACATGGTGCATGACTTTGACGATGCTCGGGACTCGGACGAGGAGATGGAGGAATCTGCAAAGGCCTTCACTGAAATGTTGGAGTCCTCAAAACGTCCTCTGCACGAGCACACTGAGCTTTGTCAGCTGGATGCCATCTCACAAATAATGGCTTTGAAGGCTCAATTCAACTTGGGCAGAGAATGCTACGACACGATGATGACAGTATTCAGACGATTTCTACCCAAAGGCCATGTGCTACCTCCAAACCTGTACCAGTCAGACAAAATCCTCCGTGCTCTTAAGATGCCCTATGAGAAGATACATGCCTGTGAGAAAGGATGTGTCTTATTTAGGCTTCAGTATGAGGACTTGAACTACTGTCCCATTTGCAAGTCTTCCAGGTATGTTGTGGTAGACAACGGTATGGGTGAGACGACGCAGACCAAAATACCCGTTAATGTTCTTCGGTATATGCCAATCATACCAAGACTTCAACGTCTTTTCATGGTCAAAGAGACAGCCAGACAGATGACATGGCACAAAACGGGCAAAAGAACCGAACTAGATGCAGATGGGAATGTGATGATGGTGCACACATCGGATGGTGAAGCGTGGAAGCGCTTCGATGCATTACATAAGGAAAGAACGGCAGATCCAAGGCATCCTCGTTTCGCCGTCAGCACAGATGGGTTCAGTGCGTTTGGTCAGACGGCAGCCCAATACAGTTGTTGGCCTGTGTTTGTCATTCCACTCAATCTCCCCCCCGAGCAGATTATGCAAAGAAAGAACATTTTCCTGACGTTGATAATTCCAGGGCCCAACTATCCGGGGAAGAATATGAATGTGTACATGCAGCCGCTTAAGGATGAATTGCAAGAAGCTTGGGATAATGGGTTCAAGACATACGACGCCTTTAGCAAACAGAACTTCATAATGCGTGCTTGGTACATGTACTCGACGCATGACTTGCCGGCGTATGCGCTATTCGTTGGCTGGTGTGTGCATGGAAGGTTCCCGTGCCCCACATGCAAGGGAGCTCTTGAGTTTCGTTGGCTGACGACAGGGCACAAGTATGCTTGCTTCGACTTGCATAGACCGTTTCTAGATCCTCGCCATAAGTTTAGTAAAGACAAGAAGAACTTCATCAAAGGTAGAGTTGTCAAACACTCTGCACCACCTGTGTTGACAGGCCAACAGACCCTAGATCAGTTAAATGCTCTCGAGCCAGATCCAGAGTGTCCAGGGTATTTCAAGGGGTATAATAAGGAACACGCCTGGACTCACAAGACATGCTTCTGGGATCTGCCTTACTTCAAAGACCTCCTTTGCCCACACAACATTGATGTGATGCACACTGAAAAGAATATCGCCGAAGCCATTTTTGGTACATTGTTCGGCATAGAGGGGAAATCAAAGGATAATACTAAGGCTAGAGTCGATCAAGAGATGCTATGTGATAGACCGTTACAAAACATGCAAGAACCGAAAGGAAAGCGGAACGGGACGAAGCCAAAGGCATGGTTCAATCTTGGAAGGCCAGCTATGAAGGAAATTATTTTGTGGGTGAAAATGCAGTTAATGTTCCCCGATGGGTATGCAGCAAATCTAAAGAGGGGAGCGAGTCTTGAAAAATTGAAAATATTTGGTCTAAAAAGTCATGATTGGCACATATGGATTGAGCGGATAATGCCGGTGATGTTGCGTGGCTTCATCCCTGAGGATGAATGGCTAGTACTGGCAGAGCTGAGCTATTTCTTCCGTGTTCTTTGTGCGAAAGAACTATCACCTGGCCTCCTAGAAGAAATGGAACAGTTGGCGCCAGAGTTGATCTGCAAGTTAGAGATGATCTTTCCGCCAAGCTTCTTTAATCCAATTCAACACTTGATTTTGCATCTCCCGACCGAGGCACGATTGGGGGGGCCCATGCAAAATCGTTGGTGCTACTCAACTGAGAGGATGCAGAAGACGCTTCGAGCAAAATGTAAAAATAAACGTAGAATTGAAGCATCGATGGCCGAGGCATTCATCACTGAGGAGGCGGCAAACTTCGTGACAGCACACTACAAAGCCAAAAATCGTCATTTGCATAATCCGAAGCCTCGGTACAATGCTGACGACCCTAAAAAGGGTCGATCCAACCTCAGCCTATTCAAAGGGAATCTGGCACCAGCCAGTGGTTGGAAACCAGTATCGTTTGATGTTGAAGAATGGCGGACCATTTCGCTGTATCTCTTCAACAACCTAACATAAGTGCGGTCGTACATCGAGTAAGATCTCGGTACATTGTTTCGCAACTTCTAATTCCTTTGAACTGCTCTTATTCTTGGATATTTGATGCAGTCGATATGTCGCCATATTCTCGTATGGAGCGGTGATCCAAAAGGATTCCGTCGAAGAGTATGAGCTTCTGGCAAAGCAAGGAGGCGAATATCCCGGTTTCATCTCTTGGTTCAAAAAAACGGTAATTTCCATTAGACCATTTCATTTCTTTGGCTAATTTGCGACTAATGCAACAATCCTTTCGTATTAAACTTGTAGGCTAATTCAGAGATTATGGATGCCGAATTGAGACAAGTAGCTAATGGTTTTGACTATAAGGTCTGTTCATTTGACAAATACGACATCAACGGGTATCGCTTTCGTACCTATGGCAAAGAGCTATCTATGGCCGACCGAAAGTCTACAAATTGTTGTGTCTCTGCTATTGGCGAAGGAGATATTGAGTATTATGGAAGAGTTGAAGCAATTTATGAACTTCAATTCTATGGTGAAAACCCACCAAACGTCGTAGTCTTCAGATGTTATTGGTTCCAGCCGAGGGAGACTAGAAGGACTCATGAACATATAGGGCTAGTCAAAATTAAACAAAGCACCCATTTGGATGTTCCCGATGTCTATATTACGGCTCAACATGCAACCCAAGTTTTCTATCTACCGTGGGCCTGTCAAAGTGATCCAAATCTCAGTGGTTGGGATGTCGTTTATGAAGTGCCGCCACGTGTTAGACCACCTCCCCCAATGAAGAGGATTATGAACCTCACATTAACCAAGACACATATGATGAAGGAGAATTCTTCCAAGAAACACGTCTTTCCAAAAAACGTTTCAAGAACCGCTTTACTCCACCCCAGAACATACCCCAGAACATTGAAGTAGACAACGATAGTGAATCCGACTTCACCCCTGAGCCGGAACAAGAAGAGCCGGAACAAGAAGAAGTTACTGCTGCAGATGACCTGTCAATGCTTGAACGATTACGTAAAGGAGGCCTTCCACATGTTGATGCATTTATTGATGATGATGATGAGCACGTCACTGATAGTGATGATGATGATGCATTTAATGATCCTGGAGCATATATAGGCGATTTAGAGTAATATTAGTAATGTGAGGTATTCAATTTTTTATTATGTTCATGATGATGATGATACACTTAAATTATATACATATTATTATGTTCATGTTAGGTATTCAAATTTTTTATGTTGTACTAAATTCGTTTACTTTTTTTCATTGCATGTGTTGACAGGATGGTGGGCAAGGGTCCAGAGCGCCCCGAGCCTCCTGCAAGCGCTACTGGGAGGGGTGGTTCCATTATTCCAGCCCAGCCCCTCCGGAGAGCGCTGCTAGATAGTATGCAGACAGTTGCGGCGGGCGCTTCTTCTTCGGCTGGGAGAGGTCGGGGGAGGACGAAGAAGGTTGCTAGAGGTGGACGTGGCAGCGGGAGAGGTAGGAAGGCTGCTACGCCTTCCTCGCCGCCACCCTCAGCTGATTCACCCGACCACAGGACTGCTCCGTCTGACGTGGACCCGTCTCGGACTCCGGTCCATGAGCCTCCGGTCGCCGATCCTTCGCCCCACCAGACTCGGGTCGCCGATCCTTCGGCACACCAGACTCGTGTCGCCGATCTTTCGCCCCACGTGAGTCCGATCCCAGAGTCTTCGTCCCAGAAGACTCCGGTCACGGAGTCTTCGTCCCAGAAGACTCCGATCCCGCAGTCTTCTTCCCACGGGACTCCGGAGGCTAGTGGCCCTACTGATGGTAGTGAGGACACCTTTTCAGATGATAGCTACAGTGACGACGAGCTAGTTGAGAAGGGCAAGAAGGTCTACAAGCGTGGCTGTACAAAGCTCCCGCCCGTGCCGACGACCCCTGACCAGAGGTTGTTGATTGCACCTAAAGGGTTGAAGTAAGTGCATTTACTATTTTTTAACCTTTTGCCTTCATGTTCCTTAAAATTAATATCTAATGCGTTGGCCTTGTCATACTGCAGGGGCTGGGTACACCCCCGTGGTGTCCGCAGGCCCAACCAGGTCCTTGGTGTGCTTTGCCGGGAGCACTTCCCTGGGTGGGTCACGTTGCCCGGCGAGGGTCAGGTTCCACAGCTAGCACTAAGTTGGGAGCTGTACTTGGTTGCCCCGGCCCCGCCAGAGGAGATGGTCGTCGGTGTCTTGTGCGAGACGGTGGCCGACATTGTGTTCCGTCGGTTTTGGGTAATTTTTTCTTTACAGAATTAAAAATCAACACTACCTAGTGATTGTACTAATCAGTGTTGTCTTGTTTGATTGCAGACCTTCTACAGGGTTTCAGAGGGAGAGCAGGAGGCCGCGTCTATGGTTGTCGAAACCGAGTGCAAGCGCCTACTTCAGAACTTACGGCACGAGGCTCGGGTGCAGGCCTTTCGAGACTACTACGCCTCGAAGGGTATTAGGAGGGCCAAGAAGAAGTGTCGCGGCAAGTTTCTGAGTAAGGAGAAGTACATGCAGGTAATTACCTATTCTTAAGGCCTTGAACTTAGTTTTCTTGATTTGATTCGTAGGCGTAGCGCTGAAATTTCTCTTGACTCACTTAGGTGCCCCCGAGATGGTGTGTGGATAAGATGGACTGTTGGGAGGCGTTGGTGGATGCGTGGTGCTCTCCCCAATGGCTAGTCGAACACCATAGGGCCAAGGATAAGCGCGACCAAGTGGAAGGTGTGCCACACCATCAAGGGAGCTCCAACCTGTTTGAGTACGGGGATAACTGGGTATGTGGTTTGCTACATGTTTCATTCTTCATGCTAGCAATTATCCCTTCCAAAATGACTTAATATGCTTAGTTAGTTAAAAATGGCATAACTACCTTGGATAGTTCATTTATGACATAATGAGCTCTAAAATGACATAATAACCTTAGATAGCTCTATAAAATAACTAAATATGCTTTAGTTAGTTAAAAAATGGCATAACTACTTAGGATAGCTAAATAATGACCTAAACTAATCTTAGCTAGTTCATTTATGACATATTTAGCTCTAAAATGACATAATAACCTTAGATAGCTCTATAAAATGACTTAATATGCTTTAGTTAGTTAAAAATGGCATAACTACCTTCGATAGCTCAATAACGACCTAAACTAATCTTAGCTAGTTCATTCATGACATAATTAGCTCTAAAATGACATAATAACCTTAGATAGCTCTATAGAATCCCTAAATATGCTTTAGTTAGCTAAAAAATGGCATAACTATCTTGGATAGCTCAATAATGACATAATTAGCATACTTTGGTCAAAAATGGCATAATAATCTTGGTTACCTCGAAAATGACCTAAACTTAGCTTATTTTCCTTGAAAATGACATAATAACCTTACTTAGCTCCAAAATGACCTATTTACATAGCAATATCATTCTTCATGCTAGCTTGAGCCCTTAACTAATATTTTGTTCCTCTCTCTCAGGCGCACCACCACAAGAAGCCTGTGCCAAATCTGTTCTACCTCTATGGCATGGCCCATATGGCCCCGTACAAGAAGGCCAAGCCATTCACGGAGTCTGACCTAGATCATCCAGAGTGCTTCACCAACATCTCCTCCCACCACAAGCTTGTGAAGTACAGAGACGAGGGGAAGGCGAGGAAAGGGGAGGACTTTAACCCGAGCCAGGATCCTTTTGATACAGAGCTGGTGATGATATCTGGTGGCGGGAGGTCCCATGGCTCCGTAGCCATTGGTGATGGACTGATACGTTGTCCTAGGACTCTCTCGCAGATCAAGAAGCGCCAGAGTAGCTCTGATCCTGAGATAACGCCTCGTGCACAGCCCGCGGAGCTCGCCATGGCGGTTAGTTATACGGACTCTCTCACCTTTCCTCCATTACATTGCGTGTGCATCCGTCGATGATTACAATGCTAACGAGGAGTGGTGTGGTGCAGGCCTTGGTTGAGAAAGAGAGATTGAACAGCCAGGCGCTTTTGGAGGAGGCAAAAAGGGAGGTGGCGGAGAGGGAGAGGGAGTTGGAGGAGAGGATGGCTAAGCTGTTGGAGGAGGAGAGGAACCGGAACGAGGCGTCTAACCGGGCCCTATACGAGCTCATCATGGTACGTTTCTCGTGCATATTAGCCCAATCATGCACGTAATGTTCGCATTACTAACTAATATGACTGACTTGTGAGAACTAAATGTGCAGACCATGTGCGAGAAAAACGGTCAGCCCCCTCCGCCGATGCCCCAGATTGCTCCGGCGACCACGGTGAGTTTGATTTGAATGGTCGTTAGTTACTAGTATTCACATTTCAGTTTGCATCATGCTAACGAGACATTATTGGAAATGATCTTTGGTGCAGCATGGCTCCCGACAAGCATCGACCAATCATTCTGCGTCTGCCAATGGCGGAACCCCGACCGGTCCTTCACATTCGTCTGCCACTGGCGCAGCCCCGACCATTCCTACACCTCCGTGATAACGGTATTTTTCTTCTTATTTAGCCTATTTAGTCCATTTTTGACATAATTTAGCCTATTTAGTCCACAAATGACATAATAAGATGAAGAAAATCAAGGAAGAGGAAGGAAAGAAGGAATAGGAAGAAAAGAAGAAGAAGAAGTTCTTCTTCTTTTCTTATTCTTCTTCTTCTTCTTCTTCTTCTTCTTCTTCTTCTTCTTCTTCTTTTCTTATTCTTCTTCTTCTTCTTCTTTTCCTCCTCTTACTTGTTTTTATTCGTAAATGGCATAATAACCTTGCTAACCTCATAAATGTCATATACTTAGCTTGTTGTCCTCTAAAATGACACAATAAGCTTCATTAGGTCAAAAATGGCATAATTAGCTAGGTTAGCTAAAAAATGACCAAGTTTAGCTAGGTTAGCTCCAATATGATCCATTTAACCTATGTTAGCTCCAAAATGACCTATTTTCCTAGCTTAGCTCTAAATTGACCTACACACTTAGCATTTTTACCTACCTTAGCCCAAAAATGGCATTTTTGCCTACATTAGTTAGAAAAGAAGAAGATAAATAATAGGAGAGGAGAGAAAGAAAGAGAAGATAAATTCTTCTTCTTCTTCTTCTTCTTTTCCTCCTCTTCCTTTTCTTCTAGCTAGTCTTCTTCTTCTTCTTCTAACTTACATCTTTCCCAATTTGCAGATTTGCTTTACATGAGGAAGCTTGGATTCATGGAGTGTACTATTCTTCTGGTGCTTCCTTTTGTTTATGAAAACTTGTTTGGATATGTATGTCTATATGGATATGTTGTTGGAAACTTGTTTCTGGTTATGTATGTATATATGGATATGTTGGACTTTGTTGAACTTTGTTGTTGGATATATATGTTGGATTTGATGAAATATGTTGTTGGACATGCTGTTATATGTTGTTGGATATGTTGGATATGTATGGATGTATATCTGTGTGTGAAATCCTGTCAAATTAAATGGATTCAAATAAAAACAGGGGATATATAGCCTCTTTGCCGTCCGCTAGCAGACGGCAAAGAGGACACGTGGCAGCCACCGGTGAAACTGGGAACACTGGTTGCCTATTTTGGTCACTTTGCCGTCTGCCAGCGGACGGCAAAGAGGTTTGAATCTTTGCCGTCCACTGGCGGACGGTAAAGTGACCAAATAGGACTGGCAAACAGGGCCAGCTATGCCGTCCGCCAGCAGACGGCAAAGATTCAAACATCTTTGCTGTCTGCTGGCGGACGGCATAGCTGGCCACGTGGCAGCTTCTCAGTGCTGGCCGAGCTGAGCTCTTTGCCGTCTGTCAGCAGACGGCAAAGAGCGCTGTTAACCCCCTAACGGCTCTCACCCCACCCCACTGCCGTCCATGATCTTTGCCGTCTGCTGGCCTTCGACGGCAGACGGCACAATACTTTGTCGTCCGTTTCCAAGAAGCAGACGGCAAAGTAGACCTTTGCTGGCACTCGTTCAGGCGGACTGTTTGCCGTCCGCTGGCTGACGGCAAATCATTTTGCCGTCCGGCATGTATGCCTTTGCCGTCCGCCATGGCAGACGGCAAAGAAGCTAATCCCAGTAGTGTCAAGAGGCAAATGACAAGATTTTCCGTATACCATTTTATATGAAGACATACCCATAGGTTTTTTATGAGCTGTTCAATAAGCCCATAGTGCATCATCAAGTTTCTTAGACCAATTTTTCCTAGATCTGTTGGCAGTCTTTTGCAATATTAATTTAATTTATCTATTGCTAAGTTCAACTTGTCCACTAGATTGAGGTGATAAGGGGATGCAATTCTATGGTTGACACCATATTTAGCAAGCAATTTACGGAAAGCACCATGAATAAAATGTGAACCACACCATCAGTAATTAAATATCTAGGGACTCCAAACCTCGGGAAAATAACTTCTTTAAGCATTTTAATGGAGGTGTTATGGTCAACACTGCTAGTTGGAATATCTTCTACCCACTTAGTGACATAATCAACAACAACCAAAACATGTGTATACCCATTAGAGGAAGGAAAATGTCCCATATAATCAAAGCCCCAAACATGAAATGGTTCAAAAACAAATGAATAATTCATAGGAATTTCCTGACGTCTATCAATATTACCTATTCTTTGACATTCATCACAGGACAAAGACAAACTTACGAGCATCTTTGAAAAGAGTAGGCCAATAAAAACAGATTGTAATGCCTTGTGTGCAGTTCTATCTCCCGCATGGTGTCCTCCATAAGCTTCGGAGTGACATTTCCATAGGATTTGTTCCTGTTCATGCTCAGGTATACAATGCCTAATAATATGATCTACTCCTTTATAAAGATGTGGGTCATCCCAAAAGTAATGTCTCAAATCAAAGAAGAATTTTTTTCTTTTGTTGGTATGTAAAACTAGGTGGTATAAATTTAGCAACAATATAATTAGCATAGTCTGCATACCAAGGGGTATTATGAGAAGCATTTATGAGAGCTAGTTGTTCATCTGGAAAGCTATCATCAATAGGCAGTGGGTCATCAAGAATATTTTCCAACCTAGACAAGTTATCAGCTACGGGATTTTCAGTTCCCTTCCTATCAGTGATATGCAAGTCAAACTCTTGTAACAGAAGAACCCACCTAATGAGTCTAGGTTTAGCATCTTTCTTTTCCATAACGTATTTAATAGCAGCATGATCGGTGTGAACAATCACTTTAGAATCAACTATTTAAGATATGAATTTATCACAAGCAAACACAACTGCTAGAAATTCTTTCTTAGTGGTAGCATAATTTCTTTGAGCACTGTAGAGTTTTACTAGCATAATGGATAACATTTAATTTCTTATCAACTCTTTGTCCTAGAACAGCACCAACAACATAATCACTAGCATCACACATAATTTCAAAAGGTAAGTTCGAATCAGGTGGTTGGACAATAGGTGCAGAAGTTAAGGCTCTCTTAAGTGTTTCAAAAGCTTCTACACAATCATCATAAAAAATAAATGGAACATCTTTTTGCAAGAGATTGGAAAGAGGCCTAGAAATTTTAGAGAAGTCTTTAATGAATCTCCTATAGAAACCAACATGACCAAGAAAACTTCTTATACCTTTAATATCTTTAGGACACGACATTTTCTTAATTGCATCAACTTTAGCTTTATCCACCTCAATACCTCGTTTGGAAATTTTATGCCCCAAAACAATACCTTCATTCACCATAAAATGGCACTTCTCCCAATTCAAGACAAGATTAGTTTGCTCACATCTCTGCAAAACTCGATCAAGGTTGCTTAAGCAATCATCAAAAGAAGGCCCGTAAACGGAAAAATCATCCATGAAAACCTCAACAATCTCTTCACAAAATTCAGAGAATATAGCTGTCATACATCTTTGAAAGGTAGCAGGTGCATTGCATAAACCAAAAGGCATACGTCTATAAGCATAAGTTCCAAAAGGACAAGTAAAGGTGGTTTTCTCTTGGTCGGGTTGCAATACAAGTATTTGAGAGAAACCATAATATCCATCAAGAAAGCAAAAGTGTGTGTGCTTAGGTAATCTTTCTAACATTTGATCAATAAAAGGCAAAGGGTAATGATATTTCCTAGTGGCTTTATTTAATTTTCTGAAATCAATTACCATTCTATAACCAATCACGATTCTTTGTGGGATAGGTTCATTTTTATCAGTAGGAACTACAGTAATGCCTCCTTTCTTAGGGACACAATGAACAGGAATTACCCATCTACTATCAGCTATAGGATAAATTATACCTGCTTCCAGAAGCTTTAGTATTTCAGTTCTTACCACTTCTTTCATCTTAGTATTTAATCGTCGTTGATGATCAACAACCGGTTTAGCACCGGGTTCCATATTAATCATGTGCTGACAGAGAGTGGGACTGATGCCTTTAAGATCATAAAGAGTATATCCAATAGCAGCTCGGTGCTTCCTGAGAGTTTTTAGTAATCTCATTTCTTCATGCTCTGTGAGGTTAGCACTAATAATAACAGGATATATATATCTTATTCTCATCAAGATAAGCATATTTCAAAGTATCAGGCAATTGTTTTAATTCAAACACAGGATCACCTTTAGATGGAGGAGGTCCTCCTAGAGTTTCAACGGGCAAATTGTGTTTAAGGATAGGTTGTTGATCAAAAAACATTTTATCTATTTCATTTCTTTCATGCAAGTGCATATCATTTTCATGGTCTAGCAAATACTGTTCTAACAGATCAGTAGGGGTTATGGCAATAGAAGCAAGACCAATTATTTCATCCTTAGTAGGCAATTCTTTATCATGTGGTTGCCTATGAAACTTAGAGAAATTAAACTCATGAGACACATCACCAAAATTAACACTGACGGTTTCTTTCTTGCAATCTATCTTAGCATTAACGGTGTTCAAGAAAGGTCTACCAAAAATAATGGGACAAAAATTATCTTGTGGATAACCGAGAACTAGAAAATCAGTAGGATATTTTATTTTTCCACACAAGACTTCAACATCTCTAACAATCCCAAGTGGTGTGATAGTGTCTCTATTAGCAAGCTTAATGGTAACATCAATCTCTTCTATTTCAGCTGGTGCAATATCATTCATAATTTTTTGGTATAGAGTAAAAGGGATAGCACTCACACTAGCACCCATATCACATAAACCATGATAACAACGATCTCCTATTTTAACTGAGACAATTGGCATGCCAACAACGGGTTTATTCTTATCTTTAGTATCAAGTTTAGCAATTCTCGCAGTTTCATCACAGAAATAAATACTAGGTTCAACTTCAATTTGTTTAGAGGGTCTAGGTGCTCTAATATTACTTTTGTTAACCACAGTTGGGACTTTAGCATGTTCCTTTATCCTAACAGGGAAAGGTTGTTCTTCAACATAAGAAGTAGGCACAACTGGATCAACATTGTAAATGATAGTTTCATCTTTAACTATAACTGGCTCCTCAGTCTTTTCTTTAATAGGTGGATGAAATTTAAACCATTTCTCCTTAGGGAGATCAACATAAGTAGCAAATGATTCACAAAAAGAGGCTACTATCTCAGAGTCAAGTCCATATTTAGTGTTAAACTTGTGAAAAGCATCGGTATCCATAAAAGATTTAACACAATCGAACTTCAGTGTTATACCTGACTCATTACCTTTATCGAGTTCCCAATCTTCGGAGTTGCGTTTAATTCTTTCCAGAAGGTTCCATCTAAATTCAACAGTTTTCTTCATAAAAGAGTCAGTCGAAGAAGAATCGAGCATGGTTTGATTATCATGAGAAAGCCGTGCTTAAAAGTTCTGTAAGATAATTTCCCTTGAGAGCTCATGATTGGGGCATGTATACATCATGTATTTAAGTCTCCCCCAAGCTTGAGCGATACTTTCTCCTTCACGAGGCAAAAAATTATATATGTAATTCTGATCATGATGAACTAGATGTATCGGGTAAAACTTTTGATGAAATTCCAATTTCAATCGATTCCAGTCCTGAGCACCAATATCATTACATAGCCTATACCATGTCAGTGCTCCCCCCCCCCCCCCAAAGATAAAGGGAAAACCTTCTTCTTAACTTCATCTCTAGGTAAACCCGCAAGCTTAAATAATCCACAAACTTCATCCACATTGATTAGGTGCATATCAGGATGTAGTGTTCCATCTCCTGCATAAGGATTAGCTAGCCGTTTCTCTATCATACCTGAAGGAATTTCATAATTAATATTTTCAGTAAGTGTGGTAGGTTGAGGAGAAACTCTTTGTGCTTCCGGTCGAGGTGAAGATACCCCAAATAAACCCCTAAAAGGATTGTTTTCCATAGTAACAAGTGACAGTAAATTTCAGCACGTAATATAAAATTTTCCTTACCAAATTCCACTTACCAAAGGCGCTTCACGCCCCGACAACGGCGCCAGAAAAGAGTCTTGATGACCCACAAGTATAGGGGATGAATCGTAGTCCTATTAATAAGTAAGAGTGTTGAACCCAACGAGGAGCAGAAGGAAAGGACAAGTGGTTTTCAGCAGGGTATTTTCTGCACGCACTGAAATTGTCGGCAACATATAGTTTAATAGCAAGATAATTTGCAATGAGCAAGTAATAGTAATGGTAACAAAAGTGCAGCAAGGTATCCCAATCCTTTTTGTAGCAAAGGACAGGCTGGAATGGTATC
This sequence comes from Thinopyrum elongatum, assembly GCA_011799875.1. Taxonomy (NCBI): domain Eukaryota; kingdom Viridiplantae; phylum Streptophyta; class Magnoliopsida; order Poales; family Poaceae; genus Thinopyrum; species Thinopyrum elongatum. The sequence continues at coordinate 468,107,385 of CM022298.1, forward strand.
TTATAATAAGCAAAGCGTTCTTGAGGACACACGGGAATTTCATCTAGTCACATTCATCATGTTGTTTGATTCGCGTTCGCTACTTTGATATTATGATATGTGGGTGGACCGGTGATTGGGTGCTGTTCTTACTTGAATAAGCCTCCCACTTATGATTAACCCCTCTCGCAAGTATCCACAACTACGAAAGAAGAATTAAGATAAAATCTAACCATAGCATTAAACTTATGGATCCAAACCAGCCCCTTACGCAATAGCGCATAAACTAGGGTTTAAGCTTCTGTCACTCTATCAACCCATCATCTAATAACTACTCCACAATGCATTCCCTTAGGCCCAAAGATGTTGATGTGTCATGTAGTCGACGTTCACATAACACCACTAAGGGAATCACAACATACATATCATCAAAATATTGAACGAATACCAAATTCACATGATTACTTACGACAAGACTTCTCCAATGTCCTCAAGAATAGAAGTAACTACTCACAAAACAAATTCATGCTCAAGATCAGAGGGTTTTGAATTGCATAATACATATGAATATACGATCTTCCACCAAATAAACCATCTAGCATCAACTACGAGATGTAATCAACACTACTAGTCACCCACAGGTACCACTCTGAGGTTTTGGTACAAAGATTGAACACAAGAGATGAACTAAGGTTTTGAGATGAGATGGTGCTATTGAAGATGTTGATGAAGATTGGCCCTCCCACGATGAGAGGGTTGTTGGTGATGACGATGGCTTCGATTTCCCCCTCCCGGGGGGAAGTATCCCCGGCGAAATCGCTCCACCGGAGAGCAAAAGTGCTCCTGCCCAAGTTCCGCCTCAAGACGGCGGCGCTCCGTCCCGAAAGTCCTCTCCTTATTTTTTCTAGGGAAAATGGCCTTATGTACCAGAAGATGGGCACCAGAAGTAGGCCAGGGAGCCCACTACCCACTAGGGTGTGCCGAGGGGTAGGCGCGCCCTGGTGCCTAGTGGCCACCTGGGTGGCCCCTCTGGTATTTCTTTTCTCCAATATTTTTTATATATTCCAAAATAAATCTCCGTAAAATTTCAGCTCATTTGGAGATGTGTAGAATAGGTATCTCTAACGTAGCTTTTTCTGGTCCAGAATTGTAGCTGCCGGTAATCTCCCTTTTTGTGTAAACCTTCCATATTATGACAGAAAAGGCATTAGAATTACTCCAAAAAAGTGTTATAATGAATAAAAACATTATAAATAACAGTAGGAAAACATGATGCAAAATGGACGTATCATCACTGGTACAGCGAGCTGCTATACAAACGATTTTTAACCCCTTTCCGCAACGGCATTTTAAGCCGTCGCCTAGTGAGTGTGGGCGATAGGGGGGTCCTTCCCACACGAACCAGAAACCGTCGGGGATAGGGAGTAGCAATGCATACGTTTTCGATAACTAAGCGTATGCATTGCCGGCATGTATCCCAAACGCGAGTTTTCAGACAACTGTTTGTGATATCTCGCATATCCCAAATGCTCCATCCTTGCTACTTGTTTGTGCTCGCATTAGCATCGCAGTCAGACTTCTGTGGTTTTACCTTATACCAGGCGCAGTCCAGGCACATGATTTTTATAGGCACGTACCAAACTGGCTCTACGTTTACGATGCGTGCCACATCACAAACAGTTTATGATTGTAAAGCGTGTACGATAAGGCGATAATCACACACATTTAGTTTTCTCGCACCATTTGTGATATTGTCTGACATCACACATGCTTTGCAAACGGCAACTGTGTGCATGGTTACACACGTTTCCTCTCCATGAACCGTGTCAGATTATGATGTATATCACACACGCTGTGCTTTATAGACCATGTGCACCGTAATGACCTTCAGAGCGTATTTTCACCCTCATTTAATTGCTGCTATATAAAATTGTATCGAATTTCAATTTGAAAGTAGGCTATAACTTTATTCATATCCATCAGGTTCAACAACCAATGCATTATTCGATTCACAGGTACATATGTTCAAGAATTACATCAAAAAAATAATTACATAAGCACCAAATAAAGAATGATGAACCAGGGTTGTATACTTGTACTATTAAAGATGGTAAAGAAAGAGGCGAGAGACATTCTGGTTGCTGAACAATGTGAAGTGGAATGCCCCTATTATGCTCTCCTCCATGCATAAGGCACGCACGACTCTAGTCCAACCCCTTGTGATGGACGGCCGCCAATCATGTAGTTTGAGAGGTAATCTTGAGTAAACTGCTTTGGGAACCACTGCAAAGGAAAAAGGTTCAGACATTGTCATCTAACACAACTCATTATGGGCAGTAAAAAGAAGGCTACTGAGTTCTTACTTACCATCCTGCAGTTCACTGTTGTCTTGCATAAAGTGTAAACAAATAGTTCAATTGACATCTTTTGACCCATTTTAATAAAAATCTTTATCAGTTTCCTCACTTGATGTTGGTTCATGAATATCTCATTGCCCCATACACAGAAAGGGTCGAAGCGTGGATCTTTGGCAATGACATATGTACCTAAAAGCACCAAGTTAATATTAGAAGCTAAACAACAATTGCACAATGATGTAGTACAACACTCCCTCCATCCCATTATATAAGATCTTATTACTTGTATATCTAGACATCATCAAAACATTAAGGTAACACTCTTCCTTCTTGCTATGTAGCCTGGGATTGCATATTTAGTCATTCAATACAATGGATGTTGCTATGTAGCCTCAGATATATTAAATATGGCCCTAGTTAACCTATCGATAAAAGGGTTACAGGTATATTCAGTGAAATGTCCGATTCGATGATTAATCCCTTATCAGCCCCCGGGCTATATGGTACTAGCTACCGATATCCTGAACCGTGAGTATATATAAGCAATGGGATGAAACGAACCTCGATGGAAAACAGCAGCTGTTCCCAATATTGTCCTATGTGAGTGCATCTAAAGGCATGTTAATCACAACAGGCTAAACATCAACCAAATATATCCATGGTAGACAACGTAATCTACAAATGATAGCTTCAGTGTGCAGGTTTAAGCACGCTAGTTAAGCAAAACAGGAAGTGGAAAGGTGTGTTAACTGCAACCGACATAACATTTAAACACAAGCAAATATAGTCATTCAAACTGGTATTGTGCAAGTCAAAAGTACACTAGTTATTGTTAAAAAACAGAAAGGCGTGTTAACTGCAAAATCCTTAACAGTAACCAAATATCGTAATTCATAGTGGTATTGTTAAAACTGTTATTGATGAAATTGAACCACACAGTAAATAGTTGCACATGTAGAGCATCACATTGTGAATAACTGAAATAAACAAGGCATAAGGCCATCTCTAGTCGATCCCCTAAAAGTTAACGGAGTAAAACCCTTAGTGGAGTATATATATACTCCAGCAATTTTTGGCCATTTCTAGTCGATCCCCTAAACTTAAGGTTGTAAACTTCAATTTGATCAAGTTCAAAGCAGGTTCAACCGAAAGTAGCATGCATTCAAACATAAACATAGATAGTTTTGCATAACCGAACATAAAACATAAATTTAAACTAAACTAAACTACTTTCGGTTGAAGTGGAGGTCGAGCCAATCCTTCCTCATCAGGTACGGTGTGCCGCGAGCCGGGTCCGGGCCGGTGCCGTCGTCGGGGTCATTGGGGAAGACACTCCTCCACTCGTTAACGTTGATCTCCTCATCCTAGCCACCCACCTTGTCACCCTCCGCGCCGCCGTCCTTACCTTCTTCGACCTCGCCATCGCAGGAGAGCACGATAACCTCGCTGCCCTCCACACCGGCAAAGATCATCCGCTCCGCCTCCACGAGCTCCGGGTGCTACCGGCGGAGCTCTGGCATGTAGGTCTCGTCGGCGGCCTCAGCCTCGAGGTGCTCCCTTGCCTCGTGGTCCTCCCATGCCATAGCCGAGCTCACCACCCCTGGCTCCGGCGGGACGAGGTCGAACATATGTGTGCCCAAGGGGAAATTCAGCCTAGCCACCGTGCCATGGTAGCGGACCTGCCAGCGGTCGTACTCCATGGCCGCGAGCTCGGCCGTGTGGATGCTACCAAGCCACCGGTAGGTGTGGGTCTCCCGATCTGTAATCTCGGCGACCCACGTCCCCCACCGTCGCTGTTGGACCCTGAGGTAGGACCTCGTCGGCGGCCGGGCCCGAGGGAGGACGGGGAAGTCCTCGAACCAGCGTAGGGGCGCGGCGTCGGGCGGATCGGGCGACCGGCGATGGCGGCTCAATAAAGAGCCCATGGAGGACGACGGGGACACCTCGGCGGCCACCTCACCGATGTTGGGCGAAGAGGCCGGGATAAACCTCTTTTGGGCCATTGGCTCCTTGAGCTCCCTGGCACACATGTAGAGGTTGAGGATGGAGGCGGCGGCGGCGGCGATGGCGGTGACCTACCAAGGGTTTCGAGAGAGGGAGGGGTGGTGTGTGTCTGTGTGAGCGGAGGTTTTGGGGTGTGTGTGTGTGTGGAGGGGTGGCCAAGGTGGTGTTTGAGGAAATACCACGGCAACTGAAAATTTTACTAGGCGGGAGTAAAATGTCGGGCTACTGAAAATTTGGATCAAGGGTGAGCAGATATTTTTGAGATTGCGAGGGATGCAGAGGCGGGAGTAAAATGCCGGGGCTACTGAAAATTGGATCAAGGGATAGAAGCAGAGCGGGAGTTACAGACATCACACACGGTCAAAACATACTAATCGTGTGCTATCAAATAGAAAAACCTCTAGGCGAGCAGATATTTTTGAGATTGCGAGGGATGCAGGCGGGAGTAAAATGTCGGGGCTACTGAAAATTTGAATCAAGGGATTGAAGCAGAGCGGGAGTAACAGACATCGCACACGGTCCACACATACTAATCGTGCGCTATAAAACATAAAAACCTTCTAGGCGGTAGATATTTTCGAGATTGCGAGGTAGTAGATATTTTCGAGAGCAGGAGGCAAGCCTCGTGGAGTCCAATCTACTGTGCTGATGTGAGTGACAGGGACACGGGCATGGCACACGGGTAGTCTGAGCGAATCGTGTCTGTTGCGTCCCCAATCGCAGACGGTTGCTGCATCCAACTCGTCTGCTGTTTATAAATTTGGCAAAAAGAATAACACGGGAAAGGGTCAGAACATGAACACACTTGCATGTGATATTTAACTACCATTCACAACTTTGATGTGGCACATGTGCCTCTCAAATTAACCGGACTTCCCCGACCCCACGGAGGTTGCAGGTAGTGCGAAGTAGCCCCCCCACACACACGTCGGGGGGGGGGGGCATCTCACCAAGACGTATTGTAACACGGACCAAGCAGAATCAAACTTGGTCGTATAACCTCTCTCGCTCGTTGTTGGTAAAAGTGATGGACGTCCACACGGCCCTGCAAAATGGGCTAGCTTTTGTCGCTGATAACCTCGCGAGGGAGTGCCTGAAGACAAAACCCACTCTGTGCCTGTGGCCCAAACATATGTATATGGAAGCGGTGTGTGGTGTTTGAATACCCAATGCGCAAATTTGATGTGGCACCATGCTTTGGAACCGTAAAATCTACCCTGGTAACCTTTCTCATCATCGCTCGAAATGATGGACGTCCACGTGGGCCCATGAATATATAGGCTTGCCACCGATAACGAACCGAGTGAGAGTGTCCAAAGACAACCATTGCATGCATGTGTCCCAAACATATTTATGGAGGTGCGTGATGCATGCATATGAGTTGAATACCCAATGCACAACATTGATGTGGTGCATGCGTTGAAAATCGCGCAGTCCCCACACAGAGCAAGAGGTTCATGAAGTGTCGTGTGCTCGCCCCCCCCCCCCCCACTTCGATCCAGTGGGATGGATTCATGTGCACACATGCACTATAATGTAATCTCACATCATGACGTATACCCGTGAGACAAACAAAAAATTAATCCCCTCCTAAGTCAAATTAATTATCCTCTCTTGCTGTCGGTGAACGTGATGGACCAAGCGGGCCCACAGATGGAAGCATCGCCGATAACCACGTGAGTGAGTGCCAGAGGACAACCACCATCCACTACAAAAAAAGACACATCCATGACATTTTGGCCCGAACAAAAAAAATTATGTCATGGTTATGACACTTCTATGATGATAATTGCGACAAAAACACGTATCATCATAGATGTGGTGGGCTCCTACTTCTATGACAAAAAATCATGAAAGAAAATGGGCTTTTCATCCTGGGCAGGCCGGAGACGCACCTGCATGACATTCTTTGGGTCGTCCATGACGGAAAGAATCATGGTAGAAGCAATGGCGAGGAAAATTTCGGGGAGTTCCCAGTTACGGTGGGTGGTCGGCGCCGAGTGATGCACTGTGGTTTGCGCGTTTCTCTCGTACGTAGGCGTGTGTGTGTGTGTGTGTGTGTGCGAGGCGTTGGCTCTAACTGAACCCGAGGGAGGCGTTCCCTTACTGAACCCGAGCGATCGATCCCTTGGCTGCTAACTGAACCCGAGCGATTCCTTCGCTACTGCTGCTAACTGAACCCGAGCGATCGATCGCTGCTGCTGCTTACTGAAGCCGATTGAGCCCCCGTGCGAGACGTAGCCAGCCGGTGTTGGGTTGCCTCTCGATGAACAGTGACCGTTGCTACACCGCGCGCGTGATATGTTGAACGGGTCGAGACGCGGTGAGTCGAGCCGATTGGTTGGCTGTGGATGAACAGTTCCCGGTGGGGGTTGGATGAACAGGACCCCGTGGTAGTAGGCGGTTGCCGCTGGATGAACAGGACCCCGAGGAGGCCGCCACACCCTAGCCGGTTGGGGGTGGATGAACAGTACCCCATGGAGGCTAGATGAACAGTAGCCGGTGGAGGCTGGAGGAAGGCGACGGTGGATGAAAGGGGTGGATGAACAGTACCCCCCATGGAGGCTAGATGAACAGTAGCCGGTGGAGGCTGGAGGAAGTGACTGTGGATGAACAGTAGCCCGTGGAGTCCCATTTTGTGGTACGCCACACCCCTCCCGATGAACAGGACCCCGTTTCGACCGTAGGCGCTCCAACAGAAGTCTGTTTCCTCCATTTTGCGGTACGCCATACCCCTCCTGATCAACAGGACCCCGTTTTGACCGTAGGCGCTTGAACAGAAGTTTGTTTCCTCCGTTTTGCGGTACGCCAGACCCCTCTCGATCAATAGGATCCTGTTTCAACTATAGGCGGTCAAACAGAAGGCCATTTCCTCTGTTCTGCGGTACGCCAGGCCCCGTTTCGGCTGTTCCGTCCAAGCCGGTTGGCTTCCAATGAACACGACGCATTCTGTTGCCTCCTGATGAACACGACACAGTTTCTCCGTTCCGACCCAGCTTGTTGGCTGCCAATGAACAGGACGCCGTTGTTGTCGTCCGTTGCCTCTCCATGTACACGAGCCCTGGCCGTACGTATGCGCGAGTACGCGTTCGAGACCCCGGCCCGTATATATGTACGTGACCGTATTTTTTGCCCTGTCGCTGTACATACGTGTACACAGTTTAGAAGGGACTGCCTGAACTGCTACATCGGGGGCTCTACTACTACACGTGCCGCTGCTTGCTCGGCCACGGTTCATCGTTGCAGAGAGACCGATCGACCAGTATGTACGTACATGTTCGCGACCAGACAGACAACGCTACGTATGCTTCAACCGGGTGGGTCCCAGCTGTTAGGGAGGATAAGGATGCACTTCCTTGCGTGCGAAGATATAGCTGGTGGGTCCCAGCTGTCCGGGGGGAGGAATCATTTTTATTTTGCGAGTAATAAGGAGGCACTGCCTTGTGTTCGAAGATGTAGCTAGTGGGTCCAGTTGTCAGCCTCACTGCCTAAAGTCCTCGTCCGATGGTTGTCGTTCGTTGACCTCGTTGACCACGTCGCGCCGAGAGCATCAAGGCGGTGGATGATGGCGAGGCATAGGAAGGGAACAATGTGGAGCCAGAGAAGACGAGGCAGGTGGATGCCCATGCGGAGGGGAGTACGAGGGTTCACTGGTTTGGCTGCGGAGTAAGGCTGCCGTCGCCGGAGAATAACAAGGGTGTGGGTGATTAGAGGGAAGGCCTGGGCAGTAATAGTATGGTCAGGCAGTGAGGCATGCACGGCAGCATAGCCGGCCACGGGAGGCTGGAGCAGGCTGTACGGCGGGCGCTGGTTTGGGCAGCTGGAGCAAGAAGACCAGAGGTTGAAGACGCAGCATGACCGTTGGATTAACATCGAACGGTCACTGCAGCTAGAATCATTTTGACTAAGTTGAAAAAGCCCGGCGTACGCGTCAACTTAGTAGGCCCACAAGTCAGCCTCCAAATCTGGCGGGTCCCAGCTAGCGGGGGGAATCATTTTTTTGCTCGTAATAAGGTGGCACTTCCTTGCATGCGAAGATGTTTTCTGATTTTTTTAATTTATTCTTTTTCAAGTTAGAATAAAAACAAAACAATTTAGCATCTTTGGTACAATCTATATTTTCGTGAAATGGATCATAATAAAGTTGGTGGGTCCCGGCTGTCAGGGAGAGGTAACTTTTTTTCCGTGTACTAAAGGAAGCACTTCCTTGCGTGCGAAGATGTAGCTGGTGGGTCAAACCTGTCAGGGGGAGAAATCATTTGTTTTCGCATAATAAGGAGGCACTTACTTGTATGCGGCCATGGGCCATGTGGGTCCCTACTGTCAGCCACTCCACGTACATGCCTCTTCCGATGGCTGTCGTTTGTTGACAAAGTTGTCATGCCGCGCTGAGAGAACCAACGCGGTGGATGATGGCGAGGCCTAGGAAGGGAATGACCCGGAGCCGGCGAAGACACAACAGTGGATGCCCACGCGGAGGGGGTACGAGGGTTCGCTGGTTCGGCTGCGGTGTGAGGATGCCGTCGCTAGAGAATAACAGAAGGTGTTGGTGAGTAGAGGAATGGCCTGGACGATGATGGGAGTAGGGTGGGCCGGTGAGGCCTACGAGGCAGCAGAGCCGGCCATGGGAGGCGGTAGCAGGCGGTACTGCCGGCGGTGGTTTGGGCGGCTGAAGCAAGAATATCCGAGATTGAAGAAGCACCACAGCCGTTGGATGGACATCCAACAGCCAATGCTGCTAGAATCGTGTGTTAACTATAAGTTGACAAAGCCTTGCGTACGCATCAACTTAGTAGGCCCATAAGTGAGCATCACATTTGTGGCAGAGAACATATAGCCCATTTGCGATTTGTTATAATGTACAACCCATTTTTGAATTCTAATGGAATTTACTGCAGTCCATTTACTGTTTGTTAAAATTACAACCCATTTTCTAGCCAGGACAACGGTTAATAATATCAACCAACCGCTCAAAAAGATTTCCCACATTTTGATGGGATCCGAAATATTTTTCATCCCAAAATTTCGAGTCAGATTAGATATAATTTCAAAATAAATTTGTATTAGGTAAAAATCCAACGAAATTTTGCGCATGCAACAAGTAATGAAATTAAAAAAAATTAAAATCCAAAAATAATAATTTTGAAATTAATTACCTGTTCGGTGCATTTTTTAAATTTACAGCCCAATTTTTATAATTACAACCCATTTATTATTTCTTAAAGCCCATTTTCTTGGCAAGCCTAATGCATCCCTCCTAGGAAAGATTTGTAGCCCAGCGGGGCAGGGAATTACAAGTTGACATGGGTTGGGTATTCCGCAAAAAAAATATAGCTGGGCTAGCCATTTTCACCTTGAAAAAATAATATCTGGGCTGGATATTTGGTTGACATAAAATAATAGCCTGGGCTAGATGGGCCACATCCCGACCAGTTGATACCCTGCTCCTCTGAACAACAACAAAAATATCGCTCAAAAAAAACTCTGCTCACACCTCAAAAAACAAATACTGCTCGAGCTGCTGGGTCCCAGCTGTCGGCCGCTCCTTGTTCAATTCTCTCATTTATTAACTATATAGGTTGACAATGGTGTGGGACCGTGATGTCAGGAAACCAGGAGGAAGCAATTTTTTTATAGTTGTATATAATAAGGAGGCACTTGCGTACGTACGGCTATGGCCCTGGTGGGTCCCTACTGTCATCCTCTCCAAGTAAAGTCATCTCCTAATTCCTCATGTTTGTTGACCATGTTGACAGCGCAAGATGGCGACGCCACGGCGAGCACAATAACTCGAAGGACGATAGAGAGGGCCTCGCGGGCCCTACGGATGGTCTAATACAGCACCCGCTGCTCATTCAGGAAGCCAGGATCAGTGGGCCACAAGTCGACGACGGCATTGTCGTTCGCTTGTTTGCTGGCGATTCGTCCCTCCGTGAGCTGGTGCTCGTTGAGGAAACGGAGGTTGTAGCACTGGTCCTCCCGCGCTTGCCAGAATGTCGATTCCGACGGTGCTGGTAGCTCTTCCACCATTAGGGCGTCGAAGTGTGGCTGCACCTGCTCTATGGTGAACATGCATTGAACCGGCGCGGGCGGTGGCACCGGCTCCTAGTCGGAAGCCTCGTCCATCATCTGGTCCTGGCCACTGAGCTCAGCGAGCTCGCCGGCGAAGAAGACGGGATTAATCGGGAAAAACAAAAAAAGACGGGATTAGAATGGAAGACCTGTGCTGTGTAGTAGCTTACTGCATCTACAGCTGGACACTGACCGGTGAAGCCTCAAATTTGCTCGTCTGCATCCGAATACCTCATACTAGAAATCTTAAATACATACATACAAAAGCATGCAAATGAAAAAACCTAAGTACTATGTAGATCAAGTGGCCTACTCATGGTCGGAGATGTCCACTATCTCCATGTCCGGCGCCGGGTACATGGCCGGCAGCCGCAGCTGCGGCTTCTCCGGCTACTCCGCATCCATCTCCGCTTCGACCTCATCGAAGAGGGCGGCGGTCACTGCCGTTCCTGCTGGATGAAGTGCCGGTTGGCTTCCACATAGGCCTCATCCTGGATGGACTCCAGGATGGCCTTCTGCTCCGCCGTCTCACCCGCATAGGCGACGGTGAACTCCGCCTCCGCGTCATCCGTGTTGATGCCTGGAGCCAGAGCCAGCTCCTGCTCTGGCTGCTCTACCTCCTCCTCATCTTCCGGATACACCACCTCCATTGGAGCCGGCTGCTGCTCCTCTCCCTCCTCCTTCGCTACCTCCTCCTCCTCCCCTTCCGGCTCTGGTGAGTCCGGAGGCAGCCCGGCAGCAATGCACGCGGCGCATCTCGCTAGGATCTCCTGCTCGATCTGGTAGCGATACTCTGACATGAGCATAGTGTAGGTGGTTATCTTCTTGTCCATGGCAAATTAAGCCGAAGAGCGTGGGAAGGGTGCCGGAGGGGGAGGATTTATTGGCCTTGGGCGGCAAGCCAGACTGGCACCACGCACCATTCACACACACACCCCGCCGGAGGAGGCGTCCGTCGGACCGCCGGGTTTCCGGGCGATCCTGCATGGGACCCCGATGTCAGTCCTACGTGGCGGAGGCGCTCGGGCGCACCATATCCACCCCATATTTGCGCTGTATGGCTCGGGGGTTTGACACTTGTTTGAGGAGCCCGTCTGGGTCGAATTTCGTGATTGGGCCGTCTGCCCTATTGTTTGAGGCGGGTTAGGGGCGGCCGCTGTAGATGCTCTAGTTTCTAAAAAGAAAAGGAGGCGGTAGATGCTCTTACGACTGCAAGGCCGGAGAATTTAAGTGATTCCGTACATTTATATTTTATAACATAGGTTATGCATGAAACGGTAAGATTTTTTGAACACAGTACAGACGCAAGCGCTCATACATACGCGCATACACTCATCCCTATGAACGCACACACGCACACCCTACCCCTATAAGCACCTTCGAGAGACTGAGCCGGCATGAAACGGTGAGATGATGAGTTGGTCGGAAGATCATATGGTTTCACCTCTAGCCTACCCAAACTAGTTGTCGTATAGGCTATGAATGAAACATAAGATGATGAACTTATTAAGCACATCAACAACATAAGAGGATGATCTTCTTAACATGCAAATCACTGCCACAAGATCTACATGCAAAACAATACGAAGCATTATTCTCAGGCGGCATGGTGAATAGCTCGTGATGACGCGTGCCACAACATCCCAAGCTCAACTTTGCAATCAAACTCACAAGGCTTGGTATTTCATAGACAACATTCAGAACAAAGTCTTAAAATACCATAGATAAGTCAACATTCATGATTATGCATCTCATCAGAGCCAATATTTACTTCTGAACTGAACACATGAATAGGAAAAAACGATCGACGTTGCTCACGGCAAAGGGCATCCCATTCCAAAATATCAAATGCATGTCTTCTGGCTAACATCAATGAGCAAAATTTGACAAGGTTTTCCAATTCCAAATTATCAAACGAATGTCTTCTTGCTAACATCAATGATTAAACTTTGACAAGCTTTTCCCATTCAAAATATATAATGCCTATGATTGTGGAACGGGCAGGGTTTGTCATCAGTTTGTACATTACAATGGAACATGGAGCTGGGTTAACCAGCTTATCTTTTTGTGCAGTTCCACTGAAATCAACCAATGTCCTGCGTAGCATGGTGGATTTCGTATTTATATGTTGCAAGGCCTTAAAGACATTGGCTGCTCCTTTCATGTAGATAGTCCGGTGGCTCAAGGTGACAACGAATGATTAGAGAACCATTTGATGTATTGTGCATGATGAAGTATTATGGAGGACACGAACCATCAGAACATTTTGTGCAGTTCCACTGAAATCAAGCTGAGCATCCCTGTCTGCATAAATAGAGAAAAAGTGTGATGAATATAATAGTGGTACTAGTTGATTAAACATACGCTCACAAATATAATCATCTTCATTATCTTAACAGGAAAAGATAGCAATACAATAGATTCAATTAAACATTTATTGAAAACAAAACAACAATATAAGTAGCACAACATAACAAAGCACGATCATGTGGATGATGGCCGATACTGACCATGTTTGTTATAGCTGCGTCGGCCACTGACTTGGTCATACCTTTCCTCGTTGTAGAATTTTGCACTCCATGTGCCGTTGAGTTGCCACATGAGCTCTGTAGACTAGTCATGTCACCAGCGTCTACTAATACTCTCTAAAGCTTCTCGATCATTCCTTGTGTAATGTAGGGAAAACAGTGACTGCTTCTTTCTGCAAAGTGGAAAGATCAACTGGGCCCAATAATGCAACAGTTTTCCTTAAACACATTGGCTCCTTTTGTGCAGTTCAACTAAAATCAAAGTCGAAATAGAAGCGAGCAGAAGTTTTGATATCCCTGTATGCACAAATAGGTATAAAGGAAACAATTACTGAGCAATAACGGTTGATGACTTATACGCCCAGAAGAAAAAACATCTACCTTATCTTAATGGGAAACAAAGCAGGACAGTAGCAATTCTCAAATAGTGTGATTCATTCATATTAACTAAGACATTATCTTACCAATACTTTGGTTCAACATGTATAAAGAATGACAAAGCAGGAAAGTACCATTCCTAAAATAGTGTAACCGATTCATATTAACAGAGACATTATCTTAACAATACCTTGGTTAAACATGTAGAAAGAACTACAAAGCAGGATAGTACCATTTGTAAAACATTGTAACTGATATAGAATAACAGAGACATTATCTCAACAATACATTTGTTAAACATGTACTCCCACCGATCCCTCACTACTGCAGGATGCTGCTAACGTGACACTACGATCAGAGACCCTTTGATGAAACTGTGTGCGATGCATTAATCGCAAATGGGGATGTAAAAAACCCGTCAAAAAAGATGCAAAATATTTGCGATGGCGGAGACATTAAACACGGTTCAGATTTTAGTTAGGTGTGCGATGCGGGGCATACGGTTGATCTATATGAACTGTTTGCGATTAGACAGAAGAACAGAAACGGGCAGCCATATCAATGTGTGTGTGTGATATACGGCATACAGTTCACTCCGATGAACTGTTTGCTATTAGGGAATGCAACAGAAATGGTCAGCCAGATCAAGGTGTGTGTGATATACGGCATACGGTTCACTCGGATGAACTATTTTCGATTAGGGAAGAGAACATAAACGGTTCAACTTAACAAGATGTGTGTGATATGCGGCATACATTTCACATAGATGAACTGTTTGTGATTAGCCAAAAGAACACAAATGTTTCGTGTAAACAATATGTGTGTGATACGTAGCAAATAGCACACTCGGATGAACTATTTGCGATGAGAAATTATAACACAGACGGTTACTATAGTTAGTTCCTGTGCGATTTTGTTTGTACAAAAAACTTTGAAAAATGCAAACTAGTTGCTTGCGGTGGCTAGGAGTATCGCACACGATGTGTCTGCGAGTACTCATGTGCGATGATTAGTAAGTTACACATAAGTTTCCTTATGTTAACACGTGTGTGATAAATAACACGTGGCACCGCATACGGTATTCGGGTTGTGTGTGTGCTCCACTTAGTCTTCCCGCGCTCCAGCGAATGCTTCCCGCACTCCACATGGGTCAATTGTAAAATCCATGCCTCTTCCCTCATCGGTTTCCCACCACCAGCTAATGGCTTGCTGCATATAACCCAGGCGGCAATGCACCATCGCGACACTCTGCGCAGATCTAGTCCTCACCCATCTACCATTAATTATTCCAAGCATGCCAGGCAACGACCAAAGCTTCGACATCGACCCCTACCTGCGTTACATCTTCGGCGAGGAGAACGAGCCAAAGCAGGTCGGGGAGCAAGAACTTCATCGGCCGGTGCAGGCACCATGGCCCATCGGCAACGATATCGGCGTGACACTCCTTGGGCGCACAATCGACATATTGGAGAGGAAGTGTGATGAGCAGTTTGCCATCCACTGTGCAAAAGATCCAGAGCTGCACGGCGGCATGATCGATGACCCACCCGAAGAGCCGCCGTCACTAGTGCTCATCGAGAGCCTGATGCCCCGCAAGGAATGGGCAGAGGACCTCTGCGATTCAGTCAAGACACAGCCAGCCTGCAGCTTCATCATTGCCGGCGGCGGCCGTGTCAACCTTGATCCTGACAATGTGGTGGCCAGGCTTGAGTGCATCCTTGCCAGAGTTGATGTCCCCGATGAAGTAGAACATCGCCAACGTGATATCTTGAGGATGCAGGTGATGGACGGAATTTGCTACCAGGCTAGAGACATGGAAATGGAGCGGTTCCGCGGAGATATCATGCGCGCGATTGCACATTGTCAAGCTCTTCTGGAAGAGGCCCAGCTGCCCCAAGAGCCTCCCAGTGCCAGCAGCTCCGCAGGCGGAGGCGGGTCGGGACACTTTGAATGAACGGCCGCAAGGGTGCTATGCTGATCATGGAGTCCGAGAAGACCATCGTCGGAAGGCCGCCAGCTCAGCCTTTTAGCCTATATTTTATTATAATTATATGCATATGTAGGTCGAGAGTGTTTTGGGCGTTGCCGCATGTGGCATTTTAAATTATCCTGAATATGTAAGACAATTATTAATTGTTGCCATTGTAAATTTGCCTCAACGGCGAGCAGAGCACGCGCAGGGACGCCAGAGTGGAGCGCGCCGTGGCCGCCTCAATGGCGAGCAAAACGCGCGGACGGACGCGAGCAGAGCACGCCGTGGCCGCCTCAACGATGAGCAGAGCGCGCCGCGGCTGCCTCAACAGCGAGCAACCACGTGGTCAACCTTCGGGCACCCCGTGGGAGGCGTGATGGCGCATCCATTGGACACGATGGTGATATCTTAACCGTGTGTGATAGTGGGCAGACACCTACACGTATATTCGAGAACGCGGGCCCATGTTTCGGCCTTTTGATGCGTGGCATACGGTTAATCCATAAGAACTGTTTGTGATGAGCCAGAACAACAGAAACGGGCTTTGTAGGCCCAGAAACATCAATAAATTTTGACCTTGTTTCTCGTCACATTGTAGATTACAATGCAATAAGTAATTGCAAATCTGTTCACACCGATCAAACCAATATGTGTTCACACTTAGCACCGGGCTATAAAAACTACCCACTCAAATATTACTTCACAGTTCCTCTCCTCATCACCCACAAAACTGGTCTTTCCTGTCAAGTCATTCCACCATGACAAGTAGGAGGAGTTTCGGGTGGACATATAACCAGGGAGCAAAGACCAAGGCCGCGGAAGCACTAGAGAGGTCCCGTCGCCATGCGGCAGCCGCAGGAGAGATGTCCCAGCGCACCGCGGAGCCCTCGAACGAGCCCTCACCGGCACGCGTGGGCTCTCACAAGAGCACTCGCCGCGTCGGCGATCGCGACGAGCTGGTGTTGCTGAAGTCCTTAGCCGGCGACGATGACATTCTCACTGGCCTCATTAAGCAGCAGGAGCTGGTCGACGGCTTGATGAAGCTGCTCGAGATCAGCGATGCCTTGGTTGAGAAGGTGACCGGCCTCGTCGAGCAACTCATGGGTGACAATGTGAAGCTCCTCAAGGCGCTCGCCGAGAAGGAGGAGGAGGCCGCCGGCTGGAAGATGCTGCATGAGTAGAGCAGTGCCTCGGGGATGACACTGACAGCGGTCGTCGAGGAACTGATGGGTGACTTGAGGAAGCTCGAGATCGAGCGTGAGCTGGAGGTGGAGGAATCTGTGGCTGCTTTCAAGCAAAGTCGTGAGGAATTGAAGAAGGAGCTGGAGGATGTCATCACCCGACGATCCATCGAGGAGTAGAGATAGTAGCGACCCAGATCGTTGTCTGTGATTTCCTTCTTCTCTTGCCCCCGTGTTTCTGGGCTTTGCCGCATGTGGCATTTTAAATTATCCGAAATATGTAAGACAATTATTATACGCGCCATTGTAAATTTGTCATCGTATTATCGATTGCCATTTTATTTGTCGTCATATTATCCATTGCCCTAGGTGGCATTTTAAATTAGGCCGGAATACGAGTTGAAAACACGAACAAAGCAAGAGCTAACGTTGAGCGGGGCCATGGGATCACAAGCAAACACCCTCCGTCCAGGTGCTTTAATTAACCGCGTGTTAAACAGTGGCTAGGCCACCACTAATGGATAAGTTGTGAGCGAGGCGGGCGGCTGGTGGATGGAGGTCAAAGAGCTCGCTTCCTGATGAGCATGGGCGGCCTTGCTGCTCGCACGTGTCCCGTCGAGCCTGCGAGGTGGACAGGATGCACGCGTCCCGTCGAGCCTGCGCGGCGGACTGCTCGCACGCGTCCCGTCGAGCCTGCACGGCAGACTTCTCGCGCTCGTCCCGTCGAATCAAACAGCTGCATGCACGCCACCGGGTATGGTTAAATTTTGGCACAAAATACAAAGATGACCAATGAACGAGGACGGAGGTAGTACTATCCCATAAGAAAAAAGGGATGCGTGGCCGCACTTAAATGGTTACGGGAACACACAGCTCATATAATACAACCGTTTGCGATATTAACGTGTTAGCTATTTGTTTCAAAAGGACTTCGTTGGCTATTAATGTGTGCGCCTTGTCTCAAACTGGATGATTTTTTTACCACGACATATATGTGTCATGTCATGAAACCATGCCAAGTTTCATGTTTTTTGGGTGAGTTTTTGATTTACTGGGATTTAAAAACCGAGATTCTCAATGTTTCAGGACGATGAGAAGTTTGTAATTCATTCCCATTCTTTCAATGAGACCTAAACATGCACCCAATGACACATGTACGATTTTTCACCCATTTTGCTTCACTGGAGCATGTTCTTGTAGTTCAAATTTGAATTATGGACTACATTAAATGCCTAGAAAACTCAATTAATACATAAAATGGCCAAACGAACCCTGAACAGTTTCAAATTTCAGCATGACACTCCTGTTATTCTATGTTGCCTGTAGAAAACAAAGTTCAAGGCGAGAAGAGGCAGCGATTATCGTTTCGCCCACAAGAGGGGCATGTTTCCCTACCGGAACCACGAGGGTTGCGAGAAGCTTCAGTTTGTAAGAGGCTTGTAATATAGCTTGGCCCAAATTGGACAATTATTTTACCACGACATATATGTGCCATGTAGTGACACCATGCCAAGTTTCATGATTTTCTGGTGAGTTTTGGATTTACGGAGATTTAAAAACCGAGATTCGCAATGTTTGTGGCCGAACCAGGACGCCGAGACGGTTGAATTCATTCCCATTCCTTCCATGGGACCTAAACATGCACCCCAAGGACAAATGTACGATTTTCTAGCCATTTTGGTGCACTGGAGAATTTATTTGTAGTTCAGATTTGAATAATGGACATTAAATGCCTAGAAAACTCAATTAATGAATAAAAAAGGTCAAACAAACCCTAAATAATTTCAAAGTTTAGCGCGAATCTCCCATTGCTCCATGTTGCGTGTAGAAGAAAATACAAGGCTAGAAGAGGGAGCGATTATCGTTT
The DNA here is from genome assembly GCA_011799875.1 of Thinopyrum elongatum. NCBI lineage: Eukaryota > Viridiplantae > Streptophyta > Magnoliopsida > Poales > Poaceae > Thinopyrum > Thinopyrum elongatum. Next base: position 468,125,723 of record CM022298.1, read on the forward strand.
CGCCCATAAGGGGACACGTTTCCCTATCGAAACCACGAGGGTTTCTTGTGACAGGCTCCGGTTTGTAAGAGGTTTGTATTAAAGCTTGGCCCAAATTGGACAATGTTTTTACCACGACATATATGTGCCATGACATGACACCATGCCAACTTTCATGACTTTTTGGTGAGTTTTGGATTTACGAGGATTTAAAAATCGAGATTCCAAATGTTTGAGGATGAGCTAGGACACTGGTACGGTTGTAATTCATTCCCATTCCTTGCATGGGACCTAAACATGCACCCAAGGACACGTGTATAATTTTTCTAGCCATTTTGGTGAACTGGAGCATGTATTTGTAGTTCAGATTTGAATTATGGACATTAAATGCATAGGAAACTCAATTAGTGTATAAAAAGCCCAAACGAACCGAGAATAATTTTAAATTTCAGCACGGATATCCTGTCGTTCCATGTTGCATGTAGAAGAAAATACAAGGCGAAAAGAGGCAGTGATTATCGTTTCACCCACAAGGGGGGCACGTTTCCCTATCGGAACCACGAGGCTTCTTAAGAGAAGCTCCGGTTTGTAAGAGGCTTGTAATAAAACTTGCGCCAAAATGGACAAAAAATTTCCTCGACATATATGTGCCATGTCGTGACACCATGCCAAGTTTCACGATCTTCGGGTGAGCTTTGGATTTACGGGGATTTAAAAACCGTGATTCTTCTCACGAAATGTTTTCAAATAGCACATGGTTCACTCACGAAAGCCGTGTGCCTACCAAACCGTGGCCGATGCCCCCCTGCTGCGCGCGCGATCTGAGTCGTGCGTTCTGATTGGCCAGAACCCAAACCTCACGGATCGTACGTCTGCACCGTTGGATGCTCCCAGATCGAACGGCAATCCTCATCCCTTTCGACAGCACATGCAGTTTCGGTTGTGATTTTATTTATATGGGTAAGCACTGTGCGCATGGGTCATGCTAGCTCATGCTTCCTTCTCTACTAAGTTTTCTATAATAATTGTTGTTATATATCCAAGCACGCTACCGTTTCCCGCCACTCCTCCCATTGGTTTCCCGCCTCTTCTCCCATCGTTTTCCCCTGCCAGTGTCAGTGCTCATTGAAAGCTAGGCGGCAACACACCGGACATGTAAATATCGCACACAGTTTCTAAAAGCACAAATGTGTGTGATAGTAGGGAGTAGGTCCCATAGGGTGACCAGCGTGAAATGCCTTAAAGGCAAGGAGGCAATTCCTATCAGCAAGGGGCGGCTTCCCATCCGCTAGCCTAGTTGAATAGAATGCAGAAGTTAAGCGTGCTCGGGATGGAGTAGTCTAAGGATGGGTGACCCGGTGGGAAGTTGCATATCTCTAGCTTCATTTGAACGCTATGATATGGTCATTATAGAGATAAATGTCTCTATATTGACCTGTCATGGCGATTATATAAACCTTGGGATCCTTGTTTTGCTAATTTGTAGACTATGTCTTTTATTGGTTATTTTTTGTTCTAAAAAAAATCAAAGAATCATCGACTCTATAGTGACATGTCATGGCGATTATATAAACCTTGGGATCCTTGTTTTGCTAATTTGTAGACTATGTTTTTTTTTGGTTATTTTTTGTTCTCAAAAATGAAAGAATGATCGACATCTGTAGGCCCACACAAATTATCCCTTTGACTCAACGCACAAGAAGGGTTTACTCTTTGCTCCGTGTGCTATGTTAGAGCAAATCAAGTTTCAGCACATGCGTTCGACGGCACCCGGCCCCTACCCTCCCCCCCCCCCCCCCCGACACCGCCTCGAAGTTGCGTTCCCGACATCGTACGTCTTTAACCTGGCTGCGGGGGTACGATGTTCAGTTTGTAATGTTACTGATGTAGTTGGTGCCTCATCGAACTTGTGCTTTCGGGATTTGTACAAATCACACACCAGACCCATGCATTTTTTCGGGTCGCATGCATGGTATAGGGGGCCGGGTGTTCTGATTGAGCATGTCTCCCTTGTTCAGTTTATAGATGCCGCACATATCTGTGGGCTCCCCGAGGTATATATATTATCCTTGACCGATAACGAGGCGGCCCACACAATCTATCCCTTTGACCCAACATACGAGAAGGGTTTGACCATGACGGTTTCCTATTGCTATGTGTGCCATGTTAGACCAAATAATATTTGAGCGCATGCGTTGGACGACACCCCCCCCCCGCTCCCCGCCGCCTCGAAGTTGGGAAACCGACATCGTACGTATTGGACCTGGCTTGGGGTCTGGTACGGTGTTCGGTTTGTAATGTAGTTGGTGGCCCATCGAAGTTGTGCATTCTGGATTTAAACACATCACACACCACCGTACCCATACATATTTTTGGGCCGCATGCAGTGTATACATGGTCTTCTGATCGACCACGTCTCCCTTGTGCGGTTTTTTGTGATGACACGCATATCTGTGTGGCCATGAATGGATTCCTCCTAGTTCGTGTTAGGGCCGGACACCGTCACATGTCGTTCAACCAAAGCTCGAGCTCATGCGTTGTTAGGATTCCCTCCCACATGCTCGGATTGCTGGGTTCCACCGACACCGTACCCTGCGTATCTCGTCCTTAACTACCTGGCTTTCATGGTTGTTGTCTGTATTGAGAGGCAGGCGCCACATCTAAATTGTACATTATTCTATATTGAAAACACACATCACCCCTTCCAACGTACATCATTTTGGGCCGCACGCAAGCGGTGCTGGTTTTGTGGTCCCTCTCGTGCGATTTTTTATGATGGTTCAATCTATTGGCCCAAGTGGTTTATCGACAACAACAGTTGTCGTTTGACTAAACGATAGATTCACTAGTCCGTCTTATGGTAGGTCATGGCGACATGCATGTATGACCAAAGTATCATTACGTGCATCCGCCCCGCTGACACGAAGTGGGAGGTGGGTCAAGCACCCTAGCTAGCTACGACATTATGTCATTATATATATATCCAAGGGTGCTTTCGGGTTCGCGAGGCAGGTGCCACCAAAGTTGTGCATTGTGTATTTAAAGTTTTAAACATCACACCCTATATTCCTACATATATTTGGCCACTTCCAGGTGGTTCTTGACTTCTGGCCCCTCTCATCGATCTTCGACGACGCGCCCAACCGTGAGCCCACGCGGTCAAAGTCGTGCATTGGAATTTTGAACATCACAGACCACCCTTTTCACTCATATATATTTGGGCCACATGCTGGTGTGGCTGTCTTCTGACCCTCTCTAAAGTTTTTTTTTGCTGCAAAGACTCTGATGACGCTCAACGGACACGGGTATAATGTCTTAACCATGTGCGATGCAAGTGCACTGTGAATCACCACGACTGCGCAAGCGTGAGCAAAGGTGGGGGTACTGGCTTAACCGTGTGCGATGCAACTGCGATGTAAAATCACCACCTGCGCAAGCTAAAGGCGGGTAGTTTATTTAGATTGAATTCCACGCCTGCGTCTGAAAATTAGGACGAACCATGTGCGATATACCAGCTAGCTAGAAATCTAAAAACAAACTACCCACCTTGAGCGTTGCAAAAATCGGCGGTTCCGCCACTTTTACTTATTATCATACCCGCATATTCTTATTGGACCGTGCGCGATCTTGGGTACTCCCGCCCCGCATCAATTCCTTTACCCAAATTTTAGTAGCCGCCGTACTTCAACCATCGCCCACACTCCTCCAGCACTGACCTTATAGTAAAATTGCAGTAGCCGAGGCATTTGAACCGTCGCCCTCCCTCGTCCACCACCATCTCCACCCACCATTACTAAAATTTTCAGTAGCCGCGGCGTATCCTCAAACACCACCCGCCCCCCTCCACAGTCCCCCCACCCACCCCCTCTCCCCCTCGAACCCTAGCTCACCGCCGCCGCTGGTGCCGCCGCCGCCAACCCCTGCCGGTGTGCCCGTTCCTCCTAGCTTAGATAATAAAGTTCAGGTTACCCAGCGATTCCCATACCATCGCCCCACTCCCCTGAGTTTTTAGATGAGGCCTGTGGTGTCCCTCCCCACCAGATCCACATCCCCTGCTCCAGAATGTCATAGCCTAAGCTCGACCATGTATCCCGAGGAGCCCGATAAGCGTTCGACCAAGAAGAGGTTTATCATGGCCTCTTCGGCGGACGTTGGTGAGGTGGCCGCCGTTCGCCCCAACCTGTCGATCCCGGAGCAACACCTCACCGCGGAAGCCGTCGAAGACATTGACTATGTTGCCATGCCGAAGGCTTCATGTCAGCGGGCTAGCATATTACTGTATCTCGGGAAAGCTGGCTATGACATCAAGCTCGTCGACAGTGACGGCTTCACGCGGGCCATGTCATAGGTTAAGTGGTCCATCCCCAACCCCTCTGGTTCAACCGCCATCGATCTCTTCGACGGCCCTGCCGCTGATCTCCTCCGCCACGCGGTCAAGGATTTGCGATCCTTGTACGCCATCGAGCCCATTTTGTCATTTCTGAAGGACACGTTCTACGGCGGCGGCTTGGGATCCTCAATTGCCAAGTCAGATCTCATCGACCACGACCACGAGGAGGGCACAAAGGTTCTTCCAAGGTGAAACAGCCCATCTGTGACATCAGAGAGCACACCATGGGTCTGTGCTCTTCCAACTGGAAGGATCCCGTCCATGACATGTGAGGCAACATCCTATCAGCAAATCTTACCTTTTCTAGCTTGCCAACCCATACCCTTTGTTGTAGTAGCATTTGCCATGCGGTGTTTTAACTGTGCCGTGTTTAATTATTTCAGTTATGCAAAAATGTATTATTCAATAGGGCTATGTGATGTTTAAGTATGTATTGTCCACTTCAATTTCACGAATGGCTATATTTGGTTGTTTATAGTGACTAGATGCTTTGTTTATCTGTATTTGGTTGTTAGGTTGGTTGTGGTGAGCTTTTTTCCAGTTATTGAGTAGATGCCTTGTTTATATGTATTTGGTTCTTAGGTTGGTTGCAGTGAGCATTTGTCCAGTTATCAAGCAGATGCTTTGTTTATCTGTATTTGGTTGTTAGGTTGGTTGCAGTGAGCACTTGTCCAATTTTCAAGCAGATGCCTTGTTTATCTGTATTTGCTTGTTAGGTTGGTTGCAGTGAGCATTTGTCCAGTTTTCAAGCATATGCCATGTTTATCTGTATTTTCTTGTTAGATTGGTTGCAGTGAGACTTTGTCCAGTTTTCAATGGCTATATTTGGTTGTTATACTGATCATTTATGCCTTGTTTATTTCAGTCATTCACAATGTGATGTTCATTATGTGCAAGTCGGAACTGTGCCGCTCGATTGCATCAATACCAGTTTGAACGGCTATATTTGGTTCCAGTTATGCCTGGTCTAGTTAACACATGCCCTTTATTTTAGTTTGACACATTTATCCAGTGTGATGTTTAAGCATTACCTACGTTCTATTCATTTTCAACAATACCAGTTTGAATTGCAATATTTGATGGTTGTTAAGCCTGTTGTAGGTAACATTGCCTTCCATTTTATATCTGCTTTAACAGCATGCTGAAACCAACACATTCAAGCTATCATTTGGAGATGATGGTGTTTACCTTTGCTATATTTGTTTGATGTTAAGGTTGCTATACTTATCTTGCCTTTCCACTACTTATGTAGGACAACAACGGGAGTGGCCACCATTTTCCACCGAGGTTAGTTTCATCCCTCGGCTTGTACTCACCCCGTCGTTCCATAATGTAGTGCATATAGATCCAGGACTGGACACTTGTTAGCTTCTAATATTGACTTGTTGCTTGTAGGTACATATGCCCTTGGCAAGGATCCATGCATCGACCCTTTTTGCGTATGGGGCAATGAGATATTCATGAACAAGCATCAAGTGAGGAAACTGATAAGGATTATTAGCAAAAAGATACGAACAGTGGCAAGCAAATTATTTGTTTATGCTCTATCCAACACAATAGTGAGTTGTAGGATGGTAAGTACAAAGTCTGCAACCTTCTCTTTTTACTGCCCATAATGAGTTGTTAGACAACATTGTCTGAATCTTTTTTGTTCGCAGTGGTTCCCGAAGCAGTTCACTCAAGATTGCCTCGCAAAGTACATGATTGGTGGACATGTAATGAAGGTTAAAGTATTTCATCCAGACTACAATGAGAATCAAGAAGTCCTAATGAAGACAGTGAAGGATGGACGGGCAGCCATCACAAGGGGTTGGCCTAGAGTCGTGCGCGCATTACGCATGGAGGAGGGCACAATATGGGCATTCCGCTTCACCTTCTCCAGCAACCAGAATGTCTTTCGCCTCTCTCTTTATAGTCTTTAGTACAACTTTGGTTCATCATTCTTTACTTGGTGCTTCTGTAGTTCTTCAGTATATGTACCTGTGCATCGAATTATGCATTTGTGGTTGAACCTATATTTGTAATAAACATGCTTGGATATGAAATAAGTGATTGCCTACTTTCAAATTCAAAACATGTGATTTTTAAATTAGGGATTAATTAGGAATTTATTAGGGATTAATTGGGGATTACACTGCACATGATTTGCGAAAGCGAAATGTCTGCGATAGACGTGGAGACCAGACACGTTTCTAGGATCCACTACGTGTGTGATCAATCTCTACTGCCCACATGATCAGCCAAGAAAAAACGTGTGCGATTAACAACAGCATCGCACATAGTTCTTTCTTATTAAATGTTTGCGATAGTCACCTTATCACACACGCTTCGCAATTATGGATTGTTTATGATGTTGTGCGCATCGCAAACGTTTAGTCATAGAAGAACGCGTGCGATAGGTCTTCATCCGACGTGGGTACGACGGATGAATCGTGTGGGATGTATTCAAGCTTCGCATACAGTTTTAAAGCGACAACTGTGTGCGCTCTTACATCGAATCGCATACAGTCGAGGAAAAGTAAATGTGTGTGATTGTCTGCTTCTATAATCATGAACTATTTGTGATGGGTCGTGCATCGTAAACGTAGCACCACAGAATACCGACTGCGATGGCAATGTGAGCACAAATGAGTTGCAAGGATGTAGCGTTTCGGATATTCGAGATATCAGAAACAGTTTTATAGGGACAACTATATGCACCAAGACTCCCTATCCCCGACGGTTTCTAGGTCGTGTGGGAAGGACCCCCCCTATCGCAGTCACTCACTTGGCGACGGTTCCAAATGCCGTCGCAGAAAGGGGTTAAAAAGCGTTTGTATAGCACCTCGCTATACCAGTGCCTAACAGAAAAGGTACTCCCGCCGATCCCTAACAAGTGTTGCAGTTTTGAACTAAGATTCAGTAGTTAATTCTAAGAGTGCCATTGCTTAATTTTACAAGTGGCATTAGATTAACAAAAAGCATAAACAGTTGCAGGGGAGAGTGGGAGCAACAACACCATGTGCTTCCATCGACTTATAAAGGGGGTGATGCAGATTTTGTTGTAACAAAGAAACAAGCATCATGTCTGGGTTGGTCCCATTTTTGTTCACTTAATGGGAAAAGACAGCAATACAATAGCTTCAATTCAACATTTTTTTGAAACAGTACCAATACAAGTAGCACAACATCTCAAAGCACACTGCACAATCATGTGGATGAAGGCCGGTACTGACCTTTCATGAGGCACACAAGATAAAATATGAATTTGCCAACACGAATAGGAAATCCAATCTTGTTTTGTGTAATTCAACTAAATCAAGCAAAGTTGCCGGTGTGACATTTAAGTTGCACAAAACACTCTTAAAACAAAAGTGTTTTGCATAGTGAAGCAAAAGGTCACAATAGCAACGAGTTGAATAGATATCCCTATTTTCACAGAGGTAAAAAATGAAACAATTACTGGCCAATAAAGGAGGATGAAACATTCGACCACAAAAAGAAGCATCTACCTATCTTGATGGAAAACAAAGTAGGACAGTAGCATTTCTAAAACAGTGGCATTGATTCATATTAACGGAGACATTCTCTTAAAATAAGATTTGTTAAAATGTAATTTACTTTTAACAGTGGCATTGTTTCAATTTTCCAGCGGCATTCTTAGATTAACAACATCAAAATAGTTGTATGGGACATGGGACATGACAGCACCATGTGCCTCCACACGTATAAATGGGTGATGCAGAGTATGTTGCCAAGCAACATATCTGTGTTGGTCCCATATTTGTTCTCTTTGAACCTTTTTCCTATGTGAGGGCAGCAAATCTAGTCCTGCACAAACTCTCCGACCCCCAGGTTTCTTTCCTTTTTCAACAAAGAGATTGGTTCCTTACAGATGTGTGTACTGGGTTACCCTCTTTTTCCCTTTTCGACCAACAGAGCGGCTGGATAGCCAGTCTGTACTACATTCCCTCCTTCCTTTCCTTATTGAACCATGTCCTAGATTCATGCTCCACCCCACCCCTTTCTTTCCTCTTTGAACCAAGACCTAGATTCTACTACAGAATCAAAAAAGATCCGGATGCAGCTAGAGCAATGACAGTTTCAAAGAAAGTTATATCTTAGGGTCGTCGGGATGTGAATAGGTGTGCGGCGGGAGGCCGGATCTGCCCACAAAACATATGGCAATGAGGAAGAAGGGGTCGGTGGCCCTCCCGCACAGGCGCTGGGTGAAAGAGAACAGCGCAGCCGGCAGTCGATACCCTCCCTCGCCGAAGGCGATAGACTGAACACTGCACCTCCTCCCCTTCCCGGTACAACAGGATCTGGACGGCTCCTTGACCAGCTGCGAGTGGGGAGAGAGAGAGGCAAACAAAGTGCTGTTTAGATCTGATGAAGTGGGTGAGAGATTGTGAATAGAGCAAACCCTAGCAAAGGAACGCTAAGCCTTGAGCGTGTATATATATGTAGTGCAGCGAGAGTGTGAAGAGTGCAAACCCTAGAAAACAAGCGCTGAGGCTCTAGCTTATATAGTACTCGTATATAGTACTAATATAGTGAAGTGGTTTTCTTTTTCTCTCCATAACAATCGTTTTAAATTGTGTAAGAAACGAAACTCTTTATTTAACGTACCAGTGAAGAAAACTACAATCAACTAACGATCCACGCGTCCTGGTCGCACTTCCTGTGGTTCACGTGTGGTACACTATACTCTGTTAAGTGAACAACCACACACGCGGCAAATTATGGAAAGGTGTGAGAGTGTGTACAAATAAAGAAATTCAATTTCAATTATTTTGTATGTACAATTTGCCCTCTCTCAATAATTATGGTTTGTGGTGTTCGGCCTAAATCAGTGTGCCACCGTATCTCGTACTCCCTCTGTTTTTATTTAGTCTGAATATTAGCTTTGGTCAAAGTCAAGCTTTGTAAACTTTGACAAAGTTTCTAAACAAAAATATTAACATAGACAATAACAAATCAATACCATTAGATTCATTATTGAATGTACTTTCACATCATATAGGTTTATTATGGTAAATATTTATATTATTTTATATAGATTTATTATGGTAAATATTTATATTATTTTATATATACTTCAGTCAAATCTAATATGCAGAGTAAATAAAAACGGAGGGGTACTACCTCCATCCGGATTTTTAGTCCATACCATATTTTTAATCAAAGTCTGACCACATGTTTAGTTAAAAGTTGGACAAATAAAAATTACAGGGGAGCTGAAGACAAAGTTGTGAGAAGGCTTAGAAATCAATACAAAACTTTTGCTCTTAGTCCCAACGTCGATGCTTCTTCGAGGAAACATTTGGTCCATATCCAATTGTGTGATAAAATTGCACCAACGTAAACGACTGCGTCCAAGATGAACTGATGAAGGATATCATCTTTGTGGGTAACGAGCAAAGAGCACTGATGGAAGACAGCCCTTTCTTCATTGAACATCGATCAGCTTCACCAGCCGATGCAACCATGAGACGCAACCATGAGCATCGATAGGTCATCGTGGTGATGCATCATCGAGTTTGGCATCAAGTTTGGGCCAGGCACCAATGAAGTTTGACAATCCTCACTGTGGTTTGTTTCCTCTCGATAATCAAGCTCGAGAAAGGAAGAACTACTTGGCAGAGGACAGTCAGGCGGAGCAATAGTGGCCATCCAATTTTGTGCAGTTCCACTAAAATTGAGGAAGACATGCCCGGGTATGGAGATACGCATCGCTGTTTGCAAAAATATAAAAAAAAGATATTTAAGTAGTGTCATTACTTTGTTTTAGCAGTGGAACAAGATTAACAGTGGCATCTTAATTGTCCATAAGAATTAATGAAACGTAAACCAAAAAATAGAAGCATCATGATTATCTTGATGGGAACTAAAGCAGGATACCCGAAAAAAAACTAAAGCAGGACAGAAGCATTTATCGACGCCTCTAGATTGACAGCAGCATTACTTAAAAGGGATGTCACTTTAACATGGGCATTGCTTCATTTTACCAGTGGTAGTTTTAGATTAGCAGCAGCAATAGGAGCATATGGACAATGACCGCACAACCACCATGTAATTTTTGTCCAAAAAAAACATGTATACCTCCACCGAGGCATAAACCAGGACAACTTTTGGAGTGACCTTTCCTCTATAATAGTAAAAATAGGTGATGTTGGACCAGCCGACAAACCCTAGCTACTGTACACGGGGAGCTAGGGAGTAGTGGTATAGAAGAAAACCCGCATGCAGAGTACAATGAAGCATGAAATCCAAAAGAAGTTACATCTCAGGTGGGCGAGTTGTGGCTTAGGCGGGCGGGCGGGATCTGCCCACACGACGACAGCGAACAAGGGCGCGGAGGACCTTCGTCCGCGTCGGCGTCGGCCCATAGAGGACGGTGCGCATTGGCTTCCTCCATCGCCGACGGCGACAATGTCAACGCTGCACCTCCTCACCTCCCAAAGCGGACGAGATCCGACCGGATCTGTGACCACCAGTGAGGAGAGAGATAGAGTGGACACTGTCATCTTGTTTCGATATGGAGAGGGTGAGAGAGTGAGATGCGAGAAACCCTATCAAACAAGAGGCTACATATACAATGGAGTAAAAAAATCTCTCCATAGCAATGGATTTAAATATAATACGCACGTTCCCGGAAAAAAGAAACGAAAACTGACGGAGAAATCTTTTTTTAACGTACCAAGAAAGAAAACTCGATCAATAACACGCCCCCGTTTCCAGGTCACACTTTGTATCGCTCACATTTGGTCCCCGACCCTCCATTATTAAGTGAACAAATTAAAGGGTCAAATTATTACGTAAGCTACCTCTTCGTGTACAAATGCGCTCCATCGTGTACTCGCGGGTATGTCGAAGGCAGAGTGAGTGCGTGTACATTTCTTCTTGTACGTAGTACTCCATTTATCTCACTTCATATTGTTTCCCACTCCTATGATATTCCTATCCTAGGAACAAAATGAGGCGGTACTAAGTTTTTGTGTGTAGGGAGAACGAGACATCGATGATGTGTATGAGTAGTCGTGAGAGTCGTCACTATGTGTGTCAGTGCGAGCGTGCACACACACATAGACGTAAATATCCGTGTTTACGTAAAATTCTTACTTTCATCTCCATCTCCAATCATATTTGTCCAACTTCCACATTATTTACGTTATTAATTACGTAGCAATATTTACGTACGTCCAACATCTCTCGTATGCGGGCGTCCGGACCGCTACCACGCCCGCTCCTGACCGCTCTGGCCAACCCGAACCCTCTTGATCACCCGCGCGCGCTTCCCGCCCGAAACGGTCATTGTCGCATTCATGCCCGGCCAAAGCAGACGCAACCTTTTACTTGCACATGCATTGAAGTGGTTTGCCGGCCGAGAGAGCACCGCCCGCGCCGCTTCCCGGTGCACGCGACTGCTCCATGTTCGAATGACACCCCGGCCGGCCACAACATGCATGTAAAAAAGTCCTTGGGAGTCTGTGCTACAGGTAGATGTCCTTACCCTCCTCGTCTATCTCGTCTAGTAGTACCAGTACTCCATAGCCCGATCCATCGACAAGCAGGCGGGAAAGTTTGTGTATAGTCGGTTTGCAGTGAGTGGCATGCCGAGCGACCGTGTGGGGTGAGACACGAACGCGACAGACATGATTTAAACATTGGTTTTGCTCGATGACGCGATCCACCAAAATGAAACGTTGGTTTCCAAAAGAATACTGTACTGCATGAGGGAGAAGCGGATTCAACGAAGAGTGATGGTTGCTTCTTCCGTCCAACTTACTGCTGGGTCTATGTGATTTGACGGCTCATTGGTCATTATTACTGTCGTGGTAGAGCGTGGTACTCTTATTTATTTATTCTGTGATAAAACTAACTTTCTCCACTCTTATACCAGAGGAGTACGAAACACGGCAGCCCAGTAAGTACATGGCCCACATCACACTATCACCATATTCCTTGGACATCGTGCGACACCTCCGGTCCTTTTTTCTTTGCGTTCAACCAACAAACTGTAGTACTAGTATTACATTACATACGTAGTAGCCCGCATGCCAAGAAAAAATTACTATACACCAGAGTGTATAGACTATTTTGCCCCCAGATTTGCTATGGAGGAGATGTTGGGTAGTTACGTGCATGCAAAGTGTTGCCTCAACCTGCAGACCTCAATTCTCGCGTACAATTACTCCTCTCTCCAATTACTCCTCTCTCCATCTCTCTGGATGCAGGCTCACTAGATCTATCTGCATGCAGCTGTCTCTCTCTTCAGTTTTGCATGCATGCATGCGACGCGACTCTCTCTCTCTCTCTCTCTCTGTGTGTGTGTGCAAGCATGCCTTAAGCATGGTTAATAATATAGCCGGTTGATGGATAGCATGTTGCCATGTCATCTATAGCCAATGCAATAGTCAACATGTATAGTAATGGGCTACAAGAAAGTACTACATTTTAGCACATGACCCACCATACACTCTCATACTACCTCCGTTGTAAGTGTTTGCTCCGTGACTAGTGCTGCCTCCATTGCATGCGGAGAAGCTGACCAATGGATGAGAACAGCACAAAAGCGAGCAGTGCATGCGGGTAATTAATAGCATCGGGAACAAAGGATTTTGCATGTGTCCGCTCTACCTTGGTCCTGCTGATGTGGTCGATGAGACTAATAATCGCGGACGGAGGTAGTACTAACTAGGCCTTATTATACTTGCTCTTAGGAAGGGACGAGGAATATGGGAGAGAGAGAGAGATGAGAATTATTGTGGTTGCGTGTGCGGTAGTACTATTGGAAAGAGCAGCACAAAGATGCTAAGGCACAGACCATTGCGGGTAAAGTGAGATTTTCTTATATGCATACAAAAAAGGACCGGAGGGACTACTACAATGCTATGATGCTTTCAGATTTTGTTTCATGTATGTATCCTGACTCCAAGGTTGCCCCGTTACAAAATTCGATCAAATACAAAGGAAAACTAACACGCATGCTGATGCATCTCAATGATTCACAGATCATAGCCAATATTTACTTCACAACTAAAGTCAAAAGTTCTGAGAGTGTGTACAAATAAAGAAAAAAATGATTGGTGCAGTCCTAGGCCTTAAACCATAAATCCTAAATAGGATTTAATTTCCTGGCTAGGTAAAACCTGTCAAAGGAAAGAAGCCTAGCACCCTCAGAATCATTAGATGCTTTTGTGCAGTTCCACTAAAATCGAGCTGAGCATCCCTGTTGGCAAAGATATTGAAGAAGTGTGATTAGAATAATAGTAGTGGCACTAGTTCATGAGACATAAACTCATCACAAATAGAAGCCGTTAGAAGTAGAGGAAGATCCACATGGAGGTGGAGCTACGTGGGGATCTGTGGCAGTGGAGCAAGCCAGCTCGAAAAGGAAGTTGTACCTGGGCGTCGGGGTGTAGCTAGAAGGGCGGTGGGAGGCGACATGTCAGGACCCCGATTCTAAGTCACACCGATCTAGCCTGTAACACCTCATATCACTTTGCGGCCTCACGCACGGTATTCCCACGGGTGTCGCCTTACCATGGCCCGGGACCGTTTGCGCCTTTTGGCTCATGTATATGATAGTGTCGCTAGCATCCATATGACAGAGAACCCGGGCCGACATGGCTAGTCGTGAACCCAAAGCAGCGCTAACTTACGGGGACAGGCATACATGAATCAACATCGAGCATGTCGGTCAGCAGCGTGTGAATCCGGGCTGTAGCACTGGGCTAACAGGACTCTGGGAACCCGGGCTGTAGCAAGCTAGGCAGGACTCCGGATGTCACCACGTGACATTTCCCCGAAGGGACAGACACAGGAACGAAGTGAAACACATGCCGGCCAGTCTAAGTGTTCCGGAGCAGTAGTGCTGGGCTAGCAGGACTCCGGTAAACCGGGCTGTAGCGGACTACCAAGGCTCAGTGGAGACACCAGACTACATTTCCCCATAAGAGAGGCTGCCAAGGATAAACAACTAGATAGTCGGATCCCACACATACCAAGCATTTCAATCATACACACAATATGCTCGATATGTGGAAATACAACATGGCATCACAACAAAACTCTACCACTCAAAGTACTTTATTTAAAGGCTCTGGAGTGCCATACATAACATGTTCATACAGATAGGGGTCACACGACCTGACACTCAAGTCATACAAGCACATGCGGAAGCAACTAGTCTGAGTACAGACACTAGAAAGAAAGAAGGCTTGACGAAGCCTGTCTATCTACATAGGCCCTTCACAAGCTCAGGTCACCACCTGGGTGGCAAGTCACTCGTCAACGTCGAGATCTACATAGAACCCATCGGAGGGGGCGGTGTTCTCGTCTGCAACAATTATTAAAGCAACATGAGTACAAAGGTACTCAGCAAGTCCTACAACAGATCCTACTATATATGCACATTCTCAAGAAGGGTGGTGGAGTTATCGCAGCAAGCCAGCTTTGACTCTTGGCTAAGCTATCCTACGAGACACCACTTGTAAAATTAGTTTTCACACACGAGTCCACTAATCACCATCACAATACTCCACCGTGGATCCTCCCTCGTCATCCTACGAGAGGGCCATCCGCGGTACTCACACTTATCTTGAGTCTTTTTGTAGTAACCATTAACTTGTCTATGAACTGCATAAGCGACCAAGTAGTCCTTTACCGCGGACACGGCTATTCGAATAGTTTTATACCCTGCAGGGGTGTACTTCTTCACACACGCTTTCACCACTTATCGCCGCTACACGACATGTACCCGGCAACCTTCAAGCGGAAGCCCAGCGAGGGTGTCGGCCACGACCTGACTAAACACACGAGTCTCTAATCTAGGTTTATCGCCTATTCGGGTTCCATCCGCAAGGAAATCCGGCCGGGGTGTCCTCAACGGCCCCAAACGATGTGTGCAGGGTTCCCGAGACACCAAACGGGCGACCCGGTACACCGTGCCACGTGCCTACCGCATCACAGCCCACCCCTAAGGTCAGCGCTGCGCACGGCCTCCAGCAACTACAAACACCAGAAACTACTTGCAACTCCTGGACAGAGGACGGGGTGGTTAATAAGTCGAGAGAGTCAATTAAGGATCCCAATGTGTGGTAGTAGCTGAATCTTAAATCACGCATGCAGATCTCAGTTCTTAAGGACGGCCTCAATGAAACAACCCACCATGTACTCCTACATGGCCTCTCATCGATACCTTTACCAAATCATGTTCAACACTTCACTCTCATTACCGACACAACCATTCACTCTAGTCCATCACCCTGATGAGCCAGACCTAACACGACTCTAAGCATAGCAAGCATAGCATGGTAGGAAACACAAACATGGCTCAATCAACTCCTACACATGCTAGTGGGTTTCATCTAGTTACTGTGGCAAAGACAGGTCATGCAGAGGATATGGGTTCAACTACCGCAACACACAGCAGTTTGAAACGTTGTTGTCTTAATGCAGTAAACGAGAGCAGAAGCGAGAAGATGGGTTTGTATCGAAATGATCAATGGGGTTGCTTGCCTGACAGAGTGGTAGTGGGATACTGCCCTTCAGTTGGATACTCGTGAATATCCTCGGAGGCAGAACCTACCACGAAGAACACATCGAAACACAATCATCACATGGCAATATGCAACAATATGATGCATGCTATGACATGGCAAAATGAGTGTGTTTTGGCTAATGCAACTTAGAACAGATTGGTTTGAGTTCATTTGAATCAAGGATTCAAATGCAAACCCAAAATAAGAGGTTATATTAGTGCATTAACTTGTTTCATCTAAACAGCAAGGTTAAAGTGTTCTGACATGCATGAAACAGTACAGATGGAAAGATTGGATTTTTCTCATCCAATTTCATATATAAATCTTTGCATTTGGAGTTACAGATTAATTTCTATGAATTTTTGAAGTTTGTAGTATTTTTTGGAATTTCCTGTATAAAAATAAATCCAGAAAAATACTTATTGCGTCAGCATTGCGTCAGGGTGACGTCAGCAGTCAACGGGGTCGGTCCAGGTCAAACCTGGCCAGTGGGTCCCGCGTGTCAGTGTCATTAGTCTAACTAATTTTTAGTTAGTCCTAATCCTAAGTTAATTAGCAGACGGGTCCCACCTGTCATAGACCCAGGGGGGTCAAACTCGGTCAGTGGGGTCAAAACTCGCCGGCGTTTAGCCGCCGGCGAGGCGAAATGCGGCGGGGCAGTGCGGGATTCGTGCTCCGGCGACCAAAACGATGGCGGAGCACATCTACGTGATGCGGGGAGTGAGCCACGTCGAGTGGTGGCAGTGGGTGGAGCTGGGGTGGCCGGAAACGTCGTCGGCGACAACCTTGGCGGTCGTTGGAGTTCGGGCGAGGTCGGACCCGACGCTAGGGGGCACGGCGAGGCGTGTGGGGAGGTGCTACAGGCTCCTGCGAGTGCGGCGAAGACGATGGCGTGCTCGGAATCGAGCCAACGTGGCTGTGGCCACGACGGCGACGTGTGGTGGCGGCGGCGGGTGCGGCCGAGCTCGATGCTGTCGATGCAGGGCTCGAGAGCGAGAACGGGAAGGATGGGGAGGTAGCTGAGCTCACGGCGGTCACGACGGAGCAGACGGCGAGGTCGGGGACGAGCTGGTGCGGCGGTGACGGCGAAGGGGATCTCCGGCTGCGTTCGGTGAAGACGAGGTCGAAGAAGACGAAGCAGAGCGTGCGAGCGCTCGGGGCTCGGCTAGCTCAACGTAGTGGACGACGGCGGAGCTCATGGACACGGCAGCGCGGCACGGGGACGACGGTGGACGCGGGTTTCACGGTGGCGTGGGCGCGGCAGCGTCGGCCATGGTGGAAGAGGGCGAGGGAGAGGCGTTGGGGGAGAATGGACGTGTCCAGGCGGTTGGGGGGACTACATGGAGGTCGACCAGCGCGTCCAGGGCGAAGCGGCAAGCAGCTGGCGCCGTGGCGAGCTCGCGCACGCCGGCGTCACCTCCCTGCCTGCCTGGCAGGGACGAAGCAGCTGGCTCGCACGGGCCAGCACAGTGCTGGGCCGCCAGGTGGGCCGGCTGGTGGCTTTGCCAGGTAAGTTAGTTTTCCCTTTTATTTCCGTTTTCTTTATTTCTGCAAGTTTGTGGCTTTTCTAAAAATACCTAGGCAATTTCAAAAATCACCAAACTGCTCATGCCCACTGTATAGAGTATATCCAACATGGAACATTTCAGTTTGGGATTATTTGGACATTTAAAATATTTACTAGCATTTAAATGCCCAAATGCAAGTTACATATGATTTAATTCAATGACCTTATGATGACCTAGAAAATTGTGAACCAATTTTGGCAGAGGTTCTAACCCAAGACAAATGATGGACATTTTAGAAGGGCATTTCAGGTTCATTGAAAAAGATTTTAGTAAACCCTAGTTGTTTCCAGGGGGTGCTGGGGGTTCTATCATCCCCATTTCAAGTTTCTGGAAAAGTTTAAACATGATGCAACACTCTAATGCATGAACTAGCTAGGGTGTGACACGACATCAGCCCATAGCGCGGGGACCCCGACCGGGATGCACCGACAGTGGTTTTCTCCCTCGCTGATGTCGACCGCGTCTACGCAGAACACCCTCCCCTTCCCCCGGTGGCGGGATCAGGCCGGATCCGTGACTAGCGGTGTGGCCACCGTCGTTCTATGCGAGAGAGTGTGAAGAGAGCAACCCAAGCAAGCAGGCTTGTAGCTTAGGCTCCTGCTAATGTGTATATATAGTGGAGCGGTTTTCTTTTTCTCTCCATATCAACCTTTTTTATATTGCGTACGTGTCATTGAAGAGTGAAATGATGGTTGCTTCGTCTGACCAACTTACTGTGTGATTTGACTGCTCACTTAGTCATATTACTGCGGCCCCTTCACGTACTCCCCCTACGTGTATGACCGTTCCTGAGTCTCACTTGTACTTATCTCTATTTTATTTCATGACACGTGGACCCAGATGCTGGATGGCCCACGTGTCGGCGAAAGGAAGAAAAACGAGTTCCGATGACCGACAAGTAGTAGTATTTCCATGCAAAAGGATCTTACGATGCATGAGCTGTTTGTTGTGTTATCGACCAAAATAACCCTGCGTGCAGGTTTGTCTCACTCCTATGTGCCCTACCTGCTCTAACATCCATCATTTCAGCAAGGGGTAATGTCGTCTAAAACTACGTCCACGCAGTACATTATGGGATTTTGACCAAAAGCTTATGCGCACTATAAAACAGAACAGAGGGAGTTTGTTATACGATGCTCGTATTTCCATGCTAATACTTGGTCGTTGAAAAGAGAAGGTCATTGAATCATTGATCTATCACTTGTTTCTGAATGAGATAGTGAATTGGTGATACTGTGATTTCCATTTGAAGGTCAATGATGTACGCATGAGTAAACGGAACAAAATGCCTCTACGCGCATCCTGTCCAATACTCCCTCCTTTCCGGTTTATAGGGCTCACCTCAAAAAGTATGTTTTTCCATTTTATAAGTCTCAATTCTACTACTCCCTCCGTCTAGGTGTATAAGTCATCTTACGAAAACCAAATAATCCCAAAACACTTAGACGCGGTGCATTAACTTTCACCTTGTTTCTTGTTTCTTCACATAAATAAAGGAATCAGCCAATAAGAGATGTGGGGCGTGTATGACTTCAATGACTTGAGACTTTCAAACACTACATGCAGTGGTCAGTTCATTGCATGCAATGCTATTAATTAGCAAATAAGCATCAAAATCTCTCGTTTTTTCCTCCACCTTGGTCACGGTGCACAACCTAAGATGATTTAGACGGAGGGAGCAGTACTTACCATCACATGTTCAGATTTCAAGGTGTATTAAATCACTACATGCAAGGATGAAGAAAAAACTCACCAATGCATGTAGAAGTTCTTGGTCATTAAGTGGCCATGCATGCATGTGGTGTAATTAATGCATCGGTATGCACAAAATTTTGAGAAAAATGGGAGTACTAATTAAGTACTTTTGTAGACTATGGAATTAATTCCACCATTCATCGTCTACCTTGGTTGAAGAGATTTTCAAATCAAGCCCTATAAACCGGAAAGGAGGGAGTAACAAGAACCATTGGCCAAGGCTTCAGGCGCCAGTTATTACGTACCTACTCCCTCCTTCCGGTTTAGTACTAGTACTCCCTCCGTCCTGGTTTATTGTCCCCTTTGTACTCAAATCATGGGCTCATTTTCCTCAAGAATTTGTCTTTACCAACGTATTAATATCGTCAATACATGCGTGAACAACGAACGATTAAACCTTGAATGCAAAATTTTGACAAAGCTTTGAAATATGAACATGTGAATGTGAGGGACTACAACCTCGTGCATGCATGCAACAGTCACATGTACACATGCACACAAAAACGCGCGCGACGCCCTAATGCATGCATGCACGCGACGGAACACACATGCTCATGGTCAAGTGCTCAACCTACACGTGCATGCACACACGTACTCAGCCAGGGTGAGCTAGTGACCGTATAAACACCGGAAAATGTATATATTGACCGCAATGAGCGTATTATGAAGTCCACTGACCGTATTTTTATAAATATACAGTGACCTCCAGTGTATTTATCTCATTTCAAATTTTGCCATATTAACTGGAAAGGAGGCAGTATGGACTAGCATTACTTTGTTGTGTCCCGTCAACTTGCAGAACGAGGAGAAGCTTGCAGGACAAGGAGAAGCTTGTGCGCGGTGGCTTGCAGTACAAGGAGAAACTTTTGACTAATGCAAGCTCTCCCTCGCTCAGGCGATGGACGTGCAACAGTTAATTAGGTGTCAGATTGCCAGAAGCATACACTGTCGTACCATCATTGTTCGACTTTTCGAAGACGCGAAGAGTCAAGCGCAAGGTTTACTAGTAGTACTACGAGTATTACGTACTATTAGTACTACTATACAGGTACTACTAGGAACCGCATGGTGGAGCATCTGCACTTATTTTATTTTATCTGTGATAAAGCAATCTTCAACACATTTGCTTCTCTTCAAGGGTTCTCGCATGTGATAATGGAAGTTGATCGCATGGAGTTGGTGACACTCTGGAACACTCGCCACAATTTTCGCTTAATTCTGGCTCCTATCCTATTAGAAATACGAGAGCTCAGTAATAATTTCTCTTCTTTTGTTATTCAGCATGTAAACAGGTCAGCAAACCTTCTGGTGCATCTTTGTGTGAAGCGTGCTTGCACTTTGAATGTAACCGAGAGCTGGTTTGATGAAACACCTAGCTTCCTATAGTGACCAGTCTCTTGGCTGATTGTCCTAAGAATGCTTTTATATGAATAAAGCTCTCTCATTTACCTGCAAAAAAAATTAAGCCATATTAACCAGAAAGGAGTTAGTACGGACTAGCACTACTTTGTTGTGTCCCGTCAACTCGCAGAAAGAGGAGAAGCTTGCAGGACGAGGTGAAGCTTGCTTATTATACTACTATGCCCTCTCTGTCTACCACAAGCACGGTGGCTCGCAGGACGACGAGAAGCTTTTGACTAATGCAACCTCTCCCTTGCCCAGGCGGTGGACGTGTGGCAGTTCATTCGGTGTCAAATTGCCAGAGGCATACACTGTAGTACCATCATTATTGTTCGACTTCCCAAAGAGGCGAAGAACCAAGAGCAAGGTTTAATTAGTAGTACGAGTAGTACTACTTAGTACTAGTATACAGGTACGAGGAACAACATGGTGGAGCGTCTGCACTCTTATTTTATTTTAATCTGTGATAAAGTACACATTTATTCCGGAGAAGTGCGGAAAATGGCAGCCCAATGAAGTGGTGCTATTCAAAAACGTCGAACATGTAATGATGACATCGATCAACCATGCTCTAATATTTCTTGGCCTCCATGCGACACCTAGCCCATCTGTGTTCTCGCTCCTCGTCTCTCTCCAGGAGTGACGGGTTGGCCATTTTGCCATCAGTTGAGATCGGTTTGCTCACACTCCAGTCCCACATGTCGGTGATATGCCAAGAGGAAGCGCGTTGACTGACAGGCCATACGTGCACTTGGTTTTGCACCTTCATACTAGTATGAGCGGATTCAAAGAAGAGTGTATTGATGGTTGCTTCGTCCGAGCAACTTACTGTGGGAAAGGTGGGGCTTATGATTTGACTGCTCATAACTCACTATTAGTGCGGCGCAATGATCGGGCTCAGTCTCCCATGTGGTTATGCACTCTAATTTGGTGCATGGCACATGGAACCGGATGCTGAATGGCTTATGCCAATGCTATCAAGCTTCCAGAATTTGATTACATAATTGACGTACACATAATTTTCCAGCAACATGAAATTGTACAATGCTCTGAAGCTTTCAGCTTTTGTTTCATGTGTCTTGTCAGCTGGAAGGTTGTCTCGTTACAACATCAATCAAATACTAGAAAGGAAACTAACATCCATGCTATTTCGAAAAAAATAAAAAACTAACTTCCTTGCTAATGCATCTCAATGATTAGAAGATTAGAGCTAATATTTACATCACAACAGAAGACAAAGTTGTGAGAAGGTGTTAAATTAAAACTGATCCATGCTTTCATTGGCAGCAACTTCCCCGCAGCTCTGTCTAAATCAACAAGGCATGTTGGGGAAAAAAGTAGCTGTCAGGAGCATGGAACATTCCGATCATTTTGTGCAGTTCCACTAAAATAGAGCTAAGCGTCCCTGTTCCAAAGATATTGAGTAAGTGTGATTACAATAATAGAGGACTGTTGATGAAACAATAAACACACAAATAGAAGCCGGTCACCTTTGCAGTGTCTCTTAAGACTAACTAGTTGGAGAATATTAAGAAAATAGTTGGAGAAGATTAGGCTCGGAGTTGGATGAGGAGGATAGCGCAAAACCAATCTCCCTTTGTGCAGTCCCACTAAAATGTAGAAACGTTGCCCGTGTGACATTTCAACAATACTGCACAAAACACTCCTAAGAAAAAAAGTGATTTGTGCAGTTTAGCAAAAGGTCGCAATAGCGACGAGGTGAAATGGATAGCCATGTTTGCAAAAAGAGGTAGAAAGGAAACAATTACTGGCCAATAACAGTTTATGACACATACGCCGACAAAAAAGAAGCATATTCCTTGTCCTAAGGAAAGACATCAGCATGGTTGTTTATCTAAAATGGTGTGAGGACGAGATTGCAACATGGAAAATACGCCGACCGGGCTACGTTTTGGGCAAAGAACTAGGGAAGATCCACATGCAGGATTTTCCACATGCAGTGATGCAGCTTGAAGCTACATCGGTATTTCCCCAAATAGGAAGGGATGATGCAGCACATCGGCGGTAGGTATTTCGTTCAGTGATGAAACCAAGGTTATCGAACCAATAGGAGAACCAAGCAACACTACGTAAACAGCACCTGCACACAAATAAAAAATACTCGCAACCCGACGTGTAAAAGGGGTTGTCAATCCCTTTCGGGCAACGGCGCCAAAAATTGGCAAACGGACATGAGAGAGTAGTAAATATTGATAGATCGAACGCCAAATAAAATAAAGTGCAGCAAGGTATTTTTGTATTTTTGGTTTAATAGATCTGAAAATAAAAGTGGCAAATAAATAAAAAGGCAAATAGCAAAATAGATCTTGAAAGCAAATATATTGAAAAAGAGACCCGGGGGCCGTAGGTTTCACTAGTGGCTTCTCTCAAGAAAAATAGCAAACGGTGGGTGAACAAATTACTGTTGGGCAATTGATAAAACTTCAAATAATCATGACGATATCCAGGCAATGATCATTATATAGGCATCACGTCCAAGATTAGTAGACCGACTCCTGCCTGCATCTACTACTATTACTCCCCACATCGACCGCTATCCAGCATGCATCTAGTGTATTAAGTTCATGGAGAAATGGAGTAATGCAATAAGAACAATGACATGATGTAGACAAGATCTATTTATGTAGAAATAGACCCCATCGTTTTATCCTTAGTAGCAATGATACATACGTGTCGGTTCCCCTTCTGTCACTAGGATCAAGCACCGTAAGATCAAACCCACTACAAAGCACCTCTTCCCATTGCAAGATAAATAGATCAAGTTGGCCAAACAAAACCCAAATATCGGAGAAGAAATACGAGGCTATAAGCAATCATGCATATAAGAGATCAAAGAAGACTAAAATAACTTTCATGGATAAAAAGATAGATCTGATCATAAACTCAAAGTTCATCGGATCCCAACAAACACACCGCAAAAAGAGTTACATCATATGGATCTCCAAGAGACCATTGTATTGAGAATCAAAATAAAGAGAGGAAGCCATCTAGCTACTAACTACGGACCCGTAGGTCTACAAAGAACTACTCACGCATCATCGGAGAGGCACCAATGGAAGTGGTGAACCCCTCCATGACGGTGTCTAGATTGGATCTGGTGGTTCTGGACTCTGCGGCGGCTGGAATTGATTTTCGACTACTCTCCTAGGGTTTCTGGAATATTGGGGTATTTATAGAGCAAAGAGGCGGTTCGGGGGGCACCCGAGGTGGCACAACCCACCAGGGCACGCCTGGGCCTCCAGGCACGCCCTGGTGGGTTGTGCTCCCCTCGGAGCACCCCCCCAGGTGCTTTTCCGGCCCACTGGATGTCTTCTGGTCCAAACAAAATCCACAAAAAGTTTCGCTGCATTTGGACTCCGTTTGGTATTGATTTCCTGCGATGTGAAAAACATGCAAAAAATAGCAACTGGCACTTGGCACTATGTCAATAGGTTAGTACCAAAAAATGATATAAAATGACTATAAAATGATTGTAAAACATCCAAGAATGATAATATAACAACATGGAACAATAAAAAATTATAGATACGTTGGAGACGTATCATGCAGCAACGTGGGAAGATGGGCAGTGGAGCAAGGCCGGAGGAAGCTATACCTGAGGGTCGTCGGGATGTAACTAGGAGGGCGCCGGCGGCCGAGATCTGCCCATACCGCGCCAGCGAGCAAGTGACGAAGGCCCTACCGCGTCGGAGCTTGGTCAGAGAGAATGGTGAGTACCGTAGATAGGGACGTGCTGCCTCGACGCCGTCGAACGGAGAAACGATGCACATCCTCCCTTTCCACCGGCAGACGGGATGCGGCCGAATCAGTGACCAACGATGAGAGAGAGAGAGGCCACCGCCGCCTTGTGCGAGATAGTGTGACGAGAGACAAACCTCGGCAGGCAGGCTCCATTGTATATAGTGGAGCGAATTTATTTTTTCTCGATAATAATCGTTTTATATTCTGTACGTGCCATTGAGGAATATAACTTTATTTAAAACTAACGCGTCAAGTCGAACTTTGTTCCTTGTACACATGGTGCACGACCCTCCTTCAAGTAAACAACCGCTACATGCGTCAAATTATCACGTGGGCTGCCTTTTCGTACATAAATTAGCTCCACCATGTACCTATGCGGGTGTGGCCGGGAACGAGACATGAGTACGTGCGTCCTGTGTGCACCTCTTCTCTATGTGCAGGTACCCCACGTACATGGGTGTGTGTAAGAGAGATGGTTTGTGCGAAACAAAGGCAATGTGTCGATGATATCTCAAACAAAAAATGTAACATATGCAATGTGGGTGAAACAGAGGCCTGGATATATCATATATAGAGGGAGCGATCCACGAGAAGAGAGTAGAGGGATCATCAGCGTGAGATATCGATAGAATCGAAGAGAGGGATGAAGTGTGCGGGTGCGCGATCGATAAAGAGTGCCATCGAATTTGTGTTTGCCCATGTCAAAGATATAGGGCGGCTGGCCTACTGGAATGTGAGAGGGGAGAGGTGCAGGTAATCTCTATGGCATGGATACCTACGTACAACATTCGACTATCGGTGTGTGGGGGGGGGGGCAGAGACCTAACTATAGAGAGGTAGATTGACTGGTATATGTGTGGAGAAGGAGAGAGACCTAGCTATGTATTGAGGGAGATCGATCGGCATCCATGCATATGTGTAGCAGAGGAATAAGGTTCGGAGAGAGACAAAGCTAGAGTGTCGGAGGGTTGGTGGTGGAGTTGCTTCTCACAAATGGTGGGAGAGGCCTGCTAGACAAACCGAGGGTACGACTGTAATATCAATAAGAGAGGGGATGCGTGCCTGTCTGTGCACGTGCGTGTGAGAGACGGGTCGGGAGGCATGCAAGGATGATGAGCGGGGATGATATGGCTGTGGTAAGAACACGTAACTACATAGGAAGATCAATCGTCGTGTGTCGGAGAAAGGGAGAGACATAACTAGTGAGGTACGTCGATCGGTGCATGGGGAAAGAGTTATAGTCGACCTAGCAATATATTGGGAGATCGGTAGGTATACATGCATGCATGTGTTAGAAGCAACTAAGGCCCGGAGAGACGGATAGAGAGAGAGGGATGCGGCTAGGAGGTGGTGCGAGAGGCCGACTATATCGAAGGGGGGAGGAGTGTGCGAGTATGAGATCGATGAAAAGAGGGGTGGGAGTGTGCACGTGCGTGGAACCATATTAGACAGAGGGGGGCATGGACGATGAGAAGAGAAGAGGGAAAGCATGTGTTTGTGGTACACACACTTGGCTAGATAGGTATATCGACCGGTGTGTGCCGGAAAGAAGGAGCTAGGGGCCTACACACACCGTGGGTGAATGACCTAAAGAGAAATAATGAATGTGTGCGATGGAGAGAATGCTGAGGGAGGGTGAGAGGGGGGCGGGCATGTGCATGCACGAGAGAAAGTTAGCGCTAGCTACAAAGAGAAGAGGATTGTGTGGGTGTAAAAGACGAACAGAGATCAAAATTCATTATAAAAGTGGATTCGGATATTTGAACAAGAGATCATAGTGTTTTAAACCGACGCATGCATGAATATAATGGTGATATGCACGGTGTGGTTATGAACATGTTATACTACATATAATATATATAACATTTATTTGAATTTTTGATTATTTGTGGCTTTTGCAGCTCAGGGCTAAATACTTGTCATAATGTAGGGGGCGGGGCACTATACTTTGTGTGATAAACACAGTGTACATATGAAACATGGTTTAGATTATGAAGATCTAGCTAGTACTTCAAATGTACTATTATTTGGAATCAACATCAAGTGTATTCAAAATTTTGAATTTGAGTTCATATAGTACACATAGTTCATATCTAACTCTATAGTAATCTTGTGGTGTGGTGTTAATATAATGTACAAATGATGGTTTAACTTGGCAAAAATCATGATTGTAGATTCTTATTCAAATAGAGAAACAAATTCAAATTTAGTTCAAATTGCAGTGGTAGTATATACATTTGGAATGCACTAAAATGTTCGTATGAGTAGGTTACATGCATTATACAGCTAGCGAAAAAAATTAATTGGACATAACATGGATTCATTGTTTTGAATAGCATTTGTACAGTAAACGGGACAAGACTCTCTCTTTGTGTGGTGCGAATAGTTTTCTTTTTTTTCATTGAGGGAAGTGCGAATTGATTTGGTACGTTCATTATTACACATTAGGCTTGTCCCAAAATTTCAACCCGCGCCTTGTTATCCCGAAAATTCAGATATCGCTTTGTCTCTTTGTGCTCCAAAAACTCGCGCCTTCACAACCTGCGCCTTCCTATCCCAAAATTACAACGCACGCGAAAACTCTCTCCAGCTGCCAAATCCCAACACGCGAAATCCCCATTCTAACCCTGAGCCGAAAGGGCCGCTAGTTCAAATTGGTGGGGGTACTTTTGTAAAACACCCTATATTTTGGACAAGCGCGTCCCTAAGTCATGGTTCCACCCTCCCATCACCTCCTTTTCGCCATTCAAAAACCCAGGCCGCCATTACCTCTCTGCTCCAGCCGTGAAACCCTACCCTCCTTTGTTCGGCACCCCACCGCTGCCCGAACCGGAGCCTCTTCCCCGACGGCGTCATCCATCGCAACAGCTTGGCCTCCCTCATCCACTGCCCCGGATGAGGATCCGTTGTCGATCTCGTCATCCTGCCGGTCCAGCCGCCCCGTCATCCACCTCCAAGGAGCTGCTCCGACGATCGCCTCGTCTATCGCGGCTGCTCCATCCCCACAACACCGCCTTAACCTTCTCCACCGGTACCGCAACATCCTCGCTGACTCCTCGGACGAAGCCGAGGCCTACTCGGCGCCACCAAAGAGGTTGTACACTCATCGCATTGCACCTTCTCCTTAACTCGACCTCCCGGCACCGCTGGTGGTTGATCCCGCTCCCCCATGGCGTGGCTACCTCGTAGTCGGCGCCGCCGGTGACATCTCCACGGCGGCTCTCCCCTAGTGCGAGGCTCCCTCGACAGCGGCGTCCATACCAGCCGGAGCTGCTGCTGCTTCGGCTCTCGCTCGCTCGCGCTACTGCTACTGCTCCGGCTTTCGCTCGCGCTGCTGATGCTATTACACTGGGTACTGTAGCTACACGAGTTGTTGCTCTGGCTCTAGTTCACGCTGCTGCTCCAGGCGCTGCTACTCCGGCTGCTATCTGCTAGTGTCTTCCCTGTCGATCGCCTGCTGATTTAGATAATTGATTCTCTACTACTAGTGCTCGAGCGGCCTAAACTACATATGAAGTGCTTCTCTGCTACTAGTGCGTTCAGTTTCGACTGTAACATTCAAATTCCACAGTAAATTTCAGTTTCGATAGTTAAGTTCAGAGTCAACAGTTTTTACCTCATCTGTTGGAGTCAGGTGTTTTTTGGTGATGTAAATTTTACATCTACCACTTTTTGGTAATGTATTTTACAACATCTATTGGAAATGCTATTAGAATCCCACTTGAGATTAACGATGTCTGTCTTGTACTGCTTTAGCCTCGACGTCTTACAGCTCA
The DNA here is from genome assembly GCA_011799875.1 of Thinopyrum elongatum. Lineage (NCBI taxonomy): Eukaryota > Viridiplantae > Streptophyta > Magnoliopsida > Poales > Poaceae > Thinopyrum > Thinopyrum elongatum. The sequence goes on from CM022298.1 coordinate 468,153,882, forward strand.
CCGGAGCTACTCCAACGACGGAACCATCCATCACAACAGAGCAGTACCCTGGACTTCGTCTACAGACGCCTCAGAACTTCCTCCACACCTCCGACAGCCACCTCTGCCGCAACTTCTTCAGCGACCAACCCAATGATGCTGAGGTCAACACGGCTATGCCAAAGAGGTTGTAAACTTGTTGCATCACTTATTACTCTACATTCATGTCGATCCATTAGGGCTATTTTGGTTCAAAGGAAAAGGTGAAGGAAAAACATAGCAATAGGAAATTTTCCTATGGTACTCTACTATTTCAATTATTCAAGCATTTGGTTGAAAGGAATGGAGCAAAACATCCACCTGGACCTACTTTTTAAAATCCTATGCATGAAAACAAGAATAAGTGCATCAGTGGCAGAATAACATTCTAACTGTACACATTTTCATATGGTTTCACTTTAATTTGGCCATGTTTCTTTGCGTTCCTCTGTTCTTCCAATTCCTGTGAACCAAACACCCAAGTTGACCTAAATCCTGTGTTTACAAATGCTTTGTTTCCCACGTGCATTCCTATCCTATTCCAGTGTTTTTCCTATCCCTACAATTTTAGAATCCTGCAAGCCAAAGGAGCCCTTACAGAATTACTTCAGTTATAGATAGGTGTCAAAAAAACTTTGTGTGGTTTGTCCTGCTCCTGCCGCGACGTCGTCCACCTCACCTGAGCTGCTCCATCAACAGAAGCATCCACCCTACCAGACATCACAACTCCTGACCGTCTTTCGCTGCTTCAGATCTCCTTCCCTACTGCCGGCACCCACCGCAACTGCATCACCATCATCGACTCAGCAGATGAACCTGAGGAGTACACAGGTCCGCAAGAGAGGTCGCACTCTTTTGTTTCTGCTTATGTTATGCATTGCTTAATATTACCTGCTATTTTATCGTCATGATCACCACTTAAACTCCAAGTCAGGTCCAAATTAATGTTCAATCTTGAGTTTTAAAATGCTTGTGGGGCACATATCGAGGCAACAATGAATAATATCTCTGTCTATTATCTGGTTCACCTAGGGTATGTCTATGTTGTTCATCTTGGGTGGGAAACAAATAGTAAAGCAATCATCATCTGTCTATTTATTAAATTAAAGTTATCATCAGCGTGCTATCATTGTTTTTGGATCTATCCACTAGTTGTTACCATCACTCTAGATTTATGCATGCTCTCCTTACATAATCTCACTATATTTTTTTTCGTATGCATGTCAGATATTGTACACAGTCATGCTGAACAGTAGAGAAAAAAAAGAGTATTGCGTGGCAATACAATGTCATGCAGACATCGCTCCATGGTGGGTGCAATGGTAAACCCTCCCCCTCCTCCAGATTGTAATCCAAAGGAAGATATTTGTTCAGAGGCGGATTCAGATGAAGCTGACCACTCCTATTTACCCCCCAAGGTGTTTGCTCTAACTTGGCATGATGATGTTGGTCATATCATGCATATGTTGCCTTGGAGTTCTTACTTTCGACATCTTAGATGTCATCTGGTTAGTTTAGACATGTTCTGTAATGCCACCTGTTTAGTTTCTATATCATATATGTGAACTATGCAATCTCATCTTTTTTAGCCAGCCATAATATATGTGAAATATGCAATGCCATCCTGTTTAGCCAGGCATCATATATTTGAATTATATCTTGCCATTCCTTTTCTTCATTACATTTCCATTTATCGACAATGTTTGTACATTCAACTACTCTTCCGTGAATCAGCCATTTGAGTGGGTGATGGAAAAATCTGGAGTGAAAACAAGGTCTTCAGAGCAAATAGTGCTCCCTGTCGAAGCAGATCTCTTGTTGGGTCCAGATAGCTCCTCAGAGATGGATTCAGAGGCAGATGACCAGTCCTATTCCCCCACCAAGGTGTATGCTCTAACTTGGCACAGTTATACTACTCATATCATTCATATGGTGTCTTGCATTGCATAGTTTAGACATCATATACACAATATCCAACACCATGTTCTTAGTTCAGACATCATATATGTGAATGCCATCTGCTTAGTATATAAATCACATATGTGAATTATATCATGCAATCCTGATTACTTAGATAACATGTATGTGAATTATGTCATGCGAACCTATTTACTAAAGACATCGTATAATTATCTCATGCCATCCTGTTTAGTTAGTCATCATATCTTTGAATTATGTCAGGCTATGCTATCCAGTTTAGATAGACATCATATATGTGAAATTATGTCATGCTATCCTTTTTAGTTAAACAATATATATGTGAACTATTTCATGCCCTCTTTTTCTCACACTATCTATTGCATCTGTCTCTCATACAAGGTCTGTACATTCAACTACTTTTCTTGTTTATCATCCATTTGAATTGGAGGGGGTGATGGCTGTATCTAGCAGAGTAAAAACACGGTCTTCAAATAAAACAATGCTACCTCTTGGTGGAGATAGAACCCCGGTTGTACATGCACAAGAACCAGCCCTACCACACATAACCTAGACTCTCGCAGATTGTACCCTACTCCGATGGACAGAGAACCAGCTTCACCCAATCTAACCCCAACCCCAGCAGATAGTAATCTAGTTCCAGTTGACACAGCACCATCTCCAACACAGAGCTCCGAAACAACAGAAGTTAGTAAGGCAACTCCAATGCCCAAAGCGCCAGGACTACCACGGCGAACCCCAACTCCACCAGTTAGTACACCTATTCATGTGGACAAAGCACAACCAGCCATTCATAGCTTAGTATCTATCGCATTTGATGTTGTTAAATCCTATGTGCGTATCTTCCCATCATGGAAATATTATACTGAAGATGAAGGAAAAGGCCAGTTGCAGGTGTTCGTCCATGAGTTATGTGTAAGTAATGTTATTCATGGCAATTACTTTGCTTTGTCCCATACATTCTACCTTCATGCTGGTTATAATACAACAAATGTTCCCATTTTTCTCTATAGAGAAGGACCGATTTGGAAACTCAGGATGAGGTAACCTGTGCTAATACCTCTACTATCTTCAAGAATGCTTTGTGGCAGTATCGGAATTACCTGAAGAAAACGTACTTCACTGGCAAGGAAACTCATCAAATTCCCTTACTTTCTCCTGAGACACATTTACGGGAGGATGACTGGGAACGCCTTGTTCGGTACTGGTCCCGAGGCAAGAATGCGGTAAGGTCTATGAGGTCATTTTTTATTTTGAAGTACTATATGCCTACATCTTACTGCACTCTGTTCGTGTAGAACAAGTGCTTAAACCTGAAGAACAACTGTTCTCATTTAAGATTCCATTGCTATGGTGCATACTGCTTTGCTCTTGTATCACTGTATTTACTCATACAAACTTATTTCTAAATTGAAGGATCCAATCGAAACTCCAATGGCACAACAGGTATGTTTAAACATGTTTCTTTAATTGGTTTGCTCTTCTAAATTGCTCTGTTGATTTCAATTTCAATTGTGTATACAGTTGACTTCTCATATCATGCATATTACTAGCATCACAACAGAGCCAATAGTGTTGTTGTATATTTATACCCGCGGTACCCATCTGAAATCTTGTTGTGTCGTGTAGTTTCCCACACTTTTATTCTTTCAATGCTGCTTTGTCTTGAGCTGATATGATTTGAACCGTGTCTCTATTTTGATTTGGCAAGACAATGCAGTGACCACATCACATAGATATATGTTTGTTTGATGCTTTTATTATGTACTACTTCGCAATAGAAGACTTGGTAGTTTAATCCTGTCCACCTTACTACTGAACAGGTTCATCGAAATGAGTTTCATATACTACATGCTAAACCTGTTATGTGTCTGCTTGTTTCTTCTTTTAGAATGCTGACACAATATTGGGAAGAGTACCTTATTAAGCAATGGTAAAGGAAGTAATGCAGATAAGGTTCAGGATAGTGAGACATCCTTGTTGGTCTCCAACAAAGTTGATAAAACAGTTAAGGAAAACTATCTTGAAGACAGTGAGACAACCCCAAAGTTCAGTCTTGATGTAGTGTTCGAGTTACTAGCCGCTACCGCTAGCGCAAGCTCTTCAAACTCACTGTCTGAATCAGTTCGATTTCTTGAGTCTCAACTACAAGCTGAAAGACATCGATCGGCTGTGCTGCGAAAAGAAGCCGAAGGACTAGGAAGTCCCTGGAGAATTTAGATGCATACTTTCTGGTGCAACAGCAAGCGTTGGAGGATTTTAGCGCCAAACAGGAGAAAGCTAATAAGCTTGCTAACCTTATTGCCAGCATGGTGGATACCCAGGATAACGTTTCTTGAGCTCTTCTAAAGTTGTTTCAGTTATGGACTTGTTTTGCTGCTGCGTTTATTTGCACTGGTGGCCAATTTAGATGGCCAGTGTATGTAATATGCTGCTTTGTTCCCTATATTTGCACTGGTGGCAAACTTTAATGCCCGGTGGATGTAATATGTGTAATAGCCGTAATAGCCTAGCGTAAGCTGTTTGCTTATTTATTTCCTTATTGTCTTGTTTATTTGTTTGGTTGTAATCACTGCAGTTCTTTTTCCACTTTTAAAACTAGGCCACAATAAACATGGGCAACATACGGACCATTGTAACCATGGTCCTGCTACCTCCTGTAGTGACCATGGGCCTCCTATGGGCCGTAGGATCCATGGGCCTTCTACGGGCCGTATAATCTGTTGGTGCAATATTTGCCCTCTTGTGTTTTGGAGATTGTTGACAGAAACAGGTATGGACTGATTTTTTTGCTAGTGCATACAGAGAGAAATAGTCCATGCAGAACAGAAGAGAATGTTGTCTAAGGTGTCAAGTTCGAGGAACTTCACCGAAGAATATCTGCATTGCAAAGAAGAATGAGCTACATCTATTGAAGACATGTAGACAAGAAGATTGATGTGAAGGAGTTAGCCCCTCGAAAATCATTGCTGACGTGAAGCAATTGGTTCGGAGATTCTGTCCGAAGGAATATGACTGCAGCGAATGGAAGTCAAAGACAAAGTGAAGACGTATTCATTTCATTGTTCTTCTTTCATTTATTTGAGTCATAGGACCTCCGTACTATTAAGAGGGGTATAGGTTCTTGAAGCTTAGATCCGCTATGATTCTTAGCCCAAAACCTATGAAAGATGCGAGAGAAATCTCTTTATGCTTCGAATGATTAGCTGGCAGCAGTAGACGTTGTTCTTCGTGCTGCAGGAGATATCTTTCGAACTAAGGAGTTAGCTTTACTTGCTCCGCAAGTAATGTTACCGTTGTGCTCAATTTCCGACCGTTGGACTCGGGTCGTTCGGCCATTAGCTGCTCCACATGTCCAATTTGGTCATCCCCCTTCAAGGAAGGCTGCGGCTATAAATAGCCACCCTGCTCCATCGTTGTTCGTTGGCTGCTCCGCTTACGATTTCTGACAAGATTGACTAAGCAACCCCTCTCCGAGTGATTTGAGTTTAAGATCCACCGAAAGAAAAATCAAGATCCCAAAACTTACACAGTGGTTTAGCATCACGGTAGTTCTGAGTTAGAGTTCTTGTACCTATTACTCTTTAGAGCTGCGCACTCTCTAGACGGATAGGTGTCAGCTCGAGTGTTGAAGAGTTGTTGTCTTCACTGAGCTAGATCTTCGGCAACCAAGAGTCATTGTGGTTCATGAAGGTCGGCCGGAGGTTTGGAGATCACCGACAAGTATCTACCACGAGTGAAATCAACTAGAGTCTGATCAGCTCTGAGTTGAAGGAGAATAGGGCAAAGAGAGTTTATCTTCCATGTTAAGTCACAACCCCTCCAACCAGACGTAGTCCTTTGGTAGAAGGGCGAACTGATCTACCAAATCTCTCTGTCGCCATCGAGCACCACTGGTTCAATCTACGTCACTGCATTACCTTCATCAGTTTACATTCGTGCTCTGTGTCGATAGTTTATATGATCTATTGCTATATGCGGCATATCTTTAGTCTGTATCAACTGTTATCATTTGTCGCTTGCCCTGTTACCCTCTTCTCATTCAATGTAGTCATTTCATTCGCTTACTCTGCCACTCATACTTGTTCAATCTCTTGTATATCTCTGTGTTGTTTTCATTCACCCTGTCGTAGTTCTTTCTCGTGGTTATCTATCATTGTTCATCACTTTGTTTCTCCCTCATGCTGTTGCATCTGTTAGCATATTGCATTACCATCGCCATTGTCAAACCTGTGATATCTTATACTCGTGCTATCATTGCTTCTTTCATCGATAGATATGATCCTAGATAAAGTGCATGTTTAAGTTTGTATCTACCAAACCTTATTTCCGCTGTTGTGTTTGGTATAAATTCATAACATTCAACAGAATTTTTGAATCTCCCATTCACCCCCCTCTGGTCGATATACTCTTGGTCCTAACAATTGGTATCAGAGAAGGTACTCCCTGTCTCTGCTTATTAAAGGTCTAACATCCTTGGAGTTTTGAGTATGTCATATGCAGGTAGATCCTCGCACTCTGAAAGATTTCCTATCTTCGATGGAAATGACTATCTCTACTAGAAAGAGATAATGAGAATCAGAATTCAAGCCATCGATCTAGAACTGTGGCAGATTGTGGAAAATGGATACACCATTAAGCACCCTGATGCTCCAACTTCTGATGACAAAGCTATGTTGCGGTTGAATGCACAAGCAAAATATATTATCTGTGCAAGTATCTCAAAGGAAATTTTCATTCGGTTCTGAATGCTTGACACTGCAAAGCAACTCTGGGATGCCATAAAAATGCTCATGAAGAATTCATTGCCAGAACAGACCCTCACACTCAAATGCTTCATGCCATGTTTACTAGCTTCAGAAGCCTTCGAAAAGAAAGTGCTATGGAACTCACCGATCGGTTGACAAATATTGTTGAAAGACTTCATTAACGAGGAGTAACTGATATCACCGATAGAGATGTGGTCAATAAGCTGCTAAGTGCTCTTGATGCAACCTTTGATCCCATCATAGCAGAAATCAAGCAAAGACCAGACTATGAAGAATTTCACTATGTAGAGGTCATGACGTTGTTGTCGATTCACGAAGAAAAGATGGAACTAGAAAGTGCAGATCAAGAATCTTCTTCGGAAAGTGCAGGAGAAATTCTCTGCAATTAGGGCAGTTCACAAGAAGAAGAAGATGTTGAGAATCAACACACCATCACCAGGGAACTAGAGATGCTAACAGAAAGGCTAAGTGATCTCAGAAGACAAAATTTGTGCCTCACACATGATGACGAATTTGACTTGCCTAAATCATCAACAAAGTTACCTCCGAAAGAAATGAAGTGCTTCAAGTGCAAACAATTCGGTCATCTCATAGCAGACTATCCTAGCTGGGAAGGAAAACCTAGTAATAGATGGAAATATCTTCACTGCAGAGGATTCAAACGAATGGATCGTCATACTAAGCTCTCGAAGAAAATTGAATCTTCCTCATCTTCTTCGACGAGACCAGTCACTGACGTGAAAGCCAGAGCAACCATAGAACCCAACATGAAGAGAATATCTCAGCTGAACAAATCATATTTTGATATGAACCTGGATTCTGAAGAGGAGTCGACCAAATCAAAATCATAAGATGAAGAGCTTCACGGAAGGATAGGAAGGAGCAATGCCTTCATCGCTTATGAATCATCTGAGAATTCATTCAAGTCAGACACTAATGACAATGCTTCAAGTGACGATGAAGCCATTGCGTTCTGTCTCATGGCAAAAACCTCAAAGGATCACGTATCAGCAAAACAATGAAAATCCATGAATGAATATAACCCGAATACATTGCCTATGCTAAACTGGTTAAGATTACTAAATCTCAACAAGATGAACTTGAAATACTTGAGAACAATCTTAGGAAAACCGAAGGATTACTGGTCGAAGAGATGGAGAAGAATCAAAAGTTTATCGAAAAGCATGATGCTTTTTCCTCAACTATTGATGATCTTTCCAACCGATATGATTCACTTACAGTTGACTACGAGAGTTTATCAGATGAACTCCTTAACAGGAATCAAGAACTCGAGTCACCGAAAGAGTCCCATAATGAATTGGCGAAAGAAAAGGCTCCTCTCTTCGCCAAGCATTCCAAAAGTCTTCCTGATGATTTTGTGCCTCCATGCTTACAATGTCTAGAAGGATGCAATGCTGATTCTAATGCTAAATCTTCTAATGCTATCATCGAGAATCTTGCAACTACTATGATTGATATCTCTAACCCCTCTCCCGAGGAATTTGTTGCTCTCTCTGATGAAAATTGCAGATTAAAGAACTTGCTTGAGACAGGAATACTAAAGAGCCTCAAAGGGCATCAAACTCTATGTGATGTACTCAAGAAGTCCATCCTACACAAAAATCCTCGAAAGGAAGGATTGGGTTTCGAAAGAAAACTCAATGTTGATGGAACCTACTGGACTCCCGAGCAATATCCATGAATGAGTTGGGTTCTTGCTAAAAGTGAAATTCTTGAACCTACTGCTCTATCTGGATATGACTCACCCATTTCTGTTGTTCCTAACGAGTCTGATGACTCAAACTACAAACTCTTCAAACAACAAAATGGTAAGGCATTTGCTCAATATGTTGGTACTAACTGCATGTGTGGCACACCCAAGAAGCAAATCTGGGCAAAGAAGTGTATTATTGAAAATCTATCCGTCACTGCTAACTTGAACTTGTAGAATGATTCTCTTCGAGGAAATGGTTATTATTCACAGATTGGCTCTAAAACTTCCTTGAATGGATATCAATCAAACATTCGACAGAAGGAGTACATGCGTACCTCTTCGAATCATTATGCTCATATATCAGGAAATAACTTCAATGCATATTCATATGATTACTCTCGAAATGCACAGGTGAACTGCAGATCTTGCCGAAGGACTGTTCCTGCTCAGTCAAGACAAATGAAAATCGCATTGCCCACACAAGTGTGGGTTGCGAAGAAGAACTAACCCTTCGTGCAGGAACTCTCTCAGGGATTCTTAACATTTATTCTTAACCCTGAGATTCACATTGTTGGTGTTCGCCTGTTGTGTTTATTTGCTCTAGTTTGCCTTTGTGTTTTCTTTTCGCCGTGTTTGTGTTTCATCCGATAAACAACTCACTCATAGCTATTTGCTTTATGTTTTCTTTCAGTTGGCTGAGTGTTTTGTTTCAGTCCCTTTTATCCCTCTATTCTTTCTCATCCAATCTATGCCGTCCGTCATAAGCATGCAATTTGATCCGAAGGAAATTTCTATCCGGCGTCCTTGGTCACGAAAGAAATCAACTTCGAACTTCAATCTGTTTTGGCGTTTTCCCTTCTTCAAACCTTTCGGTCTCCCGCTTAGTTTTTGAGATTTTCACAGGAAACGGTTGCCACGTGCCAATGATCCTGATGATCATGATCGCGTCCATTGAATGTGGAACGTCCCACTTCTGTATGCCATAGATTTCGGAAGAGGTGGTTCTGCTCTCTAGCTATAAATACCCCTCCTGGCATCTTCTTCATCATTTCCTCCTCACTGTGCCTCAAACCCTCGTTCTTCTTCATCCGAGCCCGTGCTCGAAGCAACTCCGCCGAGGAGCTCTGCCGTGGAACTCCAGTGAAACCTCGACGCTGTTGGTCGCGCAAGTGCGGTAAATCTTCATCCCCGCATTGACGTAGTCAATCTATGCTGCCAAGTTAGGGCGCATAGATCTGGAACTACTCCTGTCCTCCTCTCTGTTCTAGGGTAGTTCTTACTGACGCTTTTTTCTTTGAATTATTTCCTTGCGGTCGATCCTTAGGATTCATTAGGTTTTAACTGGTATGGTCTGTAGCCTTTTCTTCGTACTAGTTCTCCTCGATCTAGGATTCACGAGTACTCCTCGAAAGATTAGATAGATTTAACCAAGTCTTGGCTAGGTGAAAATTTATCAAAGACATCTTTTTCAAGTGCTCTGTGGATTCCTCTATTCCTCCCGAAAAACATTCTTTTTCTATCAAAAATGATTCTGTGCATGTTTATGACCCTACCTTGTTTTCCCTCGTATCTACTCTATTTCACAGGTCAGCTATGGCATAGAGTTCAGATGAGTACACAGAGTCCGAAAGAGATTTGCCTTAGCCACCACCAAGGTCAGACCGAATGAGATTGACTGGTGGAGGAAGATCATCAAAGCCATCCAAGACGCCAAAGAAGAAATCTGAATCTGAATCTGAAGAAAATGACGAAGAAGTTCCCTCTTCTCATAGTCAACCCGAGGATGAACTAGTCACTGATGCTCTTACCCTTTTCTTTGAAGGAAATCCAAAGAAGGGTGGTCGTGGCAGAGAGAAGAACACCACTGCCGAGATGTCTGAACCAGATGGGTATAGAACCCCACCAGGAGTTGAAACAACAACCGAACGAAATAACAGGCTGCAAAGGATTTGCCATCACTGGGCGAAGAAATGGTTCAACTATGAAAACGTTCAAGAGAAATATCAAAGTCTGTTTGCTTTCACTCTACCTTGGAATGACTGCATTGCTGAGAACTGCATCGGCCCAGACGATGAAAAAGTCAGGCCTCCTCAACCATCAACTGCTCATCCTGACTCCCTCAAAACCATCACGGATTTTCCTGATGAAGTTGCCAAGAGGCAGAAGGCCAAAGCTAAGCGTGATGCTAGGGCTGCGAAGAAAAATCAGGTTGAAGAAAGAAATGTTGCACTGACTCAACAAGACGTGCAAAAGAAAAAGGATCGTGCCTCCCAGAAGAAATATGTGGCCAGTAAATCCAAGAAGGCCGCTCCTGACTCGTCTGATGAGTCCTCCGATGATGATGCTCCCGAAGAAATACCAATGTATGATCAACGTGCTCTTCTGAACAAGCCATACAAGACCCCCTCACCAGCTAAGGTTTCACCCCCAACAATAAAATCACTAAGACATGCACCTACTCCTGTCAACGCAATTCCGGGAGGAGTCGGTAGTTGGGCACTGGATCCCTTCGGACCTGGAGAATGTGTGACACTGGGTCGGGATTTGGTGAACCAACAGGTCGCTCCTTTAGTTGAAGTATCGGGCCCCTTTTTCGTTGCCTAGGTTACACCTTCGGAATACCCCAGACGGGGATTTCACTCTATTCCCCCCAATCTTCACTTTACGCCACGCCGACTCTCCGTCATGGAATTAGACCAAGGGTCGAAGACCCATACCATAGGACCCCGTCTCCCGTATCTTATCTTTCGCGCGTAGGAGATCGAGACACAGCCTTAGGGCTATGGGGAAAGTGGATCGATTGCCCTAGAATTACAACTACGTAGAGGGTCTCTACAAGTCTAGCTGTCCGAAGAGAAAGCTGAAGCCTCTGCCAAGAAAGCCAAACCAATTGTTCCTGCTCCCACAGAGGAACAAAAATATGACTTCAATCTCATGATCGATATAATTGAAAGTGCTACCTACGATGCAAAATCTGCAGATATCAGTAGTCTTGGTCTTCCTGACGATGTTACCAAAATGGTAACCAAACATTTCATCATGCTGAAGAAAATTACAAAGAAGCTGAATCAGGCTGTCAAGGACAAGAAAACCCTCGAGCAGATGAGGCAAGATGCAAGTACTGAATCCGAAAGTAAACGCCTGAACAAAGAGATTGTTGAGATCACCAAGGCACTCAATGTCATGAGGAATGACAAAATTGATTGGCTCTCGAAACTGAAGATGGATGTTTCTCAGCTGTGTGACAGAAAGAGTGATGAGATTGAGCGTAAGGCTGATCTGGCTCGCAGGAGAATCAAAGAGAAAAAACGATAGAAGGCTAAGGCTAGAGCCAGCAAGCCGAAAGGAATCAAGGATCGCCGCCTTCAATCTATTGTTGATGCTCACCCTATTGACTCAAGCACTCCATTGCAGCAGATCACACCTTCTCCACCTCATGAAGATGAATCCATGCATCAGGCTAGCCATGTGGAAGTTGTTATTCATACTCCTACAGTGCATGATTAAGTTGTTGATATTTTTCTCGAGAAGGATGATGAAGGAAAATGTCTTACCTGAGCAGAAAGCCCCAACTGATGATGAAGTTGACGAAGAGATTGAGGTTGAAAAGGCAGTCCCATCGGCTTCGAAGAAAATGCAAGATGAGCCCTCCAATTCAAAGGAGGAGAATGACAATATGGAGGGGGAGCTTAATGCTTCCCAAGAGAAAACTACCCCAGTCACATCATCTGGTGCCCCTACCCAGATGTATGTTGATCCTCCTCCTCGTTCCACTACTACACAGTTGGAAGAGGAAGAGAAGAAATCTGAAGAGCCCATGGCTCACGAAGGAGTTGTCCCACCTGTTGTTCCCCTGGCATTCGAGAAAGAAGCTATTGTGACCCCAGTCGAAGAAAATCAAGAGAAAGAAAAGGCCCTAGTGCCTGAAAACTAGAAAGCCGCTGAAGGAGTTCCAGCGAAGAAAAATGATGATAATTCCAGTTCTTCAAAGAAATCAGCCCAAGAGAAATCAAGAAAGCTTCGAGCCCCACTGAAGCCTATCGAAGAAGGTGTGCAAGAACCTGATGATATTCGGACCAAGAATGTGAGTAAAGAACATCTGAAGAATCCTCTGGAAACATTTCCTCTCTTCCCAGTTGAAGATGGTCCAAATGGTCCTGTTGGGAAACGTTGCATGGAAAACTAAAAAAAATCTACGCACACGCAAGATCTATCAAGGAGATGCATAGCAACGAGAGGGGAGAGTGTGTCTACGTACCCTCGTAGACCGTAAGCGGAAGCATTTCACAACATGGTTGATGTAGTCGAACTTTCTTCGTGATCCAACCGATCTAGTATCGAACGTACGGCACCTCCGCATTCAGCACCCGTTCAGCTCGGTGACGTCCTCCGCCTTCTTGATCCAGCACGACGGCGAGGTAGTAGATGAGTTCCGTCAGCATGATGGCGTGGTGACGGTGATGGTGAAGTGATCTCTGTAGGGCTTCGCCTAAGCACTACGAAAATATGACCGGGGGTGTAAACGGTGGAGGGGGGCGCCGCACACGGCTAACAATTGATCTATGGTGTGCTAGGCGCCCCCTCCCACATATATATAGGTGGGAGGGGGAGGGGAGGCAGCCTGGCGCACCACATAGGTGGCCGGCCGGCCCTAGGGCTCCTGCCCTGGCCGCGCCCCCCTGCCATGTATTCCCAAGGGGGAAGGAAAGAGGGGGGAGAGGGAAGGAAGTGGGAATCCTAATCCACACTTTCCTTTCCCTTCCCCCTTTCCTTCTCCTCCTTAGGCCGGCCTACTATGGGGGGCGCACCAGCCCCTTGTGGCTGGTGCAATTCCTCTCTTGGCCCATAAGGCCCATAATTTTTGCCGGGGGTGCCCGGAACCCCTTCCGGTGACATGATAAGTACCCGGTACCCCCTGAAACACTTTCGGTGTCCGAATACTATTGTCCTATATATGAATCTTTACATCTCGACCATTTTGAGACTCCTCATCATGTCCATGATCTCATCCAGGACTCCGAACAACATTCGATCACCAAATCACATAACTCATATAATAATATATCATCATCGAACGTTAAGCGTGCGGACCCTACAGGTTCGAGAACTATATAGACATGACCGAGACACCTCTTCGGTCAATAACCAATAGCGGAACCTGGATTCCCATATTGGGTCCTACATATTCTACGAAGATCTTTATCGGTCGAACCGTTATGACAACATACGTAATTCCCTTTGTCTATCGGTATGTTACTTGCCCGAGATTCGATCGTCGGTATCTTCATACCTAGTTCAATCTCGTTACCAGCAAGCCTCTTTACTCGTTCCGTAATACATCACCTTGTGACTAACTCCTTAGTCGTTTGCTTGCAAGCTTATGATGTGTATTACCGAGAGGGCCCAGAGATACCTCTCCAATACTCGGAGTGACAAATCCTAATCTCGATCTATGCCAACTCAACAAACACCATCGGAGATACCTGTAGAGCATCTTTATAATCAGCCAGTTACGTTGTGTTGTTTGATAGCACACAAGGCATTCCTCCGGTATCCGGGAGTTGCATAATCTCATAGTCAAAGGAATATGTATTTGACATGAAGAAAGCAATAGCAATAAAACTGAACGATCATCATGCTAAGCTAACAGATGGGTCTTGTCCATCACATCATTCTCCTAATGATGTGATCCCATTATCAAATGACAACACATGTCTATGGTTAGGAAACCTTAACCATCTTTGATCAACGAGCTAGTCTAGTAGAGGCTTACTAGGGAGATGGTATTTGTTTATGTATTCACACATGTATTTAAGTTTCCGATCAATACAATTCTAGCATGAATAATAAACCTTTATCTTGAATAAGGAAATATAAAATAACAACTTCATTATTGTCTCTAGGGCATATTTCCTTCAGTCTCCCAATTGCACTAGAGTCAATAATCTAGATTACATTGTAATGAATCTAACACCCATGGAGTCTTGGTGTTGATCATGTTTTGCTCGCGGAAGAGGCTTAGTCAATGGGTCTGCCACATTCAGATCCGTATGTACTTTGCAAATTTCTATTTCTCCATCCTTGACCTTTTCACGAATGCAGTTGAAACGTCTCTTGATTTGTTTGGTTCTCTTGTGAAACCTGGATTCCTTCGCCAAAGCAATTGCTCCAGTGTTGTCACAAAAGATTTTCATTGGACCCGATGCACTAGGTATTACACCCAGATCGGATATGAACTCCTTCATCCAGACTCCTTCATGTGCTGCTTCCGAAGCAGCTATGTACTCCGCTTCACACGTAGATCCCGCCACGACGCTCTTCTTGGAACTGCACCAACTGACAGCTCCACCATTCAATATAAATACATATCCGGTTTGTGACTTAGAGTCATCCGGATCAGTGTCGAAGCTTGCATCGACGTAACCACTTACGACGAGCTCTTCATCACCTCCATAAACGAGAAACATATCCTTGGTCCTTTTCAGGTATTTCAGGATGTTCTTGACCGTTGTCAAGTGATCCACTCCTGGATTACTTTGGTACCTCCCTGCCAAACTTATGGCAAGGCACACATCAGGTCAGGTACACAACATAGCATACATGATAGAACCTATGGCTGAGGCATAGGGAATGACTTTCATTTTCTCTCTATCTTCTGCAGTGGTCGGGCTTTGAGTCTGACTCAACTTCACACCTTGTAACACAGGCAAGAACCCTTTCTTTGACTGATCCATTTTGAACTTATTCAAAACTTTATTAAGGTATGTGCTTTGTGAAAGTATTGTTAAGCGTCTTGATCTATCTCTATAGATCTTGATGCCCAATATATAAGCAGCTTCACCAAGGTCTTTCATTGAAAAATTCTTATTCAAGTATCCTTTTATGCTATCCAGAAATTCTATATCATTTCCAATCAACAATATGTCATCCACATATAATATCAGAAATGCTACAGAGCTCCCACTCACTTTCTTGTATACAGGCTTCACCGTAAGTCTGTATAAAACCATATGCTTTGATTACCTCATCAAAGCGTATATTCCAACTCTGAGATGCTTGCACCAGTCCATAGATGGATCGCTGGAGCTTGCACACTTTGTTAGCACCTTTAGGATTGACAAAACCTTCTGGTTGCATCATATACAACTCTTCTTTAAGAAATCCATTAAGGAATGCAGTTTTGACATCCATTTGCTAGATTTCATAATTATAAAAAGCGACAATTGCTAACATGATTCGGACAGACTTAAGCATCGCTACGGGTGAGAAAGTCTCATCGTAGTCAACTCCTTGAACTTGTCGAAAACCTTTCGTGACAAGTCGAGCTTTGTAGACAGTAACATTACCATCAGCGTCAGTCTTCTTCTTGAAGATCCATTATTCTCAATGGCTTGCCTATCATCGGGTAAGTCCACCAAAGTCCACACTTTGTTCTCATACATGGATCCTATCTCAGATTTCATGGCCTCAAGCCATTTATCGGAATCTGGGCTCATCATAGCTTCTTCATAATTCGTAGGTTCGCCTTGGTCTAGTAACATGACTTCTAGAATAGGATTATCGTACCACTCTGGTGTGGATCGTGCTCTGGTTGACCTACGAGGTTCAGTAGAAACTTGATTTGAAGTTTCATGATCAACATCATTTGCTTCCTCTCTAGTTGGTGTAGGCATCACTGGAACAGTTTTCTGTGATGTGCTACTCTCCAATTCGAGAGAAGGTACAATTACCTCATCAAGTTCTACTTTCCTCCCACTCACTTCTTTCGAGAGAAACTCCTTCTCTAGAAAGGATCCATTCTTAGCAACAAAGGTTTTGCCTTCGGATCTGTGGTTGAAGGTGTACCCAATTGTTTCCTTAGGGTATCCTATGAAGAAGCACTTCTCTGATTTGGGTTCGAGCTTATCAGGCTGAAGCCTTTTGACATAAGTGTCACAACAACAAACTTTAAGAAATGACAGCTTAGGTTTCTTACCAAACCACAGTTCATACGGTGTCGTCTCAACGGATTTAGACGGTGCCCTATTTAACGTGAATGCGGCTGTCTCTAATGCATAACCCCAAAATGATAGTGGTAAATCGGTAAGAGACATCATAGATCGCACCATATCTAATAAAGTATGGTTACGACGTTCGGACACACCATTACGCTGTGGTGTTCCAGGTGGCGTGAGTTGTGAAACAATTCCACATTGTTTTAAATGAAGGCCAAACTCATAACTCAAATATTCGCCTCAGCAATCAGATCGTACAAACTTTATTTTCTTGTTACAATGATTCTCCACTTCACTCTGAAATTCTTTGAACTTTTCAAATGTTTCAGACTTGTGATTCATTAAGTAGATATACCCATATCTACTCAAATCATCTGTGAAGGTCAGAAAATAATGATACCCGCCACGTGTTTCAACACTCATTGGACCGCATACATCGGTATGTATTATTTCCAATAAGTCGTTAGTTCGCTCCATTGTTCCGGAGAACGGAGTTTTAGTCATCTTGCCCATGAGGTATGGTTTGCAAGTATCAAATGATTCATAATCAAGTGATTCCAAAAGGCCATATGCATGGAGTTTCTTCATGCGCTTTACACCAATATGACCTAAACGGCAGTGCCACAAATATGTTGCACTATCATTATCAACTTTGCATCTTTTGGCATCAATATTATGAATATGTGTACTACAATAGAGATTCAACAAGAATAGACCACTCTTCAAGGGTGCATGACCATAAAAGATATTATTCATATAAATAGAACAACCATTATTATCTGACTTAAATGAATAACCGTCTCGCAATAAAAAAGATCCAGATATAATGTTCATGCTCAACGCGGGCACCAAATAACAATTATTGAGGTCTAAAACTAATCCCGACGGTAGATGTAGAGGTAGTGTGCCGACGGCTATCACATCGACCTTGGAACCATTTCCGACGCGCATCGTCACCTCTTCCTTAGCCAATCTTCGTTTATTCCGCAGCCCCTGTTTCAAGTTACAAATATGAGCAACCAAACCAGTATCTAATACCCAGGCGCTACTACGAGCATTAGTAAGGAACACATCAATTACATGTATATCAAATATACCTTTGTTCACTTTGCCATCCTTCTTATCCGCCAAATACTTGGGGCAGTTCCGCTTCCAGTGACCACTCCCTTTGCAATAGAAGCACTCAGTTTCAGGCTTGGGTCCAGCTTTGGGTTTCTTCCCGGGAGTGGCAACTTGCTTGCCATTCTTCTTGAAGTTCCCTTTCTTTCCCTTGCCCTTTTTCTTGAAACTAGTGATCTTGTTAACCATCAACACTTGATGCTCCTTCTTGATTTCTACCTCCGAGGCCTTAAGCATTGCGAAGAGCTCGGGAATTGTTTTGTTCATCCCTTGCATATTATAGTTCATCACGAAGCCTTTGTAGCTTGGTGGCAGTGATTGAAGAACTCTGTCAATAACACAATCAACTGGAAGATCAACTCCCAGCTGAGTCAAGTGATTATAATACCCAAACATTCTGAGTATGTGTTCACTGACAGAACTGTTCTCCTCCATCTTGCAGCTATAGAACTTGTTGGAGACTTCATATCTCTCAACCCGGGCATTTGCTTGAAATATTAACTTCAACTCCTGGAACATCTCATATGCTCCATGACGTTCAAAATATCTTTGAAGTCCCGGTTCTAAGCCGTAAAGCATGGCACACTGAACTATTGAGTAGTCATCAGATCGAGCTTGCCAGACGTTCATAACATCAGCTTCAGATCCTGTAGCAGGCCTTTCACCTAGCGGTGCATCCAGGACATAATTCTTCTGTGCAGCAATGAGGATAATCCTCAAGTTACGGACCCAGTCCGTGTAGTTGCTACCATCATCTTTAAACTTAGCTTTCTCTAGGAACGCATTAAAATTCAGGGGAACGGTAGCTCGAGCCGTTGATCTACAACATAGATATGCAAAACTATAAGACTAGGTTCATGATAAATTAAGTTCAATTAATCAAATTACTAAAGAACTCCCACTTAAATAAACATCCCTCAAGTTATCTAAGTGATACGTGATCCAAATCAACTAACCCAAATCCGATCATCACGTGAGATGGGGTAGTCATCAATGGTGAACATCTCTATGTTGATCATATCTACTATATGACTCACGTTCGACCTTTTGGTCTCCATTGTTCCAAGACCATGTCTGTACATGCTAGGCTCGTCAAGTTTAACCCAAGTATTCTGCATGTGCAAAACTGTCTTACACCCGTTGTATGTGAACGTAGAGTCTATCACACCCGATCATCACAAGGTGCTTCGAAACGACGAACTTTAGCAATGGTGCATACTCGGGGAGAACACTTTTATCTTGAAATTTAGTGAAGGGGTCATCTTATAATGCTACCGCTGTTCCAAGCAAAATAAGATGCATAAAAAATAAACATCACATGCAATCAAAATATGAGACCTGATATGGCCATAATCATCTTGTGCTTTTGATCTCCATCTCCAAAGCATCATCATGATCTCCATTGTCACTAGCTCGACACCTTGATCTCTATCGTTGCGTCATGGTCGTCTCGCCAACTATTGCTTCTACAACTATCGCTAATGGATAGTGATAAAGTAAAGCAATTACATGGCATTTGCATTTCATACAATAAAGAGACAACCATAAGGCTCCTGCCGGTTGCCGATAACTTACAAAATATGATCATCTCATACAATAACAAATATCACATCATGTCTTGACCATATCACATCACAACATGCCCTGCAAAGACAAGTTAGACGTCCTCTACTTTGTTGTTGCAAGTTTTACATGGCTGCTACGGGCTTCTAACATGAACCGTTCTTACCTAAGGCAAAAACCACAACGGTGATTCATCAAGTTTGCTGTTTTAACCTTCTTCAAGGACCGGCCGTAGTCAAATTTGATTCAACTAAAGTAGGAGAAACAGACACCCACCAGCCACCTTTATGAAAAACTAGTTGCATGTCTGTCGGTGGAACCGGTCTCATGTGCGTGGACATGTAAGGTTGGTCCGGGACGGTTCATCCTTCAATACAGCCAAATCAAAATAATACGTTGGTGGCAAGCAGTATGACTATCACCGCCCACAACTCTTTGTGTTCTACTCGTGCATATCATCAACGCATAGACCTGGCTCGGATGCCACTGTTGGGAAACGTTGCATGGAAAACAAAAAAAAATCTACGCACACGCAAGATCTATCAAGGATATGCATAGCAACGAGAGGGGAGAGTGTGTCTATGTACCCTCGTAGACCGTAAGCGGAAGCGTTTCACAACGCGGTTGATGTAGTTGAACTTTCTTCGCGATCCAATCGATCTAGTACCGAACGTACGGCACCTCCGCGTTCAGCACACGTTCAGCTCGGTGACGTCCTCCGCCTTCTTGATCCAGCAAGATGGCGAGGTAGTAGATGAGTTCCATCAGCACGACGGCGTTGTGACGGTGATGGTGAAGTGATCTCCGCAGGGCTTCGCCTAAGCACTACGAAAATATGACCGGGGTGTGAACGGTGGAAGGGGGCGCCGCACACGGCTAACAATTGATCTAGGGTGTGCTAGGCGCCCCCTCCCACATATATATAGGTGGGAGGGGGAGGGGAGGCAGCCTGGCGCACCACATAGGTGGCCGGCCGGCCCTAGGGCTCCTGCCCTGGCCGCGCCCCCCTGCCATGTATTCCCAAGGGGGAAGGAAAGAGGGGGGAGAGGGAAGGAAGTGGGAATCCTAATCCACACTTTCCTTTCCCTTCCCCCTTTCCTTCTCCTCCTTAGGCCGGCCTGCTATGGGGGGCGCACCAGCCCCTTGTGGCCAGTGCGTTTCGTCTCTTGTCCCATAAGGCCCATAACTTTTGCCGGGGGTGCCCGGAACCCCTTCCGGTGACCCGATAAGTACCCGTTACCCCCTGATACACTTTCGGTGTCCGAATACTATCGTCCTATATATGAATCTTTACCTCTCGACCATTTCAAGACTCCTCTTCATGTCTATAATCTCATCCAGGACTCCAAACAACATTCGGTCACCAAATCACACAACTCATATAATACTATATCGTCATCGAACGTTAAGCGTGCGGACCCTACGGGTTCGAGAACTATGTAGACATGACCAAGACACCTCTTCAGTCAATAACCAATAGCGGAACCTGGATGCCCATATTGGCTCCTACATATTCTATGAAGATCTTTATCGGTCGAACCGTTATGACAACATACATAATTCCCTTTGTCTATCGGTATGTTACTTGCCCGAGATTCGATCGTCGGTATCTTCATACCTAGTTCAATCTCATTACCGGCAGGCCTCTTTACTTGTTCCGTAATACATCACCTCGTGACTAACTCCTTAGTCGTTTGCTTGCAAGCTTATGATGTGTATTACCGAGAGGGCCCAGAGATACCTCTCCGATACTCGGAGTGACAAATCCTAATCTCGATCTATGCCAACTCAACAAACACCTTTGGAGATACCTGTAGAGCATCTTTATAATCACCCAGTTACGTTGTGACGTTTGATAGCACTAAAGGCATTCCTCCGGTATCCGGGAGTTGCATAATCTCATAGTCGAAGGAATATGTATTTGACATGAAGAAAGCAATAGCAATAAAACTAAACGATCATCATGCTAAGCTAACGGATGGGTCTTGTCCATCACATCATTCTCCTAATGATGTGATCCCGTTATCAAATGATAACACATGTCTATGGTTAGGAAACCTTAACCATCTTTGATCAATGAGCTAGTCTAGTAGAGGCTTACTAGGGACATGGTATTTGTTTATGTATTCACACATGTATTTAAGTTTCCGATCAATACAATTCTAGCATGAATAATAAACCTTTATCATGAATAAGGAAATATAAAATAACAACTTTATTATTGCCTCTAGGGCATATTTCCTTCAGGTCCTACATTCAATGAGCAGTTTCATCTTTCGAAACTTGCATTCTTTGGGATCAACCCATATGAAGGAGAGAGAACTTCACTGCCGCCTAGGTTCTGGACAAAAGAATAGGCTGTGTATTATGCTCGCATTCTATACAAAAAGAATCGCGTCTTCAAGCACCAGATTCTGAACTTTGCTGAGCTCGAGAAATTACCCTGCTTCCATCACACCATCGAGCAAATCGAGCATGCTTTCCTGAAAGGTTTTCTTTGGTTCAATCATGGCTGGAATCATGAGGTGATTCATCAATTATATGCCACTCTGTATATCTCAGGAGAGCTTGGAGATAGCTCCTCATGGATCCTCGAATGGATGACTGGAGAGGAAAAGATTAAATGCTCGGCAGATCAGCTCTTAGCATTGTTGAATCTGCCCAGGTGCGAATTTGATGCAACTACTGAACACAGGCTGGACTATTGGGAAGTTTCGGAAGCCCAACTGCATATGCTGATGGACCCAGAATTTATTGGTGATGAATGCGTTGAAGTGAATCCGAAGAAGTTGGCCTATGAGAATAAAGTTCTATTATATATCCTGTGCAATTCCCTCACTCCAACTAACAGGACAGAAACCATCAATGGTATCATGAGAAATGCACTGCTTGCCATGTCTCAGGGTGTTCGCTTGGATATCCCAGATCTTTTCATTTGAAACTTGGCATGTGCAGCTGATAGCCCTCAAGCCTTAAAGCCCTATGCTCCTTGGATCATGTATGCCATTGAGCAGCTCCTTGATGTAAAGTTCTACTGCCCATATGTTCCGAAAGTTTTCATGCCTCTTGTCCGTAACACACTCAGAATTGTGAAAGATATCGGCAAAGTAAAGATGCCAATAGATGCCGCTACTTCTGCTTCTTTGCCTGCCTCTGCTGGAGTTCCGAAGATCAAGAAAGCAAGAGTTGAAATTCCTCATGAAGAAAATCCTTCTCTCTATGAGATTTGTCTTCGCACTCAGCATGCATTGGAGAGCCATATCAAGTTGGATAGGAAAGAAAAGCTGGAGATGATGACTGAATTAAATCTACTTCATAATTATTCTCGGCAAGCTCTCTTGTATGAGAAAGAACAGAAGAAGCACTCCTGGACTCTTCTTCGCAAGCATTACTCTCGCAAGCAACTTTCAGCTAAGGGCATCGAAAAGGAATATGATTATTTGGAGATGTTTGAAGTGCCTCGGATTCGAAGGCAAACACCAGTGCTGCCTCAGTGTTATGCCTCAACTAACCTGCTGTTTGTCGAACCTGATGATATTCTTGAAGACATAGCAGGGACTTTCATATACAAGCCAGAAGCACCTCGCGCTGCTACTCCCGAAGGAAATCCCGAAGCTCGTGCCGCATCTCAAACTACTGCTTCGGCCTCGACCATTCCTCGCTCTTCATCTCCGAACAGTTCAAGTTTTGGTTCTGAGGTTCTTCGGACGAGTAGTTCCTCGTATGCATTCTCTTTCCTTTTTGACACTTTTTGACAAAAAAAAGGGGGAGTAGTACATTGAGTGATAGATCAGCGGGCTATTTGTAGGGTGTTTTTATTCACCATTTGCTTTTCTTCCGAACAATTTGGTTTCGTCGAACAGTTTGCCTCTGAAACTTAACGCACCGCATGTGGTGTTGATATACTTGATCGTCATGTACTGTTAATAAACCTCCCTGTAATGCTATATGCTTCCAAATTTTGTTTGCATGTGATATCAAAAGTTTACTTCCTTGCAATACTTATCTTCGATAATTATCTATCATGCAGGGAAAGTAAAAGTTTTTCCAAGGATGACAGGAAATCATAATTCTCTGAGAAAGAGACATGACTTTCCTCGAAACTATATGTATCTTATGATTAGATGTTTTATATTGATTATCTTTCGCTATCTAACCTTGCAAAGAAGAAAGTTGCTTCAGATTATTTCTCTTGTGATTCAAGAGCAAATTCTTTCTATCTATCAAGTTGTTTTCCTCGCACTTCTCCTTCGTAACATCTTTGTTGCAGGAAAACTTCATCTCAAGCATATCTACTATGAGCAATATATCTATAATTTCTTTGCTCTGATTTACCTCGTATATCTAACTTGCAAGGAACTCATATCTCGTGTGGATTTAACTGTGTTCTGAGAAAATCTTCATGGCTTATCCTTTGTCACAAATCATTTCAAAGTATTGACTTTATCTAACAAATCTTTCTCAAAGATTGTGTGTGACAGGAAACACCTCAGACACTATCGAGTGTATTGAAAGAGACCACGAAGAGATCATTTGTCAATATCACTCATATGAAGATTCATCTCGCTACCTTCCATTATTATCATCTATGCATCTGTTGCATATCTTCAGGGGAGCGTGTTTTAACTTTGTAATTATCTCTCATCTTTCTTTATCCTTCGCATTCCATTTCATTCATTTATCTATGTTTCGATGTGTTCTGTTTTGTCAACAATCGTCCAAAAAGGGGGAGATTGTTGGTGCAATATTTGGCCTCTTGTGTTTTGGAGATTGTTGACAGAAACAGGTATGGACTGATTTGTTTGCTAGTGCATACAGAGAGAAATAGTCCATGCAGAACCGAAGAGAATGCTATCTAAGGTGTCAAGTTCGAGGAACTTCACCGAAGAATATCTGCGTTGCAAGGAAGAATGAGCTACATCTATTGAAGACATGTAGACGAGAAGATTGATGTGAAGGAGTTAGCCCCTTGAAAATCATTGCTGACGTGAAGCAATTGGTTCGGAGACTCTGTCCGAAGGAATATGACTGTAGCGAATGGAAGTCGAAGACAGAGTGAAGACGTATTTATTTCGTTGTTCTTCTTTCATTTATTTGAGTCATAGGACCTCCGTACTATTAAGAGGGGTATAGGTTCTCGAAGCTTAGATCCGCTGTGATGCTTAGCCCAAAACCTATGAAAGATGCGAGAGAAATCTCTTTATGCTTCGAATGATTACCTGGCAGTAGTAGACATTGTTCTTCGTGCTGCAGGAGATATCTTTCGAACTAAGGAGTTAGCTTTACTTGCTCCGCAAGTAATGTTACTGTTATGCTCAATTTCTGACCGTTGGACTCGTGTCGTTCGACCATTGGCTGCTCCACATGTCCAATTTGGTCATTTCCCTTCAGGGAAGGCTGCGGCTATAAATAGCCACCCCGCTCCAACGTTGTTCATTAGCTGCTCCGCTTACGATTTCTGAGAAGATTGATTGTGCAACCCCTCTTCGAGTGATTTGAGTTTAAGATCCACCGAGAGAAAAATCAAGAGCCCAAAACATAGACAGTGGTTTAGCATCACAGTAGTTCTGAGTTAGAGTTCTTGTACCTATTACTCTTGAGAGCTGCGCACTCTCTAGACGGATAGGTGTCGGCTCGAGTGTTGAAGAGTTGTTGTCTTCACCGAGCTAGATCTTCAGCAACCAAGAGTGATTGTGGTTCGCGAAGGTCGACCGAAGGTTTGGAGATCGCCGACAAGTATCTACCATGAGCGAAATCAACTAGAGTCTGATCAGCTCTGAGTTGAAGGAGAATAGGGCGAAGAGAGTTTATCTTCCGTGTTAAGTCACAACCCCTCCAACCAGACGTAGTCCTTTGGCAGAAGGGCAAACTGGTCTACCAAATCTCTCTATCGCCATCTAGCACCACTGGTTCAATCTACTTCACTGCATTACCTTCAGCAGTTTACATTCGTGCTCTGTGTTGATAGTTTATCTGATCTATTGCTGTATGCGGCATATCTTTCGTCTGTATCATCTGTTATCATTTGTCGCTTGCCATGTTACCTTCTTCTCATTCAGTGTAATCATACATTCACTTACGCTGCCACTCATACTTGTTCAATCTCATGTATATCTATGTGTTGTTTTCATTCACCCTGTCATAGTTCTTTCTCGTGGTTATCTATCATTGTTCATCACTTTGTTTCTCCCTCATGTTGTTGCATCTGTTAGCATATTGCATTACCATCATCATTGTTAAACCTGTGATATCTTATACTCATGCTATCATTGCTTCTTTCATCGATAGATATGTTCCTAGATAAAGTGCCTGTTTAAGTTTGTATCTACCAAACCTTATTTCCGCTACTGTGTTTGGGATAAATTCATAACATTCGAAAGAATTTTTGAATCTCCCATTTTCCCCCCCTCTGATCGATATACTCTCGGTCCTAACAGAATCAATGGGCCTTCTACGGGCCGTATGATCGATTGGCCAAACATGGGTCATACTATTCATGGACCAATAACGGACCGCAATATGGGTCGTAAACGGGCTAGGGTGGAAATCGTCAGTTTATGGCCCAAGCATAACGGGTCGTTAAAAGGCCAATATGTATAACGGGCTTAATTCTATCGACATGCATAATGGGTCATTAATGGGCCGTATTTGATGATGCTATGAAAACAGCCCAACGGATTAACGGGCCAGAAACGGGCCGACTGTAACCACGGGCTGAATTTGGCCCACAAGCGGAACAGACGAGTAACAGACCGTAAGTAATCGAATGCTGGAAATGAGCCCAAGAATAAATGGGCCCTTAGAAGGCTGAAAGATAACACGGGCTGGAAACGGCCCAATGGAATAATGGGCCGTTAATGGGTATAAAACAATACACTGTTCATTATGGGCCAGTTTCTCCATGGGTCGTTAATGGGCCTAGAGTTACAAAGGGCCTCATATGGGCCAAAAGACGTCATGGACCATACATGGGCCGGAAGTTACAACGGGTTGGAATCTTGGACAGCCCAGACGACGCTACTGGGCGTAATTCGGATAGGCCATAACCGGTCGTGAGTTAGCGGGCTGTAAATGGGCTATATGCGAACATGTCGTTAATAGGCTTTCCATGGGCCGACCCGCTTCCTTTTGACCAAGCGAAATGGGCCAGCCTTTTGAAATGAATGGGCCACTATTTTGCCGAGCCACGTGTCGACATATCATATGCGTGTCCCGTCCATTCGCTGGATGGCATCTGTCCCAACACGGAGCTGACACGTGGTTCCTCCGGCGAATGAGAATTTTACACGTGGAAAATCCCCATTGGTCCGGGCTGTTAATGGGTTATCGGATCCAAACCGGAACCCGATAGCTTAACGGCGACCCATTATGGTGGATGCCACGTGTCGGTTACCCTTGACGAAAACACTTCCATGACGCGCCATTTATCGTCATGGAAGTGGACACTTCCGTGATGATAATTTTGGTATTGTCATGGAACACTTCTACGACAGCACATGTATGACTATCTTGATTTTGCCATAAAATCGTCATGGATGTACATGCATGACAGAAAACGTGACCTACTGTGACAGACACATATCATCACGGAAGTGTTTTTTTTGTAGTGATCACTTGCATGTGTGCCAAACATATATATGGAGAGGTGTGTGGTTGTGATGTTTTGAATACCTAATGCACAACTTTGATGTGGCATCTGCCTCAAAATCCATAAAGTCCCCACACTGAGTGAGGTTGATGGCACCTAGTATATGCTGGTACCATCCCCCCTGAGGGTGTCCTGGATTAAGGGGTCCTCGGGCGTCCAGGCTACGTAACGTGGGCCGTACTGATGGGCCATGAAGATACAAGACAGAAGACTCTCTCCCGTGTCCGGATGGGACTCTCCTTGGCGTGGGCGGCAAGCTTGGCATTCGGATATGAAGATTCCTTTCTCTGCAACCGACTTTGTACAACCCTAGTCCCCTCCGGTGTCTATATAAACCGGAGGGTTTAGTCCATAGGGACAATCATAATCAGACAGGCTAGAATTCTAGGGTTTTAGCCATTACGATCTTGTGGTAGATCAACTCTTGTAATTCTCATATTCATCAAGATCAATCAAGCAGAATGTAGGGTATTACCTCCATAGAGAGGGCCCGAACCTGGGTAAACATCGTGTCCCCCGTCTCCTGTTACCATTGACCTTAGACGCACAGTTCGGGACCCCCTACCCGAGATCCGCCGGTTTTGACACCGACATTGGTGCTTTCATTGAGAGTTCCGCTGTGTCGTCGCTAGAAGACTCGATGGCTCCATCAATCATCCACAACGATGCGGCCTTGAGGGAGGTTTTTTCCCGTCAAGATCTTCGTATTCGACGGCTTCATACTGCGGGCCAACTTGCTTGGCCATCTAGAGCAAATCGACAGCTACGCCCCTGGCCATCAGGTCAGGTTTGGAAGCTTGAACTAGGTTGCTGATATCCGCGGAGACTTGATCTTCGACGGATTCGAGCCCATGGCAGCCGCTCCCTACCACCGCGATGAACATGACCTAAATCTGTCATCGGACCATACCCGGGAGATAGCGCCTGTAACTGCCCTGGCCCTAGATCCGGAGCAGATTGCGCCATCCGAGGACGGGAAGGTCAACCCCGCCACGGAAGCCGCAGACTCAGCGGTGTTGGAGCCGCACACAGACCCAACTTTGAACGGGATCTATGTCACCGGAACCTCGGATTTGTCTCCGGCCACAGGTTCCGAACCGCGTACGTCCGCGCCCATCAAGCTCGATCGGGCGCCGATCATCGAGTTCAGCTCCGCGGACATCTTTCGACACTCGCCTTTGGGTGATGTGCTCAAATCATTAAAAACCCTCTCCTTAGCGGGGGACTCATAGCCGAATTATATCCGGTTTGAACTGGAGGCTGATGACCAAGAATTTCGCTTCCCACCCACCGCCCACTTCATTGCCACTGTCGATGACTTAACAGACATGCTCGATCATGACTCCGAAGACATCGACGGTATGGACGACGATGCCGGAGAGGAGCAGTCCCAAAACCCGCCGTTTACTGGGCGCTGGACAGCCACCTCCTCATATGACGTGTACATGGTGGATACTCCCAAAGAGAACAACGGCGATAACGAGAAAGATCCAGTCGAGAATAAACCTCCTGAGACACAGCCAAAGCGCCGACGTCAGCGGCACCGCTCTAAATCACGCCGTGGAAAAGACAGCAATACCGGCACAAGAGAAAACAATACTCCGGACGATGCCGAAGACAAAGAAGATCCCACCAAGCCGACTTCCGAATAGGACGGTAGGGAAGATGGGCAAGTCAGCCCTGACGAACAGGCCATAAACGAAGACTCAGAGGACAGCAACTATCTTCCACTCTCCGAAGATGAGGTGAGCCTCGGCGACGAAGACTTTATCGTGCCTGAGGAACCCGTCGAGCAGGAGCGCTTTCAGCGCCAGCTAATAGCCACTACGAGGAGCCTGAAAAAGAAACAGCAGCAGCTTCAAGCTGATCAAGATCTGCTCAATGACAGATGGACTGATGTCCTGGCAGCCGAGGAATACGGACTCGAGCGCCCCATTAAAAGTTACTCGAAGCTACCCCAATTCGACGATGAGGCACTTGAGCCCATGCCATCAACACGTAATGCGGCTGACCGACCACCACGTGGCCGGGACAAAGCGGCAACTCAAGCCGAACACCTGCCCATACTACCTCGCCGTAAAGGCAAAGACACCACAGCTCGGGAATACACATATGACCTACAGCAAAACCTGGACAACAGAGCAGGTCAGTCCAGATCGATCTATGGATCGCGGGGGCATGCCCTGGCGCGCGACGACGGCATTGAAGTCAGACGTATCGAGCATAACCACGTCCGGGCCGAAAACCGCAGACGGACTACATCCGCACTATGTCGCGACTTGGCCCGATACAGAGGCGCCGCACATCCCCTTTGCTTCACTGATGAAGTAATGGAACACGAATTCCCGGAAGGGTTTAAACCCATGAATATCGAATCATACAATGGAACAACGGATCCCGCAGTATGGATTGAAGATTTCCTTCTCCATATCCACATGGCCCGCGGTGATGACCTCCACGCCATCAAATACCTCCCACTAAAATTAAAGGGACCAGCACGGCACTGGCTGAACAGCCTCCCAGAAAACTCCATTGGCAGCTGGGAAGACTTGGAAGACGCCTTCCACGATAACTTTCAAGGTACATATGTCCGGCCTCCGGACGCCGATGACCTAAGTCACATCGTCCAGCAGCCCGAGGAATTAGCCAGGAAGCTCTGGACTAGGTTCCTAATTAAAAAGAAGCACATTGTCGATTGTCCAGACGCCGAAGCCCTCGCGGCCTTTAAACATAGCGTCCGAGACGAATGGCTTGCCCGCCACCTCGGTCAAGAAAAACCAAAATCCATGGCAGCCCTTACCGCTCTGATGACCCAATTTTGCGCGGGAGAAGATAGCTGGCTCGCTCATAGAAGCAACAGCACCAGTGATCCGGGCACTTCCGAAGTTCGAGACGGCAACGGCAGGCCACGATGCAAGAAACACAAGCGTCAAAATAATAATGAAGGAACGCAAGACACGGCGGTAAACGCCGGATTCAGCGGCTCCAAAGCCGGTCAACGGAAAAAGCCATTCAAGGCAAATAGAGACGGACCATCCAATTTAGACAAGATACTGGATCGGCCCTGCCAGATTCATGGCACCCCCTGTAAACCAGCCAATCACACCAACAGAAGCTGTTGGGTCTTCAAACAAGCCGGCAAGCTTAACACCGAACACAAGGGGAAGGGGCCGCCCAGTGACAGTGATGACGAAGAAACTCGCCAACCGAACACCGGGGGTCAGAAGAAATTTCCCCCCGAAGTAAAAACAATCAACATGGTATACGTGACACACATCCCTACAGAAGAGCGCAAGCGCGCACTACAGGACGCCAATGCCATAGAGCCAGGCACCCCAAAATTAAACCAATGGGCGGCCTGCCCGATCACTTTTGATCGCAAGGACCACCCAGCCAGTATCCGTCACGAAAGTTCGGCAGCTCTGATCCTCGATCCAATTATTGATGGGTTCCATCTCACGAAAGTCCTGATGGACAGCGGCAGTAGTCTTAATCTACTCTACCAAGACACTGTCCGCAAAATGGGCATTGATCCTTCACGAATCAAGCCCACCACAGCTACCTTCAAAGGTGCAGTATCCGGCGTAGAAGCTCGCTGCACGGGATCAATTACATTGGAAGTCGTTTTCGGCTCACCGAACAACTTTAGAAGCGAAGGCTTGACCTTCGATATTGTACCGCTCCGCAGCAGCTACCACGCACTACTCGGGCGTACCGCTTTTACTCGTTTTAATGCGGTCCCACATTACGCCTATTTCAATCTTAAGATGCCCGGTCCACTTGGCGTCATCACGATAAACGGAAATACGGAATGCTCCCTCCGTACAGAGGAGCATACTATGGCTGTTGCAGCTGAAGTACAAAGCGGCCTTATTAAGCCGCATATCCCATCGGCCGTCAAGCCGCCGGTCCCTACTAAACAGGACCAATCAATCTCAAAGCTGGATTAGCAGTTCAGCCTCCGTCGTCCGCCACATATAGCCGCGAAGTTTATACCGCGCATATATAATTATGCACTTAAAATACCATGGTCATCGGCGGAGGCACAGTACGGACAGGCTTACAATGCGGTCCGCACTCTCATAGTCTTTTTACTTTTTCTAACTACCTTTTTTTTAATCCTTTACAACAGGTGATTCAAAGCCTGGTCATCTTACGGACTCTTTCTATAGTCCGACTTCGTATAAATAACCAAAGGCTATTTCTACCAAGAAGTCCTTTCACCGAGGCAAGGCAGCGCAGACGTGCGACAGGAGGTCCTAATGATTTTTGTAAGACCGCACTCTTTATTTTAAACCTGTAAATTGCCTTTTTCCTCAACCCTCGGCCCCCGGCATGTTAAATAGCCCGAGTAGGGGCGTTATAATCTGTAGAATTGCGTTTGACATATCAATCAGATTCCAGTGAACATAACCTATATTTAGTATTCGCTTTTTCTACGTTCTGAATTTTGCTTCTTCGGTTGTTTCACGAACGCACCTCGGCACAAATTGCCAGGGGCTCGATACGGCAACACATGAGTTGCCGACAAGTCCAAACAACTTTTCAGCACACTTCGGCGTCACGAGTTTGGCCTTATATGCATCAGCTCCGAATCATGTCTTTGGTCAATAGTTGGGTTGCCCGGCTCCTGTGCTTACTACCTTATGTTCCGCTATATCGGCTAGGGTAGTAAAGGGAGAACTACTGCGATTGTGTCCTGGTTCATCCGGATGAGCACCTCAGTAGAGAAAGCCAAAAAATGACTGTCATGATGCGGCGAGAGTTGGTCAACCACTCGATGACTCATCAGAATCCTTAGCGATTCTTTCCATATTACACGAAGGACCGTTTTTTCTGGTGACCTATGTAAAGCACCGTATTCGGGTAAACGCGCACATACCAGGGGCTATATCGTAGACCCACCGTCAAACTCCTATGGCTAAGTGAAAGTGTTAAAGCCCTATAGTCCGATTGCCTAGTGCGCCGCATTGACACCTCCTTCATGGACCAAGACGTTGGGTCAAAGAGTGATCAAGTGCTTTTCCGAACACCCCCGCATTATATGCGAGGGGGCTGAAGCCGACGACTGGCAAACTTTCAGATTATACAAAGAACGGCCGCACAGGAGGAACCAATATTTTCAGGCAAAAGTATAAAAATATGGCCTTAATATACCATAATATTGTTTTTACAAACTTGGTATATTCACTCGAACATCATATCTTTCGAGCATTGACCCTCTATCAAGCGGGCACCCTCTAGGACGTCCTCAAAATAATGCTCTGGCGTGTGATGGTCCTGGCCCTCGAGTGGACTCTTCGCTGCAATATCGGTGGCCTTCATCTTCGCCCAGTACGCCTTGACGCGGGCAAAGGCCATCCATGCACCCTCAATGCACGTTGACCGCTTAACAGCGTCGATACGCGGCACCGCATCAACAAGTCGCTGCACCAAACCGAAATAACTATTCGGAATTGGCTTAGTCGGCCACAGCCGGACCACGACGTCCTTCATGGCAGATCCGGATATCTTGTGGAGCTCGGCCCACTGGGCCATCTGTTCGTTCAGCAACAGCGGACGCTTCAACATGCTGAATTGCGACCAGAAAAGCTTCTCCGTTGCACGTCCTTCTTGCGCTTGGAAAAACTGCACCGCATCGGAGACACTCTTCGGCAAGTCCAAGAATGCGTCTGGAGAACTCCACATTTGATTAAGGGGGGCATATTTCGGATCGCCGAATTTAGTCTGTAATAAGAAAGGCTTACCGGCCGCTATCTCCCTAGCTTGCCGGATTTCTTCCCGAGCCGCTCTAGACTCGGACCGTGCTTCTCTCGCCTCTTGTAAGGCCTTGCCGAGTTTGACCGTTCTGGCTTTGTTATCCTTCTCGAGGAATTCGCATCGAACATTGGCATCCTTTAGCTCACGCGTCAAGGTAGATATTCTCTCCTCGCACTGGCGCCGAGCAGCCTGTTCGGCCTTTAACTCAGCAGCTGTCTTCTTGGGAGCCGCCTCACTCATCCTGGCTTGCTCCTTGGCTCGGGCAAGCTCAGCCCGTAGGGCCTCAACTGCGGCAACATTATCTGTAGTTATGCATATCTTAGTATACAATTTTCAGCGTCATGCTCATATTATCATATTTACAAATACTGACGGCCCCAAAAACATACCTTGCACCTCGTCGAGCCGCCTGTTAATAAGTGTGAGGTCATCATCCGTCACATCAAGTTTCTGCTTCAGCCTGGCAACCTCTGTAGCTTGGGCAGTCGTCATGGATGAAACAGCCTGTGTTCCAAATCATCAGATTATTTCCTGGGAATATCTTTTTTGATCCTCTGATCACCTCCCTTCGGACGGCAACCAGAGTCTCAGGGGCTACTATCTATACACAGGTGCATTTTGCACGTAGAAGTGCAATTAAAGATATTACATCGCATACCTCGAAGCCTCTTAGCAGGCTCATGAAGGATTCATTCAATCCGCTTTTCACGGACATAATCCTCTTAACAACCGTACCCATTAAGGTACGATGTTCCTCTGAAACGGACGCATGTTGCAGCATGCCCGTCATTGTATCCGGCGCCCCCGGATCCCTAGGAGCGGCCGCGGGAGTACGGACTCCCCTGGAAAGAATATGTTTGTCCGGCTCTAGAGTCGTCCCCGGCTGTAGACCGGATAGTCCGGGCCCTTTATTGTTGGTCCTCATAGGGTCCGCATGCCCCGGACTCTGGACGGCCGAAGTATCACCTTCGAGCGTAGTTTTCATTATCCCTCGCACCGCTTGTTGGTCGGGAGATATCCTCCGGGATGACACCTCGGAGTCGTCTGCCCTGTCGGGCGAGAAGGTCTGTGGAGGCGTCTCGCTTTCCATCATCTCCGGAAGAAGATCCCCCGAGGAGGAGGACTGTTGAGGAAGACTGCGTGCCGGACTGCAAACATATATTTTAAATGTTACCCTGGTAACTGGAAAGCAATGGGATATGTTTCGGACGCCTCTGTTCACCTACGATTCGGCTAAAGGCTTGTCCTTACGGAGGAACTGTGCCACAACGTCGTCTTCTGAACCCGAGCCACCTGACAGGGACGTCTTCCCTCGTTTAGGAGCCTTTGCTTCCAAATCTTCGGAGGCGGCCCTCTTCTTCCCATCGGGAGAGGGGATGTCAGTTTCTCCTTCTCTTTTGTCTTCGGAAGAGGGAGTTCCAATCTCCCTGGACATAGTGTCTGGTGTACCTCCAGAATAGAGGCCACCTTCGGCCTTCTTGCTCTCCTCTTTGTCCCCCTTCGCCGACACTTGGTATGGCGCTGGAGCCAGCATCCTTGTTAACACAGGATCTGCTGAGTCTTCGGGAAGAGGGGCCGAACACCTAATTCTTTCCGCCTTCTTGATCCAGCCCTGGTCGAAGACGGTTTTCTCAGTATATTGTTACGAGATATTTAACTAAGCTGTGTTTAGGAGTCGAGGGCCTACCGAGGTATCCGGATGGTTGCAGTCAAGGCCGACGTCCTCGGTAGTATCCGGCCACTGTTTTCGTGTCCCAAAGAATAACTTCCACATTCCTTTATGCGTCGTGCCAAAGAAGTGTTGAAGAGTCCGTGGTCCTTCCAGATTGAACTCCCACATGCGGAGGGGCCGTCGCTGGCACGGCAGGACCCGGCGGACTAGCATTACCTGGATTACGTCGACGAGGCCGGTGTCCTTGTCGAGGAGGCTCCGGATGCGGCTTTGAATTGTCTGCACTTCGTCCGTTGATCCCAAGTCCAGCCCCTTATTAATCCATGATGCGAGCCGTAATGGAGGGCCAGGCCGGAATGCAGGTGTAGCTGCCCACTTGGTACCACGGGGTTTAGTGATATAAAACCACTCCCGTTGCCATAGGTTGGAGGTTTCCGTGAAAGAGCCTTTTGGCCAAGGTGTGTGGGCGAGTTTGCTCACCATCGCACTGCCGCACTCCGCTTGCTTCCCATCAACTACCTTCGGCTTCATATTAAAGGTCTTAAGCCATAAGCAGAAGTGTGGGGGAATACGGAGAAAGGCCTCGCACATGACGATGAACGCTGAGATGTGAAGAAAGGAGTCCGGAGCTAGATCGTGAAAATCTAGCCCGTAATAGAACATGAGTCCGCGAACGAAGGGATGGAGAGCGAACCCTAGCCCTCGGAGGAAGTGAGAGATGAATACGACCCTCTCGCCGGATCTGGGAGTAGGAATGACCTGCCCTTGAGCAGGGAGCCTGCGGGGGATTTCCGTGGTCAGGTATTTTGCCGCCCGGAGCGTCGCGATATCCTCCTCTGTGACGGAGGAGGCCACCCACCGGCCTTGAAGGTTGGGTCCGGACATGGCTAAGAGACTCGGAACAAATAAATTGAACCTTGGGTGCTAGAATTCGAGGTTGGAAAGGATGAGGGGAGGGGAAAGCGTAGAGGAGAAGGACGGGTCCGTGCCCCTTTATAAAGGCGATGAATATCGAAATGCCTCCTCCTAGGCCTCAAAACCTGCCTATTCCCAAGGAATCATACCAATGGGACAGTTGGGTTACCCACGCCCGTATTGATGAGAATCCCGTAATGAGGGGACATGATCTCTGCTTCGACAAGACGTGCCAATAAAACCGCTTCTCGAAACATGGAGCGGGAGGCTAAAAAGAAAATGGTTCGAAATAATGACCGTGCAGGAACGTGGTGTCGCGTTACAAAAAGTTGTCAGCAGATTGGACTCGTGAAATATTATACTCTCTGCGGTTGTGTGTGGTACTTGTTTTTGCAGAGCCGAACACGCTTTCTGTGCTCGAAGTCTGTTCTGGAGTATTCGGAGGAGGAACCCGCCTTGCAATGCCGAAGACAATCTGCGCGCCGGACACATCGTCATTGAAACCTGGTTCAGGGGCTACTGAGGGAGTCCTGGATTAAGGGGTCCTCGGGCGTCCAGGCTACGTAACGTGGGCCAGACTGATGGGCCATGAAGATACAAGACAGAAGACTCTCTCCCATGTCCGGATGGGACTCTCCTTGGCGTGGGCGGCAAGCTTGGCGTTCGGATATGAAGATTCCTTTCTCTGTAACCGACTTTGTACAACCCTAGTCCCCTCCGGTGTCTATATAAACCGGAGGGTTTAGTCCATAGGGACAATCATAATCAGACAGGCTAGACTTCTAGGGTTTTAGCCATTACGATCTCGTGGTAGATCAACTCTTGTAATTCTCATATTCATCAAGATCAATCAAGCAGGACGTAGGGTATTACCTCCATAGAGAGGGCCCGAACCTGGGTAAACATCGTGTCCCCCGTCTCCTGTTACCATCGACCTTAGACGCACAGTTCGGGACCCCCTACCCGAGATCCACCGGTTTTGACACCGACACCCCCTTTGACACGTACTATATACTCCTACCGTAACACAGCCCTAAAAGAATTAATCCTCCTTATTCGTCAAACTATACCTCTCTCGTTGGGTCAAAATGATGGGCGACGACCTCGCGGGCCCACAGGAGCGAAGCGTACGTCGCACGCGAGTGAGCGCCCTATATAGGACAACCACCGTCTGCATGTGGCCCAAAGAGGTGTTTGTGTGATGTTTGAATACGCAATGCAAAACTCTAATGTGGCACCTATACCTCGGAAACCGAAAAGTCCACACAAATAGCGAGGTTCATGATGCGTGGTATGTGCTACCCACCCCCCCCCACCCCATTCGACGCGTGGTATATATATACTCCTACTGTAGCACAAACCAAAAGGATCATTCCTCGATGGTTAAATTAACCACTCTCTTGTTGGGTAAAAGTGATGGAGGACAACCTCGCAGGCCCACAGATGGAAGCGCCTCACACGAGTGATTTCCTATAGGGCAACCACCGCATGCATGGGGTTGCGTGATGTTTGAATACCAATGCACAACTTTGATGTGGCACCTGCCTCGGGAATCGGAATGTCCCCACATGGAGCGAGGTTATGACACATATATAGTATACATGTTGCCCCCTCTTTGACATGTACTACATACTCCTACCATGCATATATGTAACGCAACCCAAAAAATAAACATCCTTGTTGGTCATTAACCTATCTCTCGCTGTAGGTTCAACTAATCGGCGACGACCTCGCGGTTCCACAGAGAGAGTCACGCGCGAGTGAGTGTCATAGGACAACCACCGCGTGCATGTGCCCAAAAGAGGTGTGTTGTGTGATGTTTGAATACCCAATGCACAACTTTGATGTGGCACATGCTTCACAAACCAAAAACGCAGTACACAGAGATTCACGACGCGTAGCCCCCTCACTTCGAGCCGGTGGGAGGGAGTCATGTTTATGCACGTGCCCAAACTTTGATATGGAATCTCACCATGATCCACACCGTAACACACATGCCAAGATGAATCCATGTTTGGTCAAATGCCTCCCGTTGTCAGTGGAAACTGAAAACCTTTGCGGGCTAACGAATGGGCACATCGTTGATAACCGCACGAGGGAGTGTCCGAGAGGACCACCAATATATATATGCATGTGGCCCGAACATGTATGTATGAAAGGGTCGTGTAATGTTTTAAATAACCAATTCACGACTTTGATGTGGCATATATGAGTCACAAAATGATCAATATCCCACACGGAGGCTCACGACTCAAAGTGTACTGCCAAACCCCCCGCCCTACACACACACAGGCACACACATCCCGCACCACCACCGCCACTCTGAGGCATGTAAAACTTTATCTGCAGTGAACATGTGACCAAAGGAGTGTCGTGTTAAAATTTGAAAAAAAAACCTGAGATCATTCGACCGTTTTTGTACATTGATTGATTTTCTAGGGATTTAATGTGCAAAAATCAAATTTGAGTTACATGTGCACCAAAATGGATTGCAAAATCATATGTGTGTCCCTGGGTGCATGTTTCCCCGTGCAAGAGATTTCAAAACATTGAGAATATTGATTTTTAAAATTCAGTAAATCCAAAACTTAGTTGAAATTCATGAAACTTATCGTGGTGTCATATGGTCATATGGACACCAGTAGACTGTGATATTGTATTTTTTCATCAAATTTGAGACAAGTTTTGTTATAATCTTCTTACAAACGGGAGATTGTTAATAATTGGCAACCAATATCGCATACGGATTATTTATTCGGACCGTGTGCATTAGACCAACAATGGTATACGTGCCATGCTTCGGTTAAGTAATAAAGTGGCAGAATTAATCATCAAAAAAGAAAAAAAATATACGTGCCGCCACGCGCCCCGTGTACCGTGTGAGCAGGCGTGAGTTGACGAGACGCATGCGAGCAGTCCGTCGCGCAGGCAGACCGAGAGGCGTGCGTGCAGGTGTGTGAATTGACGGGAGGCGTTTTCGCTGCGCAGTGCCACCGGGAGGCGTGCGAGTAGCTCTGTGAAATAATGGTAGGCATGCCAGAAGTCCGCCGCGCAGGCTCACAGGGAGGCGAGACAGCCTGTGACTGCTGCCCGCCTCGCTCCCACTGCTCCATATTAATGGCGCGCCCGAGCCGCTAGCCTTAATAGGCGGCCGCACCCCCAGTCCATAGTGGTCACCGCCGTCTGGAGTGTATGAGGATGCCGCCGAAGCGCACCATCGGAGGGAGTGGCGACACCGGGGCTGGTGAAGCACCCGCGCAACATGTGAAGCTGGGCACAGAGGTTGACGTTGCCGCCGACGAGGTCTCGCGCGGGCAGCAGCACGACCTTGACTTCGTCGACGCCATTGTGCCCCCCCCCCCCCCCCCCCCCGCGCAGCCGGAGCCGGAGGTCCACAGCAACTCCGGCAACGACTGCCACTCCGACAGAAAACCGGTTAGTCATCTATACCCATTTCTGCGGCAAACATGTCATGTGTTTTCTCTGGTTACTCCCCCCACCCCCTCTAATTTTTTGGAATACAAATCTTATGGTTATGTTCTCTCAGTCCATCAAATCAGAGTAATTAAGATCCGTTAGATGCATGTAGTGTATTGATTATTTGAATGGTATCCGTATAGGGTTAGTGATTAATTGTTTGTTCTGTACAAGTGATTTTTGCTAATAATCAGACTAGGGTTAGCGTGCATGCTAATAATTCGTGGCCAGATCTTGAGAATTAATTTTGAATGTCCTACATATATGTTTGTGCCTTTTTTTCTTCCAGAACTTGAGAATTGATTTTGAATGTCCTATATGTATGTTTCTGCCATTTTTTCCAGATTGGTATGTACACAGATGAGGCTCCGGCCAGCGGCACCGCCTGTTGTAGATCTTTCACCCGGTAGCGCCGCCAGAAGCGGCCACGCCCCCTGGATCTGAGGAACGCATAGAATATTTGATGGATCACATCAGCGATCTCCCGGACACCATCCTTGGGGAGATCATCTCCCTTATCCCCATCAAGGATGGCTGCTGCACACAAG
Source organism: Thinopyrum elongatum (assembly GCA_011799875.1). Lineage (NCBI taxonomy): Eukaryota > Viridiplantae > Streptophyta > Magnoliopsida > Poales > Poaceae > Thinopyrum > Thinopyrum elongatum. The sequence continues at coordinate 468,193,017 of CM022298.1, forward strand.
TCCTCACATCTCGGTGGCACACTCAGTGGTGCGCCGCGCCTCTTAATCTCGACTGTCGTCAGGTATATGTCGATGATGATTCTGAACTCTCCGGAGCCATCATCTCCTCCCACCAGGGCTCCGTTCAACGCATCTGCATCCCGGCATGCTACCTGCTGGACATACCTTGCATGGTGGCCGCCTGGTTGACATCCCGTCAATTCAAAAAAATCCAGCATCTTGAGTTCTACCATTACTACAGTGATAGGTTACCACCAATCGCTGCATCTATGCCCTCACCACCGATGTCCATCTCATGGTTTTCCTCCTCTCTCCACACCGCCACCTTGACCCGGTGCCATCTAGCAGATAATCTGGTACAAATCCTTTGACTCCCACTGCTAAAAAAATCTGCGCTTGTGTTGGTTGATCTGTCGGAGGCCTCACTGCACAACATCATCCACTCCAGCTGCCCTGCCCTGGAGCGTTTGGTGCTTGTTTTTGGAAACAGAATCCATATCCCTTGTGTCAAAATAAAGTTGCCTCACCTTGTAAGCATTGGAATTTGTTTTGAAGGACAGTAGCTCATCATCGAAGATGCCCCTTCACTTCAAAGGTTGCTCCTTGATTGTTGTTATAAACCTTCGCAAATAACTATGGTCTCTGCGCCTAAACTAGAGACCTTAGGTGTAATTCCTGATCCGTTTAAAGGTTACAAGATGGTGGTTGGATCCACACTTATTCAGGTACTATATATTATCCATGTACACTTTCGTAATCTGCATTTTTCACTTGTGTGCATAAGTTAAATATCATCTTGGAGTACACTTTCGATGCTAATATTATGTTCTATGCTGAATGAAGAGCTTGTCCATGGATGGCCTATTAGGGGTGCTGGATTCTGTCAAGACCTTATATGTTTATATGTGGTGTCTTTATTTGAACAAGAGTATTGGCGTGCTGCGATGCTTTCCACGTCAGGAGAATTTGTATATAAAGGTGATGATTTGATTTCACGCACATTGAAAGCCCATATATAATGTACTAGAATTAACCGTTCAGCTGTCGGTCCTTCGACATGCTCTATTTTAGACATTAACCGTTTTCAATCTTCATGTCTATTTAGGTACTAGCAGTTGGAGAAAAAGGTATAACCAATCGATGGGTGAGGAAGCACAAAGATTTTCTCAGATCTCATGACATTCGTTTGAAGACAATAACGTTGGAAGGATATGCATCCAACCCTGCAAACACTAGCTTTGTCACATTCTTCATGTTGAGTGCGAGGTTACTATTGTCCGTGAGGATTAAGGTTTTCAACAAGAATTTTCTCACTGATGGATATGTTGAACAACATAAAAACATGTTTCAGGTGGACCTAAGGGCTTCTGAACATGCTCAACTTCTATTAACAACAACTTGTCGTCATCATGGACCAGTAGAATTTTTGTACGTGGATCTTGATTTTATGGATCAGACCGATCCATTTGATTGTGACTGCCCAAATTTTTGGTGTTGTTAGATGTTATTACCCTGTTCAATCTGGGTTTTGTCTAAACCTGATGAACAATTAATCCTCGTGCTTTTAGACCGTTTGTAAGCTAGAGTTAGATATTGTTGCCCTTTTCAACTCAGCTTTGACCCATATTCTCTTTCATACTAGGCCAATGGTTTGCCATTTCTTTAATTAAGACATAAATATTATAAGCAATCACAACATAGGGAAAGAACATCACTCTGTGGGATCCTTGAGATCATTGTTCATTATAGAACCCGCAAGTTCTTAGCGCCCCCCAGCACCCACAAACTTATTTTCAGCTAGCACACCAAATGGGATGTAATTCTTAATAAGAAAAGCTGCATGGTAGTGACAGATTTGGATTCTGACATTTGGGACCCACGAGGAAAAAGCCTATCCAGGGCGGTGTCGACTTGACAGTAAACAATGAGAAACCTGGTTTTAAAATTACTGTAAATCCAAAACTCGCCTCAAAATCATGAAACTTGGCATGGTGTTATGACATGGCACCAACATGTTGTGGTAAAAAATTAGTCCAATTTGGGACAAGTTTTGGTATAATTTCTTACAAACCGGAGCTTCTCTCAAGAAGCCTGCTGGTTCCGAGAGGGAACTTGTCACCTATGTGTGCGAAACGACATATGTTGTCTCTTCCCGCCTTGGTTTATTTTGCAGAGGTAACATCCAACTATAGGAGTGTCGTCCTAAAAATATGAAATTATTTAGCATTTTTTTTCTTTTTTATACATTATTTGAGTTTTCTAGGCACTTTGGTACATACTTTGGTGTGTGCAAAGGTCATGTGTGTAATAGCCACCTATGTAATTGGATGTTCAATTTGGTTATGGAATCAAGTCCTTCTAAGTTATAAGTACATATATTGTTGTTCTGTATGCAATGGCATCGCACACGGACCATACTAGGGAACCCATTGGTGATGAATTCATCAATCGCTGACAATTGTATACTAGCAAGCGTTTGCCCACAACACACACGGCTTATTAGCAGAAATTGTCTGTGTTATTATGGGTCTTCGCACACATTTCTGATTAGGAACCTGTTTGCCGCATATCACACACATCTTGTTAAGTTGAACCGTTTCTGTTGTGTTGCCTAATCAAAAACAATTCATCCGAGTGAACTGTATGCCGTACATCCCACACACCTTGAACTGGTGACTGTTTCTATTGCGTTCCCTAATCACAAACAATTCATCCTAGTGAACTGTATGCCGTATATCGCACACACCTTCATCTGGCTGCCCGTTTCTGTTGTGCTGCCTCATCACAAACAGTTCATTGGACTGAACCTATGCCATGCATCGCACATGCAACTCTAATCTGAATCGTGCTTGATGTCTCCGCCATCGCAAACATTTCGTATCATTTTTTATGGGTTTTTTACATCACCGTTCACGATTAATGCATCGCACTCAGTTTCCTCGAAGGGTCTCTGATTGTAATGTCGCGTTAGCAGCATCCTGCAGTAGTGCATAAACCAATAAAGACCACGGTAGAAGGAATCAATACTAAGTTGATGGTTAGGTTCAATGGAAATAGGACTAAGACAGAGGTAGCCAAGTGGGATATATGCCCAACATACACTGAGTTGCTTGGAGAAGCAAAGAAACAATCTAGGAACTGTCAAGCATTGATGGCTGGGCCAAATATTTACCAAGTGACAAGCAATGAAAAAACATATTCAGTTAACTTGCAGCATAGGACATGTGGGTGCAGGAAATGGGATATGACTGCAATGCCATATAAGCATGCAGTAACAACTATTACCACAACCAAACTGAGGCCTGAAGACTTTGTGCATGAGTTCTTCAAAAAGTCTATGTATCTGGCAGCATACAGCCCAATCATATTTCCTGTACCTGGACCTGATCTCTAGCCCAAGACCAAAACTAGAGACATAGAACCTCCAGTGTTCAAGGATTAGCCAGTGAAGCAGCAAACCAAGAGGAGAAAGAGCCAGTTTGAGCCACGAACACCTAAAGATACATCTAGGATGGCCTCAATTACATGCAGCAATTGCAATCTTGTGGGTCACAGATACACATCATGGCATAAGACCCTAAAGCCAATCCTAGCACTGAGAAAGAACAAGCATGAGGTTTGTACTTGCTGCCATTCTTTTTGTTTTTTGACATTACAATGTATTAACTAGCTACCATTCTTAACTGCAGTCTAGCAGGACAGAGGAGGGTACCACAAAAGGAAGCAGGACACCTACTAGGAGAGCAACACCAAGTGGAGCTACTTCAACACCTACAGGGACCAGTGCAGCTGCCTCCTCTGTTGCAGGGACAAGGGCACCAGCAAGGGCATCTTCCTCAGCAGCTCCAGTAGCATGGGCATCTTCCTCAAAAGCTCCAGCAGCAAGGACAACTCCAACCAGGAGAGCTTCAACAGCTGCAACTGGCACAACAGCCCCCTTCTTGCCACCAAGACAGAGAAAGAAACCCAGCAGGCTCAAGGACTATTTCTATGCTTCAGGGAACTAGTGGCAAACCTTGTTGATGATGTGATCTGGCTTTTATGTTATGGTACTGTAAGCAAACTTCTTGTGGTGGTCTGATGTTATTAGCAAGAAACATCATGTTCTGATCTTGCTTTTATGGTACTTTAAGCACTGCAAACAACACTTTTGTGGTGGTCTGATCTTGCTTTTATGAATTGTAAGCACTGCTATTAGATTCCTATTAGATGTGATGGTTCTTGTGGTGTTCTGATGTTATTAGATGCACTGTTATGATGATTCCTATTTGATTCATCAATGAAATGAGGCTTGGGGCAACCCTAGGGTCATTTTATTGATTCATCGATGAAATGACGCTTGGGGTAACCCTAAGGTCATTTTGTCGATTCATCGATGAAATGAGGCTTGGGGTAACCCTAGGGTCATTTTGTCGATTCATCGATGAAATGAGGCTTGGGGTAACCCTATGGTCATTTTGTCGATTCATCGATGAAATGAGGCTTGGGATAACCCTATGGTCATTTTGTCGATTCATCAATGAAATGAGGCTTGGGGTAACCCTATGGTCATTTTGTCGATATATCGATGAAATGAGGCTTGGGGTAACCCTATGGTCATTTTGTCGATTCGTCGATGAAATGAGGCTTGGGGTAACCCTAAGGTCATTTTGTCGATGTATCGATGAAATGAGTCATGGTGGCCCTAAATATATAAAATCAAATTCTACTAAGCACATACACCATATAACATCAAATTGACTCACATTAATAAAGGTTCATCAAGGTTGGATCCAACACAATGGATCACAAAATACATACTTAAATTACTAGGTTCAGAAATTCAAACTGAAGTACTAAATAGATGATTATCATCTACATTACAACACTGTTGGATCCAACACCATGGATCACAAAATACATAGTTAAAGTACTTGGTTCACAAATTCATACTAAAGTACTGGATAGAAGATTATCATCTACATGCTGATAGATGATTATCATACTAGAAGACACCCTACTCATCTAAGATGACCTTCACCCCCTGAAGCTTCAGCTTTATCTTTTCCTCGGACTTTTGAAGCTTAGAAATGTGATACTGCAATTTATGCCTCTCTTTTGTCAGCCTTTCCTTCTCCTTCAAATGATTGAACTTCAAGTTCCTAATCACATTGGCTCGAGCACCTGTCAGGTTCTTGAGAGTATCATACTTTTGCAGCAGCTTGTTGTTCTCCTCCTCTTTCTTTGACAGCTCTGTCTTCAAGTTGCCCACTACAGTTTCTAGCTCAGCAATCTTCACATCAACATAGTCCTTCTGCTATTTCTGATTGTTTAACTCCACACCCCTCTGTTGCTGGGCATCCAAGAGAGCATTCACATCAGCATACAAACTATCATAGTTTTCCTGTAGTTTCTTCTTCTCTTCTGTCAGGTTGTGAATTGTAAAGGAACTCCCTAAATTGTCATTGCTCCTAGCTGCCTTAATCTCCTCATACATATCCCATAACTTGGCCAATGCCTTCTCCATTGAGTCTGGCCATTCAAAATCAATCCATTGAATCGCTCCACAGTTTTATGCCTTCCTGTAAAACAATAATAAACCAATAAAGAATTATCTAAGTGAGTAGGATGAAGACCACTGTTAAGTGCCATACTCCACAGTGCCATGCCAACTCTAGTAGGCAGTGTTATTAAGACCACTCAAACCAATAGGTTCAGGGATCTAATATGTGCAGCAGGCAAATGAGACAGCAAACAGATAAACAATGACCAATGTTAAACAAGGCATTAAGCACTGACCACAATAAACAATGACTACCATCCAATGATGACAACACAGTGGATAAAACAAGATAAAAAAAGACCAAGCACTTAACAAAGCTTAACAACTTGATAAACAAAGAATTAAGCACTAACCACAATAAACAATGTATACCATCCACTGATGACAACACAGGAAAAACAAGCTAAACAAGACCAAGCACTTAACCAGGCTTAACAACTTGATAGACAAAGCATTAAGCACTGACCACATCAAACAATGTGGACCAAGCATTAAATAGAGGCAATGAACACCTTCCATTACACAGGTTCTGAATCGTAACTTCTTAGCACATCCAAGAAACCTCCTACCGGTGTGCATCCCTTCAAATGCAACAAGGCGCTCAGCCGGCTTGCCGTGTTCGCACAAAACATTCACATCTGCGTCAATGCCATTGAAATTCGGATCGTGCATCGTAGCTGGAAGCTATGGGAGCAAGCAAAGAAAAACCTAGGTTCAGATCGAGCTCATTAACAAAATCCCCAATTCACTAACCCTAACCCTAGCTCTAGCTCTCTAACAAACTGACCTTGATGATGCCATCGCAGGAGGAGGAGACGTTCATGACTAAATCCTCACTGGTCTCGCCGTCGCTCCACGACACCATGGCACGGGGGAGCAGCAGGATGGCGGTCGGCGGTGAGGCGGCGTCGGGGGAGAAGAACAGAGAGTGAGGAGGGCGAGCCAGATGTGACAGAGTGAGGAGGGAGTCGGTTCGAGCCGGTTTTTACCCACACGGCGCGTCTGATTTCACTGTAGCCCCGTTAGACGACGTCAGGTCGTGGCCGTGACACCACATCACCGAAACAGGGTCCCACCTGTCATAATAGTGCTTAAAGTGCCCAAACACACAGTTCAGTGCTTTCTGCAAATGATTAGGCCTGAAATCAGTGTTTTCTGCAACAAATTCGTAGAAGAGTCTTTTCTGCAAACCTACGCTGTAATGTGGCGGTTTTCTGCAATTCACCCGGAGATTGGAGAACACATGGAGTTGCTCTAACCAGTACAGTCCCATATCAAGAATATACACTGTGTGTTAGCGCTGATTCAGTATCACATAACTACTCACTATACACGAATCTATAATTATTTTGTTTTACGCAACCACGGAAGTAATCTTGAATTCTTCAGCCGCTATGTGCCCCGTACCAACGCAACGACAGGGGTACATGCCTCGCATAGATCTGTCAAACTTTACAGTGGACGCCCACACGGGAATATTGCACAGTACCCCCAGCCTGCTCACACACATCCGTTCCGTTTTAAGCCCCACAGCCTCAAGTGGATCCTCTGTGCATGCACTGGCACTACAGGGACGCCGGTCTTTAAGAAATGGATACTACGCGTATGCATGATTGAACATCTTTCTTGGATTCATGTAATAGTAGAAACGTTGTGATCGTCCACTGTTCGGCTATATCATCTCGTGACCGATGCGCTGTCTCCGAGTTACTCGTTCATCATGCATGCCGGCCATCGGTCGAGCCGATTTGCCATTGGGCAAATCAGACTGGACAGGATCTTTTTTTTTATTTTTCGAATTTGAGATGTGGACTGCATCGATCTTTCTGTATGTCGGTAGGCCAGTGTATGATCGATCATCAGCTGCGCCACAGTAGTAGTATGATCATGCCATCATTAAACATCGAGATGATAAAATCATGTCGCTTGAAGTACTAGTGCTGCTTGTAGCTAGGTTGGGTCTCTTCTGATCTTCTGAGTTGCAGAAAGAATGTACACTTCGTACCGCTGGCTTTATAAATGTATTTCAGGACACGTCAACCTCTTAAGGAATTGTTGATTCAGTCAAGCGCACCGACGTAAATACAGAGGTTCCAAAGGTTATGGTTAGGGTATTCCTACATTAACCTGATTAACGGTTTTGATATTTCTCGTGTGACCGGGAAATAACTCTTTTTATTTTTTTGCTTCCAAGAAATAACTGTTTCCAAGTGAGTACAACAACTGCCCGATCAGAGTTCAGAATTCCAGCAACTGCAAAAGGATGAGAAAATCTTTTCTCGGTGTCTGACTGCGAACTAGTAAGAAATTCTCTCATGACCGAGAATTACCAAAACCAGAAAAATGATTATTTCGAAATCCACTTGAGCCACAGTCAGTCAGTCACCCCCATTAATTGACTCCGTAATTAATTTTGGTGAGTGCAAGCACGCCCGATGTAGAAGCATCACCACTGAGTTCCTTAAATCGCCACGTCTCTTTCTACTAAAAGGAATAAGGATCCCCCTCTCGCGTCCAGACTGCAAATTCCAGTATTTAAGCGCGCCACCTCCATCTCCGCTTTATTTTCTCTCAACAACTCCCCTTCGATCCATCCGTTGCCGATTGAGTCCATATCATCATCAGTTCCAAAAGGTAATTAATTACCATCATGGCCCTTCTTCTGATCTCTCTCTCTCTCTCTCTCTCTCTCTCTCTCTCATCCCTCAGTCCAGCGGATGATGCTTCTTGCATGCCTGCTATGTGCTTCTGTTTCATCCATGATTCAAGCTTCTCTGATTTGTTTGGTTGATTTCTAGACGGCCAAAAGGAAGTGATGGAGCACGGCGAGCAGGAGCAGCACGCCATGGACCTGCCGCCGGGCTTCCGCTTCCACCCGACCGACGAGGAGCTCATCACGCACTACCTGGCCAAGAAGGTCGCCGACGCCCGCTTCGCCGCCCTCGCCGTCTCCGTGGCCGACCTCAACAAGTGCGAGCCCTGGGACCTGCCATGTAAGCTAGCACCACCACCTCGTGCACCAACCTGTTACCTGTGTGATCGATATGATAGAAGCCACGAGCTACCGAATTGATCAAACAACGCGTGTGTGTGTGCATGCAGCGCTGGCTAGGATGGGGGAGAAGGAGTGGTACTTCTTCTGCCTCAAGGACCGCAAGTACCCGACGGGGCTGAGGACCAACAGGGCCACGGAGTCCGGCTACTGGAAGGCCACCGGCAAGGACAAGGACATCTTCAGGGGCAAGTCCCTCGTCGGCATGAAGAAGACGCTCGTCTTCTACACCGGGAGGGCGCCCAAGGGCGACAAGTCCGGCTGGGTCATGCACGAGTACCGCCTCAACGCCAAGCTCCACGCCGCCACCACCAGCCGCGGCTCCCTCTCCGGCGGCAGGGCCGCATCGTCCAAGGTAGCAACCTATTTTCACCATGCATGGAGTATCTTGCTTTTGCTTGCGATCGATCATACTACTGTCGTATTAACCGCCGGCCGGCCGGTTCTCTTTGTAGAACGAGTGGGTGCTGTGCAGGGTGTTCAAGAAGAGCCTGGTAGGCGGCGTAGTGTCGTCGGCGTCGGCGTCGTCAGCAGCAAAGAAAGGCGGCGTGGGGATGATGGAGGAGATAGGGTCCTCCGTGGCCGCCGTCACCCCGCTCCCTCCGCTCCTGGACATGTCCGGCTCCGCCCCCTCCTTCGTCGACCCGGCGGCGCACGTGACCTGCTTCTCCAACAACGCGCTGGAGGCGGGTCAGTTCTTCAACCCGGCGGCGACGGGCGGCTGCGCCACGGACACGGACCACCACGGCCTAGCCTCGTCATACTCCCCGTTGGCAAGCTTCACGCAGTATGGTGGGCAGCTGCACCACGGCGTGAGCCTGAGCCTGGTGCAGCTCCTCGAGAGCAGCGGGTACCACCGTGGTCTCGCCGACGACATGGCGCCGTGCGGCAACCAGCAGCAGCCGGCGGCTTGCAAGGGCGAGCGGGAGAGGCTGAGCGCGTCGCAGGACACCGGGCTCACCTCCGACGTGAACCCCGAGATCTCTTCTTCCTTCGGCCAAAAGTTCGACCACGAGCCCGCGCCGTGGGGCTACTGACCAAGCTCTACGCATGCACCGCGTTCGTGGCGATGGATCGATCGATTATTAGCATTTACCGGTGCTTGATTACTGTAAATAAGCCCGCGAGGGATCGAACTAGCACCGTTAATTAGCTTCATTGTGATGTGATCTGTATAGTTGTAGATTAATCGGTGTGGTGATTTGGGGGTGTAATTAACATTATTGTATTGTATTGGGATAAATCGATATGGTACTAGTATATTTCATTATCATTTTGCCAGGGTTATACGATCAACTAAGATATAGGCAAGTTGGCAGCTTCGTTCATTAAGTTAGCTAGTCGATCAGTTAGGCTATAGACTAATTCTCTGTAATATAACTATGTTGCGGGTAGCTAGCTAGTGTGTGATGATCCCATCACGTAACCTAACAGTTTGACTTGTTGCGATAGTAGTTAGTACCGCTGGCTAATCTAGCAATTAGAGCTTAAAAGATTCGGTGGCGCCGGAGCTCTGCGCCATTACTGTCTTGCTACCTTTGGCCCATGACTGGCATGTCTCAACCATCACACGCAAATCTAATCCCGATCACTGTCCTTGGGCGCGGATCACATCACGTCGTCACCCTTGCACAGTGCGCATGACATGACATATGATGGGGGCGAGCTTAGTAGTATTAGGGTTGGCAAACCACAACAACACATAACAACACTCGTGTCACCAATTTGGTTCCCCGTATGCCTTGTCTCAATGCTTGTGTGGCGGGCCACGCTAATGATATGATCAGCTCCGTGGCATCTGATTGAGTGGGCCCCGCATCTCCCTCCTAGAGCCTATGCTGTTTTCAATCAAAATCATGGTGGATCCAATTCATGAGAACTATCATGATTATCTTATTGAAAAGAGATTTAGTAGTATGTGGCAGGAAGCGGGGGCTGGTTAGGTCAGCTAACCAGAGAGAGAGCTTCCCTACCATGGAGGGAGAATGCGGCAAGGACATGTGTGCAGTCTCTGGATCCTCTTGGGCCGTCGGGTGGGCCACCTCCCGTAGTTTAAGATATCTCCTCTCTGTTTTAGTGTGTCTCGTATTTCTGGACATCATCTCCTCTGGAAATATATTCCCCTCCTGTCTGATTAAATATTTCGGCAGGGGCACAAGTGTCGATTTGAGGGGTGTTCCTACTTCCGGCGATTCATCCATAGCTGCCTACCACTAGTCCGATGCGTGCAGGCACAATGGACTCTTTTTTTTCTTTTTGAGAGGAGGCACAATGGACTCTTGCATCTACTTTGTTTCCTCATGCAGGTAAAAAAAAAAATACTTTGTTTCCTCTTTGCCAGGGGTGTGCACGGTCTGTTACATGCAACAGTTGTGCACGGGTGAATCGTGGGTTTTACCTCTGCCTTTCCCATCAGGTTCATGTTCATTTGACCGGTATTTTTCACCGCCCTGCCCTACCCTGCCCCATCAAGATAGGGAGGAGGTGTTGTCTGGCGTTACGGTGGTGTTCACAGCAGGTCTGACAAGGTCGATGTGTCAGTATTTGCTTTGAAAATGGATTGATAGAAGATGACGACATTGACCTAAGTGCGTTGGACCGGTTTGTGCCCCAGATATGATATGTGGCTTGGTTGGGGTCTCCGGCTTTAGATGTTAGTCTTAGGTGAGAGGTCTAGATATTCGGCTCACACTTTCTGCACCCCTTCATCAATGGATAGGAGTAGCGACAAACGTTGCCAAGATGGCGGCTTGAGACAAACTATTGATGTATGGGTCTGTCTAGGACACATCTAGATGTGACATAACTATGTCAAATCTAAGCCGATGTTCACTTTGTTTGTGGTCTATTTTTTTTTTTTTTGTTGCTGCATTTTATATTTGTGGGAGCTTAGATGCGACATCCTTAAAAAATATCTAGATGTGAATTAGACAAAATTTGTAAGGGCGTCTCCAACGGCGCCCGCAAATTTCCTTCCGCGTCTGTCCGCGAATAGGGGGGACTAATCCGCGGACACGGATGCGGGAGGCAACCATCCAACCTTAGCCGCATACATTTTCACAACAACTCGAACCAATTGGACGAAATTCATTCAAACAAGTCCGGATTTCATATAAACACGGACGGATTTCATATAAACATGACGGATTTCATTACAAATACATCAAACCGGTGCTAGGCGTGCTCCGGAGTATAATTAATATCTAATCTAAATGGTCGCCGACGCCCATTCCCCTTGTTCGGCCATGAACCAAGAGAACTGAAGCTTCGCCTTTTCCAGCTCCGCCTCGGCGCTCTTCAATTCTACCTCCGTAACCTCCGCCTCTGGAGGCCCGGGAAGAGAAGCTGTCGCCTCCACATCGCCGCCAAGCAACTAATTGGTCGAAGATGCTCAGCCCACCAAGCTTGGCGTCTGTGACGACCCCGGCTTAATCGTGCACTAACCATACACACAAATGCACACGATCAAGCCTAAGGACTCACTTGAAGATATCACAACACAATTCTAAAACATAAATAAAACCATACAAGCTTTATATTACAAGTCAGGGCCTCGAGGGCTCGAATACATAGCTCGATGGCATACAAGTGTCAGCGGAAGCATCAGACATCTGAGTACAGATATTACAGAGAAACAGATAGGCCTTTAGAAAGGCGAGGCAAATTAAAATACTACGATCGAAAGGCGTAGGCCTCCTGCCTAGGACCCTCCGAACCTACTCCTGGTCGTCGGTCGGCTCCTCGTAGTAGTACTCGCCGGGAGGGTAGTAGTAGTAGCCGTAGTCGTCGACAGGGGCAGCTACCTCAGGGGCTCCGTCATCTGGCGGCGACATATGGATATGGGGAGAAAAAGAAAATAAAGCAAACGTGAGTACTCATCCGAAGTATTCAGCAAGCAAGTATCTACACTACATATGCAACATTTTCAAAGAAGGGCTGTATATATGGACTGGGCTGCAGAAATGCCAGAATAGAGGGGAAAACCTAGTCCTATCGAAGTCTAGCATCTTCAAGCATCTTCATCAGTCTTGCAGCATTAGAAGAGTGCAGAGTAACATAATGTAAAGTAGTAGTAGTGTCATCAATCTCGCCCAGAGATTCTTCCTCGACTCCCTGCGAGAAAGCAATCCCAGAGCCATACTATCCAGTATCATCTCAAGTCACCAGTTCTAGTTGTACCGATCGGGATACAACTCCGAGTGTCCGTTACCGTAGGACAGGCTATCGATAGGTTAGTTCTTCCCTGCAGGGGTGCACCAACTTACCCACCACGCTCGCTTAACTCCGGCCGGACACACTTTACTGGGTCATGCCCGGCCTCGGCTAAACGATACGCCGCAACCCGACCTAGGCTTAGAAGAGAGGTCAGCACGCCGGACTAAACCTATGCCCCCAGGGGTCTTGGGCCATCGCCCCGGGAACTCCTGCACGTTACGGGGCCACCGAGAGCAGACCTAGCAACCCCTTATACAAGCGTGGTTGCGTTCCTAGTCCAACTCGGCGTGCGCCGCTCCTTACTGACGTCAAATAAGCTTCGGCTGATGTATACGACGCAGAACGCCCATACTATGCCCACGTGATGGTTAGTGCTATCAGGCCAGAGGCCCCTCGGATCAAATATCCAAACCGTTAGTGTGTTGGTAGTGCGGTAACGAGCAGAGACTCACGAAAGATGTGACCCCGTCGCCCCGTCTCGAGGACTTGCGGCAAGGGCTAAGAATGCCCGGCCACGCCTCGTATTCATTACTCGGGCACCGTCCAGGTCCACCCGACTCCATATCACTCTCATCATAATCTCATGCGGGTACCCCTCAGGGCCGACCCGTGTTTATCCAAAATAAACAGTGTCAACAATAATGTAAAGGCATCCGTGTGGCTACCATATCAAGAAGGAATCCGAGGCATCACCCTCGTTGGATTCCCACCTGACGTAAACATCAAGGTGAACTAAAGAGGTATCACCCTCGAGGTCCACACTTGAGGAGTTGCGCGACGGTGTCGTTATCGGGGGTGGTGTAGGAGGAATCACCCTCACTGACCACGACCGATTAACTAACCTACAAGGTTATCATCAGAAGTGCTGACGAGGTATCACCCTCGGCACTCGATAGTAACCCAGTAGTGTCGAGCAACTAAGGGGAAGTGATGTGCGGTGCCGGGGCCTGGTCTTCGATCCCATTGATCGGGTCTTCTGATGATCCAGCGGGGCAGTCGGGATAAAGTGGGGTCTCTGCTGAGTCTCTACCCATCCTATGCTAAACAGTTTAGGATAAGCAGGTAGGTACAATAGCAGGTTACAATAAACAGGCTATGCAGCAGAAATAGGATAACAGCAGCAGCAGTAACTTCTAATGCAAGCATAAGAGAGAAGAGAGTGGGCGATATTGGAATGCTCAAAAAGGGGTGCTTGCCTGGTTGCTCGGCGGCAAGGGCAAGATCGTCAACTGTGTCGTCGGGCTCCTGAGCGGCGTCAGTCTCGGGAGCTACGTCGACATCGGGGTCTACCGAGAGAGAAGAGGGGGAAGAAACATATAAATACACAGCAACAATGCAATACAGGGCATGCCATGCCTAGGATGCAGTGTAGGGTTGACTAAAGATGCACCTAAGTCATTTTAGTTATTTTAGGATTAACGCGGGATTTATTATCCGGTGATTATGAACTATTCATATACCGGATACGGATGGAAAGTTATGGGTTATCCTACGTAGGGGGTTCCGGCATCGAAACAGATGACATGATCAAGTTCGCCTCGTCATTCTGATCAACTTTCATGTTTAAAGTTTTTCGATCTGAGTTACGGTTTAAAAGTTATGAATTTTTTAAGATTTAAATGATTTTCTAGAATTATTTTTATCAGCAGAAAAGATTTATGATGTCAGCATGACTAAAGGATGATGTCAGCAGGTCAACTGGTCGGCTGACCAGGTCAAAACTGACTGGTGGAGCCCACCTGTCAGCCTCTGTGGGGTTAAAACAGGTTTAATTTAATCTAACATAGTGATTAATCGGTGGGCCCGGCCTGTCAGTGAGTCAACTAATTAACTAAATTAACTCATTAACCGCTAACTGTTAATTCACCTCGCGGGCCCACATGTCAGTGACCTAAGGTGAACAGTGCCCCTGCGTAGACCGGAGTCAACACGGTCAAACGCGCGGCGGGGCCCACTGGCAGCTTCTGAGAGCGGGCCCCACGTGGTGACACGTCGGACGCCGGCGTCGAGCAGCTCCGGCGAGCTCCAAATACGGCGATGCAACTCCGGCGGCTTCGGGTTTCTCCTACGGTACGTCAAAACGCGCGTGCTCGGGCTCATTCGAACGAGCGAGAGACGGCGCGTTGAACGGGAGCTACGGCAGGGGCGGAAGTGGTCGGAGATGAGCTCTACGACGGCGACAAACTTCGCCGGAATTCGGGCTTCTCCGGAAGCGCGGCTACGTGGTGGGCTCGAGCGGATTACCTACGCGGGCGAGCTCTGCGGGACCCCGGAAACTCATTGACGAGCTCATTTGAGCACGGCGGAGGCTGTGGCGATGGCGACGTGCTCGCCGGAGGCGGTGCATGCGGGCGCGGTGAACGCGGCGAGCTACGGGCGAAGCGAGGCATAATAGAGAGAGGGAGGAGAGATGGAGCTTACGTAGGAGCTCACGACGGCTCGGCGTTAGGATTAGTAGCAGCAGAAGCTCGTCGGAGACGTCAGAGATCGCCGGCATCCGGGAGGAAGAGGGCGGCGAGATTCGGTTGAGGCAGAGCTCCCCCGCTTGCACGCCACGTCGGAGAGGAAGGAGAAGGCGTCGGTGGCGCGGTTGAGCCGGTCTGGGAGGCACGAGAGGCACCGTGGCTGTGGATCGACGTCGGTCACGGCGGCGGCGGCGTTCGGGATGGAGGGGGAAGAAGAGGGGAAGCGAGCGAGCAATGGAAGGAGAGGGGGGAAAGTGAGTGCGGGCAGGCCAGGCGAGTGGGTGGCCGATCCTTATCGCCTCCCGCCGCTCCTGTAGCGTCGGTGGCGTCGGCATGTCGACGCCGCACCGGCGAGCGCGCGCTCGACCACGGCGGCGCTGACACGCAGGGGAGAGAGAAGGGGTTTTGGGCCGGTGGGCTGTACTCGGGGCACTGTGCACTTAGGCCCAGTGCATAGTGCCTCGTTTTATTTTCTATTTTCTTTTCTTTATTTCTTTTTGTTTAGGTAATTGTTTAGGCCACTTTTGCACTTTTGTAAAATATGATACTTGGCCCAAATATTACAGTGCATTAATACCTTTCTCCAAAAACTTGTTTGAGCAAAGTAGGATTTTATTGAAATTTGATATTATTATAAACGGATTAAATAATTCTGTTTTGGTGCTGTTTCATGTTGTTAGAGTAATTTAGCTAACTCACTTAATAGTGATTATGTTTTTATAAGTGCTTCTGGATTATTTGCTATTTAATGAACATTTTTCCAATAGGATTTGAACAACTTCAAATTTCACTTTTGATTTGAATTGCAATTTGCATTGGAATTTGAAATGAGATATGATGCAGTGATGATCAAACATAGTTAATAATGGTGACTTGGCATAATCAGAGGGTGATCACTGTGGTGTGAGGCTGGGGATGTTACAAATCTCCTCCACTACAAAAAATCTCGTCCCGAGATTTAAGTGGGGAAGTGAAGGGTAACTTCTGGAGAACTGACCCTTGTAGGGTTAACTATCTGGTGAACAATTCAGGGAATGCGTCAGGAAGTATCTCTCGAGTTGAAACTTAAGAAACATCGAGAGCAAAGTATGAAGGTACCATAAGAAGTTTCAAGCAAATGGATAAGCGATCGATACCTGAACAGAGTGTGAGAAGTGGGTTTAGAGCATCGGGAATAGACAAATTCTCGGAGGGTGACTCGTGGTAACACTCAAAGTCAATTGCAAAGAATATTTCGGAATCAGGGATATACAGGAGAGTCAGCTTCCGATCCTGTGGAACTGTGGGGGGGTGTCGATTATAAGTAGGGTAAACGGTGACATCTTAACGGTCACGACAACAAGGTATGTCAGAGGATAGTCTGTCAGTTATGTCGGTAACATCATCGGTACCAAGGGCGAGGGAAAAAGAGAACCATTTTCCTGCTCGTTAAAACGAGGCGGACCAATAGGCAAAGTTCTCTGTCATCGGTGGTTACCGGAAAGTCATCAACATTAGTAACAGGGTCGTACTGACCGAATTGTACCTCGAGGCATTTTTATAAGCAAGGATTTATTTCTGCTTATATCATATAGATCAAAAGAAAGATTAACAAAACAATGGAAAGGAGAAATGATTAATTGGGTATTCAAATTATCCAATAGGAAGGAAGATGTGTTTACACACAAGAACTAGGAGTATATCCTTTCCCAAGGAAAAGCGGAGCATGATATACATGATATGACAGCAAGTTCAAAGGCATTTAGATAAAGGGGGCGAGGGGAGAATCATGATATTACCCATACAACGGTGTTTGGATAATTGATCAAGAAATATTTAGCATTGCACTTTCAATGTTCTTGTTGACATTTGGAGTACCATAGTCATGCTTCGAGGTGGCAATAACATGGTGTTTCGGGTAAGAGTTGCATCTGAAGATCACAAGAGATACAAAGGAACACTTCCAAGAATATCACGGAGCGTAAAGTATAACCCAACACGACCAAATCTGTGTTGGCAGGAAGTCGAGGATATTGTCGATGATAACGCAATTCATCAAAAGACAAGGATGGTATTCCTCACCATGAATTTTAATTGACATCTCAACAGAAGTCAAAATGTTGATGCTGATCACGACGCATTTATCAACAGGCTACAAGAAGATGAAGTCGATCAGCAAAATAATCAAAGCAGATGGAATAAAGTTCAAGGTCAATGGAACCACGGATAAAACTCAAGCTCGAAATCAAACTTGTTGTTCGAGGTGAAATGATAAGATGAGGAAGATCGACGTAAGCTTAGCTCATCGTCGAAAATTGTGCTACGGGAAGAAGGACCAGGTAGCACAGTTAAAATTAGCACGATAACGATATAGCCGATCAGGCTAGGAATGATGTGATCGGGTATTCGACTCCCCAGCAACAAAGTACTAGGAGTGCTGAATCACCGAGCGGAGTCGATTCATTATTCGGTGGTCTCGGTTTGAAGACAACCCAGAACCCATGGAGTGACTATGACAGGGAAGGGTACCACTCCATCGGAAAAATTCATAGGACGTAGTACAATAGGATGATATCCTGGAGATAGTAGGGGGGTAATGCTCGAGGTAGTTCAGTATAGAGGTTGGACAGGTATATCGATTCGCAGAAGACAAGTGCTTTAGCTTGTCCGCGAAATGGGATCAAAGAAGAACAATCATGGTCGGAACCACGATTGCAAAGGGTCAAAGCAAAATACAAGATGAATTTATAACAAGGGATTATTATTTTTACGAGCAGCTTCCATGATAAGTTCTACATCGGGTCCATGGGCATGAACACAAAGGTTCAAGGTCGACTCCCACTTCTTCAATGCATAACCTTTCATTCACTTCTCACTTTCGATGGAGTCGTACTGTTGGAATTTATCTGGCGAAACACTAGAAGTGTATGACTCATGAGAACTCTCGGGTTCACACGGATTAGGGAAAGCATAGGTTCAACCCATCAGGACATTTTCACGAAGCTATACAACACATTTATCGGAAGTGACGGGTACTCGCTCGAAGGCAGAGGGTTGGCGATACGGAGTAGATGATTCAATTCGCCAGAGGCATTTTATATCAGGGGAAAGTCGTCAATGATTTAAAATACGAAGGGGCTGCCGGATAACAGTCCACCAACAGAGCAGGTGATCCGCAAAGGATCTGATGTGAGTATCGGTACTCAACCAGAAGAAGAAGGGATGCAAAAGAATTGGTTTATGGAAACATCTGAATAAGGCGAAGCTTGATTACGAAGGATCTACGATTCCAAAATTGGGGGATCAGAGGCAGAGGCTCTGATAAAAAGATGAGTATGTCGAATAGAATTAGATGGCCAATCAATCAAGGATTGATTTACCGGGAACCAGATCATATCCAGAATGATGTCTGAGTCGGAAAGAAAATTCCTAAGGATTAATTGATGATTGCGAATAGTCGCACATACATTGAATCCATAGGAACAGAATGATAATCACAGAGGATTTTAATAAATATTGCTAGACATATGGAATTAACCATAATGCAAGCAGGTAAGGGGAATCAAAAAGTAATAGGCTGCATAGGATTTTCGGGAGATCAGATAGCATTGCGAAGTATTTTGGAAAGCACATGAACAACTGGGGATGAACGGACCCCGTGTAAGTAAGAAGACTACTTGTAGGTGTTTTCAGGCGGAAAGGAACTGCAAGGCAGTAGGTTAATAGAATTCTCAAAATGTCAGATAGTATTTTGATATGTCGGATGAAACCCGAGAGTAACTGAATTGAATATATGAATGACGAGTGTAAGTGGTTATCCATAAGAATTTATCGATGGTCAGGAACTGCAAAGCAGTGGGCACAGGGTATCGGTTAACGTCGAGGAGTATCTTCAGAATCTTCTGATGAAGCAGACGGTCATCTGTAGTGAAGGGGCTTTCCGGGATGAAGTGGTTACGAGAACCTAATGTCGGAGTTAGTAAAGTTTTTAACCCGAATAGAAGAGAGATCAGAGTCCCAGAGTAAAGACGAGGAATAAAAAGAACCTAATAC
This sequence comes from Thinopyrum elongatum, assembly GCA_011799875.1. Taxonomy (NCBI): domain Eukaryota; kingdom Viridiplantae; phylum Streptophyta; class Magnoliopsida; order Poales; family Poaceae; genus Thinopyrum; species Thinopyrum elongatum. Next base: position 468,212,323 of record CM022298.1, read on the forward strand.
CACCCAATTGGCGACGTGGGCCCGTAAGCCACATAGCCAAGTTAGTAAAACAATTTTGGACGACTAGACTCAACTTCGGCCAAGGAGTTGGAAAGGGGGATTCCTACAGGCAGTCGGCTCTGATACCAACCTGTGACGACCCCGGCTTAATCGTGCACTAACCATACACACAAATGCACACGATCAAGCCTAAGGACTCACTTGAAGATATCACAACACAACTCTAAAACATAAATAAAATCATACAAGCTTTATATTACAAGCCAGGGCCTCGAGGGCTCGAATACATAGCTCGATGGGATACAAGTGTCAGCGGAAGCATCAGATATCAGGGTACAGATATTACAGAGAAACAGATAGGCCTTTAGAAAGGCGGGGTAAATTAAAATACTACGATCGAAAGGCATAGGCCTCCTGCCTAGGACCCTCCGAACCTACTCCTGGTCGTCGGTCGGCTCCTCGTAGTAGTACTCGCCGGGAGGGTAGTAGTAGTGGCCGTAGTCGTCGACAGGGGCAGCTACCTCAGGGGCTCCGTCATCTGGCGGCGACATATGGATATGGGGAGAAAAAGAAAATAAAGCAAACATGAGTACTCATCCGAAGTACTCAGCAAACAAGGATCTACACTACATATGCAATATTTTCAAAGGAGGGCTGTATATGTGGACTGGGCTGTAGAAATGCCAGAATAGAGGGGAAAACCTAGTCCTATCGAAGTCTAGCATCTTCAAGCATCTTCATCAGTCTTGCAACATTAGAAGAGTGCAGAGTAACATAATGTAAAGTAGTAGTAGTGTCATCAACCTCGCCCAGAGATTCTTCCTCGACTCCCTGCGAGAAAGCAATCCCAGAGCCATACTATCCAGTATCATCTCAAGTCACCAGTTCTAGTTGTACCGATCGGGATACAACTCCGAGTGTCCGTTACCGTAGGACAGGCTATCGATAGGTTAGTTCTTCCCTGCAGGGGTGCACCAACTTACCCACCACGCTCGCTTAACTCCGGCCGGACACACTTTACTGGGTCATGCCCGGCCTCGGCTAAACGATACGCCGCAACCCGACCTAGGCTTAGAAGAGAGGTCAGCACGCCGGACTAAACCTATGCCCGCAGGGGTCTTGGGCCATCGCCCCGGGAACTCCTGCACGTTACGGGGCCACCGAGAGCAGACCTAGCAACCCCTTATACAAGTGCGGTTGCGTTCCCAGTCCAATTCGGCGTGCGCCACTCCTTACTGACATCAAATAAGCTTCGGCTGATGTATACGACACAGAACGCCCATAGTATGCCCACGTGATGGTTAGTGCTATCAGGCCAGACGCCCCTCGGATCAAATATCCAAACCGTTAGTGTGTTGGTAGTGCGGTAACGAGCAAAGACTCACGAAAGATGTGACCCCGTCGCCCCGTCTCGAGGACTTGCGGCAAGGGCTAAGAATGCCCGGCCATGCCTCGTATTCATTACTCGGGCACCGTCCAGGTCCACCCGACTCCATATCACTCTCATCATAATCTCATGCGGGTACCCCTCAGGGCCGACCCATCTTTATCCAGAATAAACAGTGTCAATAATAATGTAAAGGCATCCGTGTGGCTACCATATCAAGAAGGAATCCGAGGCATCACCCTCGTTGGATTCCCACCTGACGTAAACATCAAGGTGAACTAAAGAGGTATCACCCTCGAGGTCCACACTTGAGGAGTTGCGCGACGGTGTCATTATCAGGGGTGGTGTAGGAGGAATCACCCTCGCTGACCACGACCGATTAACTAACCTACAAGGTTATCATCAGAAGTGCTGACGAGGTATCACCCTCGGCAGTCGATAGTAACCCAGTAGTGTCGAGCAACTAAGGGGAAGTGATGTGCGATGCCGGGGCCTGGTCTTCGATCCCGTTGATCGGGTCTTCTGATGATCCAGCGGGGTAGTCGGGATAAAGTGGGGTCTCTGCTAGGTCTCGACCCATCCTATACTAAACAGTTTAGGATAAGCAGGTAGGTACAATAGCAAGTTACAATAAATAGGCTATGCAGCAGAAATAGGATAACAGCAGCACCAGTAACTTCTAATGCAAGCATAAGAGAGAAGAGAGTGGGCGATATCGGAATGCTTAAAAAGGGGGTGCTTGCCTGGTTGCTCGGCGGCAAGGGCAAGATCGTCAACTGTGTCGTCGGGTTCCTGAGCGGCGTCAGTCTCGGGAGCTACGTCGATGTCGGGGTCTACCGAGAGAGAAGAGGGGGAAGAAACATATAAATACACAGCAACAATGCAATACAGGGCATGCCATGCCTAGGATGCAGTGCAGGGTTGACTAAAGATGCACCTAAGTCATTTTAGTTATTTTAGGATTAACGCGGGATTTATTATCCGGTGATTATGCACTATTCATATACCGGATACGAATGGAAAGTTATGGGTTCTCCTACGTAGGGGGTTCCGGCATCGAAACAGACGACATGATCAGGTTCGTCTCGTCGTTCTGATCAACTTTCATGTTTAAAGTTTTTCGATCTGAGTTACGGTTTAAAAGTTGTGAATTTTTAAAGATTTAAATGATTTTCTGGAATTATTTTTATCAGCAGAAAAGATTTATGACGTCAGCATGACTAAAGGATGATGTCAGCAGGTCAACTGGTCGGCTGACCAGGTCAAAACTGACTGGTGGAGCCCACCTGTCAGCCTTTGTGGGGTTAAAACAGGTTTAATTTAATCTAACATAGTGATTAATCGGTGGGCCTGGCCTGTCAGTGAGTCAACTAATTAACTAAATTAACTCATTAACCGCTAACTGTTAATTAACCTCGCGGGCCCACACGTCAGTGACCTAAGGTGAATAGTGCCCCTGCGTTAACCGGAGTCAGCGCGGTCAAACGCGCGGCGGGGCCCATTGGCAGCGTCTGAGAGTGGGCCCCACGTGGTGACACGTCGAACGCCGGCATCGAGCAGCTCCGGCGAGCTCCAAATACGGCGATGCAACTCCGGCGGCTTCGGGTTTCTCCTACGGTGCGTCAAAACGTGCGTGCTCAGGCTCGTTCGAACGAGCGAGAGACGGCGCGTCGAACGGGAGCTACGGCAGGGGCGGAAGTGGTCGGAGATGAGCTCTACGACGGCGACAAACTTCGCCGGAATTCGGGCTTCTCCGGAAGCGCGGCTACGCGGTGCGCTCGAGCGGATTACCTACGCGGGCGAGCTCTGCGGGACCCCGAAAACTCATTGACGAGCTCATTTGAGCTCGGCGGAGGCTGTGGCGACGGCGACGTGCTCGCCAGAGGCGGTGCGTGTGGGCGCGGCGAACGTGATGAGCTACGGGCGAAGCGAGGCAGAATAGAGAGAGGGAGGAGAGATGGAGCTTACGTAGGAGCTCACGGCGACTCGGCGTTAGGATTAGTAGCAGTAGAAGCTCGTCGGAGACGTCAGAGATCGCCGGCGTCCGGGAGAAAGAGGGCGGCGCGATTCGGTTGAGGCAGAGCTCCCCGGCTTGCACGCCATGTCGAAGAGGAAGGAGAAGGCATCGGTGGCGCGGTTGAGCCGGTCTGGGAGGCATGGGAGGCACCGTGGCCGTGGATCGACGTCGGTCACGGCGGCGGCGGCGTTCGGGATGGAGGGGGAAGAAGAGAGGAAGCGAGCGCGCAATGGAAGGAGAGGGGGGAAAGTGAGCGCGGGCAGGCCAAGCGAGTGGGTGGCCGATCCTTATCGCATCCCCCCGCTCCTGTAGCGTCGGTGGCGTCGGCGTGTCGACGCCGCACCGGCGAGCGCGCGCTCGACCACGGCGGCGCTGACACGCTGGGGAGAGAGAAGGGGTTTTGGGCCGGTGGGCTGTACTCAGGGCATTGTGCACTTAGGCCCAGTGCACAGTGCCTCGTTTTATTTTCTATTTTCTTTTCTTTATTTCTTTTTGTTTAGGTAATTGTTTAGGCCACTTTTGCACTTTTGTAAAATATGATACTTGGTCCAAATATTACAGTGCATTAATACCTTTCTCCAAAAACTTGTTTGGGCAAAGTAGGATTTTATTTAAATTTGATATTATTATAAACGGATTAAATAATTCTGTTTTGGTGCTGTTTCATGTTGTTAGAGTAATTTAGCTAACTCACTTAATAGTGATTATGTTTTTATAAGTGCTTCTGAATTATTTGCTATTTAATGAACATTTTTCCAACAGGATTTGAACAACTTCAAATTTCACTTTTGATTTGAATTGCAATTTGCATTGGAATTTGAAATGAGATATGATGCAATGATGATCAAACATAGTTAATCATGGTGACTTGGCATGATCAGAGGGTGATCACTTTGGTGTGAGGCTGGGGATGTTACAACGTCGATGGGAGGGGAGGCGCGGTGACCTTCCTGGGACACAAGCGGCGGCGACCTACCGTGCACTACTCATCCTTGCTACCAGCGGTGCCCGCGGACGTGCCGGCTTCTTCATGGTCATGGCGCCGGGGAGCGGCCTCCTCGTCGTCGGTCTCGCCGAACAACGCCTCACCCGTCTCATCATCGCACTCCTTGCCGGCGGCCACCACCTCCGCCACCCACTGTTGGTACCGCCAGAGGGCGAGGCGGATCTCGCGGGCGGAATGGTAGGACACTAGGACTCGAGCAGAGCCTCCTGCTCCGCCAGGTCCGCGTCCAGCGTGACCGCCCTGCCGGCGGCGACCTGCTCCTCCGCCTGCAGATGCTCCTGGAGGAGGTTGTGCTTGCAGTTGGCGTCGGCCTGCGCCTCCCGGTACTTGTCCTCCCGCTCCTCCCGCACCATGTCTATATAATGGACACGGGCCTCGCCGATGGTCATGGTGCAATGCACCAGCGAGGGTGGAGCGGAGGAGAAGGGTGCCATGGAGGAAGAGGAGGGTGCCGTTGGCTCAACGTCGAAGGCGTCCTCCATTTGCACGTCGTCGTCGGAGGCGTCCTCCGGCTGCCTGCGGGGCTGCCAGTCGGCATCAATGGCGGACATGGCCTTCTTCTGCTCCGACGTCAGCCCGCCCCAGAGAGCTTTGGCGGCGAAGAGATCCATGGCGGGGAGTGGTGCGGAGAGGGATGACTGTCGCTATGGCCGGGGTACCGGGGCAACGGTTTATATAGCACCGGTGGGCGGCAGAGGGACGGACGGGTGGCGCCGGAGGAGACGCCTCGGCAACCGCGCGCCATCAATGCGGGCGGCAGACGGACGGACGGGCGGCCGTCGTATCCTTTGAACGCGCGGCAGTCGCCTGCACCGGGAAGCGACGCGGGTGGCACTCTCTCGGTTGGCGCGCGGCTTCAATGCCGGCGCTAGTGAGCGGCCGCGTCCGCTCTGGCCGGGAATGGATGCGGGCAATGACGCGCTGGAGCGGCACTGACCGAAAATGCGCAGGAGGGGAAGGGGTTTTTGCTAGGCCAAGGCGGTCAGAAGCGGGCTTGGGATCGGTCCGGACTCCCGCAAACCACCCCACTTTTGTCTCTGATTTGCGGGAGAAATCACGTTCGGACCGCGCCGTGGACCGATACAGGACCGCGTTGGATGGCGTTCGTGATCCGGTCGGTTGCGGGAGGTTTGCGGGTTAGCGTTGGAGATGCCCTAAGGTCTTTGTGAATAATTAATAAAGTGGCTGCATGCATCTCGCAGATGCAGAGGCCGGCGGTAATCTTGGATTTTAGAATACCCATCTAAGTTGGCAAAAATTTAAGATGAGAACACTTGAAACAATGCCTTACGTCTTACTCCCTCCATAAACTAATATAAGAGCGTTTAGATCACTACTTAACTTACAAAGAAAGTATTTTATAAATAAAAAAATCAAGACTCAGCTCGGTAAAATCACTTGTTTTAGTTGAAAAACGTGATCTGAACCAGAAAACGGGAAAAGAAACGAAACCACTTCTGGGAACTGAAAGCCGTGGACGCAGGGGGCCTCCCTGCCGTCCCTCTCCGGCAGTGCCTGTCATCCAGCCTTATCGCAGCGTAATTACGTTGTGAGGTCACTCGCCGCAATGCTACCGATCGATCCGTTCCGTTCCATTCCATCTCCAAACTTATTGATTTCCGGCCGAGAAGTTTAGCCATGATCGATCGCTGTGATGAGAGTTGAGAGGTTTAGTTGTCGCGTGATTTGATTTCGATCGCCTTGGTCAAGCCACCATGCCGGCCCGTCGGCCTCACCACGGGAAAATAACCCCCCCCCCCCCCCCTCCGCCCCCCCCCCCCCCCCCCCCCCCCCCCGCCCCGTCACTTGTCCCGGCCGTGTTGCCGTGCACACAAGTAGCACGGGACTAGGCGATGCATCGACCTTGCTGGCCGGACGCATGCATGTGGCCGGCCATTGGATCTGGTTTGCTGTGCAGGGCGTTTGGCATGTCTGCCCAGTCCCGCGCGATCGGCCTACCATGCATGCCTTTTTCAGGGGAACGATCGAGGTGCATGTACGTATAGTTCTGCACCGGCGGGCGGGTGGGACATGGTCGATGCTGCATCGGATCGTGGTGGAGATGTGTGTGTGTGCGGGACAAGACCCAGGAGATACGCGGCGTGGACAGATATACCGGTGGACACGTTGCTTTCTCCGCGCCCGTGAAATGCTCCGCCTCCATCCACGCCATGGCAGGTAGGATTCATCACGGTATGTTGATGCAAACATTGCCATGCGCGGGGGACCGGAAAAATGGCAGCCAAGTTTATACTATACACATGGAAGCGATGTATAGTGTCCAAATAGAACAGCCTTAGAGCTGTTGGAAATATTAGCACTTTTTCGATTAGACTAATCCACGAGTAAACAGTAAACATGGCATATACGGTATGCATCTCATAGCGATACTTAAGCATACTAGCACGTACAGAGCATAGAAGCGAACTCTCTATGAGCAGCACATATACGGCTAGCACAAGTACGAGTAAATGAGGGATCAACAGATCATACCCTCCGGTTGGCCAGGCCAACGCGGCAGCGTGATGTCTACTACGCAATCTTCTTCTTGTAGACTCGTGTTGGGCCTCCAATCGCAGAGTTTTGTAGGAGAGTAGTAAATTTTCCTCAAGTGGATGACCTAAAATTTATCAATCCGTGGGAGGCGTCGGATGAAGATGGTCTCTCTCAAACAACCCTGCAACTAAATAACAAAGAATCTTTTGTGTCCCCAACACACCCAATACAACGGTAAATTGTATAGGTGCACTAGTCCGGCAAAGAGATGGTGATACAAGTGTAATATGGATGGTAGAAATATATTTTTATAATCTGAATAAATAAAAACAGCAAGGTAGCAAGTAACAAAAGTGAGCGAAAACGGTATTGCAATGCTTCGAAACAAGGCTTAGTGTTCATACTTTCACTGGTGCAAGTTCTCTCAACAATGATAACATAATTAGATCATATAACAATCCCTCAACGTGCAACGAAGAGTCACTCCAAAGTCACTAATAGCGGAGAACAAACGAAGAGATTATTGTAGGGTACGAAATCATCTCAAAGTTATTCTTTCTGATCGATCTATTGGGCTATTCCTAGAAATGCCACAAACAGCCCTAGAGTTCTTACTAAAATAACACCTTAAGATACACATCAACCAAAACCCTAATGTCACCTAGATACTCCAATGTCACCACAAGTATCCGTGGGTTTGATTATACGATATGCATCACACAATCTCAGATTCATCTATTCAAACCAACACAAAGAATTTCAAAGAGTGCCTCAAAGTTTCTACCGGAGAGTCAAGACGAAAACATGTGCCAACCCCTATGCATAAGTTCACAAGGTCACAGAACCCGCAAGTTGATCACCAAAACATACATCAAGTGGATCACGTGAATATCCCATTGCCACCACAGATAAGCACATGCAAGACATACATCAAGTGTTCTCAAATCCTTAAAGACTCAATCTGATAAGATAACTTCAAAGGGAAAACTCAATCCATTACAAGAAGGTAGAGGGAAGAAACATCATAAGATCCAACTATAATAGCAAAGCTCGCGGTACATCAAGATCGTGCCAAATCAAGAACACAAGAGAGAGAGATCAAACACATAGCTACTGGTACATACCCTCAGCCCCGAGGGTGAACTACTCCCTCCTTGTCATGGACAGCACCGGTATGATGAAGATGGCCACCGGTGATGATTTCCCCCTCCGGCAAGGTGCCGGAACAGGGTCCCGATTGGTTTTTGGTGGCTACAGAGGCTTGCAGCGGCGGAACTCCCGATCTAGGTTTTGTTCTGGAGTTTTTTGGATTTATAAGAGGTGTTGGAGTCTGGGACAAGTCAAGGGGGCCCACGAGGCGATGACAAGGACGGGGGGCGCGCCCTAGGGGGGCGCCCTCCACCCTTGTGGTGGCCTCGGGACTCCTCTCCGATATCTTTTCGTTCCAGTATTATTCATATTTTCCTAAAATATTCTCCGTAAATTTTCAGGCCAATTGGACTTCGTTTGATATTCCTTTTCTGCGAAACTCAAAAACAAGGAAAAAACAGAAACTGGCACTGGGCTCTAGGTTAATAGGTTAGTCCCAAAAATCATATAAAACAGCATATAAATGCATATAAAACATTCAAGACGTATAATATAATAGCATGGAACAATAAAAAATTATAGATACGTTGAAGACGTATCAAGCATCCCCAAGCTTAATTCCTGCTCGTCCTCGAGTAGGTAAATGATAAAAACAGAATTTTTGATATGGAATGCTACCTAACATATTTATCCATGTAATTTTCTTTATTCTGGCATAAATGTTCAGATCCATAAGATTCAAAACAAAAGTTTAATATTGACATAAAAACAATAATATTTCAAGCATACTAACAAGGCAATTATGTCTTCTCAAAATAACATGGCCAAAGAAGTTATCCCTACAAAATCATATAGTCTGGCTATGCTCCATCTTCATCACACAAAATATTCAAATCATGCACAACCCCAATGACAAGCCAAGCAATTGTTTCATACTTTTGGTGTTCTCAAACATTTTCAACTTTCACGCAATACATGAGCGTGAGCCATGGACATAGCACTATGAGTGGAATAGAAGATGGTTTGTGGAGAAGACAAAAAGAGGGAGATAGTCACACATCAACTAGGCGTATCAACAGGCTATGGAGATGCCCATCAATAGATATCAATGTGAGTGAGTAGGGATTGCCATGCAACGGATGCACTAGAGCTATAAGTTTATGAAAGTTCAAAAAGAAACTAAGTAGGTGTACATCCAACTTGCTTGCGAACGAAGACCTAGGGCAATTCGAGAAAGCCCATCATTGGAATATACAAGCAAAGTTCTATAATGAAAAATTCCCACTAGTAAATGAAAGTGACAATATAGGAGACTATCTATCATGAAGATCACGGTGCTACTTTGAAACACAAGTGTGGTAAAAGGATAGTAACATTACCCCTTCTCTCTTTTCTCTCATTTTTTTTGTTTGGGCCTTCTCTCTTTTTTTTCGTCCGGAGTCTCATCCCGACTTATGGGGGAATCATAGTCTGCATCATCCTTTCCTCATATGGGACAATGCTCTAATAATGAAGGTCATCACACTTTTATTTACTTACAACTCAAGAATTACAACTCGATTCTTAGAACAAAATATGACTCTATATGAATGCCTCCGGCGGTGTACCAGGATGTGCAATGACTCAAGAGTGACATGTATGAAAGAATTATGAAAGGTGGATTTTCCACAAACACGATGTCAACTACATGATCATGCAAAGCAATATGACAATGATGGAACGTGTCATAATAAAACGGAACGATGGAAAGTTGCATGGCAATATATCTCGGAATGGCTATGGAAATGCCATAATAGGTAGGTATGGTGGCTGTTTTGAGGAAGATATATGATGGGTGTATGGTACCGTCGAAAGTTGCGCGGCACTAGAGAGGCTAGCAATGGTGGAAGGGTGAGAGTGCGTATAATCCATGGACTCAACATTAGTCATAAAGAACTCACATACTTATTGCAAAAATCTATTAGTTATCGAAACAAAGTACTACGCGCATGCTCCTAGGGGGATAGATTGGTAGGAAAAGACCATCGCTCATCCCCGACCGCCACTCATAAGGAAGACAATCAATAAATAAATCATACTCCGACTTCATCACATAATGGTTCACCATACGTGCATGCAACGGGAATCACAAACTTTAACACAAGTATTCCTCAAATTCACAATTACTCACTAGCATGACTCTATTATCATCATCTTTATATCTCAAAACAATCATAAGGAATCAAATTTCTCATAGTATTCAATGCACTTTATATGAATTTTTTTATTATATCCCTCTTGGATGCCCATCATATTAGGACTAAATTCATAACCTAAGCAAATTACGATGCTGTTTAAGACTCTCAAAATGATATAAGTGAAGCATGAGAGTTCATCAATTTCTTCAAAATAAAACCACCGTCGTGCTCTAAAAAGATATAAGTGAAGCACTAGAGCAAACGACAAACTACTCCAAAAAGATATAAGTGAAGATCAATGAGTAGTCAAATAATTATGTTGCTATGTGAGGACTCTCTCTCATAAAAGAATTTCAGATATTAAGTACTTTATTCAAACAACAAGTAAAACAAAATAAAATGACATTCCAAGGATAGCACATATCAAGTGAAGATGCAAAAACTTAGGCTCAATCGAAACTGACCGATCATTGTTGAAGAAGAAAGGTGGGATGCCAACCGGGGCATCCCCAAGCTTAGATGCTTGAGACTTCTTGAAATATTAATTAGGGATGCCTTAGGAATCCCCAAGCTTGAGCTCTTTTGTCTCCTTAATTCCTCTCATATCATGGTTTCCTAAATCTTAAAGACTTCATCCACACAAAACTCAACAAGAACTCGTGAGAAAAGTTAGTCTAAATCAAATGCAAAACCTTATCATTCTATACTGTAGAAAATCACTAAAATTATTATTTAACATTGCATACTAAATGCCTCTGCATATTTAATACTCCTATCCTCAAATAGAATCATTAAACAAGCAAACATATGCAAACAATGCAAACATAACAGCAATCTGTCAAAACAGGACAGTCTGTAAAGAGTGCAATTGTACTCATACTTCCCTAACTCCAAAATTTCTGAAAAATTACCACACTGTATAAAATTTGTTGTTTCAGAATGTTCAAAAATTTCAATATTTTATCATGTTCTTACTTTCCATAAGAATTCAGACAGCAATAGAAAATTTTCTGTTTTCAATACAACAACATGTAGACTTGCAAAATAAGCATGGTAAAGGCTACACTTGACCTTTTTATTGAACTAAAAGATGCAAAACATTACTCTAAATAACAGCAAGCAAATACTAATAAAAATAAAATGAAGATCCAAGCAAAACTCATATTATGTGACGAATAAAAATATAGCTCCAAGTAAGGTTACCGATAATGTTGGAGACAAATGAGGGGATGCCATCCGGGGTATCCCCAAGCTTAGTTGCTTGGATCTTTCTTGAATATTACATTGGGTTGCCTTGGCCATCCCCAAGCTTAGGGTCTTGTCACTCCTTATTCTCCTCATATCGATATCTCACCCAAAACTTGAAAACTTCAATCACACAAAACTTAACGGAACTTCGTGAGATGGGTTAGTATGATAAAACAAATCATTCACTTTGGTACTGTCAAGACAAGATTCAAATTTATCACCTGATACCTACTGTACCCTATCATTTCTATAATTTATATTGAGCAATATAAGCCATAGAAACTAGGAAACAAGCAAACTATGCATCGAAAACAGAATCTGTCAAAAACAGAACAGTCTGTAAAGATCTGAATTAATCTCATACTTCAGCTACTCCAAATATTCTGAAAAATTAGAAAAACGTATAGAATTTGTATAACAATAAACTGTAAAACATTCAGAAGTTTTTCACGTTCCAGTAAAATATAGGAATTTCTGCACTGGATGCAAAAGTTTCTGTTTTTGCACAGAATCAAATCAACTATCAACCACACTATCCCAAAGGCTTTACTTGGCACTTTATTGAAACAAAAGCTATAAAACATGATTACTACAGTATCTTAATCATGTGAACACACAAAAACAGTAGGGGTAAATGTTGGTTTGTCTCCCAACAAGCGCTTTTCTTTAATGCCCTTTTAGCTAGGCATGATGATTTCAATGATGCTCGCATAAAAGTAAAGAATTGAAACACAAAGAGAGCATCATGAAGCATATGACTAGAAAATTTAAGTCTAACCCACTTCCTATGCATAGGGATTTTGTGAGCAAACAACTTATGGGAACAAGAATCAACTTGCATAGGAAGGCACATGAAGCATATGACTAGAAAATTTAAGTCTAACCCACTTCCTATGCATAGGGATTTTGTGAGCAAACAACTTATGGGAACAAGAATCAACTTGCATAGGAAGGCAAAACAAGCAAAACTTCAAGATTTTCAATACATAGAGAGGAAACTTGATATTATTGCAATTCCTACAAGCATATGTTCCCCCCTCATAATAATTTTCAGTAGCATCATGAATGAATTCAACAATATAACTATCACATAAAGCATTCTTTTCATGATCCAAAAGCATAGAAATTTTATTACTCTCCACATAAGCAAATTTATTCTCATGAATAGTAGTGGGAGCAAACTCAACAAAATAACTATCATGTGAAGCATAATCCAATTGAAAATTAAAATCATGATGACAAGTTTCATGGTTATCATTATTCTTTATAGCATACATGTCATCACAATAATCATCATAGATAGCAATTTTGTTCTCATAATCAATTGGAACCTCGTCCAAAATAGTGGATTCATCACTAAATAAAGTCATGACCTCTCCAAATAAAGTTTTATCAATATTGTGAAAAGATTCAACACCCTCCAAAATAGTGGGATCAATACTACCTAGAGTTGACACTCTTCCAAACCCACTTTCATCAATATAATCATCATAAACAGGAGGCATGCTATCATCATAATAAATATTCTCATCAAAACTTGGGGGACTAAAAATATCATCTTCATCAAACATAGCATCCCCAAGCTTATGGCTTTGTATATCATTAGCATCATGGATATTCAAAGAATTCATACTAACAACATTGCAATCATGCTCATAATTCAAAATTTTAGTGCCAAACATTTTATAGACTTCTTCTTCTAACACTTGAGCACAATTTTCCTTTCCATCATTTTCACGAAAGACATTAAAAAGATGAAGCATATGAGGCAACCTCAATTCCATTTTTTTGTAGTTTTCTTTTATAAACTAAACTAGTGATAAAATAAGAAACTAAAAGATTCACTTGCAAGATCTAAAGATATACCTTCAAGCACTCACCTCCCCGGCAACGGCTCCAGAAAAGAGCTTGATGTCTACTACGCAACCTTCTTGTTGTAGACTCGTGTTGGGCCTCCAAGCGCAGAGTTTTGTAGGACAGTAGCAAATTTCCCTCAAGTGGATGACCTAAGATTTATCAATCCGTGGGAGGCGTAGGATGAAGATGGTCTCTCTCAAACAACCCTGCAACCAAATAACAAAAAGTCTCTTGTGTCCCCAACACACCCAATACAATGGTAAATTATATAGGTGCACTAGTTCGGCGAAGAGATGGTGATACAAGTGTAATATGGATGGTAGAAATATATTTTTATAATCTGAATAAATAAAAACAGCAAGGTAGCAAGTAACAAAAGTGAGCGAAAACGGTATTGCAATGCTTCGAAACAAGGCCTAGGGTTCATACTTTCACTGGTGCAAGTTCTCTCAACAATGATAACATAATTAGATCATATAAAAATCCCTCAACGTGCAACGAAGAGTCACTCCAAAGTCACTAATAGTGGAGAACAAACGAAGAGATTATTGTAGGGTACGAAACCACCTCAAAGTTATTCTTTCTGATCGATCTATTGGGCTATTCCTATAAGTGCCACAAACAGCCCTAGAGTTCGTACTAAAATAACACCTTAAGATACACATCAACCAAAACCCTAATGTCACCTAGATACTCCAATGTCACCACAAGTATCCGTGGGTTTGATTATACGATATGCATCACACAATCTCAGATTCATCTATTCAAACCAACACAAAGAACTTCAAAGAGTGCCTCAAAGTTTCTACCTGAGAGTCAAGACGAAAACGTGTGCCAACCCCTATGCATAAGTTCACAAGGTCACAGAACCCGCAAGTTGATCACCAAAACATACATCAAGTGGATCACGTGAATATTCCATTGCCACCACAGATAAGCACATGCAAGACATACATCAAGTGTTCTCAAATCCTTAAAGACTCAATCCGATAAGATAACTTCAAAGGGAAAACTCAATCCATTACAAGAAGGTAGAGGGGAGAAACATCATAAGATCCAACTATAATAGCAAAGCTCGCGGTACATCAAGATCGTGCCAAATCAAGAACACGAGAGAGAGAGAGAGAGAGATCAAACACATAGCTACTGGTACATACCCTCAGCCCCGAGGGTGAACTACTCCCTCCTCGTCATGGACAGCGCCGGTATGATGAAGATGGCCACCGGTGATGATTTCCCCCTCCGGCAGGGTGCCGGAACAGGGTCCCGATTGGTTTTTGGTGGCTACAGAGGCTTACGGCGGCGGAAGTCCTGATCTAGGTTTTGTTCTGGAGTTTTTGGGATTTATAAGAGGTGTTGGAGTCTGGGACAAGTCAAGAGGGCCCACGAGGCGACGACAAGGACGGGGGGCGCGCCCTCCACCCTTGTGGTGGCCTCGGGACTCCTCTCCGATATCTTTTCGTTCCAGTATTATTCATATTTTCCAAAAATATTCTCCGTAAATTTTCAGGCCAATTGGACTTCGTTTGATATTCCTTTTCTGTGGAACTCAAAAACAAGGAAAAAACATAAACTGGCACTGGGCTCTGGGTTAATAGGTTAGTCCTAAAAATTATATAAAACAGCATATAAATGCATATAAAACATCCAAGATTGATAATATAATAGCATGGAACAATCAAAAATTATAGATACGTTGGAGACATATCACGGCGGCGGCAGCAGCCTCGGCGTCGTCCGTGGCCTTCTTCTTGGCGGCGGCATCGTCGACCATGGTGTCGATGCAGGGGAAGTAGTGGAAGCAGAGGTGGACGAAGCTGGGGACGGATCGGGAGCAGTCGCGTCGAGACGCTCCCCAAAAACCTTATTGCCATTCTCCCGGGCAGGATCTCGAACGGCAGGGTTCCGGAGGCACCTGCTCTCCCGACCAACCGTGCACACGGTCGTCGGGATGGGATCGCCGGAGGCAGCTCAGAGTGAGGAACAGTAGATGACGGCTAGGGTTACGCGAGAGGGAGTGAGTGAACTGAACTAGGTCACTCCACTGGCCAGAGCCCTCTTATATAGGCCGTCGGGTAGGAAGTCGTGGGCCTGGGCGGAGGCCCACGACCAAGTCGACGCACTCCTGGGAAGGGAGTCGTCGTTCCCGGAGAAGGGTCACACACACGCGAACGGAGTCGACGAATCCCGGGAACGCAACCAGCCCACGACCAACGTCTCGGACAGTGGCGCATATGTTAGCGACTCGTTAATTAATCCTTGATTAATTAATTCTATCCTAACCGGCAAAAATCAACTTCGGCTCGGCTCATTCCTGCAACCCGCGCGCGTCGTGATGAGGCGAGGCGAGGCGTGGCGTGGCGAGGCGGGCGGCAGAGGAGGAGCGCGCGTGAACCACTCCTCTTCCCAAGCTCCCAAAGGCAAGTGGTAGAGCAGCCCTTATAAAGGGGTCTCAACTCTCCTCAACTAGCAAGGTGGTACTAAACTTCCCACCACCTGCCATATCCTACATGGGCCTCAAGATTAACCAGGAATCATTGTTCATATGGGCCTAAAGCCCATCTATGATTCAACAATCCCCCACCAGATCTCGAGGCACATAAGTTTGTCAATTGTTCCAAACAATGTTTAATATATCAGAAATTTCAGTGGAGACTGTTAAGTTGAACTTCCACCTAGAGCAATAGGATTAGACTTCTTCACAACTGAACAATGGACTATGCCTTGAATTGTCAGTTTGGCGTGCATAAGTTTCGCCTATTGTCAGCTGATACGTGGCTGCCGAAGGCTAAACCCCACGGGTGGAGCTTATTAGTCATACTCCGTACCTTCTCATGAGCTTCCTAGAGGTTACCCAATCTCATAGACTGTGCTCCTCCAAAGAATGCTCTGTAGGTTAGCATCTTGGTTATACAAGCTTTGGAACACATTAAGACAAAAGTCAGCCTGCCTTACATAATTGAGAGTATTATTGCATCTCCAACGGAGTGGGTTAATAAAGGATACTCTCCTCAGTTGACCACTGGATTGTTTTCCCAGGTCCTAATTCACGGCATCTCCGATCACATAGGTTGGGTTACCCCCATGGCAACATACGTGGGTCTCATACCCATCTCCCTCGATGCATTTTCTATCACAATCCGTGATAGCCCTTTCGTAAAAGGGTCTGCCAGATTCTTAGTCGTCTGGATATAATCCAACACTATCACTCCAGAGTTTCTTGATTTTCTGACAGATTTTAATCTTCTTCTTATGTGCTTTCTGGATTTCATGTTGTCCTTTGAACTCTTAGCCTTGGCAATCACCGTTTGATTGTCACAGTTCATAAGGACAGCCGACACTGGTTTATCAACCACCGGTAAATCCATCAAAAGCTCTCAAAGCCATTCTGCTTCGACGCATGATGTGTCTAATGCTGTGAGTTCTGCTTCCATTGTCAATCTCATTAAGATCGTCTGCTTGCAAGGCTTCCAGGAAACAGCACCACCACCAAGTGTGAAGACATGTCCACTTGTGGCTTTCATCTCATCAGCATCAGATATCCAATTCGAATCACTATACCCCTCAAGTCCCGTCGGGTACCCAGAATAGTGAATTCCATAGTTCGCAGTACCTTGCAAGTAGCGCATCACTCGCTCAACAGCATGCCAATGCACATCTCCCGGATTGGAAACAAACCGGCTCAGTTTGCACACAGCAAATGAGATGTCAGGACGAGTAGCACATGCTAGGTACATTAGTCGACCAACCACTTGAGAATATCTCAATTGATCTACAGCCGTGCCTTCGAACTTTCAAATCCGCACGCTAGGATCATATGGTGTTGCAGAAGGTTTGCAGTCCGAATATCCAAAACGGCTCAAAATCTTCTTAACATAGTGGGATTGCAAAAGTGTAATTCCACCCTCAGTATTTCTCAGTAGCTTGATGTTCAAGATAACATCAGCCACGCCCAGATCTTTCATCTCAAAGTTATGAGATAGAAAAGCCTTGACCTCCTCAATGACTTTGAGGTGGGTCCCAAATATTAGTATGTCATCAACATACAGACACAGTATAACTCCTTCGCCCCCACCATAGTGATAGTATACACATTTGTCAACTTCGTTAACAACAAAGCCAGCAGATGTCAGACTAGTATTGAACTTCTCATGCCATTGCTTAGGCGCTTGTTTTAGGCCATACAGGGATTTCACTAGCTTGCACACATTTCTTTCCTGACCATTTACTACAAAGCCATCTAGCTGTTGCATGTAAATTTCCTCGTCTAGCTCTCCGTTAAGGAAAGTTGTCTTAACGTCCATCTGATGAACGAGAATACCATGCGAGGCAGCCAAAGCGAGTAACACTCGAATGGTTGTCAGCCTAGCCATAGGTGAGTAAGTGTCGAAGAAATCCTCTTCTTCTTTCTGGGTATAACCCTTGGCCACAAGCCTAGCCTTGTACTTTTCAATAGTACCATCGGGCCTAAGCTTCCTTTTGAACACCCACTTACATCCTAATGGTTGGCAACCATAAGGACGATCAGTGATCTCCCATGTCTCGTTAGACAAGATGGAATCCATCTCGCTACGGACCGCATCCTTCCAGTAGTCAGCATCCGGGGATGCATAGGCTTCTGAAATGGAACTGAGAGCGTCGTCATCCATGAGGTACACGAGGAAATCATCACCAAAAGACTTTGCAGTCCTTTGTCTCTTGCTCCTTATAGGAGCTTCCTCGTCATCCTCTGATGAACTTTCACCTCTTTTGTGTTCATAGTATTCCATCGGAATGGCAGGTTCAGGAGTCTCAACAGATTCCAGTCTAGAGGTGCTTTGCATATCTCTCAAGGGGAAAATATCCTCAAAGAATGTAGCATCCCTAGACTCCATGATCATATTGACCTTCACGTCGTGTACATCAGATTTCACCACTAGAAATCTATAGCCAACACTATGCTTGGCATAGCCAAGAAAAATGCAGTCCACTGTCTTTGGCCCCAACTTACGCTTTTTGGTTATCGGCACGTTGACTTTCGCTAAACAGCCCAAGTGCGCAAGTAAGAGAGTGTAGTTCTTTTTCTTTTCCCATTGCTCATAGGGAGTAGTATCATTATCCTTAGCGGGAACTTTATTCAGGACATGACATGATGTCAATACAGCCTCCCCCCACCGTGCCTTGGATAAACCCGATGTATCTAACATGGCGTTAACCAAATCTGTTAGAGTACGATTTTTCCGTTCGGCAACCCCGTTTGACTGGGGTGAATAGGGAGGCGTCCTCTCATGAATAATACCATGTTCTGCACAGAATAAATCGAACTCATTAGAAAAGTACTCTCCACCACGATCAGACCAGACTCGTTTTATTTTCTTCTCCAGTTGGTTCTCAACTTCTGCCTTATAGACTTTAAAGTAGTGTAAAGCCTCATCCTTAGTATTTAACAAATACACATAGCAGAATCTAGTGGAATCATCAATTAAAGTCATGAAGTATTTCTTTCCACCTTTAGTCAACACATCATTTATCTCCCAGAGATCTGAATGTATGAGCTCTAACGGTGCCAGGTGTCTCTCCTTCGCAGGCTTGTGAGGCTTACGAGGTTGCTTAGCTTGCACACACGCATGGCACTTAGAGCCTTTGGCTAAAGTGAAACTCGGGATTAAGTCCATCTTAGCTAGCCGCGTCATACAACCGAAATTTATGTGACAAAGATGTGAATGCCAAACCTCAGATTCGTTCACATTAGAATGAATTTGGTTCATGACTTTATTACAGAAATCCTCCAGGGAAAGGCGGAACAAACCACCACAATCATATCCTTTTCCAACAAATAGGCCATACCGAGATACGACTACTTTGTTGGACTCAAATACTAACTTAAACCCTTCTTTACACAGAAGGGAGCCACTAACGAGATTCTTCTTGATGGCGGGGACATGCTGCATGTTCTTCAGTTGCATGATCTTTCCCGAAGTAAACTTCAGATCTATCGTGCCAACACCATGAACAGAAGCATGCGAGCCATTCCCCATCAGGACGGAACAATATCGTGGGACCTGGTAGGAAGAAAACAAAGACACATCAGCACACACATGAATATTGGCCCCAGTGTTAACCCACCAATCGGTGGACTGACAAACTGAAAGTATGGTAAATAGAATACCATACCCAGATGCCGCATCATTGTTGCTCAGAGTGACATTGACAGACTTAGAGTCCTGTCCTGGCTTCTTGTACTTGTTTGGGCACTTGTTTGGCCAATGTTCCTCTGAACCACAAGTAAAGCAGCCATCTCTCTTTTTGTCTTTCTTCTTACCCTTCTTCTTAAAGGTAGTATTCTGCTGGACATAGTTCTTTCCCTTGAACTTGTGGAAATTCTTCTGCACCACATTGGCGCTAGAAGAACCCTCTGCCCCTTTCAGGTGTGAGTCCTTTGCTCTCAAGTTCTGCTCAACACTGAGATGACCGATGACATCCTCAACAGAGAATTCACGTCTCAAGTGTTTGAGAGAAGTAGCAAAGTTCCTCCATCCAGGAGGGAGTTTTGCAATAATGCAACCCGCGACAAACTTGTCTGGTAACTCACACTTCAGGAGCTCCAGCTCCTTAGCGATGCATTGTATCTCATGAGCTTGGTCCAATACAGAACGGTTATCAACCATCCTGTAATCATGGAACTGCTCCATGGCATACAGTTCGCTTCCAGCATCGGTTGCGCCAAATTTAACTTCGAGCGTTGTCGGATTCAGGGCTCCGCAGACCCAAGAAAGGTTCGAACTCTGGGGCGTGTGCGAAGAACTCAACCCCTCCGGCCAACCGAACGCGTTGCCCCGCAGCCTAGCTCGAAGAACAAGGAAGAAGAAAGACACGACAGTTTACCCAGGTTCGGGCCACCTTGCGGTGTAATACCCTACTCCTGCTTTGGGGTGGATTTGCCTCACGAGGGGCTGAGGATGAACTAGTACAAAGGATGAACAAGCTCACGAGGCTTGCCCTGGGGAGGATGGTGTGTAGAGGATTCGATCCCTGGTGAGGATGGTGTGTAGAGGATTCCCCACTCTCTATGGTGGTGGCTAACCTATATATATAGAGGCCTCGGTCTCCTTCCCCCAAAATGTAGGCGGGAAGGGATCCCACAGTGGCCAATTTGAAAGGGGACAAGTAGTACATCTTATCCTGACGAAAGGTGGTCTTTGCCTGCAAAGCTTCTGGTCGTGACGCCGTTGTGGGCTCGGTAATGACATCCGTCATGTAGTCCTGGCGGTCTTGGTCTTGTTGCACGGGAATGGAAACCTTTGGGTGATTCCTCGGGACCCCGCGCCTGCGCTTGCCTCCTTAGCACCAAAGAGGAAACCTGCTACTCTGCGCCTGCTCGCGCCCGCCTGGCCTTGTTCGTGATGGCTTGCGTCACCTCCGCCTCATGAGATGGGTACCTGCATAGAAATCTCCGCTCCTCAGGAGCCAGCCTAGTGAGGCCGCTCCCTCCGGAGATCTTGGCGCCGCTTGAGGGAGTCCTGGATTAGGGGGTCCTCGGGTGTCCGGTCTATTCGAGATGGGCCGGACTGATGGGTCGTGAAGATAAAGCAGAAGGCTATCCTTCGTGTCCGGGTGGGACTCCTGTATGCGTGGATGGCAAGTTTGGTGTCCGGATGTACTCTTTCCTTCCTCTGTAAACCGACTTTGTATGACCCTGGGCCCCTCCGGTGTGTATATAAACCGGAGGGTTTAGTCCGTAGAGGCCATCAGAATTATCATAGGCTAGACAGCTAGGGTTTAGCCATTACGATCTCGAGGTAGATCAACTCTTGTAACCCCTATACTCATCGAATACAATCAAGCAGGACGTAGGGTTTTACCTTCATTAAGAGGGTCCGAACCTGGGTAAACATCGTGTCCCCATTGTCCACTGTTACCATCGATCCTTAGACGCACAGCTTGGGCCCCCCTACCTGAGATCTGCCGGTTTTGACACCGACATTGGTGCTTTCATTGAGAGATCCGCTGTGTAGCCGCGAGAAGCGATCTATGGCTCGCCTTGTCATCAACGACAATATCACCTCTGGAAGGAGCCTAACTTCAGGACAGGTCCTCCAGCTCGGTAGTTTCACCGTGGGTGCTGGCATGGCCATCAAGCCGACAGCGCCCCCCGTGATCGCCAAACATCACCCCCGCATCAGTCTCGAATACTCCCAAAAGATGGATCCGGCGGACGTCTCGTCCTTAAACGAGCTGCTAGATCACATCGCCGCCCTGGGGCTTTCAACGGATTATGATCGGATCAGGCTCAAACCCGACCAGAGGGGAATTAATTCCCCGCCGATCACCCACCTGGTGGCGGTAGTCGAGGAACAAGCCGAAAACACTTCTTCCCCTAAACTAAAGACCAGCTATGTTCCGGTCTCCGAACCTCTTGGGTCGGACACCCTCCCTTTGGATGAGACTTCGTGTCCCCCGAACTCAGGGTCGTACATTGGGTCCGGGGAGCACTTGGATCTCCCTGGACCCGAACTGGTGACTTCGGAGATTTTACAGGCTCCGGATGCAATCTTGGGTCGGGATTCGAGTTTTTGCCCACCCACCCACCACAATCAATACTCTTCAAGTAATTCAGGCCCTCCAGACATATGTGACCTAATGTATGTACGGCAGCAACCTCGGGAAACGGTCCATCACTTCTGGGCCAGACTCCTACTTGTCAAAAACAGGATTAAATATTGCTGCGACGACGACACAGTCTCGGTCTTTCATCGAAATTGTACCGACGAGGGAATTCGGAATGCCCTCAACCGCCGTCGCATACAGAGTTTCACGGAGCTATCGCATGTAGTACGGAAGTATTGCGCAATGGAAAGCACTTGGAAAGCACAGAAAACCCAATTGGAACCTGCTGCCTTTAAGCAGTGCACTGCCCGGGCAAAACGGATACATCCTTATGAGGCATCCGACCATAAGCCCGTCGGCAAGAAAAAACCCTCTACGGGATACAGGTCCGTTCTTGATGAACTCCTCGACAAGCCCTGTCCGGTACATACGACGCCGAGCACTGACTCAACCCACAGCCTTTGAGCATGTTGGGTACTCCGGCAGGTAGCTAAAAGTGGCGAGGCCATCCTCACCACCGCCACTCCAGAGAAGCATTCTCGGGAGAATGACGATTTTAACGTCCTTACGGTCTTCGAGACTTTCTCCTCAAATAATCAGCGTAAGAGGGCACTCCGCAACCTTGCTGAAGTCCACCAAGTAACCGCAGTAAGCCCATGGAACGACGCGGTAATAACCTTCACCGCTGACGACGAACCAAGGGCCCGATCAGTCCGAGCACCCGCCGCTTTAGTCCTAAACCCAATTGTGGACGGCTTTTGACTTACCGAAGTGCTCATGGACGGCGGCAGCGGGCTTAACCTCATCTACGAGGACACGCTCGACAAAATGCAGATCGATAGAACACGCATCGAGCAAAGCAGTACCACCTTTCGAGGTATCATCCCCAGTCGAGGAGCACGATGCTCGGGGAGAATTAAACTTGACGTAGTATTCGGCACGCCTGAAAATTACAGGTCGGAGGAGCTGCTCTTTCACATCGCTCCCTTCAATAGTGGCTACCACGCCCTTCTAGGGCAGCGCGCTTTTTTACGCTTCCAAGCCGTAACCCATTATGGGTACATGAAGCTTAAAATGCCAGGGCCCAATGGAATAATCACAGTTATAAGTGATCCGGATACAACACTCCTGCCGAAAACAAAACCGCATCCTTGGCCCTTGAGGCACTCTCCGAAGCCCTTGCGGCCGAAGAGTTAACCACCCTACGATCCACGGTGGACAGGGATGATGTGATTCTCGATAAGAGACCTAAATCCACCTCTTTCAAGCCAGCAGATGAGATAGTTAAATTTCAAGTGCACCTGACGGATCCTAACAAAACAGCGTCCATCGGAGCACAGCTGGATTCGACGATAGATGCCGCCTTACGCACGTTCCTACATGAAAATTGCGATATCTTCGCCTGGCACCCTTCGGACATGCCCGGTATCCCACGTAGACGGGCCGAACACAGCCTCAACATAATTAAGGGGTTCAAACCAATCAAGCAAATGCTACGTCGATTTTTCGAACCCAAACGACAAGCTATGGGGGAGGAGCTAGCCAAACTACTCGAGTCCGGGTTCATCAGAGAAATCAAACACCCGGATTGGCTAGCCAACTTGGTCGTGGTGCCGAAGAAGGACAAATCTTGGCGCCTTTGTGTCGATTTCAAAGACCTTAATAAGGCTTGCCCTAAAGACCCTTTCCCATTGCGCCGCATTGACTAGATTATTGATGCGACCGCGGGACACGACTCATTGTGTTTCCTCGACGCTTACTCCGGATACCATCAGATTAAAATGAAGGAGTCCGACCAGGCCGCAACGGCATTAATCACCCCGTATGGGCCTTTCTGTTTCAACACTATGCCTTTTGGGCTCAAAAACACTGGTGCCACTTACCAACGCATGATTCAAACATGCTTGGAAAAAAATCGGCAAGACAGTAGAAGCATATGTGGACGACGTGGTCATCAAGACCAAGCACGTCGAATCATTGGTGGATGATCTCCGCCTCACATTTGACAACCTCCGAGCATACGACATACGGCTCAATCCGGAAAAATGCATCTCCGGCGTTCCAGCCAGAAAGCTATTAGGGTTCATTGTCTCACATAGAGGAATTGAAGCAAACCCAGCTATAATCCGAGCCTTGTCGCAATTGGCTACGCCAACAGACCTAAAACAGGTCCAAAAGCTAGCAGGGTGCGTAGCGGCCTTGAGCCGCTTTATCTCCAGATTAGGGAAAAAGCATTACCACTTTATAGACTGCTCAGACGCACCGACAACTTTGAATGGACGGAAGCGGCCATAGCCGGATTGGAAGAAATAATAATCATATTAGCAGGCAATCCAATCCTAGCCGCCCCAAGTGTTGGCGAGCCTATGCTGCTTTATATCTCCGCAACTCACCAGGTAGTGAGCGCCGCACTCGACGTCGAGCAAGGGGAAGAGGGACATAAATTCCCCATCCAAAAGCCAGTGTATTACGTATCGGAGGTCCTTACACCCTGCAGATCCCGATACCCTCACTACCAAAAGATAGCTTACGTGGTCTTTATGGCATCCCGAAAACTCTGACACTATTTTCAAGAGTGTTCGATCACGGTAGCATCCGAAGTACCAGTTAACGACATTATTAATAACAGGGACGCCACTGGCCGCATAGCTAAATGGGCCATTGAGCTCTTACCATTTGAAATAACATACAAGCCACGCCGAGCTATTAAATCTCAGGTGCTGGCCGACTTCATCACAGAGTGGACGGAAGCCGAGCTCCCCAAAGAGTACAGTTCCTACTCCAACTGGATCATGTACTTCGACGATTCTAAAATGCTAGCCGGACTGGGGGCTGGCGTCATCTTGACATCCCCTACGGGGGACACAGTCCGCTACGTGTTGCAAATCATGTATACGGACTCCAATAAAGCAGCCGAATACGAGGCACTTCTACATGGTCTCCGCATGGCTGTCTCCATGGGCATACAACGCCTAGAGGTGTGCGGCGATTCGAACCTTGCAATATCCCAGGTAAATGGAGAGTTCGATGCAAAAGATCCAAAAATGGTGGCATATCAAAATGCCGTATTAAAAATATCAGCTCGGTTCGAGGGGCTCGAATTTCATCACGTCCCTAGAGACAGTAACCAGGCAGCGGATATACTCGCTCGCATGGGCGCCAAGCGCGACCCCGTCCCACCTAATACCTTTGTGGAAAGGATCTTCAAGCCATCCATGGTATGGCAGGACGAGAGAGGAGACGCAAGTACGGACCTGATCACACCCCCATCAGCCGAACATGATACAGGTATCATCGGGGGTTCGGATACCGAAATAACACCCTCTGCTCATGAGATTATGGCCGTTATTGCTCCATGGACTGAACCCTTCCTAGCCTACCTTAATAGGCAGGAGCTTCCTGATGATCAAAATGAGGCCCATGGCATAGTTCGGCGTTCTAAAGCCTACAAAGTTCACGAAGGTGAACTGTACAAGAAAAGCACTACCGGAGTTCTCCAAAGGTGTATCTCCGAAGAGGAGGGACGATAACTCTTGGCTGAAATACATGCTGGTCTGGGCGGCCATCACGCTGCAGCTCGGGCCCTCGTAAGCAAAGCTTTCCGGACAGGTTTTTTCTGGCCAACGGCCCGAGCAGACGCACAAGCCCTTGTCCAGCGTTGTGTGGGATGTCAGCTTTTCGCCAATCAAAGTCATATGCCTCCCACCGCCTTAAGAACAATCCCCATTACTTGGCCCTTTGCGGTCTGGGGGCTCGATATGGTCGGACCCCTTAAAGGGGGAAGCCATAAAAAGAAATATTTACTGGCTATGGTGGATAAATTCACTAAGTGGATAGAGGCCAAACCAGTAAAAACGGCTGAAGCAGGACCAGTGATTGACTTTATATCCGGCGTGGTACACCGTTATGATGTCCCGCACAGTATCATCACAGACAATGGCTCCAATTTCACAGCTGATGAGGTGAAAAACTGGTGTGCTAAATTGGGCATTAAACTCGACTATGCATCCGTCTACCACCCTCAAACAAACGCTCAGGTTGAACGGGCCAATGGCCTGATAATGAGCGGCATCAAACCCCGACTAGTGCGCTCCCTACAAGAGTCAGATAAACACTGGGTTGAGGAACTCGATTCCGTGCTCTGGGGGCTGCGGACTACACCTAACCGGACAACCGGATATAGACCTTTCTTCATGGTGTACGGCGCGGAAGTTGTCCTGCCCTGCGACATTATTCATGACTCACCTTGAGTGCGCATGTACGAAGAGTGAGAAGCCGAGCTCGATCGGCAGGACGACCTGGACGGTCTCGAAGAGGAGCATGATATTGCACAAGCCCGTTCCGCACTTTATCAACAACAGGCCAGGCGATACCAAAGCAGAGAAGTGCGGGCCAAGACTTATAACGTTGGCGAACTCGTCTTGCGTCTCTCGGAGAAGAAGAAGGATAAGCTCAAACCGAAATGGGAGGGCCCCTTCATCATAGATGAAGTTCTCACAGGAGGAGCCTATCGCCTTCGTAACACATCAGATAATCACCTTGAGCCAAATCCATGGAACGCCGCTCGGCTCCGACGATTCTACAGATAGTTCGGTCGCATCCTTTTTTCTTTTTTGATTAGGTTCCTTTTTTCTCCTCTTCTTTTTTATTTTTTCCTTCTTTTATCCCAGGGTATGTTCGGATCTACCGAACTGTTAGGGGTACACATCTTTAAATGTATATACACCCCACTATAACTGGGGGCTTCTTTGACGAAGCTTATTACTGAAAGCTTGTTGCTTGCATTGTTTACGTCGTTTGTTCTATACATCTTTTGCCATTATATGCACCACTATGACTTAAGTTTTTGCCAAGCCGGGTTGCCTCGCTCCTGTGTTTATACCCTACGTTCCCGATTGTTCGGCTAGGGTGTAAAGGGAGCACCTCTGCGATTGTTACAACCGGGTACTCCGGAACTGTACCTCAGACGGGTGAAGCCGAAAGCTAGCGTTCTTAAGGGAATAATTGTGTAAACATCATGTCCCCATTGTCCACTGTTACCATCGATCCTTAGACGCATAGCTTGGGCCCCCCTACCCGAGATCTGCCGGTTTTGACACCGACACCGCCCGCCTCGCGAGGCTTGGCCCCTCACGAGGGTCTTGCCTTGAAGGTGTTGTAGATGGACCGTAGCAGGCCGTCGATGGAGCCACGCCGTGGGCCGCAGGCAGGCAAGTCTGGGTACCCTGGTTCCCAGAACGCCGACAGTAGCCCCCGGGCCCAAGGCGCGCTCGGACTTGGCTTCGAGGCGAAGCCAAAGGGCAAGGGCGAACCGCCGCGGGCCCTAATCACCTACGGACCGCGTCGACGCGTGGCGCTTGATGGGACGTGGGCGTCTCTGCTTCCCCATGCCACCTCGGCAACCGCCTGACTTGATGACTGCCTGCTGCATGCAGAAAAACCATCATTACTTAGAATCATGGGAGGCCGGCGGTTGGCCTTCCTCTGCCTATAAATGGGAGAGGGGGCGGAGCCCCTAGCCCATCTCCATCTTCTTACCGCTCGCTTCTCCTTCTTCCTCTTTGTTTCGCCATCTTGCCAGAGTGTCCATGGCGCCAGTGAGGAGGTTTTCCGCCGCCGAGAAGGGGAAAACTCCTCTGGTGGAACCTGAGCTGCTCCTGCCGAAAAAGAGGCCTGATCGCCCTCGCGATGCCGTCGCGGCGCCCTGTCCACAAGGGTGGTAGGCGCGCCCACCCCCCAGGGCGCGCCATTCTTAATTGTGGGCCCCCTGGACCTCCACCGACCTCAACTCCAACTCCATATATTCACGTTCGGGGAGAAAAAAATCAGAGAGAAGGATTCATCACGTTTTACGATACGAAGCCGCCGCCACCTCCTGTTCTTCCTCGGGAGACCAGATCTGGAGTCCGTTCGGGGCTCCAGAGAGGGGAAATCGTTGCCGTCATCATCATCAACCATCCTCCATCACCAATTTCATGATGCTCACCGCCGTGTGTGAGTAATTCCATCGTAGGCTTGCTGGACGGTGATGGGTTGGATTAGATTTACCATGTAATCGAGTTAGTTTTGTTAGGGTTTGATCCCTAGTATCCACTATGTTCTAAGATTGATGTTGCTATGACTTTGCTATGCCTAATGCTTGTCACTAGGGCCCGAGTGCCATGATTTCAGATCTGAACCTATTATGTTTTCATGAATATATATATATGTGTGTTATTGATCCTATCTTGCAAGTTATAGTCACCTACTACGTGTTATGATCCGGCAACCCTGGAGTGACAATAGTCGGGACACTTCCCGGTGATGACCGTAGTTTGAGGAGTTCATGTATTCACTAAGTGCTAATGCTTTGGTCCGGTTCTCTTTTAAAAGGAGGCCTTAATATCCCTTAGTTTCCAATAGGACCCCGCTGCCACGGAAGGGTAGGACAAAATATGTCATGCAAGTTCTTTTCCATAAGCACGTATGACTATATTCGGAATACATGCCTACATTATATTGATGAATTGGAGCTAGTTCTGTGTCACCCTATGTTATAACTGTTGCATGATGAATGCCATCCAATATAATTATCCATCATTGATCCATTGCCTACGAGCTTTTCACATATTGATCTTTGCTTTGTTACTTTTCCGTTGCCACTGTTACAATTGCTACAAAACTGCTACTGTTACTTTTGCCACCGTTACCGTTACTTCCATACTACTTTGCTACTAAATACTTTGCTACAGATATTAAGTCTTTTAGGTGTGGTTGAATTGACAACTCAGTTGCTAATACTTAAGAATACTCTTTGGCTCCCCTTGTGTCGAATCAATAAATTTGGGTTGAATACTCTACCCTCAAAAACTGTTGCGATCCCCTATACTTGTGGGTTATTAGCTGGTCCCTCCAGGGGCCATCGCGAGGCTGGCCCTACCAGCGGTCCTCACGAGGCTAATCGCGCCAGTCCTGGCGGGGGTCACGATTGTCCCAGCGGCCACCCCGGCGGCCTCCTCCGCGGCCATAGCCACGGTCGCTGCGCTCGGGACGACGGCCGAAACGACCGTCGTGGATCGCCCTGAGCTCTTGGCAGTCGTTGGTGTTGTGGCTGTGGATGTTGTGGAAGACGCAGAACGGGCGGCTGCCCTTGGAGGACTCGGGGTGGTTGCAGCCGCGCTTCATCTCAGGTTCGGCCGCGAGCACGGCAGGACCCTTGCGTTTCATGTCCTTAGCCTTGGCCTTCTTGCCCTCCGGCTCGGCCTCCAGAAGCTCCAAGAGGGAGAGGCGACCTTCCTCTGCCCTCGCACACCTGGCCGCCAAGTTGAACATCTCCAGAGCTGAACACAAGTCCTCATGTATGGCGAGCTCTTCCTTCATCTTGACGTCTCGGACGCCATCAGAGAATGCTGAGATGATGGCCTCGTCCGACACCTTGGGGATCTTGAAGCGAACGTTGTTGAAGCGTTGTATATACTTGTGCATGGTCTCGCCACAGGTCGCCCGCAGCAGGAGCGCGGTCGCGAGTGCCCTGGAAGTTGGCGATGAAGCGCTCGCGGAGCTCATCCCAGGAGGAGATTGACCCCACAGGGAGGTTCAGGAGCCAAGAGTGTGCGCCGTCCTTGAGAGCCATGGGAAACCAGTTTGCCATGACCTTCTCACTGCTGTTCGCCGCCTCGATGCTCAGCTCATAGAGCTGGAGGAATTCGGTGGGATCAGGGCTGCCGTCGTAGCACGGAGGCAGATCCGGCTTAAACTTGCCGGGCCAGACGACGCGGCGCAGCTCCGGGGTGAAAGCGCGGCACCCCGCAGCGTTCGCCGGGGCCATCCGCCGTGGAGGAGCCTGATCTTGGTGCCCACGCACAGCCGCCTCTGGCGGTGCGCGGTCTTGATGTGGCGGTGCTGGGAGTGCACACGCTGGCAGCTTTCTTCATCGCACGTCGGGGCCCTGCGAGGTGGGTCACACTGGGGAGCCTCGTGCCTCGGCTCCGGGCCCAAGCCATGCAGAGGAGGGGGAGGAGGCGCGCCGTGAGCCACATCACCCGCCAGGGACAGTGGAGGGCGAAGCGAACGAGACGGTGCAGGGGCTTCGCCAGCGGCATTGACGAGATCAGTGATGCGGGCCAGCCAGTCGTCGTAGAGGTCATTGACCGGACGATAGCGCAGGAGCTCGCGCGCCATGAGCAGCGCAGGCTGCGCGTTCGCCGGCCCACGACGGCCATGAGAGGACGACGCCATGGCTGGGGTAGGTGATGGAGTCGCGGTGCGGCCGTCGCGCTGCACGGACGAAGGCAACGATGATTCCTGCTGTTTGTGGGCTGCAGGGTCGGTGGCGGTGTTAACCACCGGGGAGGCAGAGTAGCGAGGGGCACCGTTGCCCGCGGGTGCCATCTGGGCGACACGAGCGGCCCGGAGCTCAGCACAGACGCGGCGAGCGTCGGCCATCGGAACGACGAAACGGTGGCGGAGCGAACGGTGGTAGAGAAGCTTCGACACACCCCTACCTGGCGTGCCAAATGTCAGATTCAGGGCTCCGCAGACCCAAGAAAGGTTCGAACTCTGGGGCATGTGCGAAGAACTCAACCCCTCCGGCCAACCGAATGCCTTGCCCCGCAGCCTAGCTCGAAGAACAAGGAAGAAGAAAGACACGACAGTTTACCCAGGTTCAGGCCACCTTGCGGTGTAATACCCTACTCCTGCTTTGGGGTGGATTTGCCTCATGAGGGGCTGAGGATGAACTAGTACAAAGGATGAACAAGCTCACGAGGCTTGCCGTGGTGAGGATGGTGTGTAGAGGATTCGATCCCTGGTGAGGATGGTGTGTAGAGGATTCCCCCCTCTGTATGGTGGTGGCTAACCTATATATATATAGAGGCCTCGGTCCCCTTCCCCCAAAATGTAGGCGGGAAGGGATCCCACAGTGGCCAATTTGAAAGGGGACAAGTAGTACATCTTATCCTGATGAAAGGTGGTCTTTGCCTACAAAGCTTCTGGTCGTGACGCCGTGGTGGGCTCGGTGATGACATCCGTCCTGCAGTCCTGGCGGTCTTGGTCTTGTTGCACGGGAATGGAAACCTTTGGGTGATTCCTCGAGACCCCGCGCCTGCGCTTGCCTCCTTAGCACCAAAGAGGAAACCTGCTACTCTGCGCCCGCTGGCGCCCGCCTGGCCTTGGTCGTCATGGCTTGCGTCACCTCCGCCTCATGAGATGGGTACCTGCATAGAAATCTCCGCTCCTCAGGGGCCAGCCTAGTGAGGCCGCTCCCTCCGGAGGTCTTGGCGCCGCCCGCCTCGTGAGGCTTGGCCCCTCGCGAGGGTCTTTCTTTGAAGGTGTTGTAGATGGGCCGTACCAGGCCGTCGATGGAGCCATGCCGTGGGCAGCAGGCAGGCAAGTCTGGGTACCCTGGTTCCCAGAACGCCGACAAGCGCATCCCACAAGTTTTTGGCAACCCGCATATGAATATATGTGTCAACCAACTTGTCTCCAATCACACTCAGAACTGCTCCCACAAAGATTGTGGTTGCCTCCCTAAACGCCTTTTCCTGTTCAGGAACAATCGTTTCTATGGGGGGCACACCACCAACCCAGAACACGTTCATTGCTGTGAGCCACAAGGTGGTCCTTGTCTGCCAACGCTTAAAATTCGTCCCGGTAAACTTTTCCGGTTTCAGAGTAGCAGCAAAGCCTTGAATCGAAAAGTGCCTAAAATAAGGTTTTCGGATTGTTGGAAATATTAGCACTTTTCCGATTAGACTAATCCACGAGTAAACAGTAAACATGGCATATACGGTATGCATCTCATAGTGATACCTAAGCATACTAGCACGTACAGAACATAGAAGCGAACTCTCTATGAGCAGCACATATACGGCTAGCACAAGTACGAGTAAACGAGGGATGAACAGATCATACCCTCCGGTTGGCCAACGCGGCGGCGGCAGCAGCAGCCTGGGCGTCGTCCGTGGCCTTCTTCTTGGCGGCGTCGTCGTCGACCATGGTGTCGATGCAGGGGAAGTAGTGGAAGTAGAGGCGGACGAAGCTGGGGACGGATCGGGAGCACTCGCGTCGAGACGCTCCCCAAAAACCTTATTGCCGTTCTCCCGGGCAGGATCTCGAACGGCAGGGTTCTGGAGGCACCTGCTCTCCCGACCAACCGTGCACGCGGTCGTCGGGATGGGATCGCCGGAGGCAGCTCAGAGTGAGGAACAGTAGATGACGGCTAGGGTTACGCGAGAGGGAGTGAGTGAACTGAACTAGGTCACTCCACTGGCCAGAGCCCTCTTATATAGGCCATTGGGTAGGAAGTCATGGGCCTGGGCGGAGGCCCACGACCGAGTCGACGCACTCCCGGGAAGGGAGTCGTCGTTCTCGGAGAAGGGTCGCACACCCGCGAACGGAGTCGACTCGTTAATTAATCTTGGATTAATTAATTCGTTCCTGACCGGCAAAAATAAGCTTTAGCTCGGCTCATTCCCGCAACCCACGGAGCACGCGCGTCGTGATGAGACGAGGCGAGGCGAGGCGTGGCATGGCGAGGCGGGTGGCGGAGGAGGAGCGCGCGTGAACCACTCCTCTTCCCAAGCTCCCAATGGCAAGTGGTAGAGCAGCCCTTATAAAGGGGTCTCAACTCTCCTCAACTAGCAAGGTGGTACTAAACTTCCCACCAACTGCCATATCCTACATGGGCCTCAAGATTAACCAGGAATCATTGTTCATATGGGTCTAAAGCCCATCTATGATTCAACAAGAGCAACTCTCCGCTTAAGGCCAACTCTAACCGATCCTTATAACCGGTTAGAGAAGTGAAATCCGATTTTACTTCTCTAATCGGAAACTAGCCGCACCCCCTAAAATCATTAGAGGAGTACAAAAATTCCTCCATCGTTTATTCCATGCCTATATTTACTGCACCGCTCGGCGTTGGAGTAAAATATCTTCACCCTTCTCTCCCTCTCCTCCTCCCCAATCCTCGCCGCAAGCGAATCTTCGCCGTCCCCCGCCGCCCCAATGGCCAGATCCCATGACCGCTGCTCCAGTCACAAAGCAATGGCTTGGTTCCTTCCACACTGTCGAGCTCGCCGCCCTCGAGTACGACTGGGGGTAGGTCCGACTGCACGGCACCATGGCACGCCTCAACTTCCCGTGGGGGACTGCACCCATCGAGTTCGAACCGCACCTGCCCTTGGTGAGTGCAGCGGTGGCTAGGGAGGACCAGGAGGTGAGGGAGCGAATGGCGGCAGAGGCCGCTAACGAGGAGTACATGGCAGACCTCCGTCGCATTACCCTGAATGGAGGCGGAGCGAAAAATCTTCGCGGAGCGTGTGGTCAACGGGGAGGTCATCGTCCTCTGGGACGACGAGGAGGACTTCGACGTTGAAGATTGGCGGAGGATCTTCCCGACCTAGGCGATGACGACACAGCCGGACCCCATGGGCGGTGGGATTTCGCGGGTGGATTTGCTCGCCATCTATAAGGGTGATGATGTTTAGTTTTAGTTTAAGTTCATGTTTAGTTTAAAGTCCAAATTCATGTTTAGGTTTAAAAACTAGACTATGTTTTGGCAGATGATTATGTACATTATGTGTCGAATTTCGGTTGTTTAAATCGAATCTATGTTGATCTTATGAAAATTTTCTTTTCACTCCACTAGATTTAGGAGTTCAGCTAGGTTTGACCAAAATTTAGTGGAGTAAAAATCCTCCACTAAGTTTACTTTGCCATTTTGCTCCTCTATTTTTAGGTGATCGGCTAGAGTTGCTCTAAAAACCTTACCGGCCCTTATAATTCCAGCTGTTTTATAGGTTTTATTCTTTTTTGGGCCCGAATAGGTCTGGTAAAAATGGCCCGGCCCGCAAAAGTCCCCCTCCGCCGCTATATGTACAGGAGAACGTCCGTTTTAGGTTTCACGTCCTTCATATTCCCCGCCCCCCTCCACCGCAATCCACCCTTCTCAGGCATAAGTTTCTTTTCTCCGACGAGCGACTCCGCACGCTTGCTTCCATTTTTAGCAGATCCATGGCAGGCGGAACTCGCAGGCATGGGGGCGCGGCGGGTCACCGTCGCACAAGCGTTCCCGGCACGACCCGGAGGCCGGCTGCTCCAGCTGGGCCGGCGTTGAGCCATGGAGTTCGAAGCAGGTGCTCGACCACAGACGCCTCTCTCGTAGGGGCGCCCGGGACACATGGCCTGCTTCAAAGAGCTCGACGCGACCCTCTACGCGCACACCAAGAGGTGTCGGGAAGTGGATCAGGAGCTCTTGGACGCCCGGCGCACGGTGGTTGCCAGAGAAGAAGGCGTCGCCGAGCATCTCGTCGCTGCCAAGGAAGAGAACAACTACGCCCATGCTCTTTGGAGGTCGGCGGAGGAGTTCTACCTCGGCGAGGAGCCATGAGCCCGCCATCCCTAGGTCTAGATTAGTTTGATCTATATTTTTATGTTATGAATGTATGATAAACTCCGGTGGTGTTGCTCTGAACTTTGTAGCGCAAACTTTGTTTTAAATTTGTAGTATCGTTTTTAGCGGATCTACTCTGCCGTGCCATGGGCGATACCGCAAATTCGTTTTAGAGGATCCCTCAAAAGAACTCTGCGGTACAGAGTTTTAGCGGGTCTGCTAGAGTTGCTCTTGTGACGGGAATTTATTTTTGTTCCGTGGGAGCGAGATCCAGTGAAGGTATAAGCACTTAAACCAACACCCTGAGCATATGCTTGAATGCTTGATCGCTAATTACTGGTGAAGGTGTGCTGAAGAACATTAAAAATTTCTCATTTGTTGTTTGCGGATGTCACGCTCCTATTTTCTGTGGCGAATAAATCTTAGGCTCTCCGGGTCACTGGACAATTGGTAAACCCAAGCAAGTGTTCTATTTTGTTTGGGGAATCTTGCCCTTTAGTAGACCAGGAAGTTGTTCGAGCAACCTTATAAACTGAAGTTGCGTGATTTTGGCAAAGGTACCTAGGACTGTTAACCCTTGGACGAAATTGAAGTTGCGGGATTTGAGGAAGGGTACCTAGGGCTGTTAACCCCGGATGGACGCTTGGTAAAAGGAAAATCGTAGAATCTGTAGGTGAAGCTCCCCAAAAGAATGTTGCTTCGGGAATGTCCTTCCCAAAGAGGAAAACAAGCACTTATGAAATCCATTTCTCATTCAGTCCCTGGCTATTTATTGAGAGTGTCTGAACTCTTATTGGGGTTGTCTGATGACCCCAATCAAATGATTCACAATTACTGATCACGTACTGAGAAATGGAAGAGGAAAACACACTCGAAGTCATGGGAACAAATTATCAAACCAAAGGGCATGGGAGGCACCGACTTTCGAGACTTTCATCTATTTAATCAGGTGTTACTGGCCCGCCAGGCGTGGAGATTGCTGATCTACCCTGAGAGCTTGTGTGCAAGAGTTCTAAAGGCCAAGTATTATCCAAATAGAAGGCTTGAGGATACAAGGTTCATCAGTAATCTATCTTCCTCGTGGCAAGGTATATCTCATGGACTAGAATTGTTGAAAAATGAATTGATATGGAAAATTGGGAACAAAACTCAAGTTATGATTTGGAGGAATCATTGGATTCCCAACCAAAACCAAACTTCAAGGTAGTATCGATTCAAGGACGGTGTCAGTTGGGCTGGGTCTATGAATTGTTGAATCTTAATGGTACTTGGAACTCTCACTTGATCCGTCAACACTTTCTCCTTGATGCTGAGGAAATACTAAAAATAAAATCTCTCCTAGGAACCACTATGATTTCCTGGCATGGCATGTGAGAAATCAGGCAACTTCTCGGTGAGAAGCACCTATCGGCTCTCTTTTCACGAGTTGTACCATGCTAATCAAGATTTTTTCCAGTTATGCACCTGCTGGAAATGTGGAAGAATCTTGATTAGCATGGTACCTTGATAGATCAAGCAAAATTTGGCCAATCTTTGCATGGAGACTATCAACTAACTCGATGTCGGCCTCAAAGCTGAAGCATGAAAGAAAAGTGGAGGAGTCGGTGGCTACCGTCTGTGCTATGGAATGTGAAGACTCCTTCCGTGTGTTGTGCAGATGCACGCATGCAAGAGAGTTGTGGTCGTCGATGGCTACCATTTGGCACCTCCCCAAGCCAACAGACATTAGAAACACCGTCACCGAATGGTCTCTCCATATTGCATATGAATTTTCCCAAGGATCAAAGGGTGAAGTTCTTCATGCTACTTGGAGGATCTGGTATGTTTGCAACGAGGTTGTCCACTTCAAGCCTGAGCGACCAACCGAGGTATTCAACATATTCATGTGTAGCTATGTTTCATCACTCACTTTGATCGGTCGGGGTCTTGAACATGACGTGATAAAAAACAAAGTTGTCATCTCAGAATCTGCAAGATATGTGATGAGAAGGGTGCTAATATTTGATGCGACACTACTCCACATTGAGATCCGTGGATGCAGGGATGAGTGAAATTAAACACCAATGGATCCTTTGACCCCTATGATAATTGAGCAGGATTCGGTATGGTACCCAGAGACGATGCATGCACTTTTTTTAGTGCATGATGCGATCTCTTGTCCTTCCATTTTGCACTACAAGCTGAGTTATGCGCTGGATGAAAAGGCCCTTCAGTGGAGTAATTCACCAATTCTGGTGGAAATATTTTTTTTGGAGGCAGTTAATCTTCTTAAGGTTGGCGACCTTTTTAGATCAAGACGCACTTCCATGGTGGATGTAATAAAACTAAAGATGGAAGAACGAAATGCTCATATTAATCAGGTGCATCTCTATCAAAATCATATAAGTTACCTATTGGCGAACTGTGGTAGATGTCAGAAGCGCACAATTGTTTGGCTTGGGTCTGGACCAAATATGATAGTAAATTGTTGTAACAAGGAATGTACCATTGATATTTAAGTAATATAAATTATTTCCTGACAGAAAAAAATCACTAATTTATTACATCGGTAACTAGAACGTCCCCTAACTTACTCAAGAGGACCCGTACAAGTAATATTCAATGTCATTCCCATGTCTCATTGGATTAAAAAAAGTAGAAGGATTCGGTCATTTTCACGAAACTAGGACTAAAATTATCGGACTCAGAACAAAAGGAAGGCCTGGAATTCAGATTTTTTGGATTTGTCTAGGGCCCTAGTTATTGCACATCTAAGTGACTCAATCAAACTAGAAAGGAAAAGAAAAAAAATGTTTGCAGAAATCTCCGCGTAAAATCAAGGACATGGGATTTAGATGTGCAATACTCAAGGCACATCTAGATGTGCTTTAGCAAAACTGAGATTTTTTTTAAGCAACCTAGAACTCAGAACTAAAGTCGTACACAGGCAATACGGTCCAAGCCTCTCAAAAAGGAAATACGGCCCCAAGATGTTGAGCTGGGGGAATGGACCAGTGTCGAAAGCCACACGAGGTCCAATAAGTTTTGATAGGAAAAAGGATACGGCCCAAGCTTCTCAAAAAAGAAATGCGGCCCAAGATGTTGAGCTGGGGGAATTGACCAGTGTCAAAAGCCACATGACACTGGGGGAAAAAGTGGATCCGGCCCAAGGCTCTCAAAAAGGAAATGCGGCCTGAGATGTTGAACTGGGGAATGGACTGCTGTCAAAAGCCACATGAAGTCCAACAAGTTTAGAAGAAAATGTGGCCCAAAATGTCGAGCCCGGTGATAGGAAAAAAGAAACAGGATTAATATGTTCGGGATATTGAACCCGACGTGAATCGAACACGCAACCTTCTGATCTGGAGTCAGAGGCGTTACCATTGCGCCACGAAACCGGTGTGGTTACATTATCACTAAATTTATAATCAACTGGTACATATACTCGTGGCAACTTCCCTCCTCTGCGGAATCTTCGGTATAACTCATCACCAAGTTGCACCACTGACTCGTGCAAACCGCACGGGCCATCCGTACCCCGCCGAACCCGAACCACGCTGACGGAAGGCACTCAGGCGTGCGCACATTTAGCAGCAGTTAGAGCATCCAGAGGCACTCCTCCATCTTAACCTCGTCCGTCCATGTCCATGGTAGATCGTATCATCGTCCTAGGCAGTATTTTGTGCACCAGATCTAGGTAACAAACCGCTCGATCTCTGGATGAAACAAGGAACAGAAACGCCCACGACCTGCGACAGCGCGCGCGGTGCATTAAAATACGCCAGGACCAGGACGCTATCAGGCCGGCTGGCCGGCCGGCGACGAGTCAAGTCGATCTACATCGACTACAGAAAACAACAGAATCCACGGCTTGGCGCTCGGAGGCATCCGATGCATGCATGCAGCGTAGCGAGCGCACACGGCCTCCGCCACCAGACGGAGGCGGCGCGCGCGGCCGAGCCGCCTCGGTTGGTTGGCCCCGACCGCCATTAACGACCTCGCTCGCCCCCTAGCTCAGCTAGACTCGCCAAATTAGCCGGTCCTTCCGCCGCAGTAACCACCGGTCACGTGGTGCTGTCTTTCCAGTCGGTTGATCGATCCATCCGCCCGCCCGTCCCATCCGATCCATTCTTCCGATAGGGGAGGGGACGCGATCGTTGGTTGGTTGCGCCGTCTCCTTTCAATTGCGTGCACGTACGTACGCGGTACTACGTCCCTAGCTAGCTACGTGGTACGTACGGTTACTGTACCCTCTTTCGGTCGCCGATCCCAAGATTCCGGCCGGCGTGGCCAAGCACCTACCGTTGCGCCTTCCGCCGTCCGTCTAGTGATCGGCGTGCATTCTTTCGCAATAAGAGGATCTACCGTCGGCGCCTCAAACCCGTCTCATACATCCGGACAGGCCGCCAGGTCACTGACCGGTCACGATTTTTTGATCCAGACGGACTCCTTAAACATGCATCAAACATCCGTATCCAGTCTGAATATGGGGCGGATATGGGGCTGGGCGCGTCCGGACACGCACGCCACGTCGGATTGACGGCGGGGTCCCACGTGGAAATGCCCGAAAACCCGGCGGTCCGAAACTCGTCTCCTCCGTCGGACCGGTGTCGCCGCGTAGTGCCTAGCCCGACTATTTAAGTCGACCGACGGCACCGAAATCCTACCATTCACATTTTCCTCCGCCTGTCCGCCGCCGCCGCCACTTTCCACTCCTCCCGTCCGCCTAGTAGCCATGCCCCCACGCCGCCGGATGCGGAGCGAGCCATTCTTAACGCCGGAACACCGGCTCGAACTCCTTGAGCAGATCCGGGCAAGGCGCGAAGTCCGGATAGCCGTGGGACTTCGACCGGATGCAGTGGATCCGGAGGAGGAGTTGAATCCGAAGGAGGAGGAGGAGGAGGAGGAGGAGGAGGTTGAAGAGGATGTGGGGGACGCTGGCGACGCGGATCTGCAAGCGGAGCAGCAGGCCATCCTTGACTCCCTCCGCTCGGAGTCGGCTGCAGAGGCCAGACACCGTCGCCGGCAGGAGATGGAGGCGCAACAAGCCGCGGAGGACGTGGAGATGCTCGCCTACATGGATGAGGTCGAGCAGGAGGAGGATGAGTCGGAGCCCTCCTACCCGCCCGTCCAGCCGGCGCCCGGCAACGTCGTTGTGGACATCTCCGACTACAAAGATTAGCTAGGGTAGTACGTAGTATGTAGTACGTAGATGCGTTGTTTTGGACGTGGCTAAATGGAGTACAACCTGAGATTGCGTCGAGTATTCGGATTGAAATATGCACACTTCTTTGGGCTATATGGAACTGCAGGAACGATATGATTTTTAACAGATTATATATTTTAAACTTCTTGCATGTTATTTTCAGAGCTACGTCATGAATCCGTACGTGGTTGCTACTCACTCATATGGGCTCCAGGGAGCATTTAGCTACTGGGTGCAACTGATAGAAGATGGTAGCACGGGCTATTTTCAACCGGTTTGGATGGCGGTCGCATAATAGGATAGGACCTTAATGTCCTTTCGTCCAGCCGGTTGTGGCTATGATTTATTTTCTTAGCTTTTTTTTGTGCTCCCTTTGAGAGCTGTATTTTGGGTTACCAGACTTTGTGTTTTGCTGAACTTGTTTTAATAATATGGCCGCATGCATCTTTCGGATACAGAGGCCAGGGGAAAACCTCCTTTAAAAAAAAAGTATGTAGTACGTAGGATTTTTTTTTTTTGCATGCTTTGTATGGATCTAGGGGTCGAAATACGAGAGAGTTGGATACAAAGTGGCTAATTTGAGACGTGACAGGTCACGGTCCGCGGACATGCCCGATCACGTCCACGCGCATTTGAGGAGCCTGATTTGCAAAGTCCGGCGCTCTAAAATGGCTTTACTATTTTCTTTTCTCGAGTCACTGCGGCATCTCTTAGCTTCGACGGAGAGTCGGTGTAGCATTTAGATCCAATTCCCGCAAAAAAAAATCATTTAGGTCGAACACTGTAATATAGTATGACTCCTATTTTTAATTTTCTTTTTGAGAATATCACTCCTACTTTACATCATTTGGATATTCATACTAACCAAGTTTACCAAAACGTTCTAGGGAGATCCAAAAAGCAGCCCCCCGTCTAAATATTTTGGGAAACACGTTCATCCTCAATACCTCATTTTTTCTGATTTTTTTCCTATTCCAACCACCTCCCCCACCGCCGCCAAAACCAGCGTCAACGGCATCTCCAACCACGCTGCTAGCTTCGGCGAGCCGAGTTGGCACCACACCCATGCCCCCGGTCCTGGTGACGCCTACCTCCGCCTCCGAAGCCTCCTTCCGCCGCCGCCACCTCCTACCACCAAGTCGGAGCTCGTGGCCACGCTTTCGCCTCAACACACCTTTCCATCTCCGTGTCCAGCCACTGCCACCTCCCAAGCCTCCCCTCACACCCTTGTGCACCTCTTCCAAGGCTCCCGATCGAGTCATGTGCTCACGCCGTGGCGAATGCCCCCACCTCCCGAGCCAAGCCGCGGCCCGAGCATTGGCGAGGCGGGGAATCGGGTCGTGGCACCTTCACCGCATATTCGCTGTTGTAACTGCGGTGTCTGTGTCATGCTTCGACTGACAAACCAGACATAGGGTGTTAGATGAAATGGCCAATAGGCACAGAAAAATTATTTTCTTGATAATACTATATATGTGGAAATATAGTGAAATGGATTTATTTTATACAAAATGACGTGCAATTAAGAAGGGGGGGGGGTAAGTTATAGGGATCGGTTAGAATTCACCACCCAATACTCAAAATTCTTTACAAGTTAACTCTTGGAAGTTTTTTTCCTACTGTTAACTTTTGGGGTCTATTAGAAATGCCCTTAGCCTCGGATGTCCTGAACTTCACATACGATTGATGGAACTACGCCCGATAGCTGAACCTGGTACCCCTCGTCTCCAGTCGTCGTTTTGACAGTGTGAGGTGGGGGAAACCTCGGGTGCTCATACATGTGTTTCAATTATCATTTCGAGACGAATTTTGAGGCCCTCAATGGCAACGTGCATGTGGTGGACGTGGTGTCGTTGAAAATGAAGATCATCTGGTTCTTACCCTGCTGCGGCGACACTTTTTCAGGCCAGATCACGGAGCAAGAGCTATGTCTCCTCTGTAGGTTCGGCGCAACTGTTCTTGCAGAGTTTTGGTTTATCTCCATGCAAGATCAATCTTTCAGATCTATCGAGTTTTTGTCGAAGTGTCTGTTGATTTTATTTTTTGTGGAATTAAAGTCTTTCTTCGGTACTATGGTGATGTTATAGCAAGTCGACAACTGCACTTCTAGGGGGTCATCCCTAGTCTAAGTCCGTTCATTGTTCACGACTTCCCATCTTTTTGGATGGGCAAATCAAAGGGCTCTTTGAAATCTTTATTGGTAATCAAGTTCTTGGAGAGTAGCAGTGTCACTACTCCGGTCCAATTATGGTGTTTTTGTTGAAGGATTTAGAGATTTCGTATTCTAAAAACTATTACCACGGAGAAGGGGTATCTGAGATTTTATTGTAATTATTAGTTGTATGAGGGAAGAGGATTTGGAGCTCCTGGGTGCTCCACCTCTCCTATATGAACATTAAATTCAAAAAAAAAATCAGGGAACAAAAAAGGGAATTGGGGATATCAAACATGGGTGCCCAATCTACTCCCATGTGATGTTTTGTGAAAAAATGACATCTGCGGTATTCTCAGTAAAGGAGACAAAAAAATCATGTGTATAGAAGAAGAAAAAACGGTTTGGATAGATCGTAGGTCGGACTGTATTTTCTTCGCCATGGATACATTTTCTGGTATTTTTTTTACAAAACTTCACACGGGAATATATTGGGCGTCCAAGTTTAATATCCCAAGATTCCAGATTTTTACGAATTTTCCTACTTTTTAATTTAATATTCATATAGTGGGTGGAACACCCAAGAGCTCATGTGTATTTCCCGTTGTATGACCTACTTTGTAACTTCTTGGATCGTTGACCCGAAGGATTGTACCTGTAATGGTTCTTTTTTTTTCTTTTGAAAAGTACCTGTAATGTAATTGTTCTCGTGTTTGAATAAAGTTACAGGTTTTTCTAAAAAAAAGCAAACCTGCCAAGGGTTTTTCTAGAAAAAGAAAACCTGCCAAGTGATCCAATCGAGTATTTAACAAAAAACTATCACATTTTGTGGAACCGTGCCTACAAACTACCACTTTACAAATTTGTGCCAAAAACTATTACTTTTTGACTAATCTTTGACTAAACGCTACCATGTCGGGAAAGTGCCCGATTCGTCTCTTCTAAACGCCTTTCTGACAGGATGGGCCCACCTGTCAGCATCAATCTTCTTCCTCCTCCTTCTCTCTCTGGCATTTCCTCGAACACCTCATGTGCACTCCGCGCTCTTCTCCATGGCGACGCCCCGGCAAAGCACCTCTCCGGCGCTGGTCTCCCAGTCGATGGCGTACACGAGGTGCAAAGGCGGGGGCGTCGGTCAGCAGGGCCGAGCGGGGGGTGGCGAGGCCTTGGCACGATGGCGGCCGCCATGGCCGAGGCGGGCAGGCGGCTCGGCTAGGAGGGAGGACGGCGCAGGTGGCGGGGCTCGCCGGCCGGCGGGGCAGAGCGGCGGGTGGCGCGCGCTGGGCGGAGCGGCTGGTGGCGTGCGCGGCGGACGGCGCACACGCTCGCGGAGGCGGCGGCTACGCGCACGGTTGCGCATGCACACAAGCTAGCATGCAAAGCCAGCACAGTGCACACGAGGCTCCGGCTGCATGCTAGCACGCCCGCAATGCTCCATTGGCCGGCTAGCATGCCCGCGACGCTGGTTTCGACCGATGGCGCAGGTGGCGTTGCTCGCCGGCCGGCGGTGGGGGCGGGCGCGGCCCGTGGCTCGCCTGCATCTCCCGCGCGGCACGGCCTGGGAGTTGACTACTGTGCCATGTCAGCGCCTACGTGTGGGCCAATCCTGTCATAATCATATTTAATTTCAGCAAACTACCATGAGGCAGAAATTAGTATTTTTGGGAACAAAAATAGTCAAAAAATGGTAGTTTTTGACATAAATTTATAAAGTGGTTGTTTGTCGGTATGGTTCCACGAAATGTGGTAGTTGTTTTGTTAAATACTCGATCCAATCTGGACGAAAAGGTTGCAGTTGAGTCTTCCCGGGTTCGGCCCAGAAAGATCAACGAAAAGTTGGTTTCTAGATAATTCAACTTTCAAGTCTTTTTTGTTTATTTTCCAGGGATCCATTTTCGTTGCTTTCATAACTTTTTTCTTAACATATTAG
Source organism: Thinopyrum elongatum (assembly GCA_011799875.1). Lineage (NCBI taxonomy): Eukaryota > Viridiplantae > Streptophyta > Magnoliopsida > Poales > Poaceae > Thinopyrum > Thinopyrum elongatum. The sequence goes on from CM022298.1 coordinate 468,255,826, forward strand.
TATAAATTAGTTCAATATAAACCACAATCTAGCAATCGCAAGCCTAGCTAACTTTGCATACATGGTTAATAGCGGAATGCACGTACGTACGTGATTTGCGGTAAACCCCACATGAACAAGAGAAGTTATCATGGCGATAACAGATCCGTACGCCTACAAACAAACTTGAGACTACACGGGTACGGCGACACAGTGCCCTGCCATTAAGCTGGAAGACCAGACCTGTCGCCCGCTACGATATCGACACACCCAAGTCATCTCGGGACTACGTACGTACCGTAGACTAGCAGCGCAGTTGGTACGCCGTTCTCGTTCTCAAGTCTGCCTCATCCATTGGAGCTTTGGAGCCAGTACGTACCGTGGTACTAATCGATCAATTCGATGCTCACCCACGCAATTCTGCTACTGCTATATGGTCAAGCTGATCGCAGAGGTAATTAAATGTCTTCGGTGATTACTGTTTCCCTTGCTTTATTCGAAAGGAGTACTGGACAAAATTAGTGTAAATCACGGAATCTGAACGTGAAGATGTACCACGGTAGAAGATCGTAGAGGAAGTTAATTTAGTGGTTTTAACGAAGATTACCCAACTTTTTTTTCCGTGCAATTCAGAGAGGTTTATTCAAACACATGCATTCCCCGGACAACCGGCGAGAACGCTGGCCACCAGGAAGGTAGGAGTCTCATTGAGCCAGCTCTCCGTCATGTTCATGGTGCAAGCTCTCTTGGCACAAAGATGTGCTGAATATTAGCTGATTGATTTCGAGTTGAATATCAAAGAAAAGGAAATTGCTAGCTAGCCCTCCAATTTCAATTAAGATAGTAGCCCCAACCGAACGAGAATTGTGGCGAGTTTTCCCGAGCTGCATCGTCTCTAGGCAGTTCACCTCCAGCATCACATGCGAGTGCCCATATAGATTTGCAAACCGTACACCCTCTCGCAAAAAAATCGCTTCCGCTATAAGTGGTTCAGAAATACCAATATGCAGCTTGCACCAGGCACCGAACGCGCCACGCCTCCCACATTACTGGTGGCTTCGTCGGTGGTGATCTTGATGAATTCGTGCTCCCATGGGCACCACGGTAGAAGATCGTAGAGGAAGTTAATTTAGTGGTTTTAACAAAGATTACCCAACTCTTATTTTTTTGCGGGCAATTTAGAGAGGTTTATTCAAACAAAGGCATTCCCAGGACAATCAGACAGAAAGCTGGCCACCAGGAAGCTAGAGGTCTCATTGATATTAGCTGGTCGAATTACATGTTGAATGTCAAAGAAAGGGAAATTGCTAGCTAACTCTTCAATTTCAACTAAGATAGGAGCCCCAAACGAACGAGAATTGTGGCGAGTTTTCTAGAGCTGCATCATCTCTGGGCAGTCCACCTCCATCATCAATGCGAGTAGCCATGTAGATTTGTAAACCGTACACCCTTTCGCAAAGAAATCGCTTCGTTATAAGTGGGTCCGAAATACCAATATGCAGCTTGTAGCAAGCACCAAGGAAAGCGTTCGACAAACGCGCCACGCCTCCCACCTTGCTGGTGGCTTCGTCGGTGGTGATCTTGATGATGTTGTGCTCCGGTGGCCGGCCGTGGCACGTCAGGACCAGCTGCAACTCAGAGCAAAGCAAGGGTTCCCTTTGTCCTCCTCATAGATGTTGCTGGATCTAGTACCTCATTGTCATTTTCGATATGATTGCGAGAATGCCATATGATCCACTTGATGGTGATAATTTGTTAGGGCATCTCCAAGGTGGACCCGTACATCTCCGCAATCGTCCGGACCGCGTTGTCCAACGCCGACCTGTATCGGTCCACGGAGTGGTCCAGACGCGATAACTCCCGCAAACCGGAGACAAAAGTGGGGGAGGTTTGCGGTAGTCCGGACCACTCCCAAGCCCGCTTCTGACCGCCCTGGCCCACTAGGGATGGCAATGGGTAGGGTATGGGTGGGTACAACCTCCTTCTGCCCAAACCCATACCCACATAAATCTTCTATACCCACCCACTTCAATACACATGGGCATAAATTGATGCCCATGCCCATACTCATCGGGTATCCTATTCCTGATGGGTATCCAACGGGTACAATGTATAGCATTTAAATTTATAAAAGTAGAGAAATAAGTTTAAAATTCAAGTGATGATGGGCAAGCAGTATAGCACCGACGCATCTTCCTTCGGTGGGTGGCCTCTTGGAAGAATCAAGTGAGTATGAGCAATGGTTGGTGGAAGCCCGGTGTAGTGAGAGACGGTGGTGGGAATCGGGGATCACTAGATCGAGATATGGATAGGAGTCCGGTTAAGATAAGTTAAGATTTCATCATTTTGAGGAGCCACATAGGACGTAGGAGGAGTGTCGGCAAGTGACTATGGGACTATGAGTTATGGCCAGTTTAGGGAGTACATGATTTAGGGTTGGGCCATAGGAGTTGGATATTGACCCCACATTTCATAGGAGTTATTTTCAATTATTAACTTTTTGTGGGTATCCATTGGGTTACCCATAGGCGCAATTTCATACCCATGCCCTACCCATATATTTTGCGGGTATGAATACCCATTACCCATGGGTACAAAATCTCTCAATGTCTTGCCCATGCCCACAGTTTTCAGGTAGGGTACCCGCGGGTACCCCTACCCTTGGGCAAAACTGCCATCCCGGTCGGCCCTCCATTTAAATGAGGGCAGACGCTGGGCAAGAACCACATCCCTCCGCCCTCCCCCCATCTCCTCCTTCACAATTTTCTCCACCATTTCGATGGCATCCGATGAGCAGGAAGAGGAGTTCTCTGGCATAAAAGCCGGCATGGTGGCTGATAACCCACAAGTATAGGGGATCGCAACAGTTTTCAAGGGTAGAGTATTCAACCCAAATTTATTGATTCGACACAAGGGGAGCCAAAGAATATTCTCAAGTATTAGCAGCTGAGTTGTCAATTCAACCACACCTGAAAGACTTAATATCTGCAACAGAGTATTTAGTAGCAAAGTAGTATGGAAGTAACGGTAACAGTGGCAAAAGTAACAGTAATAGTTTTGTAGCAATTATAACAGTGGCAACGGAAAAGTAACGTAGCAAAGATCAATATGTGAAAAGCTCGTAGGCAATGGATCAATGATGTATAATTATGTCGGATGGCATTCATCATGCAACAGTTATAACCTAGGGTGACACAAAACTAGCTCCAATTCATCAATATAATGTAGGCATGTATTCCATATATAGTCATACGTGCTAATGGAAAAGAACTTGCATGAAATCTTTTGTCCTACCCTCCCGTGGCAGCAGGGTCCTAACGGAAACTAAGGGATATTAAGGCCTCCTTTTAATAGAGAACCGGACCAAAGCATTAGCACTTAGTGAATACATAAACTCCTCAAACTACGGTTATCACCGGAAAGAATCCCAATTATTGTCACCTTGCGGTATGTGGATCATAACACGTAATAGATGTCTAAAACTTGCAAGATAGGATCAAGAACACATATATATTCATGAAAACATAATAGGTTCAGATCTAAAATCATGGCACTCGGGCCCTAGTGACAAGCATTAGGCATAGCAAAGTCATCGCAACATCAATCTTAGAACATAGTGGATACTAAGGATCAAACCCTAACAAAACTAACTCGATTACATGATAAATCTCATCCAACCCATCACCGTCCAGCAAGCCTACGATGGAATTACTCACGCACGGCGATGAGCATCATGAAATTGGTGATGGAGGAAGGTTGGTGATGATGATGGCGATGCTTTCCCCTCTCCGGAGCCCCGAACGAACTCCAGATCTGGCCTCCCAATGAAGAACATGAGGTGACAGCGGCTCCGTATCGTAAAACACGATGAATCCTTCTCCCTGATTTTTTCTCCCCGAACGTGAATATATGGAGTTGGAGTTGAGGTCGGTGGAGGTCCAGGGGACCGACAAGGCAGGGGGGCGCACCATGCACCCTTGTGGACAGCAGGTGGGTCCCCCTCTGTTGATTCTTTTGCCAATATTGTTTATTTATTCCAAAAATATTCTCCGTGAAGTTTCAGGTCATTCCGAGAACTTTTATTTCTGCACAAAAATAACACCAAGGCAATTCTGCTGAAAATAGCGTCAGTGCGGGTTAGTTCCATTCAAATCATGCAAATTAGAGTCCAAAACAAGGGCAAAAGAGTTTGGAAAAGTAGATACGATTGAGACGTATCAACTCCCCCAAGCTTAACCCATTGCTTGTCCTCAAGCAATTCAGTTGATAAACTGAAAGTGATAAAGAAAAACTTTTACAAACTCTGTTTGATCTTGTTGTTGCAAATATGTAAAGCCAGCATTCAAGTTTTCAGCAAAGATTATAAACTAACCATATTCACAATAACATTTAGGTCTCACATTTACTTATACCAATGGCATAATCAACTAACGAGCAATAATAATAAATCTCCGATGACAACATTTTTTCAAAACAATCATGATATAATATAACAGAATGGTATCTCGCTAGCCCTTTCTGAGACCGCAAAACATAAATGCAGAGCACCCCTGAAGATCAAGGACTGACTAGACATTGTAATTCATGGAAAAATAGATCTAGTCACAGTCATACTCAATATCAATTAATAACAACGCATACAAATGACAGTAGTGCTCTCTAACTGGTGCTTTTTATAAGAGGATGATGACTCAGCATAAAAGTAAATAGATAGGCCCTTCGCAGAGGGAAGCAGGGATTTGCAGAGGTGCCAGAGCTCGAGCTTTTTGAAACAGAGATGAATAAAATTTTGAGCGGTATGCTTTCATTGTCAACATAACGACCAAGAGATCTCGGTATCTTCCATGCTACATACATTATAGGCGGTTCCCAAACAGAATAATAAAGTTTATACTCCCCCACCACCAACAAGCATATTCCACAGCTGGTCTGAAACAACGGGTACCGTCCAACTAACAACAATCCTGGGGGAGTTTTGTTTGCAATTATAATTTGATTTGATTTGAGCATGGGACTGGGCATCCCGATTACCAGCCATTTTCTCGTGAATGACGAGCGGAGTCCACTCATCGTGAGAATAACCCACCTAGCATGGAAGATACCGACAGCCCCCAATCGCTACATGAGCGATTCGGGCATACAAAACAGATTATTATTTGAAGGTTTAGAGTTTGGCACATGCAAATTTACTTGGAACGGCAGGTAAATACCGCATATAGGTAGGTATGGTGGACTCATATGGAACAACTTTGGGTTTATGGAAGTGGATGCACAAGCAGTATTCCCGCTTAGTACAGGTGAAGGCTAGCAAGAGATTGAGGAGCGACCAACTAGAGAGCGACAACAGCCATAAACATGCATTGAGATTAACCAACATTGAGTGCAAGCATGAGTAGGATAGAAATCACCATGAACATAAATATCGTGGAGGCTATGTTGATTTTGTTTCGACTACATGCGTGAACATGTGCCAAGTCAAGCCACTCGAATCATTCAAAGGAGGATACCATCATATCATACTACATCACAACCATTTTAAAAGCATGTTGGCACGCAAGGTAAACCATTATAAACTCCTAGCTAATTAAGCATGGCATGAGTAACTATAATCTCTAATTGTCATTGCAAACATGTTTCATTCATAGTAGGCTAAATCAAGAACGATGAACTAATCATATTTACAAAAACAAGATAGGTCGAGTTCATACCAGCTTTTCCTCATCTCAATCATTTCATCATATATCGTCATTATTGCCTTTCACTTGCACGACCGAACAGTGTGGATAATAATAATAGTGCACGTGCATTGGACTAAGCTGGAATCTGCAAACATTTATTCAAAGGATAAGACAAGGTAATATTGGCGCTTTGTTAGATCAACAATAATGCATATGAGAGCCACTCAACATTTTCATCGTGGTCTTCTCCTCTCGACCCCCAAAGAAAATAAAAGAATTTCAAAGAAACACACTAAAATGTTTTTGGAGTTTTTGTTTTTCTGAAGAAGGTAAAACAAGAACGAGAAAAACTATTTACACGGGAAAGCTCCCAACAAGCAAAAGAAGAACGAGAAATATTTTTGGGTTTTCTTTAATACTACTACTAAATAAACATGGAAAGGAAATAGGCTACAACTAATTTTTTTTGTTTTTCTTAAGGTTTTTCAAACACACAAGAAGAAAGCGGGAAAAACAAAATAAACTAACCTGGATAATACAATGAAAAACTATGAACACCGACAACTGGAATGAGTGTGTGAATATGAATATAATGTCGGTGAGAAATACGTACTCCCCCAAGCTTAGGCTTTTGGCCTAAATTGGTCTACGCCCATGGATCAAAGTAGCCCTCTCCGGTGTGCTGAGGAGGATCCTGGGGGTTCCACTGGTTAGCGAGCTCCTGTGGCTCCCACTAATAAATAGACTCCTGATATGGATCAGGTGATGGCTCTGGCTCAGGAACTGGGGATCGCGTCCCCTCCCAGTATGCATAAATGTCTGTGGGCATGATGAAGTACCTGCCTGAATGAATATCGAACAAAAAAGGTGCATGCAAGGTAATAATCTGACAAGTCTTCTCGCTAAATACCAGGTTATAGATGAGTCTCTTGTCATCATCTTTCTTAATAAAATCATGTGCTACCATACTGTCATAATCTAAGTATATAGTGGGCAGCAGCTTCTCCTCTCCCTCATCGTGCCTAATGGGTATCTCGAAGCGTTTAGCGAGGCGGGAGGCATAGATACCTCCAAAGATAGGACCTTCGTACGGTTTAAACTCAACTGTCGAGCAACCATAGCACCCAAACTAAAAGTTCTATCGCGAAGTAAAGCATGGCGCAAAATAGCAAGGTCAGGAGCACTAAGACCTCCACTCTCCCCGCGACCAATTAAACATCTCCCCGCAAATAATGAGTAATAGCGCAAAACAGGAAAATGTAAACTAGCCACTCTCGCTTCCGACACCTTTCTCCTTTCCCCTACGGTAACTTCATCAATAAAATCTTCCACATCTCTAGGACGTGGCTCATCGACGCTACCTTCATAAGGTAATTTGCAAACCTCACAAAAGTCATAAAGCGTCATCTCCTTATGCTCATCATATAAATAAAATTCTACCGTGGGTGGTTATCTCCTAGCATGAAAGTGAAAATTTTGCACGAAAGTTTTAGTGAGTAAGAGGTACTGATCACACTTATCATGGAGAAAGTCGGTGATGCCTGCATTCCCAGCCAAATAATAGAAATCCTCATAAATTCCGGCCACCTCCAAGAATGCATCACATGGCCATTCACACGGCCGAACTTCCGCGGTGCGAGGAAGGTTGTACTTGGGCTTCTTCTTCTCTCCATTTTCCTTTTCTTTAGAACCCCGACTTGAAGAGCCTCTTAACAATCTCCTTATCATTTTCTCTGAAATTTTTAGTGACTTAAAAATAAAAGTGAACCAAACTCAACAAAACTAATAGCAACTACCCCTACAAGTGTCTAGAGGCTATATCATGCATCAAAACTACTTTGGACCATATAAATCTGACATGCAAGCTCAAGAACAAGGTCACCACAGCAGCAAAAATTTGAAATAAATAAAGCACTAGAACAAAAACTAATTGGACCATTGGAGGAGTCACATACCGAAGAACAATCCCCCAAAACAGTTTTGCAAATGGAGCTTTACACAAGGAGATCGAAAATGGCAGCAAGATGAGCTAGAACACGGGTTTGAGCACTGGGATGATTTTTTCTAGAGGAAGACGAAGTGGATGGGTGCTAGAATAAGTGAGGGGGGCCTACGTGGGACCCACAAGGCAGGGGGGCGCGCCCTCCACCCTTGTGGTCCACTGGTGCAGCCCCCTGGTGCAATCTCAGTGCCAGAAATTCTAAAATATTCTATGAAAAATCATACTAAATTTTCAGGGCATTTGGAGAACTTTTATTTTCGGGATATTTTTATTGCACGGATAATTCAGAAAACAGACAGATAATACTATTTTTGCTTTATTTATTCTAAATAACAAAAGTAAAAATTAAGTACAGAAAGTTGTGCTTTCTAAATTCATCCATCTCATGCTCATCAAAAGGAATCCGTTAACAAGGTTGATCAAGTCTTATTAACAAACCTCTTTCGAATAACATGAAACCGGAGAATTTTTTAATAACACTAGGTTACCTCAACGGGGATATGCATATCCCCAACAATTAGAATATCATATTTCTTTTTGACAGTAGGGAGAGGAAATTCAAAACCATCGATAGTAATAGTTGAAAATTTTCCAATAGAATTGATACTATGAACTTGAGGTTGTTTCTTCGGAAAGTGAACCGTATGCTCATTACCATTAACATGAAAACTGACATTGCCTTTGTTGCAATCTTAAACAGCCCCTGCAGTATTCGAAAAGGGTCTACCAAGGATGATCGACATACTGTCGTCCTCGGGAATATCAACAATAACAAAGTTCGTTAAGATAGTAACGTTTGCAACCACAACAGGCACATCCTCACAAATACCGATGGGTATAGCAGTTGATTTATCAGCCATTTGCAAAGAGATTTCAGTAGGTGTCAACTTATTCAAATCAAGTCTACGATATAAAGAGAAAGGCATAACACTAACACCGGCTCCCAAATCACATAAAGCAGTTTTAACATAGTTTCTTTTAATGGAGCATGGTATAGTTGGTACTCCTGGATCTCCTAGTTTCTTTGGTATTCCACCCTTAAAAGTATAATTAGCAAGCATGGTGGAAATTTCAGCTTCAGGTATCTTTCTTTTATTTGTGACAATATCTTTCATATACTTAGCATAAGGAGACATTTTCAGCATATCAGTCAAACGCATACGCAAAAAGATAGGTCTAATCATTTCAGCAAAGCGCTCAAAATCCTCATCATCCTTTTTCTTGGATGGTTTAGGAGGAAATGGCATGGGTTTCTGAACCCATGGTTCTCTTTCTTTACCATGTTTCCTAGCAATGAAGTCTCTCTTATCATAACGTTTATTCTTTGATTGTGGGTTATCAAAATCAACAGCAGGTTCTACCTCCACATCGTTATCATTACTAGGTTGAGCATCAACATGAACATCATCATTAACATTATCACTAGGTTCATGTTCATCACCAGATTGTGTCTCAGCATCAGAAATAGAAATATCATTTGGATTCTCAGGTGTGTCTATAACAGGTTCACTAGAAGCAAGCAAAGTCCTATCAGTTTTATTTTTATTTTTATTACTAGGACTAGGTGCATCAGTATTAATTCTCTGAGAATCTTGCTTAATTCTCTTAGGATCTCAGGATACAAAGGTTCCTGAGTCATTTTACCACCTCTAGTCATAATCCTAACAGCATTATCATTGTTCTTACTATTCAACTCATTAAGCAAATCATCTTGTGCCTTAAGTACTTGTTCTACTTGAGTTTTAACCATGGAAGCATGCTTACTAATAATCTTAAGATCATTAACAGTTCTACTCATATAATCACCCAAGCAGTCAAGCATGTGAGCATTACGTTTCAATTGTCTACTAACATAAGCATTGAAATTTTCTTGTTTAACAATAAAATTATCAAACTCATCCAAGCATTGACTAGCAGACTTATTATGAGGAATATCACCTTCATCAAATCTATAGAGAGAATTTACCTCTACTACCTGTGTCGGGTTATCAAGACCATGTATTTCTTCAATAGGTGGTAGATTCTTAACATCTTTAGCTTTAATACCTTTTTCTTTCATAGATTTCTTTGTCTCTTGCATATCTTCAGGACTGAGGAATAGAATACCTCTTTTCTTCGGAGTTGGCTTAGGAGTTGGTTCAGGAAGTGTCCAATCATTATCATTACTCAATATATTATTCAATAGCAATTCAGCTTGCTCAACAGTTCATTCCCTGAAAACACAACCAGCACAACTATCTAGGTGGTCCCTAGAAGCATCGGTTAGTCCATTATAAAAGATATCAAGTATTTTATTTTTCTTGAGAGGATGATCAGGCAAAGCATTAAATTATTGGAGAAGCCTCCCCCAAGCTTGTGGGAGACTCTCTTCTTCAATTTGCACAAAGTTAAATATTTCCTTTAAAGCAGCTTGTTTCTTATGAGCAGGGAAATATTTTTCAGAGCAGTAGTAAATCATATCCTGGGGACTACGCACACAACCAGGAGCAAGAGAATTAAACCATAACTTAGCATCACCCTTTAACGAGAAAGGAAACAACTTAAGAATATAGTAATAGCAAATTTTTTCCTCATGAGTAAATAGGGTGGCTATATCATTCAATTTAGTAAGATGTGCCACAACAGTTTCAGATTCATAGGCATAGAAAGGATCAAATTCAACCAAAGTAATTAACTCAGGATCGACAGAGAATTCATAATCCTTATCAGTAACAAAGATAGGTGAAGTAGCAAACTTAGGATCATATTGGATTCTAGCATTCAAAGACTTTTCTTTCAGCTTAGCTAACAGTTTCTTAAGATCATCCACTGGTACGCGTCGGTGCTATACAAACGGTTTTTAACCCCTTTCCGCGACGGCATTTGGAACCGTCGCCAAGTGAGTGCGGGCGATAGGGGGGTCCTTCCCACATGACCCAGAAACCGTCGGGGATAGGGAGCCAAGATGCATATACAGTACTCCTACTCGTTTGTGCTCGCATTGCCATCGCAGTCAGTATTCTGTGGTGCTACATTTACGATGCGCGACCCATCACAAACGGTTCACTATTATAGAACGTGTATGATAAGCATACAATCACACACATTCGCTTGTCCCAAACCGTATGCGATAACTAATTAAGAAGATTAGCTAATCGTCATACGAGTGTCGGATAGGATTACGAAACGTCAGACCGTCATAACATCGTCGTACACGACAACTATCGCACACGCTATTCTGTGGTGCAACGTTTATGATGCATACTTCATCAGAAATAGTTCATGGTTGCGAATCGTGTACGATAAGGCAACTATCACAAACGTTTAGTTTGCCCGCACCGTTTGTGATATTGTCTGACATCGCACACGCTTTGCAAACGGCAACGGTGTGCATGCTTGCACATGTTTCCTCTCTTTGAACCGTCTCGGATTATGGTGTATATCGCAAACGTTTGTGTTTTACCAACCGTGTGTGCCGTAACGTCCTGGAGAGCATAATTTCACCGTAATTTAATTGCTACTATTTCAAATTGTACCGGATTTGAATTTGAATTTGAATGTATGCTATAGCTTTATTCATATCCATCAGGTTCAAACAACCAATGCATTATTCGATTCATAGGTACATATGTTCGAGAATTACATAAGAACCAAATAAAGAATGATGAACCATAGTTGTATACTTGTACTATTAAAGACGATAAAGAAAGAGGTGAAATACATTCTGGTTGCTGAACAAGGTGAAGCGGAATGCCCATATTGTGCCCTTCTCCATGCAGAAGGCACGCACGACTCTAGTCCAACCCCTTGTGATGGCCGACCGCCCATCCTTCACGGTCTTCATGAAAACATCTACATAATCATCGTGTTCTGGTAGAAATACTTTAACCTTTGCATGCCCACCAATCATGTAGTTTGAGAGGTAATCTTGAGTAAACTAAACTGCTTTGGCAACCACTGCAAAGGAAAAAGATTCAGACATTGTCATCTAACACAACTCATTATGGGCAGTAAAAAGAAGGATGCAGAGTTCTTACTTACTATCCTGCAGTTCGCTGTTGTCTTGGTTAAAGTGTAAACAAGTAGTTTAATTGCCATCTTTGGACCCATTTTACTAACAATCTTTATCAGCTTCCTCACTTGATGCTGGTTCATCGATATCTCATTGCCCCATACGCAGAAAGGGTTGAAGCGCGGATCTTTACCAATGACATATGTACCTAAAAGCACCAAGTTAATATTAGAAGCTAAACAGCAATTGCACAATGATGTAGTACAACACTCTTTTATAATATCTTATAACATCCAATATACTCACATATTAGATGAATTAACATCTTATATTATGGGCCGGAAGGAGTTTATTGCATTCTTACAAATTATCGGCTGATTAACTGCTGCTGTATCCACTGGTTACAGTTAGTTTGAGCTAGTTCGGGCTCAAATAGCCCTAAAGTATATCTAAACATGAGGGCTAGTTTGAGCTAGTTGCATCTATAACCCACCCAAAAAAACTATCCAACCCAAGAGGTGCTAATTGGAGCTAGTTCTCCTAGTGCATTTATTGTCAATCTAACCCTGCCATCTAAACAACTCTTTGGATGGAGTTAGTTCGGGGTTAGTCATGAGCTAGAAACTAACTCTAACCTCTAGCTAAGTTGAGTATCCAAACAGGGCTGTGTTATTGTTGTTGCTGCTGCTGCTCTTCTACATATATCTAGACATCATCAGAACATTAATGTAACACTCTTCCTTGTTGCTATGTAGCCTAGGATTGCATATTTAGACATTAAGTACAGTGCATGTTGCTATGTAGCCTCAGATATATTACCTATGGCCCTAGTTAACCTAACGATAAATGAGTTGCAGATATATTCAGTTAAAAGTCCGATTCATTGATTAGTCCCTTATCAGCCCCCGGCCTATATGGTACCAGCTACCGATATCCTGAACAGTGAGCATATATAAGCCATGGGATGAAACTAACCTCGATGGAAAACAGCAGTCGTTCCCAAAATTGTCCTGTGTAGGTACATCGAGAAGCATGTTAAGCACAACAGGCTAAACATCAACCAAAATTATCCATGGCAGACAAAATAATCTCCAAAAGATAGCTTCAGTGTGCAGGTTTAAGCACGCTAGTAAAGCAAAACAAGTGGAAAGGTGTGTTAACTGCAACAGGCCTAACATTTAACAACAAGAAAACATAGTCATTCAAACTGGTATTGTGCCGGTCTAAGTACACTGGTTATTGTTAAATAAAAATGAAAAGGCGTGTTAACTACAAGATGCAGCAACCAAATGTAGTCATTCATAGTGGTATTGTTGAAACTGGTACTGATGAAATTGAACTGCACAGTTCATACTTGCACATATAGAACATCACGTTGTGAATAACTGGAATAAACAAGGCATACTACGAACAACCAAAGATAGCATTTGAAACTAGACATATGCTAACTATAAACAACCGAACAATCACAAAACTTTAAAAGAGGCATATGCTAGCTATAACAGGCTTAACAGCAAGCAAATATATGCATTCCTATCGGTATGTTTAAAACTGGATTGGTGAAATGTACTGCACAGTAAATAATTGCACATATAGAGCATCACATTGTGAACAACTGAAATAAACAAGGCATACTGCAAACAACCAGATATAGCAATTAAAACTGGACATATTCTCACTACACTACAAAAGGGCTCGACAAAACAAATCATGGGTTTCCCCCTGTGAAGAGGCACGGCAAAACAAATCATGGGTTTCCTCACTTGTCACAGATGGGCTCGTTCCCGTGGGAAGAGCACGAACCCTGGATGCACTCCATGTTGTCGCAGATGGGCTCCTTCCCCTTGGAAGAGCACGGCTATAGGGTGCCCTCCCTGATGTCACAGACGGGCTCTTTCCCCTTGGAAGAGCCGGAGAGGGTGCCCTCTTCGTGGTCGCCGTCGATGAGGTCTGACTTGGAAGCTGTGGATCCCAAGCTAGCGTCACAAAACATGTCCTTCAGAAATGACAAAAGGGGCTCGATGGCGATGTAGGATGGCAAATTCTTGACAGCGAGCCAGAGGAGATTAGCGGTGGGGCCATGGATGAGATTGACGGCGGTTGAACCCGAGGGGTTGGGGGTGGGCCACTTAACCTATGACATAGCCCGCCTCAGGCCGTCGCCGTCGACGACCTCGATGTCGTAGCCAGCGTCCGCGACATACCCGCATACTCTAGCCCGCTGATTGAGTGTCTGCGGCCAGTAATGGTCGTCAGCTTCCTCGGCGACATCGGGCGAAGAGACCGCGATACACCTCTTTTGGGCCAGTCGCTCCTCGAGCTCCACGGGAAGCGTAGCCGGGCTTAGACTGCGATGCTCTTGAGTGGGGGATGGGGATGGGGATCTGTGGGAAAGGGGGCGTTTGGCAGGCGTCATCTAAGAAACTCAGGGCGGCCTGGGTATGGAGATCGGTGGGTAAGCTGCACGGGCAAACCGGCAGATGTTGACAATGGAGGCCTTGCGGCGGTGGTGGCGGGGACCTTGCTAGGGTTTCGAGCGAGGGAGGGTGTGTGTGTGTGTGTGTGCGCACGACCGAGGAGGTTTTGGTGTGTGTGTGTGTGTGTGTGTGTGTGTGTGGAGGGGGGGACGGGGGTGTGTTTGAGGAAATGACGTGGGTACTGAAAATTTTACTACGCGGGGCGGGAGTCAAACGCGGGAGTGAAATGCCGGGGCTATTGAAAATTTTGATGATGGTGCATTGCACACGGTCCGGAGATAACAACCGTGTGTTATGAACAGAAAAACCCTCGAGGCGGCAGATATTTTCGAGGGTGCGGCGGGATTGGAACAAGAAACATCACACACGGTCGAAACACATAACCGTGTGTTATCAAACAGAAAAGCTGCAGCGGGTAGATATTTTTGAGTAGGGAAGCCTTGTGGAGCCCAATCACACGGTTAGTTTGAGTGAACCGTGTCTGTTGCGTCATCTGACTTGTCTAATGTTCATAAATTTGGCGAAAAATGACGCTGGAGAGGGTCAGAACACGAACACACTTGCATGTGGACCAAATTTATGTATGAAAAGGGTGGTTTGATTTTCAAATACCAAATGCAACTTCGATGTGGCACCTATCTCGCAAAGCGCACGGTATTGCTTGCCCCCACCCCCTCTCGTGTCGGCACGAAGGGAATCCTAAGCTATGAATGCATGCCCCCTCCCTCCCAACCGAGGTTCACCTAGCAAAGTGCGAAGTTAGCTAGCAGCCCCCCCCCCCGTGTCGGCACGAAGGGAATCCTAAGCTATGAATGCATGCCCCCCCCCAACCGGGTTACCTAGCAAAGTGCGAAGTAGCTAGCAGCACCCCCCTCGTGTCGGCACGAAGAGATCCTAAGCTATGAATGCATGCCCCCCCAACCGAGGTTCACCTAGCAAAGTGTGAAGTAGCAGCCCCCCCCCCCCACACACACACACACTTTCAGTCGGCGGGCCAGAGAGGCATCTCACCAAGATGGATCGTAAAACGGACCAAGAATAATCCACCTTGGTCGTACAACCTCTCTCTTGTTGTTGGTCAAAGTGATGGCCGTCCATGCGACCCCGGAGATGGGCTAGCTCGCCAATAATCACGCAAGTAGCTAGTCCCCGAAGACAACCACTGCATGCGTGTGGCCCAAACATATGTATGGAGAGGTGTGTTTTTTAGTACACAATGGAACAAGTTTGATGTGGCACCGTGATTTCGAACTAGAAATCCCCACACTGAGTGAGGGTTAGGTTGACGATGCATATGTATGTTACACCACACTTCAAGCCGACGACGGGGATTCATGCATGCATGCGTGCATAGTATATGCGCTCAAACTTAATTAGGTCTGAATCTCACCATGACCTATACTACGATAACACGAACCAAATGAAGAATCCGCCATGGTAACCTATCTTGTTGTCGGTCAAGGTGATCATGGATGTCCACGCGGGCCCACGAATATATAGGCTTGTCGCCGATAACCACGCGAGGGAGTGTACCGTTCGAAGGCAACCACTACATGCATATGTATGGAGGTGATGCGTGCATGCATGTTTGAATACCATTTCACAACATTGATGTGGCGCGTGCGTCGAAAATTGTACACTCCCCACACAGAGCGACATCGGTTCATGACGTGTCATTGTACTAGCCACTTCGACTCGATGGGAGGGATTCATGCGTACACATGCATGTGTGTGTGCTCAAACTGTATCATGCATGTCATCCCAGAGCATGACCTATATATATATACACCGTATTACAAGCAAAAACAATAATCCCCTCCTAAGTCAAATTAACCTCTCTCGTTGTCAGGCAAAAAGTAGTGATGGACCAAGCGGGCCCATAGATGGAAAGCATCGATATCGCTGATAACCGCTTAAGTGGGTGCGAGAGGACAACCACCATCGCTTTGCATGTGGGCCAAACATATATATGTTGAATACCCAAAATACGCAACTTTGATGTGCCACATGCCTCAAAAACCATAAACCATGCACCCACACAGAGCGAGGTTCATGAAGCGTACTACATATGATGGTCCCCTTCCCCCCTCTTCGACGCATACTATATGCTCCTACCGTAATACGTACAACCCAAAAAGAATCCTCATCGATGGTGAAATTAATTAACCTCTCTCGATGTAGGTCAAAGTGATGCATGCATGCATCGACGATGGCCTCGTGGGCCCACAGATGGAAGCGTCACACATGAGTGTCCTAGCTAGGATAACCACCGCCTACATGCATGTGGCCCAAAGAGGTGTTGTGTGATGTTTGAATAACCAATTTCACAATTTTGATGTGGCACGTGCCTCGGAAACCGAAAAGTCCCGACACTGAGTGAGGTGTACTTGTTCACGGACGCGTACGTATAGAATATATGCTAGTCCCCTCCCACCTCTTCGACGCGTACTATATACCACCATAACACAAACAAAAAGATTCTACCTTGTTGGTCAAATTAACCTCACTGCCGGCTGTTCGTCAAAGTGATGGACGATGACCTCGCGGGCCCACAGAAAGCGTCACACGCGAGTATCGAGTGTCGTGTAGGTCAACCATCGACTGCATGTGGCCAAAACATATATGTATGAAAGGGTTGTGTAATGTTTTAAATAACAAAGTCACGACTCTGATGTAGCACCGGCCTGCCTAACAAAACGGCCAACCCACACGGTGGCTCACAACTCGTAGTGTACTGCGAGCCACCCGCCACCCCCCAGACGCACACACCCACACACACACCGCGAATCCACCGCAACTACGATGCATGTTAAATTAATTATCCCGCGGTGAACATATGTTACCAAAGGAGGGTCGTTTTAATTTCGAAAAAAAAAACAGAGATCATTAAGACATTTTAGTACATTAATTGATTGATTTTCTACGGGTATAATGTGCAAAAATCAAATTTGAGCTACATGCACACGTGACAGTGCACCTAAATGGATTGCAAAAACACATGTGTCTCACTGGGTGCATGTTTACTCCCCGTGCAACAAATTTCAAACATTGAGAATCTTGATTTTTAATTTCTAGTACATCCAAAACTTATTTGAAGTTCATGAAACTTATCGTGTTGTCATATGGACACCAATACAAAGTGGCATTGTACTTTTTTTGTCAAATTTGAGACCAGTTTTGATGTAATCTTTATCTAATTACAAACGGGAGATTATTAATAATTGGGAACCAATATCCCAAACGGATTATTTATTCGAACCGTGAGCGTTAGACCAACAATGGATATGTGCCATGCTTCGGTTAAGCAATAAGGCGGCAGCATTAATCATTCAAATAGAAAAACAATATACGTGCCGCCGCGCGACCCGTGTGCCGTGCGAGCAGGCATGAGTTGACGGGACGCATGCGAGCAGTCCGCCGCGCAGGCAGACCGGGAGGCATGCGTGCAGGTGTGTGAATTGACAGAGGCGTGCTCGCTTGCAGTGTCATCGGGAGGCGTGCGAGTAGCTGTGTGAAACGACGGTAGGCATGCCAGCAGTCCGGTGCGCAGGCTCACCGGGAGGCAAGCCATCGGTTTGACCGTCGCCCGCCTCTCTCCCACTACTCCCACTACTCCATATTAATGGTGCGCCCGAGCGGCCGC
This sequence comes from Thinopyrum elongatum, assembly GCA_011799875.1. NCBI lineage: Eukaryota > Viridiplantae > Streptophyta > Magnoliopsida > Poales > Poaceae > Thinopyrum > Thinopyrum elongatum. Next base: position 468,273,596 of record CM022298.1, read on the forward strand.
GCCCCCCATCCTCGCCACACACACAATCCTCTCTCTCCGCTTGCATCCTCGACGCCGCTCTCAGTCCTCAAAGCCGTCAGTGTATGAGGATGCCGCCGAAGCGCCCCATCGGAGGGAGTGATGACGCCGGGGCTGCTAAAGCACCAGAGCACGGCGTGGAGATGGAGACAGAGGTTGCCGTCACCGCCGGCGAGTTATCGCTGCACCCTGACGTCGTCGACGGCGTCGAGCTTCCACAGCCGGAGGCAGAGTTCCACACCGACTCTGGTGACGACTCGGGCGACGACCCCGGCGACGACTCCGGCGACCACTCCGACGACGACGGACAACTGGTTAGTCATCTATACCCATTTATGTGTCAAATAGATCCTAGGGTTTCTCTGGTTACTCTTGTCTCCCGCTTTTTGGAATAGAAATCCTATGGTTATGTTCTCCCAATCCATGAAATCTGAGTAAGTTTCGTTAGATCCGTGTAGTGTATTGATTGTTTGAATGGTACAAGTGATAAATGATTAGTTGTTTCATCGGTGGAAATGGTTTCTGCTAGTAATCCGACTAGGGTTAGTGTTCGTGCTAATAATTCCTAGCCAGGACTTGACAATTGATTTTGAATGACCTACGTATGTTTGTGCCATTATTTTCTTCAAGATTGGTCTGTGCATAGACAAATGTGCTTAAAAATCGAACCATAATCTCTGGATATGCAAAAAAAAATAGCCATAAATTCCTAATCCTACTTCACGGCATGTAAACATTGATTTGATGCCAAATTTGTTTTACTATTTGTATAGGTGCTGTTTGACGATGTGTACAGCGAGGATGAAGATGTCCAGAGGAGGTACAAGAGGCAAATCCTGAGGGAGGTTTATGCGGGAATGCATAATAGGCGTATTAGGACCTGGGACGGCCGCTGTCGATGCCCATTTTGCTACCACAAGCTTCATGACGCGTATCAAAGTGTTCTGGCGCATGCAAGAGGACAGGCCGTTGGCTCCTTCAAGCAGAAGTATTCTCGCAGGGTGGCGCACGGCGCGTACGCCGAGTACCTGGAGAAGCTTCAGGATCGTGCCGGCATGTGAGATGAGATGTGGGATCGAACTATGTACGCTTGAGCAATGCTTAATGACGGTTGAACTATGTACTTGTGGTTGAACTATGCTTGTGTACGTGTACGCTTATTATCTATGTCTGAGTATGTTTAATCTATGTTTAGTTATGTCTAACTGTGGGATATGGATGCAATCAGTTTGGTTGATGGAATCTACCTCCGTCCTCGTTTATTGGTCCCCTTTGTAATTTGTGTTAAATGTTGACCAAAGATTTAACAGGCAAAATGTTAGTGCAGGTCAGCAAAAATTATATCGTTGGATGCGTATTTGAACATAGTGTTCAATGATATAATTTTTGGTGACATGCATAAACATTTCTTAGTTAAATATTTGGTCGAAATTTGGTACAAATTACAAAGGGGACCAATAAACCAGGACGAAGGTAGTACGTCAATCACAAACGGTTCCCAAAATTGGAACCGTGTGCAATGACCTTCATTTTGCCTGTTGCGTCAATCACACATGGTTCCCAAAATTGGAACCGTGTGCAATGACTTTCATTTTGCCTGTTGTGTCAATCACACATGGTTGGCTCTAACAAACCGTTGCCTCCGAAATTCTTTGTGGGACAGAAAACCCTCACCACCCAATTCAAAAAAGAAAAAAGAAAACCCTCGCCATCCCCACGTCACAAAAACCCTCACCCCGCCCACCACCCCCTCCGGTCCCCATTCACACCTGCACAAGCTCCTCCGCGTCTATGCATGGCACCGCCTATCGCGGCGGTAACCACTTAGCTCGACGCCTGCCGCCGCCGCCGCTGCCAGGCTGCCGGCAAACCCCACCGCATTTCGCCACTTCCGCTTGCCGCCGCCTATCGCCATCGACTTTCTCGACGCTGCTCGCGGTCGACCCAGCTCCGCTCGGTTGGGGAATCTGCCATACTGAGGGTTCTTTCTCATGGACAAAAAGGTAACTAATTTAATGAGATATTATCTCATCTCTTATCCCAGTTCATCTGCCTCCTTTAATCACCCGGCCGAAATCGCCGTGAATTCATTTTTATTCGAGCTGATTTGAGGGTTTTCTTTCATTCATAGAGTGTACAGTGCGCCGACACATCAGGACTTTGTGGCCTCCGCCAGACATTCCATCTCACCGTACCAGATGACTTGAGGATGCGCGCGGTATGTTCAATCTCACCCTAAATCGGTTGGCATGGCCTACTTTCCTGAACATATTCTAAATATTGCTACATTTGCATAAAAGGTGCCACATGCACCATATACGTCAAAGGGGATTTCCAAGACATCATGTTTACCCTATGTGTTATTTCCTGAACATCTTTCTATATTAGGCAAATTAATGATGTATTTTTCTTTCGATTACTCTCATATTTCCATGACATCATGTTTACCCTATCTGTTTAATTATAGATATTTGTCCTTCGATTTCGACTGCTGTACAGTTCTTTCAATTTGGGCCCATATTTGCATGTTACCATATTTTCTTTAACAATCCTACCATTTTCTGCAGCGCGTCCCTTGCTATGCAACAGAATCTGTAGTGCACAATCTTTCCCTTTACATAAATCAAGACTGCAGGGATGTCATACTGCACACAAACCATGGATTTACAATCATTGCTACTGTAAGACTTGATGAACGTGGTGACTCCTATTTTGGCACTGGATTTTGGAAAGAAATTTCTAAGTTTTATGAACTGAAAGCTGGCACTAGAATTGCACTGCACATAAAAGGGCCTGGTCATGAGATATATGCTAACTTCCCCGACGATATCATCTGTCCAGACTTTGTTCGAAGTAAGTTTTCTTTTCAACTATCTGCATGTTGACTTACCCAGCAATATCAAATGAATTGTGTAGTATTTAAGTAACCAATTGTTATTCCCTTTTCTTACTATATTCCTACCTAATAACTTCTAGTTACCAATACACTTTTCTATTGCCCTGTTTTAACTAAATATTCCCTGTACTCCCATTTGTATCAGAAAGCGCCGCTGACAAGGAGACTCCGGAGGTGGAGAACGGGGCTGCCAACAAGCGGATGCAGGGTAAGCTAGAACCGCAAGCGACTCCAGCAGGCCTAGACTTCATCAGCAGCCTCCCCGATGATATGTCGACAGTCATCATCTCCCTCCTCCGAATCAAATATGGGGCACGGACAACCGTCCTTTCCCGGTGGTGGCGCCCCCTATGGAACTCCAGCCCTCTCGACCTCATCGACACCCACGAGCTCTGCCATGGCTATCGCAAAAGCTTGGATGCGTTCTCCAAGATCCTTGGCAGTCACCTTGGCCCAACCAGAGGCCTTAGAATGGGCAAGTTCCGTTCCAACGGCAAGGACCGAGCCAAGCTTGACGACTGGTTCCGATCCCCCGCCCTAGATCAGCTCGAGGAGCTCACTTTTGATGATGGGCATATGCGCTCGCTGTCAACGTCCGCGCTCCGCCTCGCGCCCACGCTGCGCGTCGCCAAGTTCAGGAACTGCCATTCCCTCTCCCCTTAATGACGTGCCCGCTCTTATTCTACCACGACTGAAGCACCTCGAGCTTGTCGCCATCTGCCTCTCAAACGGTGACATGGAGCGCCTGCTCCATGGCTGTACTGCACTCGAGTACCTTCATCTTCAGGCGGTCAATGGGATGAGTACCTTCCACATCACCTCCATGACTCTCCGGACTATTTATGTGTGTTGCTGGTGCGGCAGGAAGACATCACAAGATGTGTACCATGGTATGGTCATTGAGGACACACCTGCACTTGAGAGATTACTTGTAGTAGATCAAGAAGGTCCAACAAGAATCAATGTCATTTCTGCGCCGAAATTGACAGTGGTGGGCTACTCGTCTGACAAATACTCCGAACTTGTTATTGGATCCACACCCGTTCAGGTACAACAGCCGCCTTCTACCTCTCCTTCTACAAATTAACATTATTTCTAATTTTGAAGATGTTTGTTCGTCTGTCATTCAGAAAATGATTCCGACAAGCTTGACCCCGAAACTGCGCACAGTGAAGGTCTTGGCACTAGAATCTATCGGTCCCAACCTGGAGCAGGTTGTCAGTTTCCTGAGATGCTTTTCGTGCCTGGAGAAGCTATATATCGAGGTGATGTTCCTTTCCTGTTAAATGTTAACCATAAGGGAGTTCAATTTGTGACACCTTTTTCCAAGTTTACAATGACAATGTACTACGATTTCTGAAGGATTCTTTTCGAGGATTTCAGTACATACATGTGCCCCCCCATATTGGTTGCTTGATCTATATGGTTACAATCCATATGCATTTCTCCTTTGGATTCATCTGCACTAGTTTTCTTAGGGAACTTTTCATCCACTCCAACCTCTTGTGAAGATCGAAGATGGCATGTTAATGCCCATGTTAATCAAGTCAGATCGAAGATGGCATGTTAGTGCATTTTACAAATCCTGCAAACCAAATAGGCTTGTAGTAGTGTTCAAAACTGCATGTACGCACTAACATGTTTTCTTCTTTTGCAGATAAGATTAGGCCCAGTGATGGATAATGTGATATAATATAACAATCACGTTGAATGCCTAGATCTGCATCTCTCATAAATTACTTTGAACTCCTACCGAGGGACCTTACCCGAGATTATATTCGCCAGGTTCTTTGTTGTCAGAGTAAGGGTGCGGAAGGTAATGAGGTTTGCCCTACATTTATTTCGCAAAAATGAATGGTTTGTTGATCAGCGCCGGCGCCTACGGCAGAATGGAATTGTAACACCCTCAGTGTCCTGCTACAGTAACCTCACACTAATGATGCCATGTCACCATGCTTATTAAGCATAATTATCCCTTGATTAAAACCAAGTTCAAATTCAATTCTAAATAAAGTCAAAATAAATATTTCTTTAAACAGCTAACCAAAATTGTTCAAAATATGTCATAAAATCCCCTAGCAGTGTAAAAATATCACAAACTCCATTTGGATGCCCAAGTTATTCCTGGTAATTATTTTAGAGGTCCCACAATATTTAATTCGTCCATTCTAAAATAAACAATTATTTATTTAGCTCCAATCTCTCCCAAACTTTTTGTGGAAGTGCCTAAATTTGCAAAGTGAATTATGGGAAAAGTTTCATAACTTACATAACTTAAAGGATATTAACAATTAAGTCAAAACAAAAAAAAAGGAATAAAAGAAAGGAATAAAACTAAAAGCCTCACTGTACACTCTACCCCACTTGCTACAGTGCAGGCCCAGCCCATCCCGGTGCCTCCTTCTCCCTCTGTTCACCAGAGGCTCCGTGGACGGGCGCGGCGCATCCATGGCCGGGATTGCCACGTGCCGGTCATCCCGCGGCTTCCCCCGGTGGATAAGGCCGCCCTCGACGCCTCCTCCCTCCGCTGCCAAACCCTAGCACGCCCAATCCCCCTCGCTTGCCCTCTTCCCCCTCTATTTTGCTCGCCCGAGCGTGCTCGTCGCTGCGCCATCGCCGTTGACGCGCCCTGGATCCTTCCCTCGCCGCGCAGGCCTGTCCAGGAAGACCGCCGTTGTCTTCGACATCGGTCTCGAGGCCGGTTCGTAGCCGGGAAGCCCTCGCGCCGTCGCGACAGTCGATCTCCTGCGTCGGCCATTGCTCCTACTTCGTCGTTGATCTGCGAGTCCCCGACCAGCTCCGACCTCTTCGACCCTCCTCTGCATCCCCTGTGAGCCTTCGCTCCTTCTCCTCCTCTTTTCCCGTTGGGTTAGGTCCCATAGCGCGTCGCGCACTCATCGTCGCCGCATCTGGATCCTGCTCCCGCACCCAGGACAGTGCCCACACGCGCCCGCCTCTCCCTGCTTGGCCGCACCCCGCGCATGTGTACCCACAGTGGCCGCTGGCGCCCGCTGCTGCTCTCTACTGCGTTCGCCCGCCGTGTTGCCGTCGTCGCCCGCAGCCCCCGCACCGTCCGCGACCCGCGCGCCCGCTCCCCGCTCCTGCCACTAGTGGCCGCACCCCGCGCCTGCCTGTCGTTGCCGGGCCGCTCTCGCTCGCGTGCTCCCGCAGCCGCCGCGACTCGCGAGCCTCCCTCCAATGCCCTATAGCGCGCACACACGCCCCTGGCCTCATCCCCGCTCGCCCGCCGGCACCCCGCTGCTCACGCGCCGCTGCTTGTTGTACTACTACTGCTAGCTACTGTAGATGCTACTAGCTAGCTTTTCTATTTCTACAATGACTAACCCTCTAGACAGCCTCTAAACAACGTCTAAACAGTTGTTAACATGAGTAAAAATAATATGAGTAGAAAGTATACATGACAAACTCCATTTTATCTTACTGGATCAAATCCTTTCGATGCATGGCTTAATTCGTACGAAATTCACAAAGTTCTATGTTCTGTTAACAGAAAAACCAAAAACAGCTTTATTTTTGTAGCTACTTTAGAGCTGTTGATGATCAAGCTAATGAACTCTAATATGGATAAAAGTGGTACTAACATGTAGATCGCAGAAAAATGCTCATAATTGATGTAAGGCACAAGATCATAGGATGTACAGAACAACAGCTATAGCCTCCGAAAAACAGCTAAGTGATGTTTTAAAAAAACAAAAAAACTGATGCAATTCTTAGACTTAGCCAATTTTCAGGAATTCTAGAAAATGAATAAAACTTTGAAAATTCATAGTAAATAAACCATAGCTCGGATGAAAATACTTTGTACATGAAAGTTGCTCAGAACGACGAGACGAATCCGAAGATGCCCTCCTCATACCTGTCACATGCCTCTAACTACCTGAACATGGAACCTTCCCCTCCGGTTCAGTATACCGAGATCGAGCTAAACACCGGGAAAATATCCCAGATATTTTCCCGCTTCGTCTGCAATGTGTAGCACCACGATAGGTCACCCCTAACACCGCGTATTACTATGCCTTGCTTTGTGATTGCTTTTGTTGCCGTGTATTTATATTGTTTCTTCTCCCCCCCTTCTTCCCGGTAGACCCCAAGACCGCTGACGATGCCCTGGTGATCGACTGCTTCACCGTCGGAGTTTCCTTTTCCATCTGCCGAGCAACCAGGCAAGCACCCCCCCCCCTCCTTGAGCATGCCTATATCGCCTATTCTCTTCTCTCTTGTGCTTGCATTAGAATTGCTGCTGCTACTGCTTTACCTATTCTGATGCATAGACTGTTTATTGTAACCTGCTACTGAAACCTTACCTGATTATCCTAAACTGTTTAGTATAGGCTGGGTAGAGACCTACCAGAGACCCCACTTTGTCCCTAGTTGCCCCGCTGGATTATCAGATGACTCGGTCAACGGGATCGACAGCCAGTCCCCGGCACCGCACATCACCCCTCTTAGTTGTACGACACTTCAGCGTCACCATCAAGTGCTGAGGGTGATACCTCGTATAGCACTCCTGATGTTAACTCTGTAGAGTAGCTATTTGGTCGTGGTCATTGAGGGTGATTCCTCCTTCTCCACTTCCGATACGACCCTGTCGCGCAACACTTCAAGTGTGAACCTCGAGGGTGGTTCCTCCTAAGTTCAACTTGACGGTTACATCGAGTGGGCATCCGTCAAGGGTGATACCTCGGATTCCCTTGATGTTATGGACACACGATTACTGTGACTTTACCCCTGAACCTTGATAGAGACGGGTCGACCCTGAGGAGGACCCGAGGAAGTTACTTTTATTGCAGGACTGGAGGGACAGGCGGTACCACCCAGTAGAGGTGGACCTGAGTTCCCGACAGTCTTTTGCGAGATGGGTTGACCTGGATGGTGCCCGAGTGATGAATACGAGGCGTGGCCAGGCATTCTTAGCCCTTGCCACAAGTCCTCGAGACGGGGTGATGGGGTTACATCGATCGTGAGTCTCTGCTCGTTTCCGCACCCCCAATGTACTAACGGTTTGGATATTTGATTCGAGTGGGCCTCTGGCCCGATAGCACTAACCATCACGCGGGAATAAATATGGGTACTCCGCATCATATGCATCAGCCGAAAGCTTTGTCAGACGTCCAGTTCAGCATTGCGGCCGGGATGGACCGGCGCCCCCCTGGTGCCTGGCTTCCCCCTGCACGCAACGACTCAGAGTGCACAGGGTGATGGCCCAAGACCCCTGAGCGCTTAGGATGTAGACCGACGGGTACCTCTCTGCTGAGCTTTAGGTAGGGCTGCGGTGTGTCGTTTGGCCGAGGCCGGGCATGACCCAGAAAGGTGTGTCCGGTCGGAGTTAAGCGAGCGTGGTGGGTAAGTTGGTGCACCCCTGCAGGGAAGAAAACATCTATCGGTAGCCTGTCCTACGGTAACGGACACTCGGAGTTGTATCCCGATCGATACAACTAGAACTGGTTACTTGTGATGAGATATGGATACTAAAGCTCTGGGATTGCTTTCTTGCAGGGAGTCGAGAAAGGATCTCTGGCCAAGGTTGATGACTGTATGGCTCTGGGATTGCTTTCTTGCAGGGAGTCGAGAAAGGATCTCTGGCCGAGGTTGATGACTGTATGGCTCTGGGATTGCTTTCTCGCAGGGAGTCGAGAAAGGATCTCTGGGTGAGGTTGATAACACTACTACTTTATATTGTACTAATCTACACTCTTCTAATGCTGCAAGACTGCTGAAGATGCTAGTCTTCGATAGGACTAGGCCTTCTCTCTATTCTGGCATTTCTGCAGCCCAGTCCACATATACAGCCTTTCTTTGATAATGATGCATATGTAGTGTAGATCCTTGTTTGCTGAGTACTTCGGATGAGTACTCACGGTTGCTTTGCTTTCTTTTTCCCCCATATCCCTTTGATGCAACCAGATGATGGAGCCCCTGAGGCAGCTACCCCCACCGATGATCACTACTACTACCACCTCGAGGGTGGTTACTTCTACGAGCTTGTCGACGACCATGAGTAGGATCGGAGGGTCCCAGGCAGGAGGCCTGCGCCTTTCGATCATAGTGTTTTCTTTTGCCCCGCCTTTCTAAGGGCTTATCTGTTTCTGTTTCATATCTGTACTCAGATATCTAATGCTTCCGCTGATGTTTGTTTGTCATCAAGCTTATGTATTCGAGCCCTCGAGGCCCCTGGCTTGTAATATAAAGCTTGTATGATTTTTATTTATGTTTTAGAGTTGTGTTGTGATATCTTCAATGTGAGTCCTCAGGCTTGATCGGGTGTATTTGCATGTATGATTAGTGCACGATTAAGCCGGGGGTGTCACAGGTTGGTATCAGAGCCGACTGCCTGTAGGAATCCCCCTTCCAACTCCCTGGCCGAAGTTGAGTCTAGAAACCAAAAACTGTTTTACTAACATGGTTGTGTGGCTTACGGGCCCACGTCACCAATTGGGTGGTATTAGGACCTTTTATTCCTCGTATATACTCTGGGAACTCTGATCTCTCTTCTATTCGGGTTAAATGATTTTGCTAACTCTGACATTAGGTTCTCGTACCCACTTCCTCCCGAAGAGCCCCGTCATTCCAGATGATCGCTTGCTTCGCCTGAAGATTCTGCAGGTACTCCTCGATGTTTCCCAAGACCCTATGCCCACTGCCTTGCAGCTCCTTTCCACCTGAAAACACCTATGAGTAAATCTTCATACTTACCGGGGATTCGTTCATCCCCAGTTGTTAATGCGTTTCTCAAAATATTTCGTAATGCTATCCGATCTCCCGAAGATCCTCTGCAGCCTAGTGCTCCCGAAAGTCTTGTCTGCCTGCATTATGGTTAAATCCATATATTCGGCAATATTCATTAACATCCTTTGTCATTGTCATCCTGAGCCTATTGATTCATCATGTTGTGAATGCTCGCAATCATCAGTCGAACCCGGAAATTTGACCTTCCTGCTCAGACGTCATTCTGGACATGAGTTGGATCTCGGCCAATCATGTTGCAATTGATTGTCCACCTAGTTCCCTTCAACTTGAACGCCGAATTATTTAGCTGTTTCTATAAGCTGATGCCTTTGCATTCTTTCCTTCTTCTGATTGAGTACTGATACTCACATCAAATCCATTGCGGACCGCTGAATCCTTTGTTGGATTATTATCCGGCAATGTCCTTCATATTCAAAATCTCGTGTGCTCTTACCTGATACATATCACCTTCGGTAAATTGTATCCTCTGCCTATTGTCAACCATGCTCTGCTATTGAGTTGATGTTATATGCTCTGGAAGTTAGTGGTATATGTTCCTAAGATACCCCTACGGGTTGAACCTATGCTTTCCCTAATCCGTGTGAACTCGAAAGATATGCGAGTCATACTCTTCTGGTGCTTCACCAGATAAATCTTCGGCACTACAATTTCTTCGAAAACGAGGAGTGAATGAAAGATTATGCATTGAAGAAGTGGGAGTCGACCTTGAACCTTTGTGTTCATGCCCATGGACCCAACGTAGAACTTATCATGGAAGCTGCTCATAAAAATAATTATTTCCTTGGTACAAATTCATCTTGTATCTGTGATTTGATCCTTTGCAATCGTCGTTCCGACCATATGTTCCCCTTGATTCCATTCCCCAGACAAGTTAAAATACTTGTCTTCTGCAGATCATTTCATCTATCCAACCTCTATTCTGATCTACCTCGAGTATTGCCCCTGTTATCTCGAGGATACTGTGTCATTGCACTATCTCTTGTAAATTCTTATGGGATGATACTCCATCACATCATTCCTAGCCTGGTCGGCTATATCAATATCGTGCTAAATTTTAACTATGCTACCTGGTCCTTCTTCCCAGAGCACAATTTATGATGATGAGCTACACTTACGTCGGTCTTCCTCATCTTATCTTTTCACCTCGAACAACAAGCTTGATTTCGAGCTTGTGTCGTATTCGTGGTTCCAATAATCTTTCGCCTCGGCATTCCTTTTGCTTGATGTCATCGCTGACCGATTACATCTTCTTGAAACCTCTCGACAAATGTGTCGTGATCATCATCAACATTCAGAGCTCTTTCAGGATATCAATCGAATTCATGAGAGAAATACCATCCTTGCCCCTCGATGATTTGTGTTGTCATCGACACCATCCTTGACTTCCTACCATTATAGACTTGGTCATGTTTTGGTTATATCTTACGTTCCTTGACATTCTTGGAATTATTCCTTGTACTTCTTGTGATCTTCAGATCCAACTCTTACCCGAAATACCATGTCATTGCTACCTCGAAGCATGACTATGGTACTCCGAATATCAACAAGAACATTGGAAGCGCAATGCTAAAATGTTTCTTGATTTATTATTCAAACACTGTTGTATGGGTAATATCATGATTCTTCCCTCGCCCCTTTACCTAAATGCTTTTGAATTTGCTGTCCTATCATGTATATCATGCTCCGCTTTTCCTTGGGAAGGATATACTCCCAATTCTTGTGTGCAAACACATTTTCCTTTCCATTGGTTTGTTTAACCTTCTCGTGATCTATATGATATAAGCAGAAATAATTCCCTGCTTGTGTAAACACCTCGGTTTACAACTCTGTCAGTGAGACCCTGTTACTATTGTTGATGACATTCCGGTAACCACCGATGGACGGGAACCTTGCCTATTGGTCCGCCTGGTTTTAACAAGCAGGAAAATGGTTCTCTTCGTCCCTCGCCCTTGGTACCGACGTTGTTGCCGACATAACTGACAGGCTAACCTCTGACATACCTTGTTGTCGTGACCGGTAAGGTGTCACCATTCTCCCTACTTCTGATCGACATCCATCCACAGCTCCACAAGATCAGAACCTGACTCTCCTGTACACCCCTGTTTCCAAAGTTAGTCCTCACACTTGGCTTTGTATGTAGATCACGATCCACCTTCCTAGAGATAATCTACTCTAGTATTAAATGCAATACTTATCTTCGTTGCTCTGAACCCCTTTCACCTTCTGATTAGGCATCGAACGATTGCCTATCTGCTTGAAACTTCTTATAGCACCTTCTTACTTTGCTCTTGATGTCTTCCTTGAATTTCAACTCGAGATATGCCTCCATGCCTCGTTCACTGAGATAGACCCTAGTTACCAAGCTTGTGTTGAACCCCATCCTTCCCGAGTTTCCCCCCTTATCTTTTCCGTAAGTATGATGAAGATCCTAAAGGAAGTAGGACAACTTTGTCACGATGCCCTGAAGTAGAGAACTAAAGACATCAACAAAAAGGATCGACTACTTCGGGAAGAGCAACCAAGACCAAGAAGACTCGTTAGAATCTCGTAACCATAACTTCCCTCCTTACTCCACCTCTTAAATCTCGGGACGAGATTTCTTGTAGTGGAGGAGATTTTGTAACACCCTCAGTGTCCTGCTACAGTAACCTCACACTAATGATGCCAAGTCACCATGCTTATTAAGCATAATTGTCCCTTGATTAAAACCAAGTTCAAATTCAATTCTAAATAAAGTCAAAATAAATATTTATTTAAACAGCTAACCAAAATTGTTCAACATATGTCATAAAATCCCCTAACAGTGTAAAAATATCACAAACTCCATTTGGATGCCCAAGTTATTCCTGGTAATTATTTTAGAGGTCCCACAATATTTAATTCGGCCATTCTAAAATAAACAATTATTTATTTAACTCCAATCTCTCCCAAACTTTTGTGGAAGTGCCTAAATTTGCAAAGTGAATTATGGGAAAAGTTTCATAACTTACATAACTTAAAGGATATTAACAATTAAGTCAAAATAGAATAAAAGGAAAAGAAAAAAAGAAAAGAAAGGAATAAAACTAAAAGCCTCACTGTACACTCTAGCCCACTTGCTACAGTGCAGGCCCAGCCCATCCCGGTGCCTCCATCTCCCTCTGTTCACCAGAGGCTCCGTGGACGGGTGCGGCGCGTCCATGGCTGGGATTGCCACGTGCCGGTCATCCCGCGGCTTCCCCCGGTGGATGAGGCCGCCCTCGACGCCTCCTCCCTCCACTGCCAAACCCTAGCACGCCCAATCCCCCTCGCTTGCCCTCTTCCCCCTCAGTTTTGCTCGCCCGAGCATGCTCGTCACTGCGCCATCGCCGTTGACGCGCCCTGGATCCTCCCCTCGCCACGCAGGCCTGTCCAGGAAGACCGCCGTTGTCTTCTACATCGGTCTCGAGGCCGGTTCGGAGCCGGGAAGCCCTCGCGCCGTCGCGACAGTCGATCCCCTGCGTCGGCCATTGCTCCTGCCTCATCGTTGATCTGCGCGTCCCCGACCAGCTCTGACCTCTCCGACCCTCCTCTGCATCCCCTGTGAGCCTTCGCTCCTTCTCCTCCTCTTTTCCCATCGGGTTAGGTCCCATAGCGTGTCGCACACTCGTCGTCGCTGCATCCGGATCCCGCTCCCGCGCCCAGGACCGCGCCCACGCGCGCCCGCCTCTCCCTGCTTGGCCGCGCCACGCGCATGCGTACCCACAGTGGCCGCTAGCGCCCGCTGCTGCTCTCTACTGTGTCCACCCGCCGTGTTGCCATCGTCGCCCGCAGCCCCCACGCCATCCGAGACCCGCACGCCCGCTCCCCGCTCCTGCCGCTAGTGGCCGCACCCCGCACCTTGCCCCGCGCCCGCCTGTCATGGCCAGGCCGCGCTCGCTGCCGTGCTCCCCGCAGCCGCCGCGACTCGCGAGCCTCCCTGCAATACCCTATAGTGCGCACACACGCCCCTGGCCTCATCCCCGCTCGCCCGCCGGCGCCTCGCTGCTCACGCGCCACTGCTTGCTGTACTACTACTGCTAGCTACTGTAGATGCTACTAACTAGCTTTTCTATTTCTACAATGACTAACCCTCTAGACAACCTCTAAACAGCGTCTAAACAGTTGTTAACATGGGTAAAAATAATATGAGTAGAAAGTATACATGACAAACTCCATTTTTACCCACTGGATCAAATCCTTTCGATGCATGGCTTAATTCCTATGAAATTCACAAAGTTCTATGTTCTGTTAACAGAAAAACCGAAAAACAGCTTTATTTTTATAGCTACTTTAGAGCTGTTGATGATCAAGATAATGAACTCTAATATGGATAAAAGTGATACTAACATGTAGATCGCAGAAAAATGCTCATAATTGATGTAAGGCATAAGATCATAGGATGTACAGAACAACAGCTATAGCCTCCGAAAAACAGCTAAATGATGTTTTCTTAAAAAACTGATGCAATTCTCAGACTTAGCCAATTTTCAGGAATTCCAAAAAATGAATAAAACTTTGAAAATTCATAGTAAATAAACCATAGCTCGGATGAAAATACTTTGTACATGAAAGTTGCTCAGAACGACGAGACGAATCCAAAGATGCCCTCCTCATACCCGTCACATGCCTCCCCTCTGGTTCAGTATACCGAGATCGAGCTAAACGCTGGGAAAATTTCCCAGATATTTTCCCGCTTCATCTGCAATGTGTAGCACCGCGATAGGTCACCCCTAACACCGCGTATTACCATGCCTTGCTTTGTGATTGCTTTTGTTGCCGTGTATTTATATTGTTTCTTCTCCCCCCTTCTTCCCGGTATACCCCGAGACCGCTGACGATGCCCTGGTGATCGACTACTTCACCGTCGGAGTTTCCTTTTCCATCTGCCGAGCAACCAGGCAAGCATCCCCCCCTGAGCATGCCTATATCGCCTATTCTCTTCTCTCTTGTGCTTGCATTAGAATTGCTGCTGCTACTGCTTTACCTATTCTGATGCATAGACTGTTTATTGTAACCTGCTATTGAAACCTTACCTACTTATCCTAAACTGTTTAGTATAGGCTAGGTAGAGACCTACCAGAGACCCCACTTTGTCCCCAGTTGCCCCGCTGGATTATCAGATGACTCGGTCAACGGGATCGACAGCCAGTCCCCGGCACCGCACATCACCCCCTTAGTTGTACGACACTGCAGCGTCACCATCAAGTGCCGAGGGTGATACCTCGTATAGCACTTCTGATGTTAACTCTGTAGAGTAGCTATTTGGTCGTGGTTATCGAGGGTGATTCCTCCTTCTCCACTTCCGATACGACCCTGTCGCGCAACACTTCAAGTGTGAACCTCGAGGGTGGTTCCTCCTAAGTTCAACTTGATGGTTACATCGAGTGGGCATCCGTCGAGGGTGATACCTCGGATTCCCTTGATGTTATGGACACACGATTACTGTGACTTTACCCCTGAACCTTGATAGAGACGGGTCGACCCCGAGGGGGACCCGAGGAAGTTACTTTTACTGCAGGACTGGAGGGACAGGCGGTACCGCCCAGTAGAGGTGGACCTGAGTTCCCGACAGTCTTTTGCGAGATGGGTTGACCTGGACGGTGCCCGAGTGATGAATACTAGGCGTGGCCGGGCATTCTTAGCCCTTGCCGCAAGTCCTCGAGACGGAGAGATGGGGTCACATCGATCGTGAGTCTCTGCTCATTTCCACACCCCCAATGTACTAACGGTTTGGATATTTGATTCGAGTGGGCCTCTGGCCCGATTGCACTAACCATCACGCGGGAATAAATATGGGTACTCTGCATCATATGCATCAGCCGAAAGCTTTGTCAGGCGTCCGGTTCAGCATTGCGGCCGGGATGGACCAACGCCCCCCTGGTGCCTGGCTTCCCCCTGCACGCAATGACTCGGAGTGCACAGGGCGATGGCCCAAGACCCCTGAGCGCTTAGGATGTAGACCGACGGGGACCTCTCTTCTGAGCTTTAGGTAGGGCTGTGGTGTGTCGTTTGGCCGAGGCCGGGCATGACCCAAAAAGGTGTGTCCAGCCGGAGTTAAGCGAGAGTGGTGGGTAAGTTGGTGCACCCCTGCAGGGAAGAAAACATCTATCGATAGCCAGTCCTACGGTAACGGACACTCGGAGTTGTATCCCGATCGATACAACTAGAACTGGTTACTTGTGATGAGATATGGATACTAAGGCTTTGGGATTGCTTTCTCGCAGGGAGTCGAGAAAGGATCTCTGGCCGAGGTTGATGACTGTATGGCTCTGGGATTGCTTTCTCGCAGGGAGTCGAGAAAGGATCTCTTGCCGAGGTTGATTACTGTATGGCTCTGGGATTGCTTTCTTGCAGGGAGTCGAGAAAGGATCTCTGGGTGAGGTTGATAACACTACTACTTTATATTGTACTAATCTACACTCTTCTAATGCTGCAAGACCGCTGAAGATGCTAGTCTTCGATAGGACTAGGCCTTCTCTCTATTCTGGCATTTCTGCAGCCCAGTCCACATATACAGCCTTTCTTTGATAATGATGCATATGTAGTGTAGATCCTTGCTTGCTGAGTACTTCGGATGAGTACTCACGGTTGCTTTGCGTTCTTTTTCCCCCATATCCTTTTGATGAAAACAGATGACGGAGCCCCTGAGGCAGCTGCCCCCACCGATGATCACTACTACTACCACCTCGAGGGTGGTTACTTCTACGAGCTTGCCGACGACCAGGAGTAGGATCCAGGCAGGAGGCCTGCGCCTTTCGATCATAGTGTTTTCTTTTGCCCCGCCTTTCTAATGGTTTATCTGTTTCTGTTTCATATCTGTACTCAGATATCTAACGCTTCCGCTGATGTTTGTTTGTCATCAAGCTTATGTATTCGAGCCCTCGAGGCCCCTGGCTTGTAATATAAAGCTTGTATGATTTTTATTTATGTTTTAGAGTTGTGTTGTGATATCTTCAAGTGAGTCCTTAGGCTTGATCGTGTGCATTTGCGTGTATGATTAGTGCACGATTAAGCCGGGGGCGTCACAGGAATAGGCTCCAATAATGCTGAATTTCATTTTGCAACTTCAGATGACAGAGTAATCGGAAGTCATCATGTTAACCCCATACATGACTTCTCAGTGGCTGACCCCTTTGCAAAAATTATGAGGTTTCGAAACCAGACTTAGAAGTGGTAATATTAGTTTGAACCTCTCTGATATCCATGTTCAGCGGATCAGCGCGAGCGTTTGCAGCTGATGAGCTGAATTTCATTTCTAATATCAGTTTGAACCTTGTAATCTTTGAATTTGAGCCATATAACTGGAATTTGAACCTTGTAATATTTCGAGCTTTTGTGGTACAATCGTTGAAATGGCATCGTATGAGACTCGTATATTGGTAGCACTATTTTGACCTTAATATGCAATGGTCTTAGATTTTATTAACCATTCTCGAATCTGTTTACCTTGTCGATCTCACAGCACATGATCTGTATAGCTAACTCGACTGCGATCTTCGACATTATTGCACACAGTTGGTTTCTTCCACCGTGTGCCCTGTAGAGCGCAGAATTAGTTATCGCACTCGAGTGTCCATCATCACCCTTCTGTGTAACTTTGACCTCATCACCCACGGGTAAACTTATGACCGAAGTCATTCCACACACTTCGTTTTTACAAAGCTTTTTGCCAATAAACGCCCATGATTTGTCCCTCTTCTAGCCGACGCGTGGCCAAACTAGCCGGGCGGGAAGCTTGCGCGGTAGCGCGGGAACAGGCTCACCGACGATACATTTGGCGCCTCTTCGAGCCCACGCGTGGTCAAACAAAACGCGTGCGGTGCGGTGTTGTCAAGCGTGCACTGGAATCCTCCGCTATGAACGCCGGGACAAGACGTGACGATTACAGGCCGGCTGGCCCCCATTTGTTACAGCGGCCATTTAAGCCTTGTGTCTCTTCAACCTTTCGATCGTGCCCCACCATTGCAAGAAGCACACCCACCACGACAAGTTCTTAGAGGGTATCTTGCGCGGCTCCAATGGCGCTCCGAGCAGCTGCCGACGACGAGCAGCAGTTCACCATGCATGCCGTGGTGGACACCCACCGAAGGTTCACGGAGCTCTCGGTGGTGTACACCAACAACCCGGTCTGGGTGGAGCACTCCATCCACATCTTGCAGCCGTTGCTTGCCGAGGAGAAGTACAAGGTGGTCGGGTTCGACCTCGAGTACACCCACGCTTGTGCCAGATCTCGTCCCAAGGTCGCCGTCGCCCATATGTGCGTGCGCAACCATGTCCTCGTCTACCACTACTGCCTGGCCACAAGGCCTTGCGAGCATTTTTCCAGGTTTGTCAACAGCCCCCACTACGTGTTCGCTACAGTGGACATCACCAACGATGTCAAGGTGCTCAAGAATTCGGGCATCGCCTGCCAAAATCTTGTCGACATCCAGGGCCAATACAAGATCTGGGGCAGCAAGGAGCATGAGAAGGACTCACTAGTTCACCTCGCCGAGGCCATCATCGACCCCTACTACAGAGACATGAAGGATTCCTGCAACAAGGACAAGCGTGTCTGGCACTCGGCCTGGATGGAGAAACTTGACAAAGCTCACGTTGTGTTCGCGGCCAAGGAGGCGTACACGAGCTACGACATGTACAGGCGGATCGTTGACATGAGGAAGTGCCTCCTTCCTCAAAACGGCCAGGGATCCAGCCGAAAGCAGAGCAATGGCAAGCATCGTCGCAACAAGAAGTAGATGATTAGATCCTCATTTCTCCTAGTTTAGTATGCATGTAATTGCTTACTTTGGTGTGTGGAAATGTTATGTGTGTAGTCACTTGTGTAATTGTATGCTTAATTTGGTTATGCAATGCTGTCTTTTTAAGTATATATGTTGATGCTCTGTAGACAAAGAAAATCACATCGCACACGGACTAAACAATGGAACCCATCGGTGATGATTTCATCAATCACTGACAATTGTATACCAGCAATCGTTTGCACACAACACACACGGCTTGTTAACAGGAATCGTCTGTGTTGTTATCGGTCTTCCCACACATTTCCGATTGCAGACCTGTTTGCCGCGTATCACACACATCTTGTTAAGTTGAACCGTTTCTGTTCTCTTGGCTCAACGCAAACAGTTCATCCGAGTGAACTATATGCCGTATATCGCACACACCTTCATCTGGCTACCCGTTTCTGTTGTTCCGCCACATCACAAACAGTTCATCCGAGTGAACCGTATGCTGTACATCGCACACGCCTTCATCTGGCAGCCCGTTTCTTTTGTTCCTCCTCATCGCAAACAGTTAATTGAACTGAACCGTATGCCCATCATCGCACACGCAACCAAAATCGGAACCGTGTTTGATGCATCCGTCATCGCAAATGTTTTGCACCTTTTTTGATGGTTTTTTTACACCACCGTTTGCGATTATTGCATCGCACATAGTTTCGTCGAAGGGTCTCTGATCGTAGTGTCGCGTTAGCAGCATCCTGCAGTAGTGATCTCTACCATTACAAGCAAAAAAGTCTCTAGCAGTTTCTTCATCCATAATATAACCCTCAGGTACAACAGGAAGTTCATACCTAGGAGAGCTAGTCTTATCAGGTGTTTCAAACTGTTCAGTTTCAGAAATATCATCTTCAACATAGTCAATAGTTATAACTCTAGCAAGATGTTCATCAAGTAATTCACCCAGTGGCACAGTTTTATCAAGCAAAGTAGTAGCATCATAAGCATCATTCATAGTAGAAGTAGCATCATCAATAACATGCAACATATCAGAATCAATAGCAGGTGTAGGTGTCGCAAGCTTACTCAAAACAGAAGGTGAATCAACTGCATAGCTAGATGGCAGTTCCTTACCTCCCCTCGTAGTAGAGGGAAAAATCTTGGTTCTAGTATCTTTCAAATTCCTCGTAGTGATCAACAGATATAAATCCCAAGTGACTCGGAGAATAGAGCTATGTTCCCCGGCAATGGCGCCAGAAAAATGTCTTGATAACCCACAAGTATAGGGGATCGCAACAGTTTTCGAGGGTAGAGTATTCAACCCAAATTTATTGATTCGACATAAGGGGAGCCAAAGAATATTCTCAAGTATTAGCAGCTGAGTTGTCAATTCAACCACACCTGAAAGACTTAATATCTGCAATAGAGTATTTAGTAGCAAAGTAGTATGGAAGTAACGGTAACAGTGGTAAAAGTAACAGTAACAATTTTGTAGCAATTGTAAAGTGGCAACGGAAAAGTAATGTAGCAAAGATCAATATGTGAAAAGCTCGTAGGCAATGGATCAATGATGGATAATTATGTCGGATGGCATTCATCATGCAACAGTTATAACCTAGGGTGACACAGAACTAGCTCCAATTCATCAATATAATGTAGGCATGTATTCCGTATATAGTCATACGTGCTTATGGAAAAGAACTTGCATGCCATCTTTTAACCTACCCTCCCGTGGCAGCGGGATCCTAATGAAAACTAAGGGATATTAAGGCCTCCTTTTAATAGAGAACCGGACCAAAGCATTAGCACTTAGTGAATACATAAACTCCTCAAACTACGGTAATCACCGGAAAGAATCCCAATTATTGTCACCTTGGGGTATGCGGATCATAACACATAATAGGTGTCTACAACTTGCAAGATAGGATCAAGAACACATATATATTCATGAAAACATAATAGGTTCAGATCTAAAATCATGGGACTCAGGCCCTAGTGACAAGCATTAGGCATAGCAAAGTCATAGCAACATCAATCTTGGAAAATAATGGATACTAGGGATCGAACCCTACCAAAACTAACTCGATTACATGATAAATCTCATCCAACCCATCACCGTCCAGCAAGCCTACGATGGAATTACTCATGCACGGCGGTGAGCATCATGAAATTGGTGATGGAGGAAGGTTGGTGATGATGATGGCGACGATTTCCACTCTCCGGAGCCCTGAACGGACTTCAGATCTGGCCTCCCGATGAAGAACAGGAGGTGATGGCAGCTCCGTATCGTAAAACGCGATGAATCCTTCTCCCTAATTTTTTTCTCCCCGAACATGAATATATGGAGTTGTAGTTGAGGTCGGTGGAGGTCCAGGGGACCCACAAGGCAGGGGGCGCGCCCTAGGGGGTGGGCACGCCCTGCACCCTTGTGGACAGCAGGTGGGTCCCCCTCTGTTGATTCTTTCGCCAATATTGTTTATTTATTCCAAAAATATTCTCCGTGAAGTTTCAGGTCATTCCGAGAACTTTTATTTCTGCACAAAAATAACACCTAGGCAATTCTGCTGAAAACACCGTCAGTCCGGGTTAGTTCCATTCAAATCATGCAAATTAGAGTCCAAAACAAGGGCAAAAGAGTTTGGAAAAGTAGATACGATGGAGACATATCAGTGGCCCGCCGAGCCCGGTGGATACGAGTGAGGCAGCTCGCTACTCCACCTCCTCCCCAAGGCCGTTGGAGCAAGTTTATGCCCCAATCCGGCGCGTGGTTCAACAACTCGACGCTCCAAGCCAGCTCACGAAGGAGTGGCGAGTTGCTTCAGGCCGGCAAGGAGGGGAGCACAGTGGCACGGGCATGGACGACGCCGCGTCGTACCGTCCCTCCAGTGCCTACAACCGCGCCATCCGCCGTCGCCGTGTGCGTAGCCGCGCCATGCAGATAGAGAAAGAAGGCGGGTGCATGGAGGAGATCGACGAATCAGTGGCCAGCGCGTCCGCATCCATGTCCGCTGGCAACTTCGAGGGAAATTAGAACATGGCAAGCCGCCGCCGCTTGGGTCCCAGGAAGGCTACCTCCGGCGCGTCGCCGGCTTGTACAGCCTGTGACATGTCCGGTTTCTTCTTTATCTTAGACCACCCTGGCATTGGCGTCCACGGAAGCACCCTTCCCATCCGGCTGAAGCACCCTCTTCTCCACCCTCCGACGAGTGGCGCAGCCGGACATAGGGAAGATACGGGGGAAGAATATGCCTCTGGGACTCCCATCAGTCTGGTGATGAAGTGATCTGCCTGATGACCCACAAGTATAGGGTATCAATCGTAGTGCTTTCGATAAGTAAGAGTGTCGAACCCAACGAGGAGCAGAAGGAAATGACAAGCGGTTTTCAGCAAGGTAATGTCTGCAAGCACTGAAATTATAAGTAACGAGTAGTTTGGTAGCAAGATAATTTGTAACGAGCAAGTAACGGTAATGGTAACAAAAGTGCAGCAAGGTAGCCCAATCCTTTTGTGGCAAAGGACAGGCCAAAACGATCTCTTATGATAAGCAAAGCGTTCTTGAGGGTACACGGGAATTTCATCTAGTCACTTTCATCATGTTGGTTTGATTTGTGTTCGCTACTTTGATAATTTGATATGTGGGTGGACCGGTGCTTAGGTGTTGTTCTTACTTGAACAAACCTCCTACTTATGATTAACCCCCTCGCAAGCATCCGCAACTACGAGAAAAGTATTAAGAATAAATGTAACCATAGAATTAAACTTTTGGATCCAAATCAGTCCCTTACGGAATAGCGCATAAACTAGGGTTTAAGCTTCTGTCACTCTCGCAACCCATCATCTAATAACTACTCCACAATGCATTCCCTTAGGCCCTAATAAGGTGAAGTGCCATGTAGACGACATTCACATGACACCACTAAGGGAATCACAACATACATATCATCAAAATATCGAACACATATCAAGTTCACATGATTACTTGCAACAAGATTTCTCCCGTGACCTCAAGAACAAAAGTAACTACTCACTAATTAATGATAATCATGCTCAAGATCAGAGGGGTATTAAATAGCATAATGGATCTGAACATATAATCTTCCACCAAATAAACCATATAGTAATCAACTACAATATGTAATCAACACTACTAGTCACCCACAAGTACCAATCTATAGTCCGGTACAAAGATTGAACACAAGAGATGAACTAGGGTTTGAGAGGAGATGGTGTTGTTGAAGATGTTGATGGAGATTGCCTTCCCCAAGATGGGAGAGTTGTTGGTGATGATGATGACGATGATTTCCCCCTCCGGGAGGGAAGTTCCCCCGGCGAAATCGCTCCGCCGGAGGGCAAAAGTGCTCCTGCCCAAGTTCCGCCTCGAGACGGCGGCGCTTCGTCCCGAAAGTCCTCTCCTTATTTTTTCTAGGTCAAAATGACTTATATACCAGAAGAGTGGCACCGGAGGTGGGCTGAGGAGGGCACAACCCACCAGGGCGCGCCTGGGCTCCTTGGCGCGCCCAGGTGGGTTGTGCCCACCTGGTGGTCCCCGTCTGGTACTTATTGGCTCCAATAATTCTTATATATTCCAGAAAAATTCCTCGTGAAGTTTCAGCTCATTTGGAGTTGTGCTGAATAGGTAGCCTGACGTAGCTTTTTCAGGTCCAGATTTCCAGCTGCCGGAATTCTCCCTCTTTGTGTGAACCTTGCATATTATGAGAGAAAAGGCATTAGAATTACTCCAAAAAGCATTATTATGCATAAAAACATCATAAATAATAGTAGGAAAACATGATGCAAAATGGACGTATTAACTCCCTCAAGCTTAGACCTCGCTTGTCCTCAAGCAAAAACCGAAATCAAAAAACTTGTCCACATGCTTAGAGAGAGAGAGGTGTCGATAAAAACAAAATACAGACATAGAAGCATCATGTATATTATTATAACAGCAACAAACTTTAGCATAGAACTTTATCATAGAACTTTTATCATATAACTTCTCATGAACAGGTAACAATTCATCACAACATCGAAGTATAAAGCATAAACTCTATTGAAAACCAACAAACTATGTTTTCAGTCAACTTTGCAACTACAATTCATCATCTTTTCAGGAAGGGTCACGTATCGGAGCCTTTTTGGCAAGTCCACATACTCAACCATCATATAGTCTTCTATAATTGCTAACACTCACCGCATACACATGAGCAAAACGTTTCAACCGGACACATAGAAAGATAGGGGCTTATAGATTTGCCTCCCAACATACTCACCTTGAGGGTGATGTCAACAATAATCACTCATGCTACACATATCCAACTGGATATATGTGCCTAGATCTTTCCTCACCACATGATGCTTGCCAAAAGAAAAAAAAGGAATAGAGAGAAGAAGTTTGACTCTTGCATAAAAGTAAATACATAAAAGTAAAAGATAGGCCCTTCGCAGAGGGAAGCAGAGGTTGCCATGCACTTATTTGTTTGTATGCGCAATCTCTTAGTGCAAAAGAACGTCACGTTATATTGCCTCTTGTGATAGCAACCTTTATTATGCAGTCTGTCGCTTTTATTCTTTGCCATCACAAGTTCGTACAACGCTCAATTTTCTCTTACACTAAATGATCCAACACTTTTAGAAGCAATTTTTATTGCCCTTTTTGCACCGATGACAACTTACTTGAAGGATCTTACTCAATCCATAGGTAGGTTTGGTGGACTCTCAAAATAAGATTTGGGTTTAAAGGTTTTTGGATGCACAAGTAGTATCTCTACTTAGTGCGGAATTTTTGGCTAGCAAAGATGGGGGCAAGCACCACATGTTAAAGGATCTATGACAATATAACTTCTATGTGAATATGAACAAACATAAATCATTACTTTGTCTTCCTTGTCCAACGTCAACAATTTTGGCATATAATATTTTGATGGGGGCTCACAATCACAAAAGATGTCCAAGATAGTATATTTTCATGTGAATCTTCTCTTCCCTTATTGATTCTTTCATGAATTGCATCATTGACCAATGCCCTGTTTGTCAATCTCCAATAAAATTTTCTACGTATACTCTTCCTTATGTGATGTCATTACTTACCATAAAATTAGCATATGATCTTTTTCATTTATGTGACGACCCCGGCTTAATCGTGCACTAATCATACACGCAAATGCGCACGATCAAGCCTAAGGACTCACTTGAAGATATCACAACACAACTCTAAAACATAAATAAAGTCATACAAGCTTTATATTACAAGCCAGGGCCTCGAGGGCTCGAATACATAGCTCGATGGCATACAAGCGTCAGCGGAAGCATTAGATATCTGGGTACAGATATATTACAGAGAGAGAAATAGGCCTTCACAGAGGCGGGGTAAAATAAAATACTACGATCGAAAGGCGTAGGCCTCCTGCCCTGGACCCTCCGATCCTACTCCTGGTCGTCAGTCGGCTCCTCGTAGTAGTAGTACTCGCCAGGCGGGTAGTAGTACTGGTCGTCGGCTGGGGCGTCTGGCTCAGGGGCTCCGTCGTCTGGTGGCATCAAATGGAATATGGGAGAAAAAGAAAATAAAGCAAACGTGAGTACTCATCCGAAGTACTCAGCAAGCAAGGATCTACACTACATATGCATCATTTTCAAAGGGGGCTGTATATGTGGACTGGGCTGCAGAAATGCCAGAATAGAGGGGGAAGCCTAGTCCTATCGAAGACTAGCATCTTCAACAATCTTCGACAGTCTTGCAGCAATAGAAGAGATCAGATGAACATAATGTAAAGTAGTAGTAGTAGTAGTATCATCAACCTCGACCTGAGATCCTTTCTCGACTCCCTGCGAGAAAGCAATCCCAGAGCCGTACTATCCAGTTCTCATCACATGTTCTAGTTGTACCAATCGGGATACAACTCCGAGTGTCCGTTACCGTAGGACAGGCTATCGATAGAAGTTTCTTCCCTGCAGGGGTGCACCAACTTATCCACCGGTCGAACAAACCTTCTGCCTCTCCTCCTCTGCCCTGTTGAGAGTCCTCTTCTTCTTCCCGTTGCCGCCCCTTCCCTTCCTTCCTTCCGGTGGCCCTGGTAGCCGGCAGGAGGATGGTGTTGGTGGTCGTGCTCCTCTTATACATAGTAGCAGTAGGGTTAGGTCTAGGTTTAGTTTGTGTCTTCGGCTATATGCTGGTCTTTGGCTACATGCCGGTCGTCGGCTCTATGCCGGGAGGGAGATGCCAGGTCTAAGGGCCCGGATCTGGCATTGCTTGGTCTCTCTGCTTCTTGTTGCGGCGCTCCCATGGTCGGAGCCGGTGATGATGAGGAGGGAGCACCTCAAACCTCCAATAATAAGAGGGCTGCTGTGGTGGAGCTTGGGGTCTGGGTGCCTCTGCTCGATCTCGTCGTCGCGGTGGTGGAAGATGGAGAGGGGTGGTCAAGTCTGAAGCTCCCAGGGGATTTCTTGCTGCAGGTTGGAGATCACCTCATGACGGCCACGATCTGCCGCCATGACCTTTGGCTGAGAAGGCAGCCTTTCCAGACGCCTTCAAGAGCGTCATCTCAACCTCCAAGACGGAGGCCCTCTGTGGGATTCCCGGCGGAGCGCAGCGGCCTTCCTCTCCCAAGTGGTTTCGTCCCCGACGAGAAGAAGGACGGCCGGCGGTGGAGACCCCGTTGCTGTGGTGGAGAAGGACTTGACTGCTTTTCGGTTTTACTTTTTAGGGTCCTTTGTGTTAATTTCCAGGACTGCTCTGTAACTTCTAGTTCGTTCGGGGTCCTGTTTGCATGTTGTACTCCACCGACGATGAATGAAAAGCAGCACTAGGCCCTTCTGGGCCTTTCCCCTGTTCAAAAAAAAAGGGGTGTGCTCCATCTGGTCGGATCTTCTCCTTGTGCCGTTTTGTAGACGGCGCAACAGTTGGCTAATGGCCTACAGTATAATGTGGTCAAAAAAAACTTACCCACCACGCTCGCTTAACTCCGGCCGGACACACTTTTCTGGGTCATGCCCGGCCTCGGCTAAGCAACACGCCGCAACCCGACCAAATACTTAACAGAGAGATCAGCACGCCGGACTAACCTATGCCCCCAGGGGTCTTGGGCCATCGCCCCGGACGCTCCTGCACGTTGCGTACACCGCCGGTGAGCAGACCTAGCAACCCCTTAATACAAGCGCGGTTGCGTTCCCAGTCCAACCCAGCGTGTGCCGCTCAGTTGCTGACGTCTATTAAGCTTCGGCTCAAGTATACGACGCAGAATGCCCATACTATGCCCACGTGATGGTTAGTGCTATCGGGCCAGAGGCCCCTCGGATCAAATATCCAAACCGTTAAGTGGTTTAGGAGCGCGCGGAAACGAGCAGAGACTCACGATCGATGTGACCCCGTCGCCCCGTCTCGAGGACTTCGGCAAGGGCTAAGAATGCCCGGCCACGCCTCGTAGTTATCTCGCGGGCACCATCCAGGTCAACCCGACTCCACATCACTTCGCATTAAGCTCGCGCGGGTACCCCTCAGGGCCGACCCGTCTTTAGTATCATGGTTTAGTGTAAGTCAACTCAACAACAGTATCTGTGTGTCTGACACCAGGGGAGCCCTGAGGAATCACCCTCGATGGAATTCCCGCTCGATGTTACCATCAAGGTGAACGAAGGAGGAATCACCCTCGAGGTCCACACTTGAGAGGTTGCGCGACGATGTCGTTATCGGGGGTGGTGTAGGAGGAATCACCCTCGCTTACCACGACCGAGTAACTAACCTACAAGGTTAACATCAGAAGTGCTGGCGAGGTATCACCCTCGGCACTCGACGGTAACCCAGCAGTGTCGAGCAACATAGGGAGAAGGGATGTGCGGTGCCAGGGTCTAGTCTTCAATCCCGATGATCGGGTCTTCTGATATCCAGCAGGGCAGTCGGGATCAAGTGGGGGTCTCTGTCGTGTCTCTACCCAGCCTATACTAATCAGTCTAGGATAACCAGTAAGGTAACAAGGCAGGGTACAATAATCAGGCTATGCAGCAGTTATAGGAAAACAGTAGCAGTAGCAGTTCTAATGCAAGCATAAGAGAGAAGGGAATAGGCGATATAGGCATGCTCAAAATGGGGGTGCTTGCCTGTTTGCTCTGGGGCAAGGGCAAGGTCGTCGGTGGTATCGTCAGGGACGTAGTCGTACTCCTGAGCTGCGTCTGCCTCGGGAGCTACGTCAACGTCGGGGTCTACCGAGAGAGAAGAGGGGGAAGAAACAGGTAAACATAATGCAAACAAATGCAATACGGTGCGTGTGATGCTATGATGCAGTGCAGGGTTGCCTAATTATGCATCTAAGTCATTTTAGTTATTTTTAGAATTATTCTGGGATTTAATATCCGACGTGTGTGCACTATTCATCCACCGGATTCGGGTCCGGAGTTACGAGTTCTTCTACGTAGGGGGTTCCGATGGAGAAACAGACGGCATGATCAGACTCGGCTCGTCGTTCTGAGCAACTTTCATGTTTTAACTTTTTCGATCCGAGCTACGGTTTAAAAGTTATTAATTTTTAAAGTTTATTTGAATTTCTGGAATTTATTTACTTAATAAACTCAACATTATCCAGAATAGTGCCTGATGATGTCAGCATTGCGTGAGGATGACGTCAGCATGCAACAGTGGCGCTGACTGGTCAAATATGACATGTGGGTCCAGTGGGACCCACATGTCAGCCTCTGTTACTTTTAACAGTGGGTTAATTTTAATTCCAGGGTTAATTAGGAGATGGGCCCCACTTGTCAGTGAGACATTAGGCTAATCTAATTAATTTTATTTAATTAACTATTTAATTAGTCTAATTATCGAATGGGGCCCACATGTCAGCTACAGGGGTGAACAGTGCCCGCGTTGACTCGGGTCAACGCGGTCAACGGAGCAGCGGGGCCCACCGGCCAGCGACCCAGACGGGTCTACATGGCGGCCAGGTCAGCGGACGGCCGGCGGCAGGTCGCCGGTGACCAAAACAGCGGCGGCGCGGCCCGGGGCTCGCCGGACTTCGCCCACAGGCCACCAAAAGGGATGGGGCCGGGTGCGTTCGAACGTCCATTCGTCGGCGCGTCTAATGGTGGCGGTGGTTTCACCGGAGTTGGCCGGGAACGGCGCTGGCGACGAGCGCAGCGGCGGCGCTGTCGGGTCCTCGACAGGTGACACGCTAGGGGGTACGGGGAAGCTCGGGCTCGAGCTCATCGGACTCCTGGAGCCGTCAGGAGCACAACGGTGGCCTCTGGCGGCGACGACAAAGGCCACAACGACGGCCCCGAGCTCATCGGCGGCGGGCAGAGCACGGGCTTGGGGCACCTAGCTACGGCGCGCATCGAGGGTTCTGGAAAGAGGAGAAGGGTGGCAAGCTCACCTCGCAGCACGCACGTAAGGCCGTTGGGGGGATTAGTAGCTGCCGCGCTCGCCGGAGTCGGAGAAAGCCGACGGTGTCCCGAGGAGGAAGATGACGGAGATCCGGCGTTGCCGTGCTCCTCAGCTCCGTCCGGTTGCTCCAGGGGACGCGGTCGTCCGTGGCGCTCCTTCCCGGCACCTCCAGGCGACGTGGGGAGACCGGTGGCCACGGCGGTGCCGAAGCGCGGCGACGGCGGCGCTCGGGTGCCGTGGATCTGGAGGGGAAGGGAAGGCGAGGAGAGCGAGGGAGAGGACGGGGGAGTGGATAGAGTGGCCAGGGGGGAAGCACTGGGGGTTGCCCTTATCCCCTCGAGTGGCTGCGGCATCGGTGGCCGTCGGCGTGTCGCCGCCCGGCTGGCGCGGGCACGCGCGGCCAGGGGCGCGCCGACACGCACGAGGAGGGAGGTGAGGTGGGCCGCTGTTGGACTGGGCCGCACAATGTGCACTTAGGCCCAGCCAACAGTAGCGTTTTCCTTTTTCTTATTTCTCTTCTCCCTTTTCTTTTACTCTTTTTCTGTTTTCAAAATGATTAGGCCACTTGTGCTCTTTTGTAAAATGTGGGAGTTGGCCCAAATATTGCAATGCAATATTATCTCCCACCAAAAAGTGGTTTGGTCAGATTTGGAGTTCATTTGTGTTTGAAATGATTTTAAAAGGATTTGAATATTCTGTTTAGGTGCTGTTTCATCAAGTTAGAGTCACTTATCTAACTCCAACTTTATTGATGATGATTTTACAAATGTTCCTGGATTATTTGCCATTTAATGAACATTTTCCCAACAGAGTTTGATCAACTTTATAATTCACTTTTGAATTTTAGTTGATTTTCAGATGTGAGTTTGAATTGGATCATTAACCCATATGACTTGGCACTGCAAATGATCATGACTTGGCAGTTTTAAGAGAGTGTCACAGAGCTTATTACAAGGGGGTGTCACAAGTTCTCCTCCTCTAAAAGAAATTCTCGTCCCGAGAATTTTAGGAGGTAGAAGGAAAGAGTCCGGGATATTCTTCCCGAAGATGATCCTCGCGTTCCCAGGTGGCTTCATCTTCAGTGTGATTCGACCACTGCACTTTTAGGAACTTGGTCGTCTTCTGACGAGTTCGACGTTCAGATTCGTCGAGGATGCGGATCGGATGCTCCTTATAGGAAAGATCATCTTGTAGCTCGAGCATCTCATGATCCACTGCACGGTGCGGGGATTCCTTGAAGCATTTTCGGAGTTGCGACACGTGGAAGACATCATGAATATGGGAGAATTGCGGTGGCAACTCCAATTGATATGCCACCTGTCCACGTCTAGCCACGATGCGGAAAGGACCAATATAGCGAGGAGCTAGCTTGCCCTTGATTCCGAAACGTCGTGTGCCCTTCATCGGAGTGACACGAAGATAAGCTTGATCACCAGGTTGATAGATCACACCCCATCGCTTGCGATCATAATTACTCTTCTGACGGTCTTGAGCTGCTTTGAGATTCTCCCGGACAATTCGGACTTGTTCTTCAGCATGCTGAATAATGTCTGGTCCAACAAGAGATCGTTCCCCAGTTTCTGACCAATTCAGAGGGGTTCGACATTTACGACCATAAAGAACCTCAAAGGGGGCCATTTTCAAGCTGGCTTGGTAGCTGTTGTTATAAGAGAACTCGGCATACGGGAGAGATTCCTCCCATTTCTTACCGAAGGATATAACACAAGCTCGAAGCATATCTTCAAGCACTTGATTAACGCGCTCGACTTGGCCTTGGGATTGTGGGTGATAAGCTGAACTCCAGGTAATATGAGTTCCCATCGCTTTCTGGAAACTTTCCCAGAAATGGCCAGTGAAAATGCTGCCACGGTCTGAACTGATTTCCTTGGGAATACCATGGAGTGAAACAATTCTGGAGATATATAGCTCGGCTAACTGACTAGCAATAATAGTCTCCTTAACTGGCAGGAAATGTGCAACCTTGGAGAGTTGGTCGACGACGACAAGAATAGCATCGTGACCCTTCTGAGACTTGGGAAGACCAGTAATGAAGTCCATTTGCACTTTATCCCACTTCCATAGAGGAATAGGGAGCGGTTGCAGAATTCCAGCAGGTTTCTGATGTTCTGCCTTCACGCGACGACAAACGTCACACTCGGCAACATATCGAGCAATATCTTGCTTCATTCTAGACCACCAGTACCTTTGACGAAGATCTTGATACATCTTGGTACTACCCGGATGGATAGATAGCGGTGTATCATGGGCCTCCTTCATGACTTTGTCAGTCATCAGGTCGAAGCGAGGTACTACAATGCGGTCTCGGAAGTACAAGGTTCCATCTTCAGCAATCGAGAAATCCCTGTACTTTTGGAGGTGAAGCTCTTTCTTCATTAGACCAATTTCAGCATCTTTGGCTTGCGCAATCTTGATAGCTTTCTCAAGATCTGGTTGTATCACAAGGTCATTAAGAGAACCTTGCGGAATGATACAAAGGTTCAGCTTGCGCAATTCTTCATACAGCTGGGGTTGAGCTTGCTTAACCATGAGGTTACTACAATATGACTTGCGGCTCAAGGCATCAGCCATCACATTAGCTTTGCCAGGAGTGTAGGAAATACCACAGTCATAATCAGTGATTGTTTCCAACCAACACTGCTGACGAAGATTAAGTTCCGGTTGAGTGAATAAGTACTTCAAGCTCTGATGATCGGTGTAAATCTCACACCGATTACCAAGGAGGTAATGTCGCCACTGCTTTAAAGCATAAATGACAGCAGCAAGTTCGAGGTCATGCACTGGGTAATTCTCTTCATGTGGACGCAGTTGTCGCGAAGCATAAGCAATAACTCTTTGCTCTTGCATTAGGACACAGCCTAATCCTTGGCGAGATGCGTCGCAGAAGATCACAAAATCTTTGCGAGAGTCTGGAGGGGCAAGGACTGGAGCAGAAGTCAGCTTGTCCTTGAGGGTCTGGAAGCTTTCCTGACATTTGTCTGTCCACTCAAACTTAACGCCTTTGTGGAGCAGATTAGTCAGGGGCTTGGCAATCTTGGAGAAATTTTCGATGAAACGGCGACAATAACTTGCAAGCCCGAGGAAACTTCTGACTTGCTTAACATTCTTCGGAGGGGTCCAGTCAAGAATAGCCTAAACTCGCTCTGGGTTAACTGCGATACCATCCTTGGAGATGACATGTCCAAGGTAGGTTACCTCAGAAAGCCAGAATTCGCACTTAGAGTACTTGGCATATAACTTGTGCTCTCGTAGTCTCTCCAGAACAAGACGAAGGTGCTCAGCATGTTCTTCTTTGTTCTTCGAATAAACCAGAATATCATCCAGATATACCACGACGAATTTGTCGAGGTAATCCATGAATATGTAATTCATTAAGCGGGAGAAGGTAGCTGGAGCGTTTGTTAAGCCAAACGACATGACTGTGTACTCGTAAGAGCCATAACGGGTAACGAATGCAGTCTTCGGAATATCCTCTTCGCGGACACGGATCTGGTGATAACCCAACCTCAAGTCGAGTTTAGAAAACACCGAAGATCCAGCGAGTTGGTCATATAAATCGTTGATCCGGGGAAGTGGATATTTATTCTGAATGGTGGCCTGGTTGATAGGACGATAATCTTGGACCAACCTATTCGTTCCATCTTTCTTCTTGACGAAAAGAGACGGTGCTCCCCAAGCAGAGGAACTAGGGTGAATGAAACCCTTCCTTAAGGATTTATCAATTTCCTCCTTAAGCTCGATAAGGTGGTGCGGAGGCATCTTGTAAGGACGCTTCGCAATAGGAGTGGTGCCAGGCTTCAAGTCGATGACAAACTCGACAGCTCTAGCAGGGGGTATTCTTGGAAGTTCTTCTGGAAAAACATCTGGGAAGTCACAGACAACTGGGATATTCTCGATCCCATCAAGTGGAGAGGCATTCAACGCATTTAAGGCATAAATTTGAGCCTCAGCATTCTGGGTGAGATAAGCTTGATAATTCACTATCTCATTCGATGGGTGCAGGAGATGTATGACTTTAGTGGCACAATTGATTGAGGCGTAATGAGCCTTCAACCAATCCATTCCCAAGATAAGATCAATCTTGGAAGATTTCAGAATAATGGGGAAAGCTAGAAAATTTCTCTCTTCAATCATAATATTGACTTCGGGGCTGAATATGGTGGCTTGACACCGACCCGCGGGAGTGTTCACTACTAAAGGGTGGTGTAGTGTTTCACATTTAACGTCATGCAATAGTGCAAAATGCTCTGACATGAATGAATGCGATGCTCCTGAATCAAATAAAACAGATGCTGGTACTGAATTAACGAGAAGTGTACCCATCACAGTATCTGGTTGATCTGGAGCTTCAGACATGATAACTCTGCCCATGACCATAAGGAGGTCTGGCATTATAGTTGCGCTGTTGAGGAATACCACGGCCAATTCCACGGCCAGCTGATGGAAGAGCCAGTTGATTGATTCTGAGAACAATCTCTAGCACGGTGACCTGGCTTGCCACACTTGAAGCATAGTCCGCTGTCAGGACGAGGTGCTAGAGCTCGAGGTGCTGGAGCTGGCAGAGGCTGCCTCGGTGGTGGAGGTGGCAGGCGTGGTACAGCATAAGAAGGCCTGTTCGCAGGAGCTGCTGAACGGAACATGCCTTGGGGAAACTAGATGCGTCACTTCTGGGAAGACGAGCCCGACTCTCGGGTGCATCTGGACGCTTCTTTATGCTTCTTCAGTCCAGTCTCAACCATAATAGCCTTATTCACCAAAGTGGCGAAATCAGGGTAATCTTGAACAAGCAGTGCCAACTGTATATCATGATGCAATCCTTCGCGGAACTTCTCTTGTCTACGTTCATCAGTAGGAATGTCCTCTTCAGCGTAGCGAGATAAGTCCAGAAACTCGCGCTGATAGACTTCTATGGTCTTGTTTCCTTGAACAAGGCTACGGAACTCAGCCTTCTTCCTAGCTATGACAGCTACAGGAATGTAGCGGGCTCGGAAAGCAATCTTGAACTCTGCCCAAGTGACGACAGTACCAGGCGGCAGAGTCTGTCGGTGAGTGGCCCACCATTGAGCTGCGGGACCCTTCAGAAGATAAGTCGCAAAAGTGACAAAGTTAACTTCGGCGACACCAGCAGACTCCATCTCATGAGAGATGTCACGCAGCCAGTCATCTGCATCTAGTGGGTTGACTGTGTTGCGGAAAAACGATGGACTGAGCCTCATGAACTCTGGCAAGGTGATGGATGGTGGCTGCTGATTAGCATCAGGACGAGGGAATTGCTGCATAATTCCCGTCATAAACTGGCAGTTGAGTTCAAATTGTTGCATCATCGCTGCCATGTAATCAGGTGGTGGCGGCGGTGGCGGGTTGTTGTCAGCCATCCTGCTATTTCAACAGGGGTATTTCAGCAATAGCTTATGCAAGTGTTAATAGTAAACATGATGTAACTCGACATTATTGAAAGAGTGCAATAGATGCTAAAAGTAGTCATTAAGACATACAGATCCATACACAGTCGGTTACAATCGGGCAGCATAACGGCGCAAATTGAAAAACTAGAGACACACTAGGCGGCACGCAGGCACGCGGTAAGAAAGTACACAACGTGACATAGCAAAGGCTACATCAGCGTCGGAGAAAACCAGTGAAACGGGGTAACTGCAAGTGCGGCCGATGAATGTTCGTCGCGGCAGGATCCTGTGCTCCATGTGCACTCTGATGTAGAACCCGTTCTCGAACTGTAAGAAGAGGTCCACGTGCAGGCGTGTGACCTCCCACTGCAGGCCAATCAATACCTGGCGGCATCTCGGTCCTGCGTGGGTAAAGAATATCCTCTGGATGTATCCCTGCACGAATAGCTGGTAGCAACTGTGTCATAGCCTCGTAGTAGCGTGCTCGAGTGGCGAACAACTCGACGGCAAGAGCCCGAACAGTGCGATCCAGAGCCTGAGTGCACTGAATCAGAATCTGCGGGTCGTAGCGTCGAGACTCGTACGGGGCACAGATAGCTGTGTAAAATCCAGTAGCATCTCCAACAGGTGCATACGGAATGTACCGAAACACAGTATCATCCAAGTTAGCATTGTGCTCTCCTCGGAGACGTGCGACAGCAGAGTAGGCGGCATCATGTACTGCCATCTCAATCGTCACGCCTATACCATGGAAAAGGTGTAGCTCGGTGTCTGAGTTGTTCTGCTGATCATAGATCCGAACTTCAGCATAATACTGTTCCTGATTGAACTCGCGGTAAACCTCATAGACCATGTACTCGGGATACCAGCGGTAACCCAGTCTACTCAGGAGGGCGATCAGAACAGCTGGAAATCTAGGGGCGTCACGAGCCCAAGTGCGACGCACAAGCTGGGTCATAGGACACGGTGGAAACAGTCGATCCATCTGAAACAGAGAGATTCAGGGTTGTCATAAGACAATGAGAATTATAACCGTTCTCGGAAGGAAAGGTTAAACAAAACAATGGAAAGGAAAATGATTATCAGACTAATCAGATCAACGTCAGGGAAATCGCACTGAATCCAGCTCTCCGAGTGGATAGAATTAACGAGAACCTAAATGTCGGTGTTAGTAAATTTTATTAAACCCGAATAGATGAGAGATTAGAGTCCCAGAGTAAAGACGAGGAATAAAAGATCCTAATACCACCCAGTTGGCGACGTGGGCCCGTAAGCCACACAGCCAAGTTAGTAAAACTAGTTTTTGACCACTAGACTCAACTTCGGCCAAGGAATTGGGAAGAGGGATACCTAGAGGCAGTCGGCTCTGATACCAACCTGTGACGACCCCGGCTTAATCGTGCACTAATCATACACGGAAATGCGCACGATCAAGCCTAAGGACTCACTTGAAGATATCACAACACAACTCTAAAACATAAATAAAGTCATACAAGCTTTATATTACAAGCCAGGGCCTCGAGGGCTCGATGGCATACAAGCATCAGTGGAAGCATTAGATATCTGGGTACAGATATATTACAGAGAGAGAAATAGGCCTTCACAGAGGCGGGGTAAAATAAAATACTACGATCGAAAGGCGTAGGCCTCCTGCCCTGGACCCTCCGATCCTACTCCTGGTCATCAGTCGGCTCCTCGTAGTAGTAGTACTCGCCAGGCGGGTAGTAGTACTGGTCGTCGGCTGGGGCGTCTGGCTCAGGGGCTCCGTCGTCTGGTGGCATCAAATGGAATATGGGAGAAAAAGAAAATAAAGCAAACGTGAGTACTCATCCGAAGTACTCAGCAAGCAAGGATCTACACTACATATGCATCATTTTCAAAGGGGGCTGTATATGTGGACTGGGCTGCAGAAATGCCAGAATAGAGGGGGAAGCCTAGTCCTATCGAAGACTAGCATCTTCAACAATCTTCGACAGTCTTGCAGCAATAGAAGAGATCAGATGAACATAATGTAAAGTAGTAGTAGTAGTAGTATCATCAACCTCGACCTGAGATCCTTTCTCGACTCCCTGCGAGAAAGCAATCCCAGAGCCGTACTATCCAGTTCTCATCACATGTTCTAGTTGTACCAATCGGGATACAACTCCGAGTGTCCGTTACCGTAGGACAGGCTATCGATAGAAGTTTCTTCCCTGCAGGGGTGCACCAACTTATCCACCACGCTCGCTTAACTCCGGCCGGACACACTTTTCTGGGTCATGCCCGGCCTCGGCTAAGCAACACGCCGCAACCCGACCAAATACTTAACAGAGAGGTCAGCACGCCGGACTAACCTATGCCCCCAGGGGTCTTGGGCCATCGCCCCGGACGCTCCTGCACATTGCGTACACCGCCGGTGAGCAGACCTAGCAACCCCTTAATACAAGCGCGGTTGCGTTCCCAGTCCAACCCAGCGTGTGCCGCTCAGTTGCTGACGTCTATTAAGCTTCGGCTGAAGTATATGACGCAGAACGCCCATACTATGCCCACATGACGGTTAGTGCTATCGGGCCAGAGGCCCCTCGGATCAAATATCCAAACCGTTAAGTGGTTTAGGAGCGCGCGGAAATGAGCAGAGACTCACGATCGATGTGACCCCGTCGTCCCGTCTCGAGGACTTGCGGCAAGGGCTAAGAATGCCCGGCCACGCCTCGTAGTTATCTCGCGGGCACCATCCAGGTCAACCCGACTCCACATCACTTCGCATTAAGCTCGCGCGGGTACCCCTCAGGGCTGACCCGTCTTTAGTATCATGGTTTAGTGTAAGTCAACTCAACAACAGTATCTGTGTGTCTAACACCAGGGGAGCCCTGAGGAATCACCCTCGATGGAATTCCCGCTCGATGTTACCATCAAGGTGAACGAAGGAGGAATCACCCTCGAGGTCCACACTTGAGAGGTTGCGCGACGATGCCGTTATCGGGGGTGGTGTAGGAGGAATCACCCTCGCTTACCACGACCGAGTAACTAACCTACAAGGTTAACATCAGAAGTGCTGACGAGGTATCACCCTCGGCACTCGACGGTAACCCAGCAGTGTCGAGCAACATAGGGAGAAGGGATGTGCGGTGCCAGGGTCTAGTCTTCAATCCCGATGATCGGGTCTTCTGATATCCAGCAGGGCAGTCGGGATCAAGTGGGGGTCTCTGTCGTGTCTCTACCCAGCCTATACTAATCAGTCTAGGATAACCAGTAAGGTAACAAGGCAGGGTACAATAATCAGGCTATGTAGCAGATATAGGAAAACAGTAGCAGTAGCAGTTCTAATGCAAGCATAAGAGAGAAGGGAATAGGCGATATAGGCATGCTCAAAATGGGGATGCTTGCCTGTTTGCTCTGGGGCAAGGGCAAGGTCGTCGGTGGTATCGTCGGGGACGTAGTCGTACTCCTGAGCTGCGTCTGCCTCGGGAGCTATGTCAACGTCGGGGTCTACCGAGAGAGAAGAGGGGGAAGAAACAGGTAAACATAATGCAAACAAATGCAATACGGTGCGTGTGATGCTATGATGCAGTGCAGGGTTGCCTAATTATGCATCTAAGTCATTTTAGTTATTTTTAGAATTATTCTGGGATTTAATATCCGACGTGTGTGCACTATTCATCCTCCGGATTCGGGTCCGGAGTTACGATTTCTTCTACGTAGGGGGTTCCGATGGAGAAACAGACGGCACGATCAGACTCGGCTCGTCGTTCTGAGCAACTTTCATGTTTTAACTTTTTCGATCCGAGCTACGGTTTAAAAGTTATTAATTTTTAAAGTTTATTTGAATTTCTGGAATTTATTTACTTAATAAACTCAACATTATCCAGAATAGTGCCTGATGATGTCAGCATTGCGTGAGGATGACGTCAGCATGCAACAGTGGCGCTGACTGGTCAAATATGACATGTGGGTCCAGTGGGACCCACATGTCAGCCTCTGTTACTTTTAACAGTGGGTTAATTTTAATTCCAGGGTTAATTAGGGGACGGGCCCCACTTGTCAGTGAGACATTAGGCTAATCTAATTAATTTTATTTAATTAACTGTTTAATTAGTCTAATTATCGAATGGGGCCCACATGTCAGCTACAGGGGTGAACAGTGCCCGCGTTGACTCGGGTCAACGCGGTCAACGGAGCAGCGGGGCCCACCGGCCAGCGACCCAGATGGGTCTACGTGGCGGCCAGGTCAGCGGACGGCCGGCGGCAGGTCGCCGGTGACCAAAACAGCGGCGGCGCGGCCCGGGGCTCGCCGGACTTCGCCCACAGGCCACCAAAAGGGATGGGGCCGGGTGCGTTCGAACGGCCATTCGTCGGCGCGTCTAATGGTGGCGGTGGTTTCGCCGGAGTTGGCCGGGAACGGCGCCGGCGATGAGCGCAGCGGCGGCGCTGTCGGGTCCTCGACAGGTGACACGCTAGGGGGTACGGGGAAGCTCGGGCTCGAGCTCATCGGACTCCTGGAGCCGTCAGGAGCACAACGGTGGCCTCTGGCGGCGACGACAAAGGCCACAACGACGGCCCCGAGCTCATCGGCGGCGGGCAGAGCACGGGCTTGGGGCACCTAGCTACGGCGCGCATCGAGGGTTCTGGAAAGAGGAGAAGGGCGGCAAGCTCACCTCGCGGCACGCACGTATGGCCGTTGGGGGGATTAGTAGCTGCCGCGCTCGCCGGAGTCGAAGAAAGCCGACGGTGTCCCGAGGAGGAAGATGACGGAGATCCGGCGTTGCCGTGCTCCTCAGCTCCGTCCGGTTGCTCCAGGGGACGCGGTCATCCGTGGCGCTCCTTCCCGGCACCTCCAGGCGACGTGGGGAGACCGGTGGCCACGGCGGTGCCGAATCGCGGCGACGGCGGCGCTCGGGTGCCGTGGATCTGGAGGGGAAGGGAAGGTGAGGAGAGCGAGGGAGAGGACGGGGGAGTGGATAGAGTGGCCAGGGGGGAAGCACTGGGGGTTGCCCTTATCCCCTCGAGTGGCTGCGGCATCGGTGGCCGTCGGCGTGTCTCCACCCGGCTGGCGCGGGCACGCGCGGCCAGGGGCGCGCCGACACGCACGAGGAGGGAGGTGAGGTGGGCCGCTGTTGGACTGGGCCGCACAATGTGCACTTAGGCCCAGCCAACAGTAGCGTTTTCCTTTTTCTTATTTCTCTTCTCCCTTTTCTTTTACTCTTTTTCTGTTTTCAAAATGATTAGGCCACTTGTGCTCTTTTGTAAAATGTGGGAGTTGGCCCAAATATTGCAATGCAATATTATCTCCCACCAAAAAGTGGTTTGGGCAGATTTGGAGTTCATTTGTGTTTGAAATGATTTTAAAAGGATTTGAATATTCTGTTTAGGTGCTGTTTCATCAAGTTAGAGTCACTTATCTAACTCCAACTTTATTGATGATGATTTTACAAATGTTCCTGGATTATTTGCCATTTAATGAACATTTTCCCAACAGAGTTTGATCAACTTTATAATTCACTTTTGAATTTGAGTTGATTTTCAGATGTGAGTTTGAATTGGATCATTAACCCATATGACTTGGCACTGCAAATGATCATGACTTGGCAGTTTTAACAGAGTGTCACAGAGCTTATTACAAGGGGTTGTCACAATTTATTTCCTTTCTTTTTATTGAAGATGAAAGTAAAGAAAACTAAACTCAAACTAAACTTTATTATATATATCTTGCACACTATTACAAAGATAGATCACTAAGCAAACACTCGAAAAGAAAGGATCGAACTAAACTTTTATTCATCTAAAGCAAAAGATAACTATGGATCGAACTAAGATAAGT
Organism: Thinopyrum elongatum; assembly: GCA_011799875.1. Lineage (NCBI taxonomy): Eukaryota > Viridiplantae > Streptophyta > Magnoliopsida > Poales > Poaceae > Thinopyrum > Thinopyrum elongatum. The sequence goes on from CM022298.1 coordinate 468,313,590, forward strand.
AAAAGCAAAAGATAGTGGAGGTGATACGATACCGGGGCACCTCCCCCAAGCTTGGCACAAGCCAAGGGGAGTGCCCATACCCGATACTCAATTTTCCTTTGGTGATGAAGAAGGAGGTGGTGGTGATGAAGTGGTGGCCCTCTCCAACAGCTTCTCCAATCTATGGATGATGCTCCGGAGGGCAATGATGTACTCTTGTAATAGAATATTTTCACGGGTGAGATATTTATTTTGCACACGAACCGTTTCGATTATCCGAAAGTCTTGAATCTCAGCGGGGGTAAGATGATCATAGTAAGGTTTAAGGATATCTTCTTCTTCCTCCTCGACAGGCAAAGCTTGCTCGACCACCGACGCTTGATCTCCGATGGCCACCTTGCTCTTGTCCCCTTTGATGACTTCTTCAGGCTCTTCTCTCTTCAACTCGATCTTCATCAACCAAGCATCCTCTTCCACGTTGTTGGAGGAGGAAGAAGACATGATGCCTGGCTTAACAGATCTGACCAGAAACAGCAAGAAAAGAAAACAGAAGATTTCTCTGCGATACGGTGGTCAATAGGTTCGGGGGGTATATAAAGATTTTTTATCTTGGGAAACAAGCAAGCTGAAGAAAAACGGAGTCCGGAAGGTACCCGAGGTGGGCACAATCCACCTGGGCGCGCCTGGTAAGCCAAGCGCGCCCTGGTGTCTTGTGCCCACCAGGGTTGCCTTCCTGGTTGTTTCTTATTTTCCTAATTTTTGTTATATTCCAAAACGGCCAGAAAATATTTTTGCGGATTTTTCGGAGTCCGTTTACTTACCGTATCACGTACCTCCCTTTTTCAGTTATTCTAGAGTGTTCCGGAAGGTTTCCTTTATGTGTTCTTCCGGTGTCATAGTTTGGATAATATTGCTTTCAACATTAACGGGCGTACTGATGTCTACTACAGAACCTTTCTCCTTGTAGACGTTGTTGGGCCTCCAAGTGCAGAGTTTTGTAGGACAGTAGCAAATTTCCCACAAGTGGATGACCTAAGGTTTATCAATCCATGGGAGCTGTAGGATGAAGATGGTCTCTCTCAAACAACCCTGCAACCAAATAACAACGAGTCTCTTGTGTCCCCAACACACCCAATACAATGGTAAATTGTATAGGTGCACTAGTTCGGCGAAGAGATGGTGATACAAGTGTAATATGGATGGTAGATATAGGTTTTTGTAATCTGAAAATATAAAAACAGCAAGGTAACTAGTAACAAAAGTGAGCAAAACCGGTATTGCAATGCTTAGAAACAAGGCCTAGGGTTCATACTTTCACTAGCGCAAGTTCTCTCAACAATGATAACATAATTAGATCATATGGCAATCCCTCAATGTGCAACAAAGAGTCACTCCAAAGTCACTAATAGTGGAGAATAAACGAAGAGATTATTGTAGGGTACAAAACCACCTCAAAGTTATTCTTTCTGATCGATCTATTGGGCTATTCCTATAAGTGTCACAAACAGCCCTAGAGTTCGTACTAAAATAACACCTTAAGACACACAGCAACCAAAACCCTAATGTCACCTAGATACTCCAATGTCACCACAAGTATCCGCGGGTTTGATTATACGATATGCATCACACAATCTCAGATTCATCTATTCAAACCAACACAAAGAACTTCAAAGAGTGCCCCAAAGTTTCTACCGGAGATTCAAGACGAAAACGTGTGCCAACCCCTATGCATAAGTTCACAAGGTCACAGAACCCGCAAGTTGATCACCAAAACATACATCAAGTGGATCACGTGAATATCCCATTGTCACCACAGATAAACACATGCAAGACATACATCAAGTGTTCTCAAATCCTTAAAGACTCAATCCGATAAGATAACTTCAAAGGGAAAACTCAATTCATTACAAGAAGGTAGAGGGGGAGAAACATCATAAGATCCAACTATAATAGCAAAGCTCGCGGTACATCAAGATCATGCCAAATCAAGAACACGAGAGAGAGAGAGATCAAACACATAGCTACTAGTACATACCCTCAGCCCCGAGGGTGAACTACTCCCTCCTCGTCATGGAGAGCGCCGAGATGCTGAAGATGGCCACCGGTGATGGTTTCCCCCTCCGGCAGGGTGCCGGAACGGGCTCCCGATTGGTTTTTCGTGGCTACAGAGGCTTGCGGCGGCGGAACTCCCGATCTAGGTTTTGTTCTGGGGTTTTGGGGATTTACAAGAGGTGTTGGCGTTGGGGACAAGTCAAGGGGGCCCACGAGGCGACGACAAGGACGGGGGGCGTGCCCTCCACCCTTGTGGTGGCCTCCGGACTCCCCTCTGATATCTTTTCGTTCCAGTATTATTCATATTTTCCAAAAATATTCTCCGTAAATTTTCAGGCCAATTGGACTCTGTTTGATATTCCTTTCCTGCGAAACTCAAAAACAAGGAAAAAACAAAAACTGGCACTGGGCTCTAGGTTAATAGGTTAGTCCCAAAAATCATATAAAATAGCATATAAATGCATATAAAACATCCAAGATGGATAATATAATAGCATGGAACAATCAAAAATTATAGATACGTTGGAGACGTATCAAGCATCCCCAAGCTTAATTCCTGCTCGTCCTCGAGTAGGTAAATGATAAAAACAGAATTTTTGATGTGGAATACTACCTAACATATTTATCCATGTAATTTTGTTTATTATGGCATGAATGTTCAGATCCATAAGATTCAAAACAAAAGTTTAATATTGAGATAAAAACAATAATACTTCAAGCATACTAACAAGGCAATTATGTCTTCTCAAAATAACATGGCCAAAGAAAGTTATCCCTACAAAATCATATAGTCTGGCTATGCTCCATCTTCATCACACAAAATATTTAAATCATGCACAACCCCGATGACAAGCCAAGCAATTGTTTCATACTTTTGATGTTCTCAAACTTTTTCAACTTTCACGCAATACATGAGCGTGAGCCATGGACATAGCACTATATGTGGAATAGAAGGTGGTTGTGGAGAAGACAAAAAGGAGATAGTCTCACATCAACTAGGCGTATCAACGGGCTATGGAGATGCCCATCAATAGATATCAATGTGAGTGAGTAGGGATTGCCATGCAACGGATGCACTAGAGCTATAAGTTTATGAAAGCTCAAAAAAGAAACTAAGTGGGTGTCCATCCAACTCGCTTGCTCACGAAGACCTAGGGCAATTTGAGGAAGCCCATCATTGGAATATACAAGCCAAGTTCTATAATGAAAATTCCCACTAGTATATGAAAGTGACAACATAGGAGACTCTCTATCATGAAGATCATGGTGCTACTTTGAAGCACAAGTGTGGTAAAAGGATAGTAACATTGCCCCTTCTCTCTTTTCTCTCTTTTTTTCTTTTTTTTATATGGGCCTTCTCTCATTTTTTTTTTTGCCTCTTTTATTTTTTTATTTTTCGTCCGGAGTCTCATCCCGACTTGTGGGGGAATCATAGTCTCCACCATCCTTCTCCCCACATGGGACAATGCTCTAATAATGAAGATCATCACACTTTTATTTACTTACAACTCAAGAATTACAACTCAATACTTAGAACAAAATATGACTCTATATGAATGCCTCTGGCGGTGTACCGGGATGTGCAATGAATCAAGAGTGACATGTATGAAAGAATTATGAACGGTGGTTTGCCACAAATACGATGCCAACTACATGATCGTGCAAAGCAATATGACAATGATGGAACGTGTCATAATAAACGGAACGGTGGAAAGTTGCATGGCAATATATCTCGGAATGGCTATGGAAATGCCATAATAGGTAGGTATGATGGCTGTTTTGAGGAAGGTATATGGTGGGTGTATGGTACCGGCGAAAGTTGCGCGGTACTAGAGAGGCTAGCAACGGTGGAAGGCTGAGAGTGCGTATAATCCATGGATTCAACATTAGTCATAAAGAACTCACATACTTATTGCAAAATTCTATTAGCTATTGAAACATACTACACGCATGCTCCTAGGGGGATAGATTGGTAGGAAAATACCATCGCTCGTCCCCGACCGCCACTCATAAGGAAGACAATCAATAAATAAATCATGCTCCGACTTCATCACATAACGGTTCACCATACGTGCATGCTACGGGAATCACAAACTTTAACACAGGTATTTCTACCAATCCACAATTACTCACTAGCATGACTCTAATATCACCATCTTTATATCTCAAAACAAATGCAAGGAATCAAACTTCTCATAGTATTCAATGCTCTTTATATGAAAGTTTTTACTATATCCCTCTTGCAACGGACAAACTACTCCAAGAAAAATATAAGTGAAGATCAATGAGTAGTTGAATAATTATGTAGCTATATGAAGACTCTCTCTCATAAATAAAATTTCAGATCTTAAGTACTTTATTAAAACAGCAAGCAAAACAAAATAAAATGACATTCTAAAAATAGCACACATCATGTGAAGAAGAAAAAACTTAGGGTTAACCGATACTGACCGATAATTCTTGATGAAGAAAGGTGGGATGCCTACCGGGGCATCCCCAAGCTTGAGCTTTTGTGTCTCCTTAATTCCTTTTATATCACGGTTTCCCTAAATCTTAAAAACTTCATCCACACAAAACTCAACAAGAACTCGTGAGAAAAGTTAGTATAAATCAAATACAAAACCTTATCATTCTCTACTGTAGAAAATCACTAAAATTATTATTTGACATTGCATACTAAATGCCTCTGCATATTTAATACTCCTATCCTCAAATAGAATCATTAAACAAGCAAACATATGCAAACAATGCAAACATAACAGCAATCTGTCAAAACAGGACAGTCTGTAAAGAGTGCAATTTTACTCATACTAACCTAACTCCAAAAATTCTAAAAACTTACCACACTGTATAAAATTTGAAATTTCTCAACGTGTAAAAAATTTCAAGATTTTATCATGTTCTGACTTTCCATAAGAATTCAGACAACAATAGAAAACTTTCTGTTTTCAAAACAGCAACATATAGACTTGCAAAATAAGCATGGTAAAGGCTATACTTGACACTTTTATTGAAATAAAAGATGAAAAACATTAATCTAAATAACAGAAAGCAAATACTAATAAAATAAAATGATGCTCCAAGCAAAACTCATATCATGTGACGAATAAAAATATAGCTCCAAGTAAGGTTACCGATAATGTTGGAGACGAATGAGGGGATGCCATCCGGGGCATCCCCAAGCTTAGTTGCTTGGATCTTCCTTGAATATTAACTTGGGGTGCCTTGGGCATCCCCAAGATTAGGGTCTTGTCACTCCTTATTCTCCTCATATCGATATCTCACCCAAAACTTGAAAACTTCATTCACACAAAACTTAACGGAACTTTCGTGAGATCCGTTAGTATAATAAAACAAATCATTCACTTTGGTACTGTCAAGACAAGATTCAAAATTTTTCTCACATGATACCTACTGTACCCTATCATTTCTACAATTTATATTGAGCAATATAAGCCATAGAAACTAGAAAACAAGCAAACTATGCATCGAAAACAGAATCTGTCAAAAACAGATCAGTCTGTAAAGATCTGAATTAAGGTCATACTTATGTAACTATAAAAATTCTTAAAAATTAGGAAAACGTATAAAATTTGTATATCAATCTTGTGTAAAAAAATCAGATCAAAATCACGTTCGAGTGAATTTTAGAAATTCCTGGACTGGGCGCAAAAGTTTCTGTTTTTGCACAGAATCAAGTCAACTATCATCCACACTATCCCAAAGGCTTTACTTGGCACTTTATTGAAACAAAAGCTATAAAACATGATTACTACAGTAGAATAATCATGTGGACACACAAAAACAGTAGGGTTAAATGTTGAGTTGTCTCCCAACAAGTGTTTTTCTTTAATGCCTTTTTATCTAGGCATGATGATTTCTATGATGCTCACATGGAAGATAAGAATTGAAACACAAAGAGAGCATCATGAAGAATATGACTAGCACATTTAAGTCTAACCCACTTCCTATGCATAGGGATTTTGTGAGCAAATAACTTATGGGAACAAGAATCAACTAGCATAGGAAGGCAAAACAAGTATAACTTCAAAATTCTCACATAGAGAGGAAACTTGATATTATTGCAATTCCTACAAGTATATACTCCTCCCTCATAATAATTTTCAGTAGCATCATGAATGAATTCAACAATATAACCACCACATAAAGCATTCTTTTCATGATCCACAAGCATAGAATTTTTATTACTCTCCACATAAGCAAATTTCTTCTCATGAATAGTAGTGGGAGCATCATATGAAACTTGAATACTATAAATTGTTTCCACATTAAAAGAGTAATGTTCAGTAAAAGGATATTCAAAATTATGACAATAATTATCACTACTTTTTATAACATAAGTATCCTCACAATAATCATCATAAGTAGCAACTTTGTTCTCATCATAGTCAATTGAAACCTCTTCCGAAATAGTGGAATCATTACTAAATAAAGTCATGACCTCTCCAAATCCACTTTTATCATTATAATAAGATTCAACACCCTCCAAAATAGTGGGATCACTACTTCCTAAAGTTGACACTCTTCCAAACCCACTTTCATCAATATACTCATCGTAAATAGGAGACATGCTATCATCATGATAAATTTGCACATTAAAACTTGGGGGACTAAAAATATCATCTTCACTAAACATATCATCCCCAAGCTTGGGACAAACATTAATTGCAGCAAATAAATTCTCAAGCATGTCATTCTCATCAAACATAGCATCCCCAAGCTTGCACCTTTGCATATCATAAGCATAATCACTTTCATCATTAATAGTACGAATAGCACCAATAGTATAGCAATTATTATCATCACAATGAGTAATAGGCATAACAATAACAGGAGCAACATCATTTGGGAGGAATACCTTTTTACCTTTGCTTCTCCATCTTTTCTTTTTCTTCTCCACATCATGTGTGGGTTTAATCACCTTTTTGGAGCTCTTTATTGATGAGGTTGGTTGAATAAAAAGCCCCCCCTCGTTACCTGATTCATCATCAGAAAAAATAGGAGGATATTGGGAAACCTCTTCCCCTTCATTAGTATTCTCTTCATCTTCTATTTGTTTTCTTGTCTTCAAGTAATTGGTAATATAAGGATTCTCAATGTAATTCACCACACAATACATATAAATTTCATTTAGATCAAAATCAATTATATTCATGAGAACCCAATCTGGAACATCGTTAGTTTTATGTTTCATTTCTTCATACCCCAAAAACAGACTAAGTTCATTATGATGCTCAAGGGTAATGAGGTTATCACAATTTTTGGACACAATTCGATCATGAAATAATTCACATTGGAAATTAAAATGACCATGTTCATTGCAAAGTTCACAAGGATGGCGAGAAAAATTAAATCTTTCAGCACAAACATCTAGCTTCTCTTGCAACCATTTAGTTTCTAAATACTTATGCCTCTTGCAAAATCTATCTTCCCTTTTTAGTGTGTAATTGCACACTCTATGCACTCCACAAAAATTGACATGCTTATAAGAAACATTTTTATCATGACTAGGGCAATCATCATTAGTACTATGGATATTCAAAGAATTCATACTAACAACATTGCAATCATGCTCATCATTCAAAGACTTAGTGCCAAAAAATTTATTGCATTCTTCTTCTAACACTTTGGCACAATTATCGGTATCCTTATTTTCACGAAAGACATTAAAAAGATGAAGCATATGAGGCAACCTCAATTTCATTTTTTTTTGTAGTTTTGTTTTATAAACTAAACTAGTGATAAAACAAGAAACTAAAAGATTCAATTGCAAGATCTAAAGATATACCTTCAAGCACTCACCTCCCCGGCAACGGCGCCAGAAAAGAGCTTGATGTCTACTACGCAACCTTTCTCCTTGTAGACGTTGTTGGGCCTCCAAGTGCAGAGTTTTGTAGGATAGTAGCAAATTTCCCTCAAGTGGATGACCAAAGGTTTATCAATCCGTGGGAGGCGTAGAATGAAGATGGTCTCTCTCAAACAACCCTGCAACCAAATAACAAAGAGTCTCTTGTGTCCCCAACACACCCAATACAATGGTAAATTGTATAAGTGCACTAGTTCGACGAAGAGATCGTGATACAAGTGTAATATGGATGGTAGATATAGGTTTTTGTAATCTGAAAATATAAAAACAGCAAGGTAACTAGTAACAAAAGTGAGCAAAAACGGTATTGCAATGCTTAGAAACAAGGCCTAGGGTTCATACTTTCACTAGCGCAAGTTCTCTCAACAATGATAACATAATTAGATCATATGGCAATCCCTCAATGTGCAACAAAGAGTCACTCCAAAGTCACAAATAGCGGAGAATAAACGAAGAAATTATTGTAGGGTACGAAACCACCTCAAAGTTATTCTTTCTGATCGATCTATTGGGCTATTCCTATAAGTGTCACAAACAGCCCTAGAGTTCGTACTAAAATAACACCTTAAGACACACATCAACCAAAACCCTAATGTCACCTAGATACTCCAATGTCACCACAAGTATCTGCGGGTTTGATTATACGATATGCATCACACAATCTCAGATTCATCTATTCAAACCAACACAAAGAACTTCAAAGAGTGCCCCAAAGTTTCTACCGGAGAGTCAAGATGAAAACGTGTGCCAACCCCTATGCATAAGTTCACAAGGTCACAGAACCCGCAAGTTGATCACCAAAACATACATCAAGTGGATCACGTGAATATCCCATTGTCACCACAGATAAACACATGCAAGACATACATCAAGTGTTCTCAAATCCTTAAAGACTCAATCCGATAAGATAACTTCAAAGGGAAAAACTCAATTTATACAAGAAGGTAGGGGGGGGGGGGGGGGGGGAAAAGAAAAAGGGGGGGGGCGGACGGGAAGGGGGTGGAAACACATTAAGATCCAACTATAATAGCAAAGCTCACGGTACATCAAGATCGTGCCAAATCAAGAACACGAGAGAGAGAGAGATATCAAACACATAGCTATTGGTACATACCCTCAGCCCCGAGGGTGAAATACTCCCTCCTCATCATGGAGAGCGCCGGGATGATGAAGATGGCCACCGGTGATGGTTTCCCCCTTCGGCAGGGTGCCGGAACGGGCTCCCGATTGGTTTTTCGTGGCTACAGAGGCTTGCGGCGGCGGAACTCCCAATCTAGGTTCTGTTCTGGGTTTTTTGGGATTTATAAGAGGTGTTGGCGTCGGGGACAGGTCAAGGGGGCCCACGAGGCGACGACAAGGACGGGGGGCGTGCCCTAGGGGGGGCGCGCCCTCCACCCTTGTGGTGGCCTCCGGACTCCCCTCCGATATCTTTTCGTTCCAGTATTATTCATATTTTCCAAAAATATTCTCCGTAAATTTTCAGGCCAATTGGACTCCGTTTGATATTCCTTTCCTGCGAAACTCAAAAAACAGAAACTGGCACTGGGCTCTAGGTTAATAGGTTAGTCCCAAAAATCATATAAAATAGCATATAAATGCATATAAAACATCCAAGATGGATAATATAATAGCATGGAACAATCAAAAATTATAGATACGTTGGAGACGTATCACGTACCTGAGATATAATGTTTTATTCGTTGCCCATTAGAAACCTTCGGGTTAGTACCTTCGGCATTATTTATCTTGATGGCTCCGGATCGATAAACCTCCTCGATAACATAGGGTCCTTCCCATTTGGAGAGGAGTTTTCCTGCAAAGAATCTGAAACGAGAGTTGTACAAAAGAACATATTCTCCAACTTTGAACTCACGCTTTTGGATTCTTTTGTCATGCCATCTTTTAACTTTTTCTTTAAATAACTTGGCATTTTCATAGGCTTGGGTTCTCCATTCATCTAGTGAGCTAATATCAAATAACCTCTTGTCACCGGCAAGTTTGAAATCATAGTTGAGTTCTTTAATTGCCCAATATGCTTTATGTTCTAACTCAAGAGGCAAATGACAAGCTTTTCCATAAACCATTTTATACGGAGACATACCCATAGGATTTTTATATGCTGTTCTATAAGCCCAAAGTGCATCATCTAACTTCTTAGACCAATTCTTTCGGGACCTATTGACAGTTTTTTGTAATATTAATTTTATTTCTCTATTGCTAAGTTCAACTTGACCACTAGACTGAGGATGATAAGGTGATGCAATTCTATGGTTAACATCATATTTAGCAAGCATTTTACGGAAAGCACCATGAATAAAATGTGAACCACCATCAGTCATTAAATATCTAGGGACTCCAAACCTTGGGAAAATGACTTTCTTAAGCATTTTAATAGAGGTGTTGTGATCAGCACTACTAGTTAGAATAGCTTCTACCCACTTAGTAACATAATCAACAGCAACCAAAATATGCGTATACCCATTAGAGGAAGGAAAAGGTCCCATGTAATCAAATCCCCAAACATCAAATGGTTCAACAGCAAGAGAATAATTCATAGGCATTTCCTGATGCTTACCAATATTACCAATTCTTTGACATTCATCACAAGATAAAATAAACTTACGGGCATCCTTGAAGAGAGTAGGCCAATAAAAACCAGATTGCAATACCTTGTGAGCAGTTCTATCTCCCGCATGATGTCCTCCATAAGCTTCGGAGTGACATTTTCGTAGGATTTGTCCCTGTTCATGCTCAGGTACACAACGTCTAATAATACCATCTACTCCTTCTTTATAAAGATGTGGGTCATCCCAAAAGTAATGTCTTAAATCATAGAAGAATTTTTTCTTTTGTTGGTATGTGAAGCTAGGTGGTATATATTTAGCAACAATATAATTGGCATAATCAGCATACCGAGGGGTGTTATGAGAAACATTTATTGCAGCTAATTGTTCATCAGGAAAACTATCATTAATAGGTTGTGGGTCATCAAGAATATTTTCTAACCTAGACATGTTATCAGCCAAGGGGTTCTCAGCTCCCTTTCTATCAGTGATATGTAAATCAAATTCTTGTAACAAAAGAACCCACCTAATGAGTCTAGGTTTAGCATCCTTCTTTTTCATAAGATATTTTATAGCAGCATGATCGTTGTGAACAGTCACTTTAGAATCAACAATGTAAGATCTAAATTTATCACAAGCAAACACAACTGCTAAAAATTCTTTTTTAGTAGTAGCATAATTTCGTTGAGCATTGTCCAGAGTTTTACTAGCATAATGAATAACATTTAATTTCTTATCGACTCTTTGTCCTAGAACAACACCAACAGCATAATCACTAGCATCACACATAATTTCAAAAGGCAAGTTCCAATCAGGTGGTTGAATAATAGGTGCAGAAATCAAAGCTTTCTTAAGAGTTTCGAAGGCTTCTACACAATCATCATCAAAAACAAATGGAACATCCTTTTGTAAAAGATTTGTAAGAGGCCTAGAAATTTTAGAGAAGTCTTTAATAAACCTCCTATAGAAACCAGCATGACCGAGGAAACTACGGATACCTTTGATATCTTTAGGGCATGGCATTTTCTCAATTGCATCAACTTTAGCTTTATCCACCTCAATACCTCGTTCAGAAATTTTATGTCCCAAGACAATACCTTCATTAACCATGAAGTGGCACTTCTCCCAATTCAAGACAAGATTAGTTTGCTCGCATCTCTGCAAAACTCGATTAAGGTTGCTCAAGCAATCATCAAAAGAAGTTCCGTAAACAGAGAAATCATCCACGAAAACCTCAACAATCTTTTCACAAAAATCAGAGAATATAGTAGTCATACATCTTTGAAAAGTAGCAGGTGCATTGCATAAACCAAAAGGCATACGTCTATAAGCATAAGTTCCAAAAGGGCAAGTAAAGGTGGTTTTCTCTTGATCAGGTTGTGAGACAGGTATTTGAGAAAAACCGGAATATCCATCAAGAAAGCAAAAATGTGTGTGCTTTGATAGTCTTTCTAATATTTGATCAATAAAAGGCAGAGGGTAATGATCTTTTCTAGTAGCTTTATTTAGTTTTCTAAAATCAATTACCATTTTGTAGCCAGTAACAATTCTTTGTGGAATAAGTTCATTCTTATCATTAGGAACAACGGTAATACCTCCTTTTTTAGGGACACAATGAACGGGACTTACCCATCTACTATCAGCTATGGGATAGATTATACCTGCTTCTAGAAGCTTCAGTATTTCTGTTCTTACCACTTCTTTCATTTTAGGATTTAAACGTCATTGGTGATCAGCAACGGGTTTAGCATCAGGCTCCATATTAATTTTATGCTGACCGAGAGTGGGACTAATGCCCTTTAAATCATCAAGAGTATATCCAATGGCAGCTCGGTGCTTCTTCAGAACCTTCAATAATCTTTCTTCTTCATGTTCTGAAAGGTTAGCACTAATAATAACAAGATAAATCTTTTTCTCATCAAGATAAGCATATTTCAAAGTGCCTGGTAATTGTTTTAATTCAAACACAGGATCACCTTTAGGTGGAGGAGGACCTCCTAGAGTTTCAATAGGCAAATTGTGTTTAAATAGAGGACGTTGATCAAAGAAAATCGTATCTATTTCATTTCTTTCATGCAGATGCATATCATTTTCGTGGTCTAGCAAATATTGTTCTAGTGGATCGGTAGGAGGCACAACAATAGAAGCAAGACCAATTATTTCATCCTTACTAGACAATTTTTCCTTATGATGTTTTCTACTAAACTTGGAAAAATTAAACTCATGAGATTCATTACCAAAACTAACACCTACGGTTTGTTTCTCATAATCCATTTTAGCATTGATGGTGTTCAAGAAAGGTCTACCAAAGATAATGGGACAAAAGTCATCTTGTGGGGAACCAAGAACAAGAAAATCAGTAGGGTATTTTATTTTCCCACACAAGACTTCAACATCTCTAACAATCCCAAGTGGTGTGATGGTGTCCCTATTAGCAAGGTTAATAGTAACATCTATGTCTTCTATTTCAGCGGGTGCTATATCATTCATAATTTCTTGATATAAGGTAAAATGAATGGCACTCACGCTAGCACCTATGTCGCATAAACCATGATAACAGTGATCTCCTATTTTAACTGAGACAACAGGCATGCCAACAACGGGTCTATGTTTATCTTTTTCATCGGGTTTGGCAATTCTAGCAGCTTCATCACAAAAGTAAATAACATGCCCATCTATATTTTCAACCAAGAGATCTTTAACCATAGCAACACTAGGTTCTACTTTGATTTGTTCAGCAGGTTTGGAAGTTCTAATATAACTTTTGTTGACCACAGTTGAGACTTTAGCATGTTTCTTTATCCTAACAGGGAAATGTGGTTTTTCAATATAAGCAGTAGGCACAACTGGATCAACATTGTAAATAATAGTTTCATCTTTACCTACTACTGGTTCTTTAATTTTTTCTTTGATAGGTGGGTGATATTTAAACCACTTCTCCTTAGGGAGGTCAACATGAGTAGCAAATGATTCACAAAAGGAGGCTACTATCTCAGAGTCAAGTCCATATTTAGTGCTAAACTTTTGAAAAGCATCGGTATTCATAAAAGATTTAACACAATCATACTTGAGCTTAATACCTGACTCTTTACCTTCGTCGAGTTCCCAATCTTCAGAGTTGCGTTTAATTCTTTCTAAAAGATCCCACCGGAAATCAATAGTCTTCTTCATAAAGGAACCAGTACAAGAAGTATCAAGCATGGATCGATCATCACGAGAAAGCCGAGCATAAAAATTCTGAATAATAATTTCTCTTGAGAGCTCATGATTGGGGCATGAATATAACAATGACTTAAGCCTCCCCCAAGCTAGAGCGATACTTCCTCCTTCACGAGGCCAAAAATTATATATGTAATTCCGATCATGATGAACTAGATGCATAGAATAAAATTTTTGGTGAAATTCCAATTTCAATCGATTCCAATTCCAAGATCCAATATCATTGCATAGCCTATACCATGCCAATGCTTTTCCCTTCAAAGTTAAAGGGAAAACCTTCTTCTTAGCTTCATCTCCAGGTAAACCTGCAAGCTTAAATAATCCACAAATTTCATCCACATATATCAAGTGCATATCAGGATGTTCGGTTTTCATCTCCTGCATAAGGATTAACTAGCAGTTGTTTTATCATACCCGAAGGAATTTAATAACCAATATTTTTAGTAGGTGCATTAGGTTGAGGGGTAACTAATTGTGGTTCCGGTCAAGGTGAAGATACCCCGAACAAACCCCTCAAAGGATTGTTCTCCATAGTAGCAAGTGACAATAAATTTCAGCACGTAGTAATAATTTTTCCTTACCGATTTCCACTTACCAAGAGCGCTTCACTCCCCGGCAACGGCGCCAGAAAAGAGCCTTGATGACCCACAAGTATAGGGGATCAATCGTAGTCCTTTCGATAAGTAAGAGTGTCGAACCCAACGAGAAGCAGAAGGAAATGACAAGCGGTTTTCAACAAGGTAATGTCTGCAAGCACTGAAATTATAAGTAACGAGTAGTTTGGTAGCAAGATAATTTGTAACGAGCAAGTAACGGTAATGGTAATAAAAGTGCAGCAAGGTAGCCCAATCCTTTTGAGGCAAAGGACATGCCAAAACGATCTCTTACGATAAGCAAAGCGTTCTTGAGGGTACACGGGAATTTCATCTAGTCACTTTCATCATGTTGGTTTGATTTGTGTTCGCTAGTTTGATAATTTGATATGTGGGTGGACTGGTGCTTAGGTGCTGTTCTTACTTGAACAAACCTCCTACTTATGATTAACCCTCTCGCAAGCATCCGCAACTACGAGAAAAAGTATTAAGAATAAATCTAATCATAGCATTAAACTTTTGGATCCAAATCAGTCCCTTACGGAATAGCGAATAAACTAGAGTTTAAGCTTCTGTCACTCTCGCAACCCATCATCTAATAACTACTCCACAATGCATTCCCTTAGGCCCTAATAAGGTGAAGTGCCATGTAGTCGACGTTCACATGACACCACTAAGGGAATCACAACATACATATCATCAACATATCGAACACATATCAAGTTCACATGATTACTTGCAACAAAATTTCTCCTGTGACCTCAAGAACAAAAGTAACTACTCACTAATGATAATCATGCTCAAGATCAGAGGGGTATTAAATAGCATAATGGATCTGAACATATAATCTTCCACCAAATAAACCATATAGTAATCAACTACAAGATGTAATCAACACTACTAGTCACCCACAAGTACCAATCTATAGTTCCGGTACAAAGATTGAACACAAAAGATGAACTAGGGTTTGAGAGGAGATGGTGTTGTTGAAGATGTTGATGGAGATTGCCCTCCCCAAGATGGGAGAGTTGTTGGTGATGATGATGACGATGATTTCCCCCTCCGGGAGGGAAGTTCCCCCGGCGGAATCGCTCCGCCGGAGGGCAAAAGTGCTCCTGCCCAAGTTCCGCCTCGAGACGGCGGCGCTTCATCCCGAAAGTCCTCTCCTTATTTTTTCTAGGTCAAAATGACTTATATACCAGAAGAGGGGCACCGGAGGTGGGCCGAGGAGGGCACAACCCACCAGGGCGCGCCTGGGCTTCTTGGCGCGCCCAGGTGGGTTGTGCCCACCTGGTGGGCCCCCTCTGGTACTTATTGGCTCCAATAATTCTTATATATTCCATAAAAATTCCTCTTGAAATTTCAGCTCATTTGGAGTTGTGCAGAATAGGTAGCCTGACGTAGCTTTTTCAGGTCCAGATTTCCAGGTGCCGGAATTCTCCCTCTTTGTGTGAACCTTTCATATTATGAGAGAAAAGTCATTAGAATTACTTCAAAAAGCATTATTATGCATAAAAACATCATAAATAACAGTAGGAAAACATGATGCAAAATGAACGTATCACCGCCGCGCCGGCCATAGACTAGTGCAGTGTATCCGTGTCGTGGGAGTGGAGCTCCGCATGACCGCACGTGCACATAGTTTTTACTTTTTAGTTAAAATATTTCTAAAATTGATATGTCGTGGGAGTGGAATCTTGTTGTGCTTGTGGTGTCAAAGAGATGGTTGGTCCAGATATGATCATTGTTGTAGTTTATCGATCGCTATTTTGATTGCTTCAGGTTTTTTTTTTTTTTTTTTGCCCTCGCCAGAGTATAACTTTGGTCTTGTATGACTTTGCTATTTGCCGACATATTTACTTATGTGAGTCTGTTTGTATTGTTTGTGTGTACTAATTACGCGGAGGTCGAATGTGTGCTCATTGTGTTTGTATTCACTTGATGCTTCATTTTAAGTAAAAAAAATCTAACTTTATTATATATATATAAAAGAAGGGCCCGAATAGTCAGGGGTCCCATAAAGCAAACCGATGTGCTCGCTATGGGAGGAGTTTTCCACCGACCTCTACTAGCCCAACAAACTATGAACATGCACGAAAAAATGGGCTAGGCCCAGTTTGCGTTTTTTCTTAAATTGTCATCAACAAAATTGCCATGTACAAAAAATAAAGCATACTAGTAATGTGCAAAAAAATGACAGGTTTTTAAAAACAGAAAAATTATGTAATTCCATGTAACCAAAAAGATACAATTATAAAATTGTAATGATTTGATGCAAAAAAAAAATGTTTTACACCAATGGCAATTTTGCCATGCCGTTTTGTGTTAAGATTTTTTTGTGTGAAATTTGTCATGGTCCGAAAGTAAAATTTGTCATGCCATGATCCAAAAATAAATTTGTCATTCTATGAAAATAAATTTGCCATGGTTTAAAACTAAAATTGTCATGGAAAGTGAAATTTTCCGTGGTCTATAAATTAAAATTGCTATGGTGCATTAAATAAAATTGCTATGGTGCATTAAATAAAATTGCAATGGTCCATAAATAAAGTTACCCTGGTTCATTCTTTCTCGTGATAAAGTACAAAAAAGATTTAATAAAAATGCCATGAACGAATTGAAAAAGGAATATTTTTTTCGAAATTTTCCATGTATCTAACACTAATTTTTGCATATTTTTGCCATCTCGTTAAAAGGGGAAAAATATTGTGAATTTGCCATGTATCTAAAATAGTTTATTTGCATATTTTGTTACCCTTGCTAAAAAGACAAAAAGAAAAGGAGGTGGGACTTCAAACCCAGATTTCCCAGGTGGAAGCTACATGCCCTTAGCCAGTGCGGTGGGCTTGTGTGTTTGATTAGTACACCGTTCGCGTTTCATTTGTTTCTGCGCGAAAACATAAAAAAAAATTCAAAAAAACTTTCAATCTATTCATCTTCAATCATGGTAGTACAACGAACATCAGAAATAATAAAAATTACATCCAGATCTGTAGACCACCTAATAGCGACTACAAGCACTGAAGCGAGCCGAAGGCGCGCCGCCATCATCGCCCCTCCCTCGCCGGAGTCGGGCACAACTTGTTGTAGTAGACAATCGGGAAGTCGTCGTGCTAAGGCCTCATAGGACCAGCGCACCAGAACAGCAACCGCCGCCGACGAAGAATAACGTAGATCGAAAGGATCCAACTCGAAGACACACGAACATAAACGAACAACAACCAGATCCGAGAAAATCCACCGAGGATAGATCCGCCGGAGACACACCTCCACACGCCCACCAACGATGCTAGACGCACCACCGGAATGGGGGCTAGGCGGGAAGACCTTTATTCCATCTTCAGAGAGCCGCCGCCGTCTCGTCTTCCTGAGCAGGACACAAACCTTAACAAAACATGAAGGAACGACTAACAACGAAGCCCTTCCGCCGGCACTTGCCAAAATCCACCGTGCCCCCATGGCCCTAAGGCCACTGGAGACGAGGCGGACCTGTGACAGCGCCGGCGAGAGGCACAAACCCTATATTTGTTTCCGTGGTCTGTGTGTTATATCAAACGATGAAAACGGGGTTCGCGGCACACATCTAAAAAACTGACATCGGATATTTGTAATTCCGAAAAACAAAGCCCTCGTCGCCCCAAGTCTAGAAAATATAGTAGTACTACTATTTTATCGTAATGATGATAAACCACAATCTTCTGAAGCATTTAGTCCATCCATCCAACTGCTGATGCTAAAGTCGTCGGAATCTTGGTCGCCCTCGCCCATTTTTTTGGGAGCAAAACAAATAGGAGTACTGCTCCACACTTTATGGCTAGTTGACATGAGATCAGATCAGATCAGAATAGTGAATGCTCTGGCCTTTTGAGTACAACAAGAGCATTTTCTTGGAGGAGTGGAGAAAGGGGAAAAGAGACGAGAGTCAGAGAAAGGAGTAGCCACATTCAATATTTGCCTGCTCAACCCAGGAGTCAGCTGCTCTCCCTGACGAAAAACCAGTAGAACCCACAGGGCCGGGAGGAAAAAGGTTTACCAGGACCATGCGTTTTGCGCCATAATATAACTCACGCTGGCGCATTTAAGTGGTGCGGCCTTGCATGTTCCCTGACGTGTGGATCCACCTACAGCACACGAAGTATACAAACAGGGAACACATCATGGGGAAAATTGAGAAACGATGTGAGATTTCAGTAACAAAAGGCTTGGCGTCAACTTTTGAAAGAAACTTCCGCTCTACGTACATTGCCAATGTCCGGAGCTATTAAAAGACGAGATTCCTATCGTGATGTCTGACTATCTGCTTGCTCCTTGCTGCTGGTCCAGCCAACACGCACATTGACCGTGTCAGTGGATCACGAGTAGAATTAACTCGTACTTCACCTCACCTTTTCTTTATACTGTCGGTTTACTGTTCGGTCTGGGGCTAAATAGTACTCCCTCCTCCTTATATAGCCTACGAAAACGACTTATATTTTGATACAGAGTAGTACGTGGTAGTTTTTTCAGATGTGCTAAATACCTTCTAGGCTATTAGAGCAACACAGTAGTCCAGAGGCGGAAGACGAAAAAAAATTAAGGTGTGGAAAAATTTGAAGTAAAAAAATTCATGTGAATCCTCCAAAAAATAACCAAATATAGGAGAATAATAAAATCATTAAGCCAGCCACCAGACATCTTGTTGCGTAACTCGGTCTTGATGATTTTCAAGGAGTTGACTAAGAAAATGTGTTTGCACCTGTTGCTCGACTTGAGACGGCGAGGCTGCTCCTAGCTATGGCAGCACAAGAGGATTGAAAGGTTTTTATATGAATGTTAAATCTCCTTTCCTCAACAATGATCCCATAAAAGAAGTGTACGGAGAACAACTTCTTGGCTACGAGAAAAAGAAGGCAAAGAACAGAAAATTTGCAAGCTCAACGAGGCACTATATATAAGGGCTAGCGACCAAGAGCTTGGAACAAAGTTAGACCAAAGTTTGACATGTCTCAATTTCAAGAGATATTCCTTCGAGCACGCGGTCTATACAAGAAAATCCAAAAAGGTGCAAATTGCATGCGTCATCAAAAAATTATTCATTCATTTTTCTGATCGCAAGTTACGAAAAGTTCTGTCGAGAGCAAACCACCAAGATAATCGATCAGATCGTTGTGCAATGGAAGACGCAGTTAGACGTGCATGTGCTAGACAACACATCAATCAAGCTACCTGTTTGTGCGCTTCCTAGCTTTGCATATACGTTCGTTGTGCATGGCAGCACATCAATCAAGCTGCGTGCTTGTGTACTTCCAATCTGGGTTTGCATATACGTGCCTTGCGCTTGGCTAAGGGTCTAACAAACAATATATGCATAGGTATAGAAAGTTTTTGGCACAAAATCAAGGTGTGGCGGCTGCCACACCTTGGTACTCCGCCAGTGCAGTAGTCATATAAGCCCAATCGCCATAATTTCATAATAAAAAATATATGTATGATGATTTTGGTTGAAAAAAGTCGCCTAGCAAAATCGTGAATCGGCCCTGAATCATCATAATTTATGGACGTCGCACCACATCAAGCACACGAGGCTTCATATTTGGATACTATGGGGTGTTCGTTTGGAGCGTGTTCCATCCGCCAACACTCGCGCAGAAGGCAAGCTCCCCCTCCCTCCCCATCCCCTAAGCGTAACTCCAACGTGCTAACCTCAATCGACTCGCGTTTTGTTCGCTTTTTATCTGTTTGGGTCGGCTTGTCCGCCCCCTTCTGCATTTGGGTCAGCCGACGCCCACCGCGCGGACCCAATTTTTACCTCGCGGCCGCCCTACGTCCATTTTTTTAGCTCTTTCGGCAAACATATGAAAATTTGGCCCTACTTCACATAATTCAAACAAAATATAAATATCTCATAGTTTCACAAGCAAATAAATATCCCATACTTTCTTTATCTTTATAGATCGGGAGTAGTGAAAAAAAAAATTCTATACGCCTTCCCTCCCTCTTTAATGAGAGATGCAAAATAAAAAAGTGAAGTAAGGAAGTACCCCCTCCGGTCCTTTTTACTCTGCATATAAGAATTGTCTGAAGTCAAACTTCGTAAAGTTTGACCATATTTATATAAGAAAATATTAACATCTACAATGCTAAATTTATACAATATGAAAACTAAAGTCATGACGCATCTAATGTTGTTGATTTCACATTCTGAATGTTGGTAATTTTTTCTATAAAATTGGTCAAAGTTTACGATGTTTGACTTCAGACAAATCTTATAAGCGAACTAAAAAGGACCGGAGGGAGTAGTTTACAAGCCAAATAAAATTGAAATTGTCTCAAATACATTTCATAGAAAAGGTAGCCAATACATCTACTAGTTGCCAACATGAGCCAACATATGCTCAATCAAGTCATCTTGTAGTTGAATGTGAGTTTCCCATTCACGCATTTGATGATGAAATGCAGTGAACTGTGCAAACATTACCGCTCCTCCATGCTCAATCACAACATTGTCACCCTAAAATTGAGACCCTTGCTCGTAGATTTCATCCGGACGCTCGCCCTCTACGATCATGTTGTGCATGATCACACAAGCAGTCATCATCTCCCACAACTTTTTGGTGGTCCAAGTTCTAGCAGGATACCGAACGATGCCTCGTCGAGATTGAAGAACACCAAAGGCACGCTCCACATCCTTCCTAGCACTCTCTTGCTTTTGGGCAAATCTCTTTCTCTTCTCTCCTACAGGGTTGGGATTGTCTTCACAAGAGTAGTCCACTGAGAAATATCGTCAGCTAGGTAGTATCCTTTGTTGTGGTGGTGGCCATTGATCTCAACATTGCCCTCCGGGCAATTGCCTTCTGCAAGCCTTGCAAACACAAGAGAGCGCTGGAGCACGTTGATATCGTTGTGAGATCCGGCCATGCCGAAGAAAAAGTGCCAAATTCAGAGATCTTGTGAAGCCACAGCCTCGAGTATGACAGTGCAAGCTTTGACATGGCCCATATATTGTCCCTGCCAAGCAGAAGGGCGGTTCTTCCACTCCCAGTGCATACAATCTATGCTACCAAGCATCCCCGGAAAGCCCCTGCTGGCATTGATCGCCAACAACAGGGTTGTATCTGCAGGAGTTGGCTCTCTCAAGTACTCTGGGCCAAACACTACTATCACAACCTTGCAGAAGCTATACATGAATTCTAGGCACGAGGACTCGCTCATTCGGACATACTCATCAGTGAGATCACCGAGAACTCCGTATGCGAGCATCTGAATAGTTGCAGTGCATATTTGATAAGAGGATAAGCCAGTCTTTCTCAGGGCATCCTGCTTGCACTCGAGATACTTAGCGTATGCCACCACCCCCTCCCAGATACGGCTGAACACATGTATAGCCATACGAAAACGGCGCCAGAATAGGTGGTGTTTGAAGAGCGGATTGGGGGACTCAAAGTAGTCCTTCCAGAGTAGGAAATGGCCGCTCCCTTGGTTGCGATTCAACGTCGAAGTGTGCCCCAGGATCGAGCCCCTAAACATTGGCCGATGCCTGCTAAGGTGGTCATGGACGACCAACGCAGCAGCCACAATCTCCTCATCATCGGATGAAGAATCATCTGAATCGCAAAAAAAATTATGGAAAAAGTACTCGTCGTCGGAGTCCATTTGTACCTTGCGGGCAAACCTCCGAACAGCTTGCGGGTGTCGTGGAAGAAGCTGGCCAGTGAAGAGCTTCGCGCCTCTCTGAGACCAGGTAGCAGGCCTTTCGGTGTCCGGCGAGCATGGCGGCGTCCGGAGAGCGAGGTTGCCGAGCTTGAGTACTCGTCGTTGGGGGTGGTGGCGTCGGGGATGGGTGCGACGGGGGGGGGGGGGGGGGGACGGTCACCAAACGCCGGAGTATGTGGCCGTCCAGTGGTGGCGTGCTGCTGGGGGAGGTATGTGGGTGCGGACGGCTGGCCTGGGCACAGGAACAGGGGGGTGGCGGCCGGGTGTGCTTGCTGTCCGTGGAAAGAAGAGGGAATGGCCAATGTGTCATCGACAGGCGGGCCAGGGGAAGGACAAGGGCGGGCGTCGCGCGCGTCTGTTTCGTCTTCGCGCCAACGCAAACGCGGCCCAAATTTGGGCCTGAAATGGGTTGTGCGCGGACAAAAAGCGAACGCGTGTCCATTTGGGTCGGCGCGTTGGGCTGACTTTTGTGTCCGCTTTGACCCAAACGAACACAGGACATTTTCACTGTTTTGACCCGTTTGCTTAAGTTTAGCACGATTTGACCCTATATTGAAAATATTTCAGGATTTGACCCATTTCAAAACGCCGTCAACTACGGCGTTTTGGTTACACGGAAGACGCCACAGCCTATGACGTTTGACTCTGGCCCACACACAATAGCTGGCGCTGATGTGGCAAAGCTAGACGCCATAGGAGCTAGCGTTTGCCCAAGACAACACTCTCCTGGCGTTTGGCCCAACCCCATAATTAGCAACTAAACAAATGATCAAATGGACTTGAGATATGTTTGCTAGCGTGTGCAACTGCGTACTAGAATCAAAGGTTTTGAGTAATGTAACAAGCATTTTAATTATATTTTTATTTTGAATTGTGAACTGATTGATTATTTAGTGTAATTAGTAGTAATAATGTTTGGCTCTAACTAATTCCATATTGTTCGTCCGTGGTTTTTTTTTTTTTTGACATGTGAGCTGACTGATTATTCACTGTAATTAGTAGCAATGTTTGTCCCCTACCTAATTCAGCATTGTTAGTTGGCCTGCAATTAACCAGACATTATTTCATAAGTTTAATTAAAATGAAAAACATAAACAAAACTACGCGTGGACCGGACGATGAGCTTGAACGCATGGCTGCCCTGGCTGGCGGAACCTCCGTCATTGTCCGGTCCGCTGTCGTTGTCATCGTTGTCGGATTCATTTCTGCAAACCGGCACCAAATCGGGACCTCCTCCGGCCAGCGTCACCGCTGAGCTGCCTCTAGTGCGGCAAGGCGAGGGCACCGCAATCCATGCCCGGTCGCCATGAATAAGGAGTCCTCCCTGGCGACCGCGGACACATGCAGGTGCCTTCTCTATTACCTTAGCCGCGGAGGCGTCGATACATTGCAGCAGAGCACTGTGACAGCGTCCGACAAGGAGGCAACGCGACGGGAGTGGTGCAATGCACAACTTATGGCCGCATTCGCGACGTCGAATGTCACCCTATAGTGTGTTCGGGCAGACCTCTACTTCGCATTGGCCTGGGCCAAGGACTAGTCCAGGCAGCGGAGGAAGCCAATCGGCTGCATCGCGACCACCAGGCGGCAGCCAGTCAGGGCCGTCGTGCCCTTTCACGGCTCATACGATGGCACCGCCGACAATGACAGCGGATCAGAGGACGACGGAGGTGCCACCGGCCAGGGCGGCCATGTATATGAGCTCACCGTCCGGTACCTCGCGTAGTTTCATTGTTGTTTTTATTTATTTTAATTGAACTTATGTAATATTGTCTGGTTAATTACGAGCCAACTAATAATACTGAATTAGTTAGAGTCCAAACATTGCTACTAATTATGATGAATAATCAGTTAGCTCACAGGTCAAAATAAAAATAAAAAATCCGCTGACTAACAATATGGAATTAGCTAGAACCGAACATTACTACTAATTACATTAAATAATGAGTCAGTTCACAAGTCAAAGAAAAAAACATAATTAAAACGCTTCTTCCAACACTCAAAACCTTTGATTCTAGTACACAGTTGCACACGCTAGCAAGCACATCTCATGTCCAGTGATCATTTGTTTAGTTGCTATTTGTGCTATAGACTGGGCTAGGCCAAACGCCAAGAGCAGTGGCGTTTTGGGCAAACGCCATCCCCTGTAGCGTCTCGCTTTGCCACGTCGGCGTCAGCTGGTGTGTGTGGGCCAGAGTCAAACGCCATAGACTGTGGCGTCTCCCATGTAACCAAAACGTCGTGGTTGATGGCGTTTCGAAATGGGTCAGATCCGAAAATATTTTCGATGTAGGGTCAAATCGTGCTAAACTTAAGCAACCGGGTCAAAACAGTAAAAAAGTCTCGAACACACGCGGACAGTTTAGGTTGACGCATTGGAGTTGCTCTAATGTCGCTCATCTCCTCTCCCTGTAATGGTGTAGACGACTAGACGCCCAAGGCGCCGGGAAGCGTGCGGCCACACACATCCTTTTCTGTCATGTTTTTTTGCCACCCGTGTCCTCTCCCACCATGTTATTCCACCCAGGCCCACATCTTGAACACCAATCATGTGAAAATATTGCTAATTGAGTTTTCTCCCCCTATGTAAAAACTTTGTAATGTAACTCAACTTCTTGTTTCAGTCTCTCAAATTGAGTGTGTGACTAATGAGGTGACACAACAAAAAACAGGAAAGAAAAAAAATATGTGATTGCGCAATATAGCGATTCTGTATTCGATATCTGCAAATCATCTCTGCAACCTTCATCAAATATCATAGACTATAGAAGTTGCCCCTACGGTCGAACGTACCGTAAGTGAAACGCCCTGTTCTCTACACAAGTAGCCCTTCCCCCTGGTGCAGTTAAAGTGCTCCTAAGAGCATCTACACTTGGAGTAGACAAATTCACGACCTCAAACGTCCGCATCCGGACATGTCCGCGGACACCGATCGATCAAGCCTCAATTTACTCATCTGCATCCGAATACCTCATACTAAGAATCTTAAATCCATACAAAAGCATACAAAGAAAATAAAGCATACGTACTACGTAGATCAACTAGTCTAGTCCACGTCGGAGATGTTCACTATCTCTGTGTCCGACGCCGGGTACATGGGCGGCAGCCGCAACTCTGGCTCCTGTGGGTCCTCCATGGCGGCCTCCGCATCCATCTCCGCTTCGACCTCGTTGAAGAAGGCATCGATCGCCTCCCGTTCCTGCCGGATAAACCGCCGATTAGCCTCCACATAGGCATTATCCTGGATGGACTTCAGGATGGCATGCTGCTTCGCCATCTCGTCCACTTGGGCAACCGCGAACTCCGCCTCCGCGTGCTCCATGTTGAAGCCCGGAGTCGGCGCCAGCTCCTGCTCCGCCTCCTTGTCGTCCTCTGGATCCGCCACCTTCAATGGAGCCGGCTGCCGCTCCTTTCCCTCCTCCTCCTCCGGCTTCGGCGAGTCCGGAGGCACCTCGGCAGCGATACGGGCGGCTCGCGCGGCGCGCCTCGCCCGGATCTCCTGCTCGATCTGGTACCGACGCTCTAGCGTGAGCATGGCGTAGGTGGTTATCTTCTTCCAGACCATGACAAAGCTGAAGAGCGTGGGAAGAGCGCCGGAACGGGAGAGAGGAGGTGGATGGGCTCGGGCTGGCGGCGCGGAGAGGGAGGAGGTGGATGGGCTAGGGTTTGGGGACGTCTGCCGACTTAAATAGCCGAATTTGCCTCGGGCGGCGAGCCGAACCGGCGCCACGCGGTGTTCACACCCCCCACTGGAGGAGACGTCCGTCGGACCGCCGGGTTTCCGGACGATTCTGCGTGGGACCCCGACGTCAAACTGACGAGGCGAACATGCCCGGACGCCCCATATCCGCCTCATATTTGGGCCGGATATAAGGGATGCCGGTCAGCCCGGGCGTTTGAGAAGCCCGTCTGGATTGAATTTTCGTGACCAATCAGTGACCAGACCATCATTTGAGACGGGTTTAGGGCGTCCGGTTGTTGTAGATGCTCTAAGCTAATTGCCAGGTGCCCCTCAAAAAAAAAAATCACCAGGCGAGAAGAAAGGCTGTATCCAACAAATATTAATAGTGGCTCCAAATATTAATGGAGGCAAATGAGTCTTGTTTCATCAATGCCGTCCGCGTCAGCTCCTAGGACGGAGCAATTCCGGAAGTGGCTTGGGACGGGAGGAAATCCGCGTAGCCGAGGCCGAGCAGAGACGTCCCCTTCGGATCTGGTGGCGAGGCCACATCGAGCTTCCGGAAGGGTACGAGGGCAGTGGATCACGTATGGACGCATCGGGTTCTCTTTTCCGGTTAGAGGCCAGACACCGGGCATGCATACGTACTGATGGCGGCGATCTACTTCAGCAGGCGATTCAAGTTTTTCATTTGCACTAATTAAACACCGGTTGGAACCGCGGCGAGCTCAGCTAGCTAGTTAGTGCCGAATCACCCAACCACTCTGCTATGCTCTGTTGGAGACTTGACCTTGGGCGTTGGGTTTGAATACGATCAAGGGTTTTTGTTGCCATGGCATAGCTGATTGGACGGTCTACGACGTACATGTGGAGTACGTTCTCCGTGTCTGCTTAAGAAGCGAAACTGTCCTGTGCGTCACGAAGAAGCGAGTAATGGTATGGCTGCCATGAAGTGTTCTTGGAAGCAAAAATGGATCTATGCCGTGCTAATTGCATTGATCTGGCATTTTCTCATTCCCACAGCGCACTGAAATTTGACTTCTCGTCGCGGCCAGGTGCTCCTACCTTACATGACTGAGAGTCTGAGATTGACGCATGCATGCAGGCAAACAAACCCTGTTCTACCGCAGGCTTGGAATGAGGTGAGATAAAGAAAAGAAGAAAACTCGTCGAGAAGACGCACATGCGCTTGTGCTCGTGGCCTTGTGACCGCGAACGATGCCCTCGCTGCTGCTGCTGCTGCTGCTGCGGTGGTCCCGTGGCGATTGGCCATGGCCATGGGAACATCGGAATAAATTGCAAAAGCCATTCCAGGCCTCGCGATTGCAGGTTGGCAGGATTTACAGAGTGTTCCGCCAGTCTCCCTACTAGACCGTAGTGCGTAGTACTGCGTACTGCTACTCACTGACTGCTACGGTACATATACTGTAAGTTTCTTCCTCCGTAGTCTCCGCTGAGTGTTTGCATTAAGGACGGTGGCGATCGATCGGGTTGGACTGGACTAGTAGACATTTCGTCCCGCGAAATTGATGGCAAGACCAATTGTACATGACCGAATAAGAATGGGAAGAAGAAGAAGAAGAAGAAAAGACCGAGTCTTTCTGCTGTCATTTTTAGAAACGGACAGAATTCCCCAAGGAGGAACTTGCTGAAAATGCATTTCACACTGGCCGAGATGCAGCGAAGGGCGGCGAGAAATTGAATAGAGCACTTGCCCGAAACGAAGAACCGGCTAATTGGAGGAACCACTTAAGCCGCGACGCATAGGGCCCAACAGAGCAAATTTAATCCTCGGCCACCTACACAATCCGGGACTGCGAGGGAATAGGCCGGCAGTAGCAGTAGCCCTGGAATGGAAACGGCGGGCGAGCGATCGACCCCTGCAAGTAAGAACTAAGAAAGTAACCAGGAGGGAAGGAGACGATGGACGTGAAGAAATCTGAAGCCCAGCCCCGGGAAAGGAAGTGGAGCTGACACGCACCACTTATGGGGCGCGGCACCGAATTGAATGAGTGGAACAAATGGTTTCCCAGAATCGCCGCGACGTTGCCATCAAGTCAATCGTCCAAACGGACGGGGAAAGCCCCCATCGCCTGTTTCGGACCCGGGGCCATGTTGCATTGCATGCGCGTCGATAAGGCACGCACAACACGCATCTCCGTCTCGATCGATCGCCAAGCACAGGCAGCGCGTACGAACCTATAGGACCGGCCAGCGGTGTAGGTAGTCCGGTGGCCCCTCCCCGCCGGCCCGCCGGCGCCGTGCACGTTGCCGTTTCGCGCAACCAATGCCAGTTAGATCTTGCGTGCATGCATACGTTATTCTAGGGTAAAATCTTGCATCCGCCATGGCGGAACCGTTCGTTTGATCGATGAGGCATGCTACTAGTAGTCAGTTACTGGTAGGGGAAATTGGATTGGGTTTGCGTGCGCATGTGCGGGAGGTGGCAATGAAAATAGTGTCTCGCGGCGGGGGAGGGGGGAGGGGAGGGTCCGTGCGCCATGAAGGCGTGGCGGGGGGTCGGCGATGGGCGCAGGAAGACGACACGCCGTACGCCGTCCACCTCACAGCGCGGAGGGGAGGGGAGGGGGGCGGCCGCAAGCAAGCAAAGAGGAGAGGAGAGGACCATCTGGGTCCGGCTTCGATCCGATTAAATGCACGCCCTCTGATCGGGTGGATCGCGATCGCCACCCATGGCCATGATTGTGCGCCATCGCCGTGAAATCCCCGTCCTGCCCTCGCGCTGCTGACACCCGGGCCCGCGGTGCAGGCAGGGTCGCAGCGCCCGAAGAAGATATCGCGCCCGGCCCCACCGCGGGCACCCTTTCCTCTATTTATGCCTCTACACCGACCGACCTCACACACACACACACACACACACAAAGGCACAAAGCTAGCCAGCCACACTGCACTGCACACTACTGATCGGTGCCTCTCTCTCTCTCTACTACTACTACTACTACTGCTCTGCTCACTGGCAGCATACATTGCTACTGTACTCGTAGTCACTCACAGCGCTCTGCCAAGAAGATCTCCCGTAGTCAATTCGCTTGATCAGGCCAGGCTACTCAGTACTCACTTAAGCGAAAGGAGAGGAAGAAAAGGGGGGAGAAATTCCTTCGTGGGAGCCTGAGGAAGACAGAGGGCTTGTGCTGCGATCGATCGGGCCGGGCGAGGCGATGGGGCGATCGCCGTGCTGCGAGAAGGAGGGGCTGAAGAAGGGGCCATGGACGCCGGAGGAGGACCAGAAGCTGCTCTCCTACATTGAGCAGCAGGGCCACGGCTGCTGGCGCTCGCTGCCGGGCAAGGCCGGTGAGCACCCCAACTTGATCCAATTTGTTCTTGCACCCCAGCTGCTACTCCTGCATTCTGCTTTGCTATGTTGCTTGGGTCAATTCTGACATGAATGATGAAAACGGGGCGTGGTCTTAATTTGCAGGGCTGCAGCGGTGCGGCAAGAGCTGCCGGCTCCGGTGGACCAACTACCTCCGGCCGGACATCAAGAGGGGCAAGTTCAGCCTGCAGGAGGAGCAGACCATCATCCAGCTCCATGCGCTTCTCGGCAACAGGTGATCACCCATCCCATCATGGACGGACTGTCCTACACATGCCGCTTAATTTGCACGCAGAATTCACTTAACTCACTGCCTAATTACGATGGAATTTGGTCTCTTATTTAGTGGTTGCAACAATTTTGACTGCCAGTAGAGTACGTACTCCTTGCGGACTGCCCGAGTCCGGGGAAGTCAAGAACACGCTAGCTACACCGTAGTCTTCACACATTTATGGGTAGCGGGGTGGTACATACACTGGGAGAGCCGCGAGATACTACGAGTAAAACGTAGCTGCTGCATGTACTGGCCTTGCTGAGTCGTAGCAAAGTACACATGTTTTACCAGCATTGCGTGAAATTTACCCATGACATTTTAGCTCGAATTGCGATCTCAGCACGTACAAGACCAACCATCACCTCTGTTTTAACTGTTACTGTCTGTCTGTCTGTCTTGCTGTGCAGTACAGAACTAGCTAGTAGTAGTGCTGTTCTTCTGCCTCATACTGTGGAAAAAAGAGAGAGAGAGAAGCGTTCATCATTCAGCCTGTAGAACAACAATGCATGAATAGTGATAGCGTTTTGCCAAAAGGAAAAAATAAAAGTAATAGTGGCTAATCAATCAATGCATGCATCAGCTTGGGAAAAAGTAGTGAAAAAGTTGGGCCATGTGTGGCTCTCCCCCGAATTTTCCTTTCTCTTTTTACATGATTCGGCATTGAAGCTTGTCATTTATGGATCGGGGAGGCCCTCCATCGTCGTGGACCAAGCCTGGCTTTCGGCCACTGTAGCCACCTGCTCTCTTGCCATGCCCACTCGCACGGTTACTTTTCGAGATGGTCTTATTTTAACCATGATGCAGGTTTGGTTTTCCATCTGAGTCCTGAGATTATTTTTCATGCGATCGGCGTGTGTGTGTGTGTGCAGGTGGTCAGCGATCGCGACGCACCTGCCCAAGCGCACCGACAACGAGATCAAGAACTACTGGAACACGCACCTCAAGAAGCGGCTGGCCAAGATGGGCATCGACCCGGTCACGCACAAGCCGCGCTCCGACGTGCCCGGCGGCGCGGGCGGCGCCGCCGAGGGGGCGGCCGGCGCGCAGCACGCCAAGGCCGCGGCGCACCTCAGCCACACCGCGCAGTGGGAGAGCGCGCGGCTCGAGGCTGAGGCGCGCCTGGCGCGCGAGGCCAAGCTGCGCGCGCTCGCCACGTCCGCCTCCTCCTCGGCGCAGTACCTGTCGGCGGCCCACGCCGCCGCGCCGGGGCTTGACTCGCCCACGTCCACGCTCAGCTTCGCGGACAGCGCGGCGCTCGCGTCGGTGCTGGAGGCGCACAGCGCCGCGGCCGCCGCGCGCGCCGCCATGCAGCCCATGCAGGCGTACGAGGAGGCGTGCAAGGATCAGAACTGGGGTGACGCCGACGCGGGCTTCACCGAGGCCGCGGGCTTCACCGGGCTGCTTCTTGACGGCTCGCTGAACCAGAACCCGAGGCCGGCTGCGAGGGACGACGCCGAGGCGGGCGCCGAAGCGCACGAGACAGAGGAGGAGAAGAACTACTGGAACAGTATACTGAACCTGGTCAACTCGTCTGCGTCAGTGGTGGTGCCCGCCGACGAGGCGTACTCGCCGGCGCCAGAGTTCTGAGTGGTGCCGACCTCTGCACATGCGTTGCCTGCATGCACCCGAGCCCCCACCAGGCACATGACACAGTAAATAGTTATTAGTGGTGACCGTGGAATAAGATGGGACTAATGCTAGTACTACTACAGTTAATCGCGTTCTTGGGTTTTATCTGACACAGTGCTCTGATTAGACGTGCGAACAAGAAGGTTTTATCGATCTTGGAGCTTGTTGCCTGCAGCTTCCTTCGGCAAAATTCCTTACATGTTCTGTAAAACTAAGACAATGATCTCGGATTTCTTCTTCTTCTTCTTCTTCCACTTCGACTTCGAACAATGCCTGATAATTTATCTACTTAACTATTGTAATCTTATATCCACTTTCATCAACCATATACAGTAACGCTAACCAATTTGCTATGGAGAGGACCGTCGACTTCTGAATAAGATGGGACTAATGCTAGGAACGGTTAATCGCGTTCTTGGGTTTATGCGGATCCAGGACCCAGGCCGGGGGGGCCTGGGCCTAGGGCGTGGGGAGGAATTCCTTCGTTGGCTGTAGCTTCCCAGATACTGGTTGACACTGCAGCGCCACTGTAGCAAGCCTGGGGCCCGGGGCTTAGGCCAATCCTGGATTCGCCACTGGGTTTATCTGACACGGTGCTGGTTAATCGCGTTCTGGGGTTTATCTGACACGGTGCTCTGATTAGACGTCTGAGCAAGAAGGTTTTATCGGTCGGATTTGCTAAAACACATCTAGATGAGAAATAACTATGTCACATCTAAGTCTTCCACCACACATCTAGGTGCTATAAGATTAGTGCAAACTATCTTTTTTTATCTGCTTCATGCTAGTTATCACTTGCCCACGTATTGTTTTTTGACGGGTATCACTTGCCCACGTTTTTTTTTCACATCATCACTTGCCCACGAAAGTTTCACACACGCACGCGTTGTTTTCCGTTGTTTTTCTGTTCAGCGTTGTCTCCTTTTTCTGATGGGCTGCGTTGGGTAGGTCTCCTGCGCGGGCCGTGGGCTATAGTTACCAGGTTTTTTTTATTGAAAACTATTTTACCAGCTTTGGTTTGTTTGTTCTTCTTTCTTGCTGAAATTTTCGTTTTTTTTTTGTATTTAGTAAAGAACATCTAGCTATGTCATATCTAACTCGCACACTACACGATCAAACCGATGCAAGATTTTTGTCTGACATGCTTGTATCCATGTACACCCGAGCGATGTCGTTGTTGTTTCTATTGCCTTTTTTTTTCTGAACTGAGAGGCTATGCGCCGCATCTAGTGTGTTGCCTTCTTTTTTTGTGGGCCTCATTTTGTGTATGGGCCGCGTTGTGGTTGTCTTTGTTTTTTTCTATGTTTTTTCTTTTTTCTATTTATTTTTGTCAATTCCTTTGTATAATATAGGAGGCAATGGTGACATAGTGAGTGTCCGTCTCCTCATCCTTAGAATCATTTTTTTTTCACTGGTTACAAGTCCACTCTCGACCTGCAACTGGAGCCGACTCATTTTTTCGCCTTAGTTGCAGGTACACCCTCGACAGGCGCCTGGGGGGCCAACCCATTTTTTGTCCCAGTTGCAAGTCTACGTCCGACATGTGATTGTGCCAGTCTTTTTTTTCCTAGGTGCAAGTCCACCCTTGATACGTAACTGGGTCTGACCAATTATTTATCCTAGTTATAAGTCCATCCTCAACATATAACTAGGGGACCCGACCTATTCTATCCTAGTTGCAAGTCCACCGACATGCAAGTGGGCCTTGGCCTATTTTTTGTCCCGGTTTCAAGTTCATCGTCGATACGCAACTAGGGGGATCGACCCTCTTTTGTCCCAGTTACAAGTTCACCCTAACATGCAACCGGTCCTTGGCCTATTTTTGTCCTAGTTCAAGTTCATCACCGCAACTCAGCGGCCTGACCCCTTTTGTGCGTCATCCTAGTTGCAAGTCCACCTTTGACTCGCAATTAGGGCGGGAGGGGTGGTGTAGTTGCTGTTGTTGTCCAAGTTCCAAGCCTACGCTAGACACTCGGCTAGCCCCAAAGTTTTGCTTTAGTCCTGGTTAAAAGTCCACCCTCGACTTGCAACTAGGATTGTAGTTGTGCTTTTGTCCGAGTTACAAGTCCACCTCCAACTTGTAGCTGGGGGCTCGTAGTTGTTGTCGTCCTAGTTCCAAGCTGTAACACCCCTGTGTAATGATGCTACCGTAATCCCTGAGATCAAGCTAATCATTTTGCTAAAACAGTGCTTAGTCACTTTGATCAATATCCCATTTGAAACTCCACCTGATTTCAATTTCTAATTATGAGTGAAATTCAAAATTGCTCAAACATGAAAACTAAAATGTTCATCATGTGGCAAATAATCACTTGTTAATATTGGTGGTGAACCAACATTTTTAAATGGTATTTAAATGCCCTAAGCTAAATAAAACATTGGCTAAAATAATGTTTTAATTGCCTTTTTAAATTGTAAAAATGCTAAACTATTTTATTATGGTGCCAAACTAATTGTGGCAGTGGCCTAATTCATAATAATAGTTTAGGTTCAAGTTTTGTTTGTTATAAAGCTATTTTGTTTTAAAAGAAATAGGAAAAATAGAAACTTTTAACAGAAAAAGAAAATTCAAAAAAAAGGAAAAGGATAGTAATACCACTTCCATGCTATGCCTTTCCCCCTTCCCCGCGTTTTTCCATCTTCCTCCGCCCCCCCCCCCCCCCTACCCCCCCGTCCCGCGGTCGTCGTCATGTTCCCCTGGCGCTGTCGCTACAGGGGCGGGTTCCGCCCCAACCACCTCGCCGGGCGAGGGGATAAGGCCCCGCGCCTCCCCGCCTCCACTCACCCCCCGCTCACCTCACCCCTCTCCGCCTTCTCCCTCTCCCCACCAGATCTCCTTCCCTTCACCTCGCCGAGCGCGTCCGTCGCCGGCCACCTCGCACCGCCACAGCGAGCGGCACCTCCGAGCCATCCCGACTCGTCCAGGAGGGCCACCCCGACCTCATCCTCCCTCCCCACCGAGCCTCAGGACACCGGGTGTAACGACCCGAGACCGACGCTCCAGATGCCTTCCATGTATTTGCGTTTCGCAGTGTGAATTGTTTGTTTGTTGCATTGCATCATGTCATCATGCCATTAATTTTTGCAACCGTTTTAAAACTCGAATAAATTGCATGGATCTTTGATCCATTTAAATCGAGGGAATTCACATGGTGATTTCTCTTTATAACATATCCTCTCGATATTTAGGGAGCTATAATAAATATTCCATTAGTTTGGAATTAACCGCAACCCACTTGCAATTTAATTCTCATGCCTTTTGCTTCATGTTTGTTCTCCAAACTTTCTCCATAATTCTTTCTCCATTTATCGAGGCTCCTCCTAAATTCTCAACATTTTTGGACCTACCGAATACCCACTTCTTTCTCACAGTCATTTGAATTAAATTCAAATGAGGTTGAATTCAAACTTCACACACACGCTCACTTCTATTTTCTTGGATCAAGCTCATTTTTATGAGTTGGGAAAATTATCCGCATGCTCAAATTATTTCCCTAACCCCCTCTTCCTTTTCCTTCTCTCTAACGCTTTTCTGTTAAAGAAAATTAGAGGGAGACAGAAGAGAGCCAGCCCAACTGGGCCTCCCAGCTACCGCAGCTCGGCCTGCTTCCCCGCGGCCCATTTGCCCCTCCAAGGCCCAGCGCCCCCTGTCTTAACCCTAGCCCGATCCCCATCCTCCACCGATCGATCCCCTCTCCCTCTCGTCTTCTCCCTTGCGCCGCCACCCAGAGAGAGAGAGAGAGGAGCGAGACCCCCGCGCCCGACCTCCTCCTTGACGCCGGCCCCGCCGCCGAGCGCCGTCCCTCCGCGCGACGCCTTCTGCTTGCCTCCTATGGCACCCCGCATCTGCTGCGCCTCACCCTTCTCCGCTCGCGTTGCCCTCTGGCCCCGGCAAGCATTGCGCCGGCGAGCCCCTCTCGGACTCCTTCTCCTTCTCCTCCGCGTACGCCCCGCCCAAGCTGCTCCTCGCTGTCACCCCTCGTACGCCGCGTCCTTCCTGCTTCTCCTCCCGCGCTGACGCCCTCCTTCGGCTGCTCGCGCCTGCAGCTCCGTCCGCTAGCTCGTGCAGCCATGGCCGCCACAGGAGCCTCGCGCCCGACCCCCTCGCCGAGGCCATGGATGCCCGCGGCTCCGCCTTCCTGCACCTCCACACGCCGCCCGAACACGCCACCAACCGCTGCTGCTACCTCCAGGCTGCTCTCCCCGTCCATCACGAGCTCCGCCCTGCTCCTATTCGACCCTCGTTGCCTCTGTACACCCATGTGGTGTTGACCGTGGACGTGTGCCTGGTGCCACTTGGATTCGCCAAGTCCGACTACAAAGCAAAGACCATGTACCACTACTGTTCCCGTGGATTTTGTCAAGTACCCCTACGCATGGATACGCCAAGGTCGACTACGCCCGACGATGCGACAAGTACCTCTACCGATGACTCGAACGTCTACGAACCATGTACGACTATCGTCACCAATATCGCGAGTACCTCTACCGTCGTCATGTACCACTACTTCCACTACCGTCGCTGAGGACCGATAGTACCACTACTTCGACTACGCACCGTGTACATCTACACCGCTTCGACTTGATCCGTTCTGAAAACGCACGCTTCAAAGGTATAACCGCTGGAACGACGCCCGTGAACGAATGCATGTGTTAGATGAGATGCTCGTGGTTGCACCGTGTCCGAGTTGTCATTGCACGTCCCTCCTTGTTGCCATGCCGTCGACCCGTGGGAACCCGGTAACCGGGACCACCCCACCATCTTTGCATGTTCTGCACATCCACTTCTTTTGCACCGATATCTCAACGAGTTGTCGGAACCGATATGTTGCCGTGGCATCATTTTCGGATTCGTCGCCGTGGCACCCTTTCTTTCCACCACGGTGACAAATGCTTCATAACATGCTCATGTCAACATTTTCTTAAAATTGCATAAAACTTGCATATGTCATCCGCATCATGATAACAACATTTAAAATGCTTAAAATTATTGTTTGCATTAAATTGCTAAATGACATGTGGGGATTTACCGGAATTGTTGTTTGATGTTTCCGGCCTCATTTAAACTTGCCTAAATAGTTAGTTTACTGATGCTTCATCTCTTGCCATGTTAACCAATATTTAATCTTGTCTTGTACATAAACGAGAGTGAACTAAATAATTGCATGTGGTGTTTCGTCAATATGCAAAGCTCCACTTAACTTGTAGTATTGTTTGTTGCACTTTGCTATGCCATGCCTCATTAAACCGGACATGCATCATACTTGATTGTGCATCATGCCATGTTTATGTGATGGTTGTTTACCATGTTGTTTGCTTCTTTCCGGTTGTACTCCTTCTTGATAGTTCTGGTTGTGTTGCGATTGTGAGGATTCGTTTGACTACGTTGGTTCGTCTACTTCATCTATTCGGTCTTCTTCCTAGCGGGATTTCAGGCAAGATGATCCTTACCCTGGATACCACTACTATCTTTGCTTTGCTAGTTGTCTCGATGCTATCGCTATGTCGCGCTACCTACCACTTGTTTATCAAGCCTCCCAAATTTCCATGATAGCCTCTAACCTTTTTCACCATCCAAGCAAACCGTTGTTTGGCTATGTTACCGCTTTGCTCAGCCCCTCTTATAGCGTTGCT
The DNA here is from genome assembly GCA_011799875.1 of Thinopyrum elongatum. Lineage (NCBI taxonomy): Eukaryota > Viridiplantae > Streptophyta > Magnoliopsida > Poales > Poaceae > Thinopyrum > Thinopyrum elongatum. The sequence continues at coordinate 468,350,126 of CM022298.1, forward strand.
AGTTGCAGGTGCAGTTGCAGATTGTTCCATGTTGGGACATGGATATCATGGGATATCATAATATCTCTTATTTAATTAATGCACATATATACTTGGTAAAGGGTGGAAGGCTTGGCCTTTTGCTTGGTGTTTTGTTCCACTCTTGTCGCCTTAGTTTTCGTCATATCGGTGTTATGTTCCTTGATTTTGCGTTCCTAACACGGTCGGGGTTTATGGGCCCCCCTTGACAGTTCGGTTTGAATAAAACTCTTCCAGCAAGGCCCAACTTTGGTTTTACCATTTGCCTAATAATAACTAAAACTTGCATAGGGACCGGGTAGCACCCGAGGACTCTTAATTAACAACCCGGGCCAGTGCTCCTCATGAGTGTTGGTCCAAAAACGGGCAGACTGTGGGGCCACCACGGGGCAACTCAAGGACTGGTTTTACTCGTAGGCTAACCTATCCGATCGTGGCCTGAGACGAGATACGCGCGGCTACTATCAGGGTGTCGGCACATCGGGAGGTCTTGCTGGTTTTGTTTTACCATTGTCGAAATGTCTTGTGAACCGGGATTCCGAGCTATATCGGGTTGTCCCGGGAGGAGGATTTTCCTCGGTTGATCATGAGAGTTTGTGATGGACTAAGTTGGGACACCCCTGCAGGGTTTGATCTTTCGAAAGCCGTGCCCGCGGTTATGTGGCAGATGGGAATTTTTAATATCCGGTTGTAGAGAACTTGACACCAGATCCGAAATAAAATACACCAACCGCGTGTGTAACCGTGACTGTCTCTTTTCGAGCAAGTTCGGGAAGAGAAGACGGTGGGGTTATGTTTGACTCGTAAGTAGTTCAGGATCACTTCTTGATCATTACTAGTTTGCGACTGTTATGCGTAGTTTCTCTTCTTACTCTTGTACTCGTAAGTTAGCCACCATACAATGCTTAGTCGCTTGCTGCAACCTCACCACTTATCCATTCCATACCCATTAAGCTTTGCTATTCTTGATACCCATGGTAATGGGATTGCTGAGTCCTCGGGGCTCACAGATTACTACAACAACAGTTGTGGGTACAGGGAAAGCGATGCTTTGACGTGAGAGCGATGCTTGCTTGTTTTGGAGTTCTTCTGGATCTTCTTCGATCAAGGGATAGGTTCTGGGTCGGGAGCCTGGGATTAACAGGGTGGATGTCGTTCTTCTTTTTCATTTGGTTTCATCCGTAGTCGGATCTTGCTCTTATGTATGATGATTGCTATGTATTGATGAATTGTTGTATTCATGTTGTAGCTTGTGGCGAGTGTAAGCCTTTAACTTGTATTCTCATCTATTCAGTACATGGTATGTTGTAATGATATCCACCTTGCTATGCGCTCGAAATGCGATTGTGCCCCAATCATGAATTCATCACGTGATTGGAATAGAATCGCATCTTGGGCGCTACAAGTTGGTATCAGAGCCTTATCGACCGCAGGAGCCCCCTTGATTGATCGAACCGCTGCCGTTGTTGAGTCTAGAAGAAAACTATTTTGAGTCTAGCTATATATCGGAGAGTAGGAATTCTTTTTACTCCTCATCCCTTTCATCGCTCTGGTGAGGACTCGTGACGTAGGTGTTTTGGATCCATCACTCTCCTTTTTTTTACTTAAAATTTTTTTTAGGATCACGCGGGTATTGTTGGAATCGCTGTGATATCGGTGTGACGGGAATTCTGTCTTGGTGCCTCCTGTCTGACTTGACTTCTTCCCGGGAGTTGAGCTCCAAGGGTTTCTTGTCACATTCGCGATCGTTTCAGTTCCGGAATACCAGAGGACGCCGACATCGAAAACGCTTCTATACTCTTTGTGGTGAGAGTAGTTTGACGACACCCAGTACTGGGGAGAGTGATCAGATGTATTGCCACAGCTGGTATATCGGATGTTTTTCGAAGGTCTGAGGTACACGATTTTCGAGATTTTCTTGGTTATGTGTTGACGGATGGATACAGTTGGAGTGTATGATTTGTTAGTTGTGTGAGATATTTGTGCCTCCCTGTATCCTCAACACCAGATTGCATAACCAGAAAGTTTCGGGAGTTTATAGGTGGGAATTCAAGTAGTTACCTAGGATATCTTTCCGACAGATGCATGATATGAGATTGGGGTTCGACGTCTAGTGGTCCGCCTGTCCACGGTTGGTTTTACAGTGGTCTCGTTGTGTCTTAATGAGCCCTGTGTAGCTTTGCTATGGCTCGGGGACGCTTCATAAGTCATGTGCACTGCCTTGTACATGATGGTTCTTTACGATCGAGCCCGTGTGGGCCCCACCACGAAAATTTTGGACAAAATCTCTATCATAAGTTTGTTTCTGGCTTATTCTGCAAGCCAATCCTTTGTTTTGTTTTGAGTTGTGGTATTCGAATTGCTTCCAAGTCAAGTGTTGATTCCATACCTTTTCCTAAGCGGTGTTCTCATACTTCGATGTGAATGCTAATCCTTCTTGATCATCGAGATTGTCATGTCAATCCTTTTCAATCGGTGCACTTTTCTTCAAGTTATTCCATACGGGCGCCGTTGAGAAGCCTGAGGATTGTTCGTTCCATCCGTCCTAAGTTGTCTTCATTTTTTTCCACCCTCCCACCCTTCTTCGTCAAGAAGTCAAATTCCGAAATCATGATCCTTTTATTCATGAGAAGTTTCTTTATTCTCTCCTTCAATGCTCTTACCCGGTGATTTCTCATGAAGAAGCTAAGGAAGCTTCAAGTTTATCATTCTTCGTTCTCCTTTCTTTTCCGGTGGACTAAATTCAAGCTTTCGGTGTTGATCATATCCCTTTCCTCGTTTCAAATGCTATCCCATGCCGGTGCGCCTCTTAGTCATTCTCATCTCGCTATTCATTTGCTCCGGAGTGCTAAAGATGTCTCAGAAGATTCAAGTTTCCATTCTTAATCCTTTCAAGCTATTTCAAGGTCTTACCTTATTCAAGCCATTTAATTTAACCGGTGCAATCTCTCATTTGAAAATCACTTCAACGGTGTTTCTTTTGAGTGGGCCCTAACCCACAGGTCTTTTCCCAGGATCTTATCTGACTCTTCTAATTTTTCTGGAGCTATTCTCAAATTCTTTTCAAAATTTGACGTAAGAATGAATTTTCATCAGTTAGATGTCTTTCTCCAAGATCTTTCAAATTATTTTCATCTTTGGCTCAACCTTTTCTCTTTTCATTCTTCCGGAGTGTCTCAGCAATTTTGGCGGTGTTCTCGTCGTCATTCTCACATTTGAAGATCGAAGAAGAGTTTTCCTCCAAATCTTGGTCTGTTCTCTTGAAGATTCATGGTTCTAGCTTCATGCCATCCTCTCATAATTGTTTCGATTGTGAGAATTCTTATCACCGATTCGATGCATATCAGGAGTTGTTTTCTTTTCTAGATCATCCGAAGGCCATCATTTCAGAAGATTTATTCGTTCTCAACGTTCAGCTCTCATTCCCCAATTCTTCCGGTGCATCATTCAAGTATTCTCTAGTCAGCTCGTCATTTCTTCGTTCATTTTCAAATTCTTACGGTGGTTCATTCAACATTCATCTTCCTTTATTAGCATATCATTTCATTTGTTCTTTCCAATCCTACCGGTGAGTCGTACAAGATTTTCTCAAGTTTGCGCTATATCTCTCTTTAATCCTTTTCAATGAGAATAAGTTGTATGCAAATCCATTGCTTTCATCAAGTTCATTTGGTGAAGGATAGGCATATCATAATTCTTATTCTTATTTCATCGAAGTGATTAATTCCTTCTCCCAGAGTTTGTTCATGATGAATAAATTCTAAATCCCAAGTGCTTCTTACTTTTTCCGGAGATCCAAGCTCTCTCAATTATATCGTCACGAGGTTCTGCCTAAATCATTGCAAGGCTTCAATTCTGGTTCTCTTCAACCTCCAATTCTTCTCCATAATCATTTCTTTTCCGGAGATCTTCCAAGAGTTTCTTCATGTTGGTTCGTTAAAGATTTCATTCATCCTTGAAGTGTTTTGTCAACATTCTTTTTGGAGGAGCTCATATATTCTTCTTCTTGCATTTCAAAGTGCGATTCTTTCTACCTTATCATTTGAGGTGGTGTTATGACATTCTTGACAATTTCCTATCGTGTTTCATGATTCACAAGTTTTCAAGAGTGACATATTTTAAACCCATCATTTTCAATTCGTTCACGAGATCTTTTCAACCCAACAATTTCTTTGTTGGAGTTATCTTGGGTTATATTTCACCTAAAGCCTTCCCTAAGGAATGTTGCTATTGTGGTGCTTATCAATGATCCAAGTTTTCCTCCTATTCTCTCGGTGAAAGATGTTTTTCATCTTTTCTTGATCTCAACCAATCAATTGTTTCTTTAGTGGCCGGTTGTCACCTCATAAATTTGAGATGTTTTCCATAAGCCCACAACAAGCTTATTCTTTTCGTTGTTGATTTTCCAACAACTCAGTTCAAGCCATTCTCCTAAGGATGCTCTTTCAAATTCATTTGAGGGAGAAGTTGTTTTCTCTTCTCCGTTCTTTTCATTCGATTCTTTCATTCCTTTCGGAGGCATTGTGTTGTTGCTCACGTCAAGTATCATTCCATCTTGTTAAGTTCTTGTTCAATTCCTTCGCTTTTTTCGTCGGAGTGATGTCCGAATTCTTTCATTCTAATGCCTTCTCTATCTCGTTTTAACCGGAGTGCTTTCAAAGTCTATCTTGTACCTTAAGCTCTAGGTTCTCGTTGTATCCCTTGATCCTCTTGTCCAACGGACTGTTTGCATCTTGTTCATCTCCGTTGTATTTTTCTTTCAATTGTTTGACCTCTCAAGGTTCTTTGGTTTCACTTGTTTGTCAAAGAAGCAACTTTGTTTTACCTCTTGCCCTTCCGCTTCTCTATGGTGCCATCCCTAGATCTCGGGGCGAGATCTCTTGTAAGTGGAGGAGAGTTGTAACGACCCGAGACCAACGCTCCAGATGCCTTCCATGTATTTGCGTTTCGCAGTGTGAATTGTTTGTTTGTTGCATTGCATCATGTCATCATGCCATTAATTTTTGCAACCGTTTTAAAACTCGAATAAATTGCATGGATCTTTGATCCATTTAAATCAAGGGAATTCACATGGTGATTTCTCTTTATAACATATCCTCTCGATATTTAGGGAGCTATAATAGATATTCCATTAGTTTGGAATTAACCGCAACCCACTTGCAATTTAATTATCATGCCTTTTGCTTCATGTTTGTTCTCCAAACTTTCTCCATAATTCTTTCTCCATTTATCAAGGCTCCTCCTAAATTCTCAACATTTTTCGACCTACCGAATACCCACTTCTTTCTCACAGTCATTTGAATTAAATTCAAATGAGGTTGAATTCAAACTTCACACACACGCTCACTTCTATTTTCTTGGATCAAGCTCATTTTTATGAGTCCGGGAAAATTATCCGCATGCTCAAATTCTTTCCCTAACCCCGTCTACCTTTTCCTTCTCTCTAATGCTTTTCTGTTAAAGAAAATTAGAGGGAGAGAGAAGAGAGCCAGCCCAACTGGGCCTCCCAGCTACCGCTGCTCAGCCTGCTTCCCCGCGGCCCATTTTCCCCTCCAAGGCCCAGCGCCCCCTGTTTTAACCCTAGCCCGATCCCCATCCTCCACCGATCGATCCCCTCTCCCTCTCGTCTTCTCCCTTGCGCCGCCACCCAGAGAGAGAGAGGAGCGAGACCCCCACGCCTGACCTCCTCCTTGACGCCGGCCCCGCCGCCGAGCGCCGTCCCTCCGCGCGACGCCTCCTACTTGCCTCCTATGGCGCCCCGCATCTGCCGCGCCTCGCCCTTCTCCGCTCGCATTGCCCGCTGGCCCCGGCAAGCGTTGCGCCGGCGAGCCCCTCTCGGACTCCTTCTCCTTCTCCTCCGCGTCCGCCCCGCCCAAGCTGCTCCGCCCTCGCTGTCACCCCTCGTACGCCGCATCCTTCCTGCTTCTCCTCCCGCGCCGACGCCCTCCTTCGGCTGCTCGCGCCTGCAACTCTATCCGCTAGCTCGTGCAGCTATGGCCGCCACAGGAGCCTCACGCCTGACCCCCTCGCCGAGGCCATGGATGCCCACGGCTCCACCTTCCTGCACCTCCACACGCCGCCCACACATGCCACCAGCCGCTGCTGCTGCCTCCAGGCTGCTCTCCCCGTCCATCACGAGCTCCGCCCTACTCCTATTCGACCCTCGTTGCCTCTGTACACCCATGTGGTGTTGACCGTGGACGTGTGCCTGGTGCCACTTGGATTCGCCAAGTCCGACTACAAAGCAAAGACCATGTACCACTACTGTTCCCGTGGATTTTGTCAAGTACCCCTACGCATGGATACGCCAAGGTCGACTACGCCCGACGATGCGAAAAGTACCTCTACCGATGACTCGAACGTCTACGAACCGTGTACGACTACCGTCACCAATATCGCGAGTACCTCTACCGTCGTCGTGTACCACTACTTCCACTACCGTCGCTGAGGACCGATAGTACCACTACTTCGACTACGCACCGTGTACATCTACACCGCTTCGACTTGATCCGTTCTGAAAACGCACGCTTCGAAGGTATAACCGCCGGAACAACGCCCGTGAACGAATGCATGTGTTGGATGAGATGCTCGTGGTTGCACCGTGTCCGAGTTGTCATTGCACGTCCCTCCTTGTTGTCATGCCGTCGACCCGTGGGAACCCGGTAACCGGGACCACCCCACCATCTTTGCATGTTCTGCACATCCACTTCTTTTGCACCGATATCTCAACGAGTTGTCGGAACCGATATGTTGCCGTGGCATCATTTTCGGATTCGTCGCCGTGGCACCCTTTCTTTCCACCACGGTGACAAATGCTTCATAACATGCTCATGTCAACAATTTCTTAAAATTGCATAAAACTTGCATATGTCATCCGCATCATGATAACAACATTTAAAATGCTTAAAATTATTGTTTGCATTAAATTGCTAAATGACATGTGGGGATTTACCGGAATTGTTGTTTGATGTTTCCGGCCTCATTTAAACTTGCCTAAATAGTTAGTTTACTGATGCTTCATCTCTTGCCATGTTAACCAACATTTAATCTTGTCTTGTACATAAACGAGAGTGAACTAAATAATTGCATGTGGTGTTTCGTCAATATGCAACTCGTTGCATATTGAGCTCCACTTAACTTGTAGTATTGTTTGTTGCACTTTGCTATGCCATGCCTCATTAAACCGGACATGCATCATACTTGATTGTGCATCATGCCATGTTTATGTGATGGTTGTTTATCATGTTGTTTGCTTCTTTCCGGTTGTGCTCCTTCTCGATAGTTCTGGTTGTGTTGCGATTGTGAGGATTCGTTTGACTACGTTGGTTCGTCTACTTCATCTATTCGGTCTTCTTCCTAGCGGGATTTCAGGCAAGATGATCCTTACCCTGGATACCACTACTATCTTTGCTTTGCTAGTTGTCTCGATGCTATCGCTATGTCGCGCTACCTACCACTTGTTTATCAAGCCTCCCAAATTTCCATGATAGCCTCTAACCTTTTTCACCATCCAAGCAAACCGTTGTTTGGCTATGTTACCGCTTTGCTCAGCCCCTCTTATAGCGTTGCTAGTTGCAGGTGCAGTTGCAGGTTGTTCCATGTTGGGACATGGATATCATGGGATATCATAATATCTCTTATTTAATTAATGCACATATATACTTGGTAAAGGGTGGAAGGCTTGGCCTTTTGCTTGGTGTTTTGTTCCACTCTTGCCGCCTTAGTTTCCGTCATACCAGTGTTATGTTCCTTGATTTTGCGTTCCTAACACGGTCGGGGTTTATGGGCCCCCCTTGACAGTTCGCTTTTAATAAAACTCTTCCAGCAAGGCCCAACTTTGGTTTTACCATTTGCCTAATAACAACTAAAACTTGCATAGGGCTCGGGTAGCACCCGAGGACTCTTAATTAACAACCCGGGCCAGTGCTCCTCATGAGTGTTGGTCCAAAAACGGGCAGACTGCGGGGCCACCACGGGGCAACTCAAGGTCTGGTTTTACTCGTAGGCTAACCTATCCGATCGTGGCCTGAGACGAGATACGCGCGGCTACTATCAGGGTGTCGGCACATCGGGAGGTCTTGCTGGTTTTGTTTTACCATTGTCGAAATGTCTTGTGAACCGGGATTCCGAGCTATATCGGGTTGTCCCGGGAGGAGGATTTTCCTCCGTTGATCATGAGAGTTTGTGATGGACTAAGTTGGGACACCCCTGCAGGGTTTGATCTTTCGAAAGCCATGCCCGCGGTTATGTGGCAGATGGGAATTTTTAATATCCGGTTGTAGAGAACTTGACACCAGATCCGAAATAAAATACACCAACCGCGTGTGTAACCGTGACTGTCTCTTTTCGAGCAAGTTCGGGAAGAGAACACAGTGGGGTTATGTTTGACTCGTAAGTAGTTCAGGATCACTTCTTGATCATTACTAGTTTGCGACCGTTATGCGTAGTTTCTCTTCTTACTCTTGTACTCGTAAGTTAGCCACCATACAATGCTTAGTCGCTTGCTGCAACCTCACCACTTATCCATTCCATACCCATTAAGCTTTGCTAGTCTTGATACCCATGGTAATGGGATTGCTGAGTCCTCGGGGCTCATAGATTACTACAACAACAGTTGTGGGTACAGGGAAAGCGATGCTTTGACGTGAGAGCGATGCTTGCTTGTTTTGGAGTTCTTCTGCTTCTTCTTCGATCAAGGGATAGGTTCCGGGTCGGGAGCCTGGGATTAGCAGGGTGGATGTCGTTCTTCTTTTTCGTTTGGTTTCATCCGTAGTCGGATCCTGCTCTTATGTATGATGATTGCTATGTATTGATGAATTGTTGTATTCATGTTGTAGATTGTGGCGAGTGTAAGCCTTTAACTTGTATTCTCATCTATTCAGTACATGGTATGTTGTAATGATATCTACCTTGCTATGCGCTCGAAATGCGATTGTGCCCCAATCATGAATTCATCACGTGATTGGGATAGAATCGCATCTTGGGCGCTACACCGGGCGCCGCCGAACGCCGCTACGACCTCGCCTTCGCCCTCGACTCCGACGAACGCCGCTGCCCCGATTCGTCACTGCTGCTCCTAGCCACTCGTCGGGCCTTCGTGCGCCCCCTTCGTGAGCATCCGCCTCTCCTCCCTCCCTCTGGATGCCCGCATATCGCCCTAGCTAGCTACTCCTCCATTGCGACGTCGCCGCGCCTCGCTCGCCACCATGGTCGATGCTTGCCGCGGCCCCTGTCTTCCCCGCTGCCTGGCGTCTCGCTCCGCCCGCGCCTCACTAGCACGCGTGCCCGTCCGCCCCTCTGCTACTACTGCAGCTGCTCCACCCGCGCCTCACTAGCGTGCGTGCCCGTCCGCCCCTCTGCTACTACTGCAGCTGCTGCTTTGCTGCTGCCGTCGTCACGTCCCGCACGCCGCGCGCGCTCGCCTACGCACCCTCGTAGCCGCCCGTGGCCCTGCAGTGCTGCTCGGCGGCTCCGCCCGCCGCGCTCACCGCGGCCGCCGAAGCCCCTGTCGCCACGCCCTGCCGTTTTCCCCGCGCTCCTGCCGCCACCGCTGCCTTCTGCTCCCAGCCGTCCCCGCTGCATCCTCGAACGGCGATGCCGTCGTCCACCTACCGGCCACCCGGCGGCCTCCCGTTCGCTTCTCCAGACGCGCGCGAGCGCCAGCCACCCTTGGGACCAAGCGGCACACCCAGCCGCCTCCTACAGCATCGTCCCAGTCGGGCTCAGCCGCGCTGGATGGCCGCCGGTGACTAATCGCCGGCCCGCTGACGAGGTGCTTAATTAGCCTCTAACTAATCCCCCCTCACTAATCCCCACTAAAACATGGGCCCAAGGCCTTTAACTTAAACTAAAAACTATAGTTTAAATTAACTCCCCCCTGCGACACTTACAGGTGGGGCCAGGCGCCCACTTTGACTGGTCAAAGTGGACCAGTCAACTGCTGACTGGGCAGTTGACTGGCCCCACCAGTCAGCCTCTGTGGCTAGCCCATAGTGGGTATACTTAGCATTTTCTGTCTATTTTTTTGAATAAATATTAAACCCTGGAATTTTCAGAATATGTTTAAAACTTTGACATTTAATAGAAAATAAACCGTAACTCCGATGAAAATAATTTATATATGAAAGTTGCTCTCAAAAATCCAACGAGTCCGAATACGCGGTCCGTTCATCTGTCACATGGCCCTAGCATGCTGAACATGGAACCGTCCCCCTCCTTTCATCTGTCTAGAAAATGCCAGACGCCGGGAAAACCCCTCCGAATGTTTTCCCCCTCCGTCTGCAACGTGTAGTCCTTCGTTAGAACACTCCTAGCGCTGCATATCTTCATGTCATGCTTAGTGATGCATATGTTTGCTCTATATTTACTGTTCTTCCCCCTCTTCTCTCTGGTAGACCCCGAGACCGATGTTGCCCCTGTGATCGACTACGTCACTAACGACCCTTCTTCCTTTGCAGCAGAGCTTCCAGGCAAGCAAACCCCCTTGATCATTCCGATATCGCCCATTTCTTTCCCTCTCATGCTTGCATTAGAACTGCTACTGTTTTTGTATGATCCTATTCTGATGCATAGCCTGTTTTTGTTACATGCGTTCATACCTTACATGTTTATCCTAAACTGCTTAGTATAGGTTAGTAAGTGATCCACTAGTGACCCCTCACCTTGTCCCAGTTGCCCCGCTTTATGTTCGATGACTCGATCAACGTGATCGACGTCCAGGCCCCGAAACGGCACATCACCCCCCTTAGTTGTACGACTCTGCAGAGTTACTATCGAGTGCCGAGGGTGATACCTCGTCAGCACTTCTGATGTTAACCCTGTAGTGTAGCTATTCGGTCGTGGTCATCTAGGGTGATTCCTCCTTCACCACTCCCGATAACGACTCTGTCGTGCAACCCCTCAAGTGTGGACCACCGAGAGTGATTCCTCCAAGTCCACCTTGACGGTTACATCGAGTGGGAGTCCATCAAGGGTGATTCCTCGAGTTTCCCCCTTGCTGTTTTGGACACACGGTTACTTTGACTTACCACAGAACCATGGAGGGGTGGTAGTTGTTATTGTTGTTCCAGTTCCAAGCCTGCGCTAGACTCGCAACTAACCCCGTAGTTTTGCTTTAATCCTTGTTAAAAGCCCACCCTCGACTTGCAACTAGGAATGTAGTTGTGCTTTTGTCCGAGTTGCAAGTCCACCTCTGACTCACAACTGGGGGCTCGTAGTTGTTGTCGTCCTAGTTCCAAGCCCATCATCGACTCGCAATTGGGCCCATAGTTGTTTTCGTCCCAGTTGCAGGTCCACCTTTGAATCGCAATTAGGCCCCCGTAGTTTTGCTTTTCATCCTAGTTGCAAGTCCAAACTTGACTCACAACTGGGACTATAGTTGTGGTTTTGTCCTAGTTCCAGTTCCACCCCCAACTCACAATCGGGGGCATGTAGTTGTTTTCGTCCCAGTTGCTGGTCCACCTTCGACTCGTAACTAGGCCCCATAGTATTGCTTTCATCCCAGTTGCAAGTCCACCCTCGACTCGCAACTATGACTGTACTTGTGTTTCATTCCAGTATTTTTTGCGGGTGCATTTCATTCTAGTTGCAAGTCCACCTCCAACTCGCAACTCAGGTCATATTGTTATTGTTGTCCTAGTTGCAATTCCACCCTTGACTTGCTTGACTTAGTTGCAAGCCCATGCTGTGACGCGAAACTAGGACTGTAGAGTGTTTCATCCTAGTTGCAAGTACACCTTCGACTCACAATTTGGAGGAGGGTAGTTGTTATTGTTGTTTTCACAGTTTCAAGCCTATGCTATACTCGCAACTAGCCTCATAGTTTTACTTTAGTCCCGATTAAAAGTCCACCCTTGACTTGCAACTAGAAATGTAGTTGTGTTTTTGTCCTAGTTGCAAGTCCTCCGACTCGCAACCAGGGCCCGGTAGTTGTTGTCGTCCCAGTTGCAAGCCCACCATCGACTTGCAATTGGGCCCATAGTTTGTTTCTATCCTAGTTGCAGGCCCACCTTTAACTCGCAACAAGGGCCCAGTAGTTTTGCCTTTTGTCCCAGTTGCAAGTCCAAACTCGACTCGCAACTGGGTCTATAGTTGTGTTTTTGTCCTAATTCCAATTCCTCCCCCAACTCACAACTGGGGGCAAGTAGTTGTTTTCGTCCCAGTTGCTAGTCCACCTTCGGCTCGCAACAGGCCCCATAGTTTGCTTTCGTCCCAATTGCAAATCCGCCATCGACATGCAATTGTGCCCGTAATTTGTTGTTGACCCAGTTGCAAGCCCACGTTTTGTCCTAGTTTCAAGTCCACCCCTGACTTACAACTAGGCCCCGTAGTGGTTATCGTGCCAGTTGCAAGCTCACTATCGACTCACAATTGGGCTCATAGTTTTTTGTCCAAGTTGCAAGTCCACCTTTGACTCGCAACTGGCCCACCGTACTTTTGCTTTTCATTCTAGTTGCAAGACCAAATTCGACTCACAACTGGGACCGTAGTTGTGCTTTTGTCCTAGTTGCAATTCTGCCCCCAACTCGCAACTGGGAGGCTACAGTTGTTGTCGTCCCAGTTGCAAATCCACTATCGAATCGCAATTGGGCCTCATAGTTGTTTTCGTCCCAGTTGCAAGTCCACCTTTGACTCGCAACTGCGGCCCTGTAGTTTTTTTCTTCCAAGTTGCAAGTCCAAACTTGACTCGCAATTGGGACTGTAGTTGTCTTTTTTCCCTAGTTGCAGTTCCACTCCCAACTCGCGACCATGGACAGGTAGTTGTTTTGGTCCCAGTTGCAAGTCCTCCTTCGACTCGCAACTAGGCCCCGTAGTTTTGCTTTCATCTCAGTTGCAAGTCCACCCTCGACTCGCAACTAGGACTGTAGTTGTGTTTCATTCTAGTTGCAGGTCCACCTCCAACTCGCAACTCGGGTCATGTAGTTGTTGTTGTCCCAGTTGCAAATCCACACTCGACTTATTGTTTTTTTCTTTAGTAGGTTTGCTTCACAAGCAAAGGAACCCTGCCAGACATTTTTTAGTAGCTTTTTTTTTCAAAATGACCTGATCTGGCGGTCTCATTTGTTTGGACTGCTCCTTGTTCACGCCTATTGGTGTCAAATGGGCCGGCCTTCGCTAATAGAGGTTGTTGGCAGGCTGACTGTTTTGTGGCCCATTAACATTTTTACCCTTCGAAAGAACATGCTATTGGATGCTACACGTCGTCATCTATCCAACAAGCTTGAGTTTGCTCAATTCGGAGCTCATATGCAGAAGTTGTGGCAGTTTAGGCTTTATTGCATCCTCTGTTTTCTCTGTTGTGTTCCTGAAAGCCTCAAGCGGTAGTACAGCTCTCTAGAACGGTAGTACCGCTTGTAAGCGGCAGTACCGCGGCCTTGTGCCGCGCGTAGTACCGCTGCTTCTGGGGATGCATTTTTTCGTGTCGGGTTTCGCGGTAGTAGAGCGGTAGTACCACTTATAAACGGTAAGCGGTACTACCTCTCCACCCGAGCGGTAGTACCACTTATAAGCGGTAAGCGGTATTACCGCTCCACCCGAGCGGTAGTACCTCTTATAAGCGGTAAGCGGTACTACCTCTCCCCAGAGCGGTACTACCTCTCTGGCAGAACTACAACTCATGTTTTTCTCTCTCGTTGGGCTGTTTTGACCGTGCTAAGCGGTAATACCGCTCCTCTAAGCGGTAGTATCGCTTGTGCATGACCTGAGCACATAACGGTTGGATTCGGGAGGTCCTATAAAAGGGGGTCTTCTTCTCCATTGAACCTTATCTCTTGAGCTCGTGTTCTTCCCCCATTGTTGACCTTCTTCGAGCTTGCTATCTCTCAATCCCTACATGGAATCTTGCTAGTTTTGGGGGGAAAAGAGAGAGGAGATCTAGATCCACATTTCCACCAATCACTTTCTCCTCTATGTGAGGGGAACCCCTTGGATCTAGATCTTGGAGTTCTTGGTGTTCTCCTTCTTATTCTTCCTCTCATTTTCCTCCATAGCTTTTGTTGCTTCGGTGGGATTTGAGAGTGAGGGACTTGGGCACTCCGTGTGCCCTTGCCATTGAATTTGGTGCATCGGTTTGAGTTCTCCACGGTGATACGTGGAAGTGATGTTGGGTAGCTTATTACTCTTGGGTGCTTGGTACCCTTGAGCTTGTTCCTATTGGGTGCTTGGGCGCCCTAGAGGGTTGGTGGTGTTCGGAGCTCAATCATTGTGGTGTAAAGCTCCGGACAAGCGTCGGGGTCTCCAATTAGGTTGTGGAGATCGCCCCAAGCAATTTGACGGGTACCGGTGACCGCCCCCAAGGGTTGCCAAAGTGTACGGGTTCGGTAACCGCCCCCAAGGGTTGCCATTTGTACGGGTTCGGTGACCGCCCTCAAGGGTCCCTTAGTGGAATCACGACATCTTGCATTGTGCGAGGGCGTGAGGAGATTACAGTGGCCCTAGTGGCTTCTTGGGGAGCATTGTGCCTCCACACCGCTCCAAACGGAGATTAGCATCTGCAAGGGTGTGAACTTCGGAATACACCGTCGTCTCCGCGTGCCTCGGTTATCTCTTACCCGAGCCCTTTACTTATGCACTTTACTTTGTGATAGTCATATTGTTTCTTGTCATATATCTTGCTATCACCTACTAATTTATCTTGCTTAGCATAAGTTGTTGGTGCACATAGGTGAGCCTAGTTGTTGTAGGTTTTGTGCTTGACAAATTAACCGCTAGGTTTATTTCACATTTGTTTAAGCCTAAACCGTAATTATTTTAAAGCGCCTATTCACCCCCCCCCCCTCTAGGCGACATCCTCGATCTTTCATCCTTGTTTCCTCTTTTCGTACATTGTATTCGTGTTTCCTAACATGCATTTTTCCTCCAATTTTCTGACTGCTTCGTCTGACTGTCTCAGTTTTTATTATGTTTATTTTTCTATTTCATTCATGTGTTGACTCTTTGCATGTTCATTTTTCTAGAACGAAAAAGTTGAACTGAGAAGAATTTAAAAAGGTAAATGCCAGAAGAAAAAACAGGAAGATACAATGTTGTTGTTGGCTAATTATTGTTTGGCAAAATGAACAGAAAATGCATCTGATTATTGTTGAAAATATGTTCAACATAAATTACAAAAAAATCAGCGTCCGTTTAGAAAATGTTCATCTTATTGGAGAAATTCTCTACGCATATAAAAAATATTCATCGTGTAATTAATTTTTTCATCATATATTACGAAAATGTTAAGCATGTATTTGATAGATGTTCCTTGTTTCTTTAAAAAATTGCAGTATATTTAAAAAATGTTCATGTATAAAATAAATTAGATTTACGTAGGAAAAAATTAAAATGAAAAGAAAACTATAAAAATAAAAGAAGGTAAAAAGAGAATAAAAACCAAAAAGAATAATAAGTACCAAAACAGCATGCCAGAAATAATACCAGGACAAAAAAAAAACACAAACAAAAAACAAACAAAAAACGCAAAAGCAACGCGGCGAACGAACCATTATTTCCTGGCTACGCCAAATAGACAAGTTAATTAAAGCCGAACCGTCATATGTCGACAACAAGTGCCTGCTGCTTGTGCGGGGCACAGTATTCATGGCGGCATTCCCTCCTAGAATGTACTGACGAGGAGCTGAGTTGCACTTTGGCGGCATCCACAGAAACGAGAGCAAAGAGCTGGATCTTCAGCCTGCTTGATTCCTTACCGCATGAGAAATTTGTCTTAATGGCGGTAACCCTATGGGCGATATGGACATCTCGACGAAAGGCCATTCACGAGGCTATATTCCAAACACCACATGCCATACAATTGTTCATCACTCGGTTTATTGCAGATTTGGAAGCTATCCGGGTGCCCAAACCTACACGGGCTGCTACGGCAAGTACAGTTACATCAACCCAGAGGCCGAGGGCACCTCCAGCAAACTATGCCAAAATTCATGTTGACGCCGGAGTGCGCACCCGTAGAGGAGGAACAACTGTAGCCGTATGCAGGGATCGCCAGGGCACGTTTTTGGGCAGCTCTGCCTTAGTCATTCTAGGAATCTGGGATCCAGCCACACTTGAGGCTATGGCATGTTGAGAGGCCATTGCCTTGGCAGAAGATCTCAATATTCAACGCTTCGTTGTGGCGTCTGATTGCAAGCAGGTGATTGGGGACATTGCCAAAGGAAACCAAGGATCCTATGGAGCCATCATCACGGAGATCATCTCTAGATCGTCACCACTCTCTTGTACCTTTACTTTTGAAAGTCGTCCTTGTAATTTTGAAGCTTATAAGTTAGCTAAATTTGCTTTGTCTTTAGCTCAGGGGCGTCATGTGTGGCTTGGCCAGCCACATGACCAAACTTGTATCCCACTCTCTGTGGAGTTTGAATAAAGTGGCTTTACTTCCTAAAAAAAAAAATTTAAAGCCGAACCTCATTTCTATCAGAATACTAACTGGCTCAAGTGGCTAGCGTGCGCAGCAGCTTTTTCCGAGCTTACAACATAAAAGAAACGACTAAGCATCCATTGGACAAGCTAAGGTAGCTAGCTGGATTGTTTGGTGAGGCATTACGGACGACGCATTCACGCACCAGCTACGCTAACTAACCTTGTCAATCGGGTTCACACGCCTGGCTTAGAAAAAACTGGAAAAAGAAAACGAAAAAAAAACAAGTGTGAAGGGCCACAAACCACTTAGATGCGACATTATGTGCATCTAGATGTGCCCTAGACACACCCTCTATCGATCTTGGAGCTTGTTCCCTGTGTTGGGGAACGTTGCATGGAAAAAAAAATCTACGCACACGCAAGATCTATCCATGGAGATGCATAGCTACGAGAGAGGAGAGTGTGTCTACGTACCCTCGTAGACCGTTAAGCGGAAGCGTTTATCAACGCGGTTGATGTACTCGTACACCTTCACGATCCGCCCGATCAAGTACCGAACACACGAAACCTCTGCGTTCAGCACACGTTCAGCTCGATAACGTCCTCGCCTTCTCGATCCAGCAAGAGAGGCGAATTGTAGATGAGTTCCGACAGCACGACGGCGTGATGACGGTGATGGTGAAACTATCCGTAGGGCTTCGCCAAGCACAACGGACATGGACGAAGGAGGAATTAGAACTAGAGGAAGACGGGGCACCGCACACGGTTTGGGGATCATGGTGTGTGTTGCCCCTTTCCCTCCTCACATATATATAGGTGGAGGGGGAGAGGAGGCAGCCCTAGGGCGCCCCCAAAGGGCCGGCGGCCAGCCCTAGGGCCTGCCTAGCCGCGCCCTCCTTCCATATATGGATATGGGGGGAAGGAAAGGTGGGCTGGCTGCCTTAGGGCGCCTCCCCCTTCCTTCCCTCCCTCCTTTGGCGAGTGGGCAGGGGTGGAGGGGCGCGCCAGCCCCCTTGTGGGTTGGTGTGCTTCCCCCCCTTTGGCACATAAGGCCCACCACTTACCGGTGGCCTCCCGGAACCCCTTCCGGCACTCCGATAAATACCCGGTACATTCCGAAACCTTTGCGGTGACCAAATATCATCATCCTATATATCAATCTTTACCTCTGGACCATTCCGGAGCTCCTCGTCATGTCCGTGATCTCATCCGAGACTCCGAACAACATTCGGTCACCAATTCACCTAACTCATATAATACTATATCGTCAACGAACGTTAAGCGTGCGGACCCTACGGGTTCGAGAATGATGTAGACATGACCGAGACGCTTCTTCGATAAATAACCAATAGCGGGACATGGATGCCCATATTGGTTCCTAAATATTCTACGAAGATCTTTATCGGTTCAACCTTTATGACAACATACGTAATTCCCTCTGTCTGTCCGTATGTTACTTGCCCGATATTCGATCGTCGGTATCTCCATACCTAGTTCAATCTCGGCACCGGCAAGTCTCTTTACTCGTTCCGTAATACATCATCTTGCAACTAACTCCTTAGTCACTTCGCTTGCAAGCTTCTTGTGATGTGTATTACCGAGAGGGCCCAGAGATACCTCTCCGTCATACGGAGTGACAAATCCCAATCTCGATTCACGCCAACTCAACAGTCACCTTCGGAGATACCTGTAGAGCATCTTTATGATCACCCAGTTATGTTGTGATGTTTGATAGCACACAAGGTATTCCTCCTGGTATCCGGGAGTTGCATGATCTCATGATCGAAGAAATATGTATTTGACATTAAGAAAGTAGTAGCAATAAACTGAACGATCATATGCTAAGCTAACAGATGGGTCTTATCCATCACATCATTTTCCTAATGATGTGATCCTGTTATCAAATGACAACTCATGTCTATGGTTAGGAAATCTTAACCATCTTTTGATCAACGAGCTAGTCTAGTAGAGGCTCACTAGGGACACGGTATTTGTTTATGTATCCACACGTGTATATAAGTTTCCGGTCAATACAATTCTAGCTTGAATAATAAACCTTTATCATTAATAAGGAAATATAATAATAACAACTTTATTATTGCCTCCAGGCCATATTTCCATTAGTCTCCCACTTGCACTAGAGTCAATAATCTAGTTCACATCGCCATGTGATTAACACCCAAAGAGTTCACTAGAGTCAATAATATAGTTCACATCGCCATGTGATTAACACCCAAAGAGTTCTAAGGTGTGATCATGTTTTGCTTATGAGAGAGGTTTTTAGTCAACGGGTCTGCAACATTCAGATCCGTGTGTACTTTGCAAATAACCATGTCTACAATGCTCTGCATAGAGCTACTCTAGCTAATTACTCCCACGTTCAATATGTATCCATGTTGAGACTCAGAGTCATTCAGATCAGTGTCAAAGCTTGCATCGATGTAACCCTTTACGACGAACTCTTTATCACCTCCATAACCGAGAAGCATTTCCTTAGTCCTCTTTAGGTACCTAAGGATAATTTTGACCGCTGTCGAGTGATCCACTCCTGGATCACTGTTGTACCTCCCTGCCAATCTTTTGGCAAGGCACACATCAGGTCCGATACACAGCATGGCATACATTATAGAATCTATGGCTGAGGCATAGGGAATGACTTTCATTCTCTCTCTATCTTCTGCCATGGTCGGGCTTTGAGTCTTACTCAATTTCACACCTTGCAACACAGGCAAGAACCCTTTCTTTGACTGGTCCATTTTGAACTTCTTCAGAACTTTGTCAAGGTATGTGCTTTGTGAAAGTCCAATTAAGTGTCTCGATCTATCCCTATAGATCTTGATGCCCAATATATAAGCAGCTTCACCAAGGTCTTTCATTGAAAAATTCTTATTCAAGTATCCTTTTATGCTATCCAGAAATTATATATCATTTCCAATCAATAATATGTCATCCACATATAATATCAGAAATGCTACAGAGCTCCCACTCACTTTCTTGTAAATACAGGTTTCACCGTAAGTCTGTATAAAATCATATGCTTTGATCACCTCATCAAAGCGTATGTTCCAACTCTGAGATGCTTGCACCAGTCAATAGATGGATCGCTGGAGCTTGCACGCTTTGTCAGCACCTTTAGGATCGACAAAACCTTATGGTTGCATCATATACAACTCTTCTTTAAGAAATCCATTAAGGAATGCAGTTTTGACGTCCATTTGCCAGATTTTATAATCATAAAATGCGGCAATTGCTAACATGATTCGAATAGACTTAAGCATCGCTATGGGTGAGAAAGTCTCATCGTAGTCAACCCCTTGAATTTATCAAAAACCTTTTGCGACAAGTCGAGCTTTCTAGACAGTGATATTACCATCAGCGTTCGTCTTCTTCTTGAAGATCCATTTATTCCCAATGGCTTGCCGATCATCGGGCAAGTCCACCAAAGTCCACACTTTGTTCTCATACATGGATCCTATCTCAGATTTCATGGCCTCAAGCCATTTGTCGGAATCTGGGCTCATCATAGTTTCTTCATAGTTCGTAGGTTTGCCGTGATCTAATAACATGACTTCCAGGACAGGATTACCGTACCACTCTGGTGCGAAACATGTTCTGGTCAACCTACGAAGTTCAGTAGTAATTTTTTTTAAAGTTTCATGATCATCATCCATAGCTTCCTCTCTAGTTTGTGTAGGCATCACTGAAACGTTTTTCCCTGGTGTGCTACTTTCCAATTCGAGAGAAGGTACAACTACCTCATCAAGTTCTACTTTCCTCCCACTCACTTCTTTCGAGAGAAACTCCTTTTCTAGAAAGGACCCATTCTTGGCAACAAAGATCTTGCCTTCAGATCTGTGGTAGAAGGTATACCCAATGGTCTCTTTAGGGTATCCTATGAAGACGCACTTCTCCGCTTTGGGTTCAACCTTATTACGCTGAAGCTGTTTTACATAAGCATCGCATCCCCAAACTTTAAGAAATGACAGCTTAGGTTTCTTGCCAAACCATAGTTCATACGGTGTCATCTCAACGGATTTAGACGGTGCCCTATTTAATGTGAATGCGGCTGTCTCTAATGCATAACCCCAAAATGATAAAGGCAAATCGGTAAGAGACATCATAGAACGCACTATATCTAATAAAGTACGGTTAAGACGTTCAGGCACACCATTATGCTGTGGTGTTCCAGGTGGCGTGAGTTGTGAAACAATTCCACATTGTCTTAAATTAAGGCCAAATTCGTAACTCAAATATTCGCCTCCGCGATCAGATCATAGAAACTTTATTTTCTTGTTACGACGATTCTCCACTTCACTTTGAAATTCTTTGAACTTTTCAAATGTTTCAGACTTGTGTTTCATCAAGTAGAAATACCCATACCTACTCAAATCATATGTGAAGGTTAGAAAATAACGATACCCGCCGCGTGCTTCAACACTCATCGGACCGCATACATTGGTATGTATTATTTCTAATAAGTCATTAGCTCGCTCCAATGTTCTGGAGAACGGAGTTTGATTCATCTTGCCCATGAGGCATGGTTCGCAAGTATCAAATGATTCATAATCAAGTGATTCCAAAAGTCCATCCGCATGGAGTTTCTTCATGCGCTTTACACCAATATGACCGAAACTGCAGTGCCACAAGTATGTTGCACTATCGTTATCAACTTTGCATCTTTTGGTATCAATATTATGAATATGTGTATCACTACAATCGAGATTCAACAAGAATAGACCATTCACTAAGGGTGCATGACCATAAAAGATATTACTCATATAAATAGAACAACCATTATTCTCTGACTTAAATGAATAACCATTTTGCATTAAACAAGATCCAGATATAATGTTCATGCTCAACGCTGGCACCAAATAACAATTATTGAGGTCTAAAACTAATCCCGAAGGTAGATGTAGAGGTAGCGTGCCGACGGTGATCACATCAACCTTGGAACCATTCCCGACGCGCATTGTCACCTCTTCCTTAGCCAGTCTTCGTTTATTCCGCAGCTCCTATTTCGAGTTGCAAATATGAGCAACCGAACCAGTATCAAATACCCAGGCGCTACTACGAGCACTAGTAAGGAACACATCAATAACATGTATATTAAATATACCTTTGTTCACTTTGCCATCCCTCTTATCCGCCTAATATTTGGGGCAGTTCCGCTTCCAGTGACCATTACACTTGCAGTAGAAGCACTCAGTCTCAGGCTTGGGTCCAGCTTTGGGCTTCTTCACGAGAGCGGCAACTTGCTTGGCATTCTTCTTAAAGTTCCCTTTCTTTCCCTTGCCCCTTTTCTCGAAACTAGTGGTCTTATTAACCATCAACACTTGATGCTCTTTCTTGATTTCTACCTCCGCCGATTTCAGCATCGCGAAGAGCTCAGAAATCGTTTTAGTCATTCCTTCCATATTATAGTTCATCATGAAGCTCTAATAGCTTGGTGATAGTGACTAGAGAACTCTGTCAATCACTATCTTATCTGGAAGATTAACTCCCACTTGATTCAAGCGATTGTAGTACCCAGACATTCTGAGCACATGCTCACTGGCTGATCCATTCTCCTTCATCTTGTAGGCAAAGTATTTGTCAGAGGTCTCATACCTCTCAACACGGGCATGGGCCTGAAATACCAATTTCAGCTCTTGGAACATCTCATATGTTCCATGGCGTTCAAAACGTCTTTGGAGCCCCGATTCTAAGCCGTAAAGCATGGCGCACTAAACTATCAAGTAGTCATCAGATTGAGCTTGTCAAATGTTCATAACGTCTGCATCAGCTCCTACAGCAGGTCGGTCACCTAGCGGTGCATCAAGGACATAATTCTTTTGTGCAGCAATGAGGATAATCCTCAGATCATGGACCCAGTCCGCATTATTGCTACCACCATCTTTCAACTTAGTGTTCTCTAGGAACGTATGGGGTAGCTACATTGCGAGCTATCGATCTACAACATAGATATGCAAAAAAACTATTAAGACTAAGTTCATGATAAATTAAGTTCAATTAATCAAATTACTAATGAACTCCCACTTAAATTAACATCCCTCAAGTTATCTAAGTGATACATGATCCAAATCAACTAACCCATGTCCGATCATCACGTGAGATGGGGTAGTCATCAATGGTGAACATCTCTATGTTGATCATATCTATTATATGACTCACGTTCGACCTTTCGGTCTCCAGTGTTCTGAGACAATGTCTGTACATGCTAGGCTCGTCAAGTTTAACCCAAGCGCTCTGCTTGTGCAAAACTGGCTTACACCCGTTGTATGTGAATGTAGAGTCTATCACACCCAATCATCACGAGGTGCTTCGAAACGACGAACTTTAGCAACGATGCATACTCGGGGAGAACACTTTTATCTTGAAATTAAGTGAAGGGATCAGCTTATAATGCTACCGTCGTTCTAAGCAAAATAAGATGCATAAAGGATAAACATCACAATTAATCAAAAAATGTGACATGATATGGTCATCATCATCTTGTGCTTTTGATCTCCATCTCCAAAGCATCGGCATGATCTCCATCATCACCGGCGCGACACCTTGATCTTCATCGTTGCGTCGGGGTCGTCTCGCCAACTATTGCTTCTACAACTATTGCTAACGCATAGCGATAAAGTAAAGCAATTACATGGCGCTTAATGATTGACACGCAGTTCATACAATAATTAAAAGACAACCCTAAGGCTCCTGCCGGTTGTCGATATTACAAAACATGATCATCTCATACAACAACGTATATCACAACACGTCTTGACCATATCACATCACAACATACCCTGCAAAAACAAGTTAGACGTCCTCTACTTTGTTGTTGCAAGTTTTACGTGGCTGCTACGGGCAACTAGCAAGAACCGTTCTTACCTATGCAAAACCACAACGGTGATTATCAACTTTGCTATTTTAACCTTCTACAAGGACCGGCCGTAGTCAAATTCGATTCAACTAAAGTAGGAGAAATAGACACCCACCAGCCACCTTTATGCAAAACAAGTTGTATGTCAGTCGGTGGAACCGGTCTCATGTGCGTGGACATGTAAGGTTGGTCTGGGCCGCTTCATCCCACAATGCCGCCGAATCAAAATAAGATGTTGGCGGTAAGCAATATGAACATCACCGCCCACAACTCCATTGTGTTCTACTCGTGCATATCATCTACGCATAGACCTGGCTCAAATGCCACCGTTAGGGAACGTTGCATGGAAAACAAAAAAAATTCTATGCACACGCAAGATCTATCCATGGAGATGCATAGCTACGAGAGGAGAGTGTGTGTCTACGTACCCTCATAGACTGTTAAGCGAAAGCGTTTATCAACTCAGTTGATGTAGTCGTACACCTTCACGATCCGCCCGATCAAGTACCGAACACACGACACCTCCGCGTTCAGCACACGTTCAGCTCGATGACGTCCTCGCCTTCTCGATCCAGCAAGAGAGGCGAAGTAGTAGATGAGTTCCGGTAGCACGACGGCGTGATGACGGTGATGGTGAACTATCCGTAGGGCTTCACCAAGCACAACGAACGTGGACGGGGGAGGAATTAGAACTAGAGGGAGACGGGGCACCGCACACGGCTTGGGGATCGTGGTGTGTGTTGCCCCTCTCCCTCCTCACATATATATAGGTGGAGGGGGGAGAGGAGGCAGCCCTAGGGCGCCCCCAAAGGGCCGGCGGCCAGCCCTAGGGCCTGCCTAGCCGCGCCCCCCCCCCTTCCATGTATGGATATGGGGGGAAGGAAAGGTGGGCTGGCTGCCTTAGGGCTCCTCCCCCTTCCTTCCCTCCCTCCTTTGGCGTGTGGGCAGGGGTGGAGGGGCGCGCCAGCCCCCTTGTGGGTTGGTGTGCTTCCCCCCTTTGGCCCATAAGGCCCACCACTTACCGGTGGCCTCCTGGAACCCCTTCCGGCACTCCGATAAATACGCGGTACATTCCGAAACCTTTCCGGTGACCAAATAGCATCATCCTATATATCAATCTTTACCTCTGGACCATTCCGGAGCTCCTCGTCATGTCCGTGATCTCATCCGAGACTCCGAACAACATTCGGTCACCAATTCACCTAACTCATATACTACTATATCGTCAACGAACGTTAAGCGTGCGGACCCTACGGGTTCGAGAATGATGTAGACATGACCGAGACACTTCTCCGATAAATAACCAATAGCGGGACCTGGATGCCCATATTGGTTCCTAAATATTCTACGAAGATCTTTATCGGTTGAACCTTTAGGACAACATACGTAATTCCCTCTGTCTGTCGGTATGTTACTTGCCCGATATTCGATCGTCGGTATCTCCATACCTAGTTCAATCTCGTCACCGGCAAGTCTCTTTACTCGTTCCGTAATACATCATCTTGCAACTAACTCCTTAGTCACTTCACTTGCAAGCTTCTTGTGATGTGTATTACCGAGAGGGCCCAGAGATACCTCTCCGTCATACGAAGTGACAAATCCCAATCTCGATTCACGCCAAATCAACAGACACCTTCGAAGATACCTGTAGAGCATCTTTATGATCACCCAGTTACGTTGTGACGTTTGATAGCACACAAGGTATTCCTCCTGGTATCCGGGAGTTGCATGATCTCATGGTCGAAGGAATATGTATTTGACATTAAGAAAATAGTAGCAATAAACTGAACGATCATATGCTAAGCTAACGGATGGGTCTTGTCCATCACATCATTCTCCTAATGATGTGATCCCGTTATCAAATGACAACTCATGTCTATGGTTAGGAAATCTTAACCATCTTTTGATCAACGAGCTAGTCTAGTAGAGGCTCACTAGGGACACGGTATTTGTTTATGTACCCACACATGTATTTAAGTTTCCGGTCAATACAATTCTAGCATGAATAATAAACCTTTATCATGAATAAGAAAATATAATAATAACAACTTTATTATTGCCTCTAGGGCATATTTCCATCACCCTGCTTCTTTCGGCAAAATTTGTTACATGTTCTCAAAAACTAAGGCGATGATATCGGATTTTTCTTCTTCCTCTTTTTCTGCTGCTGCAGAGAACCATGCCGACAATTTATCTACTTGACTATCCGATAAATTATCTTCTTTTGCAATGTAATGAATGCATACTGCAGTTTTCCGTCCTTCACGTTATATGAGTGAGGTGGGGATGGTGATAGTTAGACATTGATCTAACACTTAGCTTTTTTCTTCTTAAAAAAGGAAGATAACCCACGGCCTATACATCCAAAGACTTAGTTGAGATATCACTAGATTTTTGTTCAAAGGTACTTAGTATAACAATGATTTTGTATCATATAAACCGCAAACCAACTAATCGAAGTAATGCTTGGTCAAAGATTTGTCTTAATGCAACCTATTTTGCCGTGCATACAAGAATGGAGGGAGTACTACCAGATGTCTTCATTAGGGCACCTCCAAGGGTGTACATCAAATCTCTTCTAACTGTCTGGACCGGACGGTGTGGATAATTGTAGCCATCCAATCAGGATACATCAAATGTCCACAGACATGAAAAAGTGTTTGAAATCTTGCAAATCGGTAGCAAACGTCGAAGTGATTGGGGGAGTCTTGACACACTACGGACAAACCTTGGACCCACCACAAACCCACTTTTTTGGCCTCCTCCCTTCTCTCTCATCTCTCCATTGGGGCAAGGGGTGGACATTTGGTGCACTGGATTGGATGGCAACCCCCCTATCTATTGTCCGCTTCTTTTGGCGAAATTTATTACTTGTTTTCTAAAACTAAGACAACGATCACGAAACTTCTTCTCCTATCTATTATTAGTTTTGCTAATTTTAAGATTATTTGTTTTTAGATAAGTCAGTTATAAAGTAGACACGTGCATGCACATAAGCCAACCACTATATGCACTTACTCACAAAACATCTAGTGAAGAATTGAGTTATAGAACTTTAATGACAAAGTTCACATTGATGTATCACTATGGATGAGAACATCATCTTCCACCGAAAAAATAATCTGCCCTACTAGGACACATATGTCGTCAAATTCTAGGATTATCCATGTTGACAAATGGTGTGAAAAGATATTTCATGACTCTGATCAATGACTCTACTAGATATTTCGTGATATATCTGTTAAAAATAAAAGATGAGGCTTTGCATTACTTTAAAATATATAAAGCCGAACTAGAGAAATCAACTTGCTCAAAAGATCAAGAGGCTTAGGTTGGATCATGGTGGAGAGTATTTCTCCAACGAGTTTAATTTATTCTATGGAATATGATATAATCCATCAGAGGACGCCTGCCTATTCGCCCAATCAAACTTGTTTGCAAACAAAATAACCGCAATCTAACTAATGTGGTTAACACCATATTAGACACAACGGGACTTTCCAAGGAATGGCGGGGAAGGCTTTGATTACTGCAAGTCATGTCCTAAACATAGTTCCCATGAAGAATAAAGAGATTACCCCATTTGAAGAATGAGAAAGGAAAAGGCTTAAGCTCTCTTATTTACGAACATGGGGATGCTTGACAAAAGCCAACGCGTCAATACTCAAGAAGCGTAAGCTTGGATCTAAACCCGTTGATTGTGTTTATAACTGGCTATATGTTATTAGTTGTGAAATCTGAGGTACCTGACATGAATGTTGGTACAATCATGGAATTGAATGATGCAACGTTCTTTTGAGAATATTTTTCCTATGTAAGATATGCCTAGCTCATCTAGTTAGAGGTCAGGGATAACTCCTGAACTTTTTGTTTCATTCAAACATTCTAAGCGGTAACCCAGTGAGATTTCTGAGGAGGATGATAATGAAGCTCTTAGAAGGGGCAAAAGACAAATGATCACAAAGTCATTTGGTGAATATTTCATTGTGTACCTCGTGATGAACAAGAACAAGTGATCAACAATTTCATTAGCACTAAAAAAATATACACTTCGTACTCACAATCCAACCTCTTTTCAACATAGTACTATGTTCTTTCTCTCTCCTCCTGCTCTTCGCCCCGTCCCAATGCTCTCGGATCTCCCTTCACCGTCCCTCCCATCTTTCTCCGACCATCGCAGGTGGTGAGTACGGCAAGGGAACTTCCCCTTTTATGATTTCATATTGTAGTTGTTAGGTACCATTAGTTCTATATGATCGCGTTTTGGGGCAAGCGCATTGGTTTTTCACTCGGGTTTCTTTATCAGTTTACTTACTGTGTGTAGCTGTTTCTTTCGGGTTTCTCTTGTTTCCTTCATTTTTTGTATTTTTTTTCTTCTGTTTTCTTCGTTTCTTTCTCGATTTCCACCGAATTTTTTATTTTCCCTTTTGTTTAACACATATCTACATTTTTCATATACACCAGGAACATTTTTTTATGCATGTTTAACATTTTTCTAATAAATGATTGACTTTTTTTAAAACAAATGTTCTATGTTATTTTTTCATACACATTGTACATTTTTTAAATATATCTAAAACATGTTTTTATACATGTTTTAAAATTTTCAAATATTTTATTATCAATTTTCAAACTCATGTTTTGATATTTTTTGAATATTTAAAAAAAATTCAATTACATGTCAATACATATTTTTGAATGATATGGAATTTTTTTTTGACTATACAAACATTTCTGTATACTGCATAAACATTTTTTTAAAAGGAAATGAACATATTTTCGAAATGCGTTCACCTTTTTTTGAAAGCTACACAATATCATTTTGACTTACAAATTTTTTTAATTTTTAAGAAATGTCACATACATTTTTTCCAGACACGTGCACATTTTTTAAATGTCCGAAATATTTTTTTGAATGCTAACATTTTTTTTATTAAGGTAACTAACTTTTTACACTGTGTTAACATCTTTTTAAATTCACTGTTTTTAAATTTTGAAGTAAACTGTTTGGAATATACGTCTTATAATATTTGTTAAAAAGAAAAAATAAGCAAAGATTTACCAAACTTGTCCACTAAGCAACGCAATACTATATGGCACTAAAAAACCAACGTACTTCCAACGTGAGCAGAGCACGCACAAAAATTCGATTTGCTGGTCAGGTCCACTTGTTATTGTGCTTTAGACGAGCGGTACATGTAGCTCGCAGTAGGCGAGTCACAGCCGCACTCGCCCTACAGCGCATTAGGAGGTCTCCTTCTTGCTAAAGTTTTTTAAATAATACATTTTTAATTAATTTTCATAAATATTACGCTGGATAATTTTTTTTCAAAAATAATACACCGTCGGCCCGCTGCAGGCCGACTGGGCCTAGTCGGCCCACAGCAGGCCGATTGGCTTCCAGTCGGCCCGCAGCAAGCCGACTGGGACTAATTGGCTTGCTGCGAACCAATTAGTCGCAGCAAGCCGATCAGCCTGCGATGGGCCGACTAGGTGCATGTGACCATTTTTCTTTTTCTGTTTTTGGTTTTAGTTGTTGTTTTCTATTTATTCTAGCTATCAAATGAATCTGGTTTGTGTTGAAACTTTTTGCATAAATTACTAGCAATATTAACAAGCCACATATAAATTTTCATAATTTTTGGAAAACCACATATTTATAATTGTATTTGATAGCTCCTGGTGAATATAGATAGGGTCTAAATTTATTTATCCAAATTGATTTTTTTATTTTTATAGATGTTAAAATATTGAAGAGAATGGTTTAAATATTTTTGTGAAACAATTTGAGGAAACTTTTTTGGCTTATGAAACAATTTGAAACAATATGAAACAATTTTTGTGAAACAGAATTTTCCTCAAATTGTTTCATATTGTTTCATAAGCCAAAAAAGTATTCTCAAATTGTTTCACAAAAAAATTTACACTATTCTCCTCGATATTTTAACATCTATAAAAAAAATCAATTTGGATAAATAAATTTAAACCCTATCTATATTCACCAGGAGCTATCAAATACAATTGTAAATATGTGGTTTTCGAAAAATTATGAAAATTTATATGTGGCTTGTTAATATTACTAGTAATTTATGCAAAAAGTTTCAACACAAACCAGATTCATTTGATAGCTAGAATAAATAGAAAACAACAACTAAAACCAAAAACAGAAAAAGAAAAATGGCCACATGCACCTAGTCGGCCCATCGCAGGCTGATCGGCTTGCTGCGACTAATTGGTTCGCAGCAAGCCAATTAGTCCCAGTCGGCTTGCTGCGGGCCGACTGGAAGCCAATCGGCCTGGTGTGGGCCGACTAGGCCCAGTCGGCCTGCAGCGGGCCGACGGTGTATTATTTTTGAAAAAAATGTATCCAGCGTAATATTTATGCAAATTAATAAAAAAATGTATTATTTAAAAAAAAAGAGCCTCCTTCTTCGGAGGATTGGAGTTTGCAAAAAAGGGAGAAAAAAAACATAATACTTCTATCTTTTTTTTTGAGACAATAATACTTCTATCTTTAGTCAAGAATACTATGGCGGCCCGATAAGTCTCCTTGATGGGCCTTACATGGGCCAGCCCATAAACCATCTCAGCCGGGGGTTTATCAGTCGCCGAGCGAGAGCTGAAAAGGGAAGACAGGAAGAGGTGTGGCATCATCGTCTTCCTCCTCTCTTATCCGGAAGTACACCATGCTCCCGATGTCCGTCCACCCCGCTACTACGCCGGCCCTCGTGTCGCGGCCCCGCGTCTCCCTGCCCAGATCTTCCACGTCCCCTTCCTCTTCCTTCAGCCTCGTCCCCCTCAAGAGCAGGAGGCTACCCCTTCGCTCGCTCCGCATCCGCGCCGCCGCCGCTGCCGGCGCCGTCGAAGCGGGGGAGCCATACGTAGGTTTGGGGGATGAGGAGCCACTTGGCGGAGAAGGAGACGCGGAAGCCGTGGCGGAAAGCGAGGAGGTAATGGTCTTTTCAAAAGCTCTGAACTTGGGTTATTTTCTGTCCGTGCGATAAATCATGGTAGTTCCTTAAGTACCAACTGTAGCTCAGTCCGTGGAAGTTGGTACATTGTTTTTACTACTACATAGAAGGAGTTCAGTTAGATTCCGTTGCAAATGTACTGTCCTCTTGTTCACTGAAATTCATTAGGCTGTCCGTTTCCACGGAAGAATTGAGTTGGATGATGTCACAAAATAAAATTGGAGAAGTCTCGTTTTGAACTTTTGTACGGTCTTTAGTGCATACTGCCTACCATTTTTCGTACTTGGCTGCATGTAAGCAGGGAATGAAATGGTGTAGAATAGGCATATGCTGTGGACCTTGCTCATTATATGAATGTTTGCTGTGTGTGGTTGAAATTAAGTGACAGTTGTATATGCATAGATGGACCTGCTCTCATGAATTAAATGAGGATTGCATTTTACTAAAACTGGCCTCAGGTAATATTTCTGAAGACGAATAGCATACGAAAACAGCACCCTAGTCCCAAAGTCCACTGAAACTAAAATCCTGAAAATCATAACCACGTTACAGCACAGCACAAGCTTGTGGAAGTGATGTCCGGCATCAGAAAGTCGATAGTGTAACAAGATGGTTCCAGGTGTTGGCATGTGCTAAAACTGGTAGCATGATCATTTCCTGCTTACTGCCTACCATTGTTCAAGAATGTTATTCTCCATTGTAAATCATTTTAATTTTGATCTGCGCTAAAACTGCATAACTGGATTCACATGGCAGACAAAACTTGTAATACCAGAATGAAATTTGAGATAATTTGAACTGTGCATGGCAGTACAAGGTGGAGGTGCCTGAAAAGCAGGACCCGATGCTGGTGCTGAAGTTCATATGGATGGAGAAGAACATTGGCATAGCGCTTGACCAGATGGTTCCAGGTGTTGGTAGCATCCCCTTAAGCCCGTACTACTTCTGGCCACGGAAAGATGCATGGGAGGAACTGAGAGCGAAGCTCGAGGAGAAAGAGTGGATCTCGCAGAAGCAGATGATCATCCTTCTCAACCAGGCCACCGACATCATCAACCTCTGGCAGCAAGGCGGCGGCAGCTTGTCGACATGAGGGGGAACTCTCTCTTCTCCCATCCTCACGATCTGTTTAGTGTCTTTCTTCTTGCTTTGTTGTTAATGTTAAAGCCGCCACATGGTACATGATCCTCTAGATCGATTCAATCTGTTCTCATATGATTCTGTTTGTGGAGAATGAATTTTGATTAATCCTCGCAAGGGTTGTGTGTTTGGGTTCGGTTATTGGCAAGGACGGTGTTTAAGATGATCGACCGTGAATGGTTCTTTTTTTTTTTGGGAGGGAAAACCGTGAATGTGTCAGCGACCTGACCAGGGGAGTCACCACATCCCAGGACACTGGAGGGAACCACGACAAGCCCAGCAGGCCTCAACGGGAGCGGAGGCCCAACCACAAGTTCACGGCCCCCAATGGATGTCGTACATGTTCGAGACCTAAACAGAGGGCGAGCATATAAGGAGAGAATGGAGCAGACGGATTTTTTCCCCTCTCGCTAGGGTTTTAGTCCTCCCGTGGCGATTTTTTCGCCGCCGTCGAGATCGCTGTTTCCCTGCCCCTTCTTCTGCCACCGTCCGGTGCGATCGATTGGGGGGTACGCCTCCTGATCATCGTCGCGGCTGTGGGATCGGGGAGTTTTCGTTTCGATCGGGTTAGGGTTTTCAAGATGTCTTCGAGCGCAGCCAACAACTCAGCGGTTACAGGCTCATCGAGACAGATGATGTGATGAAGATGATGGAAGAGCTTGGGTTGAAAGAAGAGGATCTGGATGATGTGATTTTTGATGAGAAAGAGCCTCCCCCCCCCCCCCCCCCAGGCGGCTCGGATGATCTGGATCATGTTCTGTAAATTTTGAGTCTTTTATTTTGTCAAGTCTTTCATTAATCTTAGTCTTTTTTTATTTGGCCTGTTATTAGCTATGGCGTTGCCCTTTTTTTCCAACGCCATCGGTAACCTATCTGAGTCAACTTAGTAAAAGACCTAAGTCACCGCTCTCTCTCATTTCACACCCCTCCCCCTGGACCAAAGCCGCCGCCGCCGCCCCGTCGACGCCCCGTTGCCGCCCCTCACCGGCACCAAGGTTAGATTCACTACTCCTCCCATCGCATCTCCTTCCTCTTCACTCTCCCACGTCCTCCGTTCGCGGACACGCCACACAGCCGGGATCCATTGGGATTCATGTAGTTGATTAGGGGATTGCTTTAATTTGTGTAGAAATTTTAGTATATATATCATGGATTGCTTTGTGTCATGTAGAATCCAAAGTTAGTTACATGGATTGCTTTGTGTAGAAATTGTAGTGATAATCCGATTGCTATTGTGTAGAATCCGATATTTATAATGCATTTTGATTATAGTCCAATTACTTGTGTGTCTCCCTCCGTGGATTTTGTTTATTTGTGTATGCAATTACTAGTGTAGAATTATATACTTAGTTTTCAATATGTTTTGTGTAAAATGAAGTCCAATTAAATATGTTTGGTATAAATTGATTTACTAGTGTACAAAGTGTTTATATACTTAGTTTCAATTATATTTTATGTAGAATGGCGCAGCTGCCACCATGTCCAGTGTGCAAGTCAAGGTGCGCAACCAACCTTGCAAGTGGCACGCTGTTTGGCATCTACTTCCAGCCGTGCTTTGTTCCTGCAGCGGTAACACATTACATGAACCTTCTAACAATTTGTTTTTTTGTTTTTCTTGCTATTTCTCGTAATGCAATGTGTTTGTTTTTTGGTTTTTTTACACAGATCGTCCCTTGCAATGTGAGATTGGAGTTCAATGAGCTCATTACCGAAGACACTGTGATCTTCGACGCTCCAGGGGGCCCTACACTATGGAGGTCCACAAGGGACGAAAAATATCTCAGATTGGAGGAGATGAATGGAATCGTTTCATCGCCCACATGCATCTCACTGGGGGTGAACTTATCAGCTTCTCCTTCAGAAGACAAACTGCAAGTCTAGCTGTTATGTACATCAATTCGGAGGACGAAGATGATGACCCACTTGATGAAGTCCTCTATGCCAAAGAAATCAGGCTAAGCGAGGACGAATTGGGCAACCTCTGGTACATACTTTCTCCACGTGATGACTACATCGGGATGCCATTCGTGACCCGCCTGACAAGGACAAATGTTGACCGCCATGTCATGGAATGTTACTTATTAGTGTAGAAATTTGATATGCTTAGTGTTGAAATTTGATGATATATATGCTTAGTTGCGACATGCTTGTAGTAATGTTGTGATATGCTTAGTGTATAGTAATGTGATATGCTTAGTGTACTAATGTTGTGATATGCTTAGTGTGTAGTAAGGTGATATGCTTAGTGTACACTGATGTTATGATATGCTTACTGTATAGCAATGTGATATGCTTAGTGTACTAATGTGTTGTGATATATATATATATATATATATATATATATATATATATATATGCTTAGTGTAGAATTTGAGGATATGCTTAGTGTAGAACATGATGATATGCTCTTAGTGTGTAGTAATGTGACATGCTCATTTATCATATTTGTTTTTTTAGAAATTACCTAAGAGGCTAAGTGAGAGCTATGGCATCGAGCCGGATGAAGCAGGCATTGCTGGACTATGTCTTACCGCAAGGGGCTCCATCATGAACTGTGCTTACGCAGTGGACACGGACAGTCGCGCTGTGTTCAGCGCCGCGGGATGGAACAACTTCCTTGCTGAAAAGAATCTTCAGATTGGACAGGCCATCTTAGTCACCATCAGGAACACCCAGCGCCATGGCTTGAGGATGATGATGGTCATCGACCTCATTTAGAACTATGTGTGTGGCAGGGCAATAGATACTAAATGAACTGCTTATGTATTAGCGCTATGTACTAGTACTGTTTTAGCTCGTAATGTTTCTATTAATTGGTAATGTTTGTCAGATCTAGCTAGCAGCCACTTAAATATTAACCCGTAATGTTCTATTATCTGGTACTGTTCTACTGTGTAATGTTATATAGTATGTACTTAATTTTAATGTGAAATGCTAAATGTTATATGGTGTTGAAAAACCTTTTTTTGTGCACGAAACGTTCATGGCGTGCAAACTACATTGCACGCCGCTAGGTGAGTGAATATAGTGGTGGAGTTGCAAACATCGCACGGGAGCAACACGTATAATACTGCTGGCGTAGCCTCCAGCGCCACCATTATTTCTTAACAATGGCGCCATATTGGTGGCGTCGAGTTTCTACGCCAGCAAGGTTGTTTTTGGCACGCCATAGCTAAGCTTTTCTGCACTAGTGCATGATTCGCGATGGGAAGAGGCAGATATATAGGGTGAGATATGAGAAGTTGCCCGACTGGTGTGCCGTCTGTGGAATGCTTGGTCATCAATTCAAGGAGCATGGAAGTGGGATTCATCCACCCTCAGCACTCATCTTTAAGGACCTGAGGGCGTCTTGGGCAATGCGGACCGAGCGAGGGCCTGGAGAAGGCGGAGGCAGGAGAGGCGAAAGGAGAGGAGGCCGTTCAGGAGGACGAGGACGTAACGAGCAATACGCGTTGCATGTTCGGGGCGATGGGTATGAGAGGACGAGGGAGTTGACAGGGATCCAGTGACGAAGAAAACATATTTGAACAGGAAGAGAGGCTCAGAGTTGGCAGCAATTCAGAATGAGCTACCGGTAGTAAATACTGCTATTATTACCACAACCGAGCAGAGCAACGCTTTGGCACTCCCGGCTGGTGCTGTCCCACCAAGCCCGAGTGGCAAACAGGATCCCAAAAGGACAAAGGTGATAAAAGATTCTGAGAAGAGTACCACGAAGAATGGAGTGCAAGGGAAATTTGAAGAAAAGATGGCGGGCCCC
The DNA here is from genome assembly GCA_011799875.1 of Thinopyrum elongatum. Taxonomy (NCBI): domain Eukaryota; kingdom Viridiplantae; phylum Streptophyta; class Magnoliopsida; order Poales; family Poaceae; genus Thinopyrum; species Thinopyrum elongatum. The sequence goes on from CM022298.1 coordinate 468,385,242, forward strand.
GAGGGGCGCCGCCGAGCCCAATGAGTGCCTTATGTTGGAACTGTCGAGGTGCGGGCAAGGCTGCGACAGTTCGTGAGCTTCGCGATTTCGCGAGGCAATTTGCCCCTACCCTGCTGTGCATTGTACAAACACAAATTCAAGGAGATAGGGTAGAAGCTCTAGCTAGTACTCTTGGGTATGACAATGCTTATGTCGTTGATAGTAATGGTAGAAGCGGTGGTATTGGTCTTTTTTGGAACAATTCAATAAAAGTTCAGATTCTTGGCTACTCTGTTTATCATCTAGATGTTTCAGTAGAGGAAAATGATCAAGACAAATGGAGAATGACCTGTGTCTACGGAGAGGCACAAGCACATTTACAACACCAGACATGGGATGTGCTGAAAAACATCAGCATGTTGAGTACACTTCCATGGTTGTGCTTGGGTGACTTTAATGAAGTGCTACGTCCGAACGAACACGAAGGAGTGGGGCAACGCAGCAATGCCCAGATTCAGGCCTTTAGATATGCTACGGATATTTGCATGTTGCTTGACTTGGGCTATAAGGGCAACTTTTGGACGTTTGAGAAGGTTTCTAGAGGGAGTTATACATGGTGCAGACTTGACAGAGCATTGGCAAATGCTGATTGGATGGCAAGGTTCCCTTTAGCTTCGGTCACACATCTTACAGGAGTTACTTCCGACCATTCACCAATTCATTTGGAGTTTGGGAGTACAGCTCAGGAATGCACATAAAGGTCTTTCAAATACGAGCTTATGTGGGAACAACATGAGGGGCTCAAATAGTTTTTGACAGAGGATTGGCTAGCTGGGCCACCATGCACCTCTGTTTAGCAAATGAGACAGAAGCTAAGCAATTTAGCGAATGGTCTAGGAAGATGGAGCAGAGACACGTTTGGGAGTGCCAGGAAGGCGATTAAACAACTGAAGCAACTGCTTGAAGAGCTCCGAGGAGATCCGTTGAGGACAGGCCCTTCCCACGCCGGGTTAAAAGTTAACAAGCGGCTGATCGAGATGTATCATAGGGAAGAGATTATGTGGAGGCAACGTGCTAGAATTCAGTGGCTTTCGGAGGGCGACAAAAACACTAAGTTCTTCCATCTTCGAGCTAGTCTTCGCAGGAAGAAAAATATGGTTAAAGCCTTGCAAAACTCACTTGGTGTAATTGTCTCTGACCTGGTGGAACTAAAGGATATGGCAAATTCTTTTTACCAGAACTTGTACTCTTTGGAGGGGGTCCAACATGTGGAAGCCGTGCTGGGAAATGTCCCACGGAAAGTGATAGATGCGATGAACGCCACCCTTTGCGCACCCTACACCAATGAAGAAGTAAATACCGCCTTATTTCAAATGTTTCCCATGAAGGCCCCAGGCCCAGATGGGCATCCCACCCACTTTTACCAGCGCCACTGGGACATATGCGATGAAGAGGTCACCAAGATAGTTCTGAGGATAGTCCGGGGAGAAGAAAGTCCAGAGTGCATTGATGATACAATCCTGGTCCTCGTTCCAAAGGTAAGAAACCCAACTGTTTTGGCTCAGTTTAGACCTATCAACCTTTGCAATGTGTTATACAAGATAGCTTCAAAGGTGGTTGCAAATAGACTTAAGGTTATACTACCGGATTTCATCTCTGAAGAGCAGTCGGCATTTGTGCCAGGAAGGCAAATCACAGATAACATTATATGTGCTTATGAATGTTTGCATTTCATGAAACGGTCTAGATAAAGCCAACAATTTTTGTGCTTTGAAGTTGGACATGATGAAAGCCTATGATAGACTGGAGTGGTCCTATTTGAGAGCGATCATGGCAAAACTTGGCTTTGTGGCGCAATGGATCAACACAGTCATGGCAATGTTATCATCGGTCTCTTTTTCAGTAATGTTCAATGGAGAGAAACTTCACTCGTTTAAACCGACGAGAGGTATCCGACAGGGAGACCCAATCTCCCCCTACTTATTCTTGATTGTAGCAGAGGGCCTTTCGTGCCTTCTGAAATCCAGTTCTCAGTCATCATTTTGGCAGGTATTAAGGTGGCCCCCATGACGCCATCCATTAACCACCTTTTATTTGCAGATGACAGCCTGTTGCTTTTCAAGGCAAGTGTAGAGGGATCAGTTGCAGTGTGAAACCTACTGGATATATACCGTGGAGCTTCAGGGCAGAGGATAAACCATGAGAAGTCATCCATATTTTTCAGCAAGGGGTGTCCAAGCCCTGTCAAAACGGAGGTAAAGAATTCCATACAATTCCATAATGAATCTTTGTGTGAACGTTATCTGGGCATGCCAACGGATGTAGGTCATTCAAAAAATGGAACCTTCAAATATTTGAGAGACAGATTATGGGAGAAGATAAAGGGTTGGATGGAGAAATTGCTGTCTGCTACAGGCAAAGAGGTGTTGATCAAGTCCGTAGCACAAGTTATACATGTCTTCTCTATGTCTTGTTTCAGATTGCCAAGGGGGCTATGCGACAGCATCACATCTATCATACAACAATTCTGGTGGGGAAGCAAGCGTGGAAGAAGGAAACCGAGTTGGGTGGCATGGGACATTATGACTATGCCAAAACACATGGGTGGCCTTGGTTTTTGAGACTTAGAGATTTTCAACCTGGCCTTATTGGCATGACAGGCGTGGAGGACACTGACAGATGAATCATCACTTAGTACTAAGATCCTCAAATCAGTGTATTTTCCAGAGTGCTCATTACTTGATGCTGAGTTGGGACCGCATCCATCCTAGATATGGAGGGCAATATTGGACGGTCGGGATGTACTAACGCAAGGCTTAATAAGAAGAATAGGAGACGGATAAACAACGGATATCTGGGTGCACAATTGGATCCCGAGGGACAGTTTTAAGCGTCCAATTACTTCCTTGGTGCAAAACCCGCCAACACTAGTGAAGCAACTCATTGACGCCACCACAACTTCATGAAACGAGGGTCATGTCCGTTCTGTATTTACTCCTTTTGATGCTCAGGAAATTCTCAAGATACCCTTGTGCACATGCAGAGTAGAAGACTTATGGGGATGGTATGAAGAAACTCATGGAAATTTCAGTGTTTGTTCAGCCTATCATATGATCTTAAGGACAAAGCTACACAGGGAGGCATGTCTACATGAAGCCGAGGGTTCCTCGCATGTCTAGCATGAAAGCAAACAGTGGAGCAGCATTTGGCACATCCAAGTATCGTCTAAAATCAGGATGTTCGTATAGAGATTAGCCAGGCAATCTATGCCTACTGGCGAGCTGCTAAAACATCGAAATATGTCGCCAAAGGATACATGTAACCTGTGCGGGGCAAGGGACACTTGGAGGCATGCTTTTTTCACTTGTCCTATGTCTAGCAGTGTCTGGGCGTTGGTGCCAGAACATCTTGTCGAATCCTTGGTTGATCATCAGGAAGAATGCTAGAAAGGATTGGCTCTTTGCGCTACATGAAATAATGAGCAAGGATGATTTTGTGCGGATAATTGTAACGGTGTGGGCAATTTGGAGTGCAAAAGAAGGAAGGCTATTCACGAGGATATTTTCCAATCACCACTGGCCATCAACAGCTTCATCACAAGGTTCATGTCCGAGCTCCAAGTGGTGTCTGCATCAATGCCAAAGCTGGTAATAGTCAGGGTCCCCAAACCGACACAATGGCGTCCGCCTGTGCCGAACAATGCAAAGATAAATGTAGATGCTGCTGTCTCTCGGCAGGGAAGGTATGGAGCAGTAGGGGCGATTAGTAGAGATGCAACAGGAAGCTTTTTGGGAGCCTCGGTGCTAGTGTTCAGACACATTGCTGATCCTCAAACTCTCGAAGCCCTGGCAGTACGAGAGGCACTATCCCTCTCAGAGGATCTATATCTACGGCGTATTCATGTGGCCCCGGATTGCAAGGTTGTCGTAGAAGATATCCAGAAGGAAAATGCGTCTAGTTATGGAGCAATCATACATGAGATCTTAGATCACTCTTCGACTTTTGATTTTTGTAAATTTAGTCATGAATTTAAGAGCTCAAATTTTGAGGCTCACATTTAGCGAAGCATGCACTTTCTCTAGGGGGTGGTCACCATGTCTGGTTAGGTCATCCTGGAGATCTTCCATCCATCCCTGTAAACATTGTGATGATTTAATAAAAGCTTCGCGAGATTGTCTCAAAAAAAGGAGAGAACGGAGCAGGTGAAGAGATATCCCGGCTAGGATCAAGGCAACAGCGGCTGTGTGTGTGTATCTCTCTGTACCGATCCCCTTTCGCCTTCCTCAAGTTGTACTGCCACAAATCGAGATCCACCATTAATCGAGGAGAGACTTAGCTAGTAGCTTACACCTGGTATCAGTTGCCAACCACCTCCCTCTCGCCGCGCTGGAGACACGCAAGTGATACGTCTCCAACGTATCTATAATTTTTGCTTGTTCCATGCTGTTATATTATCATTCTTGGATGTTTTACAATCATTTTATAGCAACTTTATATCATTTTTTGGGACTAACCTATTGACATAGTGCCTAGTGCCAGTTATTGTTTTTTGCTTGTTTTTTACTTCGCAGAATATCAGTACCAAACGGAGTCCAAACGCAGCGAAACTTTTTGGAGAATTTTTATGGACCAGAAGAAACAACTTGGGCCAAAGATGTACCAGAGGGGTGCCCCGAGGGGGGCACAACCCACCTGGGCACGCCTGGGGGCCCAGGCGCGCCCTGGTGGGTTGTGCCCACCTCGATGGCCTCCCGCACCGCCTCTTCGCCCTATAAATACCCAAATATTTCAGAAACCCTAGGGGAGTCGACGAAACACAATTCCAGCCGTCGCAAGTTCCAAAACCACGAGATCCAATCTAGACACCATCACGGAGGGGTTCATCATCCTCATTGGTGCCTCTCCGATGATGTGTGAGTAGTTCATTGTAGACCTACGGGTCCGTAGGCAGTAGCTAGATGGCTTCTTCTCTCTTTTTGATTCTCAATACAATGGTCTCTTCGAGATCTATTTGATGTAACTCTTTTTGCGGTGTGTTTGTTGGGATCCGATGAGCTTTGAGTTTATGATCAGATCTATATCCATGAATATTATTTGAGTTTTCTTTGATCTCTTATATGCATGATTACTTATAGCCTTGTATTTCTTCTTCGAATCTTTGGTTTAGTTAGGCCAACTAGATCGATTTTTTTTGCCATGGGAAGAGGTGCTTTGTGATGGGTTCGATCGTGCAGTGTTCTTTCCCAGTGATAGAAGGGGCAGCAAGACACGCATGTATCATTGCCATTAAGGATAACAAGATGGGGGCTATCCCTACATGAATAGATCTTGTCTACATCATGTCATCGTTCTTATTCCATTACTTAGTTTTTCCATGAACTTAATACACTAGATGCATGCTGGATAGCGGTCGATGTGTGGAGTAATAGTAGTAGATGCAGGCAGGAGTCGGTCTACTAATCTTGGACGTGATGCCTATATAATGATCATTGCCTTGGATATCGTCATAATTATTCGAACTTCTATCAATTGCCCAACAGTAATTTGTTTACCCGCCGTATGCTATTTTCTTGAGAGAAGCCACTAGTGAAATCTACGGCCCCCGGGTCTATTCTTTATCATATTTGCTTTGAGATCTATTTTTATTCGCTTTTGTTTTCAGATCTATTATACCAAAAACCCAAAATTACCTTGCTGCATTTTTTTGCTATTTATTTTATTTTGTGTTTTATCGAGATTTATTTATCCAATCTACACAATTTTTATCCCGCCAACTTGACAATTTCTGGCACCGTTACCCGTAGAGGGATTGACAACCCCTCCTAATCGTCGGGTTGCAAGTATTTGTTCTTTGTGTGCAGGTATCGTTTACATAGTGTTACTTGGTTCTCCTACTGGATTGATACCTTGGTTTCATAACTCAGGGAAATACCTACCATAGCTGTGCTGCATCATCCCTTCGTCTTTGGGGAAATACCGACATAGTTCAAGCGACATCAGCAAGCAGGCCAGCGATCGCCATCACCTTCTTGCCACCATGGATCCAACCCTCAAGACATACCTCGAGAAGCTCACCGAGACGCTGACGAAGGCCAGCGACGACACGCGTGACGACATCCAAGGGCTTCGAGCCCAGATCGATGGGCAGACCGTGCGAGTGGAGGCGCTCAAAGCGTGGAAGCCCGATTTGGAGGAGCGTTTCTCCAAGCTACAGGAAGCGATCATTCGAGGCACTGAAGCAAGAGCACTCCCTTTCTATGGACAGAGGCTACGAGGGTCACATTCGAGGCACTGAAGCAAGCCCTAGTCACAACACCAACGCTAGCATTGCCTGACTTCACCAAACCTTTCATTGTGGAGACGGACGCCTGTGAACATGATGTAGGAGCAATACTGCAGCAAGAAGGGCACCCAATCGTGTATTTGAGCAAAGCATTGGGCCCAAGGACCAAAGGACTATCTACATACGAGAAGGAGTACCTTGCCATGGTTCTCGCGGTGGATCAATGGAGAGCATACCTACAGTTTTCAGAATTCACCATCAAAATGGATCAGAAGAGCCTTGTCCATCTTGAGGAGCAACACTTACACACACCCTGGCAGCAGAAGGCATTCACCAAGTTGCTAGGCCTACAATACATGATTTGTTACCGCAAAGCCACCGAGAATAGCGGTGTGGATGCCCTATCACGACGCCCGATCCAACCCACGCAACAACTCAGTGTGATATCAGCCTGCCAACCGGCCTGGCTCTAAGAAGTAACCCAGGGCTATGCGCATGAACCCAAAGCACAGCAACTGATCACGCAATTAGCAGTGTCTCTGGTAGCTGGGGCAGTTCACTTTCCAGCACGACGTGCTGCGGTTCCGGGGCAGAGTCTGGCTAGGGGCCAACACCAAGCTGCAGTAGCAGATCATGCGCGCGTTGCACGACAGCACTGTCGGGGGTTGATACGTCTTCGTCGTATCTACTTTTCATAACGCTTTTCCTCTTGTTTTGGACTTTAATTTGCATGATTTGAATGAAACTAACCCGGACTGACGCTGTTTTCAGCAGAACTACCATGGTGTTGTTTTTGTGCAAAAATAAAAGTTCTCGGATTGGAACGAAACTTTGCGAGGATTTTTTATTCAATAAATAAGAATTTCTGGAGCCAAGAACCACCAGAGGGGGGCACCTGGGTGGGCACAACCCACCAGGGCGTGCCCCCCTCCAGGCGCGCCCAGGTGGGTTGTCCCCACCTAGTGGCCCCGCAGACTTTAACCCTGATACTATAAAATCACATATTAGGAGAAAAAAATCAGGGAGAAAGAATTATCGCGTTTCACGAGACGGAGCCGCTGCCACCTCCTGTTCTTCATCTGGAGGCTAGATCTGGAGTCCGTTTGGGGCTCCGGAGAGCGGGATCTTCGATCTTCGTCATCACCAACCCTTCTCCATCGCCAATTCCATGATGCTTCCCATCGGGAGTGAGTAATTCCTTCGTAGGCTCACTGGTCGGTGAGGAGTTGAATGAGATTCATCATGTAATCAAGTTAGTTTTGTTAGGGCTTGATCCCTAGTATCCATTATGTTCTGAGATTGATGTTGCTATGACTTTGCCATGCTTAATGCTTGTCACTTTGGGCCCAGGTGCCATGATTTCAGATCTGAACCGTTTATGTTATCACCATTATATCTATGTGCTAGATCCGATCTTGCAAGTTATAGTCACCTACTACGTGTTATGATCCGGCAACCCCGGAGTGACAATAGTCGGGACACTTCCCGGTGATGACCGTAGTTTGAGGAGTTCATGTATTCACTATGTGTTAATGCTTTATTCCGGTTCTCTATTAAAAGGAGGCCTTAATATCCCTTAGTTTCCAATAGGATCCCGCTGCCACGGGAGGGTAGGACAAAAGATGTCATGCAAGTTCTTTCCATAAGCACGTATGACTATTTACGGAATACATGCCTACATTATATTTATGAACTAGTTCTAGTGCCGTATCGCCCTAGGTTATGACTGTTATATGATGAATATCTTCCAGCGAATTCACCGATCCAATGCCTACGAATTTCTCTCATATTGTTCTTGCTAAGTTACTACTGCTATTGTCACTGTTGCACTTGCTACAAAATCATTGCTATCACTGTTACCGTTACTATTGTTGTTGCTACTACTATCAAAACTATCATACTACTTTGCTACTGATCACTTTGCTGCAGATAATTAATCTCCAGGTGTGGTTGAATTGACAACTCAGCTGCTAATACTTGCAAATATTCTTTGGCTCCCCTTGTGTCGAATCAATAAATTTGGGTTGAATACTCTACCCTCGAAAACTGTTGCGATCCCCTATACTTGTGGGTTATCAAGACCTTTTTCTGGCACCGTTGCTGGGGAGCATAGCTATATTTGTTGAGTCACTTGGGATTATTATCAAATTATCACTATGAAGAATCTGAAGGATGCTAAGACTAATTTTTTTCCCTCTAAGACGAGGGGAGGTAAGGAACTGCCATCCAGCTCCGCTTTAGATTCACCTTCTGTTATAAGTAGACTTGCAACACCACCACATGCTATCAATTCTGATATGTCGCAAGTTATTGATGATGCTACTTCTTCTATGAATGCTACTCATGATGATGCTAGTACCTTGCTTGATGATAATGTGCCACTAGGTGAATTTCTTGATGAACAACTTGCTAGAACTAAGGCTTTTGAGAATGCTGAAACTGATGAAATTGTTGAAACTAATGAAGAGCTTGAAACTGAGTTCTCCTAGATATTAATTGCCAAAGGTACCGGAAGGTTATGTTATGGATGAGGAGACAACTAGAGACATTCTTGCTTGAGATGATCTAGAAAAATTATTATGCAAGTATAAAGAAAAGACTTTGAATACTAGAATGAAATGTGATCCTAAGTTTGCTACTTCACCTATCTTTGTTGATGATAAGGATTATGAATTCTCTGTCGACCCAGAGTTAATTACTTTGGTTGAATCTGATCCTTTCCATGGTTATGAAACCGAAACTGTTGTGGCACATCTTACTAAGTTGAATGACATAGCCACCCTATTTGCTCATGATGAGAAAATTCGCTACTATTATATTCTCAAATTATTTTCGTTCTCATTAAAGGGTGATGCTAAGGCTTGGTACAATACTCTTGCTCCTGGTTGTGTGCGTAGTCCCCAGGATATGATTTATTACTTCTCTGAAAAATATTTTCCTGCTCATAAGAAACAAGCTACTTTATAGGAAATATTTAACTTTGCGCAAATTGAAGAAGAGAGTCTCCCACAAGCTTGGGGGAGGCTTCTCCAATTGCTTAATGCTTTGCCTGATCATCCTCTTAAGAAAAATAAAATACTTGATATCTTCTATAATGGACTAACCGATGCTTCTAGGGACTTCCTAGATAGTTGTGCTGGTTGTGTTTTCAGGGAGCGAACTGTTGAATAAGCTGAAGAATTATTGAATAACATATTGAAAAATTATGATGATTGGACTCTTTCCGAACCACCACTCAAACCTACTCCGAAGAAGAGTGGTATCTTATATCTCAGTCCTGAAGATATGCAAGAGGCAAAGAAATCCATGAAGGAAAAAGGTATTAAAGCAGAGGATGTTAAAAATTTACCACCTATCGAAGTAATACATGGGCTTGAAACACCAGCACCACCTAAGGTGGTAGAGGTAAATTCTTTACTAAAGTTCGATGAAGGTGATATTCCTTATAATAAACATCCTAGTCAATGCCTTTATGAGTTTGATAATTACATTAGAAAACAAGATCACTTGAATGCAAATGTTATGAAACAATTGAAATACAATTCTGATATGATTGCTCGCTTGAGTGACTTGTTATATAGAATCTCAAATGATGTTAGAGGTGTGGGAAAACATGCTTCTATGGTTCAAACTCAATTAGAACAAGTTGCTAAATCTCAAAGAGAGTTGCTTGATGAAATGAATAATAATATCAATGATCATGCTGTTAGAGTAATGACTAGAGGAGGTAGAATGACTCAGGAACCACTTTATCCTGAGGGACACCCAAAAAGAATTGAACAAGACTCTCAAAGAGTTGACATTGATGTGCCTAGTCCTTCTAAAAAGAAAAAGAAGAAGAAAAATGATAGGACTTTGCATGCATCTAGTGAACCTGAAGTTGAAAACCTTCTGATAATGATAATGAAGTCTCTATCTCTGATGCTGAAACTCAATCTGGTAGTGAACACCCACCTTATGAAAATGAAAAAGACAATGATGAGGTTCATGAAGATACTCAAACAAATAATAAAGAACCAGATAATGATGTTGAGATAGAACCAGCAGCTGATCTTGATAACCCACAAACCAAGAATAAAAGATATGATAAAAGAGACTTTGTTGCTAGAAAACACGGTAAGGAAAGAGAACAGTGGGTTCAAAAACCTATGCCCTTTCCACCTAAGTTAACCAAAAATAAAGATGATGAAGAATTTGAACGCTTTGCTGAAATGCTGAGGCCAGTCTTTTTGCGTACTCGCTTGACTGATATCTTAAAAATGCCTCCTTAAGCAAAGTACATGAAAGACATCATCACCAATAAGAGAAAAATACCGGAAGCTGAAATTTCCACCATGCTTGCTAATTATATTTTTAAGGATGGAGTACCTAAAAAACTTGGAGATCAGGGAATACCAACTATACCTTGCTCCATCAAAACAAATTATGTGAAAACTGCTTTATGTGATTTAGGAGCTGGTGTTAGTGTTATACCTTTCTATTTATATAAAAGACTTGATTTGAGTAAACTCACACCTACTGAAATATCGTTGCAAATGGCTGATAAATCAACTTCCATACCTATCGGTATTTGTGAGGATGTGCCTGTTGTTATTGCTAATGTTACTATCTTGACTGACTTTGTTATACTTGAGATGCCCGAGGACGACAACATGTCGATTATCCTCGGTAGACCCTTCTTGAATATTGCAGGGGCTGTTATTGATTGCAATAAAAGCAAGGTCACTTTTTATATCAATGGTAATGAGCATTCGGTGCACTTTCCGAAGAAACAATTCCAAGTGAATGGTATTAATTTTATTGAAAAATCTCCGACAATCACTATTGGAAGTTTTCAATTACCCCTACCTACTGTTAAAAAGAAATATGAAATGCTTATTGTTGGGGACATTCACATCCCCATTGAGGTAACTTAGTGTTTTACAAAAGTTCTTCGGTTTCATGCTAATCGGAAGTGGTTGTTAATAAGACTTGATCAACCTTATTAATAAATCATTTTTGAGAGGTATGAAGTTGATGAATTTAGTGAGCACTACCTTCTGTCCCTACCTTTTGTTTTCTGTTTTTATTAGTTAAATAAAATAAAATGCCATGCCTTGCCTGTTTCCTGAGTTTTCCGAGCAATAAAAAATGACCCAAAAATAAAAGTTCTCAGAATGCTCTGAAAATTTAATACGATTTTTTTTCTAAATATTTAAGAATTTTTGGTGCAAATAACATCAGAGGGAGGTGCTCCAGGTGGGCACAACCCACCTGGGCGCACCCTGGTGGGTTGTGGTCCCCACGTGGGCCCCCTCACTTATCCCTTCACTCCATATCATCACCTACCTCCAGAAAAAAATCACCATTGCTCTCTCTCTCGTGTTCTTGCTCTCAAACCCATGGATTTTGATCTCTTTGCTCGAAGCTTCATTTCCGAAATTGTTTTGGGGGATTGTTGCTTGGTATGTGACTCCTCCATTGGTCCAATTAGTTTTTGCTTTAGTGGTTTATATTTAGAATAATTAGTGACTCTTGGTGCTACTGTAGATGAGCTTGCATGTTAAATTCTTAGAGTTCTAAGTAGTTTGAATGCTTGATATGGCCTCTATGCATCCCTATGAGTAGTTGCTATCAATCTTGTAAAGTTTTGTTGAGAAAAATTTTGTGGACTAAAAATTTCAGAATTTTGTTCATAGGAAAAAGATGAGTATCTTTAGAAAGTTTGCTTCCAAGAAGAACTCCAAGGGAGTTATTGGGGAGTCGTGTGATAGTGATCTCCACACCTGGAGAATGGTGGAGGTACGGCCGTGCGAGTGGCCGCATAACCCATTCATGGAGGGAGCCGGAATCCGTCAAGAGTTTGTACAGTATGCTGCTAATGCCGGCCTCACCGACTTCATCGCAGCTGAATATGAACAGTATCATCTCCTCACAAATTCCTTTGTGTAAATTTTTCATTTCTTGAGTAGGAATAATCCTCCTGAGGTGTAGTTTGACTTATATGCTGAACCCCATCAGATACCACTTTCTGAGTTTTGTGAGATATGCATGATCCCTTCTGACAGGGATTTAGTAGAGCCTAGGCCCGCAGAGTTTGATGGTTTTTACCGCACTCTGACTTTGGGGGATGAGAGAGGGGTATCGGCTGTCACTGCCACTAGTTTACATTTTCCGGCTGTACATTATTTTGCTCTATTCATTGCGAAGTGTTTGCTTGTTAGAGAGAAGGTAGGTGCACTCAGTGCGCCTGACTTTGCTGTTTTACGTCGTGCACTTTACGGTGACAACACTTATAGCTTGGGAGCTATTGTGGCACGTCGCTTCCACAATAACAGATCCAAGGGTAAAATACATGGTGGCATTTATGCTACTCGCTTGGCGAGTCACTTTAACATTCAGATTATGCCTGAGGACATTGTCGCCTACCGGAATAACCTGGCTGCGGCACAGGCGGAGCCCCAGGAATGGGACCCTCAGGTGCCCGCTCCCCAGCATTTCAACATAGGACCCCATGGCTTCTTCGAGTGGTGATTACCAAGTTAGGCCAAAAGCCTAAGCTTGGGGGAGTACTTATTTCCACCGACATTACATTCATGTTCACACATTTCATTCCAGTTGTCGGTGTCCACACTTTTTCATTGTATTATCCATGCTAGATTTATTTTTTTCGCCTTCTTCTTGTGTGTTTAATTTTTTTTTGAGAAAATACAAAAATATTTCCTGCTTCTTTCTAGTATAACTAGCTATAGTATTTAAAAAGAAAACCCAAAAAGATTTCCTTGTTCTTCTTTTTGCTTGTTGGGAGCTCTACCGTGTAAATAGTTTTTCTTGTTTTTGTTTTTCCTTTCTTAAATTTGCTTTCTTTCAGAAAACCAAAAAACTCCAAAAATATTTCAGTGTGTTTCTCTGAATTTCTTTTTATTGAGTCATACCGAGGAGAAGACCACGATGAAAATGTTGAGTGGCTCTCATATGCATTGTTGTTGATCTAACAGAGAGCCTGTATTACCTTGTTTTCTTCTTTTTGAATAAAATGTTTGCAGATTCCAGCTTAGTCCACGGCACTCTTGCACTATTATTATTTTCATATCGTTCGGTCGTGCAAGTGAAAGGCAATAATGACAATATTTGATGAACTGGCTGTGGCAGAGAGAAACGGGTATGAACTCAACTTGTTCTGTTTTTGTAAATATGTTTAACCCAGTATCCATGATTCAGCTCATTATGATCAAACATGTTTGCAATGACCCTTAGATATTATAGTTTCTCATGTCATGCTTAAGTAGCTAGGAGTGGATAATGATTTATCTTCAATGTCAACATTGCGTTAAAATAATTGTGATGTAGTATGATATATGGTATCCTCCTCTGAATGTTCGGGTGGCTTGACTTGGCACATGTTCATGCATGTAGTTGAATCAAAACCAACATAGCATCTATGATATTTATGTTCATGGTGTTCATATCCTACTCATGCTAGTATCCAATGTTACTTATGCATAATGCATATTCATGAGCATTTTCGCTCTCTAGCTGGCCGCTTCTCAACCTAATTGCTAGCCTTCGCCTGTACTAAGTGGGAATTCGGCTTGTGCATCAAAACCCTGAAACCCAAGTTATTCCAGATGATTCCACCATACCTACCTATATGCGGTATTACCCTGCCGTCCTAAATAAATTTGCATGTGCCACCTCTAAAAAAACTTCAAATAAATATCATTTTTTGTGTGCCTGGATTGTTCATAGAGCGACAGGAGGTAGTCAGTATCTTCCATGTTAAGCGGGTTATTCTCATGATGAGTGTTTATTCACTCGTCCTTGCACGAGAGGGGCGGTAATAGGGATTCCCAGTCCCGAATTCAAATTGCAAATAATTAAACAAAACTCCGCCAGGAATGTTGTTGGTATGGACGGCACTCGTTGTTTCGGACAAGCCGTGGAGTGTGATTGTTGGTGGAGGGGGAGTAAACCTTTACTTTTATCGCTTGGGAACCGCCACTAATGTGTTTAGCATTGAAGATACCGATAACTAATGGTCACGAAGTAAATAAGAAGGGTGCATTTCTCAAAATTTCATTTACCTCTGTTTTAAAACTTGAGCTCTGGCACCTCTGCAAATCATTGCTTCCCTCTACGAAGGGACTATCTATTTATTTTTATGTTGTGTCATCACCTTCTCAAATAAGCGCCAGAACCTGAGAGCACTATTGTCATCCTCATGCATTGTGTATAGCTAATGTTGGGTGCATCATGACTGGATCTTTTCTACCATGAATTACAATGTTTAGTCGCTGCTTGAACTTTGGAGGTGCTCTGCATTTATGTTTTGCGGTCTCAGAAAGGGCTAGCGAGATACCACTATTGTCATATTATATCATGGTTGCTTTAACAAAGTGATGATTGTTTGAGATATCTTATTATTGCTCGCTAGTTGATTATGCCATTGTTATGAGTTAATATAATTTTTAAGAGTTGTTGTCGACATGGTTAGTTATAATCTTTGCTGAAAACCTGGGTGCTACTTAAGCTTATTTATGTAAACAAGAGCAAAAGAGTTCGTAAAAGTTTTTCTTTTTCACTTTCAGTTTATCAACTGAATTGCTTGAGAACAAGCAAAGGTTTAAGCTTGGGGGAGTTGATACGTCTCCATCGTATCTACATTTCCTAACGCTTTTCCTCTTGTTTTGTACTCTAATTTGCATGATTTGACTGAAACTAACCCGGACTGACGCTGTTTTCAGCAGAACTACCATGGTGTTGTTTTTGTGCAGAAATAAAAGTTCTCGGATTGGAACGAAACTTTGCGAGGATTTTTTATTCAATAAATAAGAATTTCTGGAGCCAAGAACCACCAGAGGGGGGCACCTGGGTGGGCACAACCCACCAGGGCGCGCCGCCACCTCCAGGCGCGCCCAGGTGGGTTGTCCCCACCTGGTGGCCCCGCAGCCTTCAACCCTGATACTATAAAATCACATATTTGGAGAGAAAAATCAGGGAGAAAGAATTATCGTGTTTCACGAGACGGAGCCACCGCCACCTCCTGTTCTTCATCGGGAGGCCAGATCTGGAGTCCGTTTGGGGCTCCGGAGAGGGGGATCTTCGATCTTCGTCATCACCAACCGTTCTCCATCGCCAATTCCATGATGCTCCCCACCGGGAGTGAGTAGTTCCTTCGTAGGCTCGCTGGTCGGTGAGGAGTTGGATGAGATTCATCATGTAATCGAGTTAGTTTTGTTAGGGCTTGATCCCTAGTATCCAATATGTTCTGAGATTGATGTTGCTATGACTTTGCCATGCTTAATGCTTGTCACTTTGGGCCCGGGTGCCATGATTTTCAATCTGAACCGTTTATGTTATCACCATTATATCTATGTTATAGATCCGATCTTGCAAGTTATAGTCACCTACTACGTGTTATGATCCGGCAACCCCGGAGTGACAATAGTCGGGACACTTCCCAGTGATGACCGTAGTTTGAGGAGTTCATGTATTCATTATGTGTTAATGCTTTGTTCCGGTTCTCTATTAAAAGGAGGCCTTAATATCCCTTAGTTTCCAACTGGACCCCGTTGCCACGGGAGGGTAGGACAAAAGATGTCATGCAAGTTCTTTCCATGAGCACGTATGACTATTTACGGAATACATGCCTACATTATATTTATGAACTGGAGCTAGCGCCGTATCGCCCTAGGTTATGACTGTTATATGATGAATATCATCCAGCGAATTCACCGATCCAATGCCTACGAATTTCTCTCATATTGTTCTTGCTAAGTTACTACTGCTATTGTCACTGTTGCACTTGCTACAAAATCATTGCTATCACTATTACCGTTACTATTGCTATTGCTACTACTATCAAAACTATCATACTACTTTGCTACTGATCACTTTGCTGTAGATAATTAATCTTCAGGTGTGGTTGAATTGACAACTCAGCTGCTAATACTTGCAAATATTCTTTGGCTCCCCTTGTGTCGAATCAATAAATTTGGGTTGAATACTCTACCCTCGAAAACTATTGCGATCCCCTATACTTGTGGGTTATCAGGGGTCACTCAGGGTTTCCCGCAACTTATAGAAGGATCAAGAGGCTCTTTGCTTGGCCAAGCATGAAGGAGCATATCAAGGTACACGTCCAGACATGCCAGGTCTGTCAACAAGCTAAACCCGATCGTTCTCCATACCCGGGTCTCCTCCACCCCCTTCTTGTAGCCAAGCGATGTTGGGACTTAGTCTGGCTGGACTTCATCGAAGGGCTTCCAACATCGAGCAGAGCAAATTGCATACTGGTGGTCGTCGATACCTTCTCCAAGTATGCGCATTTCCTACCAGTCACTCATCCATACACAACGCAACACATAGCCCAATTGTACATCGATCAGATCTATAGGCTGCATGGACTATCGGAAGCATTGGTCTCAGATCGAGATGCTGTTTTCACCAGCAAGGTTTGGCAAGCCATTTTCAAATTGCAGGGAGTCGACCTGAAGATGAGCTCATCGCACCACCCACAAACTGATGGGCAAACCGAACGTGTCAACCAATGCCTTGAAACGTATCTATGTTGTTTCGTCCAAGGCGCCCCAAAAAGCTTGAGTAAGTGACTCGCTCTAGCAGAATTCTGGTACAATTCAACCTTCCACTCCACCTTGGGTAGAACTCCTTTCATGGTGGTACGGACAAGACCAAGACAGCTCGACATCACACCTGAGCACGCCACTCCAATTCCAGAGCTCAACACTTGGTTGGAGGAAAGGCAGCAAATGCAAGACGCACTGCGGCAACACCTGACCAGGGCCAAGCAAATCATGAAGAATCAAGCCGACAAGCGACGCTCCTGGCGAGAATTTCAAGTGGGCGATCTTGCGTTCCTGAAGCTACAGCCGTACATACAAACCTCGATGGCCTGGCGCGCCAATCACAAGCTAAGTTTCAAATTCTTTGGTCTCTTTCTAGTGATCCGGCACATCAATGATGTCACCTATGAGCTCGAGCTGCCACCTAGTTCTTCCATTTTCCCCGTGTTCCATGTATCACAACTCCGGCACGCTCTCACAGCCGGGACAAGTGCTGCTTCGCAGCTACCTGCTGTTTCAAGTGTCCACAACACCCCCTGAAGCTGCTGGACCGCCACTGGCAGTGAGGAGTGCGCAAGATCAGGGAGCAAGGTCTGGTGCGATGGCAAGATGACAAGGCTACACCGGACACCTGGGAAGACATCGAAGACCTCAGGCATCGATTCCCGCGTGCGCCGACTTGGGGACAAGTCGGTTCTGAAGAAGCAGGGGGTGTCAGTGACCTGACCAAGGGAGCCACCACATCCCAAGACACTGGAGGGAACCACGACAAGCCCAGCAGGGACAACGGGAGCGGAGGCCCAACCACAAGTTCACGGGCCCCCAATGGATCTTGTACATGTTCGAGACCTAAACGGAGGGCGAGCATATAAGGAGAGAACGGAGCAGGTGAACAGATATCCCGGCTAGGATCAATGCAACGACGGCTATGTGTGTTGTGCGTGTGTATCTCTCTGTACCGATCCCCTTTCCCCTTCCTCAAGTTGTACTGCCACAAATCAAGATCCACCATTAATCGAGGAGAGACTTAGCTAGTAGCGTACAGGTTCTATTTTATTACCATTGTGCTACCTGCATCGGAGTGCCACTGGATGGACATATGACCAAGATTCTGCCGGCTAGCTGGATCCTGGGCTACTACCTCCGTCCTGATTTTTATAGGTCCTCTTTGTATTTTGTGCCAAATTTTGACTAGAGATTTAACTAACAAAATATTAATACATGTCACCAAATTATATCGTTAGATTCGTATTTAAACATACTTTTTAATTATATTATTTTTTATGACATGCATTAACAGTTTGTTAGTTAAATTTAAGGTCAAAATTTGGCACATAATACAAAGAGGACTAATAAACCAGGACGGAGGTAGTACGATGCAATTTCAGCAGTCAAGAGTCAACACCCCTGACAAACCTAGCTAGAAAAAACAGTGGGATTACGAGCGTCCAGCTTCGCCGTTGTTAGATTCAATCAAAGAAAGACACAAAAAAAGCTGCGCCGTTGTTTATCGCGGTGGAACCTGTGCATGCGCGTGGCGGTCAGCCTGAGCTGAAAGCTCGGGAAAGCGTCTGCGACGCCCGCAGGAGGTGAGGCTGGTGGGAGCGCGAGCGCGCTACATCACAAAGGCTATATCTCGCTTATAGGGAGTCTTCCTTCGGTCTCGCTTGAAGCGTCTACCGTTGCGGGGTGGTCATTCGCGCATATGTAAAAGAAATAGACTAGAAAAAAGGCACGGATCTCCTGGTTGCAGGGTAGCCCTGCTGGCCACTGGGTCAACATCCGATTCGCTTTAAATTAGTAGATCGCGACCTTGCTAAAGAAAAAGAGCCGGTTTTCCACTGGTTTTCAGGGTTTTTTTATTCTTGTTTTTGTTTCCTTTTCGTTTTTGACTAGCTTTTTTCTTTTCTTTATTATTTCTTTATTTTTCTTCTGATTTCTTTGCTTTTTTTTCTCATTTTTCATTGGTTTCTTTTGTTTTCTCTCAGGTTTAAAAAAAAATTATACACATTTTTGCTATATATCTAATACCGTTTTTCAATACACGATTAATATTTTTTAAATACAAGTTTTTTGAATAAATGGTCAACATTTTTTTGTACACATTTTACATTTTATTCAAATCCCTGATTAACATTTTTAAAATACAAGTTTACATTTTTTCAATACATGGTCAACATTTTTCTATACACACTTAATATTGTTTAAATGCTTGATTAACATTTTTAAAATACTTGTTTACATTTTTCAAATGCTTGGATTAACATTTTCTAAATACATGATCATTTTTTTCACACACATTATATATTTTTGTATACATTTTTTGTATACATGAGAAACATTTTCTCTATGTACATTTAACATTTTACAAATGCTTGGTTAATATCTTTTTGAAATGTTTATCTAAAATGTTTTTTAATATATTTATTCAGAATATTTGGAGGTATAGACCAAAGTAAAAGAATGAAGGGAAAAAATGTGAAAAAATGAGGTAGTGGCCTCCCGCGCATCGGGCCGGCCCATACGCTCGCGCAAGTGCAGTGCGCTTCAGCGAGTTAGAAGGTTGCCTC
The DNA here is from genome assembly GCA_011799875.1 of Thinopyrum elongatum. Classification (NCBI taxonomy): domain Eukaryota; kingdom Viridiplantae; phylum Streptophyta; class Magnoliopsida; order Poales; family Poaceae; genus Thinopyrum; species Thinopyrum elongatum. The sequence goes on from CM022298.1 coordinate 468,404,636, forward strand.
ACTAGAAGCGTGGTAGCCGCGCCCGCGCTACACTACTCAGCGGGTGTTTGGTTGCTACCCTGGGAGGAATTTACCTGGCCAGGGGCAAGCCGGACAATTGGCCGCACATTGTTTGGTTGGTGCCTGAGCACCATTTGACCAGCCTGACCTGAGCACCTCCGACACATAGTTAGCCGAAGTCAGGCCACCAAAATAGGAGGCCTGACTCAGGTGGAGCAATCAGTGCGCGCATGCATGCACTCTAAACTGTGTGATTATTATTTTTATATTGCTCAGGCTCAGGGAAGGCTTCACGAATGAACCAAACAACAGTTTTTCAGGATGCCTAGCAGGCCAAGTCACGAGATCAAGTTTCAAACCTATTAACATGGGATCAAGTTTCGAAGATGCCTAGCACGGTTGTGATTCCGACTTTCTATTTTGTATTTTTGGTTTTTTCTAAAAAAAAATTAACCAAACCTATTAACATGAGATCAAGTTTCGAAGATCTCCACGCAGGAAACGCAACAATAAAAACATTTTATGATTCCGACACATGGTTCAAGAGATAAAACGTTTAGAAAAACTATGAAAAAACACCCAAATTGTGACATGTGTCGCACATGCAGCGCGTTATTTGTCACCACGAGAGATGGTGGAAGTGACATTTGCAAACGATACCCCTAAACCCTTGTTTAGTGATTTCATTTATTTTTTCTCTCTCTCCACGTCTTCTGTGGCGAACTGTTGCTCTAATGCGTGAAGGGCGATTGTATGTTCCGGTCCATTTAGCTCCAAGGACTAGCTACGTGAAAATCGACGGCTGCTGTGTGTTCTGCTCCACATGGAAAACTCGCTTATCACTCCCCGTCCAAAAAAACGAATTACCATTTTTTAATAAATTAATGAAATTCATGAAATTAAAAAATACTCATGAATTAAAAAAATATTATTTTTAAAAAAGTTTATGATTCAAACATCATTAACAGTTTCTTTTAATACTAATGAATCATAAAAATGTTCACAAAAAATCTTCATTTTCTAAATATTCATGGATTTAAAAATATTTAAGAATTAATTGGGCTACACTACGCACACACACGAGTGGATTACTTGGGTAGCTTGGTTGTCGTTGCCTGTCGCCCACCCATGCGGAACCGGGCCGTGAAGAGATGGGTGGTTCCGCATGGGTGGGTGGTTGATACAATCTTAAATGAAATATATAGCTTGGTACCAGTGCTATATGAAATATGAAATATTGCTTCGGCTAGCTAGTTTTATGGTACAGTGCTATATGAAGTACAGTGTTATATGATACAGCTAGTTTTCGGCTAGCTTATGGTACAGTGCTATATGAAATATAGCTTCGGCTAGCTAGTTTTATTTCTTGTAATATTTGTCATGAGTTTAGAACCTCGAATGTTGAGGCCCATCGTATTACAAAACATACATTAACATTAGGGTCGGCCGCTATGTTTGGCTTGGGCTACCTGTTGATCTTAACTTCATTCCTGTTATTGTGACGGCTGAGTAATAAAGCATGTTTGCCTAAAAAATTGGAAGCTTTTGGAAATTTCCAGTCATTTTCTTTTTCTTTTTTTTTCTAGTTTGTTTGGGCCGAATTTTGTATGTTTTTCTTGTTTTGTGCTTTTTATTTTTTTCATTTTATCAAATTCTTGTACTTTTATTTCAAACTCGTGAAATTTTTGAATTTGAGACCTTTTTTCAAATCATTGTACTATTTTCTCAAATTTGTGATTATTTAGAAATCTTGAACAATTTATAAATTTATGGGTTTTTAAAAAAATTGCGAACAATTTTTCAAATCCATGATTTGTTTTTTCAAATTTATGAACTTTTGTCAAAAAATCAAGAATGTTTTTTAAAATCTTTTTTTTCTCCAAATGTGTGAACTTTTTCCAAAGATCATGATGTTTTTCCAAATCTTAGATTTTTTGTTTAATTGTTTGATTTTTTAGAAAAATCAATGGTCAACTGACCAACGAACGAGTGAACAGGGGGTGACCCGAGCGAGTTAGCAACCCGTGTTGGCAGGCCGGCTCACTCAAGCGGGGCGTGTGATCACCAGTTTACTAGTCCGCGCACCTTTTTGTGGCTCCATGCCTCTGCCATGAGGAAGTGTGAAGCGTGATTCTAAGTGTTGGCCCATTTAGCTCCCACGACTAAGCAACAATCGGGAAGACCGGACGCTGATGCGTGTTCGCATCCACCCTCCACATGCTAAACTGGCCTTTTGCTATACGCACGTGACTACCAACCCTAGCGACCGCTGCCACAGCTTCCCTACACGCCGCCGCCTCGATCCACCTCCTATTTCCCTTCCAGCAGCCTCATCGACGGCAAGAGAAGCGGAGACCCATCCGTCTCCATTTCTTTTTTCTTAGATTTTTGTTACCCTCGCGACATCTGCGAGGTGTGGCGGTGATGGCATGCTGGAATAATTTTTTGTGTCTGTGATCCCCCTCCTCTCTCCCTATCTCGACGACATATGATTCGGCGTCAACGAAGGGTCTGTGAGAGTTTGAGTCTCCAGATTTGTTTGTTCTTTTCAGATCTTGCCAGTTTGTGTGTCTTCCACAGAGAACTATTGGTTAGCTGTCCGGGCAGCTAATTCGACATCCTCTTTCATGTTGTTTTATGGCATGGTATGGTTTCTCTAACCATCTGAATAGGTTGTGATGGATTGCAAGCTTGTACTGTATGGGATGATGCTTCAACGATTGCTTCTTCAATGATTTACAGATTTCATCTCAAGAGGTGAGTGACTAATGCGTTCTTCAAAGCCTTGTATGGCGAAGGCATTTGCAAGTGTTCCTTTACTTTACTGCTGGTTCAATGCAATTTTCAATTTCCGGTTAGAGGCGTACAATGGGAGGGAGATGGGTACTATTATTTTTAACGAAATTTTATTTTTTACTGGCCATTCTGCATCCAGCTGTCTGTCCAATGTACTGGTGTTTCTTCTCCTTGATACTAATCAGTTCTAAGATGCCCCTTGGGTGCCTTTATTAAAACTGGCATTTTGCTCCCAGCTAAAATACGAATTACCAATTTCTGTAAATTAGAAAAAAATAATGAAACAAAATATTGTTCACAATATAAAAGAAAATTATTCTTTTGAAATGTTCATGTCTAAAAAATTGTTCATGGATTTTAAAAAATAATCATGATATTTATAAAACATTCGCAAATTAACAAAATCTTCATTATAATATGTTCATGAATTTTAGAAGTTTTATAAAATGTTCTTAAATTTAAATTTTGGGGATTTAAAAATGTTCATGAATTCAAAAATAAAATTTTGTAAAAACAGAAAAAACTAAAGCATAAAATATCAAAAAATAGGAAAAAATAGAAAAAGAAAAGAGAACCGGTATAACCGGCAAAAGAAAACAAAAAAACAATGAACAAACGGAAAGTTGGGTGAAACCTTCTAGAATGATCTCAAAATTAGGAAAATCAGTTCCATCATATGGCCGGCCCATTAACTGAGGGTTGTGCATTTTGTAGGAAGAAAAAAGTCCATTTTACTACCCTGAATAAACTTGGTGGTTCACATAACCCCCTGATGTTTTTTTCTGTTCTCTTACCCCTCTAAACAATCCAATACCAGCCAAAAAAGGCCCCTCGCTGGTTTGCCTCGAGCCGATGCTGACGTGGCAATGGTCAAAGGTGGTTTTGACCTGCGGGTGGGCGGTCCCTACAAAAGCATTCGAAATGTAATGCAAATGGGTCCCTGCAAAAAAAATAAAAAACCAATCGGGTCCCTGTAAAAAGAAAAAAAAAGCAATCGGGTCCCTGGCCCACGGTGGTTGGCCGGCGGCAGTCATCGCTCCGAGCCGTCAGCTCCCTTGGTCATGTGCGTCAATGACCACCACCAGCAGCAAGGCCGCGTCCATGAGGATGCTCTTGAGGGCGTCGGTGGCGACGCAGATGCACTGATAGTCCACGAAGAGGAGCTTGGGGGCGGCGTGCCTTTGGATGGCGGCGACGCCGGCGGCGTCCAGGCCGGTGTTGATGGCATTGATGACTGCGCCGGCCATGGGGACAGCGAAGTGCAGACGACGGTGGCGCAAGGCAAGAAGGAAACGGCGGCGGATTCCATTTCGGTATGCGATGGCGCGGCTCCTGCCATGGCCGGCAGCGGCTGGAACTGGGCTGGGAGGAGCGGGTCCGGCGACGAGGCGGCTGATCCAAGTGGGCTCGGGCACGAGGGAGATCAAGAGAGGGGCTCCAGATCGGGCAGAGGGGCAGCAGGCGGGCTCGGGCGCGAGGGAGATCAGGGGAGGGGCTCCAGATCGGGCAGATGGGCGGCAGGCGGCGCCGGGTTGGTTCGCCGGCGGCTTTCGCATGTCAAAACCGCCTTTGACCATTGCCACGTCAGCATCAGCTCGAGGCAAACCACCCAGGGGCCTTTTTTAGCCGGTATTGGATTGTTTAGGGGGGTAAGGGAACAGAAAATAACATCAGGGGGTTATGTGAACCACCAAGTTTATTCAGGGTAGTAAAATGGACTTTTTTCTTGTAGGAATAAGCTACTACCCGATGCAGTAGGCACGAAACAGGAAATTTCCCAGCATGAGTTGCCTATTTAGCACATATTTTTTTAGAAAGTTACAATGATATAATAAAACAACATTTAATGTAATATATTGAGTATTTACTTTGCTTTTTTACTTCAATTTTCTCTCTCTAATTTTTCCCATATAGTTTGTGAGTTTTGCTCTCATATACTAGAAAATTCCACGCTCGCCGTTTTAATGGAACCGTTTTAAGAGTTCCATTAAAACCATACAACTATTGTATGCCATGGTTAGAATTATTTCTTATATTTGTCCAATTTTAGGCTGATCATATAAATACAATTTTAGGATGTTCATATACCTTGAAACAAATGTTCATGACTTTGACACATATTTGTCACAAGAAATATTCTTGTATTTTATAATACATGTTGATAAATTTGGAAAAAAAGTTACGACTTTCAAAAAATATTCACGTATCTCAGAAAAAATCTTCATATATTTTCCATAGGAAGAAAGATGAGAACGGAAATCAAAATGTAACTAAAGAAAAGTAAAAGGTGGCACAATAAAAAATGTCAAAGGGAAATAGAAAAAAAAACAAAGGAAAAAAAAGGGAGAAACAATATAAGAAAACATAATAAACTTGAATAAATATATTTTACAGGGAAAATTGGGAAAATAAATGAAAAGAAAAATTGAGCAAAACAATTTTTAGGGGTAATTGAGCAAAACAATCAAACAACAAAAACTCTCACTCAAACATGTTGGGCCAGGCCATGCTGGTGGTGTGCTACATGAAGGTGCCATATCTCCACAATGAGAATAGAATAAAAGATCCAATCTAGTTGGCGGCAGCCATACCTAAAAATACCTGGTGGTTGCCAGGCGGAAATGAGTGTACATTTTGAGATGACAGATGCAACCTCACCCACCTTGAGAAACATTTTTTGCTTGCGCATTGTCATTTTGTTCGGAAAGGTATAGCTCCTAAATCAACAATTTCCTACGGAAAAAGATTGGCCAATTGTGGAGGACATTGGTCAACAGATCAACTAACTAGATTATCTTGTACATGATCAGTATTATTGTAAGTTTCTATCAAAACCTAGAAATATATTTTACCGATAAGGATCAATTGCCTTTTAGCAGAATTTGAGACAATACTTATTTACACGGTCATAGGCTCATTGCCACAAACAAGCAGAAAGGAAAGTCTCTTTCCATCGCTGTTTTAGCAACTTGACATATGCATCTTAATGTTCACCATATTATGACATCCTAATCATGTATTTTTCTCATTTATGCATTTAATTGCATCATTTGTATCAAATGGGCTATAACAGTAGAATGTACAAAAATCTTTTGTGCATCATATTATGGAAATTTGTTTGCATATAAATTTTTGGAGGTGCATTCATTTTGATACTAAATTGTTCTACACTCTCAATGAATTTTTTACTCATGTTGTTTCACTTTAGCCTCTTACTCTCTTAGCAATGTCATTTGATTCTGTGTTCGAGGCGTGCAAGCTTTGCATTTGAACACCGAGTATCACCCAACAAACTACCGACGCGCAACTGCGTCCGGCCTGGCCTGGAGTAGCAGGTAGGCCAGGGTGCGGTTCTCGAAAGCATAGGAAGCACTACACACACTTTTTTATCATCTCGACCACTCGCAAGCACATGAATGGGTTGTTCCTCTCGGGTATAAGTGGTACGAACATATCTTTGTTTATAGTCGGAGCAATCCTGAGGTGTGAAATGAAAAATAGTGGCACTAGCCACCTAATGGACAACCAACACATGGCGCAACAGTCGGCTTTGTTGTGGAACAAGTCAGGTTGACTCAATTTTTCACTTGATTATTCCTCGGAGTCCCGAAAAAAATCGTCTCGGACTCTGAGAGAAAATCACAACGCACGAAGAGATTTCCAAGTCTTCACTCGAAGATATAGGTTTTTATTGAGCATACATCAAAGATCTAAATCTCAACTGCAACTTAACCCCCCCCCTTAATAGTACAATTTGCCGTATGATCCAAAAAGAGAGATGAAACTGGAGAACAAAAGCCTTCATTGTGCTTCATATTCCTCTCTGCGAGCTGAATGATCCTCGAACATGCATCCCAAAAGATGCCAACATTTTTTTAGCAAAAGCAATAAAACAGTAAAAGCTCTCGCACACACATGTTTGGCCGGACCATGCTGGTGGGTGCTACCTGGAGGTGTCGTATTCTGTGCAATGAGCATAGACTAGAAGATCCACTCTAGTTGGCCACTGCCAGGCAGAAATGGGTGTACGTTGACGACGAAGGATGCAACCTTACCCACTTGCGGATTACCGTTTTCTTGGGAGAGGTATAGCTCCTACATAATTTGCTTCCTACGGAAGAAGATTGGCCAATTGTTGAGGATATTGGCCAAGAGGTCAAGTAACCAGATTATCATGTACATGTTTAATATTATTGTAAGTTTCTTTCAAAGCTTAGAAATGTCCTTTTATGGTAAATGACTTATTACATTATTAGCAACATAATTTTGAGATAATACTATTTATTTACAGGGTCATAGTCGCAAAAAAGCGGAAAGGAAGGTCTCTTCACGTTAGTGTTTTAGCAAATTGATATATGCTTCTTTAGAGAAAAGGCATCATGCCTGACTTCAAATTAATGAAGCCATCAACCAGCTAGGGGATAAAATGGTGTTGCATACAAAGGTACATACTTGATACAAGAGAGAAGAGGAGGCAGCTAGACCAAGATGCTAACTAGAGAAGGTCACACACATGTGCCACTAAAGAAAATTACAAGATCAAGTCAAGGTGAACTCCAAGCCGAAGAGGATCAGCGTGTGTAGAGCCCGTAGAGACGCACCAGATGGAGGGTGAGGGCCACCGCCGCAAGAATGAGAACCGTCGCAATATCCAGGACAGCAAGCGAGGACGGACGAGAGACCACCATCTCTTCTCACACGTTGCCGGAGGGGAGACCTCATCTCCGCTCGCCCCACAGGAGCACCACCACCGGCCAGCAACCCCACAACACTGCCTGATAGCGAACCACAACAACCGCTGCGGGAAGGCAGCCAAACACCCACCACCGGAGACATCCTGTAGAAAACTGATGTCGCTTGAACTACGTCAGTATTTCCCCAAAGAGGAAGGGATGATGCAGCACAGCTACGGTAGGTATTTCCCTCAGTTATGAAACCAAGGTATCAATCCAGTAGGAGAACCAAGCAACACTATGTAAACGGTACCTGCACACAAAGAACAAATACTTGCAACCCGACGCTTATGAGGGGTTGTCAATCCCTCTACGGGTAACGGCGCCAGAAATTGTCAAGTTGACGGGATAAAAATTGTGTAGATTGGATAAATAGATCTCGATAAAACACGAAATAAAATAAGTAATAAAAAAGTGCAGCAATGTATTTTTGAGTTTTTGGAATAATAGATCTGAAAATAAAAGCGAATAAAAATAGATCTCAAAGCAAATATGATAAAGAATAGACCCGGGGGCCGTAGATTTCACCAGTAGCTTCTCTTAAGAAAATAGCACACGGTGGGTAAACAAATTACTGTTGGGCAATTGATAGAAGATCGAATAATTATGATGATATCCAAGGCAATGATCAATATATAGGCATCACGTCCAAGATTAGTAGACCGACTCCTGCCTGCATCTACTACTATTACTCCACACATCGACCGCTATCCAGCATGCATTTAGTGTATTTAAGTTCATGGAGAAACGGAGTAATGCAATAAGAACGATGACATGATGTAGACGAGATCTATTCATTTAGGCACCAATTAGGATGATGAACCCCTCCGTGATGGTGTCTAGATTGGATCTCGTGGTTCTGGAACTTGCGGCGGTTGAAATTGTTTTTCGTCGACTCCCCTAGGGTTTCTGGAATATTTGGGTATTTATAGGGCGAAGAGGCGGTGCAGGAGGCCACCGAGGGTGGAACAACCCCCAGGGCACGCTTGGGCTCCTGGGTGCGCCCTGGTGGGTTGTGCCCACCTCGGGCCTCCCTCTGGTACTTCTTTGGCCCATCTTGTGTCTTCTGGTCCAAAAAGATTCTCCAAAAAGTTTCTCTGTGTTTGGACTCCATTTGGTACTGCTACTTCTTGAGCTTGCATTGGTTTTTCCCTTGAAGAGGAAAGGGTGATGCAGAAAAGTAGAGTAAGTATTTCCCTCAGTTTTGAGAGCCAAGGTATCAATCCAGTAGGAGACAATACGCAAGTCACCGAATACCTGCACAAACAAACACCAAACTTGCACCCAACGCGATAAGGGGTTGTCAATCCCTTCATGGTTACTCGCAAAAGTGAGATCTGATAGAGATAGATAAACGGTAAAGTAAATATTTTTGGTATTTTTGTTTTATAGATTGGAAAGTAAAAGATTGCAAAATAGTACATCGAAAACTCGTAGATTGGAAAGTAGAAGATTGTATGATGGAAAATAGACCCGGGGGCCATAGGTTTCACTAGAGGCTTCTCTCAAGATAGAAAATAATATGGTGGGTGAACAAATTACTGCCGAGCAATTGATAGAAAATCGCAAAGTTATGACGATATCTAAGGCAATGATCATGAATATAGGCATCACGTCTGTGTCAAGTAGACTGAAACGATTCTGCATCTACTACTATTACTCCACACATCGACCGACTCCTGCCTGCATCTAGAGTATTAAGTTCATGAAGAACAGAGTAACGCATTAAGAAAGATGACATGATGTAGAGGAATTAACTCAAGCAATATGATGAAAACCCCATCTTTTTATCCTCGATGGCAACAATACAATACGTGCCTTGCTTCCCCTACTGTCACTAGGAAAGGACACCGCAAGATTGAACCCAAAGCTAAGCACTTCTCCCATTGCAAGAAAAACCAATCTAGTTGGCCAAACCAAATTGATAGTTCGAAGAGACTTGCAAAGATATCAAATCATGCATAAAAGAATTCATAGAAGATTCAAATAATATTCATAAATAAGCTGATCATAAATCCACAATTCATCGGATCTCGGCAAACACACCGCAAAAAAGTATTACATCGAATAGATCTCCAAGAACATTGAGGAGAACTTGGTATTGAGAATCAAAGAGAGAGAAAAAGCCATCTAGCTACTAGCTATGGACTCGTAGGTCTGAGGTAAACTACTCACGCTTCATCGGAAGGGCAATGGTGTTGATGTAGAAGCCCTCCGTGATCGAATCCCCCTCCGGCAGGACGCCGGAAAAGGCCCCTAGATGGGATCTCACGGGTACAGAAGGTTGCGGCGGTGGAAAAGTCTTTTCGTGGATGCCTCTGGTGGTTTGGGCATATAAGAGTATATAAAGGCGAAAGAATTAGGTCAGGAGACGCACGAGGGGCCCACAAGGGTGGGGGGCGCGCCCTCCATCCTTGTGGCTCCTACGACTTCATCTCCAAGTCTCCTGGTTTCCTTTGGGTCCAAGAAAGATCATCGCGAAAGTTTTATTCCGTTTGGACTCCGTTTGGTATTCCTTTTCTGCGAAACTCAAAAATAGGGAAAAAACAGGAACTGGCACTGGGCTCTAGATTAATAGGTTAGTCCCCAAAATAATATAAAATAGCATACTAATGCATATAAAACATCCAAAACAGATAATATAATAGCATGGAACAATAAAAAATTATAGATACGTTGGAGACGTATCGGTACTGATATTCTGCGAAGTAAAAAACAAGCAAAAAACAGCAACTGGCACTAGGCACTATGTCAATAGGTTAGTCCAAAAAATGATATAAAGTTGCTATAAAATGATTGTAAAACATCCAAGAATGATAATATAACAGCATGGAACAAGCAAAAATTATAGATACATTGGAGACGTATCAGCATCCCCAAGCTTAATTCCTACTCGTCCTCGAGTAGGTAAATGATAAAAATAGAATTTTTGATGTGGAATGCTGCCTAACATGTTCATCACATATTCTTTTCTTTTGTAGCATGGACATTTGGACTTTTATATGGTTCAAAGCAATAGTCTAGTTTTGACATGAAGATTTCAATACTCAAGGATATCAACAAGCAACCATGTCTTTCAGAATATCAACACGAAAGAAAGTTATCCCTAGCCAATCATGCTCAATCATTGATCCATTCATGAAATACACTCGCATATTAGCTACATCCAATGCTCAAGTATGATCATAGTGCCCCTTAGTTGGTGCTTTATAAGAGAAGATGAAGACTCAAATAAAAAAAATTTGCATAAAGTAAATAGATAGGCCCTTCACAGAGGGAAGTAGGGATTTGTAGAGGTGCCAGAGCTCAAAGCTTAAATTGAGAGATAATTTTTTTTGAGAGGCATACTTTTCCCGTCAACGAAAACGACTGAGTAATTCCCAACACTTTCCATGCTAGATATATCATAGGCGGTTCCAAAACAGAAAATAAAGTTTATTCCTTTTTTCACCATTCTTTCACATTCCACGGCTAGCCGTATCCACGGGTACCTTTCATACCAACACTTTCCAAGGAATTTATTATTTGACAACATAAAGTAAATTTCTTTTTCATTTCGGGACTGGGCATCCCTAATACCGCCGCACTCCCGTGCAATGATAAGTGAATAAACACTCATCTGGAGAATAACACATCTAGCATGGAAAATATTGGCCACCCCCTGCCGCTTCATGAGCGGTACAGGCACACAAAAAGAAAATTTATTTTGAAAATTAGAGATGGCACATACAAATTTGCTTAGAACGGCAAGGAAATGCCGCATATAGGTAGGTATGGTGGACTCATGTGGCAAAACTGGGTTTAAAGATGTTGGATACACAAGTAGTATTTCTACTTAGTACAAGTGGAGGCTAGCAAAAAGATTGAGAAGCAACCAACCAAGAAACGAAAAATCACATAAGCGAGCATTAAGCATAACTAACATCGAATAATGCACCACAAGTAGGATGTAATTTCATTGCATAACTATTGACTTTCGTGCTTGCATAGGGAATTACAAACCTTAACACCAATATTCTTACTAAAGCATAATTACTCACCAACATGACTCAGATATCACTATCATCATATCTAAAAACTATTACAAAGAATCAAGTTTATTTTGTCCAATGATCTTCATGAAAGTTTTTATTATATTCCTCTTGAATATCTATCCCTTTGGGACTAGTTTCATATATTGCAATTGCTTTTGACAAGCTCAAACAAATCTAAGTGAAGAACATGAGCATTTAATTTTTCGTCTCTCAAAATAATATAAGTGAAGCATGAGAGAATTTCTTCAAAAATTTACTAACTCTCAAATAAATCTAAGTGAAGCATGAGAGTATTTCTTCAAAAGTATTAAAGCACACCGTGCTAAAAAAGATATAAGTGAAGCACTAGAGCAATTCCATAGCTCAAAAAGTTTAAGTAAATCGTAAAGAGCAATTCTAACAAATCATAGCATAATTTTGGCTCTCTCAAATATGTGTGTCCAGCAAGGATACTTGTGACAAAATATAAAGCAAAACAAGCAAAGACTCATATAATACAAGACGCTCCAAGCAAAACTCATGACATGTGACGAATAAAAATATAGCTGCAAGTAAAATACCGATGGTCGTTAGAAGAAAGAGGGGATGCCTTTTGGGGCATCCCCAAGCTTAGTTGCTTGGTTCTCCTTGAATATTAAATTGGGGTGACATGGGGCATCCACAAGATTAGGCTCTTTTCACTCCTTATTCCTTCATCCATCGTGATCTCACCCAAAACTTGAAAACTTCAATCACACAAAACTTAACAAAACCTTTATGAGATCCGTTAGTATAAGAAAACAAATCTTTACTTTAAGTACTATAGAAAACCCACTAAAATTTTGTTATTGCATTATATCTACTATATTATAAATTTACCATGGCTTATACCCCCCGATACAATCCATAGATTCATCAAAATAAGCACACAATGCAAAGAAAACAGAATCTGTCAAAAATAGAACAGTCTGTAAAGATGCGAATTATTCTCACACTTTTGTAAATCCAAAAATTCTGAAAAATTTGGAAAACAGAGGAAATTTGTATATAAATCTTTTGTAAAACATTCATATTTTTTCGTCGCTTCTGTGAATTTAAACAATTCTGTTACTGGATGCAAAAGTTTCTGATTTTCAACAGGATCAAATCAATTATCACCAAAGCTATCCCAAAGGCTTTACTTGGCACAAACACTAATTAAAACATAAAAACACAATCATAACAGTGGCATCATTGTGCAAACACTCAAGAATAAAAATAAAAAGGCGAAAATAAATTTTATTCATTGGGTTGCCTCCCAACAAGCGCTATCGTTTTATGCCCCTAGCTAGGCATAATGCATAGATTCAAGTATTGTCATCTTTAGTTTTAGATCCATATGATGCCCTCATGATTGATTCATATGGTGGCTTAATTCTTGTTCTAGGGAAGTGTTCCATACCCTTTCTTAGTTGAAATTGAAATTTAATATTGCCTTCTTTCATATCAATCACGGCATCAATAGTACGTAAAAACGGTCTACCAAGTATAATTGGACAAGACGGATTGCAATCAATATCAAGAACAATAAAATCTATGGGCACATAATTCCTATTTGCAAGAATAAGAACATCATTAATTCTTCCCAAAGGCTTTTTAATAGTAGAATCCGCCAAGTGTAAATTAAGAGAACATTCTTCAATATCGGTAAGACCAAGCACATCACATAGAGATTTCGGAATTGTGGAAACACTAGCAACCAAGTCAGATAAAGCAAAACACTCATAATTCTTAATCTTGACTTTGATAGTAGGTTCCCATTCATCATGCAATTTTCTAGGAATTGAAATCTCTAACTCGAATTTTTCTTCCAAAGCTTTCATCATGGCATCTACGATATGTTTAGTAAAAGCTTTATTTTGTTCATAAGCATGGGGTGAATTTATCACAAATTGCAACAAAGAAATACAATCAATCAAAGATCAATTATCACAATTAAACTCTTTGTAATAAAAAAGAGTGGGCACATCACTAGTTAAAGTTTTGACCTCTCCAAACCCACTTTTATCAATTTTTTCATCAAGATTTTCACCCTTCGAATTATCGGGACGCCTTCTAACTAAAGTTGACTCTTCTTCAGTCCCTTTATCATCAATCTTAATTTTACTAAACAAGAAATCAATAGAAGAAACACCAATCACTTTAAGATCTTCATCATTTTTATGAAAGCAATCACTAGAAAACGCTCTTTCTAAAAATTCTCTTTTAGCTCTAAGCATAGCGGTTCTTTTCTTACTTTCATCCATAGAAACATATAAAGCTTTAATTGATTCATCAACCTTGGGTACAAAAAATTTCAACTTGAGATTTTCTAGATCGTGAGAAATTCTATCAATCCTTCTAGACATATCATCAATCTTATTCAACTTTTCTTCTATCGTAGTATTGAAAACCTTTTGAGCATTGATAAATTCTTTAATATTATTCTCAAGATCAGAGGTGTTCCTATTATTATTGTAAGAAGAATTACCATAGGAATTACCAGAATTGTTAGAGGAATTTCCAGGAAAAGACCTAGGATTAAAATTACCTCTATAAGCATTGTTATTAAAATTGCTTCGCGAGACAAAATTTACGTCTACGGGATCACTATTTTGCTCAATCAAAATAGACAAAGGCACATCATTAAGATCAATAGGGGCACTTTTATTAGCAACCAATTTCATAAGAGCATCAACTTTTTCACTCAAAGTACTAATTTCTTCAACCGAATTAACTTTTTTACTAGTAGGTGCTCTTTCAGTATGCCATTGTGAATGATTTGCCATAATATTATCAAGCAATTTAGTAGCTTCACCCAAAGTAATTTCCATAAAAGTACCACCCGTGGCGGAATCTAAAAGATTTCTAGAAACAAAGTTCAATCCCGCATAAATTTTTTGTATGATCATTCAAAGATTTAAACCATGAGTAGGACAATTTCTTAGCATCAACTTCGTTCTTTCCCAAGATTGTGCAACATGTTCATGCTCAAGTTGCTTAAAATTCATGATTTGAGTTCTAAGGGAAATAATTTTCGCGGGCGGAAAATACTTAGTAATAAAAGCATCTTTGCACTTATCCCAAGAATCGATACTATTGCGAGGCAAAGAAGAAAACCAAATTTTTGCACGATCCCTCAAAGAGAAAGGAAATAATTTTAACTTCACAATATCATTCTCCACATCTTTTTTCTTTTGCATATCGCATAATTCTACGAATGTGTTTAGATGGGACGCGACATCCTCATTAGGAGTACCGAAAAACTGATCTTTCACAACAAGGTTCAACAAAGCGGCATTAATATCACAAGATTCCACACTAGTGCCGGGAGGAGCAATCGGAGTGCTAATAAAATCATTGTTATTGGTATTGAAAAATCACACAACTTGATGAGCAAACAAGATTGCAAATAAAAACAGATCTGACGAGAAAAAGCGAATGAAAAAGAGGGCGAATAAAACGGCAAATTTTTGTGAAGTGGGGGAGATGAAAACAAGAGGCAAATGGAAAATAATGTAAATTGCAAGAAGATGAGATTTATGATTAGGAACCTGATAGATGTTGATGATGTCTCCCCGGCAACGGCGCCAGAAATTCCTTTTGATGTCGCTTGAACTACATCGGTATTTCCCCAAAGAGGAAGGGAGATGCAGCACAACTACGGTACGTATTTCCCTCAGTTATGAAACCTAGGTATCAATCCAGTAGGTGAACCAAGCAATATTATGTAAATGGTACCTGCACACAAAGAACAAATACTTGCAACCCGACACTTATGAGGGGTTGTCAATCCCTCTACGGGTAACGGCGCCAGAAATTGTCAAGTTGACGGGATAAAAAATGTGTATATTGGAGAAATAGATGTCGATAAAACACGAAATAAAATTAGTAATAAAAAAATGCAGCAAGGTATTTTTGGGTTTTTGGAATAATATATCTGAAAATAAAATCAAATAAAAATAGATCTCAAAGCAAATATGATCAAGAATAGGCCCGGGGGCCGTAGATTTCACTAGTGGCTTCTCTCAAGAAAATAGCACACGGTGGGTAAACAAATTACTGTTGGGCAATTGATAGAAAATCGAATAATTATGACGATATCCAAGGCAATGATCAATATATAGGCATCATGTCCAAGATTAGTAGACCGACTCCTGCCTGCATCTACTACTATTACTCCACACATTGACCGCTATCCAGCATGCATCTAGTGTATTAAGTTCATGGAGAAATGGAGTAATGCAATAAGAATGATGACATGATGTAGACGAGATCTATTCATGTAGGAATTGCCCCCATCTTGTTATCCTTAATAGCAATGATACATGCGTGCTTGCTGCTCCTTCTGTCAGTGGGAAAGAACACCGCATGATCGAACCCATCACAAAGCACATCTTCTCATGGCAAGAAAAATCGATCTAGTTGGCCTAACTAAACCAAAGATTAGAAGAAGAAATACGAGGCTATAAATAATCATGCATATAAGAGATCAAAAGAAGACTCAAATAATATTCATGGATATAGATCTGATCATAAACTCAAAGTTCATAGGATCCCAACAAACACACCGCAAAAAAGAGTTACATCAAATAGATCTCCAAGAGACCATTGTATTGAGAATCAAAAGAGAAAGAGGAAGCCATCTAGCTACTGCCTACGGACCCATAGGTCTATGATGAACTACTCATGCATCATCAGAGAGGCACCAATGTGGATGATGAACCCCTCCGTGATGGTGTCTAGATTGGATCTCGTGGTTCTGGAACTTGCGGCGGCTGAAAGTTATTTTTCGTCGAATCCCCTAGGGTTTCTGGAATATTTGGGTATTTATAGGGCGAAGAGGCGGTGCGGGAGGCCATCGAGGGCGGCACAACCCCCCAGGGCGCGCCTGGGCTCCTGGGCACGCCCCGATGGGTTGTGCCCACCTCGGGCCTCCCCTCTGGTACTTCTTTGGCCCATCTTGTGTCTTCTGGTCCAAAAAAATTCTCCAAAAAGTTTCGCTGCGTTTGGACTCCGTTTGGTACTGATATTCTACGAAGTAAAAAACAAGCAAAAAACAACAACTGGCACTGGGCACTATGTCAATAGGTTAGTCCTAAAAAATGATATAAAGTTGCTATAAAATGATTGTAAAACATCCAAAAATGATAATATAATAGCATGGAAGAAGCAAAAATTATAGATACGTTGGAGACGTATCAAAAACACACAGCCGTCGCTGACGTAGGCTTGTCGACGCACATCCACAACCCTCCACCCATCCCAAGGCGGCGTCTTCAAAAAGATCACGACGCCGGAGCGCCGCCGTCGCCCGGCCGCACGTAGCCAAGGTTTTCACCCGGGATAGGGAGGAAGATGGAGGAGGAGAAGAAGGGAATCGAGCACCCCCTCAAGAGGGAAAACAGGGCCTAAGCCACCGTCGGCGTCGAGGTCGATGGGAGGTCGACCGGGGGTTCCCCCCCAGATCTTCCCCCAGCACACCCATAGACCGGCCCGAACAAGGGACCCGGAGACGGCCAGATCCGCAGCCGGCGAGGACGGATGAGGCCGAAGCAATGCATCAGACGATGCATCAGGATCCAGATCTGGCGCAGCCAAAGGAGCAGACCACGCCACGAGGAGCCACCACCGCCCAACCGTCGCCCACGCGACCAGGAGGGCCAGCCAACACCTGCAGCGCCATCCTCTAGATGAGATCGACGTCGCCTTCACACCCAGGGCCGCCGCCCTGGTGTACAAAGCTCCCTGATGAGACGCAAGGCAGTAGGGGCCTCGCCACCACCTTCACCGGCGGCCGCGCAGCAACCACCTCGGGTGGCGGTGGGAAGGGGAAGGGAGGAGGGGGCAACGCGAGAGCCGGTGTGGGGGGGGGGTATGTGATCCGCCAGCTCATTGATATATGCATCTTAAGATTGACCATAGTATAGTATGACATTTTAATCATGTGGTTTTCTTGCTTTTGTATTTTAATACGTCATTTGTGTCAAATGGTATATAGCGGTACAGAAGAATGTAGCAAACATCGTATTATGTGTATCTATTGGCATACAAAACTGTTGGAGCTGCATTAATTTTCGGAACTTCTTTCAGTTTGATTCCAAATTTTTATGCACTCTCAACGAATTTTTGCTCATGCTGTTTCAGTTTAGCCTCTTAGAGCAACTCCAACGCGGTGACCCATTTCGTTCGCCGCCGTCTGTTTGGGTCATCGACTCGCTGTGGACAAAAATGTTGGCCCAACGCGCTGACCCATTCCCAAAACGCGTCCGCACGGACCCATTTTTGGTCCAAAATTTGGCCTGAAATGCGTCGGCGCGGACGCGCCACATGCCCGCTCGGTGTCCGCTGCGTCCCCACATGGCGGCCGGTCAACTGCCTCACGTGTCTTAATTAATGACGACTATAGACTGCGAGCCCACGCATCAGCGATGGCGAGCATCCTTTTTAATCCCAGCATGCGAGGGGCCGGCCTCGTCCTCTTCCAGCCTCCCATCCCCATCTGGCCACCCTGCTACTCCCCCGTCGGCGACAAACCCTAGCCTAGCTCGCGCCACCATGGGCTTCTTCACCGGCAAAAACAAGGGCAAGTCCCCTGCCCCATCCTCTTTGCGCGCGACCCCCCCCCCACCCCTGCCGCCGGCGTCAGCCCGCCCGGCGAGGCACCAGATAGGCATCCCAGTGCACCAGGTGAGGTGGCACTGGGAGCACAGCATCCCCCTCCCATACCCCGACGTTACACTGCCACATGACTGGCATTTGGATCCCAGTGCCGGCGGTGCCACGGACGGTGCGGGCGCACGCGGGGGAGATGCGTCGCCGACGGGATCTGCTAACGCCGGCGCAACGTCTCAACCCCACCTATGCAGCCGACTCTCCCAACTAGGAGGTCTGGTTCCCCGTCGAACACGAGCAGCAGCGCCAGCTCGGCATCCAGCACGTGCGGGCTGGCACCCCGCCGCCCCCCATAGTGCGCGATGAGGACCAGGCGGCGGAGGCCGCCTACCGGGTGGCACTGGTGGCCGTCCTTCATGAAAGCGAAGAGGAAGAGCGGCGCAAGGAGGAGGAGGAGGAGGAGGCGCACCTGGCGGAGGCCATGGCGCTCTCCGCAGTCGGAGACTGCGTCATGCCACCGCTGGCGCCGCCGTCCCCCATCAAGGCCGAGCCGACGCCGTCCCCTATGTTGGCGCCCCAGCGGTGGACCTAGCAAGGAGAGGTGCACAAGTGGGTCAGCGCGCTACCCATCTGGCTTGGGTGACGCCGGCGTGGGAGCAAATGTACCTCGAGCACTGGCGATAGCGCCGGCTGGCGGAGGAGCACCGCGAGGGCGAGCGCCTGGAGCAGTGGGAGTGCGACGCGGAGGAGCAGGAGCGCCAGGCCCGCGCTGCCCAGCCGGCGGCGCTACAGGACGTCGCCACAACCTGGGAGACGGCGTTCCCCTGGGCTGGCCCGGCGCCGACGCTCATCGACCTTATTGGTGACGACGAGGACGCCTAGGGCAGCGCTCCTCGACCTAGTTTTTAGTTGAATTAAATGTTTTTAATTAATAATATGGACTGGTGGACTATAGCTGGCCTTTGTGACCGACATTTATGTTTAATTAACATTTTAAATTTCAAAATATTTACGCTTTTTTCGTGAGCGAATTAGAAAAATGTGTCAGGGCGTTGGGCACAAGCGCCGACCCAAATACGAAAGTGGACATAGGTGTTCACTGGGCCGATCCAAACAAACAAAAAACAGACAAAATTACCGTCCATTTGGGTCGGCCGATTGAAGTTGCTCTTAATGCCATTTAGCTGTGTGTTGGAGGTGTGCATGACTTGCATTCGAACACCGAGTATCATCACCCGACAGACCGTCGACGCGCACCTGCCTCAGGTTGGCCTGGAGCTGGAGCAGCGTAGGAAGCACAACACACACTTTTCATCATCTCGGCCACCGGCGAGCACATAAATGGGCTGTTCCTCCAAGGGGCTCTCTTTTGGGTTCCTCTCGGTCGCTCTAGAGAGCTACAGTGCTAGAGGGCAAAAAAAGCGACGCGAGAGAGGGGCTTCCGGTGGGCCGTTCCCGTCCGTCTCCCTCGCCTCCGGCGGCCGCTTGGCGCCGGGAGGTGGGTGAGACCGCGGTCGGCTGCGCTGGGATTGTAGATAGGGCTTTTAGGTCGTTTCTCGAGGTGTCGGCAGCCGGGCGGTGGCGGCGCTGATGCGGGCGAATAAAGCTTCCTCCCGCCCATTCCCCGTTGCGGTGCCGCGTTCTCCGGCGGCGCTGTAGGGTGAGGGAGGCCGGCTACCCTCCGAGCCGGGGTGCTTGCTCTGCGGAGGGGATGTTCAGGAGAGGTGGATCTGTGGATCGTGGACTCCAGATCCGGTCGCCGCGGTTGACCGGCAGCTGTGCTTTGTGGAGGGCGTGGTGGGCGGAGCTATTGCCTCCCTCCGGTGGTGGCCGGTGCTAGGTGCTGCTCCGAGGACAGGGGAGCATGGGGTTTGTCCCCAGCCGAAGCTCCGAAACCCATCCCTGCTTCTTGTCCTTCGAGGCGGGACCTATATGCGGCTCACAAAGCCAATATGTGGCGATGGTGTTCCCCATGCCCGTGGCATCCAGCCAGGCGGCTTCGCCTTGCTTCGGCGAGGTTTGGATTCGTCGTGGCTGCAGGATGGAAGATGTACAGGAGCTCAGGGTCTTGTCTGTGTTTTCTGAAGTTTGCAGGGGGCTCCGTCTAGTTTGGTTGGACAGCTGCTGTGGTTGTATCAGCGGTCGCTGTATGGTGTTTGTACTCGTATTTGTATGATGTATGGTTGGCTTTGGAATGAATACGAGTACTTTCTCAAAAAAAAAAAGAATGGGCTGATCCTCTCAGGTAGTACGAGCGGTATGAACACATCTTTGTTTAGCCGGAGCAAGTACTGACCCGATGGGACTGAAAAGTCGTGCTTCCCCGAATAACACTTGCCAACAAAGTAACATGCCACTTTGATTACGCAGGAACTTCCTCATGAATTTGTCCCCATTTGTTGGTATAGAAAAAATGAGAGATGCACTGTGTACCCCCATTTGGAAATGTCCTGCACGACCCCAATCTCGTCATCTTGCCGTTTTCGCCCATCCGATGATTGACACTTGTGGCTGCCGCGATTTTTCGAAAAGGGACGCTTTATTACTTAAAAGGTTTAAGCGTTACATCCGGCCTTTGCATAACTAAGATGCACACAGTCAACAAAGTCCTCACACCAAGCCAAAATAAAAGAATAAGGCGATATACAAGGAAAAATGAATTCTATATAATGCCTAAGTTGAAGGTGGCCCAATCCTAAGACCATGCTGCCACCCACGTTGGATAAAAATATCCCTCGCCGTAGCCTCCAATCGTGTACACACCTCCATAAACAGGTCTCGATTCTTCACTCGTTGTAGAGAGGACCATAAACGAAGAGTCCTGGTACATCTGTAGATAACCTGCATAAGAGAAGTACTTTTATCACTAAAAACCTTATCATTTCTACATAGCCAAAGCGACCAAATCATGGCAAGCGCTCCCACCCTGAGAAGAATTCTAAACTTGTGATCAATCTCATGTAGCCAGTTGCCAAATATATTAGCAACACTACAAGGAGGATACAAGCCAGAAGCTATTTGGATGACTGACCATATAGAACGAGCCAATTTACATTGGAAGAATAAGTGTTTTATTGTCTCATCATGCGGACAAAAGACACATTGTGTACTTCCATGCCAATTCCTCTTAATAAGGTTATCTTTTGTAAGAATGACTCCGCGATGAAGATACCATGCAATGATTATATTCTTAAGAGGTATCTTCATCTTCCAGATCTTCTTATTATTATCAACTGACACGTCAGACTGGATCAAAGCTCTATACATAGAATCCATTGAGAATTTCCCATTCCCATGTAGGTTCCAACGAAATACATCGGACCCTTGTGAAACTGTACCGTGGCTAACCGCTGGAGTAGTATGTTCCACGATTGGAGTCTAGGTCCAATTAAATCCCTTCTGAACGTCACATTTGGCGGAAATGATTCCAAAATCTTGGCGATAGTATTACCCTTGTGACGCACAATATTGTATAGAGCTGGATATTGTTCACGGAGTGTAGCATTACCTAGCCACTTATCCTCCCAGAATCTAATTTCCGAGCCATCCTTAATCGAGAAGGAACCATAGCGGAAGAAATATTTCTTCGTTGCCATTAGTCCCGCCCAAAAATGGGAGTCCCTAGGCTTCCATTATACTTGTGATACCACCTTTGAACCCACATATTTTCTTCTAAGAAGGGTTTGCCATACACCATCTTCCGTCAATAACTTAAACAACCATTTGCCAAGAAGGGCCCTATTCTTAACCTCAAGGTCATGAATGCCCAACCCGCCTTGGTCCTTGGGACGGCAAACCACACTCCATTTAGCCAGCCGATATTTCTTTCTCTCGCTATCTCCTTGCCAAAAGAATCTCGATCGGAAGTAATCCAATCTATGTAATACTCCTTTCGGCAACTGGAAGAAGAAAATCATATATAGTACCATATTACTTAGTACTGAATTTATGAGGACCAACCTTCCACCCAGAGATAGCAGTTTACCTTTCCAACTGCTACGTCTTTTTTGTAGTCTCTCCTCGACATATTTCCATTCAGCATTTGTGAGTCTCCGATAATGTATCGGTATCCCCAAATAAGTGATCGGAAACTGGCCCAACCCACATCCGAACAGGTCAGCATACAGGTGGGCCTCGTCTTGAGCCTCGCCAAAACAAAACAATTCACTTTTATGGAAATTGATCTTAAGCCCTGAGAGTTGCTCGAATGCTGATAAAATTAATTTCAGATTTCTTGCTTTCTCGAAGTCATGATCCATAAAGAGAATTGTATCGTCAGCATATTGAAGGATGGAGAGACCATCAACTAGATGATTCACCACCCCATCAATTTGGCCATCAACCTTGGCATGCTCAATCATGACCGCTAGCATATCTGCCACTATATTGAATAGCATGGGCGATGCTGGGTCACCTTGTCGCAATCCTTTCTTTGTTTGGAAATAGTTACCAATGTCATCATTGACTTTAATGGCAACACTACCTCCAGTCACAAAGCTATGGATCATTGCGCACCACTCTGCAGAAAATCCTTTCATTCTGAGAGTCTGTTGAAGAAAAGACCACTTGACTTTGTCATAAGCTTTTTCAAAGTCGATTTTTAGAACTACCAAATTCAGTTTTTTTCGATGCAATTCGTGGACTGTTTCATGAAGGACAACAACCCCATCTAGGATGTTTCTGCCTTGCATGAAAGCAGTTTGAGAAGGACGAACCACATGTTCAGCAACCGAATATAGTCTAATCGTCGCAACCTTAGTGAAGATTTTAAAACTGACATTAAGGAGGTAGATTGGCCGATACTGTTGTATCCTTTCAGCCTCATTAACCTTAGGTAATAAAATAATTTCACCGAAGTTTATGCGAAACAACTCTAGTTGGTCATTGTGAAGGCAACCAAACAAGAGTAGGAGATCATGTTTGATGACATCCCAAAAGTTCTGGTAGAACTCAGCGGGAAAACCATCTGGACCCGGTGCTTTGTTGTGCTCCATTAGGAAAACCGCCTTTCTAACTTCCTCCTTAGAAAATGGAGCTGTTAGAAGGCTATTTTCTGCATCAGAAACTTGCGGGATGTCATCTATTCGAGACTCATCCATCGAGAAGTTTCCTTCCTCAGGGGTTCCGGACAGATTTTTGTAATAAGACTTAAGTTGCTCATGCCCTTCAGTCGTGCCCTCCTCCTGATGTAGGGAATGAATAAGTTTCTTCCGGTGTCTACCATTGGCGACACCATGGAAATATCTCGTATTCGAATCACCTTTCAGGATAAACTGAGAGTTTGAATGTTGGTACCACTTAAGTTCCTCCTCACGTAGCATGCGAGCTAACTGGGCATTCGATTGACTCTTGATCTCTATTTCATGCTCAGAGAGAGGTCTAATCTCTGCCAAAGCTTCTAAATCATCAATAATAGATGAAAGATGAAGCTTTTCTTTTTTGAGGATACCCGCAGTGTGCGTAGCCCAACCACCAAGGAACTTATGTAAAGCACGCATTTTGTTGTTCCATTTGTGAATTGGGGTACGTCCGGCAACCGGTTTATCCCACACCTCCTTGACCATGTCATGGAATCCACCCCGATGCAACCAACCCAGTTTGAACTTGAACTTGCGTCTGTGCTGCGGTCGTGGCAATCCAGTAGATAAGAGGATGGGTGCATGGTCTGAGATAGCCTCTATACAAGGTAGAGCGCGAACAGAGACCATAAGGAATTTGGATTCCCAGTCGGTATCCGTTAATACGTGATCTAGTTTCTCATATGTCGGCTCCGGGAGACTGTTGGCCCAAGTGAACTGTCTTCCAGTCATGGAAACCTCTCGCAGATCTAGACTGTCTATGACAACGTTGAAAAGGAAAGGCCAATGATTATCAAACCTACCATGGCTTTTCTCATTTGTAAATCGTAGCAAATTAAAATCCCCACCAATAAGAATGGGGTAGGGATTATCTTTCGCTAGATTAACCAATTCACGGAGAAAAGCAGCCTTGAACTCATCCTGGGCTGCCCCATACACGGCGACGAGGGACCATGTGAAGTTGTCAGCTTTGTTTCGGATATGGAGTTTAATGTGAAACTCACCCTCCGAAGAAGCTAGAACATCCATAGTCCCCGTGTTAACGCCAAGTAAAATGCCCCCAGAACGACCTCGAGGTAGCTGTGAAATCTAATTATAGTCTATCCTGCCAGAAAGATGGTTAAGAAGACTTAGTGAGAAATCACGTCTCCCTGTTTCAGATAAAGCCAAAAAGTCTAAATTATACTCCCTATTACATTCCGCAATGAATAGATGTTTAGCCAAGTCACCAAGACCTCTGCTATTAACGAACATGCCATTCATGAGGAAATAATAGGAGATTTAGAAACTTTCACCCTCTTAGAGGGTTTATGACCTCTTTTCGAACGGTCAGACTTGGATTTACGACCGGAAGCTGTAAGCTCAATCAATGAACTAAGCCCGGGCTCCTCCAAGCCCACGTCCGAAACCTCCCCTACTACATGAGCGAGTAGCTGACCATCTGATGTGGCATGCAGCTCCTCGTCATCTAGATGTGAGATGAACGATTTGCTCAAAACTCGTGGTTTAACCTTTAATCGGTCAAATTCCAAATGTCTCAAAGCGTTTGCAGAAACAGAAATATCATTCTCATTATTTCCTAGATTAACACCCACTTTATTCAACTTAGAAACTATGGATGTATTATAAAAGGATAAAAATGATTTGGGTGATGACGAAGTACCTTGGTTGTCGAGGTTCTGCGTTGCTTTACGCCGCATAGCCTTGGTCAAAGAGTCCTCGTCAGGGGCCGTCCTACCATCATCGGCCACCAAATGGCGGCCACTCCGGCATGTGGGTGTTACCTCCGATGAAGAAAGTCGCGCAAGCACCGCTGCCGGAGGAGGGGATGAGGGTGCAGTAGCAACCCCCTCCTCAGCAGTCTCGATCGCCGGTTCACACGCCGTTGCCAGTAAAGATGGCGTGTCAGTTCACGGGACCACGGGAGGAGGTTGGAAAGGAGAGGTGGACACGTCCGGCTCCATCTGATACTGAGGAGCAGCTGCAGACGCGTCCGGCTCCACTGGAGTCCGAAGAGCAGCCGAGTTTGCAGCACTGCATGGCTGCACACCTGTCGATGCACTGCATGGCTTAATACCCGAGGCAACACTGCATGGCTGCACATACGTGAGTAGTCCTTCACGTCCCAACCCTCCTGTAGTATGCATGCACTGCTCCAACTGCGCTGCTTGCTGGGCGGCCTCATCCCCAGCCTCTGGATGCCAGCTCTTCAAACACGCAACGGGGCGCCCCACAGTACCTTCGGCTCCCTGCACCTGCTTGGGTACAGCCAGCTTCGACGGCGCCGTCCGTGTCATCGACGGCGGCTGCGACCTCAGTAGCTCTTTGTACATTATCAGAAGAAGAGTCCGTGCGCCCCGCCGAGCCACCGGTGGCCTGCATCACCTGGAGGGCAGCGGGCGGCGACGTAGCTGCCCGAGAAGGCGACAAAGGCTATGATTGTAAGTGCATCTAGTGCCACCCCTAGTTGGTTTTGGAGTATTGACGACAAACATGGTTGAGGGACTTATGTGTTTGAGAGAATTGCAGGATAACACAGGTAGAAGTCCCTCATTGATTCCGTTTTTTCTACCAGAGATGGCCCCTAAAAATGTATGAAGACATTGAAGACAATGGTGGTTCGTGAAGACATTCACGTTGAAGATAATGACGTGTGAAGACATTCACTTGAAGACTATGGAGTGCGAAGACATAGTTTCTTTCGTAGTTTCCTTTTCTTCTTTATTGAGTCATAGGAACCACCGAACTGCTAAGTGGGGTCCAAGTGAACAAAGTCAGAAGACTGACGTGATGCTCAACCCAAAATCCTATGTCTTCGAGCGAAGACAATGAGAGCAAATCTTATCCAGAGTTGGATGAATCAGCTTTGCTTGTAGCCCAAGCCAAGCTGCCGCGTGTGTTTGAAATCCGATCGTTGGACACGTGTCGGTTCCTTAGTGACCCAGGGTCATTTCGGACATATCATGTCGGGTTGTCTCCTGGCTATAAATAGCCCACCCCCTACACCATAAATTGGTGGCTGCTCAGAGTTAGTGCACGGCTTTTGTCGTTTGAGAGCAACCCACCTCCAAAGCCTTTGAGAGAGAGATCCTTGCGAGGACAAAGCCCAAGACACCCAAAGCCAAAGAGTGTTAGGCATCACTGAAGTCTTTTTGTCCGTGTGACCTGAAGACTTGTTACACTTGAGGACTGTGAATCCTCCGGCCGGTTAGGCGTCTCGTTCTGAGGATCCAAGAGTCATTGTGGATCGCCAGTGAATAGAGTCTATGAAGGTTTGGAAGTCTACCTTGAAGACTTACCTGAGTGATTGGGCGAGGACTGGGTGTCCTTAGCTCAAGGGGAATAAGGTGAAGACGTGGTCTTCTGAGTTCAATCTTAGCCTCCCTAACCAGACGTACAGTTGTCACAGCAACTGGAACTGGTCTACCAAATCCTTGTCTTCACCAAGCTACTGGTTCTATCCCCCTCCTTCTTTACATTTCAATTTGTCTTCGTGAAGTTATTGCTTGCTTGCCTAATTTGTTTGACTTCACTGTGTGAAGACTATTACCTGTTTGGCTTCATTCTGTCTTCCCTTCCGATCTGTTCTACCTAGCTACTATTAGTCTTCGTGCTTTCATTATATTGCTTACTTGACTATGGCCTGTCTAGTGTAGTCTATCTTCCGCTGCATATCATATCATATAGGATCAATTTGATTGTTTGTCTTCAAAGACCTCGTGTTTTGAAGACTTTCATAAAAATCGCCTATTCACACCCCCTCTAGTCGATAACTAGCACTTTCAATTGGTATCAGAGCAAGGTGCTCCCTTGTTCTGTGTGATTCAGTTTAACCACCTAGAGTTTTAGCTATGTCGACTGCAGGGATAATCAAGGTCTCTGCTGCGTGCCCCGTCTTCGATGGCACTGATTACCCCTACTGGAAGAATAAGATGCGCATGCATCTTGAAGCCATTAACATCGACCTCTGGTATGTCGTCAAGACAGGCGTTCCCAAAGTCGGTGAAGGTGTCACCGCTGCTGATGTCAAGAGGTTCGCACAACTGGATTCAACCGCCAAGAACATCATCTGTGGTCATCTGACCAAAGGACAGTATGGCCGTGTAAGTGCTCTGGATACTGCGAAGCTAGTCTGGGACTGGCTGTCCAAAGTCAATGAAGGCGTCTCAACTCAGAGAGACTCAAGGATTGATGTTCTTCGCAATCTCTTCAACCGCTTCAAGAGAAATGACAATGAGAATGTCCAGCTCACGTTCGACCGCCTCACTGATATCACCAATGAGCTTCGCACACTCGGCGCCACTGAGATCACCAAGCATGAAATTGTGAAGAAGCTACTGAGATCACTTGACAGCTCACTTGACACCTTGGCCCTGATGATTCAAGAACGTCCTGACTTCAGAGATCTCGATCCGTCTGACATACTTGAGACGCTCAACACACATGAGTTCCAGCTATCCGAGAAGAGAGATATCTATGGCCCCAACTATGGCCGATCCCATGCTTTGAAGGCAAAAGTTGTTTCCTCATCTGAAGAAGAATCTGACTGCAGTTCTGGTGATCCTGAAGACATTGGCAGAGAGCTAGCAATGCTTGTGAAGAAGTTCCAAAAGTTCTCGAAGAAGAATCGCTTCAGAAAGTCTTCAAGATCCAGTTCCAAGAATGATGAGGCTTCCTCTCGTGACCACAAGAAGAGAACATGCCACAAATGCAAGAAGCCAGGCCACTACATATCTGAATGTCCTCAATGGGACAAGGAAGCCAAGAAAAAGAAGAAGAGCAAGGAATATGATTCTGACGACAAGAAGAAGAAGAAATCCTCAAAGTCTTCTTCGAAGTCTTCATCAAAGTCTTCATCATACAAGAAGAGCTCATTAGGCAAGGCTCGTGCATTCATTGGCAAGGAGATGGATTCAGAGGAGGAGTCTGCTTCTGAGGAGGCAGAGGTGGAGTCCGAGGAGGAGTCTGATTCAGGCGTGGCAAGCCTGGCTCTAGCTTCAGCATTCGTCGCCAAGTCCATCTTCAACACTGAAGATATTGGTCACACCGCCGAGGCTGAAGCCGATGATGAGGACGACTCTGCTCCGACCTACTGCTTCATGGCACGAGGTGCCAAGGTAAACTCACGCTATGCTTACTTTCAAACCCCCAATGAAGATGACTCTGAATGTGAATCCAAACCCAGCTATAAGACTCCTGCTAAAATCGCAACTGAACAACAAACTGCTATGGAACATATTCAAAATTTGTTAGACAAAAGCGATGACCTGTTGGACGAGGAAATGAATCGAACTCAGTCCTTAATCGAAGACATAAAAAATCTTCATGTTAAGTACGAGGAACTTGAAAGTCGTCATGAAACCCTCTTAGCCACTCATGAGAAGCTTTCCTATGATTATCTTCAAAGGAAGCAAGATCTAGAGAAACTAAGATCATCTCATGAAGATCTTCAAAAAGAGAACGATTCACTACTCGCTCAACAGATCAGTTCGGCTCAGGAAGATTTTGTGCCACCATGTTTGAAATGCCTTGAGCGTGACAATGTTGTCTCTATTGCTGAAAGTTCTACTGCCTCTGATGTTGTAATATCTTCAACTGCTGATGTGGTAACTAACCCCTCTTCTGAGGATACCACTACTATTGCTAATGAAAATGCTAGGTTGAAGACATTGCTTGAAACCGGCATGTACAAAAGCCTCAAAGGGCATCAGACACTATGTGATGTCCTCAAGAAACAGATTCTGAACCGAAACCCTAGGAAAGAGGGTGTTGGTTTCGAGAGGAAAATGAATGTTTATGGTTCTTACTGGAAGCCTAAGCAGTACCCCAAAACCACATGGGTTGCTGCAAAGGACCCTTCAGTGGACCCATCCACCTTATCTGGCTTCACTTGTGCCAACCCCATTATCATTGATGAATCCTTTGACCCCAATTATAAGCTGTTTAAGAATCAGAATGGTGAAGTGCTTGCCAGGTTTGTTGGTACTAACTGCCGGAATGGGCCACCTTTGAAGAAGATCTGGGTGCCTAAAAGTTGTCTTGAGAAACTTCCTGTGAATGTCATCATGACACCACCAGGGAAGAAGACAAACCCCAGACCGAAGGCTTCATATGGCCCAAAGGCTTCATACAGACAGAGGACCTCACAAGGTTACCCTAACGCCAATGTTTTGCAGGGAAATTATCATCAGACTCATGAATATGAGCGTGTTTTGTCTAACCGCTATGTTCAGAAATCAAAGAACTTTTCTGCATATTCATTTGAGTACTACTCACCTCCTGCAAAACTATTTGCTAGGGCTCCAAAGCCAAAGTTCTCAGATGCTGCACTTAGACTCATTGCTTCTAAGCCACCGCTTAAGATGTGGGTGGTTAAGAAGAATTAACTTCTCTTGCAAGGAAAGGTCTCCAGCCGAAAATTACAGACTTCTGAAGACAATGCTGGGGACCTAAAATATGTTGTGGGATGCAAGATAAAATGCCAAAATGGTCTTACCATTTATTTCATCCCAGGGTTTCTTGACGAGCATCCTATCTTACCAAACAAGAATCTTAACTTTGATAATATGCTGGTTCATTATATGTTTGTGCTTCACAATACTCTTGGTGAAGCCTATCCCGCTAACTGCACTGTAGGGTACGACTCCGAAAGCTACTGAGTGGATAATGGACAGTGGATGCACTAACCACATGACTGGTGATCGAAGTCTTCTCATGGATTCAACCCTACGTCCATCCACTAAAAGCCACATCAGGTTCGCTGACACTGGTAAAAGCAAGGTATTGGGCCTAGGTAGAGTTGCTATCTCAAAGGATCAACACATGGATAAAGTGATGCTTGTTGAATCCCTTGGATTCAACTTAATGTCTGTCTCAATGCTTTGTGATCTAAGCATGATTGTGATATTCAAAAAATATCGTGGCCTTGTGCTTATGGAAACTGACAAATCTCTAGTCTTCGAAGGTTATCGAAGAGGTGATCTGTATATGGTAGATTTCTCTGTAGGACCACAGCTTGCCGTATGTCTTCTAGCAAAAGCTTCAGAGTGTTGGCTTTGGCATCCCAGGCTAGGACATGCGGGCATGAGGAACTTGCACACTCTCGTCAAGAAGAAATATATCATTGGCATCGAGGGTGTCAAGTTCAAGAAGGATCATCTATGTGGTGCTTGTGAAGCCGGGAAGATGACTAGAGCCAAGCATCCCTCGAAGACAATCATGACTACATCACGCCCCTTCGAGCAGCTTCACATGGACTTATTTGGCCCTACTCACTACTCTACCCTTACTACCACTGCACATCTTTATGGCTTCGTTATTGTTGATGATTATTCAAGATACACCTGGGTGCACATAATTCTCTACAAGACTAAAGTGAAGGATGTCTTCAGATGATTCACCAATCGCGCCATGACCAACTATGGCGTCAAGATCAAGCACATCAGGAGCGACAATGGCATGGAATTCAAGAACACTGGCCTCGACACTTATCTTGATACACTGGGCATCACTCATGAGCTCTCCGCTCCATACACACCTCAACAGAATGGCGTCGTGGAGCGCAAAAACAGGACCCTTATTGAGATGGCTCGTACGATGCTTGATGAATACAAGACTCCAAGAAAATTCTGGCCTGAAGCCATTGATACTGCATGCCATATCATCAATAGAGTTTATCTTCATAAGTTCTTCAAGAAGACATCCTATGAACTACTCACTGGTAAGAAGCCAAACATTAGCTATTTCAAAGTCTTCGGTGCTAGGTGTTGGATCAAAGATCCACATCACACTTCCAAATTTGCACCGAAAGCACATGAAGGTTTTATGCTTGGTTACAGAAAGGATTTGCACACCTACAGAGTCTTCAACCTCTTTCACTATAAAGTGGTTGAAACTGTAGATGTGCGGTTCGATGAGACTAATGGCTCGCAAAGAGAGCACCTGCCAAATGTGCTAGATGAAGCTTCTCCAAGTGAATCTATCAAGTTAATGGGTACTGGAGAAATCATACCCACCGAGGAACAGGCTGAAGAGGAAATCATCATTTCAGCACCTAATCAACAGGAAGACAATGCTCAGCCTGAAGACAATGCTGAAGATGAAGATAGCAATCAACAAGAGCAAAATCTTCGCCCAGCTCATCCTCGCGTGGCCAATGAAGTTCAAATTGAGAAGATTCTCGATAGCATCAATGCACCTGGTCCTCTTACTCGATCAAGAGCTACGCAACTAGCAAATTTCTGTGGACACTTTGCATTTGTCTCAATATCTGAACCCAAGAAAGTTGACGAAGCCTTCACGGAAACTAAATGGATTCAAGCTATGCAAGAAGAGCTTCAATAGTTTGAGCTGAACAATGTCTGGGAGCTAGTCAAACGTCCAGATCCTCGCAAGCACAATATTATTGGCACCAAATGGATCTATCGCAACAAGCAAGATGAGCATGGTCAAGTTGTCAGAAACAAAGCTCGTCTCGTTGCCCAAGGTTACACACAAGTGGAAGGAACTGACTTCGATGAAACCTTTGCTCCTGTGGCTAGGCTTGAAGCCATTCGTATACTGCTTGCTTATGCTAACCACAACAACATTCTTCTGTATCAAATGGATGTGAAGAGTGCCTTCCTCAATGGCAAAATTGAAGAAGAAGTGTATGTAGCTCAACCCCCTGGTTTTGAAGATCCAAAGCGTCCTGATATGGTCTACAAACTCAACAAGGCTCTTTACGGCCTCAAACAAGCACCTCGCGCTTGGTATGATACACTCAAGGACTTCTTGAAGAGCAAAGGCTTCAAACCTGGTTCTCTAGATCCCACTCTCTTCACGAAGACATATGATGGAGAATTATTTGTATGCCAAATCAATGTGGATGACATTATCTTCGGCTGCACTGATAATAGATACAGTGATGAGTTTGGGCATATGATGCAAGAGCAATATCAGATGTCCATGATGGGAGAGCTGAAATTCTTTCTTGGTCTTCAAATACGTCAACAGAGAAATGGAATCTTCATATCACAAGAAAAATACCTCAAAGATTGCCTGAAGAAGTTTGGAATACAAGACTGCAAAGGGTACACGACGCCAATGCCAACCAAAGGCCAATTGGGCCCCGACGACAATGGTAAAGAGTTCGATCAAAAGGTATACCGCTCCATGATTGGTTCTTTATTGTACCTATGTGCATCTAGGGCAGATATAATGCTTAGCGTTTGCATGTGTGCCCGATTCCAAGCGGAACCAAAGGAATCACATCACCTCGCGGTGAAGCGAATACTTCGATATTTGGCTCACACCCCAACGCTAGGATTATGGTATCCAAAGGGCTCAGAGTTTGATCTAGTTGGATTCTCAGATGCTGATTATGCTGGTGACAAGGTTGATCGCAAGTGCACATCAGGCACATGTCACTTTTTTGGACGATCTGTTGTCTGTTGGTCTTCAAAGAAGCAGAACTGTGTATCACTCTCCACTGCTGAATCTGAATACATTGCTGCTGGATCTTGCTGCGCTCAGCTTCTCTGGATGAAGCAAACCCTCAAGGATTATGGCATCAACATGAAGCATGTGCCCCTCTACTGCGACAATGAAAGCGCCATCAAGATTGCTCACAATCCAGTTCAGCACTCAAAGACAAAGCACATTCAGATCCGTCATCACTTTCTCAGAGATCATGTGTTGAAGGAAGACATTGATATCATTCACGTCAACACTGAAGAGCAATTGGCAGATATCTTCACGAAGCCCTTGGATGAGAAAAGGTTTTGCAAGCTGCGGTGTGAGCTAAATATCTTAGAATCCTCGAATGTCCTGTGAATGGACACACATCCTAACGCTTATGCATGTTGATGACTTAGGTGCGCAACACACAAAGTAACGTATGTCTTCAATTCATGAAGACATACACTCTGATTGTGAATACATTAATGTGGAATATGACTTCGAAGCGCCATGATAATTGTGCACCGTGTCTGGGTCTAATATTTCCTATACGGTGGGTAACGCCACCACCAACCTTTCTTAAAGATTTTCATTTGGCGTCATGATTGCATTATCTTCAAAGCTGGTTTGTCTTCAACATTGGTTTGTCTTCAAGATTTATGTTCGCAATGTTGTTTTGGTCTTCACTGACATAGATATACATATATATATATATGTTCTGTCCTCTACAGCATTCACTTATAGCTATGTCTTCAAGTTGCCATTTTCTGCGCTAAGTGAATGTGATCGGACCCTAACCCTATTTGTGTTTATCCCTCAAACTCTCTCTGTCTCTTCATATGCATTCTGATGACACGTGTCGAATGTCTTCACTGTGTCCTTGTTAGCTGAAGATACAGAGAAACACATTTAAAACTGCTTTTATTATCTCTATCCTTTTTGCCTGAATACCGGAGAAGCCGGAATGACCACCCGACAAACCAGGCGTGCGTAGGGTCGTGGCTCAACCTTCAATAAGTTGCATGCTAGCCACGTGTCCTTCAGATGTGGACTGCCAGGGGCACCTACGTAATTGCACTGCGCCATCCCTCCTCCTTATAAATACTTCAACCCCCGCGGTCATTATCTCTTCTCCCCTCGCCGTCTCGCTCAAACCCTAGCGCCACCGCTAGCATCCGTCGTCACCGGAGATGAAGCGCTTCGCTACTGCGACCTCTCCGACGTCGTCTTCATGCCGGCCGCGGACATCTTCCTCCGCTGCCGCCCTAGGTGTCTTCCGCCGACAAGTTAGGGCGCGGGAGATCGGACTGCTCGGCCTCTCTTCTTCCCGTCTAGCAGTTCGTCTTGCGGTAAATAAGAACTCACTTTTTACCATTTATTTGATCTGTTGAACTGTCCACATCTTCCAAAAGTTGTTTCTACACTTCCAAATCTGAATCTTTCCTTTTACGCATCTCATAACTTGCAAGTATGTTCACTTATGCATCACAACTAGTTAGATTCCTCACTTGTACTTATTCATGGATTCGTACAAATCTGAAACCAACACACATCGATAAGTGAATGTCTTCGCACTATGAGGTCAATATCTTCAAACTTATTTATCTTCAAAATCTTCTGAGAATGCATGTGACCTCTTCCCCTTCCCTCGCATCTCTAATGCTGTCACAGGTACATGTCCGTGGGAGAATCCCTTGGTTTTCATAGTCTGCATTCATTTGTAGAGTTCTTACAGCATCACATTGAATCACCTGAAGCCAGCTCCTGTCTGACCAGCCAACTGAAGCCAAACACAGCTGTGAAGCCATTCAGTCTGAAGCCAATGGTAGGAGGAAAATCTGCAAAGAAGGGTGGCAGGCAGCGCCGGGACAACACTGGTTTGGACCTGCCTCCAGATCTCTATGAGCAATACAAGTCTGACCCTGAAGAAACCTATGGTGAACGCAAAACTCGTGTCCAATGGATTCGAAGATATTGGGCAGAGAAATGGTTTCAATATCTCTTTATTACTCCTGAGTATGCAAAGAAGAATGCTGTGAGGCCACCATGGGCCGATATTGTGTACAAGAAGCTCCACCCCAAAACAAAGGCTAAAGCCATTGCTCAAGGCTTCTTTCCTTGCATGGTCCGTGGCCCAATGCCAGAAAATGCCGACCCATCAAGTCTTCGATGGTGTCATATGGATGATCTGTTTCAAGCCAATCTTCAGTTTGCAAGGGCTTCTGCTGTCCAAAACAAGAAGGATCTAGGTATTGACTTCAACCCAGGTCCAGCTGCTCCAAGGCCAGATGGCAGTCGAGAAGCTGAACAAAATCTCATTGGTCCTTTCAACAGCCTTGATGGGCTTCTCACGCATATCGCTGGGCAAAGGGCCACTGTTGATGAAACTACTGATGATGAGGAACACGCTGAAGTTCCTGAGCCCCCGAAGACAAAGAAGAAAGCAAAGGCTTCAAAATCCTCTGCTGCACCAAAAGCTTCAAGTCTGAGGACCAATCTCGTATATCCAAGAAGTCCAAGAAGCCCAAGAAAAACTCAGGGCAAGCTCTCACACCTGCCAGCATTCTTCACAATGATGAAGATATTATCGATCACTCTAGCGATGAAGACATAGATGATGATGCCCTTGAGCTGCTGATAAAGAGCAAGCAGGAAGCTGAAATCTTCAATGATCTGCCTCTGTTTGACGCTGATACTCTCAACAACTTTATTGATGAGTGGTTTGAAGATACCTCTCTCACACTTGATAATCTGCAGCTTCCGATTGGCATCAGCGCGACATTTCAAGGCTACATTGCCAAAGAACTTGCAATCGCTCAAAAGGTCATTGAGCAGAAAAACAAGATTGACCATGAAAAGGCTCTTCAAGAAGAACGTGGCCAAACTCAGTGTCACTCAAGTGCAAAGCTTCAAGCAAATGATGACTGACCTCAAGGCTGAATTTGTCAAGCGCCGTGATGAAGCCAAAGGCTCCAGAGAGCGTCTCAAGCACTATGCTGCAAAGTGCGTACAAGCTCATAATGAAGCCTTGAAGAGGAAAGCACTTGGGCGTCCAGACATTGACCCCAAGCTGGCTGCTAAGAAAAAGAAGCCTGCTGCTGCTGAACCCGAAGCCCCAAGGCAGGAAAGACCAAGCATTGTCTTCCCTGCTAGCATGACCGGCTCGAAGCCAAAGGTCCCATCAGCGGCTTCTGAACAAAAGAATATGAAGCAGGCCGAAGCTGAAGCCAAGAAGCAAAAGAGTCATGAAGCTTCTGATGCTGCTCCATCCAAGAAGAAGTTGAAGACAAAGTCTTCAAAGTCTTCTCGCAAAGAACATGCTGCTCCCCAAGAACCATTGCTCATTGAGCCCATTTCTATTGCTCTGCCAGCTTCCACCAACCGTGAGCGTCGACTCATCGTGCATGAGCCTGCTACCACAGAGGCTCATGAGTCTAAAGATATTCTAGCTGCTGACCCCATCACAGCTGAAGACATTGGTTATGATGACAATGTTGAAGATGATGAAGTCCTTCCTCAGTTCCCTCAGATCATGCCCAACCAGGTATCATCGCCTGCTCCCACGAGCAGTGACCAGATTAGCATTGGTGGTCCCACGACGCCAATCACACAAGATGAATTCTGGGAAGAGCAACACCCCAACTCCCCGTTGCACGAAGTTATTCCTCGCACTCCACCTGCTCATGTCACCACTCCGGTGCTTGAGACCCCACAAGGTACCCCAGAAGACATGGAGAAGACCACTCCTTCACCAAAGGCGTCGCCCTCTTTCCGAAGGCTTCGCCGAGGCCCTAGGCCCCCGGTCTCCATGTCAAGCATTCCTGAAGATGATGTGCACACCACAAGCACAGTAGCATGTCAAGTGTTTCCTGAAGCCATCCCTTCAGTTACTGCTCAAGAGTCTGAAGCCAAAGAGGCTGAAGATATTCCGGTTGCATCAGCCGAAGAAAGAGAAGAAGAAGATCGTGAAGTTATTCCCCCTACCGTTGAACCAGCTGTTCATGAAGATGTGTTTGTGCCTGACCCGCCAGTTGTAGAAACCACTGAAGCTACTGCACCTCATGATGCAAATGCCACTGCCACTGAAGCCAATGACGTGGTCATGGCTGAAGTAACTGCTCCTCCTGAAGCCACCCCTCAGTATGAAGCCCCTGAAGCCCCTGAAGCTGCTGTTCCACCTATTCCCCACACAATGGCAAGGGCCTTCAATCGTGAGGGTGAGCTCGTCAGCATCAAGTGGCCAATTATGATGCCTCCAACTGCTCATGGTCCCCAATATGATTACCATGTTGAGCAAAGGCCTCAGACACAGAAGCCAAAGCCCAGACTGCCAAGGCTTCCAAGTGTTGTTACAACTCAGGGTGCCTTCAGTGTCTTGAGCTTCAGAGAGCACAACACATTCTTCGACTAGGGCAAGAATCCATATAAGAAGCCAAAGATCACATCTGACAGGTTCTAGAGCCACCAGCAACGCATCTACTACTCATGCATTCTCTACAATCAAGACAAGATCTTTCCCCACAAGCGTCTGGATTGTGATGCCATTGCTGGGCTGCCATGCCTTGAAGAGGCTCTTGACTGCTTTCGCGAGGTTGGCCTTCTCCCCTTTGTCGTTGACAAGGAGCACTGGAATGAAGAGCTTCTACTGCAATTCTTTGCCACCCTTCATATCTCAGGCTACAACAGGGATCCAAAGACATGGGTCCTCGAGTGGATGATAGGTGATGTTCATCATGAAGCCAAAGCTCATGATATCATTGAGCTCACTTCCCTGCCCACTCCTGGTGATCTGTATGTGCCAGGTTGTCAGCGCTATGGGCAAGAATTGCAGAGTGTCTTCCAGAAGCCAGAGCCCAACATGAGTCAAATGCTTAGTATGATGAAGCCATTGCCAGTTGATGCTGAATACCCCAAAGAATTCTATGTCAATGACCTCGAGTATCTGCCCCGCACTATCTATCGCATATTGAGGCATACTCTCTGGCCAATTAAGGGGCATTCTCCTCACACCAAGATTGAGAGCACCATGAAGACATTGGTCTTCTATATCATCAATGGCATCAAATTCAATACTCAAGACTTCTTCATCCGTCAGTTGGCTGCTTCAGGAATTGATCTGTTTGGCCTCAAGTTCTATGCTCCATGGGTTATGCGGCTCATTAAGCTTCACTCCACAATCAACTATCAACCTTCAGCGCGCAACCATGTTGTATTTCTGCCTGAAGTGGATATGTCTCATGAAGCCATATACCCTGAGCCTGCAAAGGAGCCTGTTCGCGAAGACAATGCCGCCTTCCAAAGTTCACTCAACCACTTGAAGGGGTTCATGTGCCAAATCCAATCACTACTGTTGCTGGTCCTCTTGTCGGTCAGCTTAGGCTGCCGCATCGTGCCAACACTGATGCAACAGCCAACACAGTAGCCCAAAGGCCTAAGAAGCGTACTCGTGTCCTGAATGACAGAGAGCTTCTTGTGTCGCTTCATCAGAAACAAGATAGGCATCATAATTAGATGAACCATCAAATGCAAAGTCTTCTGGTTGATGTTAATTGCATCTGCAACCTTGCAACAAAGAATTCATTTGTTGCTCATGAAGCCTGTCGGCGTGCCTGGAAGAGCCTTACAATGCTCTGTTCTGAAGATGATCTTCAAGCAGATGGCTTCACTGAACGCTTCAAGTTTGACTACAGGCCTCCCCAGTCTGCAAGTTAGCGTCCAACTCCTTCCATTGAAGATTCAGAGCATTCATCTTCGGCTCCAACTGTTGTTGCGAGAGTCACTGATGAAGAAGATGATGCCACTTCACCTGCGATGGCTTCACTGCACCAAGATTCTGCATCAGGCCCCTCTGCACCACCCAACTCCAACATCGACCTTGCTGCCCCAACATCTTTACCGCCTGGGAATGCAAAGACACTCTATGTCTTCAAACCTTTTTGGTCATTCATGACAAAAAGGGGAGAAGCATATGAGTTGATACTCTTCAAGCGGGTCTATATGGGCCAGGTGCTTATTTTTGCTAAGTTTTTACAACTCTCATTCTTGAACTGTTGGCTTTTGAGTTGCAACACTTAAAACTTGATGGTCGTCTGCTACTTTTGCTGCTACCTCTTTTGCAGACGTCCATTTTTCATTATGCATGTCATTATCTTCATTACATTTTTGTATGCACGATGAATTGTCTTCATGACGTAAGGGATATCTCCACAAAGCAAAACCTGCCATGTGCATTTGCATTCAAAGGCAAAACACTTATATGCACATCTTCAGGGGGAGCCCCTTCATTTTCATGAAGTCAATGACCGCGTTCTTTATCTTTCACATATTTTTATCCCCGTTGAAAACTTCAACCAGTTTGTCATCAATCACTTAAAATGGGGAGATTGTAAGTGCATCTAGTGCCACCCCTAGTTGGTTTTGGAGTATTGGCGACACACATGGTTGAGGGACTTATGTGTTTGTGAGAATTGCAGGATAACACAGGTAGAAGTCCCTCATTGATTCGGTTTTTTCTACCAGAGATGAACCCTAAAAATGTATGAAGACATTGAAGACAATGGTGGTTCGTGAAGACATTCACGTTGAAGATAATGACGTGTGAAGACATTCACTTGAAGACTATGGAGTGCGAATACATAGTTTCTTTTGTAGTTTCCTTTTCTTCTTTATTGAGTCATAGGAACCACCGAACTGCTAAGTGGGGTCCAAGTGAACAAAGTCAGAAGACTGACGTGATGCTCAACCCAAAATCCTATGTCTTTGAGCGAAGACAATGAGAACAAATCTTATCCAGAGTTGGATGAGTCAGCTTTGCTTGTAGCCCAAGCCAAGCTGCCGCGTGTGTTTGAAATCCAACCGTTGGACACGTGTTGGTTCCTTAGTGACCCAGGGTCATTTCGGACATATCATGTCGGGTTGTCTCCTGGCTATAAATAGCCCACCCCCTACACCATAAATTGGTGGCTGCTCAGAGTTAGTGCACGGCTTTTGTCGTTTGAGAGCAACCCACCTCCAAAGCCTTTGAGAGAGAGATCCTTGCGAGGACAAATCCCAAGACACCCAAAGCCAAAGAGTGTTAGGCATCACTGAAGTCTTTCTGTCCGCATGACCTGAAGACTTGTTACACTTGAGGACTGTGAATCCTCTAGCCAGTTAGGCGTCTCGTTCTGAGGATCCAAGAGTCATTGTGAATCGCCAGTGAATAGAGTCTGTGAAGGTTTGGAAGTCTACCTTGAAGACTTACCTGAGTGATTGAGCGAGGACTGGGTGTCCTTAGCTCAAGGGGAATAAGGTGAAGACGTGGTCTTCTGAGTTCAATCTCAGCCTCCCTAACCAGACGTACAGTTGTCACAGCAACTGGAACTGGTCTACCAAATCCTTGTCTTCACCAAGCTACTGGTTCTATCCCTCTCCTTCTTTACATTTCAGTTTGTCTTTGTGAGGTCATTGCTTGCTTGCCTAA
Source organism: Thinopyrum elongatum (assembly GCA_011799875.1). Classification (NCBI taxonomy): domain Eukaryota; kingdom Viridiplantae; phylum Streptophyta; class Magnoliopsida; order Poales; family Poaceae; genus Thinopyrum; species Thinopyrum elongatum. Next base: position 468,444,789 of record CM022298.1, read on the forward strand.
TCTGTTTGACTTCACTGCGTGAAGACTATTACCTGTTTGGCTTCATTCTGTCTTCCCTTCCGATCTGTTCTACCTAGCTACTATTAGTCTTCGTGCTTTCATTATATTGCTTACTTGACTATGGCCTGTCTAGTGTAGTCTATCTTCCGCTGCGTATCATATCATATCATATAGGATCAATTTGATTGTTTGTCTTCAAAGACCTCGTGTTTTGAAGACTTTCATAAAAATCACCTATTCACCCCCCCTCTAGTCGATAACTAGCACTTTCAGTGATGCATATATCGCCCGTGGTGTATGAGGCAATGGTGACTCCTGTCGGTGCACTCGTGGGGATTTCTGGAGACCTCCACGTAACGTGGAGATGGTTCGAAGATCCGCGGCAAGCTCCATGCTTCTCGGCGTCTGCGACGAGGAGTTAAACGGAGTAACCGCCAAGAGCACAGAACCACCTCCTGTCGCACCACCAGAGCCCACACTCGACAGACCCCGTTGTTGAACATGAGACACATTAATGTTATTCGCCGGAGCAGCACTAGACGACGTATGGTTGGATGGGTGTTCTGAGGTGTCCATCTCATCGTCATTCTCCTTGGCGCCGCTCTCGTCGTCAACATCATCACCCTTGCATTTCCAAATATACGGGAAAAAGTCAGGATCTGGAATGTATCCTGCCGGCTCCCTCCTGAACATGAAGGCATAGCCCTTGAGCTTAACCAGCACATCTGTTGCAACAAAAGGCCCCGCAGCATCCTTGTCTTTAGACAAAATCTGAGAGTTGGTCATAGCCACGAGAATCCGGACAACACCACGACGTCGAAGGCTAATGAGATCCACATCTAAGGTCTTGCCCATCAAAGTACCAACGGCCCATAGCCCCCAAAAATGGCGCACTGTATGAGGAACACCCTCAACATGGAGCCAAATTTGCTGCGGCTCTAGCTTATGTGGGACCTCCTGTGATCTCCATGCTGTGACAGTTATCTGGGCATTAACCAACGACACGTTCATCTGGATTCCATCGACCATGTCCAAATCCTCGAAGGATGGAAAGCTAAAAAGGTAAGCATCGGACCCATGTTGAATAGCCTCCCACTTCCACTGATCATGTACCGGGCATCTCCTAGTAATCTGGCTCTCGACAACGCTAGCCGGTACCATCAACCCACTAACCTGAACACGAGCGATCGGTGTCTGTGTCGGCACCAAATGATCCTTCACCACACAGTCAGGCAGTTGGGCAAAATAAGTCTCCTCGGTGCCAACTCCTGAGACAAAAGCATTGGGCTTAGGGAATTTCAGAATCGGGCAACGTAGCGTTGGATGAGCGGTTTTGTCCATTTTGTCACAAATATAACAGTAATGCTGCACTGTGCAATCCTTCGCAGCATGCGTATCCACTGCGCACTTCCAGCATCAGACCCCTTTCTAGGTCTTGCTCTTGGGCACCGTAGGATCCATCTGCTCATCAGACCCGGGGTCTCCCAGTGGAGCGACTCCGACAACAGTAGTCCTCTGTGGCAATTGTGGCACGTGAGGATTCTACGGCTGCACAACCTGCTGATAATGCCCCTGCTGATATGGCTGCACCTGCTGCTGCGGTATGGGTTGATGCGGGAACTGCTGTTGAATCTGCATATGCGGAGGGGGTGGGTAAAAACCATGTTGTGAAGCTCCACCGGCAAACTGTTGCTATTGCGGCTTCTTCTTTTTTCGTTTCTGAACCGGCTGTGCCCCGACCCCTCCCGGATGAAACTGTGGAGGGACTGACACCCCGGTTGGCGGAGCCCCATACATGGGAGCTGACCCTCCGGCGACGGCTGGACCATATGGCGAGATGTACTTGAAGGAAATATGCCCTAGAGGCAATAATAAAGTTGTTATTTATATTTCCTTATATCATGATAAATGTTTATTATTCATGCAAGAATTGTATTAACAGGAAACTTGATACATGTGTGGATACATAGACAAAACACTGAGTCCCTAGTAAAGCCTCTACTAGACTAGCTCGTTAATCAATGATGGTTAAGTTTCCTAACAATAGACATATGTTGTCATTTGATAAACGGGATCACATCATTAGGAGAATGATGTGATGGACATGACCCATCCGTTAGCTTAGCATATTGATCGTTCAGTTTTATTGCTATAGCTTTCTTCATGTCATATACATATTCCTTTGACTATGAGATTATGCAACTCCCGGATACCGGAGGAATACCTTGTGTGCTATCAAACATCACAACATAACTGGGTGATTATAAAGATGCTCTATAGGTATCTCCGAAGGTGTTTTTTGGGTTGGCATAGATCGAGATTAGGATTTGTCACTCCGAGTATCGGAGAGGTATCTCTAGGCCCTCTCGGTAATGCACATCATAAGAAGCCTTGCAAGCAATGTGACTAATAAGTTATTTGCGGGATGATGTATTACAGAACGAGTAAAGAGACTTGCCGGTAATGAGATTGAACTAGGTATGAAGATACCGACGATCGAATCTCGGGCAAGTAACATACCGATGACAAAGGGAATAATGTAGTCATTACGGTACGACTGATAAAGATCTTCGTAGAATATGTGGGAACCAATATGAGCATCCAGCTTCCGCTGTTGGTTATTGACCGGAGAGGTGTCTCGGTCATGTCTACATAGTTCTCGAACCCGTAGGGTCCGCACGCTTAACGTTCGATGATGATTTTGTATTATATGAGTTATGTGATTGGTGACCGAATGTTGTTCGGAGTACCGGATGAGATCATGGATATGACGAGGAGTCTCAAAATGGTTGAGAGGTAAAGATTCATATATAGGATGATGATATTCGGACACCGGAAGTGTTCCGAGGGTACCGGCTACATATCGGGTCACCGAAAAGGGGTTCCGGGCACCCCCGGCAAAGATATGGGCCTTATGGGCCAAGGGAGGGACAGACCAGCTCTTGGTGGGCTGGTCCGCCCTCATATAGGCCGAAATAGGAGGAGAAGGAAGGGGGGGGGGGGGGGGGGAAGGGAGAAGGAAAGGGGAGGATTCGGCCTCCCCCTTTCTTTCTCTCCCCCCCCTCTCTTTCCTTCCCCCTCTGACACTTATGGAAGGGTGGGAGGCCGACTTGTGGGAGGCACCCAAGTAGGATTACTCCTACTTGGGGCGCCCCTTGCTGCCCCTCTCCCTCTCCCACCTATATATATGTGAGGGGGGCACCGCTAGAACACACAACATTGATTCCTAGCCGTGTGCGGCACCCCCCTCCACAGTTTACGCTTCCGGTCATATCTTCATAGTGCTTAGGCGAAGCCCTGCGCGGATCACTTCACCATCACTGTCACCACGCTGTCGTGCTGACGGAATTCTCCCTCGACACTTTGCTGGATCAAGAGTTTGAGGGACGTCATCGAGCTGAACGCGTGCAGAACTCGGAGGTGCCGTACGTTCGGTGCTTGATCGGTCGGAACGAGAAAAAGTTTGACTACATCAACCGCGTTGTCAAACGCTTCCGCTTTCGGTCTACAAGGGTACGTGGACACACTCTCTCCCTCTCGTTGCTATGCATCTCCTAGATAGATCTTGCGTGAGCGTAGGAAAGTTTTTGAAATTGCATGCTACGTTCCCCAACAGTGGCATCAGAGCAAGGTCTATGCGTAGGTGATATGCACGAGTAGAACACAAAGAGTTGTGGGCGGTGATAGTCATACTGCTTATCACCAACGTCTTATTTTGATTCGGTGGTATTGTTGGATGAAGCGGCCCGGACCAACCTTACATGACCACGTTCATGAGACCGGTTCCACCGACAGACATGCAACTAGTTTTGCATAAAGGTGGCTGGCGGGTGTCCGTTTCTCCTACTTAGTTGAATCGAATTTGACTGCGGCCGGTCCTTGTTGAGGGTTAAAACAGCAAACTTGATAAATCACCGTTGTGGTTTTGATGCGTAGGTAAGAACGGTTCTTGCTAGAAGCCCGTAGCAGCCACGTAAAACTTGCAACAACAAAGTAGAGGACGTCTAACTTGTTTTTGCAGGGCATGTTGTGATGTGATATGGTCAAGACATGATGTGATATACGTTGTTGTATGAGATGATCATGTTTTGTAAAAGTTATCGGCAACTGGCAGGAGCCTTATGGTTGTCGCTTTATTGTATGAAATGCAAATGCCATGTAATTGCTTTACTTTATCACTATGCGTTAGCGATAGTTGTAGAAGCAATAGTTGGCGAGATGACCACGATGCTATGATGGAGATCAAGGTGTCAAGCCGGTGACGATGGAGATCATGACGGTGCTTTGGAGATGGAGATCAAAGGCACAAGATGATGATGGCCATATCATGTCACATATTTTGATTGCATGTGATGTTTATCTTGTTTGCATCTTATTTTGCTTAGTACGGCGGTAGCATTATAAGATGATCCCTTACTAAAATTTCAAGGTATAAGTGTTCTCCCTGAGTATGCACCGTTACGACAGTTCGTCGTGCTGAGACACCACGTGATGATCGGGTGTGATAGGCTCTACGTTCACATGCAACGGGTGCAAGACAGTTTTGCACATGCGGAATACTCGGGTTAAACTTGACGAGCCTAGCATGTACAGACATGGCCTCGGAACACTGGAGACCGAAAGGTCGAACGTGAATCATATAGTAGATATGATCAACATAGAGATGTTCACCATTGAAAACTACTCCATATCACGTGATGATCGGACATGGTTTAGTTGATTTGGATCACGTGATCATTTAGATGACTCAAGGGATGTCTATCTAAGTGGGAGTTCTTAAGTAATATGATTAATTGAACTTAATTTATCATGAACTTAGTCCTGATAGTATTTGCATATCTATGTTGTAGATCAATAGCTCGCGTATAGCTCCCCTATTTTATTTTGATATGTTCCTAGAGAAAACTAAGTTGAAAGATGATAGTAGCAATGATGCAGACTTGGTCCGTGATCTGAGGATTATCCTCATTGCTGCACAGAAGAATTATGTCCTTGATGTACCGCTATGTGACAGACCTATTGCAGGAGCAGATGCAGATGTTATGAACATTTGGCAAGCTCGTAATGATGACTACTTGATAGTTTAGTGCACCATGCTTTACGGTCTAGAACTGGGACTTCAAAAATGTTTTGAAACGCCACGGAGCATATGAGATGTTCCAAGAGCTGAAATTGGTATTTCAGACTCGTGCCTGTGTCAAGAGGTATGAGACCTCTAACAAGTACTTTGCCTACAAGATGGAGGAGAATAGCTCAGCCAGTGAGCATGTGCTCAGAATGTCTGGGTACTACAATCGCTTGAATCAAGTGGGAGTTAATCTTCCAGATAAGATAGTGATTGACAAAGTTTTCTAGTCACTATCACCAAGCTACTAGAACTTCGTGATGAACTATAATATGCAAGGGATGACGAAAACGATTCCCGAGCTCTTCGCGATACTGAAATCGGCGAAGGTAGAAATCAAGAAAGAGCATCAAGTGTTGATGGTTGACAAGACCACTAGTTTCAAGAAAAATGGCGGGGGAAAGAAAGGAACTTCAAGAAGAATGGCAAGCAAGTTGTCGCTCCCATGAAGAAGCCCAAAGCTGGACCCAAGCCTGAAACTGAGTGCTTCTACTGCAAAGGAAATGGTTACTGGAAGCGGAACTGCCCCAAATACTTGGCGGATAAGAAGGATGGCAAAGTGAACAAAGGTATATTTGATATACATGTTATTGATGTGTATTTTACTAGTGTTCATAGTAGCCCCTGGGTATTTGATACCGGTTCAGTTGCTAAGATTAGTAACTCGAAACAGGAGTTGCAAAATGAACAGAGACTAGTTAATGACGAGGTGACGATGTGTGTTGGAAGTGATTCCAAGGTTGATAAGATCACCATCGCACACTCCCTCTACCTTCGGGATTAGTGTTGGACCTAATAAATAAATGTTATTTGGTGTTTGCGTTGAGCATGAATATGATTGTATCATGTTTATTGCGATACGGTTTTTCATTTAAGTCAGAGAATAATTGTTGTTCTGTTTACATGAATAAAACCTTCTATGGTCATACACTCAATGTAAATGGTTTATTGAATCTCGATCGTAGTGATACACATATTCATAATATTGATGCCAAAAGATGCAAAGTTGATAATGATAGTGCAACATATTTGTGGCACTGTTGTTTAGGTCATATTGGTGTAAAGCGCATGAAGAAACTCCATGCAGATGGGCTTTTGGAATCACTTGATTATGAATCATTTGATACTTGCGAACCATGCCTCATGGGCAAGATGACTAAAACTCCGTTCTCCGGAACAATGGAGCGAGCTAATGACTTATTGGAAATAATACATACCGATGTATGCGGTCCGATGAGTGTTGAAGCATGCGGCAGGTATCGTTATTTTCTAACCTTCACACATGATTTAAGTAGGTATGGATATATCTACTTGATGAAACACAAGTCTGAAATATTTGAAAAGTTCAAAGAATTTGAGAGTGAAGTGTAGAATCATCATAACAAGAAAATAAAGTTTCTACGATCTGATCGCAGAGGCGGATATTTGAGTTACGAGTTTGGCCTTCATTTAAAACAATGTGGAATAGTTTCACAATTCACGCCACCTGGAACACCACAGCGTAATGGTGTGTCCGAACGTCGTAACCATACTTTATTGGATATGGTGCGTTCTATAATGTCTCTTACCAATTTACCACTATCGTTTTGGGGTTATGCATTAGAGACAGCTGCATTCATGTTAAATAGGGCACCGTCTAAATCCGTTGAGACGACACAATATGAATTGTGGTTTGGCAAGAAACCTAAGCTGTCATTTCTTAAAGTTTGGGGTTGCGACACTTATGTCAAAAGGCTTCAGCCTGATAAGCTCGAACCCAAATCGGAGAAGTGCGTCTTCATAGGATACCCTAAGGAAACAATTGGGTACACCTTCTACCACAGATCCAAATGCAAGATCTTTGTTGCCAAGAATGGAACCTTTCTAGAGAAGGAGTTTCTCTCGAAAGAAGTGTGTGGGAGGAAAGTAGAACTTGATGAGGTAATTGTACCTTCTCTCGAATTGGAAAGTAGTTCATCAGAGAAAACCGTTCCCGTGATGCCTACACCAACTAGAGAGGAAGCTAATGATGATGATCATGAAACTTCAGATCAAGTTACTACAGAACCTCGTAGGTCAACCAGAACACGATCCGCAGCAGAGTGGTACGGGAATCCTGTACTGGAAGCCATGTTACTAGACCAAGGCGAACCTACGAACTATGAAGAAGCGATGATGAGCCCAGATTCCGAGAAATGGCTTGAGGCCATGAAATCCGAGATAGGATCCATGTATGAGAACAAAGTGTGGACTTTGATGGATTTGCCCGATGATCGGCGAGCCATAGAGAATAAATGGATCTTCAAGAAGAAGACTGACGCTGATGGTAATGTTACTGTCTACAAAGCTCGACCTGTCGCGAAAGGTTTTCGACAAGTTCAAGGAGTTGATTACGATGAGACTTTCTCACCTGTAGCGATGCTTAAGTCTGTCCGAATCATGTTAGCAATTGCCGCATTTTATGATTATGAAATCTGGCAAATGGACGTCAAAACTGCATTCCTTAATGGATTTCTTAAAGAAGAGTTGTATATGATGCAACCAGAAGGTTTTGTCGATCCTAAAGGTGCTAACAAAGTGTGCAAGCTCCAGCAATCCATTTATGGACTGGTGCAAGCATCTCAGAGTTGGAATATACGCTTTGATGAGGTGATAAAAGCATATGGTTTTATACAGACTTTCGGAGAAGCCTGTATTTACAAGAAAGTGGGTGGGAGCTCTGTAGCATTTCTGATATTATATGTGGATGACATATTATTGATTGGAAATGATATAGAATATCTGGATAGCATAAAAGGATACTTGAATAAGAATTTTTCAATGAAAGACCTCGGTGAAGCTGCTTATATATTGGGCATCAAGATCTATAGGGATAGATCAAGACGCTTAATAGGACTTTCACAAAGCACATGCCTTGACAAGGTTTTGAAGAAGTTCAAAAATGGATTAGTCAAAGAAAGGGTTCTTGCCTGTGTTGCAAGGTGTGAAGTTGAGTAAGACTCAAAGCCCGACCACGGCAGAAGATAGAGAGAGAATGAAAGTCATTCCCTATGCCTCAACTATAGGTTCTATAAAGTATGCCATGCTGTGCACCAGACATATTGTGTGCCTTGCCATGAGTTTGGCAAGGGAGTACAATAGTGATCCAGGAGTAGATCACTGGCCAGCGGTCGAAATTATCCTTAGTTACCTAAGAGGACTAAAGAAATATTTCTCGGTTATGGAGGTGATAAAGAGTTCATCGTAAAGAGTTACATCGATGCAAGCTTTTACACCGATCCAGATGACTCTCAATCTGGATACGTATTGAAAGTGGGAGCAATTAGCTAGAGTAGCACCATGCAGAGCATTGTAGACATAGAAATTTGCAAATATACATACGGATCTGAATGTGACAGACCCATTGACTAAACTTCTTTCACAAGCAAAACATGATCACACTTTAGTACTCTTTGGGTGTTAATCACATGGCGATGTGAACTAGATTATTGACTCTAGTAAACCCTTTGGGTATTGGTCACATGGCGATGTGAACTTTGGTGTTAATCACATGATGATGTGAACTATTGGTGTTAATCACATGGTGATGTGAACTAGATTATTGACTCTAGTGCAAGTGGGAGACTGAAGGAAATATGCCCTAGAGGCAATAATAAAGTTGTTATTTATATTTCCTTATATCATGATACATGTTTATTATTCATGCTAGAATTGTATTAACCGGAAACTTGATACATGTGTGGATACATAGACAAAACACTGAGTCCCTAGTAAAGCCTCTACTAGACTAGCTCGTTAATCAAAGATGGTTAAGTTTCCTAACCATAGACATGTGTTGTCATTTGATAAACGGGATCACATCATTAGGAGAATGATGTGATGGACATGACCCATCCGTTAGCTTAGCATATTGATCGTTCAGTTTTATTGCTATAGCTTTCTTCATGTCATATACATATTCCTTTGACTATGAGATTATGCAACTCCCGGATACCGGAGGAATACCTTGTGTGCTATCAAACATCACAACGTAACTAGGTGATTATAAAGATGCTCTACAGGTATCTCCGAAGGTGTTTTTTGGGTTGGCATAGATCAAGATTAGGATTTGTCACTCCGAGTATCCGAGAGGTATCTCTGGGCCCTCTCGGTAATGCACATCATAAGAAGCCATGCAAGCAATGTGACTAATAAGTTAGTTGCAGGATGATGTATTATGGAACGAGTAAAGAGACTTGCCGGTAATGAGATTGAACTAGGTATGAAGATAGCGACGATCGAATCTCGGGCAAGTAACATACCGATGACAAAGGGAATAATGTATGTTGTCATTACGGTACGACCGATAAAGATCTTCGTAGAATATGTGGGAACCAATATGAGCATCTAGGTTCCGCTGTTGGTTATTGACCGGAGAGGTGTCTCGGTCATGTCTACATAGTTCTCGAACCCGTAGGGTCCGCACGCTTAACGTTCGATGACGATTTTGTATTATATGAGTTATGTGATTGGTGACCGAATGTTGTTTCGAGTCCCGGATGAGATCACGGACATGACGAGGAGTCTCGAAATGGTCGAGAGGTAAAATTCATATATAGGATGATGATATTCGGACACCGGAAGTGTTCCGAGGTCACCGGGTACATATCGGATCACCGGAAAGGGGTTCCAAGCACCCCCGGCAAAGATATGGGCCTTATGGACAAAGAGAGGGACAGACCAACCCCTGGTGGGCTGGTGCTCCCCCATATAGGCCGAAATAGGAGGAGAAGGAAGGAGGGGAAGGGAGAAGGAAAGGGGAGGATTCGGCCTCCCCCTTTCCTTCTCTCCCCCCCTCTCTTTCCTTTCCCCTCTGACACTTATGGAAGGGGGGGAGGCCGACTTGTGGGAGGCGCCCAAGTAGGATTACTCCTACTTGGGGCGCCCCTTGCTGCCCCTCTCACTCTCCCACCTATATATATGTGAGGGGGGCACCGCTAGAACACACAATATTGATTCCTAGCCGTGTGCGGCGCCCCCCTCCACAGTTTACGCCTCCGGTCATATCTTCGTAGTGCTTAGGCGAAGCCCTGCGCGGATCACTTCACCATCACCGTCACCACGCCGTCGTGCTGACGGAACTCTCCCTCGACACTTTGCTGGATCAAGAGTTCGAGGGACATCATCGAGCTGAACGTGTGCATAACTCGGAGGTGCCGTACGTTCGGTGCTTGATCGGTCAGAACGAGAAGAAGTTCGACTACATCAACCGCGTTGTCAAACGCTTCCGCTTTCGGTCTACGAGGGTACGTGGACACACTCTCCCCCTCTCGTTGCTATGCATCTCATAGATAAATCTTGCGTGAGCGTAGGAATTTTTTTGAAATTGCATGCTACGTTCCCCAACAGTACTGCCCAGCATTGCCAAGTCCAGGGGGCTGGTTCCCACCATAGCTGTAGACCGGCGCAGGTCCTCGTTGTTGTTGAAGTGCTGGACCGGAGAAGCCTGGCATCTGAGCCGGAGGACGCGAAGGAGCGGAGGCCGGCCCTACAACCAGAGGAGCACGAGGATTCTTTCACCCCGTGGCGGAGGCACCACACGCCGAAGGAGGCACGCCCGCCATGGGGCGCTGAGGCGCCACCGTGACCGTCGCGTAGGAACGGACAGCTCATGCGCCTGGAGAAAGTTCTGGAGTGGGTTGCGGCGTCGGCGAGATCGAAGATTTGGTGGCGGCGATCGGAGACGTGATAGAAGATGAAGACGACGGCGCTGTGGGCGATGGCGTGGTGTTAATCGACAGCGACTGCGTAGGGCATCTCCAAAGAGCCCACATACGCCTTCTAAGAAAGGCCCACGAGAATTCCAGGCCCTGGACCTTCTGTGCATGCATGGGCCCGTTCCCCGAGGTCGAAGGATTTTGAATCTCCGTGGAAGTCGCTACTGAACCCGATGCCCGATCTACGTCAGTTCCCGGCGATCCTTCCGGCGCCGGCAAGCCTCTCCGACCTCCCGAGGCCGAATCCCTCTTGGCCGAGTCGATGAACATCCCAAGCACTGGAGGAGGCGTCACTCTGCGTGGCGGCAGGGGGCCTCGCCAGGATCCCATACGCTGCGGACGGGCCATCCTCAGCCCGGTTGGCGACGTCGAGGTATTCCGGCTGGGGAGCTCCATAGGCACCGGATCTGACAGCGCCACCGATCCATCGAGCCCCGATCCCACCATGTTCATGGCGTTTTCCTGCTCCCTGCGCAACGGCACCCCTGAACCTTCTAAATTCGGTGCCTCCCCCGGCGGCGAAGGTGATCTATTCTCCCAAAACCTCGACGCCGGCGTTGGAAAACCCGCATCATTTCAGAACTCTTGGACGATTTCTGCCTCGGTCTTCTTCCTCCAGCTCCATTCACCTCCTCCGACGTCCTCCCCCAGCACCTCTAGTGCGACGATTAGAATACGAGGGAGGATCGATCAGGTGGTCTTTGGCTCTGGCTCATCGCTTTCCGGAGTGAGTGGTGGCTGAGTCAGATGGCCGTGCATCACGCCTGGGTCCTCGTGGGGGAATTTGATTCTTTGCCATAACTTACTTTGGACTTTGACAATTTGCCACTACTTATTTTGTAATTGATTTTTTGCCACAACTTAGTTTGGACTTTGATCTTTTGCCACTTTATAACACAAAAACAATCTTTGCAAATTCTAGATGAAATACATGCACAATTCAGCGGACAATTATACCCTTACACCTCTTTGACTGAAACATAGACCAGCCTCATCCCAAATCAGGATGAACCCTAGCTGCTACCTTGCTATCCCCCACCCCCACCCCTGCTAGGGTGCTCCCTGGCGGCCCTGCTGCCCTACCGCTGTCCGCCACTCGTGCTACCCTTGCTGCTCCCTGCCTCCCCTGCTGCTCGCCGGCGTCTCGCACTCGCCTCGCTTCTCGTGCTCAATGTCGAAGTCGTCTGCAAGTCTCCCATTCAGCCATCACCCACACTTAGCTCATTTAAATGTTGTGGTCTACACCAGCAATCAATTAAGCAAGCAACCATTATCATGTACAGCAGCGAACAGCAATAGCAGCAAGCAAAAATTTGACATCTCAGTTTTTTAGCCGCACGCAGCAAGTAACAATAGCAGCAGCAAGCAACAGTAGCAGCATCTAAATAAAACCAGCACAGAACAACGGCGGCGGCGGTGACGCACAAGCAACAACGGCAGCGGCACGCACCGGCAGCAGCAGGAACCAGTAGCGGCGGCAGTAGAGCACCAGCACGCGGAGGCAAAGCGCAAGCACGAGTCGCCGCCGCTCCGCGCGCCCCTAGGTGGACGAGGGAAGGGGCGAGATAGAGAGAGAGAGTAGGCAGGGGGCGGGATAGAGAGAGAGAGAGTAGACAGGGGGGAGAGAGAGAGAGAGAGAGTACCGAAGAATTCCTTCATAGCGTGTATAATGTCCTGCTCATCGTGGAATTTTAAGCGGATGAGGCCGCCTGACGAAGCGCGGTCACCCGATGAGGCCGGCGCCGATGCGGCCGGTGGCTCATCGCGGAAACCAATCGCGGCTGATCCCCCCTCTCTTCTGCCGTCGTCGGTGCGCTCTCTCCCAACTACTCGTGCGGCGGCGCCATCGGGTGGAAAGGCTGTACGAGCGGCAGCGGCGGGAGCGGATCTCGGCATCAAGGCGGACGGTGAGATCACGGGGGAGCAGCCGAGGCTGCGACAGTGGCAGGTCCAATTCTCTGACGAGACGGATCCCGGCACTTGGATCGTGGGGCGTCTTCGTTTTACTCCATCGTCGCGATGGACGGCTCTCTTGGATATGGAAAATGATGTGTTGGCTGGCGATTATCTCCCAGACGACGATCAGATCGAGGTAGGATTTCGGTTCTCCTTGGATAACTATGATGTAGTTGTTGGTCCTTGTGTGCAGGTTGATCAGGTCCCGGCGGCGGATATTGTTGATTTGACGAACACAACGAACACAACAAGAATGGATCGACCGGGAGGACGTTTCTGGGCTCTCATCGAGAGCGATGTCGAAGAAGAGGTCGAGATCGAGCATGCCAAGATGAATTCTATTACGGTTTCGAACCCGGGACCAGAGAGATCGCCGGAGTTTAAACATGCAATTGACCGTCGTCGGTCCAAAGCTCCGAGCTCGAAGAAAATTGTCAAACCTTGGATAGGACCGATCCCTAAGGTATCTCGCGCACCCGTTACACTGTCAGATTTTATTCCGGAATCATGGACTTTAGTAACTAGAAAGAAGAATGGTAAGAAAGGGCAGTCATCGAGGCCGGCACCGCAGCGATCGCCGGTGGCGACGGTGGCTAGCACGATTCGAGCGGCCAGGAGGGCACGCTTGAATTCGTTGCTGGACCTCGATGCTAGATCGGAACAGACGCTGGTCGTGGGCTCTCTGGACTCGGGGCATGTGGCCCAGTCGGAAGCCCAAGCCACGTCGTCTGTTTCTACGTGCATGCATGAACCGGAGAGGCCTGAGTCGTCTGTTGTCGTTCCGGCTAGGGTTTCTCGATCGCCTGGCTTCCCGTCGCTCGGTACGGGGCGTGCTACTAGGATCTCCGGCGCCGGCGCGATGGCTGGGCGCGGAGGACCGCTTCCCGCCAGGCAGGGGCCGCCGGTCGCCGCTGGGGCCGGCCGCGGTGCTCCACCCCTCGCGAGGCAACCGCCGCCAGCCGCTGCTGGGCATGCGCCACCGCCCGTCGCTGGGGCCGGTCGGGGAGCTCCAGGTGCTGGCCGGCCGAACGCACGGCAACCGGATGAGCCGACGCAGCTGCCGGCGGCCAAAGCGCAGGCGCTGGGCCGGGGTTGCGGTGCGAATCAAGGATGGGACGGCCATGGTTACGGCGGCTACGGCAGAGATGGTCCTCGGTTCAATCGGTATGGGCAGTGGGGCGACGATGGCTACGATGTGTATGGCGAGGGTCAGCACCGTGGGTCATCCTCGGGTGGTGGTCGAGGAAACAACTGGCACAATGGCGGCGGGCAAGGCTTTCAGGGACCGCCCGGGAATTTTGTTGAAGGTGTTGCCGGCCCTAATGACCGTTACCGGGGAGGATATCGTCGCGGGAGAGGGGGTGGGAGGCGCCCACCTCCACCACCACCTCCGCCGGCGGATACGACACACGCGCCCCCGGGGGCGGTGATGGATCCCGCAGCTTCTACGGCGGCAGCTCCTACTCTTCCCGCGGTGGCTGTAGACACTGTCAGGGCCCTGGCAGCAGTCTCTATTCCGGCGGCCACTGGAGCTGCTAAGATAAGTGATGGTGGACCGAGCAAAAGCTCAGACAAACCGGAAGGCGAAAAACTTTCGAAGTGGGCAATTAAGAAGAAGAAACTCCCTTGCTATAGATGTGGTGAACCGGGGCACTTTGTCGCAGAGTGTACTAATGAACTTTGTGACTACTGCCAGAGATCGCAGCATGTGTCCGGTGATTTCCCACTCCTATCCGGTCCCAAGCTAGGGGTTAACATTTTCGGAGTGTGCTGCAAAGAGTTGATGTTTTTTGAGTCACCTGAGGTGGAACCTCTGACACACGTGGTGGAGAGTTCTTTCCCAGCAGTGGTTAAGGTCACCAATGGGAGCATGACAGAGGCTCAGATTGTGAGACAGCTGCGAGAGTTGGTACCGGGTAATTATCAGTGGCATCTTGACAAGTTGGAGAACCAGACTTACAAGGTGGATTTTCCCACAAAAGAGGATCAATTGCATATTCTTAAGTGGGGTTTGTGCAGAGTTCCATGAACCAACATTATCATGGCTTTCGATGAGTGGAAGGAGCCGCAACCAGAGGGTACACCTTTAGAGAAGGTATGGGTACGGTTCTATGGTGCACCACCCAAAATGATTAAACACTTTCTGGTAGCCTGGAGCTTGGGTTCTTTGATTGGCAAGACAGAGCAGGTGGACATGCCTTTCACTCATGCGCAGGGTGCTGCGAGGTTACTTGTCAGTGTGGTCAGCGTTGAGTTTGTGTCGGATGTTGTCAGGTGGACACATGCCAGAGTCACATACGTCCTAGAGATCGAGATTGAGGACACACCGATTCCTCAAGAGGGGGATGAGCTTCAGGATATGGACACTACTGAGGGGGACGGAGCCCCCGGGAATCAGGATAAGGGGCTCGAGAGTGCGCCAAGAGACACGGCTAAGGGGCCGAATTCACAGCCAGATAAGACGGGTTCGGCTGCCAAGGAGGCGCCACCGTCCATGACTCCGATGACCACACTTTGGTTTGGTACTTTTGGAGCGAGGTCTGCGCCTAGTCGGTTATGGAGCACCAGAGTAGAGGCGGACGATCCGGTGGAACGTGAGTTACCACCGGTGATGCTCCCTTGTGAGTCGCCGACGGGTCCATCTCCTAAGCGGACGGACGCTGGACTGTCGGTCGCGCAGAGAGAGGGGATGACCACCCCAGAGCCAGCCACCCAGGAGGCACGGCACACGCGTGCTAATGGTGGCCTGGTCACGGCGGATATGCGGGCACCTTTGAGTTCTTCGACCTTTGTTTCGGACAGCGCAGACATCTTGACTGCGAGTGGGGGGGTGCCGTGGGCAGGAGACCCGTAGCGTCCACCCTCACGCGCCGTCCTTGAGCTTCTCTGGGGAGGGGGCCGGACAGGAGGTCCGCGGAGCCCTCTCTCCCCAGGCGCCTCCGACTGAGTTGGGGGAGGGTCGCAGGCAGGAGGCCCGCGGTCTCTCCTCTTCGTGGGATCCATCCGTGCAGCACGGGCAGGGGTCGTGCTGCCCTGATGCTGGGGGGAGGAGTGGGACCATAGATCAGGTGGCTCCACGGTCTCCTTCCTCCATTACTACCGTTGGCGATACCCGCTCGACCGCACCTTACCCTTCTTCACCAGCGCTAAGAGGAGGGTGTGGGAGTCGGGTGCATACGCCTAGGGAGAGGACGACGGAGGAGCTTATCGCTTTCGGCGGGATCGCGGATCTGGTGACGGCTGGCAGGCGTGTCAGCAGCCGGATCCAGGGACAACCGGATGCTGACGACCTGCAGATAGCGCGCGCCAAGAGGGCAGCTATGCTTTGAGATGTCGAGGCAACTACAGGTGTGTCTTTCGATAAGAGTTGTTCAATTCTACATTTTACCGAGCATGAAATAGTTGCTAAGGCAAATGACTTAGGTATTTCTTTGGGTTCAAATGAGAGGGAGGTTGCGAAATCCGTGAATGATCTTTTAGACTTAGAAGCCGAACGGGCTTCAGAAATAATTCGGAATCTTGCATCTGTCAAACCTATGAATGACGATGACATGAAAAATTTAGGAATGGATGCTCTTGCAAACATCTGCAATAATCTCTTGCCTAGTGTGGAGGCCGAAGATGAGGAGGAGTCGGAAACTACGGACACTGTAGAGCCTCTAATGATAGAGGACACTGTCTCATGTACTGCCGATCCAATGTTTTCGAAGGGTGATGGGGAGAAGCCTAAGCGACCCTGGAAACGGAAAATTTATCCTACTTCGGCGGTCCGTAGAAGCGCTAGGGTTAAGCTTAAGAAAAAAATTCCACGATGACTTGTGAAAGGAATCTTTTGGAATAGCAGAGGTCTAGCTGACTTGGCTAAACGAAGGTTCTTGGCTGAGACAACGATAGAGAAACATTTAGATTTTATTGCGATAATGGAAACATGGCGAGATAACTTTACCTCACAGTTCCTTTCAACACTTTCCGGAGGAATTGATTTTGATTGGCACGTCTTACCTCCTAGAGGAAGATCTGGTGGGATTTTACTAGGGGTTCGATGTGAAACACTTGAGGTGCTTAACGTGGTTCGGGGAGACTTTGCGGTCAAGTTCCGGGTGAGATCAAAATTGCACGGTTTCCGATGGTCTCTCGTGGCTGTGTATGGGGCAGCACAACCGGAACTCAAACCTGATTTTTTAGCCGACTTGGTGCGAATCTGTGGAGATGAAACCCTGCCGATCCTAGTCGGAGGGGATTTTAATATCATTCGGAGGAGAGACGAGAAGAACAATGATAATTTTGATGGACGGAGGTCTATGATGTTTAACATGATTATCAAGAGTCTTAATTTGAGAGAAATTGAGCTCATCGGTAGACAATTTATATGGGCCAATACGTTGCCCACTCCGACTTATGAGAAGTTGGATAGGGTACTTGCTAGTGTGGATTGGGAACAAAAATACCCATTGGTGTCGGTTCATGCGATGCAGAGAGCGATCTCAGATCACACACCACTTCTTGTAGACTCGGGAGAGGCTACTCACGTTGCGAACAAGAATGCCTTCTCTTTCGAACTAGGTTGGTTCGAGAAAGACAACTTCTTGGAGATCATTGCACGCGAATGGGCAAAACCTGTTAGTGGAAGAACTAGTATTGAGAAATGGCAAAATAAAATCAGACACCTGAGACAGTTTTTGCGAGGTTGGGCTAGAAACGAGAGTGGGATTTACAAACAAGAAAAAGAGAGACTCACTCAGCTGATCGAAACGCTAGATCTAAAAGCTGAAACTAACCTTCTTACGGTTAATGAGCAAAGCATCAAGTCCGAAGCTGAGCAAGGCTTACGAGCTCTTCTTAGAGAAGAGGAGCTCAAGTGGGCATTGCGTGCTAAAGTGCTTAAGGTTGTCCAAGGGGACGACAATACACAATTTTTCCATATGATTGCGAATGGCAAACATAGGAAGAAGAAAATAATTCAGCTTGAGCAGGACGAGGGGACAATTTTGGGGCATGAAAATCTGAAAGTTTATATCTCTAATTACTATAAACAACTCTTTGGGCATCCGGAGGCAAGCACGGTGGCTCTAGATGAATCTGTTATTGGGGATATACCTCAGCTTCAGGCAGAGGAGAATGATATTCTATCTGCACCGTTTACTGAGAAGGAGGTTCTCGATGCAATCTCACAAATGAAACCGAATAAAGCTCCGGGACCAGATGGGTTTCCAGCTGAATTCTATAAGAAATGTTGGCATATTATTAAGAATGATCTTATGCCTATGTTTCATGATTTCTTTGACGGTCATTTGGAGCTGTTTCATCTTAACTTTGGCATGATTACGCTGTTGCCAAAGAAAGAAGAGGCAGTCCGGATGGAACAATTCAGGCCCATATGCCTTCTCAACATGAGTTTCAAAATTTTCACAAAGGTAGGTACCAATAGATTGACACAGATTGCTCACTCAGTGGTACAACCCAGCCAGACAGCGTTCATGCCAGGGCAACATATACTGGAAGGGGTAGTCGTTCTGCATGAAACGCTACATGAAATTCATTCGAAGAAGCTAGACGGGGTTATCTTCAAAGTGGATTTTGAATCAAGGTTAATGATGATATCGGTCATTAGTTTCAGACACACAAGGGTTTGAGACAAGGGGATTCCATGTCTCCTCTCTTGTTCAATATAGTGGCCGATATGTTGGCCATACTTATTGGCAGGGCCAAGCAGCATGGTCAAGTGGAGGGGCTAGCCCCTCATCTGGTTGATGGAGGAGTATCTATCCTACAGTACGCTGACGACACTATCTTATTCATGGATCATGACATTGCTAAGGCGCGTAATATGAAACTTATATTGTGTCTCTTCGAACAATTGTCTGGTTTAAAGATAAACTTTCATAAGAGTGAGTTGTTCTGCTTTGGGAAGGCCAAAGACGAGCAAGATACTTATAGACAATTGTTCGGGTGTGAATTAGATTCTTTACCATTTAGTTATTTGGGTATACCAATTCACCACCGCAAATTATCCAATAAAGAATGGAAGTGTATCGAAGATCGAATTGAAAAAAAGCTTAGCTGCTGGAAGGGCAAGCTTATGTCTTATGGAGGTCGGCTAGTGCTGATTAACTCGGTACTGACTAGTATGCCGATGTTCCTACTATCGTTCTTCGAAATTCCGAAAGGGGTACAGAAGCGACTTGATTTCTTTAGACCTCGTTTCTTCTGGCAGTCAGATGAGGCCAAGAGGAAATATCGTCTCGCGCAATGGGATATCCTTTGCCGACCAAAAGACCAGGGGGGTCTCGGTATTGAGAATCTAGAAATCAAGAATAAATGCCTTATGAGCAAATGGCTCTACAGGTTAGAGATGGAGCCTGAGGGCATGTGGGCACAGATTCTGCGTAATAAGTATTTACAGACAAAAACGCTTGCCCAGGTTACTATGAGACCAACTGACTCGCCGTTTTGGAAAGGGCTTATGAGAACGAAAGACCTGTTCTTTCGTAGGGTTAAATTCTTGATTGGCAATGGGATGTCAACAAGATTTTGGGAGGATACGTGGTTAGGAGAGACGCCCTTGGCCGTACAATATCCCACCCTTTATAACATTGTGCAACGTAAGGAGGATTACGTAGGCACAGTTTTCCAAACGATTCCCCTGAACATTCAGTTCAGACGCGCGTTAGTTGGTGAGCGATGGGTTGCGTGGATGCACTTGGTCCGGAGATTGATAGATGTTCAACTCTCTGACCAGCCGGATTCGATGCAATGGAAATTAACTAAAAATGGGGTATTTACGGTGAAATCTTTTTATATGGATTTGATTAATTCTGGCCCAATCTCGAGATCGTTGCATATTTGGAAGATTAAGATTCCCTTGCGTATTAAAATTTTCATGTGGTTTGTCCACAAGCAAGTAATACTCGCCAAGGATAACTTAATCAAGAGGCGATTGGTAGGTAGTTCACGTTGTTGTTTTTGTGATCATGATGAAACAATACAACATTTATTCCTTGAATGCCCACTTGCCAAGTTGCTTTGGAGAACGATTCATATAGCCTTCAACATTAATCCTTCAGTGGACATTGAGTCGTTGTTTGGAACGTGGTTAACTGGGGTTGAACATAGTACTGCGGCTCGTATTCGGATTGGAATATGTGCGCTTCTGTGGGCTATATGGAACTGTAGGAATGATTTGATTTTTAACAGACAACACACTTTAACTTTCTTGCAGGTCATCTTCAGAGCTACCGCATGGATCCGTACGTGGTCCTTACTCACTCCTTTGGAATCCAGGGAGCCTTTGGTTACTGGGTGCAACCAGTGGAAGATGGTAGCACGGGCTATATTCAACCGGTTCGGATGGCGGTCGCATAATAGGATAGGAGTTTAGGAAGCTTATCCTTCTTTCTGCCGTTCCAGTTGTCATTGCCAGCATGTACTTTTCTTTTTCTTTAGTTCCGCTTCGCGTGCGAGCTGTAATACTTTGATGACTTTGTGCTACTTCGTGGATCGTTTAATAAGATGGCTGCATGCATCGTCATGATGCAGAGGCCGGGGGCACGCCTCCATTTCGAAAAAGAAAAAAAAGACGGGGGGGGGGGGGGGGGGGGGGGGGGGGGGGGGGGGCGCGGGAGAGAGAGTACTCACCTTCCTCGCCGAGATGCAGCCGCCGCCGTCGAGGTTGACCAAGGCCGTCGCCGTTGAGGTGGACCAGTAGCCGCCGCGTCTCCTGTTCGTTTGAGCTCAGGGGGATGAGAACGAGCGATCTGTGCGAGACGAAGAGGATGAGCCTACATGGGCAGGGCTATTCTGGTAATTTTATGTGGAGCCCACCTCACAAAGGGCAAAATATCAAAGACCAAACTAAATTGTGGCAAAAAGTCAATTACAAAGTAAGTAGTGACAAATTGTCAAAATTCAAAGTAAGTTGTGGCAAAAAATCAAATTCCCTGTCGTCGTGAGGCACTGCGGCTGGGTGGCATCGCCGTGTGGTGCTCACGTGCATGGTCTCACTGCACCGCCGCAAGTTGGATCCGAAACCTACTTGTTTTGTTATGTACGGGCTGTTATGTTTAGTAAAAGAAAAAAGGTCTGGTGTACGGAACTATACCCATACGGTTCCACGGATTGATCCTTTACGGAGTAATAGGAGTATGTTAGTAGGGCGAACCAACGTGTGGTTAGATGGTTAGAGGGTATTCTCAGCCCATCAGGGTTCAAGTTCTCGTCGACGACGAGGCGTCTACGGTGACTTCGTAAATCTCAACATGATATGCCGGTTCAGTCTTTCGAAGGTGCTCACAGGGGTAGGGTGTGCGTGTGTGTGTTCATAGGGGTGAGTGTATGCGCGTGTATATGAGCACTTGTGTCTGTACTGATGTTAAAAAAAAAGAAGTATGTTAGTAGGGAATAACAAACAATGACCATACTAATTTTTTTCTTGAAGCATATAGGTACGATTCCACATAAATCAAAGTTAGCCAGTAGTTCAAAAAGTCTTGTTTTGATTTATTTTCTTGTATTTCATAATTATGTCAAAACTTCAAAAAATAATTGTTGCGGGCAAAACATCAATATATGCAATAATAAAACTGAATTGTGTCATGAATGAAACCTATCATCTCGCAAAAATAGAACGAAACCTATCCACTCGTAGTTTGAAACAATACGCAAGCAAACATGCGAGGTTGGAGGCCCAACATGTATGTACTCGGCCTACAGGCTCACAAACTAACTAGCAAGACCACGGCGATGGCTGCCTCCGGTGGACAATCACGCCAAAATCAACACCGATGCTACGGTGGGAGGTCGAGGGAAATTCGGAGCGGTTGCAGCGATATGTAGAGATGGAGCAGGGATTTTTGCTGGAGCGTCAGCTATTGTCTACAGAACAATTGGAGATCCAGCTATGTTGGAGGCCTTGGCTATAAGAGAAGCTCTAGCTCTTGCTGATGATTTGTACCTTCAACGAATTCATGTTGCTTCGGACTGCAGAGGAGTTGTGGATGAAATCCAGAAGGGTGGTGCATCGAGCTATGGTGCAGTAATTCAGGAGATTAAATTGCATTCGGTTTCTTTTATTTCTTGTAAGATAGTTCATGAATTTAGGAGCTCAAACTTTGATGCTCACAACCTTGCGAAGTATGCGTTGGGTCTTGGGGCTGGTCGCCATGTATGGTTAGGCCAGCTTGAAGGTATTCCCTTCGTCCATGTAAACATTGTGACGGTTGAATAAAACTTCGCAGGGTTGCCTCAAAAAAAAAAACTAACTAACTAGCCGATTGGATTCCGGCCTTTCACCCGAAATATAATATGTTGAAAATATCGGACTGGAATGGTTACAAGTCCAACAACTCAGAAATTATTTGATTTAGGCTGTAAACTCGTTGATTTGATCAAATAAGGCCAAAACGAATACGACAGGGAAAAAACCTGGCGACGTGGCTCTCATGTCGGCGTTCCTTTGACTGGTCACGAACTATTTTTTTACAGGGATCTTTTTACATACTGGTTGGTTTTTCTCACAACCCGTGCTAACGGCGTATGGAGGAAATAAACCCTTGTGTTGCCTAGTGCTCCAACCCATGACATTTGGGATTGCCAATCATCTTACGGACCACTAGAACACGAACTAATTACTGTTTTACAGCGGTCTATTTAGAAACTGGCTGGTTTTTCTCACAAACCATGGTACCGACGTATGGAGTCAAAAAAAACTAAAAACCTTGCGCTGCCTGGCA
Source organism: Thinopyrum elongatum (assembly GCA_011799875.1). NCBI lineage: Eukaryota > Viridiplantae > Streptophyta > Magnoliopsida > Poales > Poaceae > Thinopyrum > Thinopyrum elongatum. The sequence continues at coordinate 468,467,333 of CM022298.1, forward strand.
CTCGAACCCAGGACCTTTGGGGTTGCCAAGCATCTTATTGACCACTAGAACAGAAACTAACTATTTTTTACTGAGATTTTTTTTTAAATCTGGTCATTTTTTTCTCACAAACAATGTTAACGTTGTATGGAGGGATAAAAACTATAGTTCTTGCACTGGCGGGCACCTAAACCCATAATGTTTGGGGTTTCCTGGTTTATGTAATAAGTTGCAGCAACTATATATTCACACAGAATCAGGACATCCCACGCGATCTCATCCAATCTATTTAGATTTTCTTTCATGATCGTATCAAGTACCTGTTAGCTCATTTCCCCCTTTCAAATCACTTGCTTTGAAAGCACAATTAACAAAAAATTAAGTCTATGATGCATTGGGTAGGTCTTGAACCCACGCCCTAAGGCAAGGAGCAAAGCTTGCTGACTGTTAGAATGTAAAATATTTATATTGTCCTATGGAAAGGAGCAAACTAGAAATTATGCTTATACTATCGCCTCTCCCTAGTTAATTAGTATTTGGAACATGTGGTTAGCAAAATCAAAATTCATATAGTTAATGAGTATTTGTGATACTCGTATGCGGTTCCTTCTCTCCTCATTGTGCAACTTATCTCAATTTTCAATTCAATGGTAAATGTAATAAATGGCAGAAGCGGGTCCATTTCTAAATTGGTTTGGGAGTACTTTGTTCCTACATCTTTCTAAATTGACCATATAATAGTAGTAAAACCTACCGCCACCATTTTTCTCATCACCCCTTGATGACGGTTAAAGAAGGAATACATGCATTTGTGTGGGGGCATAATCAAGATTAAACGAATATTGGACTATCAAAGTTGGTAAACACTCATTACGAGAGCAAAAATGAGCATCTTTTTCTAATGTATCTTTTTTTGCGAATAATGTATCTTTAAAAGCAAAGGCAACAAAGGAAGGCAAGACAATGGCACAAAAAGGAAAAAAATCCATTGTCTGTCATTTTAATCTCATAAATTGACGACTATCCCAATACATGTTGATAAAACTTGAGAAGCTTCGCGATGATATGTATGTGTCATCTAAAAAAAAGTATCGACAACTCGAATCTCCAGCACACGATTGAGAAGATTTGCGATGATATTTATGTTATCCTTCGTTGTCGCATATGGTAGAGGCACATGCGTAGCAGTTATCTTTTAGACCGGGAGGCTTCCCTTCCACGCCATCTTGTTAGCTATGCGCGGTTGAACGATGTGCAAAAGTCTAAAGCTTATCTCGAACTCTCAAACCCAGATGGTACAAATTCATTTGTTCGTAAGGTTTGCCTTAGTAGAAAAGCAGTCAATGGTATATTTTAACTAGCCATGTTGATGATATATTTAATTCCAAAATACTCTTACACTGTCCAGTTTTAGTGTTCCCAATACCAGAGGCTTATTTTTTGGGGAATCAGACATGAAAAAAAAAACTCACTCTTGTGCGTTGGGCCTATATGCATAGTAGTCTGCAACAAAGCCTTAACCGATGGTTACTTTGCTAGACAAGATCTTGCTTTGCCATGTGGCATGTATAAGATGATTGACACTTGAAATCCATGAGACTTTGGCATCCCAAAAGGTAACGGCACCAGAAAAGGCCAAGTTGCACCTGGATGATCAAGCTACGGCGTGCATGTTGGGATGGGAACTTCGTGCTCTCGGGTTCCCGCGCATCCAATATGCGCAAAAAGTTTAGTAATTCAAAAAAAGTTCAAAAAAATCCAAATCTTGTTTGGAATCAAAGATGATGAGGTATTGTACTCGTATAAAAAGTTTGGACAAGAAATGGTTCCTATTGACTTCAGGGCAAAAAAGATAAGTTTATGACGATAATATAGCGTGTATAGTAGTTGTATATAGCGTTTTTTTGCCAAAGCTTCGACCCAGAATGCAATGAAAGTCATTCTCTGACGAATCTTTTTATACGACTACAATACTTCATCATGTTTGATACCAAAAAATATTTGAAATTTTTTGAACTTTTTTGAATTACTATTTTTTTTGACATATAGGGTGCGCTGGTACTCAGGTACTCCATCGTATTTTTCGTGCATGCTGCTGCTTGCCTCGTTGGGAAGGGTGCATCCTATGCTCGTATGCAAGTAATGTGTAGCAGCATGAGCGTGGCATGAGATGCTCCTGCACATTTCCACTTTTTGAAGTCTGCACACCTGCCTACCATAGTTTAGAGCATCTGTAGCAGACCCCGTAAAAAGTCCCGACTAACAAAATAACTGTCAAAATGCGGGACGGCGGGGAAAATCCCGCCCGAACAGACCCCACAAACGTGGTCGGCCCGCAAATTTTTTTGAGGGGCGCTGCAAAATCTGGACCCCAACCCGCGAATACGCGGGTTCCCCTCCCCCCCAACCCCGGCCCGTCGGTGCCCTGCATATAGCGGGAGTGGTTGGTGCGGAGGACATTTCAGCCCGCACTTTTCCCCACCAATCACCTCCCCTCTCCTCCTTGCCCCGCCGCCGGGCCGCAGCCCACGATTCTGGAGAAAGTAGCCGGCGAGAGCACGCCGAAAGGCCGCCACACACACGAGGTTGCCCTCCGCCCCCTCCTGCGTCGGCGGGCCGGAAAGTTGCGGATCTGCGGCCCTTCGTCGCGGGCGGCCGGATTTGGCTTTTCCGGCCGCCGGTGGCTGCGCCAAGCGATGGAATGGTCGGGGAGCATCTCACGCAGCCCCGGCATAGTCGCATCGCCGCATGCAGGTATGGGTTCGTCCTGTCGCCGCCGCCGCCGGTTTGCGGGCATGGATTCGGCCGGCCGTCCGCCGGGCTCGGCGCTCGCGCAGAGGCTCTGTGGCTCGCCGATGCCGCTCATACAGTGCGACGACTGCACGCGGACAGTGCTGCGGCTAACTTCGGGCACGCCGAAGCACCCCGGATGGGTGTTCTTCAAATGCGAAAACGACGGGGTGCGTGCTGTTTTCATTCGGCTTTGGCACCGCATTCTTTGGTTCAATTGCGATAGCTCATTTCGAACATCATCATGTGTGTAGGAAGATGGATGCTCATTTTGGTTTTGGGAAGGCGAATACATTGATTTATTGATAGAAAGAAACTTATTAGACGTTCGTGCACTCCTTAGTAGAATCGAAGGCAATGAACAGGCTGCATGTGCAACTAGAGGGGAAGCAACGTCTATTTCTTTAGAACCAAAGATGAAGAATGAAGAATGCAAAATCAAGAATCCACGGATCAACAATGAATGCATGGAGAAGATATTGGTCCAACTAGTGGAAGCAGTTATGGAAGTTGGAAATCTTCTAAAATGCATAATTGTGGTTCTTGTTTTCTTTCGTCTTACTATTCTAGCAAAGATTTAGTGATGTCCTATGTATCCAATGTTGTTGGAAAAGCAAAGAAATGCATTATGTTGTGTCAAATTGAGGTGCAAATTTAGGATTTGCGGGCCGGCTGGAGCGGCGCCAGACCAGCACCCGCAAAGCCGACCCGTAAAAGAGCATATTCCGTGAATATCCTTTTATACGGGTCCGTTTTGAGGGGTCTGCCTCTGCGGCCGTCCGCGCCGGCCCGCAAAACCGTTTTTCCGTGAACTGCAAACCCGTTTTGCGGGTCGGCGGGATGCGGGGTCTGCTAGAGATGCTCTTAGGTGCAGTAGGCCTTGGTAAGAGCCGTTACGTGAAGAAGCCATAGCTTGTCGTGCCTTTTCTGTAACTCATAGTTAAAACACGAATATCTAATTCTGAGCCCGGGCTCATATGTACCCGCTCAAGAAACAATTCATAAAAAAATTCAAAAACATTCAAACAAATCCAAATTTTTTTGTGCAAGGTAGATAATTTGATGCGTGAGGTGCGCTCCAAATTTCAGAGCATTTGGACATTTGAGTAGCTCTCAGCAAAAAAGATAAATTGAGTCAGAACAGTATATGAACAGTACACTATTTAACAGACCCTAAATTTGTCTTTTTTGTCGAGAGCTACTCAGATGTCCAAATGATTTGAAATTTGAAGCAGACATCACGCACCAAATTATCTAACATGCCAAAAAATTGAATTTTTAAAAAACTTTCTAATATTTGTTTTGATTTTTTTATTGAGCGCACGTGCAGATGATTCTGGCAGACTTTATACTAAAGTTGAGGAGTGCGGCATCGGTGCTCAGGCTCATCTGTACCCGGTCAAAAAAAATTCAAAGAAATTCAAAAATTTCCAATTTTTTTGGTATGGTAGACAATTTATCACGTGTGGTACGCTCCAAATTTTAGATCATTTGAACTTCTGAGCAGCTCTCAGCAAAAAAGACAAATTGGGTCAGAACAGTGCATGAACAGTAAACATTTTTACACACCCTGAATTTGTCTTTTTTGCCGAGAGTTGCTCAGATGTCCAAATAATTTGAAAATTGAAGCGGACCTCACTCATCAAATTATCTACCACACAAAAAAATGATTTTTTTATTTTATTTTTTCTACTATTTGTTTTGATTTTTTTCGTCAGGACGGGTGCAGCTGAGCTTGGGCTTAGAAGTGGATTACCGAAAGTTGAGACACTTATTTTAGGACGGAGAAAGTACTTATTTGTTTGTTTGCATGCATCAGATGATGGTTTCAACAAGCTATTGGAGTTACCGGTAAAATATCCAATAATTTCAGAAATGAAACAAACAGTTCAATCCTGCTACATATGTAGCCAATGTAGTACAACAACGACATGCCACCTTACATAAATATAATATAGTTTAAAAAACGCCAGGGTCCATCTGCATAGGGTTCTAGTACAGTGGTCCTCATGGAATGCATTTAATTGGTAGTGTAATTATTAAACCTATCTAGGTGTCCTCAGAGTGGTCACGCTTTGATTGGTGCTTACTTTGGACGCTACCTTATAATATGTCAATATTTTAATATCATTTTGAAGGAATATCTGTGTTGATTTTTGGTCTGGTGTTTGAAGGTATAACTTGACTAAAATTTCCCCTAGAAAACTTGACTAAAAATTGATTAATCCAATCAATCAAATTAATTGAGAAATCCTGTAAATCACTTAGGACCGGTTAATTCTCCATTTGACTTTTGTCCAAGCAACAACCTGTACCACAGGACATACAGTAGCTGCACTGATGCAAAAACTATTGTTCACATAGCGGAGATAAAATCTACATATGATTTTTCTTTCGTCCAACAATAGTTTTTGGATAAACAAGGGCTCGCTAGCAGAGGTGGCTCAGGACGTGTTCACGTGCCTGTCTGATGCTACGGCAGGCATTGCCTCGTACGCACCTGGTGCTTTCTTCTCGGCTCTTGCGAAAACTCAAGAACTTTTACTCCAAAAGGCGAACCTAGTGCTTCTCCTACGACTATGACAACACTTCTTGTCCTCGATTTTACCTAGGCCAGTAGGAATTGTATAAATCCTCACCACTTCTTCTCGGCTCTTGCAAAAACTCGAAATTTTTACTTCAAAAAAAAAGGGGAACCTAGTACTTCTCATTCAATTACGACTAGACTTCTTGTCCTCGATCTTACCTAGGTCAGTAGGAGTTCTATGTAGCAAAAGAGTGATCCTCACACTTTCTAATTATGCTAACATACACGCTTTCACATCCCATAGTTAGATTCGTGCAAGAACCCGAGCCTACGCAAAACTCAGACCTTTCTGGCCGCCTGATCTGGCGCTTGATGCAATTAATCGTCTGATCCGGTCTCCGTTGATTCCAGGCCATTAGATAAAAATCGCAGATGGAGCAAGGAACACTGATTTTTTTTTCAAAAAACTCAGAATTTTTTCATTTGTAATAAGTAGTACATCGTTTGTGAGGATCATTACAATTTCATTTAAACGCTCCTGAAACCAATTAGAAGCCAAAGAAAATCTAGCTAATCTAGCAAGCTCATGAGCTACTTTATTTGCTTCCCTATTACAGTGCTCAAATCTAGCAGTAACGAAATCACAAGCATAATGAAAACAATCATCGAAGATTGCTGCCGCCACTCCCGCCGATTGCCCTCCATCATTCATAGTATCAATCACCTCCATATTATCCGAATTTATAATAAGGCGATTGCATCCCGCCCTTTGCGCCAGTGTTAGACCAAATTTGAGAGCTAGAGCTTCCGTCATCAACACATCCGCGCAAAAATCTATTTTCTCATTCCCTCCAGCAATAAACCTGCCTTTGTCGTCTCTAAGGATCGCTCCCATGGAACCCCTAAGAAGGTCGTGATCAAAAGAAGCATCAACGTCAAGTTTAACGAAACCTCTTGGAGGACAAGACCAACTCTCCTTTTTCATCGACGCCTTGGGGGATAATGCATTAACAAAGTTTGTGGTAAGAGCAAGAATCCCCATTGAAATCTGAGTTATGTTTTGAGTTGTCTCCTTCTGTACCAACTTCCGTCTTTCTCACCATAGATACCATGGTGAAATAGCAATCATCTCACGTACATTGTGGTAACCTAATATCCACAAGTCTTGATCTGGTAGAAGTAGTAGACACTCCAACACCGCCTCTCCCACATGGTCAACCTCGCAAGCTTTATCAACAATATCATTCATCCCCAGCCTTTTCCAGACCTCCTTTGCTTTACTACAGCAGAAGAGCATATGTTTTGTATCTTTTAAACCCTCAGAGCAAGTGGGGCAGACGGGTGAAACCTTCATATGTCTGTTAGCTAGCGTAACCCGTCATGGGATTGTACCATGTAGCGTACGCCATAAGAAAATTTTTACTTTTGCCGGACAAGCTAACTTCCATATCTTACTCCAAAGAGGGTTAACTTTGGTTCGTCCCATCCCATTAGAGTGTTTTAGTTTGCTTCTATACTGGTGGTCCCACTCCATAGAATAGGCTGATCGAACCGAGAAAAAACCATTTTTCGTATAATTTCAGGCAATGAAATCTTGCATATCATGTTGCGGTAGGGGAATTGAAAGAATCCTTTGTACAACGATTGGCCACATAGTTTCTCTAATCAGGTCTTCATCCCAAGTATTAGAAGCAGGATCAATGAGATCACCTACCTTAGTTAACATGTTACCTCCCTTAGGCGTTACAATTGTTCTAGTGTCATAGTTTGGGATCCAGGCATCTTCTCAAATATTGATGTTGTGTCCATTCCCCACTCGCCAAATATAGCCTCGTTTCAGTGTATTTGTGCCTAATACTTTGTCATGTAAAGGAAGAGCCTTTCTTTAGCTTAGCATTTAACAAATCACCATTGGGGTGATATTTTGCCCGTAGGATAGAAGCACACAAGGAATCAGGATTATCCAACAGAGGCCATGCCTGTTTGGCGAGCAACGCCAAGTTGAAACAGTGGATATCACGAAATCCCATTCCTCCTTGATTTTTAGGAACACACAATTTCCACCAGGACATCCAATGCATCTTCTTCTGATTCTCCTCCTCTCCCCATCGAAAATGCGCTATCGCGTCGATGATTCCTTTACTTTTTTTTAGGAATTTTAAAGACCGACATTGCATAGGTGGGTATGGCTTGGATCACAGCCTTGATCAGGATCTCCTTTCCCCCGGTAGATAGTAATTTTTCCTTCCAGCCACTGATTCTCTTGACAATTTGCTCAATTAGAAATTGGAAATACTCTGTTTTATCTATCCCCACATTTGCTGGCAAACCCAGATATTTATCATTGAATAGATATTTGCTAGCAAGGAATACTGATTTTTTTCCACTCGGCAATTGGTCGCTTATCATTGATTACTGGGCCTCCGAGTCTATGGGCCACGACTGTCATCCGCCGTGGCTGGGAGGGTGCATGGTGCCGAATTTTCGTGATGAAAACTGGATGGCCCCGTCTGTGGTTTCCACTACCCGTCGAGGGCATATGCAGGATTCCGCGTGCTGCCCTTGCGTGGCGTGCTGTGGGTGGCTCGGTGAGGAGGGCGGCAATAGGGCTGTGACCGCCTCATCATTAAAGTTGTTGTAGCCATTAGATTTATTAGCTTGATCCACTAACATCCGTCCAATCTACATACGAGAATCATCTACCATGTAACATGCATTAATGCATTCTAAGTAGGTTTAAATCACATTGCATTTAATTATGACATGCATAACTTTTCATGTTAAGATCTATTTTTGCTTATGGATTTTTTTCACTTGTGCAAAAAACACCCTTGGTGGCGTGTCAACCACACACCACCAATATGATGCCACTGATAAAAAAATAGCGATGACGTGTGGGCCCCCACGCCACTAGTAACATCTATATTGATGGCGTGCCACGTGCCCATGGCACCAGTAATATTCATCGCCAATGACATGTCATGTTGGTGTCATGCCAGCAATTTGAATTTTACGTATAAAAAGCTGCCTAACAACGTTTTCCTAGTCAAATGACAAGATATGTCAGTTTAACTGCAGTAGTAAAATCATATAACGGTTAAGTTTGACATTACCAAATAGAGGGAAATGACAAAATTTAAGTTCAAAAAAATACTAACTAGCATAGTATGACTAGTAGCAGGCATATACAACACATGTTCAATGAAAGTTCAACGAAATACTAGCATATTATGAGTCGATATCATGCCTACTAACTAGATTCTACGGTGGTTGGAATCAGGGTCGTAGTTAAGAGTATTGGAACCAGAGGTGCCACCAGGCATGTAGTACACAATGATCTCCCCACGATCATACTCGAAGTAGAACGTGGCCCTCTCTCCAACTTTCATCCCATAGGCATGTGCAAGGTCTCTTCAACCAAGGAAGCAGAAATAGGTTTTGTGTGACACAAGTGAAGTTCTAGGTTGTGTGCATTTTCATGTGGGTGCACTAGAATTTGATGGTTGCATCAGACCGAAGGCCGAACCTCTCTAGGAAGTCACGCCTTGCCTCGAAAGGTATGACTTAAGAAAAATTGAAAGAAAGCAATAATTAGATAATTTTGGGCACAACCATGACACTCGATCACAACATGTTTAGCTAGAACATACCATTATAGTTACGAAGTCGTCTGGAAGATGCACGAAGAACTTCATGTCCTTTTGGCATCTGACGGCACCACAGGTGGCACACGGGGGATCCATTTCCTACATTCATGTTGTCAAAATAAACATATATCATGATCAGAACAACACACACACACACATGTTGGAGATATGACCAAAAGGCAATCATGCATGATGATATTTCCTACGTGTTTATGAATCAATATAGTCCTTGGACATTATCAATGATGTGTATCATGAAGTAGGCGACTTTTGTTGAGAGACTATGCATTATATGATGACAGTCCTAAATAGTCTATGATAGTTTGAGTCTCTAGATTTGTTGGTTCATTCAGATCTTGCCAGTTTGTGTATCTTTCAAGGAGAGCTAGTGGCTAGTGATACGTCTCCATCGTATCTACTTTTCCAAATTCTTTTGCATGATTTGAATGGAACTAACCCGGACCGACGTTGTTTTCAGCAGAATTGCCATGGTGTTATTTTTGTGCAGAAATCAAAGTTCTCGGATTGACCTGAAAATTTACGGAGAATCTTTCTGGAATATCTAAAAAATACTGGCACAAAAAGGTACCAAAGGGGGGCCACCCAGGAGCCACAAGCCCTAGGGGTGCGCCTCCCAGGCTTGTGGGCCCCCTGGAGCTCCGGCAACCCTAACTCCAACTCCATATGTACCTATTCGCGGAGAAAAAAAATCAGAGAGAAGGATTCATTGCGTTTTACGATCGAAGCCGCCGCCACCTCCTGTTCCTCATCGGGAGGGCTGATCTGGAGTCCGTTCGGGGCTCCGGAGGGTGGAATTCGTCGCCATCGTCGTTATCAACCTTCCTCCATCACCAATTTCATGATGCTCACCACTGGGAGTGAGTAATTTCTTCGTAGGATTGCTGGACGGTGATGGGTTGGATGAGATTTATCACGTAATCGAGTAAGTTTTGTTAGGGCTTGATCCCTAGTATCCACTATGTTCTGAGATTGATGTTGCTATGACTTTGCTATGCTTAATGCTTGTCACTAGGGCCCAAGTGCCATGATTTCAGATCTTAACCTATTGTGTTTTCATGAATATATGTGTGTTCTTGATCATATCTTGCAAGTTGTAGACACCTATTACGAGTTATGATCCGCATACCCCAAGGTGACAATAATTGGGATTCTTTCCGGTGATTACCATAGTTTCAGGAGTTCATGTATTCACTAAGTGCTAATGCTTTGTTCCGGTTCTCTATTAAAAGGAGGCCTTAATATCCCTTAGTTTCCTTTTGGACCCCGCTGCCACGGGAGGGTAGGACAAAATATGTCATGCAAGTTCTTTTCCATAAGCACGTATGACTATATACGGAATACATGCCTACATTATATTGATGAATTGGAGCTATGATACGTCCATTTTGCATCATGTTTTCCTACTGTTATTTATGATGTTTTAATGCATAATAATGCTTTTTGGAGTAATTCTAATGCCTTTTCTCTCATAATATGCAAGGTATACACAAAGAGGGAGAATTCCGGCTGCTGGAAATCTGGACCTGAAAAAGCTATGTCAGGCTACCTATTCTGCACAACTCCAAATGAGCTGAAAATTCACGGAGATTTTTTATGGAATAAATGAGGAATATTGGAGCCAATAAGTACCAGAGGGGGCCCACCAGGTGGGCACAACCCACCTGGGCGCGCCAGGGAGGCCAGGCGCGCCCTGGTGGGTTGTACTCCCCTCGGCCCACCTCCGGTGCCCATCTTCTGGTATATAAGTCATTTTGACCTAGAAAAAATAAGGAGAGGACTTTCGGGACGGAGCGCCACCGTCTCGAGGCTGAACTTGGGCAGGAGCACTTTTGCCCTTCGGCGGAGCAATTCCGCCGGGGGAACTTCCCTCCCGGAGGGGGAAATCATCGTCATCATCATCACCAACAACTCTCCCATCTTGGGGAGGGCAATCTCCATCAACATCTTCAACATCACCATCTCCTCTCAAACCCTAGTTCATCTCTTGTGTTCAATCTTTGTACCAGAACTATAGATTGCTGCTTGTGGGTGACTAGTAGTGTTGATTACATCCTTTAGTTGATTACTATATGGTTTATTTGGTGGAAGATTATATGTTCAGATCCAATATGCTATTTAATACCCCTCTGATCTTGAGCATGATTATCATTTGTGAGTAGTTACTTTTGTTCTAGAGGTCACGGGAGAAATCATGTTGCAAGTAATCATGTGAACTTGATATGTGTTCGATATTTTAATAGTATGTGTGTTGTGATTCCCTTAGTGGTGTCATGTGAACGTCGACTACATGACACTTCACCATATTTGGGCCTAAGGGAATGCATTGTGGAGTAGTTATTAGATGATGGGTTGCGAGAGTGACAGAAGCTTAAACCCTAGTTTATGCGCTATTCCGTAAGGGACCGATTGGATCCAAAAGTTTAATGCTATGGTTAGAATTTATTCTTAATACTTTTCTCGTAGTTTTGGATGCTTGCGAGGGGGTTAACCATAAGTAGGAGGTTTGTTCAAGTAAGAACAACACCTAAGCACCGGTCCACCCACATATCAAATTATCAAAGTAGCGAACACGAATCGAACCAACATGATGAAAGTGACTAGATGAAATTCCCGTGTACCCTCAAGAACGCTTTGCTTATTATAAGAGACTGTTTTGGCCTGTCCTTTGCCTCAAAAGGATTGGGCTACCTTGCTGCACTTTTATTACTACTACCGTTACTTGCTCGTTACAAATTATCTTGCTATGAAACTACTCTGCTACTTACAATTTCAGTACTTGCAGACATTACCTTGCCGGCAAACCACTTGTCTTTTCCTTCTGCTCCTTGTTGGGTTCGACACTCTTACTTATCGAAAAGGCTACAATTGATCCTCTATACTTGTGGGTCATCAAGGCTATTTTATGGCGCCGTTGCCGGGGAGTGAAGCGCTCTTGGTAAGTGGAAATTGGTAAGGAAAAATTCTTACTACGTGCTGAAATTTATTGTCACTTGTTACTATGGAAAACAATCCTTTGAGGGGTTTGTTCGGGGTATCTTCACCTCGACCGGAACCACAATTAATTACCCCTCAACCTACTGCACCTACTGAAAATATTGAATATGAAATTCCTTCGGGTATGATAGAATAACTACTAGCTAATCCTTATGCAGGAGATGGAACCGAACATCCTGATATGCACTTGATATATGTGGAAGAAATTTGTGGATTGTTTAAGCTTGCAGGTTTACCCGGAGATGAAGTTAAGAAGAAGGTTTTCCCTTTATCTTTGAAGGTAAAGGCATTGGCATGGTATAGGCTATGCGATGATATTGGATCTTGGAATTGGAATCGATTGAAATTGGAGTTTCACCAAAAAAAATATCCTATGCATCTAGTTCATCGTGATCGGAATTATATATATAATTTTTGGCCTCGTGAAGGAGAAAGTATCGCTCTAGCTTGGGGAAGGCTTAAGTCAATGTTATATTCATGCCCCAATCATGAGCTCTCAAGAGAAATCATTATTCAGAATTTTTATGCTTGGCTTTCTCGTGATGATCAATCCATGCTCGATACTTCTTGTACTGGTTCCTTTATGAAGAAGACCATTGAATTCAGGTGGGATCTTTTGAAAAGAATTAAACGCAACTCTGAAGATTTGGAACTCAACGAAGGTAAAGAGTCATGTATTAAGCTTAAGTATGATTGTGTTAAATCTTTTATGGATACCGATGCTTTTCAAAAGTTTAGAACTAAATATGGACTTGACTCTGAGATAGTAGCCTCCTTCTGTGAATCATTTGCTACTCATGTTGATCTCCCTAAGGAGAAGTGGTTTAAATATCACCCACCTATTAAAAAAGAAGTTAAAGAACCGGTACCAGCTAAAGAGGAAACTATTGTTTATAATGTTGATCCAGTTATTCCTACTGCTTATATTGAGAAACCACCTTTCCCTGTTAGGATAAAGGAACATGCTAAAGTTTCAACTGTGGTCAACAAGAGTTATATTAGAACACCTAAACCCGATGAACAAATCAAAGTAGAACCTAGTGTTGCTATGGTTAAAGATCTCCTGGAAGAAAATATAGATGGGCATGTTATCTACTTCTGTAATGAAGCTACTAGAATTGTCAAACCTGATAAAACAGAAAATCATAGACCCGTTGTTGGTATGCCCGTTGTCTCAGTTAAAATAGGAGATCACTGTTATCATGGTTTGTGTGACATAGGTGCTAGCGTGAGTGCTATTCCCTTTACCTTATATCAAGAAATTATGAATGACATAGCACCCGTAGAGATAGAAGACATAGATATTACTATTAAGCTTGCTAATAGAGATACCATATCACCAATCGGGATTGTTAGAGATGTTGAAGTCTTGTGTGGGAAAATAAAATATCCTACTGATTTTCTTGTTCTTGGTTCCCCGCAAGATGATTTTTGTCCCATTATCTTTGGTAGACCCTTCTTGAACACCGTTAATGCTAGAATAGATTGTAAGAAACAAACTGTCGGTGTCAGCTTTGGTGATAAGTCTCATGAGTTTAACTTTTCCAAGTTTATTAGAAAACATCATAAAAAAGAATTGCCTAGTAAGGATGAAATAATTGGTCTTGCTTCTATTGCTGTGCCTCCTACTAATCCTTTATAACAATATCTGCTGGACCATGAAAATGATTTACATATGCATGAAAGAAATGAAATAGATGATATTTTCTTTGAACAACGTCCCCTGCTTAAACACAATTTGCCTATTGAAACTCTAGGAGGTCCTCCTCCACCCAAAGGTGATCCTGTGTTTGAATTAAAACAATTGCCAGACACTTTGAAATATGCTTATCTTGATGAGAAAAAGATATATCCTGTTATTATTAGTGCTAACCTTTCAGAACATGAAGAAGAAAGACTATTGAAAGTTCTAAGGAAGCACCGAGCTGCTATTGGATATACTCTTGATGATCTTAAGGGCATTAGTCCCACTCTATGTCAGCACAAAATTAATATGGAACCTGATGCTAAACCCGTTGTTGATCACCAATGCCGGTTAAATCCGAAGATGAAAGAAGTGGTAAGGACGAAAATATTAAAACTTATGGAAGCAGGTATAATCTATCCTATAGCTGATAGTAGATGGGTAAGTCCTGTTCATTGTGTCCCTAAGAAGGGAGGTATTACTGTTGTTCGAAATGATAAGAATGAACTTATTCCACAAAGAATTGTTACAGGCTATAGAATGGTAATTGATTTTAGAAAATTAAACAAAGCAACTAGAAAAGATCATTACCCTCTGCCTTTTATTGATCAAATGCTGGAAAGATTGTCAAAGCACACACATTTTTCTTTCCTTGATGGATATTCTGGTTTCTCACAAATACCTGTTTCTCAACCTGATCAAGAAAAGACCACTTTCACTTGTCCCTTTGGAACTTATGCTTATAGACGTATGCCTTTTGGTTTATGCAATGCACCTGCTACCTTTCAAAGATGTATGACTGCTATATTCTCTGACTTTTGTGAAAAGATTGTTGAGGTTTTCATGGATGGCTTTTCTGTGTATGGGAAGTCTTTTGATGATTGTTTAAGCAATCTTGATCGAGTTTTGCAGAGATGTGAGCAAACAAATCTTGTCTTGAATTGGTAGAAGTGCCACTTTATGGTTAATGAAGGTATTGTTCTGGGCCATAAAATCTTTGAAAGAGGTATTGAAGTGGACAAAGCTAAGGTTGATGCAATTGAGAAAATGTCATGTCCTAAAGATATCAAAGGTATTCGTAGTTTCTTAGGTCATGCTGGTTTCTATAGGAGATTTATCAAAGACTTTTCTAAAATTTCTAGGCCTCTTACGAACCTTTTGCAAAAGGATACTCCTTTTGTTTTTTATGATGATTGTTTAGAAGCCTTCGAAACACTCAAGAAAGCCTTAATTTCTGCACCTATTGTTCAACCACCTGACTAGAACTTGCCTTTTGAAATTATGTGTGATGCTAGTGATTATGATGTTGGTGCTTTTCTAGGACAAAGAGTTGATAAGAAACTAAATGTTATCCATTATGCTAGTAAAACTCTAGACAGTGCCCAACGAAATTATGCTACTACTGAAAAATAATTCTTAGCAGTTGTGTTTGCTTGTGATAAATTTAGATCCTACATTGTTGATTCTAAAGTGATTGTTCATACCGATCATGCTGCTATAAAATATCTTATGGAAAAGAAAGATGCTAAACCTAGACTCATTAGGTGGGTTCTCTTGCTACAAGAATTTGATTTGCATAATACTGATAGAAAGGGAGCTGAGAACCCCGTAGCTGATAACTTGTCTAGGCTTGAAAATGTCCTTGATGACCCACTACCTATTGATGATAGTTTTCCTGATGAGCAGTTAGCTGCAATAAATGTTTCTAATAACACTCCTTGGTATGCTGATTATGCTAATTACATTGTTGCTAAATATTTACCACCTAGCTTTACCTACCAACAAAAGAAAAAAATTCTTTTATGATTTAAGACATTACTTCTGGGATGACCCATATCTTTATAAAGGAGTAGATGGTATTATTAGACATTGTGTACCTAAGCATGAACAGGGACAAATCCTACGGAAATGTCACTCCGAAGCTTATGGAGGACATCATGCGGGAGACAGAACTGCTCACAAGGTATTGCAATCTGGATTTTATTGGCCTACTCTCTTCAAGGATGCTCGTAAGTTTGTCTCATCTTGTGATGAATGCCAAAGAATAGGTAATATCGGTAAGCGTCAAGAAATGCCTATGAATTATTCACTTGCTGTTGAACCAT